>CM060074.1:15768316-17173430 GCA_030533445.1 Cyprinodon diabolis
CCTCAGGGAGTTTGGTCCATATTGACATGATGGCATCACACAGTTGCCGCAGATTTGTCGGCTGCACATCCATGATGCGAATCTCCCGTTCCACCACATCCCAAAGATGCTCTACTGGACTGAGATCTGGTGACTGTGGAGGCCATTTGAGTACAGTGAACTCATTGTCATGTTCAAGAAACCAGTCTGAGATGATTCCAGCTTTATGACATGGCGCATTATCCTGCTGAAAGTAGCCATCAGAAGTTGGGTACATTGTGGTCATAAAGGGATGGACATGGTCAGTAACAATACTCAGGTAGGCTGTGGCGTTGCAACGATGCTCAATTGGTACCAAGGAGCCCAAAGAGTGCCAACAAAATATTGCCCACACCATGACACCACCCCCCCCAGCCTGAACCGTTGATACAAGGCAGGATGGATCCATGCTTTCATGTTGTAGACACCAAATTCTGACCCTACCATCCGAATGTCGCAGCAGAAATCGAGACTCATCAGACCAGGCAATGTTTTTCCAATCTTCTATTGTCCAATTTCGATGAGCTTGTGCAAATTGTAGCCGCAGTTTCCTGTTCTTAGCTGAAAGGAGTGGCACCTGGTGTGGTCTTCTGCTGCTGTAGCCCATCTGCCTCAAAGTTCGACGTACTGTGCGTCTAGAGATGCTCTTCTGCCCACCTTGGTTGTAACGGGTGGTTATTTAAGTTACTGTTGCCCTTCTATCAGCTCGAACCAGTCTGGCCATTCTCCTCTGACCTCTGGCATCAACAAGGCATTTCCGCCCACAGAACTGCCGCTCACTGGATGTTTTTTCTTTTTCGGACCATTCTCTGTAAACCCTAGAGATGGTTGAAAATCCCAGTAGATCAGCAGTTTCTGTAGAATACTCAGACCAGCCCTTCTGGCACCAACAATCATGCCACGTTCAAAGTCACTCAAATCACCTTTCTTCCCCATACTGATGCTCAGTTTGAACTGCAGGAGATTGCCTTGACCATGTCTACATGCCTAAATGCACTGAGTTGCCGTCATGTGATTGGCTGCTTAGAATTTAAGTGTTAACGAGCAGTTGGACAGGTGTACCTAATAAAGTGGCCGGTGAGTGTAGAAACTCTAACATGAAAGGGAGATTTGTTCAACATATCGCTAATATTACCTTTTATTAAATGTACCCACCTGAGATGTGGTTTCCTGTTGCCCATTTAGGATGACCATATGCCTTGGATACTCATTTTATACATTTTCTCCAAAATTACAGCTTTGTTTTATGCCATATGCTTTCTAATTTCCCATGATTAAGTAAACAATGTCCCACCAGATGTTTAAAGCCTGAGATTATGTTACAGTTTATAAGAAAACTGTATTTCAATTATATTTGGTAAGCTTCTAGATCTTTATAGTCACCCATTGTTTAATACTTTTCTATAACTAAGCACTGGTGTACTCAACAGAACAGCAGGATTGTTTAGAGTCTAGTAATACAGGAAGACGGCAAAAAACACAATGTATGCTTTGTAGAATGTATATACTCCTTAAAATTAGAGAATTACATACAATTCCAATATAGTACATTGATATTGGTTGCTGTAAAATGACATGATGTAAAAAAAAAGTTGAAGGGTTGTGAATACTATCCACTATCATACTATCCACTTGATTTGCTTCTTAATGCCAGCAGACACGAGAAAATGGCGCAATTGACACATGCATGCTAATATTCAGGTAAATGTTTCTGCAAAGTCATGGCCAGGGCTGTAGCCTTAAGGGATGTCTTACATTATTTAACAGTAATGAGCCATGCAGCGTGCACCAGGTCAGGAAGTGGTCATGGGGAAAAAAGGAAAGAGAGATTATGAGGGTGACTTCCTTCAGCAGATTTATAGATATTTTAATGTTAAAAACTGAAATTATATCATAAAAATCCTATTGGTTCATTTTTTTTTATATACCTTACCAAAGAGGTGTCAAAGGAGGCATAAAGTAAAGGTTTACATTTTTGCTTGTTAAGGTGAAATTAATAAAAAAAAAGTATTGTTTTTTCTTAAATACTGAACAAAACACAATATCACTGTGAGGGGGGTGCTTGTCAAAAAGCATCTAAAAAAAACTCAGTTTATTTAAGTAGTGCTGGCCAGGTTGGTAGAAGGCAAAGACTTAAGGGATTAACAAAAAAAGATGAGTCAGTCATATGAAACCACAAATTTCACAAACAATAGCAGGTAAAGAGAACTTTACAAGTTAATTACTTTGGATCTTCAGCTCTTGTTTCGAAAATGTACACCTATCTGTACTGACATGACTTAAATCAGCAGTTGTTTGCCTGAAAACAGGCTTTTTAGAGGAGGAGCAAGTTGTGTCGGGGGTGGAACAAGGCAGTGAAGGAAAAAGATTACTTGGTTTGTGGGTTGTCATGGCATGGGCCGTGTTCCAATCCAGTGGCTGCGTCCACTGAAGACCAGGTTTGTCAGCTGATTACTTCATAGCACGGAGCTGTGGCCTGTTTGGATTTAAAGACTCCTTCCTATGCTGCCGACAAATGCAGACTTCTTCTCACCCAGTTGGAAGGAGAGCTCCAGTGTATCCTACATAACATTTAGTTAGTTGATTCTTTACCTTCTTTGAATAAGCTAGCAGACATGAGGAGGAAAAACTCAGCGCAACATTACAAAAAAGTTTTCTTTTGCAGTGCAGGATTCCTATAATTTGCATGCTCGGATAAGGGTTTTAAATGTTTCGACAGCAATCTTTTTTTTTGCGTAGTGGAGGAGAGGTTTGCATTATGTTACTGGAAGGACAGCATAGGGAACACATAGTGCATTGATGAAAAACTAACATCTAGCGTGCTAACTACTTAAAACTCTTCCTGGACTGGAACCTTACTCACTCTTTTATGTCATTCTTGAACACTGATGCATTATAAATACAAAAAGTAAAACCTGGCAGCCCTCCGAGCTTATAATATGCTGGGGGAAACCCTGCACTCTTTTAAAAGACGAAACTTTACAGTTTTTTTGACTAGCATCCGGGGAAATTTTCACATCTGTCTAAATGAAAAAAAAAAAAAATAATAATTTGAGCATAACAACTAACCGATTGCGAAGTGATTGCTGCAAATTCGGCTAGTTGTAATTGGTTGCCAGCTCTGTCTCTTCATGGCAACCACCCATCTCTTGGTTCCGCGTATTGTTCAAAACAGCTTTTAAAGCAAATCTGGTTAACAGGATTAGTGTTTTTTGTTGTTTGGTTTCTTCTTTTATTTTACCTTCACATGCATACAAATGAATGAGCCACACTCCTCAGAGAACCCATGTTTCCTGAAGGCAACATATCTGAAGGGGGTCTTCTACCTTCTTTATTAGACTGTCAATCATAATTCCATACCCCACAACACTGTATCACTGGCCTGATATGAACATTTGTTGTACACTCCTGTTAAAGAGCATCCAGCATATTTCCCATTTGTAAATGTAAAGCTATGTCATATTTTGGAACTGCTTTTTACATAGAGTTAAAGCAAACCAACATTGTAATTAGTTAGCTTTATAGATGGCAGTTTTTTAATGGATCTTGTGACCTTCTAAGTTTCCTGACGCTTGCCACACAATTAAGAACCCGACCTAAAAACGATATTGATCTTATAGAAACTTCATGTTTCAAAATGTCAAAGTTTTGTTTTAATTAATGTGACCTTCACAATCAACATAGTGCATTAATGAGCTTTTTCTCCCTGCTTTAATGTTTGAACACAATCACTTAGGCTAAAGAAGCATAGCATGGCGAGTGATGAAGCATATTTCTAGAAAGGTAAATGTCTGACTTTGATCTATGATTTTAGATAACCCCTGACCTGGATGTTTTATCATTTTATAGTATCTCCCACATCCTAAAATTAATCATCAATCATTTATTCAGAGTGTATTTCATGTTGCCAAGATGAACATTCACAAAATTAATGTCTGTAATTATTCTGTACCCTAGACAAAAGTAATGCCCCTGTCCACTTTGCAGTATGTCGTGCAAAGCCTTTGACTATCAGCACCACAGAGATCTGTTGCTGCACTTGGCAAAATAATGGACTTGGCAGAAGGAAATAAAACAAAGTGGAATTTGCATTACATGAGTCAAACATTAAATATTCATATGGAGAAGTTTTATGGACCCCACACGTACTGTAGCCCTTTGAAAGGGATTTGTTCAGGGGAGGGACCATGGAAGATAGAAGGTCTACATCTACTCCTCTTCCTTGTAATACATTAACATAAAATTCTATTATGGCACCTTATTATCTTCCAAAAGTGCATTTGATGCATAAATGAGCATTTAAACATGAAGTGCCAGAGTTCAATTGCCCTTATCCTGTCAGTGATGGCGGGAAATGACTCTGCTGTACTGTACAAGCTTAGCTGCCCCCAATATATAGTCATATCCTCAGTCCTTTGCTGACTTAAATAAAGATAAACTCCAAAACTAAACAGTTCATGTGTGCAATCAACGAAGTTTAATAATTACTCTCTCTCTATATATTAGCTATTAACTGAGGGAATGTTTAAAATAGCATGAATTTAGGATGGAAGGCTTTTCTCTTATGGAGAAATTTACACATTGAATTCCATGTTAAATTTGATCTATTCGTTTTATAACATTATTTCAATGCCTATTACAGTGTTTATGTGTTCACCACAAATTGTTTTTTGTTAAGACAAGCAAGTACCATTTGTGTATTCACCTTCTCCTGACGGATCATAAATAACTTGTGCCCATTGAGAATACAAGGAGGCCCTGAAGTACAATCCACAGACATTGGGTGGTTTAAATTTCCCTGTATAATAAATATACAAAGCAGCCTCAGGCAATGACAGAATTAATAAATACACAAATATAAAACATAAGGGTTAGTCAGTTAAAAAAAGCTTCATGAAGTATTTATACAACAGCCAAACCCGTCTGTGAAGAATGTTGTTCTGATCCAGAGCAGCAGTGGTGTTTTCGTGTTAATGCCCACACAATTCTTTGGGTCTTATCTATTCAAAAGGCAAGCATCTTATCTGTGGCTTTAAAGTTGTAGGGAAACGGTCATTCCAACCATTGCATTCTCGAATTCTTGTGATAGGTACACAACTTTACACGAGTGAATAAAGTGAATGTGATTGGTCTTTTATCAAGAGGGCAGGATTGTTATGGCGGAAGGTTCGCAAGCAAGTTTGATTGAAGCATCTTGCTAACCAGTTAGCAACTTAGTGCTAGTAGGTCCCCAATGGGAAATTACATTGGGACCAATAGCACTAAATTGGTGACTTAGAAATGACACTGTCAAGGAACGCTATGGATAGCGGAAACATGCAAGAGGAGGAGAGTTTAGTGTCGGAGGTCATGGATGAGTCTCCTCCGTCATACATTTTTTATTTAGAGTAGGAAAGTGGGGAAGAAGATGTTGTAGAAGAGCACGCCAGGGCGGCAGAAGCTTGGTTTGGTGTAGAAGACTTACAGCCGTGTTTAAGCCCTTGCCTCGCAACGCTGCCAGTTCTGTTAGCTCTACGCCTGTCGAAGACACAGACGTCCATCCCCGTGAACACTGGGACGGAACTCATTGGTAAGTAAATGATTCTTGTCTTATTTCAGCCATTGTATCAAGATGCTATGACCAAAAAATTTTGGTTGACAGATGACCCGAGGATATATGATTGCTGCAGAGCAAGCAAAAAATCTATCTATCTATCTATCTATCTATCTATCTATCTATCTATCTATCTATCTATCTATCTATCTATCTATCTATCTATCTATCTATCTATCTATCTACTTGACTGTATGCATATTGTGGTCTGAAAATAATGCTGCTGTCAGTCACTGGTGTAAAATGCATTTTGTGTATCTCATGTACCTTTTGAACCTGTGTTTCATGCCCTACCTTTCAAAAGCAGGTGTTTTTTAGAAAGCTAATCATACTGTGTCCACCTGCTTTTAATTCAAGTGAGACATTTTTCAAAGACCCGCGGGCAGCCTGTAAAGGCCAAGGATTATACTGAATAAGAGCAGAACACATGGTTGCCACAGAGAGGACGCACGTTGCCTTGCACAAAACAGATGTGCACAGCAACAGACTAGTACCTTTTATCTCTTTGCAGTGCAGTCCATCAAGTTTGAGGAAGCTGTAATGAGCAGAGCTGCTTCTTGGGGAATGCTTGTTATGTTTCTGTCAGTAAAGACCCTTCCATCATATTATTTAAACTACAAATTTAAAAAGAATCATGAGTTTTTGACAGGAAAAGGTTATAGTATGCATGTTCTTCTTTATAATAAAAAAATGGTCTGTAGTTAACAGTTAGTATTTGAAACTATGAGACAGGTATGTCAAAAAGCATTTGCAGAGGGGCATTTAACATACCTCGACAACATTTAAACCTCTTAAATAATTTAAAATTTTTTGTATTACATTGTACACTGCTCAACAGCTTTAAGGAACAACTTGAAAATGTAACAGATCTCAACTAGAAAAAGATCAAACTGGGTGTGCATACACTGCAGATATGGGATGGATAATGTGTTAGGAACGAAAGGCTGCAACATAATTAGATAAAAATGAAAGTATCAGCACACAGAGGTCTAAACCCACTCGCAGATATATGTCATGGCTTTGGTTCTATTTTAAGTTTTCTCTTTGCGATTTTATTGTTGTTACGTTCATTTTGTGTTATTCTAGGTTTTTTTGATTGTATTTGAGTTCTTAGGTTTTCTTGTCCCTCTGTTGCCCTCTTGTGTCAGTCTCCTTCTCCCTTAGCTCCCGTCTAGTAGATTCCTCTGTCCACACCTGCTCCTGAAAGTAAAGTGAAGCTGCTAGGATCTTCGGCTCACGGATGCTGCAGGAGGGGGGCGGTGCACCGCCCAATCTCTGACACTCTGGTTTAACAGTTTAGTCCATCACCCTTCAAGGGGGTGCGATCCAGCCGATGGGCTGACAGCTGATGCGGCGCGCATCACCCAGTGTTATAGAGTCCAAAAAACAACCCACCCAGGGTGGGCGGAGGGGGAAACAGGCCAGGAGGGCATGATGAAAGCAAAAGAAATGCCAGATGATTTTTTTAGGCAAAGTCTCAGGTGGCCGGCCGTGGGACCGGCAGCGAGGCCGGAGGCGTGGCAGAAGTTCTGGAGGTCGGTCGTTGGGACGGAGACGAGGCCGATTCTCAGGGGGCCTGCCGCTGGGCTGGAGGTGAGACAGATGCTCAGGGGGCCGACCACGGGGCAGAAGGCGAGGCTGACGGTCCGGAGGCCTACTGCCGGGTTGGAGACGAAGCAGCGTCTTAGGGGGACCACCGTCGGGCCGGAGGCATGGCAGAGGTTCTGGAGGCCGGCCGAGGGTCCGGCAACGGAGCAGAGTCTTAGGTGGGCGGCTGCGGGGTCGGAGGCGAAGCTGACGCTCCGGGGGTCTGCCACGGGGCCGGAGGCGAAGCTGACGCTCTGGGGGCAGGCCGCGGGGCCGGAGGCGAAGCAGCTTCTCAGGAGGATGACGCCCCAATTTCAGTAGGTACCCCCACGGGGTACCCCGTCCCCTCTTCAGCGGCTCAGGAACAGACTCTGAGGAGACCGCCGACTGCGGCTCTGGAACTGACTCTGAGGAGACCGCCGACTGCAGCTCTTGGACTGGAACAGGCTCTGAGGAGACCACTGACTGCGGCTCCTGGACTGGAACAGGCTCTGAGGAGACCGCCGACTGCAGCTCCTGGACTGGAACAGGGGAGCCCGCCGATTGCGGCTCCGGATCAGGAACAGGGGAGCCCGCCGATTGCGGCTCCGGATCAGGAACAGGGGAGCAAGCCGATTGCGGCTCCCGATCAGGAACAGGGGAGCCCGCCGATTGCGGCTCCCGATCAGGAACAGAGGAGCCCGCCGATTGCGGCTCCGGGTCAGGAACAGAGGAGCCCGCTGATTGCGGCTCCGGGTCAGGTAGTCTGTTATCATGATAAATGGCTGTGTAAATGAGTTCTTCCAGGGTCGCAAGTTCATTAATATTTGCCAGTTTGTCTCTAATTTCTTTATTTAAGGATTTGAGGTAGATGTTTTTTAGCATAGGAGCAGTCCAGCCGGAAGCAGCGGCTCTAACCCGGAAGTCGAATTAAAACTCCTCTACGGATCTATTTCCTTGTCTGCAATTAGACAGACAATGAGACTCAGAAGGTTTATCAGAAAAAAACTAGAGTGAATTCGTTTAAAAACTGTTCAAAAGTACAGGTAATAATGGATCCAGGAGAAAAACGATTCTCCTTCCATTCTCGGGCTTTACCAGATAATTGTGAGAGAATAAAAACTATTTTTCTCTCATCGTCAGGGAACCAGGATGGATTTATTTCAAAAAATAATCTGCACTGCCAGAGAAAACTCTTACATTCACTAGATTCGCCGGAAATTAGTGAAGGACGGAAAACAGGAAGTGACGGAACTGGTTCTGACCTTGGAGGCGGGTTTGGCTCCGGAACCGGAAGTTGAGCTGGCGCCATCTTGTGATTCCCCCGAAGCCTTGAAACGTTTGTTTTCTTTGACTCGGAATTGGTTTTTAAATCACGGAGGGTTGAATCGTGTTCCTGGGTGTGATCAGCTTGCTCTTTGGTTAAGCTCCGTGGGGTGTCTGCTGGGTTTGGTGTTTGGCCGCAGTGTTCTGTCATGATTGGTAAATATCAAACCCACATGCAGAACATAATGGAGGCTGGGTAAAAGTTAAACAGAGTTTATTAAAGGTTCTGATACACAAGATATTGAACAGGATCTGGAACAGGTCCGGGCTGGGTTCACTGAAGTCTTGGCTGGGTCCGGGCTTCTCTTTGAGAGAGAGGGAACCGTTGGGTCCAGAGACTGTTGGTTCAGCAGAGTACACAAGCAGCTGCAGCGTCTAGCTTCTGACTTAGAATGACAGACCTTGATCAGAGTTTCAGCTCTTCGCTAAGAGCAGCAGGGGATATCCACATAGGAATCTTCAGGTTAATTCCACATAGGAATCTTCAGGTTGGCTCACCAGGGCTGATTGGCAGGTTAAGCTCACCCAGAGCTTCAGGCTAGGAACAGGTCTCCAGTGAGGCAGCTCACCCAGAGCTTCAGGCTAGAGACAGGTTTCCTGTGAGGCAAAAACAGAGGAGAGTTAGAATCTGATCTCTCACTTGAGACAACTAAGATTCTTTCGGTTTCAGAGGCTCAGGTTGCTAACCAAACTAAGATCAACACTGCGGCGTCGAAGCAAGGTCTGGCAGCTGGTTATAAAGGGAAGGTCTCTTGATGAGTAGATGCGTCTCAGGTGTGCTGGAAGACTCCAGCTCCAGGAGACTCACGGCGCACTCTGCTGGAGGAAGGTGGTAAAGCTCCAGATCCCAACAGTAACTCCAGTCCTAACAGAAAACATAAAAACAGAAGAGGATCCTCGGCGCCCTCTGGTGGGCAAGCCTGAGGATCCCAACAAGAATGTCCTCACTCTGTAAAAATGTCAGCACTCTTGAAACTGAACGTCAACACACATGGGGCAAATCTGAAAGACTAAAATACTTTGAAATTTTGCATAATTAAAATTATACAGCAAGATTTTAAAAGCTTCACACTGAGATATTTTCAAAAGAAGAATGGGCAAAATGAATGCCTATGTATGTAAGAATTTTTTAGATTTCTATTTACTCAACAAGTAGCTCATGCTCTATGTTATGTCCATCTGTCCCACACCAAGTAATTAAAACTAATAATAATTTGCCAAAGTTTACTGGTGGAGAATTTTTTTCCCGTTGAACGTCCTTCTTTAGTATTGTGTTTTAACCTGTTTTAGTTAAAATTCAGTCCACTCCAATATTTCAGAAAAACAAAGTCAGTTTTACATTTAATCAAACACTGGCTCAACACTTAATTCGCATTGTGCCTGTGTTGTGTCTATGCATCTACTCCTGTTTGAAATATTGATTTATTCATTCTTTTTCCATTCAGCCCACTGTTTTTCCCTGCCATATTCCTTGCCCAGCTCATTCTTATAATTTTAACGATGACAGACTTATACATTGATCAGTCACATGTAGAATAATTATGGGGAAATGAGCTTGGAGGATACATGGCCATTGACCAGTATATTGACTTTGACTGCCACCACAAGCAATTAAACGTAAACTGCTGAGCATCTACAGAATCCCTAACTAGTCTTTATCTCAAGTCCTTTCACAAACATAGACACATGCATCGAAACTAGATGCAGGGTTAAAGTTTAAATCTTTGTAGGTTTCAAGAGAGTAACTATTAAACATGTTCTTCAAAAGCTGCTTTTTAATTAAGGGTATTACGTTTTCTAGGAAGCCAAAAATGAAGAAAAAAAAACATTTTACTCTATAAAACCTTTACAACGTACAAGACACTGTAGAGTTACACACTACTTACTAAAGACTTGTTAGTTCATGAACAGGACAAATGTTTTGACTTATCAAACACCTCAGCCCCATGACCACCAGCTGGGCACTGACAACTAGAACATAACCCATTTGTTGGGCCATCTTTGACCCCCCCAAAAAAAACCTAATTCAATGAGATGGTTGGACAGCTTGGATTCAGCTGCTTTGGATGTTCACAAGTCTTTCCAAGTGTCTAAAGTAGTTGACCAAAGGCTAAAGTAATAAACTATTTCATTTGTCAGATAAAATTACCCCCTTATGGATGGCTTGCACCGACACTGAATTTCCCTTTTGGGATCAATAAAGAATCGGTGAATATGAATTGAATAAAACTACATTTGCCATAATCCAAACGTGTATCTGAATACTTCTGTAACAAACTGCAAACATTCTTATAATTTGTGAAAACCATGGCTACATGGTTTATCTCTAAATCTACATTTATATGGAAAATAAAACATTTCAGAAGGTCTTTTCTTTGTTGTTTAATTTCTTATGCACATGAAAGCTCATTTGCCTACTTTGAATTCCATGTTCCCTTGTCTTAACCATTTTTGCAGACTAAAATCTGCATCTCTCAGGCTTTACCCTGAGGAAACAGCTAGCAAGGACTTGCTAATCAGAGATTTCAAGGCACAAAATATAGTATACATTAAAATGAGCTTTAGGAGCATTATTTTAAATCAGTTGTTGTATGGTGCTAAGTTTTAATGCACAGGCATTTTCTGTAAACATAATATTCCTCCATTAGGGGCTTTTTCTACTCTAAACTAAAGGTTGGATTTTATTATTATTATTTTTTTTTTTTGCTTTTTGAAGTGATATTGGCTGAAGCAATAATTTTTTTTTTAAGTTAATTCAGTTTGCACATCTATTCCAAGATTGCTAATAAAGATGACTGCTGCTGTAATAATCTATAACTATACAAGTTATTTCTTTAACTCTTCAAAGTTGGCCATCAAGCAAAATATATTATATAAATTAACAATAAAATGAGAAGTCAACAAAATGCAGTTAAAACTGCTCAGCTGATTCAAAATACTACAGCCAGTGTTCTGATGAAAATTTAAAACAGAGTCCATATTTCTTCTTTTTTTAGCTTGCTTTCATTGGCTACAATGACTGGGCTGATACTATCTACAACCTCCTGTTTTAAATTGGAGGGTCCTAAAGTAACAGCACCATACGTGTATGTCCTTCATGCAACACATCTGACTGAAGAATGAAGTGAAATAACACATTGATCATTTAAATCAGGCGTGCAGCAACAAAGAGAAAGAGAAAACCAGAGGTGGGTAGAGTACCCAAAAATTTTACCTAAGTCAAACTAGCACTACATCATTTATTCAAGTTAAAGTAAAAAATTACTAAAAAAAAGTATTTAATAAAAAATGGCTATTAAAGTACTGAGTAACTGATAAACATACTACCAATGATCATAACAACAGATTTAACATTGTTTCAGATATAAAACTTGCAATTGCTTTGTGTAGTTTAGACAAAGCAGATGGAAAAATAACATTTATCCAGTACACCTTGAGTACAAAAAGAACCGTGTCTCTTAATGGTGAATATTTGTTTAAAAAAAAGCTGCTTTTCATCAAGTGAAGTTACTCACATGAGAAAAGTTAGACTTTATCACATTTTTGCTCAAGTAAATGTAAAATCCTTAGCAAAAGTAAAACTATGCCTAAAAGTAATTTTTTTTTTTCAAAAAGTTACTCAAAGAAATGTCTCTGACTAAATGTAACCAACACCTACCTACATCTGTATAAAACATGCAGTTTGAGAACCACTGGGCCTTTATTTCAGTGTATAGATATGGCTATACAAAAGAGATGGCTACTTCCTACCAATAGCCATCTCTTTTAGAGATGGCTACTGGTAGGAAGTTAACATTTTACTAGCAATCCCAATCCAGTAATACCTTAGAATGAATTCATTGGTCGGTGCTTTTCTTTTCCTTTTGTTTTCCTCTTTCTTCTCAGAGCTTTAGTCAATTGTGACATTCAAGCTGAGCCTAGTTCAGGTGAGAATGTGTTTAATAAATTAATTTAATGAATCAAAATGAATAATGAATTTAGGTAATTATTTAATGAGGCATTTATTTGTATTGTGGCACTCATCTCCCTCCTTGTTAATATTCTTTCTACCTGTAGACTCAATGACTGAGTGAATGATATGAAAAATGATATCAAAATAGCACTATAACTTCTCAAGCAGCAACATTTATTCCTTTGATTTGATTGTTGAGAATCGCCGGCTCATCTGTTAGAGTGATCATACTTAAACACCATAGTACATTTTGTATCTCTGAGTCCATTTAGTATTTTGTATGAATTATGATAGCCACATAGTATTAATTCTCACAATTTAAAAACCTGTTTGTAAGGTTAACTGGTAAACCATTAGGTGTGTGGATGAATTGTTGCCAAGTGTCTCAGCTTTGGTCATGTCCCAGGGGTAATGCACCAATCAGCTATTAGATGCAGGCCTGGTTGCAGAAACAAATTATAGGGGGTGCATTCCATATTTTCAGGGGATATACACTTTCTCAACTAACCTTTTTTTTTTTTCTTTTTGTCTTGGGTTTAAAACTGCTCTTTGACCACTCCTACAGTGCTTGAAAAATAAAATCATCAATAAAGTACCAAAATGAAAAAAAAAACTGTTAAAAACAATGTGTAATTTTCATCCATTCTATTCACTCAAAAGTTAAAAAATCAGTCTTAATACACACTTTGATAAATATGAAAAATGTTAGGCTGAGGTAATCATTCATACTAGTAGAGCTAACTACTGCAGAACCACCTGTGCAATGCACTTTCTCCCACTTTGGTCAGGAAAACAATTCAGGATTATCTCATCAGAAACACAAGTGGGTAGTAACTAGTTACATTTACTTGAGAAACTTTTTTTTTTTTTTCAAAGGACTTTTAGGAGTAGTTTTTTTTTTAAGGAGTAGTTTTACAGAATTGTTCTTTTTGCTTTTCCATGAGTAAAAATATGATAGGAAGTAGTGCTACTTTTACTAAGGTGCAATTTATGGATACTCTACCCATCTCTGATCAGAAACAAATAGAGGATTTGACTTTGTTGTTGTTGTTACTGTGATGTCATCACTCTCATTTCTTACATCTGGTTGAGTTGTTACACAATCAGCCTCTTGTTAATGCAGCAAACTCTCCAAGCATGAGTTTTTACTCCATTTTTGATTTTAGATCTTAACTTCCATCAGAAATTAATTATGCTGCTTTGTACCCACTCTTGTTTGTTGAATCACCACTTTTGACAACAGCCTGTATATTCACGCACCTACTACGGTGATCACAGCCACCTCATCGACCCCCACCCTCTATGTGAAGTTGGCTAGAATTTCTCACTTTTGCTCCAAATGGTCCAGAACTATTGTTGCAAAAGTATTTCTGCATTGTAACTCTGGTGTTTTGAGAATGTAAGATGCTTTTCATGTGCAACTTGTAGATCACAATGCATGTACAGCTGTAGAAAAAAAAATTGTACTTGTAAATTTTTCTTTTATTCTACACGTTTACAGCAAAACGTATAACCAAACTCCCTCTGCAACTTTAAATTCAAACTTACAATGCACAAATAGTTTTGACTACATATGAACTTCATACGTTGCTTTTGTTTTTATTTGGATTCCTTGAATTGTGTGATTGACAAATGATATAAAGTTGGCCACTCCAGACTAAAAAAACAAAGCCTAATAAATTAAGCACTTTCCAATCCAGGGTGGGCACAGGTGTTTCTCTGCCCCTTTACCACCAATACTGATTAGATGTGAACACTACCAACCCTTACTATCCACCCCCATTCAACCCTCCAGTGACAAGGGGATGGAAAATATGGAATTATGTAACTTTTTTTGTAATGCAAAATAACAATATTCTTGTATTGAAAGTTTCTACTAAACCATCTCTTTTCGATATCGATAACTGTTGGCAGAAAAGATCTCCTGTAGCCTCTGGTTAAAGA
Source organism: Cyprinodon diabolis (assembly GCA_030533445.1). NCBI lineage: Eukaryota > Metazoa > Chordata > Actinopteri > Cyprinodontiformes > Cyprinodontidae > Cyprinodon > Cyprinodon diabolis. The sequence continues at coordinate 15,782,716 of CM060074.1, forward strand.
CAATGTAGTGATATAACATGTTGATGAAGAGGATGTTCCGGTCTGTCCATACTTTTTCTCATTTTATGAAGAACTGATTTTGGAAAATCGTATTGAGGGGTTCTAGAAGAATTTCCAGAATGAAGCCTACCCTTTGTATTAGCTTGTTGAGCTTCTTTAGGTCACTTGCTTTGATGTTCCTACGCTAACATATCTGACAGATCCTCTACATAGTCTGTCTTGTATTTTAAATTTGAGGTGTACTTAGTAATAGGAAATTGTACAGGGGGTTACAGTAACAGCCAATCAAAAAGGCCCTTCTCAGTCAAATGCCAGCCAAATTGTAGCCCACTTCCCTCCAACTCCCAATGAAATCCCCTCCAAGTTCAAGCCCCTTGAGTGACCCCCTCTTTCATATTTTTTTTACCCTGACTCCACCCTTTCACTGAATTACAGGATCTGACCAGGAGATGGCACTTCTCTTTAGATCTTAATGTCCACAAATCATGACAGAAAGAATATTTTAGTACAAATATTGATGTTTAAAAAGGAATTGAAGGGGGACCAGTCAACGACCAGCCAAGAGTCCATCAAGGAAAGTGGAGAAATTTTCAATGGCTATTACTGTAAAGGGATGTACTCCACTATGATGTGACTGTGTTGATGAAACACTAGTTAGCCACTTAATGTTGAACTCTTGTAATGTATGTAAAATGTTTCACAGCTAAGATTTGTAGTTACATTTCACTGACTTTAAAAAATTAAAAATAACATTGCAGTATTACCAGTTATATGCCATGATACTTTGTATTTTTAGCTATAGCCTCTGTTACTTTACAATTTTAAATATTTTTCTGCCAAATGTTCAAAGCATGAATTAAAATGTCACAGCTTTAACAATTTGGCAAACACTTGCCAGTGCATTTCAAATTGCCAGCCATGGTTTGGAAATTCCCAGCAGGAAATAAGCAGTGTTTTTATTAGAATAAGAATTAAAGATAGTACCTCCTCAAATGTGATTCTACAAATGAGAAATCAAATTTCTACAGCAAAAGACACAAGTTATTGCAAACTTGTTTGACAGAATCCCCTTTATGATATGAGAATGTAATAAATGAGATATACTTCCATATTTTTAATATGTTTTCACCATGCTAATTAGGTCTCTAGGGTAAGTTATGTGTCTGTGCTGCGAAGTTGTCCTTCTTATGCTGAGTGACAGAGATTTAGTGGCTGCCCCTGTAGTCCATTCTGTGTGCCCCATAAAAGCCTTGCTGGAACATGAACGATTAAAAATGCAAGAAGATCTGACCCACACTTGAATTTGTTAAGCTTGCATTCATCAGATGTGACAGATGACAAGGAACTTTACAAAGCCACTAGCACAGAATCAAATCTCTTACTCTGCTGTCCTCTTTCATCCATCTGATGTGCTTTTACCGTGCAAGGCGGGTACACATGTTTAACCATTACACATGGTCTCAGTGGGAGTGTGTGGGAATGCAAAGTTGCATATTTTCTAAAGTACAGCCCCTTCCTGCTATATTCATCTTTATGCCCTTCGAGTGTGTTTTACAGCAGAGGATTAGTGTCAGGTTGACTGTCAAACAAACAGAACTACTCTCAGACCAGAATTGTTGCTTTAACAGAATTTAGGCATTGAGTAAACATTTTACTTAAGACTTTAACTGTCCAGTGACACAAAGTCTGAAAAGGAAAGGATTTTAGAATGCTGCAGCAAGCACAGGATAAGTTTATTAGTGGGCCTGGCTCTAAAGATAAGAATTACCTTAACTATCTATTAAGACAATTTTATTTCAAAATACTTTTCTTCCACTTTGGGTTGCCGTTATGTCCAAAACCTCCAATGGTTCTAGCATCATCTGAGAAGACAATAGACCAACACAGATTTATTAGGAAGTATCCTTCTGGTGGCTGATTTGATACTATTTGAGTGAATGGTAAAGATCTTCTTCAGACAGATTGACTTCTGGATTTGTTATGAGTATCAAGAAGCTAGAGAGGGATCCTGTTGTTATAAAAAATTATCATTTTGTCACTTTCATGGATCACCAAGTGGCTGAAGCTGAAAAGAGGGATGTTACTGTGGTAAAATTTGGAGACAATTATTCAAAAATCCTCAGCTGGTATTTTTTAAACCCGGAGTCATGTCTGTTCAACTCTAAATGGAGAGATTTGCTTTCGTCCGAGCTGTACCAGGAAACTATTGTTCGGATGTAGTACACACGACATTCAAATGGTGAATAAATACACTATATTGCCAAAAGTATTTGCTCACCCATCCAAATTATTGGAATCAGGTGTTCCAATCACTTCCATGGCCACAGGTGTATAAATTCAAGCACCTAGGCATGCAGACTGTTTTTACAAACATTTGTGAAAGAATGGGTCGCTCTCAGGAGCTCAGTGAATTCCAGCGTGGAACTGTGATAGGATGCCACCTGTGCAACAAATCCAGTCGTGAAATTTCCTCGCTCCTAAATATTCCACAGTCAACTGTCAGCTGTATTATAAGAAAATGGAAGTGTTTGGGAACGACAGCAACTCAGCCACGAAGTGGTAGGCCACGTAAACTGACGGAGCGGGGTCAGCGGATGCTGAAGCGCATAGTGCGAAGAGGTCGCCAACTTTCTGCAGAGTCAATCACTACAGACCTCCAAACTTCATGTGGCCTTCAGATTAGCTCAAGAACAGTGCGCAGAGAGCTTCATGGAATGGGTTTCCATGGTCGAGCAGCTGCATCCAAGCCATACATAACCAAGTGCAATGCAAAGCGTCGGATGCGGTGGTGTAAAGCACGCCGCCACTGGACTCTAGAGCAGTGGAGACGCGTTCTCTGGAGTGACGAATCGCGCTTCTCCATCTGGCAATCTGATGGACGGGTCTGGGTTTGGCGGTTGCCAGGAGAACGGTACTTGTCTGACTGCATTGTGCCAAGTGTAAAGTTTGGTGGAGGGGGGATTATGGTGTGGGGTTGTTTTTCAGGAGCTGGGCTTGGCCCCTTAGTTCCAGTGAAAGGAACTCTGAATGCTTCAGCATACCAAGACATTTTGGACAATTCCATGCTCCCAACTTTGTGGGAACAGTTTGGAGCTGGCCCCTTCCTCTTCCAACATGACTGTGCACCAGTGCACAAAGCAAGGTCCATAAAGACATTGATGACAGAGTCTGGTGTGGATGAACTTGACTGGCCTGCACAGAGTCCTGACCTCAACCCGATAGAACACCTTTGGGATGAATTAGAGCGGAGACTGAGAGCCAGGCCTTCTCGTCCAACATCAGTGTGCGACCTCACAAATGCGCTTCTGGAAGAATGGTCAAAAATTCCCATAAACACACTCCTAAACCTTGTGGACAGCCTTCCCAGAAGAGTTGAAGCTGTTCTAGCTGCAAAGGGTGGACCGACGTCATATTGAACCCTATGGATTAGGAACGGGATGTCACTTAAGCTCATATGTGAGTCAAGGCAGGTGAGCAAATACTTTTGGCAATATAGTGTATAAAACACAATTCTGAACACATATGATACATCACAGCTGCCACCGCTAAAAGCTTGGGAGGGAGGTGCCACTTGCTGATTTGCCTCCAAGTTTGCACCAACTGGTTGACCTAAATCTAACTGCTGAAGGAAGAGAGCAGGGCCAAATTGCTGTCTGCCGAGGAGCCGTTAAAAGGCCCTAACCTGTGCCATACTGGTCCCGCCGCTGCCTGAAACCCGCCACTAGCCAACTGCCATAGTCCGGGACTACTGTGAGTTATAATACTGACCCCTGCAAAGTTGCCTCTTTTTATTGCATCTGATTAATCAAAATCTCTTTGAGAGCTGCTGTTGGACGCACGGACAGGACCGAAGACGAGGCCTCAAATTCAATGAACCAAGGCAGAAAGTCCTTTCCATTCCTCCAAGCCAAAACAGTAACATCCATCATCCCCTCTTTCCATCTGATGCATGATGTGTGCTCTTCTTGGGGGAAATGATTTGTGTTTTATTTGAAATAAGCTTTCTGACACATCTGCTGATGGTTTTAAGAGTTCTAACTAAATAAATTAATGCCTATGCTCCCAGAACCAACTGAATGAGCAGCGTGTGTAGAAAGACACTGCTACAGTTGACTGGCTAACATCGTTAGCTCCCAGCTACTTCATGCCAGCCACATTGTGAGCTTTTACCTTTTCTTTGTTTTAGCTGGACCCGCCCGGACCAGAAGCCCCAGAGCAGGGGTCACCAACGCGGTGCCCGTGGGCACCAAGGGGCCCTCAAGGACCACATGGGGTGCCCTCTTCATCTTCTGAAAACAGAAGAACTCACTCAGTGGGTTAAGTTTAATTTTTTTAAATTCTGTTGCTCTTCTTTTTAATCATTTATGTAGTATTTCATCATGTTAACTATTTCATTATATTTCAGTGGTTTCAAAATGACAATATTAAAAAGAAAATTAGAAATGAATAAAAGAATAAAATAAGAATAAAAATGAGTTTTTATGGATGAGATTTACTGTAGGTGAACACTGATCCCTCCAGTTCATAGGTCAGTATTGGTAGCCCTTCCTATGACTCGGTAGCCATGAAGTAGCCCTCAGCGTTAAAAAGGTTGGTGACCCCTGCCCTAGAGCCACCTAAACTAACCCATTCTCTTTCAGTTTTATCACACTTTAATGCATTCGTGAGTCCTTGTCCATTTTTCCCTGTGAAACCAAATGAAACTGCACTGTTTTGACTGCACTTAATATCTCTACACCAGGGTTTATTCATATTGAGTTCAGAGACTCTTGAGCAGACTTTTAAAATGACCTTTCCATTTTTAATTGTTTATTTATTTGTGCTTGTTTTCAGTAATGTTTACTGTCTGCATAGTTATTATAAATATTAATACTTTGTAATTACTAGCTAATAAAAGTACCATTGTATTTTAACCCGTGGTATCTTGTGTTTTTATTATGAAGCGAATTATTTAGCTCTCAGGCTTGATTCACTCTTCAGTAACATCCAAAAATCTAAGCTTTCTAAAGATGAATAACATAACATGTCTTTACTGGTAAAAGTTTGATTTGTGTTATGTTCAAGCATACTGTTGTGTTTAATTCCAGTCAACTGGTGGATGAATTAATTGGTAATTGAACCGGTGGTGGTTCAATTGGTATATTATTTAGATTAAACCCAAATAAAACATTTCAAACTTTGTAGATGTTATCTATAATAACATGTAATAAATTAAACTGGTATAAATACATTTATAGGGCACTGAACATAAAGGGAAGCTCAGACAAAAACAAGCAAATAAACCTGTATTTTTAGTACTTGTTTTGGCCTGAGATTTTCTTGGACACACTTAGCAATAATTTTGGTATCATAGAAATATGTTGATTGGCAGCTTTTGTCCATATGGTTGTGTGTGCCTTCCAAACTAACAATTTGGACAGAAAATAATTCAGTATAACTATCACTATCTGCATTTGTCCAAGAATTTTTCTGTAATCACTTGTCCAAGGACTTGTTCTTAACTTTCAACTGTTTTAAACCTATGGTGTTAATTGTTTTAGAAATATAGCCTTCGATAGGGTTATTTGTTAAGAGATATGAATGATTATAAGTTTATTAGTTACATCGAAACAATGACGTGTATAAGAGAAAAAAAAAACACTGCATACTTTATTTATGAGCAGATACTGTACTACTAAAGAAGAGATGAGTACAAGCATTTAGCTTTAACATTATTGGTCCACGTGCGTGTAATACACATATGCATCCATCTCCTTTAGCCCCCTCTCATATTTTTAAAGATGAAAATTAACACACAATGAATTCCAATGCATTAGATACTTTGATGAATCACAAAAATGCAAATCTTGGACATTTTTGGTCTTGAAAGAATGTATCTCTTTACAGGGGTCCACTCTTAGGCATTCCACTATACTTTATACATATTATTCTGCTAATAAATGAACATAACTAGTCAGAAATACATCTCAAGACCACGGTAAAAATATCTAACACACCCAAAAAGTGTAACATAATTCTGTATAAATTGCTTAGTTACAGCCAATATGACCCAAGGTTTTAATGCAGTTAATAATATATACCTAAATATAGAAAGGTATCATGTCAGAGAGTAATCGCATCAAAGAAGTAATTTAAGTTGAAGTCTGGGCTAAAAGCACTTTTAATTAATCACCCTGCCCAGATTCTCTGTAAAATAGGTTAAATTATCTTAAATGAATTCCATTAGTCTTAGAGTTCCCTATTTTTATTCTTGCACCCTTCTCATATAGCAAGATGGTTGTGATTAACTTTCCTCCACTGTACTTCTGTTACTTCTATATGTTTCCTCATTTTGTCTCCAATTACTCTGTTTCTCAGCTACTTATTATGATCCATTGATCATACATAGCGCAGGCAGAGTGTTGCAGTCCTCTCTACTATGCACACGCTTTTTCCCATAATTGCCTAATGGTAACATGCCTAATATGATGTATTTCATAGTTGTAGTTATACCTTCAGCACATACCCATCAGCATGTACCAATGGCTAAAAGGTTAGGGACCCTTACTTTGTTTTGCTTTCACCATGATAAAGACCAGTTCTGGTTATTGTCTGTTATGTCAAAGTCTCCTCCAGCACCTTGGCCCTGACTAAAAAGCGAGTCCAGAAATCCAATGAAAACCAGTACTGTCAATGTAAACTGACTATACAGCCATTGTTGTAAAATTTGCCATTGGCAGCACTTTTTGGAATAATTTTTCTCTGGTATTTTTATTCTATTTTATACCTGGCAACAGCTGGTTGTGTGAATTTCCAATTCATCATATTAATCAGAGTTGAATGTTCATTCATCAAGAAATAAATGCCTGGGTATTAGTATGTCGAGCCTTTCTAAGGAAATGTATATTATATTGGCTATTTTAAAAACTAGAGAAAAAGTAAACAATAAGTGAGAGGAAAATGAGATGATCAAAAATAAATGTCACATATATTTTATATACCAAATATTCATTTAACAATAAGGGGAAAAAAAATGGAAAAAACAAAAACAAACTGGTTATTTTCAGTGGTAGTAATTTGTTAGCATAGTAGGTGATCAGTTTGATTTTTCTACTTTTAAGCATAGTTCTGCTCAGCAGTCTAGTTGTAAAAAAAAAAAGAAGAAAGGGGAATATTATTTTTTTTTGTTTTTGGAAGCATACATAGCCTTATTGTTATAGTCTATCAATCTAAAGCAATATGCATGGTGTGGTTGTTACATGTCAGGTACGCCAGTCGTTGACCTTGACCAAGGCGCATTACAGTAGAACTGCAGTCAATCCCTGGACTATCATGGCTATCACTGCCCCTACACAGTTAGGGACAAATGCAGAGACCAATTTCCCACTGGGATCAGCTTCATAGTCATGGTAGGCCACTTTTATTATTTTATTTATTTTGCTCAGGCCACTCGTAAGCCCGGAAATTATTGAGAGGGTGATATTATTGCCATTATTGTAAATATATAGTAGATCTTTTATACATTCAAAAATAAAATGTCACAGGGGATGGTTTGGGATGATCATTTAAGAAGGGGGATGATTTTTAAGATTTTTTTAAGAAGGGGGATGTCACCCCCCTCATTCTCCCTCAATCCAAGTACTGGTTCTGCTGAATTTGATATCACACATTTGTAGATCAGACTGAAATGGAAAAAGCATGAGTATTGACAGTTTTGTTTTCTTGATAACTTTTCTTTCCCACCATTCTTCTGTCAATACCTGGCATTTAGAAACATCATATAAAATTGTCTGTTTCCCATATGCTGAGTTCGAATTCAGGGGATGCATCCTCTGAAGCAGTGGCGGCTGGTGAAAAATATTTTTGGTGTGGCTGATATAGCCTAGTGTATGTCTCCAACTAATCCGGAAAAAGAATTCAAATAAACAATTGGACAATACATACAATTTAACAGTAATGATTTAATTTACTATACAATAACAGTAACAGTGATGATTTGGGTCACTGTGACAGGGTTCTTTGGCCTCCAAGAATCCAGGCTCAGTCGGGTTACCGGTGTTGGAGATTTATTGTGCTCAAAAACTCAAAACAGGGTGAGAAACTAAACATATACAAGATACTCTGGGCCTCAGCCTCCCTCCAGTTACCAGCAATGTAACAAAGAAACAGAAAACAAAAATTGCTGCTTTTCTTCCCACAGCTCTCATTAAATAGTTTAAGCCCCTACAGGCTCTCTTATTTCTGATTTCTTCTCATTAATCAGTTTTGTCCATATATTACCTCCACAAACAATTGATGTACAAAAACAAATAATTTTTACAACTTAATTATTTTAAACAGATTCATTGACTTATTAAATTACACCAAACTGGGTTTGAACCCAGCGAAGACGCAGCCAGACTGAAGATGACAAGTCCCCGTAGCATAAACACGTACACCCCCCCCCCCACCCCCCCCCACACACACACGGCTAACCCCACTGAAATATTAAGTGTGCACCCTCAATACGCCAGCAGGTAACCAGGAACAGCTTCTGTGTTTTAAGTTAATGGAGCTACTGGGCTCAGCGCGAGCGTATTGGTCCTCACAAACACAGTATAACAGGAATGTGTGTGTGGCGCGCAAAGTTAGAGGATGTGGATTCGTCACAGTCACAATAACCATGACATGAAATTTTCCTACCCTACAACAGGGATGTTCTTCTGGCAAACGGGTAGATAAATAAGGATCTCACCGAATTTGGTGGAAGCTGCATCTCGTTCGTTACATTCGCCATCTTCCCTCTAATTGTCTGCACATGGGTGTAGAAACCTGTTAAAGCGCAGTATTTTCAGCGACCCAAGACCATAAAGTTCTGAGACGCTGATTGGCCATTAAATTCACCTAGCAATAGTACATGATTGACAGATTCTCTGCAAATGCAGAACAGAGACGGTAGGAGTCTGTCTGTGGAAATCCACAAATTAATGACAGTAGATAGGGAAATGTAGTTTATATAATTTGTTTTGCTTATAGGTACACACTCTAGAGAGAAAAACTGACATTTATGAGTTAATTTCTAAAAATATATTTTACGTTTCTCTCTTCTTATCAGGGAGGGCGGTGCCCCAGCGCCCCCTATGGGCCGGCCGCCACTGCTCTGAAGGCCAGATTCGTTGGCTGATTTTGTCATAGCGCATCACCGAGGCCTGTTCGGATTTGATAACTCCTCGTTATGCGGCCATCAATTACATCCTTCTTTTTGCCTGTTTTGAAGGATGGGTCCATTGTATCCTATATAGCTTTGGGTATCCCGTGATTCATTACAAGTCCAAGCAAGGCGGCTTCTCTGTAAGGAAGAAGGTACTTGGCGCCAAACAATGGTGAAAAAATGGTAAGTGCAGTTTAATACAATACAAGTGTGTGAATAGTTCCATCTGAAATAAACCAAAATAGTTGTTTTAAATGGTTACTGCGTCAGATATGTGGTGGATGATGTTTAGTTTATTGAAAGGTTTCTATCTGTCCCTGTGCAAATGGCTTTGGCTAATTTTTAAGGACAGATTATAATATATCGGCAGTGTTGGGGACTATAAATCTAATACAGTACTGCTGTTGAAGCTCCTTGATAATGTTATTAACACCCAGGACAGCAGTGAGAAGTGACAGAGCTTTATTTTCACGGGATGATTTAAATAATAAAAATGTTGCCTAATTCTCATCCCAGGAATATGGAAAAATGATAAATTATATCCCAAAAACATCATTAGTTCTTCAGTTCCTAAACTTAAAAATACATTTATTGTAGGAATTAATATAATAGACTAAAAAAATGCAAAAAAAAAACATATCTTTAATAAAAGTGTCGACACGTATCTTAAATCATAATCCCATCAAAAGACTTTTCCTATTAAAATATTATTACTCCACAAATGTTATCTGTGCATTGAAAACCAAATATCTGAAATTTGCTATTTTGCCTAAATATAAAGAGATTCATTTCAAAACTTTAAAGGACTTTCATCCTTCCAACCAACTCATGCGCTCCAAATTTAAATTCACTGTAGACAGATGAACTGATCTTTATTTGTTGTTGTAAACATTTTTATTCTCAGTTCATAACTGGTTACTCTCTAAATCCTTAAAGATGAATTTTCTCTCTCCCTCTGCAAATACATTTGTAATTGTTGCGTAAGGCATATTGTCTGATTTACTGTTGAATACCTTTTCTTTTCTTTTCTTTATTTATTATTTTCTTAATTTTTCAATTGCTTTTTTGCAAAATTTGCTTAACTAAGTATTTTTTGTTGTTGAATATAAGAGGTTCTGCAGATATATTTTTTTTATATCATTACATTTGCTTTTATTTGTTCATGCTCCCGGTGGTTGTCACCTGTATTCCACTCTGTATTTTCATGAGTGTTGTATTTGTTCACTTTACAAAAAAAAACTAGAAAAAAAAGAACAGCAGTGAGAAGTTTGGTATCCATTGTCTTCCTGCTTTGTGTGTCGACTCTCATGGTTGCTAGGCGACCACATAGGGGCGGTGAAAGTCATGGAAGGCTGGAGGAAGACCTGTTTGAATCCACATCCAAAACTCTTCCGGTCTCCTTATTTTCACTGACCTTGAAGGATCTAGTCCAGGTAGGCTGAGTCCTTGGCGGATGCGGCCTCTGAACTTGAACACACCCATAGTTTAGTTTTCATTGGTTTCTCTTCCCTTTTGTGTCATCTTGGTTTACAGCCCCATTGTATTTCCCAGTTACTCTCCAATGCCCCCTAGTGTCACCTTCTGTCTCCTTAGTTTTCTTCTAATTCTTTCTTTGCACACCTGTTCCAACTTTGACCATTACTCAACTCACTGTCTTGTTAGTCTCTTCTTCAGTGTGTATATACCCCCCTGTAGATTGTCTTTGCTGGACTGTCATCTTTACCTCATTAATCCCTGTTTCCCACCACCCATCTATCTTTATTTGGTTCCTGTGTTCCGTTTACTTTTGAATTAAGCCTTCTGCTGCCATCATTACAATAACTACAAGAAAACTGCTCAGCCTCCGCTTTAGCATTCTGGGTCCATCTGCAAACATTCTACAACTCTGATAAGGTGATGAGTTTTTTTTTTGTTTTTCCCTTTTTTTTGGCTATAAAACTCTGGCTTTGTCTCATGTGATGTGAGCAGGACCTTAAAGGAACAATGACAGTTTGTGACCTCACTCAGCCCCCTGTCAAACCAGATACACTAGAGATTCAAACTTGTTAAAGCTTTACTGCTCAAGGGGAGTCATGCTACTTCACTGAATGGTCTGTGGGTGTTACCAAGAACAGAAACGTCAACAAAATTGTTATTCTTCAGGCTTAAGTCTATTCACACGTGCATAAAATGGTCTCTAGGTGTTAGCAGATTGCATTCGACATATATTAGGTTCAAGTCTGAACTGGACCTTTTTAACTTGAGCTGATTACAGTTGATTGAGTATTAGCTAAATACCTATCAAAACATTCATATTTTAGCTATCTTTTTATGGTTTTAGACATTTCACAAATGAAGCTCAGCACTGCATACTTTGCTATATGTGCCATGTTTTTTTCCTACCACACTACCATCTGTATTCACTGTACAGCTTCAATCAACTCGGCAGACACAATTTCTCCTTGCCTCATTCTTTCCAACTACAGACCTATTGGCTAGAGTAATATATTAATGCACTGATACTCTGGCATGGCACCTTCACTGAAAGACCAATATGTAATGTCCGTCCACCTGAGCTTTATGCAAGCCAACATGAATCTGAGCAAAATGTGATTAATCCCACTTCTACATCACCCAAGATACAGCTATGATAAATTAACAAATTGGGTGTGAATGTCTTCCATTTAATCACATTGAGGGATGAAAACCTGAATCACTGGGGCAGGCTGGGTGACTGTATCTGCTGTAATCTTCTTCCATGTATATCCTATTTTGATGAGGTGCAGGGAATTGCTTTGCAACCACATTGGTTTAACAGTAATCTACATTGCAGAGGCCTAAAAAAAATTTGAAGAAGTTAAACGTGTTTACTTGAAATTATTTATCTTGTTTGCAGAGTGTTCAGTTTCTGCAAATTGAAATTGAACCACTTTAGATATCTTTGGGTGTCCATAATTTTGCTTCAAAATAAGACAAAATTATTTGTTTAGCACTTCGCAGTAACAAAACAATTCCAAGTCCTGTACATAAATGAATCATAAAAGAAAAACAAAAGGACACTGCAGTGGTATAATAGAGGCAGACAAGTAAAGAAAATTTTGATTATAAAAATTAAACTAAAGTGGTTGTTTTAAGTAGGTTGTTTTAAAGACAGCTCTAAAGAATAGGGTTTTAACTTTGATTTAAGCATCTTAGAGATGTGATACTATCATGGTGCGATCACACCGGAGGCGGTGACTGGCGTTACAATAGTGGATTCACATAAAACTCCTATAAAAAAACGCTTGGTGAGGGCGGTGAAGCGGCCAATGGTCAACTGCACACTGTGGAAGTGCTCACTGCTAGCCCTCACCTTGTGCTACCAGATAAAGCTGTTAAACAGCAGCACTTCATAGAGAGAGTAGAGTGGTGGTGGCCGAAGTTGAAACGAGCTGAACTTTTTCAGGAAATTGCGACAGCCAATCAGGGACTGGTTGTAAGTGAAGCTTTTTCACTTAATATGGAATACAGAGAAAATAATAAAAAAAAAAGGTAGAAATAAGGATATATATAATAAATAAGGAATGCTTTTACAGATCCCGGTTTGTCACTGCCCAGCATCGTTTGCTTTCTGTGGGGATAAACTTACAAGGAAGTCTCACCATATCCGAACTTTGGGGGTTTTCCCCAAGCGATTCAAAAGTTGTTCATAGAGAACAATTTAGAAGCTGTCATTGATGTTAAGTTTCACCTGTGCTTTTATGGTTAAAGGCTGACAGCGAGCCCTTGACAAGAAATTACATAGGGTTGCCAAGGGTAATGGTAGGTCAAAAGTGAAGGTCCTGGGAAGCTGGCAATTTACTAATTTACTAAATATTAAACAATCGTTCCAGCTACTAAATAAGGCAAAGATGCCCACTTTTATATTCATTACAAGCACAGAGGTGATGTTATCTAATAACTTTATATCAAGAATGATTGCACCTCTAACATCTGCTGTGACAGTGAAGCCATCAGCCATAATCTTTTTTTTTTGTTGCCAAATCTTTATTGAGAATATTCAAATTGCAACTCAAACAATGGTACAATGATGTACAGAATTGGGGTAAGGCCTGCCAGCCATATTTTGGGTGTTCCTTCATGAAAAGAAAGGTTTAATAAATGTACAAAAGGATCCAAGGGAAATACATTTTAGTTATTGTTGTCAGACAATCACTCTTACCCATAATGCCTGAACCACTGGACCTTCACAAACAACATCCAAAAATGGAGCCCATGGTTCCCGAGGGGCAGAATGAACAATGGGGATCAGGTGCCACCCCCATCTTATGTCTTAAGACTGGGGTTAAGTATGCTCTGTGGTGTTTTTCTTTTTTAATGAATGTAACGATGATTAGGGTTTTTCAAGGCTCTGTCAACATTTTGCTGAGTCTTATCCCAATTCAGTTATTAAGAAGCGGTTGCCAATTCCTACTCCCATTTTTTTCATTCCTGCTGAAAATATTTTGTTCTGATTTAAAAGTCTCTTATATGATTAGGTCACTATCCTTTTGGGTGCTTGTTGTAATAATTTGTAGATTTGGTTTTCATTTAATTCTGAATGGTACACCGGATATTTTTCAGAGTGGTTTAAATATGTGCTTTGCAGATTCTGTAAAAGCAGTGGCATTCATACAACTTGCAGGTTTTTTGACTTTGTGTTGCAAAGAGAAATGCATAGTACTGAGTGCAATATTTATAAATGGTGCTGTCCTTGTATGAAAGACAGATTCTCAGCGTCTTACCAAGTATTCAGCCTTTTGAAGGTCTTCAATTAGTGAAAGCATTTTTTTTTCTTATCTCTTTGGTAGTACCATGACATCATGTAATGGTGCTTTATATACTCAAGGTTGTTTGCCCAGGACTAGTGTGTATTTTCTTCCATCTCAAAGTGTAGGTTTTCTCTAGATGCTTTGATTTTCTTCCACAGTCAAAGGAAATGCATGTTAGGTTAATCTTTCACCTTGAACTAGGAGGGAGTATATGAGGATGGTTGTGTGTCTCTTTTTATTTTCCTTGATGGACTGATGACCTTTCAGAATACATCAAAAATGTATCCAGGATGCACTTTGGCAAAATATGCCACATAGGGGTTACAAGGAAGAAAATGGAGGCAAGTGTAACTATTTCTTGACTCACCTCCTAATAAATTCCAAAGGGAGGTACATTTGCTTGCTTTATATAACTGCCTCCCATACAAGTGTTATTCCATCCGTTTGTCTGAGCATGTAAAAAATATTTGCTAATCTCTCCAGAGACTCTTGCGCTTGATCTAGATTGTGAGAGGGGTATTAGATTGGGAAGCAGGAAAAAAGTTGCTTAAGGCTTAAATGTCTAAATTATGCTCTGCCTCATTCACATTTCCTCTCCAACAATATATATATATATATATATATATATATATATATATATATATATATATATATATATATATATATATATATATATATATATATATATATAAAGCCGCTACCCCAACAATTAGTGTGACAACAGAGGCCCCAATTAGTTGGCATGTGTGTCTCTCTTCACAGCGGGACATTCTTTAAACATGGATAGTAACAGCAGTGCAAACACACCATGCTGTGCTCTAGCTTTGTGTGCACACAGAAAAAGAGATTTCCCTCAGAGGTTTAACTTCGTTTTAATGACAAGATCTGGCATGACTATATAAAACCAGGACATAGAACGATCTGCCAGGGTACAAATTTTACTCTTATGGAATTTGGTGATTTCAGAAAGTTGCAAAGTTCTGGATTCATACTCGGACTATATGGGGAGAGACATTTTTTATTTTTATTTCCATAGTTTTGATAACTAGGGGAAACTAGTTTTTCAACTTTCTATGAACTTAATTCTGTTTGGGCATGGGTTGTCATGAGATTATAACATTATCCTGGTATCAACTTCCAAAATGTTAAGCAAAAATAACTATCAACCATCCATTTTCCATCACACTTATCCATGCTGGGGTCATGAGGGGTGCTGGTGCCTATCTCCAGCTGTCTATGAGTGAGAAGCGGGGTACACCTTGGACAGGTCCCCAGTCCATCGCAGGACAACACATAGACAAACAGGACAAACAACCATTTACGTACACACTCATACCTAAGGATAATGTTTTTGGAGTCATGTTTGTGGACTGCAGGAGAAGCCGGAGTACTTGGAGAGAAGCCACTCATGCACACTGAGAACATGTAAACTACATGCATAAAGACCTTGGGCCGGGAATCAAACCCAGAACCTTCTTACTGCAAGGCAGCAGTGCTAGGCACTGCTCCACTGTACAGGCCGCTGCAAAAATTACTAATACAATAATTTTGATACATCGAAAAAGCAGTAAAAAAGTGTAACAATAATTTAGCAGTATAATATGATATACTTTTTATGTCTTTCTACTAAAAAATGTCTAATACAAGTATTACATGCTGATACTAGCTGCTTATTGTGTTCTAAACTTGCCAGCTGTAGTCCAACATTGTTGGATTTTAAAGGAGAATGGTATCAAGTTGTTTTGTTAAGGGTTTTTGTGCAACTTGAAATTTTTCCACAAAGAAAGCTCTCTCTGTTTTGCAAGCAAATGAAAAGTGGCCTTTTCTTAAACCAGCTATTAGTGTCAGCGGGGGGGAGAGGGTAAGATTAAAGACTAGTCACTCTAACCTCTCTAGCAGGACATGAAAAGGACTTTAAACCACAACAAAATTAAGATATTTGTTTTAAAATTAAAACTTTTTTTAGACCTTCATGAACCTTGAATTGACACTTATTTAGCTTATCAATTAAACCGTTCATTATATATATATATAAAAAAAAGCGATAATCATTCTTCCAAAACACCATCTTCGTTTGGACACACAGATTGAAGAAGAAAAAGTACCTGTGTGGTACATCTAAACCCCGTAACGTGTGGATGGGGCCTTAGTCTGCTTCAGCTTCTCAAGTTGCCTCTTTACTTGAATTCAGGGATTGACAAATTAAGCTCCATTTTCTGATTTGGTTGAGACCACATGCATAGAAGCAGGAGGGTTCCTTGCAAAGGTGCCAAATGGAACTATTGAAGTGTGACAGGGAAACTTCGGGTCAAAGAAGGTTACGATCTATGCTTAACTGTGAGCATTAGAGAAGGATGCTGAGCTCGTTAATGAACTGAACCAATTGAAGAATGCACATAGTACATTGACTGTCTTGGTTTCCATTTGTCCGATCTTTCTTTAGCTTTAATATTAAAAGCCTGACCACTGTATAAAGAGCTACCATTATTTATCTGAAGGTTCAGTGTTTTATATTTTACACTGACTATAAAGGGCTGATAACACTGGAAAGCAGAATCTGATAAAATAAAAGCAAACATTTGATGTAAATTGACTTTATATTCAATGTGATACTAAAGAGGACTGGTAAACTTATAATACATTTGATGATGCATTTGTTTTATGGGTTGGTTTATGTGAAGGATCTGCAAATGGATTCAGATCTGAACCTGACTGTAATGGACAAAGTAGTAAGAATTCAATGGGATGAATTGAATATTGTAAATTTAGATTAAATTGCATGCAGCTAGCTTGCTTTTTGTGTAAAAGCCATTTCAGATTGATCCCATTTATTTCTCATGTTGCAAGGGCACACATCTCCTGTTAATATTTCTGAGTGCATAGAAGATTCTTCTTGACTTTGTATTTGTTAGGTAGAGTCTGCTGTTGTGTTTAGAGATTCCCTTCTGTTTGTTTGTTTTTTTTGCTTTCGCTTCAAATACCTGCAGTGAGAAATACAGGACGCTGTGCCTTACTGGCTGCCTGTTGTAGATACCTTTCTTATAGCCTGGCTATCTCTTCACTTATGATTGGTATTTTTACTGGCTCTTATCTCTTTATGAAATATGGGACGCACTGCAGAGGCTTATGTTACCCATCTGAGATGCTATAGCGTAATATAATGCAGATGTGTGGGGTTAGTTGGTGTGCCTTGTAAGAAAGAGCATTCTTGAAAAGATTTTTGCTAAGGCAAATTAAAGGTGTTTGCATTGACTGAAAAAAACCCAGTAAGTTGATAAGGAAAAGGTTTACTGAATTTATGTGGAGGAAATATTTTTTCAAATATCCAATATGCGGGTATTTAAGTTCATATATGTTCTGTTATTTAAGTTGGGGTAAGGTGTAGGACTAAGGTGTTCAATTTAGGTTAGGGTTAGGTATATGTTGATAATTATTAGGGTTAGGTTCTGGGTTAGGTCATATAAAATTAATGCAATGAAGTATCCACATATCTCATAAAAACAAAGCAGGGTGTGAGTGTGTGCGTGTGTGTATATGTCTAACCCTCAGAGTGAGGACCATTTTTCCAATTTCACCATCCAATTCAGACCAGTTGTTGCAAAGTGTGGACATTTTTCCGGTCCTCACATGCTATTTTGCTAATGGTTAGGTTAAGGACTATGGTGTCAATTGGTAAGGGTTAGGGCTAGGGTGAGATATGCATTGGTAATGGTTAGGTTTAGGGTTACTTTTAGGGTTAGGGCATAGAAAGGGTTGAAAATGGCTGAATTTCAATGGGAGTCAACACATGGTCCTCACTCTGATGGCAGAATGGGGAGGGGTATATATGTACCTCTATTTGAATAAATATAGTCATATTTAGGTTATCTCTTTTTATAACAGTTGAGAGTGAAACCTCTGAAGAATGACCTTCTTTCAACAGATATTTAAATCATATATTAAGTAGCATTTGCTTTTTCAAAAAACTTTTAGTGTACGAAGTCCAGTTGAAGGCTAGACAAGAGATGTATATTCACACTTTCTAATACAATATAGTTAAGAAGCCATGGATCCTGTTTGGACATATTTAGTATAATAGAAATGTTCATTAATAGATTTCTATCAATAAGAAAGTGCTTTTGTACAAAATGTGATTGTGTTAGTAAAGCAGGTAATTAAAAAAACAAACCTCTACATCAGAGAGCTATTCCTCTTATTAACATACATCTTTGTGAGAAGCTGAAGAAAGAGGTACCTTTAGGAAGAGTGGCTTTAGATACCAAAGAAGTGGTAAAAATATAAACACAAGCGAACTACAAATTGACATGGAAAACTTTATTACATGCCTGAACAAAAGGACCTTATTATCCCTCACAAGAGAAATCTGGATTTTCTAGTTGTCTAAAGAAAACGCAAATAGAAGAAAGCTTACAGAGGAACAACCAAGAGTAATAGGAAAAAGAAAAGTAAATAAGTTTAGTTGTACAGCAGAAATGAACATCTTCAGAAGGAAAAGTAACATACTTTCACTTATATATGAAAAGGGCATATTTAGGTAAACTGGAGAAATTTTTAAGTTTAAAACAATCAAAAAGAAAAGGAACACAGAACCTTCTGTGGGTTTAAAGAGAAGGACATTTTTCTGGCTCCCTAGTCTAACCTGCCTCAGGATTACTTCAACAGCAGCGAGGAAGTTTTTTCTCCTTCTATCAGCTTTATTCACATGTATGGCTTTCAGTGTCACAATTTGAGATGAAGAAGGACTGCAAAATGACATCTGGAGGTGCATGAATACTTCTTGAAAATAGGATAAGTGAAACACAAAGGAAACCTGCATGACAACAGAGGAAAAAACTATAAGCATTCAGAAAACACAGACTTAAACAGGGAGAAACTTAAAATGGGATTATTCTATTAACTCAAACAATGTGTGAAATGCAATGGCACAAACAGTATCATGACATGCAATTGCTCCAACATTTCCAGAGCAAATACTAGGAGTGATTTTTTATTTTAATTTTTTGTCAATAACATTATTGTTTATTATAGATGCTAATGATTGTGCGGTGTAGACTGATCACCTTAAACATAGAATGTATTAGATCCATTCATTTATTCAAGGTGGATGGGTGGGTGGATGCATGGATGAATTATCATAGAAATATGAAAGTAGTATTTTTTATGATACAGAATTTAATTTTATCACTCACAGCTGAGTTATTGAATCACTATTCTACACATCTGCAGCCTGACAGCTTTTTTAAATATGGTAGTAAGCCTCATTTCTGTCATTCATGTCCAATATAAAAATATACTGCTTACTTAAAATCAGTTTTTGAAATGTATATAAGGTATGCTTGGTTACATTGTATAATTCATTTTCCTTTTCTACTTACATATAATCAAGCTTAATAACATTAAATGAAACTTTATTTACCCTAAAATAAGTGCAATTACATTAATAAGGGGACTATAGACCCCTACAGGTTAGCAACCATGATAATCTGATGGATGATTATACACTATGCATATACAAAATGACAAAAGTTGTCTAAGTCATCAATGTGATTCAGTAATCTGGTTTAACAGTTCAGTAATTCTCCATAGAACGAGGTACCATCCAGCCGGTGGGCTGCCACCGAGATGTAGCGGGAGCCGCTCAGAGTCTCCTAGACGCTGTAGCCCTGCAGGAGGCCGAGCCAGGTCAGACAAACAGAACAGAATTGAAACCGGCTGGTTCAGGGTTGCAGGAGTCCACAGATGGTTCAGGCACAACGTTCAGATGGGAACAGGCATGCTCAGTGGATGAGAGGCAGATTAGGAAATCAGAAACACTACAGAACACTGTCTTCGAGGCCAGAGAAGAACAGACAAGCTTTCTACAATCATTTGACATTCAGTAGGGGTTTGGTTTTTAATCTTTGACAATGCTACTTCTAATTTCTTTGATTTCTCATTAGGGTCAGGCATCGACAGTTCCACCTTTCACTTCTTCCGAAATCAATCAGTTTTACAATTTTTGATTTTTGATACAGCATAAGTACCTGCAGCATCAGAAACTGGATACACGTTAATGTGTTTTAATGAGTTTTTAAACAATTAAGCTCAGAGGGTAAATTCATAACATTATATAAGAGTTTTTAGACTTGATATTCTGTCTGTCCAGACTGTGTCCACGTCAAATCACTCCAGTCACTTTTAAAAAGAATGCAGGGAAAACAAAAAAGTTGTAGGATTTAGGTTTTTCCTCGGTTCACTGCGTTATTAAATTTATTTCGGGTTGTCAGGTCCCAGCTCCTTTTTCCACTATCCTCCTTCTCGTGAAAGGGTAACTCAGTAAAGATCTCACTGAATTGTGTGAAAGCTGCTCTTCAAGTTCAACTCTCTTCGTCGCTATAACCTCACTGCCTGACTGATTACTAGCTACATTACCTATATCACTGTAGCAGAGGTGAAAATTCCAGGAGCCCCAAAGCCATTCATTTTGACGATGCTGATTGGCCATGTATTTATCAATTTTCCCTGGCAGCTTTATACGATTGGTTATTTCGCTACACTTCAGGACGCTTTGAATAAGCACCCAAGAAGAGAAATGATACGTTCTGTCGGAGGAAATGCACCGTTGAATGAGTGTCAATAGGTAGAATTGTCATTTTAAAGCTACAGTGTGTAATTTTCAGCGACATCTAACGTCCAGACTGCAGACCGCAGCAACATGAACATCCCCCCCCCCCCCCCCCACCGCTTCTCCCCCCCAACAGTACGGCGAGCGTTACGGGACAAAATGTCTTCCACGACGTCCGCATCACCTACCTTCTCAAGTGATGAGGTTTGTTTACATAGATAATTTTACAGATAGTATTTCATTAGTCTGTGTGTTCAGTACCGTCTCAGTTCATCTCTCTCAACTTGCCGT
Source organism: Cyprinodon diabolis (assembly GCA_030533445.1). Classification (NCBI taxonomy): domain Eukaryota; kingdom Metazoa; phylum Chordata; class Actinopteri; order Cyprinodontiformes; family Cyprinodontidae; genus Cyprinodon; species Cyprinodon diabolis. Next base: position 15,803,549 of record CM060074.1, read on the forward strand.
AGTTACTTTCGAGCGTAATGGGCAATCTCGCAATCGCTAGTTTGTTGGCTCTGCGCTGCCGTAGCGCAAAGATGTTCACCTCCATGGCTGCGAGACCCGCTCCTATGTAATTATAAATAACGAATTCTAAGGCAACGCAAATGTTAAGGTTAAGAGGCTGAGCTCGTAGATGATGATAAATAACATAGTTATGTATAATATATTACATTTCTGACTGTATATCCCTGAAATTATTACACACTGTAGCTTTAATAATTCATATATATGTAGCCACATACTATTAAGAAAAGCTGACATTGACAATGCCTTTAAAATCTATATATAATATTTATGACTTTTCCCCTCCACATCTAGGTAGGGCAGCGCCCGAGCACCCCCATGGGCCAGCCGCCACTAGTTTACACAATTTTCATAGAGGCATTGAGACAAATTCATACAGATAGAACACTGTTAGACATTTATTTAAAATACGTATGTACACTTTTATGATTCCTCTTCTTAAAAAAAAAAAAAAAAAAAAAAAAGAATTGATTGGAACTGGAATTGAAACAAGATGTTTGAATCAGAACTGGAATAATTCAAATTAAAACATTCTCCAACCCTATTTCTTTTGTGTGTGAAAGAGAACCTGGGAGACTCAGTCAGGCTGTTTCGATGCTTACAGGCATTTTAGTCAGTAGCAAATCAAGCACCAGCAACCTCTGATATTCACAATCTTTGATACATTTTCAAATGGGAATCATTTAAAGCAGGTATTACCAAAGTCACCAAATGTAGAGTTGTAAAGCAGCGTTCCTTTGGAAGAATTCAATTATAAGACTTTTTTTTTCTTTGTCCATGCACACAAGCTCATGTTCATGTTCTTAAACATTTTTTTTTAAGTGGGTCTTTAATCTCAGTGCAATGAATACCATGTCTGATCTGTACTGTTTAGCAATGGCTGGCTGCATGAAAAAAATTTGGGTTCTCCTCCAAAACCATATTCATGTGAAGTGGAGCATCGACTGGTCAAATAAATAGGATTTCATCCTGACTTTTTATTCACTGATGAACTAGGCTTATAATGTGTGGTGCTCCATGTGTTATGCTTAAAAAGTTAGCTGTGCTAGTCAGCTGTTAGCTGACTCAACTGGCAGTTTCTGAGCGGTGGTGCAGCTGCTGAGATGTGTTTCACTCCTTAGCATCTGTGTACCATCTGTGTAGTCAGATGACTGAGTTCTTCTGCATATGTGGACAAATTCCCTACATTATTTTTGTTGTGTCACCCTTTCTGCATTTATAAGCCTGAACAAGCAAGCTTAGAGTTTTTTTTTTTCCAGACATTTGGTAAATAAGGAAGCAGCTTTCACAGTTCTAGTAGCAATTTGCCAGATTTACTATGTATCTAATCTTCTTTTGGCTACTACACTTATGCTGAAATTACAGCATCTGATCACTATTTTCCTTTTGGCATTGCTGAAGGTAAAAGGTACACCCTGAACATGCTGGAAAGAAACAGCTGACCTGGAAGTGTCTAGATGTCCCCCAGGAGAACCTGAAGGATGTGATGGTTCATCTGCTTACCCAGTTGCCAAGGCAACCATGTATAAAATTAGATGGTATGGATAAATTCAGGTCTGGCCTTCTGACACCTGAGTTTTTTTCTTTTTTTTTTTTTTTGCGTTTCACTCATTATACTGAAAAGTTAATTTAAGAAGTCATTTTTGTCTTTGCCCATTCATTAAATTTCATGTTTAAAGAGTCATTTTAAGGATGTTGGATGATAAATTCTGGTCCTATTCCATTATTGGTATTACTTAAAATATGCATTGTAGGTCTTAAAAAATGTATATATTTGAACTAAATTTTAAAACTTATTGAAAATTAAGCATCTGATTTTATGTATTTTGCTGTTCGCTTATTTAACACAAGCATTCCAAGCTTATATTAGGTGAAATACTCAAGCTATGTGCTTGGTATGCTAGCATACCTGCTTACAAATGTGCTGTTGAAAGATTTTGGGCTTAGTTTTTTAACAGTGTCAGTTAAATAGTAAATGGTTCCTTTAGTTTCCAGTCTAAAACTGACTGATTTTCATGATGATTTTATTTTTTTCTTTTTCTTTTATTTTTTTTTACAAAGAAAAGCAATAGTAACAGGAAGGCCCAAGGGAAGGATGTTGCATTGCTGCACAAATCTCGAAACAACTGGAAATAGGGATCACTCCAGAATTGCCTCTGGAATTTTATACAGGCGACTCTCAACTGTTGAATTTGGATAATTATTGCTCTTTTTATAAACTTCTCTGAAACTATCAATTATTAAAATAAGTAACTGTCCCACATCTTGTGGAATATCAGATTTATTTTGTCACATCCTGGCATTTTGTAGCTTAAAACTTTGTAAAACCATTTATTTCAAATTCTCCGCTATTTTTCTTACAATTTTGATATTAATCTTTTAACAAGTTAAGAATGCTATGTTGGGAATAAACTGCCAAAAAATTGCTTTAACAATTTGAGCCTTATGCTACGTTCAGAATGCAAGTGCTAGATGCAGCAGAAGCAGCTAGTTCACAAGTGAATGGATGAGGCGCATCAAGGCGCAGCAAAAGGTCCTGCAGCTTGTTTGGAGCATCTGAGCAGTTAAAGCCTCACATCATGAGCTTCTGAGCATCTGAGGCGCATGATGCGCCTGTGAGAGCAGCAGCTGCTGCAGTTTAAAAATTTGAACTTTTGTTGCTCGACGCGCCACAGGGAGACAGACACAGCACATGCTGATACAGTTCGCTATGATGACTCCTCAGAAACAGTTTATGAACGCCTAGATTAACTTAAAATGTCGAAACCTGCCAGAAAAATATGTTGGATCACAGACATTAAAAACGCCTTCCAGGCGTCGGAAACAGACTGCACAGAAGAAGCTTTTAGGTGGACTTTCTCTCTTAAAAACATATTAAAACTACTCCCCCCCCCCCCCCACACACACACACACACACACACACACACACACACACAAGCAGCAAATATAGCAAAACCGTTCTCTGCCATTGAACACATGAGCAGCAGAAGCTTTTTTGCTGATTCCAGTGCTTGCGGCCTGAACATAGCATTATTCATTAAAATAAGCGAGCGTCTTTCTCGATTTCATCCGCCATTGTTACAGAAGACAGGATAGGGTAGCTCCGCCCAACGCGCATCAGACTGACTTTTCAACCGCACACCTAGAGCAGCAAAGAAGCTGCGCGTCAGAACAAAAAGCATCAAAAATGAAGGAGCACGGGGTGTTTTTGCTGCTTTCAGCATCTGTAGTCTGAACATAGCATTAAACATTTAAATGCAACATTACTTATTACAAGACAGAACAAATTGAAGACATAATATATTTTTAAAATGAGGCTTTGTTGTTTATTAAGTTCTATATTTTCCTGAATTCTATTTAAATTTGAGAGACTAGGGTTTCAATAGTTTAACTAGTTTGCTTGTTTGAATCTATTTCTAAACAGACCATTACTTGTTGAGGCAATTTTTTTTTCTGTCAAAGAAGAACCCCTATTCAAAGGTAATAAAAAAATGAGTGAGGTGTTAATTATTTTAAAACACTAATACAGTTTTTCATAAGATGCTGTGACTATGAAAGCCAACTGTGGTTTTACGCAGATATCTCTGCAAAGTCAGCCATCTTCATAATAAAGCAGCAATGCACACATCAAAAGCATAAGATATTAGATGTTACAATATAAGTTGAACAAACCTGCACAAGTGATTCTTTGTAAAATGTATTATTTATTGTACCAAGTACTTCACCTTTGATCCTTTTAATAAATGTATTTCTTTTTAGCCTGTTGGCAGTTCATGGGAGGCCAGAATCGATCTTGAGTTTTCAACAAGAGGGCAGAAAGTCTAGTTGCCGAGCAGCTTAACAGCTCCACAAAGACTGCGATACTTGGGCTGGAAGGCAGGAGATCAATGGTGTAAAATAGAGGGGAATTAACAATGGTTGCAGCGGAAAGCGAGGATATTCTGTTTTGACCTGGTTTATGTTCAGATGACAGGTTTACCCTGTTACCCTCATTATTGCTGCACTTATGGGAAATAAGGTCACACAAAAAAGCTGTGATAGCATTAAAGCTTATTTATTTCTTTAAAAAATAGAAAAAAGTTGTAAAGGGATATTTGGATCTGTTGCTGTGCTGGTAAAACATATAATTTGTTACACAGTAAATAATGATTTTCACCAAAACATGTTTGGTAAAAACATGAACAAGCTTGAACTTTTTTTCACTTTTTCAGAGCTCATCTTTCTCCTACTTTTGCTTTGACCTCAGTATTCTTGCTCACTCCTTTTTGCACTTTCATTAGATTAACATTGATATTCATTAACACCTGATCTACCCTGTGTGCTTGTGCACTTGGTCTGGCACTGTGCCTCTACAGGAAATCAATACTATTTTCATTCATCCAGTTGGGAGGCTCTGCATTTCTTTGCCTCCTCGAACAGTAGTTGATTAACTTTCTTGTAGAAGACTGTAATTCTTCGGTAGATGCTGCATTTGTAGGTCAAACACTGAGGCTATAACAGGATACCTTAACCAGTGAAAAACAATGAAAGCTGTTATGTGGATAGTAAATTATCTGAATAGTCAATTTTGGAGGAAATCGTTGAAAATTAAGAATAGAACAAGAAATAAGAAGAGCAGGGGAAATCCTGTGAATCATCTGCATTCTCATCCATAATCCATCAGTTATTGAAAGATGATGACAGATTGGCCAATTTCCCCACTCTCCCATTCAATGCTTTAGAAAGTGACAAATTGCCAGGTTAATTGCGTTGGGGTCACAACCATTTGAATAGAATGAGCCTATTTATTCAGAGTGGAAATCCATAATCGGAGTTCATTCCCCATCTATGCTGACTCTCTTCGGATGCCCTGAGGCATGGGCTTCTGGGAGTAATCTCACACACTATCCCAAGTGAGAATGACAGTTATATAACAGCCAGAAACTGCAACGGTTTTTAATAAGGGTATTCTGAACGACAAACTTTTAAACGTTTTTTTTAGCAATGTTATGTTGGAGACCAACATTTAGTAGAATATAATGGTGAAGTGAAGAGAGAGGAGTTGTTTTCAAAATTGTTCACAAATAAAATAATAATAGTGGATCATTTTTATTGCCTATATCAGTCTTTCATAAAACTGTTTTTTTTTTTCGTAGCTTCAGCTCTTTTGGTTTGTTTCAAACAACTTTGCACATCTAGAGACTTTAGCTGGTACCTCTTTACAAAATAGATTGAAGTCAGTCAGATTAGATGTAAAGTATCTGAGCAGAAATGTTCAACTCGTCACATATTATCTCAGTAAATGTGCTTTGAGCTAAGCTATTCCTCTGTGGGTCTGGCTGTGATTAATGTTATGGTCCTGCTTGAACGTAAACCTAGTCCAAAGCCTTTCAATTTCTAACAGATTTTGTTCCAATATTCCCCTGTATTTTGCCTTATCCTTAAACTTAAAATATTCAGAGGTTTTTCAACAGTACTCTCGCTTAATTCTAGTTCCGTCCTCCCTTGAGTGATTTCCAAGTAAAAAGAAAGGTAGAGAAACTATTTATATTTCCATCTTGGAAGCAAACCCAAAGATGAATTGAATCAGATACGGGTTATCTTAAAGACGAGCACAAAGGTATAAGGTAGAGCATTTGTTGGTGTATTGTCAGAAATAATTTGTAAGTATATTTTCTGAACATAAAAGAAGGGACTTTCCATGCTCTAAAATAGTACAGGTTTAAAAACGAAGTCCCTTCTCTGGAACAGAATAGATAAAATAAAAAATTAACTCATGAATGAATGGAAAGTTAAATACATGAAGAACAATAGATATTACATAGGGCACTGGTCCTTTTTTGTCTTAAACCTCAAAAGGGATTAATGTATTTGATGTAGAGTACTGAAGGAACCCAAAATAATAGGCTGTTGAGAAATGAGACCTTATTCTTAGACTCTACTCCTCCTCTATCTTAATTTTCCATTTTCACTTTTATCTCTTTTACCTCTCTGCCTACTTTTTGTTATCTAGCTTAGTTTCCACGCGAACAGGCAGCCAGCAAAGTCTTAAAGTCAGATAGAAGAAGGTACTAAAGCCAGGTGTGCAGAAAGAACACGATGGGCCCCGAGGTTGGACTGAGAGGTGAGGGACAGACACTGGAGTGTGTGACAAAAGGATGAGCTTCACTGCTAATGACTCCCACAGGGGAGACCAGCTGCTCAGTTTGCGAAAGCTTGCACATGCACTCTCCCCCAGAAGAATTAAGTTGGCAGTGTGATAGAGCGTGCATGTGAAACACAAACTTTACATGACTTGGACATGAAGATCAACAGAAAAAACACACACTCTATAACACACACACACACACACACACACACAATTAAGTATTTGTATGTTACTCATTACACTCCTTTATTGCATGCACAAAAACAATGTTTCCCATCTGTATACCTCTTCTGCCAATTAGCATCACGACCAATCCTCAAAGAAATAATTAAAGTATCGTACAAATCATAAATTTTAAGTGTCCTCTGTTTGCACTTCTCTGTCTTCAGGCATGATGCAGTGCTGCTTATGCAGATGGCTTATTCCGCACAGGAGAAAAAGCATGTTTCAGCACAATACTGAAGAATCAATAATACAGTGGCCTGCGACCTGTGTGACCTTCCACATGTGCCACGCTGAAATAAGGGGTTCTAGTCTGCAAAATGCAGGTGAGCCCTCTAGTGTTAATTCAGCTACATTTCTAAAAAGTATTCATACACTGTAGCGTCTCAAATTTAGTCATTTCACAACAACAAACCTGATCCTCTTTCATAAAAGCACCAGCTTTATTGTTCATTCCAGTTATGTACCGTTTTATGTTGTGTTACCAGAGATTCCCATAAATTTGAATTGAACAGTGCTATCGTGCAAATAAGAAATCCTGCCTTTCTACATATTTTTTTTTAATTATCTTCTATAATCTTATCACCCAGTGTCCCGTCTGATGTCAACTGCACTCATAACATAAACAAACATTTTCTTTCATTCAGTCAGTTTGAAAAACACTCTTATGAGTTATAATTCAGGTTATACTCGCCCACTTCTTTTACTAATAAAAAGAACTTAAACTGATGGCACAAAAACCCTACAGACCTATAATTTATGTGGTGAATGATGTGATATTAAGTAGATGTGACATGCTCGAAAGGGTTTTAAAATCCATTCATTGATCAGATAAAGAGTGACAAGCATCATATCTTTGTAAATGGCTTGCCCACCATTACCCTGTGAAGGTTGTCTTGTACAATGTTGATGTGCCTTGATTAACTACTACATGTTATCTAAATATATGTTATGTATTAATAACTATTCTAAAGCTTCCACAAAACGGAATCTCGTATTCTCCAAGGTGGGAGCGATGCAATACCTGCTAAATAATTGTAATACCAACTGTATGCTGAAACTGCATGTTTCATTTTTAACTGTACAGTTTTTCTTGAAAAAAATGTTTATAGAAGTTAATGCTTTTTTAATTCGTGCTTTTAGATGGCATTTTGTTGCTTCAGAGATGAGTATAGGGTTGTATTAAGTTACAAACGTTAGACTCTCAGAGGTATGGTTCATTATGTTGAATCAAAAGATTGAAAAAGGAAAACGTTATCTGAAAATGAAATTAATATTTTGTCAATAATTCAATGTCATTAAAAATGACTTTATTGATGATGATTAAACCATTTTGTAGCTCAAAACTTTAGGGTTTTGATCAATGGGATATTGCACAGTAGATGCTGAGAGGCAAAAAGGATCTGTTGCATTCGGTTTGCTACGGGTTTAGAGATTCCTCTGACAGGAGATGCTGTTGTTGGGCAATGCTGAGGTTTACGTACTATTTTCATTATAGGTGTAAATGTGTTATTTGTCGTATGTGTGTTAATACACATAGTGATATTTACAGCTCCTCATAGATTTAGTACATCTTATTCTAATAGTTTTTTTTAATCCTCGATTGGGTCAAAACCCGATTTAAATAACAACAAAAAAAACATACAGTGGGGCAAAAAAGTATTTAGTCAGCCACCAATAGTGCAAGCTCTCCCACTCAAAAAGATGAGAGAGGCCGGTAATTTTCATCATAGATATACCTCAACTATGAGAGACAAAATGAGGAAAAAAAATCCAGAAAATCACATTGTCTGATTTTTAAAGAATTTATTTGCAAAATATGGTGGAAAATAAGTATTTGGTCAGTTACAAACAAGCAAGATTTCTGGCTCTCACAGACCTGTAACTTCTTCTGTAAGAGTCTCCTCTGTTCTCCACTCGTTACCTTCATTAATGGCACCTGTTTGAACCCGTTATCAGTATAAAAGACACCTGTCCACAACCTCAAACAGTCACACTCTAAACTCTACCATGGCCAAAACTAGAGAGCTGTCAAAGGACACCCGAAACAAAATTATAGACCTGCACCAGGCTGGGAAGTCTGAATCTGCAATAGGTAAACAGCTTGGTGTGAAGAAATCAACTGTGGGATCAATTATTAGAAAATGGAAAACATACAAGACCACTGATAATCTCCCTCGATCTGGGGCTCCACGCAAGATCTCACCCCGTGGGGTCAAAATGATCACAAGAACGGTGAGTAAAAATCCCAGAACCACACGGGGGGACCTAGTGAATGACCTGCAGAGAGCTGGGACCAAAGTAACAAAGGCTACCATCAGTAACACACTACGCCGCCAGGGACTCAAATCCTGCAGTGCCAGACGTGTCCCCCTGCTTAAGCCAGTACATGTCAAGGCCCGTCTCAAGTTTGCTAGAGAGCATTTGGATGATCCAGACGATGACTGGGAGAATATCATATGGTCAGATGAAACCAAAATAGAACTTTTTGGTAAAAACTCTACTCGTCGTGTTTGGAGGAGAGAGAATGCTGAGTTGCATTCAAAGAACACCATACCTACAGGGAAGCATGGGGGTGGAAACATCATGCTTTGGGGCTGTTTTTCTGCTAAGGGACCAGGACGACTGATCCGTGTGAAGGAAAGAATGAATGGGGCCATGTATCGTCAAATTTTGAGTGAAAACGTCCTTCCATCAGCAAGGGCATTGAAGATGAAACGTGGCTGGGTCTTTCAGCATGACAATGATCCCAAACACACCGCCCGGGTAACGAAGGAGTGGCTTCGTAAGAAGCATTTCAAGGTCCTGGAGTGGCCCAGCCAGTCTCCACATCTCAACCCCATAGAAAATCTTTGGAGGGAGTTGTAAGTCCGTGTTGCCCAGCGACAGCCCCAGAACATCACTGCTCTAGAGGAGATCTGCATGGAGGAATGGGCCAAAATACCAACAACAGTGTGTGAAAACCTTGTGAAGACTTCCAGAAAACGTTTGATCTCTGTCATTGCCAACAAAGAGTATATAAGAAAGTATTGAGATGAACTTTTGTTATTGACCAAATTCTTATTTTCCACCATATTTTGCAAATAAATTCTTTAAAAATCAGACAATGTGATTTTCTGGATTGTACCATTTTGTCTCTCATAGTTGAGGTATATCTATGATGAAAATTACCGGCCTCTCTCATCTTTTTGAGTGGGAGAACTTGCACTATTGGTGGCTGACTAAATACTTTTTTGCCCCACTGTACTTGTTTTAGTAAATATTATTTTTTGGAAACTTTAATCAGCGTTTGACTACCATAGACCAAAGCACAGATAGAACTACATTAATTATAAGATTCAATAAAGTTGTATTCCCTTTGTCTCACAAGATTTCATCTAATTTGGGCTAAATAAATAAACTGTTCTATATTTGCTAATGTTCATTTAAGTTATATTTGTTTGGATCTAATCAAAGATATAACAAAGCTTTAGATATGATTTGATTATCTAGTTAGACATTTTTTAAACTATGGTTTGGGTGATGATGCATATTTAAATATAAAACAATGTATTTTAGTTAGGTTGCTGTATACTAGTGTAGATTTCCACAGTAATTATCTTTTTTGAGAGACTGGATTATCCTTTCAGGTACAAGTTGTTGCTGATATGAAAGTATTTTGAATCCAGTTTATGCTTTCATACACAGCGTTTTTGCCATTTAAACCTTTTTCCTTCAGCCCATAGAACCTTTGAATGTGTAAAAGAGTTGTCTGGTCACATTAGGTAAAATTCTAGCTTCAACAGAGGCCTGAGTGATCCCTCTCAGGTTTGATCATTAATCATTTTTTTTTCAGGGTGTACAGGGTGTGCATGGGTTCCTGCCTGCAGCTTTTTGTTTGTTGCAGTATGTCTTCTCTGTTCCTTTTGTTCTGTTTCCTGTATGAATGATCTTAAAAACAGGGAGGTAATTGATGGATTGTACAATAGGTCAGTATACAAGGGCGAGATGGGGCCGCACTCGAAAAAGACAGTTTCACCTCTCAGTGTCTCTCCTACTGACATATAAATCAATCTGTGTGATGGAAGACTGAAAAAAACATGGATGATGAATTTCTGTCTTGTATAAATAATTAAGGTGCACAGTTTCTAATACCTTAACTCAATAAATTTTAGGAAGCAAGTGCCTTGCAAAAGTATTGATATCCATTTGAACTTTTACACATATCATCACATTACAACCTGGACGTTCACGCACTTTATCTTGCTTGTATTTAAACACAGTACGTATGCTTGTATGTAGTTGTGAACTAGAACAGAACTTGGACATGTTCCTTTTTAAGCCCCCTTTACTTTGATATCATCTAAAGTAAACAAAGTGCAAAATATTGTCTTCAGAATTCACCTATTATTGAACAACATTGACTTGAGTGTCAATTTAACTGACCTTTAATAAACCTATGCAGCATTGAACTCAGAGGTTTAGAAGAGACGATAAAGATTAAAGGAACACATCAGAGTAAAGTTGTGAAGAGGTTGTAAGCCGAGTAGGTTATTAGACAACATCCTCAGCTTTAAACGCAGAGCACAGTTCAATCCATCATCTGGCAAACCTACCAATCCATGGCTGTCCACCTATACTGCCAAGCCTAGCAAGGAGGGCATTAATCAGATAAGCAGCAAAGAGAAGAAGTCCTGTTCAAATTTCCCCATGTCATGTAGAGGTCACAGTAATAAAGTTAAAGAGCGGGTTCAGGTTAAATAAAGCGAATTTATCTTTTTATGCTATGCTATCCACCAAGGCTGCAAAATTTGTTGCATATTTACCATAATGCTTGTTACAGTGTTTTCAATATGCATTTCATGAAAGACTGCTTTGTCTACAATACAAATTGATTATTTAAGCCCCTTGCATTTCGTCTCTGAGTGCCTTGGGTGACACCGGTAATTCAATGCAATAGAATTAAAACTTTAAAGAAATTGTGTTCTAGTCAGGAAATTAAGAAAATAAAATTAAGTTATTTAGATTCAAAAACAGCAAATGCCAATCAGAAGAAGTGAAATAATACCTTGAAACAGGAGTAAAACTTTTTTTTTTATATACTTCTTCCAATGGCTGGATAAACTACTCATTATTAGCAGTCTTGGAAAAAAAAAAATCTTTTTTGGTTTTTGCAAATACCCATTAAACATAATGCAGTATTTTATTGTGAGGAGGTTTTGAGGTGGACTCAATCATTGAATAGCTTGAGAGTTGTGTGTCTGAAAAAAAATGCATGCATTTTACTTCCATTATTTATTTTAATATATATGAATCTGTGTTGGTCACCTTTGTACATACATTTCTTTTAGTTCTTTAGTTAGACATAGGCAATTCCATGCATTTTATTTCAATGAGCTTCAGTAACCTCAAATATGAATTATTTTGTTTATCTAGTAAAAAGATATATTGCTCTGTTGACAATCCAGACTAAGCAAAGGGGAGACATTCCTCTTTTACAGCAGCAGTTAAATAGCATTTTTTGGATGCTTTTAGAGGGTCCGCAAATGTATCTGATTCTCCTCCTATTATGGGTTTGAAGTTCCTAGCTGGAGGTGTTTCTTGTGGCGCTGAGAATATTCCATTCCAACTCAATTTCTATTGGCAAGCTGCTGAATAGTTGACCAAATGCCTGTAAATACCGGCGTGTCCAGATCTCCTGCCCAGATCATTTGGCTGGAGAATAAAACATTTCATGAAGGCTTTATAAAGCATAATTCAGAAAAGAGGACTGAGAGATGGGGGCAGAATGTAGAATGCACAAGGGATAAAAAAAATGATAAGAAACAATGCCTCTGAAAAACACCTTTTGATATTTTGAATACAGAAGAAAGAGCTGCCACGTCTGCTTCCAATCTCCTTAACAAATGGGGAGTCTATTACATTGGCTTCAAGAATCAATGAACCCCACCAGCGAGTTGAGCGAGTTTTACCCTCAGCAGGTCCTATGGCTGCTGTGGGCATATGCAGCCCACATCTTTCTCCATGGAGCCGTCTCCTACCCAATTCTTTGGACCACTGCTGGCAGTGGGACAGAAAACTCACTAGATGTAGAGAGAGAAACATAACAGGCTGATACTGCTGACTCCCATTAGGAAAGTCATTCTAAGATAATGTCAATGTTTTCACAGGTGTAGGATTAGGGAGTGGGGAATATCACACAGAGTTTGTTCATGCTATTTTAAATTCATTCCTAACACAAACATTCGCTCTTAACAGTCATAATATGTAATGAAATTATTAATTTGAAATGTAATCCTTGCTGTTTGGGAAAAGAGTAGCAGCTGCTAATGCAAGAGGTGGGGGGTAGTACAGTAGACACCAAATGAACAGATGAAGAAAGCGGAACATAACACTCAACAGATCAGAGTTGAAGGCTTCTATCTTTTCCCAAGGCTGTCTTGTGTCCTCAGATTTATTATTTTACTCCCAGGCTTCATATGAAAGCTGCCTTATTAGGCATCCAGACAAAAGAAACACATTTCATTTTGTCACAAAGTCACCCAGGAAGACAAGCACGTGGCATGAAAAATAAATAAGAAAGGAGTGGCAGAAGCAAGTGACTGGGCTGACAGTTACTGTGATTAGCGTTTGTAGAAGTGAAAGCTTCCTTGTCATTCTCCAGCTCATGATCCTAGTGTCATTTTCTAGTGGAATCTCTTGCATCTAACTCTCAGTGGAATACAAATGCTCATGACCTTTTTAGTGTTTGTATGATGTAATGATGGAAACATTGTGATTTTAATTAGCAGCTGGGAGGATAATCAATTTTCAAACTCCAATTAGCATTGGTTTAAACAGGCTTTACAGGCAGGCAGATGTTATGCAATAGACCAACAAAATTAATGCTTAATTGTGAAGCGTAAGGAAAAGTTTGTAATTTTGCTTTAGCAAAATGTTTTGTCCATATTTATCCACCCTTATCTTAAGGTATTACTTTGTAACTACTGAGAAAAACACTTAAAACATAATTTGTATTTGTTTCTTGAATAAATAACAGCTATTTAAATTTGATTAGTCAAAAGCCAAGTAAAAGTTACAATTCTATTAAACTTTTAAACCATAGTTTCCCCATTGAAATTGTAAACCACCACAGCTACTTCAGTTTGGTGTTTTGCATTGCCCACCAAGCCTTTATTCTTTGTTTTAAGACTTTTAATCTGATTTAGCTGTTGTGATTTTAAGTTCAATGACCATGCAGGTAGGATGTCCCATTAATGTTGGGATTTAATATTCTATTCTATTCCCAGCCAGCTGGGAATTTATCTTCCTGATACTTTAAGATCTTTATTTCTCTTCCAGGTAGGGGTGGTAAATATCTTATTTAATTAGATATTGTCTCAGCTGTTATATATTATATATATGCTGTTATATATATATATTATATATATATACTACTATCTACAAAGAGGAAGGGAAACATGGTTGAAAACCATATTACAGTTTAAGCTTGATCTTGTGTTTGAAAACCAAAGTTTATCTGATGATGAGGAGGAGGAGCACATGAGGAGCACATGAACGCTAATGTTATATCAGTGTTTAACCCTATTTGAGATAAAGCTTGTCCAAGCTGCAGCAACAGCTCAACACATTTCTGTATAGCATAGCGTAGCATGCAGTCCATTCTGTAAGCGTTGTCTTTACTCATCAGTAAACACGTGATATGATTAACATAATCAAAAGACATATTGTTTGTTCTGTCCCTAATTACGCCAGACCTGCAAACCTTTTTTTCCATGTCCAGTTGGAAAGCTTGAGTTTCATCCAGCTGCAGCTCACCAGTCAGGGCAGCAACCATGTTTTTTTTGTCTCAGTCTCACAGCAGGGGTTCTTTGTCTCAGTCGTTCATCAAGGCAGGCCTTCTCTCCAGTATGGCTCTATAAGTTCCAAAACTCAAGAGAAATGTGTTGCAAAAGGTCTGTTTTGCAACGGTTTGGTTCTGAAAGGTCCATGATGATTTATCTTTGAGGATTATGGCGATATCGGCTCCCCCTGGGCCTTGGATCTCCACTGTTGTACTGAATCAGACCCCAGGTTCCCGCAGAGGTCCTATAGCCGTTATTCACCAAAGCTGCGTGTTCTCCTCTGGTCATCATGTCAAGATGAAATATAGTAGGAGATTTGAACTGTCAAGCTGACATTAAAGGTGAAAGTTTAAATGCAGCCTTTAATGCTATCAATTGGCTTTTTCCAGAATGTGCAGTGTTTTTCTCTCTTAAAATAAGGTGTCAGTTAAGCAGATCATTATCAGATAATGTAGTAAAACATTTTAAAATTATTTTTAATCTCCTCTGCATCACAAAACAACACTGCAGATGGCAGCCCTTTAATGTATCCCCCTTCACAAATTGCTGATGTTGTTGATGGGTTTCTTCTTCTCTCTGAAGCCCTGTGGGGAAGAAAAACAAGGAATTTGTTCACAAGAAACTGGTTCCCTACTTTTTAAAGAGGGTGTAATTTGAAGCCTAATGCTTCATAGTACACAATCTTAAAATTGTCTGAGTTGAATCACAATCAGGAATCCTACTTAATCTAGAAAATCAATCAACAAAATAACCTTTGGTAAAACAAAAGTAACACATTTCTTTTTATTAATGGAGGAGAATGAAAAATCTTAGATTTCTTTTTAACACACAGAACCTTAGCTCTTTTGAGCTGTCAATTCCCCAAGCTTTGAGCAGTAATGACTTTAAAGGAATATAGATGAATAAGATTCATTTTATTAAAATTATGATTACAGGCATCCCTTTAAATATGAAAAATTCATCCTTCAAAAATGAGGCATTTATTGTAGGTAACCATAGAACCTGAATTTTATTGTAACATTTTGATTTATTTGAGCTTTCTGAGTTATCAAAATTATAATCTTTAACTAAGCCTTTAACTTTTGCATTAGATCAACATAAAATCAAACTATTCAAGTAAGTATTACCTCTGATTTCCATTTCAAATACGATCTATCCCTGTAACATTAAAATGTACCACAGGCTTTTAAGATAGCTGTAATGGAACCATTACATAAGAAACCTTCTCTTGATAAAAATGGCTTGATCAGCTATATCTAATCTTCCCTTCTAATTTAAAATTTTAGAGAATAGTTGTTAATCAAAACTTATACAGCAGTAACATTGTGGGAGAGTTTCTGCCAGGTCTTACAACTCATCATACCACTGAAACAGCAATGATGCATTTTATTAATTACATTTTCATTAGATGCATTTCCATCAGCTTACTACAACTTTCTAATGCACAATTTGAAGTAATTCATTAGAAACTTGATGGAACCAGCAAAATTTGAATAAACTCCATCAAATTGCAAAAAGTATTTTATGCACCCTTGAGGTGGTTCTTGCAAAAAAAGGTTGACAAAAGGGAAGATAGAAACACTTTTTTTTTATAATCAGCTCTGGTGTTGCAAACTTTTACTGGCATGTTCATTTTAGGACATCCTCAGTTCCAGAGACCTGGGGAAATCCTCTGTTCTCCGGGAAAAAAAAATTGTCAGTCCTTAGGAAAATTGTTATCACTTCTTGAGTATTAAGAAAAACGTCAGTTCTTAGGTATCGGCAAACATTAGTTCTTTTTAAAAATTAGTAAAATCTTTACTATCTGGGTAGATATTTGATGTTGAAGCAAAATTCTCTCCTAAAAACACCTTCAACATTTATTTTGCGTCTTATAAAGCGAAATACATCGATCTTTTACCCACATTTTTGGCCACTATTGTCCACCATTTCTGTTTGAGCTGAACAATCCATGTTGACTCGAAATTACTCATGGGAAATGGAGGATAACTTGGGACATATCAGGTGCCTGCTCCCATTCTGCAGTAATTTTTAAGTTCCACTTATAATTTCATTTTCTGCTTTTTCTTTTTATAGTAGCTTAATCTTATCTGTTTCTGTTAGACTCCCTCCATCAACTACTCTGTTAATAGATGTTGGAGGTTGGCCTGGTTTCAGTGAAGGTCTGTTTCTCCTAATTTCCTAACCATATGTACTCTCTTTTCTTCTTCTGACAATTGGTTCAGAGCTCGTCTGCCTTGCTATGTCTCTCTGGGCCACCTGTGGAGCTAGTTAACCAATTGAGTTGGTGTAATCCAGCTTTTATTATATATATATATATATTTTATCGACGATCAGAGTCTGAGTGATGTTTTATTTTGAAAAATATAAAAAATTGTGGTATTGTCTCCCAATTACATCGGTGCATCTGTTTTGTTTTTATGGTGTTTGTATTTGATTTTATGCCAGTCGTATCATTTTACTTGATGTCACGGACCCCCCCCCCACCCCCACCCCCCACCCCCACCCCTGTCTGCTATATAGCGGTCCGTGGTGCAAAAATCCCCACACCCCTCCACATTATTTCCTTCCATGGTGCCAAGAAGCCGGTCCATGCCTTTATCTCATCAGACTGGACAAGTGCAATGCACTTCTCTAGCACAAGTCTGCAGAGCCTGCAGTACATCCAAAAATCTAGAGCTAGGGTCCTGATGAGAGTGCACAAACATGAGCACATCAACCCCTTCCTGCACTCGCTGCACTGGCTTCCCATCTCCACCAGGGTTGAATGTTAGATTTCCCCCCTCACTCTTCGATGCACCTATGGGCACACCTCCTACTAGTGTACCTGACCAAGCTGCTCAAAAACAAACACCCCACTCTACACTCCACCACCACACCACCCACTCTAGCATCCTGCATATCCCTAGAACTTAGGCTAAAGACCATGAGATACAGGACCTTCTCTGTGCAACACCACATCTGTGGAATGCCCTCCCTGATGCTCTGAGGGCTTCACAGTCCACAGATTGTTTTAAAAAATGGTTTAAAGAAATTTCTTTTAGCAAAGCCTTTAGTCTAGCTCTTAGCTTTTTTTTTATCACAGATCCAGGAACCTACTTATTGTATTATTGTTTTTTTTTTATTATTCATTGTAACCATTTTCTTATTATTTCACTGTTTCCCCTTTAGCCCTTAGAGATTTTGGATGAAAAGGGCACTAAAAACCAAACTGATTATTATTATTCTAGATAATTTATATTGAAGCGTGTGGTTTATAATAAAAAGGAATAAGGAGAAAGTTTGAGTGGTGTGAATACTTTTATAAGGCAAAAAACAAAACAAAAACACATTTTGTTTGGATTTAAGCTCCATTTAACACAATGGAAACACCCATTCTTTTAATATGATTTTGCTCCATATTCATAATACTTTCCTTTTGTATATACCATGGCTATTTTTCATCATATCTAGGTACATCCATACATGCAGCATCCTCTTTTACAGATATAATGGTGCTATACATCGCCCGATAATAATGGTGTGATCTTCAGGATGGCCGGGCTGGCACCAGAGCAGAACTCTCTCTCTCATGGTCCATTACAGCCTGGTTAATGACAACACTGATGACCCAAACTCTGTAGCAGGCTTTCCACACTCTCCCTGTTTAAAGCAACATTTCACTCCCGTTGAAAGTTCATACTTTTTGGTGACTGAATACAAAACACTTCAAGCTTTTTTATGCCTTGTTTACATTGTAATTACTAATATTGGTAGCTGTCATTTTAAAACACTAAAAAAAAGATGATAATTTTACTTGTATGGTGTTTTATTCATCAGCATGATATTGTTACATTTCACATATATTCACAATGACACAATGACTTTATGGTAAAGAGGTAGATAAAGCAACAAAAGTGCTTTATTATTGCTTAAAATACGCTAACTAATTGTTTTATCTACATAGGACTGCAACAAAGCAAAGCAATTAGCTTTGACATTTTCTTTTTATGTTTTTTATGTGTGTTTGTTTGTTTACTGTTTTTTATTCTTTCTAGGCTTTTGTGTTAAGCCTAATAATTCATTTACTACTTATTTTAAAAAAGAGGAGAGAAGAAATGCTTATTGTAGCATTTAAAAGATGACACCTAGGATTTTTTTTGAAACATCAGAAAACCATGACGTGGTATGTGAAAGTATGCTCCTCATTCAAAATCTCAAGACATTTTATTCTTGTAATACCAGATAAAGTAATGGCAGTATTTATCATACTTTCCACCTGGGTTTTATTCAATTAAACAATTGTTGATAACTATTCAAGTTGAATTAATCCAAATGGTGAGACTGAGATTTGTGCTGTTGTCATGCTCAAATTAGCAAAAAAAAAAAAAAGGATAATTCCCTTTTTTTTTTTTTATCATCATTGGATCTGTGTTGTACGGAAATGTATTGCTGTCACTTGGAAAAATACATTTTTGCTCATTATATTGTATAAACGTGATAGTTATATTGTATTAATGTGATAATGATATTGTATAAACGTGTTAGTCATATTGTATAAAGGTGTTAGTATATGGTATAAACGTGATAGTTATATTGTATAAACGTGATAGTTATATTGTAACTATCACGGTAGTTACAATATAGGTAGGGAAATTAAAGTGGAATCGCCCTTTACTCATTTCCTGAACCAGAAGCTACAATCAGAAGCCAACTTCAGCTTCGTGGAAGAAATTATGTCCAGGATTAATATGCGCCTCATCAGCCTCCTTCTCTGCCTTCGTTCCGCACCCCTTGGGTCCAGAAATGATAACAGATGTCTCACTGTATTCTGAGTCCCAGCATATCCATGTTGAACACATTTAAGGTGGTGAAACGTATATCCATGCAGGCTTCCGTATCTCTCCAGCTGGTCAACGAGGAAGGCCTCCGCATCCAGAGGATATAATTGATGTTTTCTTCCATAGAGTCCCATTCTGTAGAGGATTCTTCTCAATGTGTGCATGCTAATACTGATCTCATCCAGTGTGCAGCAGCATCATGATCTCTCCTGTCTTAGACCGACAATAAAGTAAAACTTGATCAACTCCAGTAAACTCGCCATTGTGCTGCAGAGGAGAAGACGTGCAGAGTAAAAACGTACCACAATTACCTGGATAACGATCTCAGGATAGTTCTCATGTTCAATCAAACATTTAGTTGGAGCCCCACCTTCATGTGTGACGACAGTGACTCTGATGCGCTGCGCTTTGGAAGGAATCTCTGTTCAGCCATCCTCTCTCCACTTCCTTCAAAAACCTACTTAGAGCGAAAACATCTTCATCTTAAATAAGTCTTGCGGTTACTACTGAATAAAGCATATAAGTTATCACGTTTATACAATATAATTATCACATTTATACAATATAATTATCAGGTTTATACAATATACTATCACGTTTATTGAATATAACTATCACGTTTATACAATATGAGCAAAAAATTTTTTTTCAAGTGACAACAATACGCTTCTGTAGTATTGCTTTTCTATTCATGTATTTTGAGAAGTCACATATAAGTACACAAACAGGCATAGGCTTAACATTTTATCATTAGCATTTAAATAAATCCGTATGTATTGATTCACATGTATGAGAACTACGTCTTTGGTCATAATTTTACAAGACACATGATGAAATATTGACATTTTGGAGAGCTCTTCTGTGTTCTAGAGTGTTAATATTTACAAAAAGTGTCAAATATATTTTATTTTGGCATCTTTGATTCATTTCCAATTTTCTCCAATCTCCGACCCTCTGTGCTGCCCTTCTTTGATCTCCAAGTTGTTATGATATGCAGCCATGCTGTATGGTGACTTGTGATGACTGATGATCTTTCTGAATGAGTAATACATTCTGAGCCAAGAGGCATTTAAGTAGGGGAGAGGGAGGAATAGATCAGCTGGAGATAGGGGAGTTAGTCTGGGTGTCTTAATTTAGTGAGCCGTAATTAAAAGTCTGTTTGCCAGGTTTTTCCTCTCCTTCCTCTACAGCCCCTCCTCCCCTTGACAATTAAAGATTTAATCACCATCTGCAAAGAGGGGCCTGGGAAGTATGCCTGACCCAAAACACAAACAACTAGATGATGCTCAATAGGAACAATATCTGGATGTTGGACACTGATGAGTTTTTCCCTATTTTCATTTCAGTATAAATTTATTAACAGTGTTTATTTCTGTTGGGAAATCTGTTACAACATTTTTTTTTTATTTAAATTAGGTTATGTCTTTGATAAAGGAACAGGTGCAAACTTTTAGTGATATATTTTTTTAAATTGCATCTAGTGTATTAAAGCCAAAGGAAGACTAAATAAATGAATGTGATATGTAGCATATTGGCATGCTGTCCATCCAATGCAGAGAAAACACACAAGCTATGTGCCTTTTTTCTCAATTTGCTGGTTGGTGTCTTAAGATATTTCTTCACCATTTTCGCATTATGTTCTTCCCAATTACATAAAGTTTTATGAAGTGCAAGAACTTCCCCTTACCACCTTTTTCACAGTCGAGATTGATTCCTTGGGCTTTCTTTTCTCTTATAAATATATCAATAATTGTGATTAGTAAAAGTACACAAAATGCACAAAAGTTTGAGCTTCTAAAGGTTTTGTCTCCAAAAATGTAGTTCTTGGTCCCTGATTGCATTTAAAAGCTGCAATCTAAACTTCTATGTTGCTTCTTCAGTAGTTACATCTTCTCCAAATGGCTTTTCAGCACCAATAGTGTCCTGATTTCGTGGTTTGAGAACCAAATCGATATGTCTTTATAGCATAGTTGTTACAGATTGAGGGAACTCTGACGGCACAGGAATATATCACTTATATTCTGCATTTGCAAGTCTTATACTTCCAAGGATAGAACCCTACTTCACATGACAGTGCTCAAACAGGCTCAAGCTATAAGTTTGGGCATGAAAAAATTAACTGGTTAGATTCCTGAATGTCAATGCCAGTTCTTTTTTTTTTTTTTTTTTATTGGATCAGTGGCAACATATAAATGCTAACTATTCACAGGACTGCAATATAAGCCAGATCTTCCCAGAAAGTCTCCCCATATATAGGTCATATGGACATTGTTCCATATGTTTTCTTGTGTTGTTTATATTATCTAAAGATTTATACACAATTTGTCCTCTTTTTATTAATGGTCTCATATTTGCTTCTATTTAAACCTGGTTTTGATCAATTTTCCAATGAATATTAATGCTAGTATACAGGGGGTATGGAAAGTATTAAGACCCTTTACATTTTTCACTCTTTGTTTCATTGCAGACACTTGCTAAAATCAATAAACTTCATTTTATGTCTCATTAATGTACATCCAGCACCCCATCTTGAGAGAAAAAACAGAAATGTGGACATTTTTGCAAATTTATAAAAAAACAAAACAAAACAAATCTGAAATATCAATGTCATAAGTATTCAGACCCCTTGCTACGTATTAGTGTTGCGCCGATGCCATTTTTTGGCCCCGATATCCGATACCTGGCTGTGCAGTATCGGCCGATACCGATACCATAATAATGTAAAATAATTGCCATCATGGCTTTGTCAAGCCGCTGCCTACCTTTGTGAAGCAGGAAAAAAACTAATACAAAGTGAATCCAGTAGAACTTTTGAATAAAAAGTTCTACTGGATAATAAAAATAAAAAGTTTTTCTTGCCTACCTGGAATGGGTGACAATAGTTGAATAAACTTATGGCTCTGAAAATGGTATCGGTGCCCTATTTGTTGGTACTCACCGATACCACCATTTTAGGGCAGTATCGGGGCCCCGTCCGATACTGGTATCGGTGCAACACTACTACGTATTGAGTGCAAGCACCTTTTTGAGCTAGTAAAACCACGAGTCTTCTCAAGGAATTATGCAGCAAGTTTTTCCCACCTGGATTTGGGGATCCTCTGCCATTCTTCCTTGCCGAGCCTATCCAGTTCTCTCAGGTTGGATTGTGTGCATTGGTGGACAGCCTTTTCCAGGTCTCTCTAGAGATGCTGAATTGGATTTAGGTCAGGGTTCTGGCTGGGACAGTCAAGAATGGTCACAGAGTTGTTCCCAAGCCACTCCTTTGTTAGTTTATGTGTGCATAGGGTCATTGTCATGTTGGAAGGTGAACCGTCGGCTCAGTCTGAGGATATGAACACTCTGGAAGAGGTTTTCTTCGAGGATATATCTGTACTTGGCCACATTGATCTTTCCTTCATTGCAACCAGTTGTCCTGTCCCTGCAGCTTAAATACACCCCCATAGCATGATAATATGGACGATAACTATGGAAGAGTTCTGGTCATCCCAAACTTCTTCCATTTAAGGATTACGGAGGCCACTGTGCTCTTATGAACCTTGAGTGCTGCAGAAATTATTTTGTAATCTTGGCCAGAGATGTTCCTTGCCACAATTCTGTCTCTGAGCTCCTTGGGTAGTTC
Organism: Cyprinodon diabolis; assembly: GCA_030533445.1. Taxonomy (NCBI): domain Eukaryota; kingdom Metazoa; phylum Chordata; class Actinopteri; order Cyprinodontiformes; family Cyprinodontidae; genus Cyprinodon; species Cyprinodon diabolis. Next base: position 15,826,220 of record CM060074.1, read on the forward strand.
CTTCGACCTCATGATTATCATTTGCTCTGACATGCACTGTGAGCTGTAAGGTCTTATACAGACAGGTGTGTGCCTTTCCTAATCAAGTAAAATCAGTTTAATTAAACACAGCTGTTCTCCATTGTAGGAGCAGAACAATCTTGAGGAGGATCAGAAGAAATGGATATCATGGGATTTAAATATGAGTTTCACAGCAAAATTTGCAAAAATTCCTACATTTATGTTTTTTTTTGTCAAGATTGGGTGTTGAGTGTACATTAATAAGGAATAAAATCAACTTGTTTGATTTTATCAAATGGCTGCAATGAAACAAAGAATGAAAAATGTAAAGGGTTATGAATACCTTCCGTACCCACTGTATATAATAGCATGCTGGCACATAAGGCAAAGACACTAGAGAAAACATGCACATTTTAACAGCAACTTGGTTTACAGTGGGAGGAGAAAATATGAGCAAAAGCCTTTGAAAGATAAAAAATATCAATAAATCATTAAAGAAAATGGAAGAAAATGTTTATGTATGTGTGTATTTCTCATCATAACAGTTTAAAGAAATCAATAGGCACATTCAATATTTGCTCACACCTCATATTTTTAAGCTTTAAACTTAGGACAAGCCAAATCCCTCAGTAAAAGACGACTTTATCTCAGACTTACCTTGGAGAGTAATTAAGTCACAAAGTGGAACTGTCTGGAGCTGTCTGTCGAGAGCCCATAGGCAGACAAACTTTCAGACGATGACATATCATGAATTACAAGTCAGACTTTTTCCTTGCCAAGTCTTATCAGGCTCAGGGACCTGTTCTAAAGGGGAGCTTTAGTTTCGTCTATCAGGCCAGTGCTTAATGGAATTGATGGCTCTGTATCAACTTTAGCCTAGCAGAGGAATGAAGATTGCAGTAAACTAGAATCTGAGGAGCTGGGCCAAGATATATTAATACAAAAATCAACTAACTCAGTCTTGGAGAAGCTGCTGATATGAGTTTTCAGTTAATTTGCTTAAATGTTAAGTTTTCACTATTGAAATAATTTTTTTAACATCTATTTTTACAGAGATGTCCAAAGACAGATATTCATACATTGTACAAGACAGAAGATACATAAAGTGTATGAAAAAAGTACATGAAAACTAAGGGCAAGAAGCAGCTGTATAAAAGGGGAGAGTAGACTAAAAGGAAGAGACATAAAGAGGCTGTAGTTCAAATGCATGCCATTTCATAACATGACAGGTAGCATTACTTATAGCCAAAGAGTGTCCAAAGCAGAGAAGGAGCAGGCCTAATCTTGTAGCAAGAAGCAAATTGTACCCCTGATAAGGCTTGCATAAAGCTCTCATAAATGTTTGATTTTGTTTACAGCGCACCACTGTATGAAAAACAGGTCTCATTACACAGAAATGGCCTAGTCTGTGCTGAGGCCCTCAGGATAGATTTCATGTAGCACATCCCTGACATAAAAATAATTAATTGAGAAATATCAAAAAGAAAAATAGGAAAAACTTATTTTTGAGAAACATGCTTTGTTTTAATGTGAAAAGATGAGTCTGGGAAGAGTAGCACTTTTTTGTCAGAACCTGGCAAAGCAGCAGAATTTTCTTGACTCATTTTTGTTTCCAAGTAACTACCATCTACTGAAGCAGAATTTTAACCAGATTAAAGCTATAGCTCCAAGGCATCAAAAATCTGACAGCTGAGGGAAAAGATGACTTGTTAAGTGGGTGTCATTACATTTTAAGAATGCAAAATGTTAAGACTGGAGGAAAGTCAAATCTAGGGTGAGTATTGTCTTTACAAAACTCCAGAGGTGTTCTGAGATTTTGCAAGGCAAAAAGGTGTTTAGCAGAAAGTTGGATAAATTATACACCAGTTTAAATATTTTATTTTGTCTCCCAAATCATTCATCCAGAAGAAAAATCCGCTTTGATATTTTTTGTTTTGTTGCTACAAAACACATAAAACAAAAGGCGAACCACAGAGGACTGAAGGAGGATGGTGGTAAATTGGATAAGCCCACCAGGCAGACAGTATCACTGAGGGCTGAAGGTGGCTGGAAGGAGGACAGCAGTACACTGCAAATGTCTGTCAAGGAGACAGAACCCGGCTAGCTTGGGCTAGCCTTTAGAGGCTAACTGCTGGAGATGGAGTAGGACAGCTGTGGATTAGGGCAGACAGAGTTGCAGAGAAGGGGAGAGAAGACTGCGTCTGGCCTATGTGTTGTGGGAGGTAGGACAACAAAACAGTCCTAGATTAAATTAAAACTTCTTTTTTAAGCTACCCACCTCTTAAAAGCATTCACACTTCATGCTTTGTCAAAATCTCTTTCTTTATTCTCCATTTTGATTAAAAAAAGCTGTCTTCTCTCGTACGGCAGGACATATCTTATGTATGTGCATAGTTAAATATGCATTCGCCTATGAACCTGCATGTCAACTATGCAGTAAAGGTTGAATGCGTGGGGGAGGTCACAAAGCCATAATAGTTGTGGCTTCAGTTCTGGTTGTGTACTGGTACTGGGTGAAGGCTAGCTGGCTTTGAGCTTGTGTGAGGGACCGAGCCATAAAATCAGAGAATGGTAACAAATTTATTTTGCAAAAATAAAGTTCAAAAGTTTAAACAAGACTAGACCCATCAAGGAAAACAAAACACAAAAATCAGCATAATCCAAACCTGACACAGGAAAAGACCTAACTAACTGACACACAAGGGAAACATATATATATATATATATATATATATATATATATATATATATATATATATATATATATATATATATAAACTGGTTAATCAGACCATTTTGAAACAAGAGGGAAACATATAATACATTTTCCTAAACAAAACTACAACAAAAGACAAAACTAATCAGCATCATACTAAATCAGCAACCTATGAGGAAGAGGACCTAAATATTAAACTTTCCAAATGTTATTATAGAAAACAAAACCAAATACAGAAACCTAAACCCTTTCTACACCCCTTCTAAATATAAGTAGAAGAGTCCAACTAGGCCTCCATGTCAATGAGGAGATTCTTTGCAGCTGGGGCCTCCTTTCCTATTCTGGCTTCACTCATGACAGCCTCCCAGGAACTGGCAACTCAAATGATGTCGCTACAAGCATGCTTGGTGTGAGTGATTGCCTTCCAGTCAATAAGTCGATGCAATCATTTGTTTTTCCTTAGAAAGAAAACTTTGAACCAATCTGACTGTATGATCTGGTTAGTTGTTTCTGCGATGACGTGTTGTGAATTGGTGCTAAATGAATTAACTGTACTGAATTGAATAGTGTTAGTAAGTAAGGGCTAGTGGTTGTAGATATGGTTTGTATGGGAATTTGGCTCTACTGTCTGGGGTCAGGATATTTATTGACAGAAGTTAATAGGATGGAACCGGATCGGTTGGCCTGTACAGACCAACTTAATGGATGGATAATCTAAAAGGTTTGCCTTTGGCTGACTGGGCTGATATGTATAACTAGCTAACTGCAAAAATAAAAGGCAGTCTAAAGTTCTATATAGCTGTCATTGTCAGCAGAATAAACAGCTATGTCTTGACAGCAAACTGCACTTGCATAGTTGTGTGAGTAACGTTACTTAACCAAACCATACAGTACTCCCTACCAAAACAGTAAATATTTTATGACCATCATTCACAGTAAAGAATTGTGCATTGCATATGAAAGAATGTTTAATTGTATCTGTTTACTCCTATCATTTTAATGCTTTTAACTAGATGCTTTAAGAGCTCTGCTTTCAACCACAACTACCATAGATAATTTTTTTGTTTTGTTTGATAGATGCAGCAGATGCAATATTGATAAGGTCAATGTTATTGTGTTATATTAACAGCCCTAGGGGCAAGGCTTTTTTAACAATAATGATACCAAGCTTTTTTCCATTCTGCTCATCCATGTCTAAGGGCCGGATTTATCAAGATCCAATTTTGCGTGTAGTAATTTGCGCTCGCAAACTGGAATTTTGCGCGAGGGGCTGAACCATGGTTTGCGGGTGATTTAACAAGAGTGATTGCGTAACTGGTGGCAGGTGCAAAACTGTTGGAGACGCCCTATTTAAATGATGGTTTTGCGCGTTTTGTGGTTTGCGGCATGGCGAGTTCGGGCAGCAGAAAGCGCAAAAGAAAATTCGACCCCATGGAAATGGAGGTGTTGGTGGATGAAGCCAACAAACATTTAAGTGAGCTACAGCAAAGAGGTGTGACTGTCACACAGAGGAACGCGATATGGGAACAAATCTGTCATAAAGTAAACGCTGTTGGTGAAACCTTGCGAACAGTGGATGAAGTAAAAAGAAGATACCAGGATATTAGAAGGCGAACCAAAGAAAAACTGGCATATAACAAAACATCTGCGAACAAAACAGGAGGGGGCACAGTAGATGAGATGCCTCTGACCAGCATTGAGGAACAAGTACAGCTGACGCTCTGTGAGGAGCAAATCACTGGGATTGCCGGGTATGACACACTTGACCAAACAGCAGGACACGGTAGGTGCACAATCTCAGAAAAGGTTTATTGAAAAGATTTATTCAGAACTGAAAAGAATGCACCACCTGTGAATTTAATGCTGTTTCAAGTCAAATACGTAACTAAACATTTGCTTTACATTTAGAATCTGCATCAGAGGTCCAGCCATCATCAAATCCCCCCGTAGCAGCTGCCACCCCCGTGAGGCCTCGTATGAGCCTGGAACATATTGATTTGGAGTTGCTGCAAGAACAAAAAAAACAGTCTGCAGCCCTGCAGACAATTGCACGGGAGATGCGTGTGGCATCAACGTTGGCACGGGCGGCAAGGCGCGACACTCAGACCATAGCCACCCACTGCAGACAGATGGTCTCTGCAGTGTCTGCCCTGACGATGGCTGTCAATTCTGTGGCAAGAGGGATACGGGAAGGGATGCGGCCAATGACTACCCCCAATCCAGGTGGAGAAACGGCTCAACAAAGTGGCACAGAAACAAATAGGCAGCCAGGAACCGCAGAGGAAGGAGTGCGCACTGTGGGCAAGTTCCACCTGCGTAAAAGGAGATACAAATAAATACTTGCAACACTTAAGTTGTCTGTTTGATTCTTCACTTTGTGGGGGAAAAAAAGGCTATATTTCTTTTACCATGTTGCTTAATCTAAAGGAAGTGTAACTTTTGCTGGACTTAACATAATTAGATGCTCAAACTAGTAGTTTGTACAAACTAGTGCATTAAGAAATTTAAATGTTACAGTGACACCCCCACCCCCTCAAAAAATGCACATACCAAATAGCTCACAAGAAGTGACTGTGGATGAGATTTTTGCGCATACGCATTCCCGCAGTATTGGCATGTTGCTCCACAGGCGCAGGGGGGAGGTCGGGATTCTCCGGTAGGGCGTCATGCTCCAGCCCGTGTTGTTTGGCAATGTTATGAAGCATGCAGCAGGTCACTACAATCTGGGCAACTTTTTCTGGCTTGTACAGCAGTGCTCCACCAGTACGGTCCAAACATCGGAACCTGCTCTTCAAGATCCCAAAGGTGCGCTCCACAATGTTCCGGGTGCGAATATGGGCCTCATTGTATCCAATTTCTCCAGCAGTGGTCGGGTTGAGAACGGGTGTCAGGAGGAAGGGATGTAGGGGGTATGCACTGTCACCTTAAAAAAGAAATCTGGGTGAATACGACACTGATGAAGAAATTATTTCTTTTTCTAAATATTTGACTCACCTACAAGCCAGCCATCTCCAAACTCTCCATCACGCAACTTGGAAAACAGGTAGCTGTTTCTTAAAATGAAAGAGTCATGCACTGACCCGGGATATTTTGCCACAACGTTGGTAATGATGCCTTGGGCATCACAAACGCACTGCACATTCAAAGAATGCATGTGTTTGCGATTCCTATACACATGCTCACTTTCTGCAGGGGGCACAAGTTGAACATGGGTGCAATCAATCGCTCCAATTACTCCGGGAAATCCAGCGATTGCAAAAAAGCCTTGTTTGGTGTCATTTAGTGACTGCCGGTTGTGTGGAAACCTAATGACCTTTCTCATACGGCGACACATGGCATTTAGAACGTCGGACAGCACTTCTGAAAAATTAGATTGGGAGATCCCAGCTCTCGCTGCAACCGTACGCTGGAATGACCCAGATGCAAAAAAGTGCAACGTTGCAAGGAGTTTTGTTATAGCTGGTATTGCGTGGGTCCTCCTTGTGGCTGGCTCCAAATCCATTCGGAGTTCCCCCAACAGCTCTAAAATGGCAATGCTGGATAAACGATACGTTTTGATGATCGTTTCCTCCTTCATTCCAAAAATATTCACACGGAGTGAAAAAATGCGTTCTCTGCGTCTCCTTGCTTCATTTCGATGTCTCCTTCTTGCGACAATAACCGCTGCCATGTGTGCGCAATTACGCATACAGACCATTTGCACCTTCTTTTGAAACGTGTTAAATATAGAGTCAGATACCGTTAGCAAAATTGCTTTCAGGTTTGATAAATCACTTTGCGAGTGCTAAATTAATATATTTACATGTTCTCCTCCCACAAGACGCACTTTTGCGTGTAAACGCCCCATATTGAATATTCATTGCAGAAAAAGTACTAAATGGATAAGAGGCGCTATTTAGCACGTTTTAAAGACCAAATCCTTTTAGCACGCTGTTGATAGATCAGTTTGTACATTTTTTAGCGTGCGCAATGAAATAGCTCATGTTTTAATACACGCAAACCTTTGATAAATCCGGCCCTAAGGCATAATCAACAGATCACTGGCAAGCAGGTAGAGGAGGGGATAACAACAGGAGAATATGGCGAGAAGTCCAACTGTATCTTTTACCCTTTTCTGCTTCTCTGCCTGCCAAGACACTTTTCTTTCCTGCTCTCTGCTTACTTTCCTGCTTTACTCTAAACTGATTCAGTTCTGCCTGTCGTTTCACACAGAGAAAGCAAGCTCGGTGATTCAGCCAGCAAACATATAAAAAAAACCACCAGCAGCCCTGCCTTGTACAGTAAGTCTTAGAAGCATCCTTGGAAGCAAGTATAACAACTCCTGGAAAGATTGCAGCAGTTGAATAGATCAGAATTGTTAGAATTACAGGAAAATTAAATTTTTAACATTTGTTTCAATTTGTGGGGCACAGAGACAGAAGTGGATTACCATCACAGATCTGTATCTTCTACCCAATGCATAGTAGGAGGCTCTCTACGCACTGCAGTCAGTGTGAAATGAAACAAAAATCAGATTGGAGATTAAAAAGACAACCAGTGTCACCTGGGCTTCAGCCCCTGTTAAACCCCCCACACCCTAACTAAGACTGCACAAAACCCTACCCTCTCCCCACCGAGTCAGTTTTTGTTTTCCCAAATTCCATAGAAAATGTGGACCCCGCCAATGGCATAATGACACAACAATAGGCCCGTAAGCAACATTATCTGGGTGGGTCCCATATGAAGAACAACAGATGATATGGCCACAGTTCCATAAATGGGCCAAGAAGAAACTATTATGCAATTCTCAGTAATATATGATCATACATCACACACGGAAAAATAGTGACTGCGCACCCTGAATGGAACCATTGGTAACAGCGCACCATCACATGTTACAGACATTTTACAGCCACCCCCTCCTAATTATTCTCCCTTAGATTAGGACATTCAAATCATCTATCTGTGATGATTTTGGAACCAAGTGGTAACCATTATTGTAAGTAATGGTTATACAAGACTTATTACAGCCGCCGTGTATATAAATATATCAATGTGATGAGGTACCCATAGAATCTATGCTTCGGAAATACAATATCTCTTTTCGTTGTGTGAAATTGCAGGGACTGACAGTTCTGTCATCAGCAAAAGAAACATTATGTATTTTTGCCTCCTTGAACCTCTAGTTGGCCTCAGCAGAACACCGCTGACACTGAGGCTGGTTCTTCTGTTTTTCCTGTTAAACGGTAATTTTTCGCCTCCGCTGTCACATGCTGCAAAACGAGAAAATGCAAGTGAATAAGTACTGTCGCCAAATGCTTATCCAGGAAGAGTGTGTCATGTGAATTCTAAGACTCAATGCAATCAGCTGGTTCTCCTTTTTTGGAATTTTTTTTTTACCAGACTGTAAAATCTGATTGAATAATCTCATAAATCAACTGAATTGAACTGAAATATAATTGTATTTGCAATTCATGGGCATGAATGTGTGGTAAAAGGGAATTGTCATTGTTCTTTTTAACATTACACACAAAGTTCTTGTGTTTTAAGAACCTATTATAAACCTACTTTGTATTGCAACTTATGTGCCAAGTAGATGTGATGAGCTGCTGGAGCTGAATACTTTTCTTTGCGTATTCTAAATATAGATATGACCATAATTCATTTCTTCTTGGCAGGGTTAGGGTTAGGGTTAGGGTTAGATCCAGATCAAGATCCAGTAACAGGTAACAGTAATGTTTTATGATTGACGTTTAATCTATCAGATTTGATTTTGTTATGTTTTATGTTTTTATTTCTTCAGTTTTTTACTTTGAGATATTTATGTAATCTGCACTATGAATAATATTAATAATTGTAACCATTACTACTAAACTTTTAGAATTGCCTTTATCTGAGTCTGATTTCTGATTCTCTAATCTAATGGATTGCATGCTGTCCATTAGAAATTTTCTTTTTTTTACGGCCACTCGCACATTACCAGTAGCATACTATAATGTGTCAAAACTGGACCAGTTTGCTCATTCTATCCTATGTGCCTTATAGATCAAACCCTAACACGCACGCATTTTTTTTTTTTTTTTTGGCCCAAGCAATTTAGTGCATCATATTTGGATTCTTTGAAGATTAAACTTTATCTTTTAACTGCATCATAGTAGTTATGTACTATAGGTGTTTGTTCACATTGCTTGTTTTAAGCTCATCTTTTGATTCAAGTAAAACAAGGGCTGACTTGGTTCACTGTGTCATAACACCATCCCTGACATAAATGCTTTGATTATCTTTCACTCAGAAAAACCTGCAGTAGTACAATTTCGAGCTGTTTCTCTGAACTAAAATATGTTGTCAAGGCAAGACTTCACAGTTGGAGTCCTTCTTTGAGTATACAGAGATTGTGGGGTTTTTTGCTTGTTTGTTTGTTTTTCGCTCTCAACTCTTTTTTTTTAATCTTCTGTTTCTGGCAAGCATTGGAACTGTCTAGGCATAACCCTGCAAATGATATCTACAGGGGTTTCTACTGACCAAAGAATGGTCAATCAGACAGTCGGTAAGAAGGCCCACAGAGGATTGAGATACTTCAAGCCAGCAATGAAATCAGAAAATTGTTAAAACTCATAAAAGTTACCCAGGATTTATAACTAATAATAATTGTGCCCAATTATTAGAGAAAATTATATCGAGGCATTTAAATGGGGAGTTAAAACACTGCCACATTGCAAGAAGTTCTCTTGCTGGGGTGCAGGATCCCTATAATTTTCCTTCCTGGTTGTTTTTCGCTGAATCAAGACTGCCATCCTTCGGACATCCCCTGGTTCACCTACTGTACCATGACTTGTTTGGCGGTATGCATTATTTAATGATCTGTAATTTCACTTTTTAGAAAAAGCGCTGGAGGCTTATAGAAGTTTAGATGTCTTCAGCCATTTTGTTTTATCCTGGCAGTGGGCCAAGTAAAGCCTGGCCCACCAACATTATACAGTGGAAGATACCATGCATGCCTATGTCATTAACTTGATCATAAAAAACTATTTACAAAGTGTTAGCTGCAAATTCTGCTAGTGTCATGGGCTACTCCTCTAGACTTGCTTTTCTTTTTTTAATGTAATTCTTTTGTTTTAATTTATTATTCTTGTGATTTTCTAATGTTCACTTTAGTTTTTCATTTAATGTTTACTGAAACCTTTAGATCATGCTTCCCCGTGGCATTATAGCTATCTAAGTTTATCCAGTCATTTTTTTTCCCTTGTCTAATTTTCACTTGGTCATTCTGTGTTATTTAGCTATTTGTGGAGTTAAATAAATCCTCACAAAACTTTGCTCAGACACTGTTTGTTTGAGCAGCGCATCATGCTGTGCTTTGCATTATGTACTAAGACATTAAAGCTGCAGTCTGTTACATTGAGAAGAGAGCAGACTTCGACTGAAAATTTGAAGAAAAACAGGTTTCACGCCACTCCCCCACCCTCTCTGCTTCACTCATGCCCCACCTCCAAGCTCAACCCCTCTCACAGCATCTGCGCGGCTACCGCATGCGACCAGAACGTCCAAGCAGCGTACGCGGCATGGAGTGTGAACCGGTAAGAGCGATAACACTCACCTCCAAGCAGCTAGATATAAGATGCTGGTTATACCCATGGGCGTAGGTTTGCATAGCGACCATAGGGACATGTCCCTACCAAAATTTTGAACCGACCTAATTGTCCCTACCAATAATTGGATTTGAGCAACATGTTTATAATTTACAGCAGTAGTTGTTGCAGCAGTGGCTTCTTTTCCTCCCTCTGCTCCTCTGCCTGGTCTCTCCTGTCCCTTTCACGTAGCAGTGCATGGAACTGTGCTGCGCTGTTTAACTCCACTCTCATTGGTTGTTCTGCCTTAGGTCCCGCCTTCTCTCTCCTTGATAGGCTGTTTTCTAGTCCGTCTGTGCTTGGAGCACAAAATTGAAAATTTATTCACACTAGAATGCCGCGGTTACTGCAATTAATATTAGGCTGCAAAACTAGTCCCAATAAAAAAAAAAAGGAATATCATGTGCACTAAAAAACAAAAACCTTTTTTTTTCTTTTTTAAAACGAAATATTCTGAATCAGCCAGGAGTTCTGAAGACTGCTGGAAAAATGGGCAAATAAAGGCTGTAAGCCATCAACATTTCTGATTCTTAGCCACAGCCAAACTAAGAAAGAAAATGTGAGGGTTTCCTTTTTACCGATATTTAGTTGCTGTTACTGTTTTCATTTTTTGATGACTCTTTCAGGTATAATTATTAGCAGGTGTTATTTCTTTTATAGAGTAGCCTATAACAACAAGAAATTGTGCCTAAACATCTGCTATTTTTTGTTTAAAAAGCATAATTAGGGTTCCACATAATAATTATTTAATTGACTATTTATACTTCTAGAAATAGGATAGAGACAAGAACAAACAGAGGAAGAATATTAACATTGATTTTATCTTACATAGATTTCCACAGTCTATAAGTAAATTAGTACAAACATTAATGTCTGGTAAAAATGCTTGAATCTGACTGTTTATTCTGGATATTATTAAATTACAGATAAGATAGTGTTATATTGTCTTTTATAATTGTTAAAAGTGATTTTATATTTTAATACACTTAGGCTCATTCTTAGTGTTGTGTAAGCAATATAGGACAATGATAAAAGGTTGTTTTACATTTAATCCTTTACTATTAAAAATGCACTTATACATTATATGATTATAGGAAACACAGATATCCAGTAATAATGATGCAGGGCAGCTTGTAGGTGAAGCAGCTGGCCCTTCAGTGCTTCAGGTGATGTCTAAATAAACCAGGTGATACTAAAATATTTCCCCTCGATGTTCTGGATGAAGAATATTGACAGACAAAAACATTTTTTTATCTTATATATTATATATATATGTTGTATTTTTAAAATTTTGGTATAATCACTCATCTAAGTGGGTTGCTCTGTCGGAGAAAGGCATATTTTACATTTTTATTATGTTTTAGAGTCTCTATTCTCCAGTTAATGATGAATCACTCACTAAATTAGTTGACGATTATTGAAATAATCAATTAATACGATTATTTTTTTCAGTCCCAGATAAAATACATGAAATGGGCTACACAGAGTAACTACAGCCCAGATGTTCCACTTTTATAGTGAAGTTAATATTTTAATGAATGTATCATTTTGCTTGATACAGAGAGAGCATAGTAGGTAAAAATATAAGAGTGGGGTTTAACTCTGCACAATTCTATATCTTCAGAAGAAAATACTGTATTTACCTTCTCTCTTAGTCGTTCAAATGAAACCGTTTTCAAAGTGGAAAACAGTCCTAATTCCACATTCATCAGAGCCGGTGATACTTCAAACATTAATAAACAGCATCTAATGAGCGTAGTGCTTATACAATTTTTATTAATGTAGCAAAATTATGCTTTTCTCTTTTAACAATGAATTACTCTTATCAGTACGGATGCTCACACCATGCATAAAAAACATGCATATTAGGGTTGTCAAAAGTATCGATACTCAAAAAAGTATCGATACTGAAATGTTGTATCCGGATACAATACTCGTTTTCAAAAGTATCGATACAGCCATCTAAAGTGCAGAATAGTGGAAAATGCACTTTCTGAACACTGTGTGATTGAATAATTCTGTGCATTTTTCAGTTTCAGACTTTTTTTGTAACAGGTGCAGCTGCTGAAAATTATTTTTGTTTAACTGGTTTGGCCAGTGTCATTGTTATGTCTGCAAAACATAGCCAAGGAAGGAACACTTAATTTTAATTTTGTAAGTTTTTTTTATCAAGCTTACTTAATATTGTGCACAGCATACAACCTCAAAATTATATTCTTATTGTTTTTTTATTTATTTATTGTATTTTTTTTAGTAATGAAAATATTTCTTTTGAATTATAGAGTCTTTGTTTTTATTCTTGTGGTATCGAAAAGGATATCGAGTATTGAATATTTTACTTAGTATCGGTATCGAGTTGAAAAGTTTAGTATCGTGGCAACACTAATGCCTATTGCATAGCACCAATGACAACAGACTGATAGTGTCCCTACCAAAGTTAAAATCAAACCTACGCCCTTGGTTATACCGAAGTATGCCGTGTAAGCAGTTGTCGGCAGGGGCAGTAAGGGCAGTTTCTCTTTCGCTGGTGGCTGTCGCTCCGCCATGACTTCCACGCGCATCCTCCTGACTGCGGCAGCCTGGCGGCAGGTTCAGCGGTGAGAGGGAGGGGGCGGGATTCAGCGTGTGTGAGCTGTGATTGACACTCCATCAGACGCTCCTCTGGCTGTGATTGGTTGTTTTGTCTCGTCCCGAAATATTCTTTCCAGATTGAAATACAGCAGTAGTAGGCGGGACCAATTGAAGCAGTTTTTTTCACAGGTTACATATCACATGTACTGCTGTCTGGGCATAGGGACAGTTTTAGCAAATATGACAAAAAAGTGATTTTTAAAAACTTACAGACTTCAGCTTTAAGCACTTACCAGGCAGAAGAAAATGTAGTTCCCACATAGGAAATCCTATACACTACTGTTTATGCTCTAAAAACATTCCAAATGACTTCGTTTCGAGTAAATTATGGAAGCTACCCACTCAGGACACTTGGAATACATTGGACGAGCAGTATGGAGGAATATTGACACGTTTTTTTGTGGACTTTTATGGACCTTTCTGCCTCGGGCGCCATAGACCTCCATTGTTTGAATGTCAGCAGACAGCAAGAAGCCTCCCAGATCTCCAGATGCATTTGAGATATCAAAAAAGTACTCCAGAGTGTTGTTCAGCATGGGGGTGAGTAGAAAATAAAGCCTAATCATGTTTTGGGTGTACTATTCCTTTAATATCACTTGGTTAATTGCACTACTTGAACAACTAAAAACTACTAGAATAAACAAAAACAAATCTGAATAAGTTTTGATGTAGTAAAGTCATATAACTGAGTCTTTGAGATACTTTTACAATCAATTAATTAAACATAAGAAACTCAATTAGCAGCAGTGTTGATGTGACATACTAATTCTAAATAAATAAGCCCACGAAACAGCAGTTGAAGATTCAGTCACCATAGAGCATGTGATTGGTGGCTTGATCAGCACAATAGAATCAGCAGTCAATACCTCGGCAATCATTGATGAAATAAAATTAAACACATGCAATCAGTCACATGATGCAACATCCAACAACTTAGATTTAGACAACTTTTACTGTCATTTTGTATACACTGAGGGCTGGATTTATCAAGATCCAATTTTGCGTGCAGTAATTTGCGCTCGCAAACTGGAATTTTGCGCAAGGGGCTGAACAAGAGCGATTGCGTAACTGGTGGCAGGTGCAAAACTGTTGGAGACACCTTATTTAAATGATGGTTTTGCGCGTTTTGTGGTTTGCGGCAAAGTAGTTTGTAGTTTGTACAAACTAGTGCATTAGGAAATTTAAATCTTACAGTGACACCCCCACTCCCTCCCAAAAAAATTATATATATATATATATATATATATATATAAAACTTTGGCAACCTTTATTTTCTAAGGTGGTATGTGGCTGAATTTCTACTTCACTGCAGTAAAAAAAAACACAAAACGAATGTTTTGTATTGGCCTGTAGAAAAATGCACATACCAAATGGCTCACAAGAAGTGACTGTGGATGAGATTACTGCGCGTACGCCTCCCCGCAGCATTGGCATGTTGCTCCACAGGCGCAGGGGGGAGGTCAGGGTTCTCCGGTAGGGCGTCAGGTTGACATGGCATTTAGAACGTCGGACAGCACTTCTGAAAAACGAGTTTGGGAGATCCCAGCTCTCGCTGCAAACGTATGCTGGAATGACCCGGATGCAAAACAGTGCAATGTTGCAAGGAGTTTTGTGATATCTGGTATTGCGTGGGTCCTCCTTGTGGCTGGCTCCAAATCCATTCGGAGTTCCCCCAACAGCTCCAAAATGGCAATGCTGGATAAACGATATGTTTTGATGATCGTTCATTCCAAAAATATTCACACAGAGTGAAAAAATGCTATCTCTGCGTCTCCTTGCTTTATTTCAATGTCTCCTTCTTGCGACAATAACCGCTGCCATGTGTGCGCAATTACGCATACAGACCATTTGCACCTTCTTTTGAAACATGTTAAATATAGAGTCAGATACCGTTAGCAAAATTGCTTTCAGGTTTGATAAATCACTTTGCGAGTGCTAAATTAATATATTTACATGTTCTCCTCCCACAAGACGCACTTTTGCGTGTAAAAGCCCCATATTGCATATTGATTGCAGAAAAAGTACTAAATGGATAAGAGGCGCTATTTAGCACGTTTAAAGACCAAATCCTTTTAGCACGCTGTTGATAGATCAGTTTGTACATTTTTTAGCCTGCGCAGTGAAATAGCTCACGTTTTTATACACGCAAACCTTTGATAGATTCGGCCCGGAGTGTATACCTACCTGTATACCAACTCTGTCTACTTGTTGACTTTAATTTAGTCTATGTCCTCACCTTCTCTGGTAATCCAGAGCAGAATATTAAGAAAGAGAGAAGACACCAGTGGTGAAGGCAAGCAGCCTGTGTGATGTCAGTTTCTTCAGCTGGAGGCAGGCTATCATAATGGGAGGCAGCAATCTTTCGTCAGCATCTCTTTAAAAGGGTAGAAAAAAAAAATAGCTTCAAATTCGTCCAGCAAAGCATGCTCTAAGTTCAGAGACCACATGTGCTTTGGGGTTTCACAAGCCAGCAAGAGATTTCTCTGCTTGTGTTTCAAAGAGGATGAACAAGGGGTGCTTCGTGCTTTTACTCTGGGGAACCACAAAAAGATCAAAGTGGGAGTGAGGTCAATGCAGCCATTTTGAAATGTTATGTTCTTGCGAGTTCACCATGATATGCATTATAACAAGAGCAACAGCTTGGCATGGTCGAAGACCTACTAATATTGATTAAATATCAATCAATCGATCGATCAATTAATAATGTTGTTAGTAGTTAGATTGAAGATATCTTTTTAATACCGACTAGTATCTGTATTAAAAAGTATGCTTACTCACTCATCCATTACTTGTGAAGCGACATCTACAGAAAATGCCGCAGCAGCTTCAGGTCCCTAAGTGAAGAGTAATGTTTTTAAAAAAAATTTCTGAGCGTCTGTAAACCTTGTCTCTCTTGCAATTTTTTTTTTTTTTTTTTGCATTTTCATTTTTACACTAGCTGTTGGGCTTCTCATCATCATTTTTTGAATTCATAGGCAGTTCAATCTGAAAAACTCACACAGAAAGAAAAGACGATGTGTAACAATCTCGGCACAGGTGCTGGCTTAATTCCCCAACTCGGCCCACCTGCTCACTCCACCCTGCCTGCTATTTGTACTAAGTGGTTCCACCTCCATATATACCTCATTTGAATCTGTTCCCAGTGCCAGATTGTATCAGACCAGCCACTGAGTACCTTCCAGCATTCTTAACCTTTTTGCCTGCCAACCTGTTACCTGACCTGTTTCTGTCTATTTTCACCGAACCTGCCTGATCCCTTCTCTGATTCAGTCTGCCTGCCTGGAAACCAAACCTTATCTGCCTCTGGACCTCTGCATCAGTTCTGCCTTGGACTGCCTGCCTGTGAGCCTGAACCCCACTCTGTCTGTGAGTTACTGAGTCTGCCTAACCCCTGTGCTTCTCTGAACCTGCTAGTTAACCGACCCTGGATTGGACCTGGTCCTTTCTTCTGGATTCCCCCTCTGTACCATCACTTTGATCCAATCCCTGGAATCCATTACAGGACTGTCTCTGGAGCTCAACGGTCTTCAGTCCTCTGCTAACCATTCGCCGCTCAACTGCCACTTCTTTCACAAGCCCCGTCCTCAAACCGACTCCTGCCTTGGGCTAATCGTGGAGCCTACAGCCCACTCTGGGACCCAGTAACAGGTTAGTGATCCAGCCTCACCCCACTCGCTAGTTTTTCCACTTGCTGATCACTAACCTGTTTTCTCCTCCACAGGGGATTTCTAGTCCGAGAGCTGTCTGCGCGCTCCCAGCGCCACACTAGTCCACACTCTTGTTAATAAAGTCTGTTGAATTCCACTGACCTGTCTGAGTAGTATCTTGGGTCCTATTTCCTGTATGTCAAAAAATGAGAAGAATTTTATTGATACAATTACTTTAGTCTTTGGCGCTCAGACCTCGACAGGAAACATTAGCGCTAAGTTGTGTTTTGGAGATTCAGTGGAGTGCGTGAGCTGATACTGGTGCTTCACTCAGGGAACTGGAAGGTGGAAGTCTAGCTTTGATAACACAGGTTGCATGACCTTGGGTAGCAGACTGAGATGTGGATTTGGGCAACCTTTAAGACGAACTATGAATGCTGATTGGCTTTCATGGAGAGATGCTTGAAGACTGATTGGCCTGTAACTGAGGCGGAAGAGGGTAAGTAATCGTTTTTTCAGTTGAACTTCCGCCTAGGCTCCATTTTCAGACTTAGCCACAGTAAAAACTTATTTGTTTACCCCCTGCACACAAGCCCAACACTGTACCAGTTTTTTTATTTTAAATATGAAAAAATGGTAAAGTTAGCTTTAAACAATTCATAAACCTGGAATAATAGAGAAAAAATGCCCAATCTAGGAAATAACATAAAATTCAACAAGAGAATCTAACATTTGTGAGGAGACTGATCAAAAAGCCAATAAAAAAAAAATGCAAATTATGTGAAATGCAAAATCATAAAGCATATTATTATCTTGGCTTTTGTGAAAAAAAGGTGCTCAACATAATAAGTTTATTCAATTTTATACACTAAATGACTTATTTTCTTAGTATCTGATGCAGTGTCTAATCATAAGCCATACAAAAGAGCCCAAAATCATAGATAAAGTTTAAGAGCCTGTGTTCCTTACTGTATCTCACACCATAAACAGAAAATATGACTCTTCAAATGACAAAAAATGCAACTTTTCCATTAGTGCTACAAACCCCAAAATTCTCATAATACTGCCATTATGAAAAACAGCTAGCTCAAAAAGAAAATAACCACTTTCATCTTTTCAGCTGAAACTTATTGATGTATTTAGGCAAAAATTAACGTTGAGAACTGTTGTCTGAAATATTAAAAAGTTTACTCTTATCTTTAAGTTAAAACTTTAAGTTAAAAACAAAATTTTTAAACTTGCTGTTATTTTTAGACCAAAAATGAGCAAGTTGCATGTCTTAGTAACTCTAAATGATAGTTTTATCACTAAGTGATGTCAAATAAATAATCTTGCTCTTGATCTGCGAAAAAGTTTCTCATAGCAATACCATGCTGCAATAATGCATCACACAACATTGCTAACGCGGGACTCACACTAAGAGCAGTGCAGCTGCGGTGCAGTGGTGCTGCAGAAAGTCACTCAAACTGATTGCTGTGACCAGGTGGCTCCTGCAGCAGAAAAGAGAGTAAAAAAGCTGACGTGTGTTCACACTACTTCCCGGAGTTGTCCAGCGAAACTCCTTATTGAGGCACATACTGTAAATATCCCTTTTCATCATCCCATAGGCCATCTGTTTCTGATTTGCCTTTTTGTTTTCTTTTGTCAAGTCAGTGTAGGTTGGCTAAGATTAACTTCCCTCTAGTGTAAAAACTTTGTGAAGCTGCATGGCTTTAGTAACTGCGCTGCACTGCATCGTGACAGTGAGTGTACACAATGATTTTAATGAATTGGGTTCCTTGCTCCACCTGCATTGCAGCTGCTGTGATGTGAGTCAGGCGTAAAAATTGCATTTGAGTTAGTTTTTTATCAAAAATGTTTTGCACTTTCATTAATAATTGGTGTCCTACCACTACAATACATCCTAAAATTTTTGCTTTTATTGTCAGGCTCAGAACATAAGGACCCAGTTTTTGAGGGGGGGAGACAGTTGGGTTTCACAAAATGTTTATTTAAGATGGAACTGTTTAAAACAGAGTCAGCGTCTAAGGCAGGAACCTGTGCAGGAGGACACAACAGGTTAGTGACCACGTCTATCTGGCAGAGGATGATAAAGAAAGTCAAAGTTCAGTCCGAGCCCAGAGAACCAGGTTGGTTCTAGCCTTTCAGATGCCAACAAGATGTGGCGGGAGCTGCCCACAGAGTCCTATGCACTGATGTCACAGAGGTCAAAGGGCAGGAGAACAAAAACGAGCAGATGAAGGAAGACAGGATAATCCAGAGGGCAAAGCCGGTGTTAAGGATGTGCTCAATAGTCAGAACCAGGAGGTCAGAGATTGGAAGAGGTACTGAAGGAAAATGCAGGACAGTGTTAGGAATCACTTCCATGGTTCGGTACACAGGCAGAATATAGCAGGACTCCGAGGACAGGTCAGGCAAAAGGATTAGAATGTGAACAGGCATGCTCAGAGATCCAGGGGCAGAGCACGTCAGTATCAGTCAATCAGAAGCACTCAGGTACTCTAGAGAACTCTCACCAAAGACTTGAATAATCTGGCACTAATGACTGGTCTGAAGGCTGAAGCAGGTGGATCAGAGAAACAGTAATGAGAACTGGGAAGAGCTGGGCAGGTGAGTGAAATTATATATTAGACCATACATCAGCACCAAGATCATGACATTTAGTTCATATCTTTATCATTAAAATACCTTAAAAAGTGCTGTTGTAGCATTTTATAAGTTGTGTGACAATGTTCTCCCTGAAATAACGTAATTCACTGCCTTGGAATCAGTTAACATTCTATGCAAGATACCTTTGAAGTTCAGTTAAGGGTTAGTCCAGTTGTTATTGCAAACAAACCATCAAACTGATAAAAACCGCTTAACCTAATCCCTTCATTATTGTATATTTCAGATGTATCACACAATACCATACTAACTTTATTTATTAAGATCTTGCAACAACCACAACTGAAACAAAGAATGGGAAATAATTGTGAACTACAAACATACAATAAAAGTATGAAAAGATTAACAAAATTAAAATTAAACAAAATTCTAATGAGTATTGGTGATGTTAAAAGCCAAGGAATAAAATCTGTGTTTAAGGTAGGCAATAAAAATGCTTTCTAGTTAGTTGGGGTTGGTTATTCCACATACACTTCAGTTAGACAATTTAAGCATCCCAGATGTATAATGCACTAAACCCATGCTGCACATAGATCTGTGCTGTACTGACCTCTTTAAATTAAGATTACAGTACCATCATATATTTTTGTAGACTAAATTCAAATATGGGGAAGGGAAGATTGAATATCTAGTAAATTATGGTAATAAAAAAATCCGGTCCATTGACGGTGTAGTTGTCAAGTCTGCGTCTTTGATAATAGGGGACTGAATATCAAAGACAAGTATATAATAGGCAGGAAGGATGTCCTTCCAGAAGCCCTGCCAGGTCTGTGTGAAAGTTGTAATGACTTGCTGTTGCAAGCCCTTAAGGGAGCATCCAAATGACACACAGCAGTATTATGGTGAACAGAAGGCCACATCAGTAGCAAAAGACAAAAGCATCAGGTCATCTATCCGGGGTGAATGTGGATGGTGTGCATTCAGGTAAAGCAATGTGATGTTTTCAACTGATTAGCAAATATTTCATCATCTTACAGAACAGTTTGCATTTGAAGTAAATGCTATCATTGAGGATCCATACTTTCATTTATTTCCCTCCATTAATGGGTGCTTTCCATAGAATATGACAGGACAGGATTATTAGAATTAGATAAGGATAATTAATAATTGATGTAGCCACAGGTTTTTGCAGACACCCATCCTGTTCAACAAGATATTTCATTTGGAGGCTGGGTGAGTATTAGAGATCTGCTTTCCAAAAGTATAAAGATCGGCAAGGTTTTCTAATTGTTAGTCACTTTTTTGTCAAATTAGTTATTTAGCCTCTCAGATGAAGATAGGTTCATACAGTATGAGGCTTATGGGGGGAAAAAAGAAACGTGGCTGTGTTAAAGAAATAAGATTCTTCACAGGAAAGGTCATCACTGCATGATTAAGAAATACAAGACCCACACAGGAGGAAGAATTTTAATAGTTTAGTATCTGATGTTTTTTTTTTTATTCTATTTAATTGGAGTTGGTATTTTATCAAGATAAAATCTAAACAAGCTTCTGGTGGCTTGATATGAGGTATAAGGTAAATGACAAGAGTTTTATTTGGTATGTCCAATTATGTTTTTGTTGCCCTGAAATGTAATTTAATTTTTAGTTTTCACTGTAATAGCACTGGAATAAATTGAATTTAGAAAAGGTAACCTTGATTTTAAACTATTTTTCTTTTCTTTTTTTTTTCTTTTTAAAAAGCGACTAAGGGTGATTGGCTTCTTGGATACTTTACCGCCAGAGATGTCATTGATTAGCTATCTGAGGGACATGAAAACTCAGAAAAATTCTAAATTAACAATTAAATTGATCAATATTCAGTACTCATTACAATACTGAAACATTTAGGCCTATTGTTTCAGGTTGATCTTAGGATTCTCAATAAATATATCATTGGTTATTTGTATCCAATGTCACTTCAGACCAATTGGTAGATAATATATGTATGTATATATTTTTTACCAAGTCAGTGTACATTTTAAGAGAGTTTGACGAATTTAGTTATATGCTTTACAATATTACAAGAAGACAGAGAAGGACCACTGTTGTCTCAGCTGGGACAAGTCTTGCCCGGTGGGGAGCAAACTTGATCGACTACATTGCATGACGTAGAATCAGATAAAATGGCCATCACTCTAGCTCTATCTAGCAATAAATCACCTGAGAGATATTAAGGAATATGTATTCTCTTTCATCATAAATCACAGTTATTCCTCATCTAAGAGTCAATTATCTGACCCTCAACAAATGGATCAGTGGTAACCTTGAAGATAGGGTACACTGTAAATGGAGCAAGGCAAGCTTTTTGGTTTTTTTGGCTAGTTTTGTGGCCCTGACTATTATATATATATATATTTTTTCTTACTACTGATAGAGGATTATGCAAAACTGAAATAAATTATAAATTACTTCATGAAAAAATATTGTCCAATCGTGAATTGTTACCAATCGGGGTGAGAAATTTATGACGGTATTGATGGATGAATAAATGCAATTTTTTTCTACAGTAAGGAACACATAATGATGGAACATTTCTTTCTTTTTACACTGGGCAGATGGATCTAATGTTGTAACAACGTTCATTGTATGAAGGCATTTGTCCTGATCTGTCAAGATAATTTATTTGTACATTTCATTAAATATTGTATCTGAAATACATGTCTGTCAATAAGTCAGGCCTTCATATGCCATATGGTTGTGATAAAATGGAGTTCAACACAGTAGGTGTTGAAAGGATAAGGAGACCAGTAGTAGAATCTTCAGCCTTTCAGTAAATTGATGTTTTATGTGGTTCTGGAGATTTGTTTTCTGCACGTCCACCACGTGATTGAGTGAATCACAATTATAGTTTAAAGAGGCCTTTTTTATGCAACACAAAGACTTTGCAGAGGTTGAAACTGACCAGAGATTATTGAAACAAAATACACATTACATTTGTCATCTGGAAAACTATCAATCAAGCTGGATATATGGTGGTCACGAACATGTGGACATGGGCAGGAAGAATAGGGGATCTGCTGTGGTGTTTTCAAATATGTTTGTTTTTGATAATTTTAAAGTTATACTTTTTAGTTGTACTGTATGTTGCTGAAGATGCTTAGTTTTAGAGGTATTTTTTACTCAAAAAAAGGTTGAAAAATAATTTTGTTTTTTGTAGACAAACCGGCAGAGATGGATAATCCAGGTCCAGAAAGTAACAATCTAGTCTATTTTTGCTTCATCCTGTTTACTTAACCAAAAGTCTTTCCCTGAGACTGGGTTTTGCAGCTGGAAATGATGGTTAGAATTAATCCTGGTTCACGCTTTTCACTCTCTCGATCTGAATTATCCATCTCCATTAAATGATTGATTTTTAACAGTTTAATGAAATGATCACAATGCTTTTAAATGTATTAACCACATTACAACTGGTCCATGTCAATAGAAAAGGCTCGGATCCTTAGAAAACCTAGGCTAGGTTGTGCACTGGTTGTGCACTACTGAGCACCGCCTGTAGAACAAAATAACTTCTACATTTTAATACAACTTTATATCAAACTCCATTAATTGACAAAAACAACACATTTGTGAGCGA
Source organism: Cyprinodon diabolis (assembly GCA_030533445.1). NCBI lineage: Eukaryota > Metazoa > Chordata > Actinopteri > Cyprinodontiformes > Cyprinodontidae > Cyprinodon > Cyprinodon diabolis. The sequence goes on from CM060074.1 coordinate 15,849,044, forward strand.
ACTCAAAATGAATCTTTTCATACTTGCATGGTTTTAATTAGTGGCTAATTACACAATATTACAAAACTTTTTTGTCTGTCTAGATCTTTTTTTCCCCCCAGTTCTTCCTACAGTTTCTAAAATTCAGTTTTTTATATTGTATTAGTTTTGTAGATCAAAGACGTTTTCAACTCCTCCAAACCAGTTTAACTGAATTGATAAAATCTCTGTTCCCCTCCTTGCATTCTGACCTTTTCTTTGCCAGAAGGGATGTTTATCTAAGATTTTAGGAAGCTGATTTCTTGACAAGGTCATCTTCCTCATATACACCTCTTGATAAGCTAAGTTTGCAACAAGCTGTGTTCTTTTAAAGAGTTCCTGTAATATAACAGAAATTATTTCTGGACCAAAAAAGTAAAAGCAGTTGATGTACGTTAGGTTGTGAGGTACAGACTGACCGTGCCCAATCTGACAGACGATTGGAAGAAAGTAAGAGGCAAAGGAGCGAAGGAGTTGTGCATCAATGAGGTGAGAAATTGCAAAAGCTGCACAGATGGCCTGCTCTCACCTTCATCAAGCTGCCTCTCTATCAGTCTTATTTGCCTTGGCGTTATTGCCACATGACATAACCTTCCTTATATACCTTCATAGGAGGCTTTATTATTTAATTTAACACTTACTGTCCTGTAGATCTCTCTGCGGTGAATTCCCTTTGTGGGTCTTTAAATTTTCCATGTTGAAACAGTTCTATATTGAGAAAAAACAGCTAAGGTTATTTAGGATTTCATGAATCTTATTTATATTTATCTATTTTCTCATAGTTCAGGTAATAAAGAGATGAGGAAAAGCAGCTAAGCTTGATCTGGGCTCCAATTCTGACCATCTCACACAGCTATGGTCATATACAGTCAGATTTTGGCTCATATTTAGAGCACTTTGCAAATGATACAGATAAAGGATGGGGCTAAAATAGGAGACAGCCAAAAAAAGAATAATAAAAATTAAAAGAAAAAATATCAACCCCCCCTTCAAAGTATATTATACTTTTGCTGCTTTAGACTCTCTTTCCATTGCATTTTGCTATATTAGTAAGTGAAATAAATCAATACTTTGCTGTGCATAATAAAGAGTGACTCATCAAATCTTCATAAAGTATATAAACAGCATACAATATATCACTATTTTCCATCATGCTATCGTTTAAATTTAGATAGTTACTTTTGGTAATTAATGTTAACAGTAACTCTATTATTGTGCTAATAGACTGCTTTGTAACATGTTCCTATCTATTTAGCATGTTTGTGTGCTGGTCTATATGGGTATACACAGATCCCCTAATCAGCTAACAGCTAATTTCGGAACTATTTTTTTTGTTTTTAAACAGATTCATGCTTTCACTAGCTTATAAATGGGTAGCGACGGTTAAGATGTTACGGAAATCACAAATTGGAACCTGCCTTTGGAAGTCATGTTTCTATTGGACATACCAATGGTTCACTCTGTGCTCTCTGTAAGAAGACTGAACAGAAGTGGCAAGAGCAGCTGGCTGAAAGCAATGATGGTTCAGTTATTCTTCAATTACAGGAGATGATCAAGTTTTTGGTTGGCCTGAGGATGATGTGTTAGAAGGAATACTCTCTAACGACTGCGAAGGCACAGTTAGAACCTGCAATGTGCTTGTTGAAAAAATTAGTTTAGATCTGTTTGTCAACAACATGAATAGTGGCGGATATGGAGGTATCCTTTATTTGTTTTTAATCATGCTGTATGTTGCTGAAAAAATGCAAGGCTGATCACAATTGCACAACACTGTTTGTTTCATAACTTTTAATGCACTGGATAAATCAATTTCCCACACAAAGATAAGATCACTTTAGTTTTATATGCAGCATAGCAGATGTCTTTTTAGCTGATTCATTTAAAAGTGTCTTATGGCTGTGTGACAGAGAAATAGCTGTTAACTGTTTCCAACACTGAGCCTTCTATATAAATACGCTGATAATGTTAATTGCCAAGTAAAATTATTTCTTCAATGTTGAATTATAAATGTTTGCATTGAATTAACTTTTCTTCCTACTGGCAAAGATACTGTAATTATATAATATTGCTTCTGTTTTCATCACTTTACTATGAGAGCCACTTGGTGCTCTCCTGCATAATGTTTTTTTTTAATATATATTTCCCTTCAGGCTTTTGTATTAAAAGTATAAGACTTTAAATAAGAGCAGATTGAAGTGGAAGTGGTATAATTTCTGAAACAACAAAACTATCTTTAAATTTTCTATCGGCATGTTTTTTCTATCTCTGTCTCACTTGTGTTATTCCTGAAAAAAGTTTGTAAAAAGCTGGGAAAGGTTTTGAAGTCAGAGGTTTTATTACCACAGAGTATGTAGGCTATGCCTAAATGTGTTATGGTTATACTACAAGATCTGAATCACAAAACTGCAAATTTGCCCACCCTGCCACAAAATGCCCTGATAAAAACCATACATGGTTAAAGGGTTAAGACATGCAATTTAATTCAAAACCACGTTTGTTGGAAAAAATTACTTGCTTATTAAGATTAAAGAACCTTGGAGCCAAATAAATAGAAAAAGAAAATAATTCTGAAATTAAAAATAGGCCTTTAGTTTGTTAGCGTCAGTTATCACTGACATATATTTTTGATTAGCAGGTTCTTCCGCTTTGCTGTAGAAACAAAAATGTTCTAGTGGAAAGCAATCCATCAATTTTCAGTCACACTTTATCCCAGCCTGGATAGTGAGGTGTGCTGGTGCCTACCTCCAGCAGTCTATTGGAGGCGAAGGCAACACGGAGATAAACAGGACAAACAACCATTCACACACACTTACACCTAAAGAGAATTTGGAGAATCCAATTAACCTAAGAGTCATGTTTTTGGACTGTAGGAGGAATGCCAGAGTTCCCAGAGAGAACCAGCACATGCACAGGGAGAACATGCAAACTCCATGCAGAAAGATCCCGGGCCAGGAATCAAACCTGGATCCTTCAAGCTGCAAGGCAGCTGTGCTAGGCATTGCGCCACTGAACAGCCCGCTCTCAATCCAATTAGAAAAATAAATAAAAGCGATTTTCTGAAAATCAGGAAATTAAATATGAACAACCACATAGCCTCATGTGTATTTCCACCACAAATCCAATGCATTACTTGCGAGTCTACATTTCAGAGATAAGGTCTTGTACTTGGTGACAAAGGTTGAGTAAAGGTCAGTGATTGTAAATAGGGTTGAAAGAAGAACCCAAACTCACCAATGTCATATCTTTACCAGTCCTTTGTATATTATTGCACAAGTTCTACATTTAAAATGTTTTTGCCTTGGGTTGCCTTTAAATCTCCACAGTGGTTAACGTTTGGTCCTATTACATTCAATTCTTACAATACAATTTATCATAGGAATGCCCAATGTTTTATTTATATATCTGCTGCTGATTTTATTACATTGTTAGATTTTTATGCATTTGATTTTTTTATTATTGGCTTTAAAAAAAAAAAGTAACATTTGTTTTCCCCCTAAAGATGTGAATTTAAAGAGTTTAATTTTGATGGAAGAGGTTTATTTGTAGTTTTTTCTTTTCTTTTATTTTTTTAGGTCATCTTGGGAGACTCTTGAGCCAAATGTATTTGATGAAATATTTTAAGAAAGAGATGAACTTTGAAATATAAAGTTATAGTTTGAGTTTTGCTGCAATAATTGGAACTTAAATATGTAATGATACCAAGATCTTCCATCAATTAACTTTCAAATATTATTTTTTTATAATATGGGAAAGCAAAATAAGCAAAAATATCATGGAAATGCATAGTTTTAAATTAAACAGTTTTAAAACTTTCTGGCAACTGTAATGGCCAGCTATTCAGGGGCCCATTATCTGTTCTTTTTTTTCATGGTGCCCAAAATACCTTCGGCCTGGATCCCTGTCCACAAACATTAGTGGGGGGTTTTTTCTGATTTTTTTTCTTTTTTTAATCACAGTGAATACTTTTATTCCTATTGATAAGTTAAACAGCATTAACATATAAGCATCACAAAAGTGCATACAAAATAAAGTTTTTTTTCATGTTGGTTTGAAGTTGAAATGAAAATATATAAAGGAAGAGAAATAGAACTGATCATTATCATAAAATGTACAAAACTATATAGTTTTAGCTTTTTGTCAGATAATCAACTACAATCTATAGAGTTTTTTCTAGTCTTGTCTCAGTGTTTTCAGCATCAATAAAAATGCATTTGCTTATGTTTTTTTCTGCATATTGTTATTCTTTATTTACATTTCTTTTGTTTTTTTAGTCTGCAAAAAAAATAAAAAAATAAAAACATTTATTTTACAAAAAAATTGTTTTCACTTTATTGCCTAATGAAAACATTTTGTAAACATTTCAAAAGTGAAAGTAATACTAAAAAAGGAGGTACTCTTCTTAAATGTTGAGCATGTTTCAGTCCAACTCTTTGATCTTATGTATTTAATTAGTTTCATTTGGACTGAACAAAGTGCAGGAACATATTTTTCCACCAAATTTTAAGTATGGGCAGTGTTGCAGCTACCTAAATCAGAGAGTGCTTGTCTTCTGTCATCATGATTTTGATTTAACAGTTTTTCAGAATGTTTAATTTTATTTTCATCTTATTGAAACTACCAACATTTGTAGTCCAATATCAATGCGCTGCTATAATTTGATTTGAACATAATCTTAGTTTCTTATATCAGATTATCTTTATGTCTCATCGTTTTTTTTTTTTTTTTGGAAAGACAGTAGCGTGTAATTTTTGCTTCTTCTTAATGATTCTTCTTTCTGCCAGTTGGGAATGTATTCCTTTAGCAGTACTAAAGGACCTGTTGATTGTGTTTATTCACTTCGTCCCACGAATCTGATATCTTATTCCTACAGGCCTCCTGTATGCATGTCATAACATCACCAGCAGGGCCTCACTGTGAATGTTAAGTTCCCTCCCAATGTAAATACATTTATAAAGAACTAAAATATGATGTGTAATTCCACTGGCAGTTCACTTTCTTTTTATTGATTTGAAGCTTGATTGCTAAGATTAATTTTGTCAGTAAACAAAACTTGTCTTTTCTCTGTCCCTAGTTGGCTTGCCAGGATTCAGTGCCTCCCGTAAATATTGGCTTGCCTTTAAAATCTTTCTATTTGTATTCAATGGTAGAATGAACTTTAACCACAATTTGCACATATAAATGAAATCCAGCTCTCCTTTTTCTCTATTTTGTAAAATAACACAAAGCAAAGGAAGCAGATGGAAAAATGATTAAGGTTGTGATTGTGTGTGTGTGTGTGTGTGTGTGTGTGTGTGTGTGTGTGTGTGTGTGTGTGTGTGTGTGTGTGTGTGTGTGTGTCAAATCATATACAAGAGCAAATCTGATTATTTATTGGGGATTGGGGTTATAAAATTTTTATTTACCAGGTTGGATATCTTCTTATTTACCTTCTACTACTTCCAGAAGAGACTCAAAAATGATTTGTTACGTTTAGAAATTGTTCATTCTAATACTCAGCCTACATGCAATGCTTAAAAAAGTATCACTAAAGCCTTCATATTTTGTAATCATCCTTTTTATTATTTTAGAACTACACCATCTAGTATACTTTGCCTTTTATACAAAATACACATGTAAATTATCACAGAAAGATTTTAAAGACTTTTTTAACCAATAATCAAATAAAATAATAACCTGGGTGTTTAATTAGATCCAGTGCTCTTTACAATATTGCTTTAAATAAAGTCACATAATTAGCTAATCACATCCACCTGTATAAAGTTAAACTTAAGAACATTTTTATAAAGAACTTAGAGGTTTATAAGAAATATTAAATAAAAAACAACACAATAAGACCAAACAGAACATTAGGTTAATGAGAAATTTCTAGCAAGTTTGCGTTACAAAAAGTGTGGTTCAGAGGCAAACTTACCAACATGTCATTATCCAGCTAAAATTACAGGTCAGACAGAGAAATCACCAGTAGCGAGAAGCTGCCATGATATCCATAGTAACTCCAGGAACCTGCAGAGATTCAGAGCTCATGCAGTTGTCAATATACAAACATAAGCTATAAGAATATTGTACATTTTATTTACAAAACTCCCACCCCCAAAGTGATGCATGTACATGAAAATAACATTTCACATATTATTACACAAATATGAATCTCAACAAGATGAAGAATTAAAACCACCGTTAAACAGAAAAGTTTCAACTAAATATTAAAACATCTACAGAATCAGTTGAGCAGGGTTGCAGAGAAATAGTTGCATAGTTTTGGAGCCACAGATTGAAGGGTTGTCTAGTTTTCAAAGTTGTACAGCTGTACAGTATGTTGAACTTTTCTTACTTTAAAGTTGTGGTAATGTCTTTGCAGAAACAATGCAATTATTATTATTGTGTACAGTGGATTAGCTTAGAACATAGCATATTCTTATTTTAATAATGGCCCAGTCCAAGTCTTGACCTAAATCTATATGAATATTGCTGTTCAGTAATGCTCTCCATCCATTCTTTTTAACCTACAACTATGTTGCAACACAGAATGTAAAGATGCTTAAGTCTAGATATGCAAACTTGGCATGTACATATCCAAAATGGTCAACAATTGTAACTGACAAAGAGTTAATAACTCTTTATCTATGGAACCTGTATCCTTTTCCTGATAAATGATGCACTACATTGTGCCAATGTATCATTTAATATCTCCATGAAAGACTTTTAACTATTATTTGTAGAATTGCAAAATATAGAGTTAGACGTTCAGGGAGTGTGCATACTTTCTGCACTGTGCATAATTTTTATACTGGTTATTCTTTAGAATATTCCATTATCCTATAATAAATCATGTGGATAGGAGTTCTGAGGATTATATGGCGAGATCAAGGTACTAAACTACATATTGCTTTTGGCTTATGTATGATTATCTGCATCAGCCTTTGTTTTTATTTTATACTTTTGACTACACTTCCATTTCCGTCATAATGCTCTCATCACAGAGAAAGAAAAATGACCAAATTTGCTGTTGAAGAAGAGGGTTTTAGGTGATGGAGGGATGGCAGAGAGAGGAGGCAATACAAAAAAAAAAGCAAGCTGAAAGGATGATATGATGGAACAACTGCCTCCTGGAGTTGGGGTCAGCTCCTGAACCCTGAAAGCACCTATTTGATCATGACTTGTCAAGGATGGGGGAAGAGAGAGTGAGCAGGGAAGAAGAGCTGAGGAGAAAGATGGCACAACAGCCGGAAAAAAACGCTCATCATTTGGCACTAGATTGAGTGATCTGTTCTAGGAACTAGTAAGCACATAAGAGTGTGTGTGTGTGTCTGTGCCTTACCGCCATTTCATGCACTGTCTTGCACCCATCACTCCTTATGGGAAGGTGGCGTATGGCTTAGCCCATGGATTTGACGGACGGCACATCACTGACTCGCATCGATTTGAGGGTGGGGGTGGCTTAGTAGGAGGGGAGTATGACAGAGAGGGAGGTAGGAGTTCGGTTGTCACAGACAGTGAGATGGAGGACAGTATCAGACATGCAATCTCACAGCTATGGACCCCGGTGTGGAGGGACAGGTCGAGGCGATCCATCTCTCTGCATTACTCTCAGCCACAAGGACATTAAGCCAGAGGGATAAGGGTCTGTCTGGGGGTATTTAGAACTATGTCTGGTTATCTATCTAAAGGGACCTAAAACCAGAAGCTTGTGTTACATCACGTAGGGGGGAACTTTCTCTTCTTTGAAGTCTGTCAAAGAATAGATTGCAGAACTACTGTGTTTTAAGTAATTCTGATATCCACATTTTGTCCTAAATAACACTTTGACAATCAGCTCCATTTGATCACATTTCTGTGTATGAGAAAGACAGAACAGATAAAAAAAAAAAAGATTATAAGCCACATTACAAGGCAAAAATGTAACATTTCTATCCAGAAATACAGGTAACTGCCATATAAACAGAATTGGTTAAAAGTTAAATAAGTTATTTAGGTAAGTTTTTTTTAGCTTTATTTACATAGTGCTAAATTAATACATTATTGTATCAAGTCGCAGCATATAATATCGCTAATCAATTCAATGTATTCTAGTATAATCCAGTTATATAGTAATAAAAATGTTTCATCAAAAATTCTATACGATGTTTATTAATAAACCATTAAACCTTTGTTGATCAAGCTGCTGTTTACATATTGACTGGTAGTATGTGGCAGCCATTGAGAGGAAGTGCTCCCTATTAGCAGAAGCCATTTGCCACCATGTATTATGTTGTTCAGTCCATAATAACCTTGGACTTTGCCTCATCCCTGTCCAGTGAATCTTGCATGCCTTGCAGAAGGATTGATTTCAACCTTGATAATTCCCCTTTGACTGAGGTGTAGAAACAAGTTGTTGAAAACCCTTACTCCATCCCAGAGGTGTTTGCTTTTGATGAACTCTCTTCTGGTCACACAATTGTTGTGAAGCGCCAAATTCGGTTGCAGGATTAGAACCCCTTCGATCAAGACCCATACACCCCAGGGATCGGGAGGCAGTTAAACAACATCTTACAGAGCTCTTTAATGCTGGTATAATAAGAGAGTCTAAGAGTCCATTTGCATCTCCGGTGTTGAAAGTAAAGAAGAAAAATGGGAAGATCGGGCTGTGTATTGATTATAAGAAACTAAATAGTCAAACTATAAAAGATGCATGTGCCCTCCCTAACATTGAGGAAACATTCTCAGCCATTAGTGGAGCAACATGGTCCTTGGTAATGGAACTCAAATCTCATTACTACCAGGTGGAGATGTCTGAGACGGATAAACCTAAGCTGGCCTTCACGTCCTTTGGGCTTCTATGAATTTAACCGAATACCACAAGGTGTGAGGTATGGAAAAGTGTGTGGCCTTTATCTCAATGAGGTTCTTGTCTTCTTAGATGATCTCATTGTTTTCTCAGAAACCCTTGAAGAACATGAGCAGAGACTCGTGAAAATATTTTATTATATAAAAGCTATGGTCTCAACCTGGCATCTGAGAAATGTCAGTTTTTCAAGTCATCTTTGAAATATCTTGGTCATGTGGTGGATGCACAAGGGGTCCACACTGACCCAGGAAATATCTCTGCTCTCAAGTGTTGGCCTAGTCTTGTAAACCAAGAAGAGCTGAAACGTTTCTTAGGTTCTGCTGGATATTATAGACGTTTTGTTGGAGTCTTTCGTAGGATCGCCAGACCCCTTAATTCCCTGACTGCAGGATATTTTCCATCTGCAAAGAGAGGGAAATCTTACAAAAGAGCAAGGCCCACACATCAGGTCAACATACAGGTTCCATTGGATGCACAATAGACACCTGAATGTGCTTTCAAAACACTGATTGACAAACTAACATCAGCTCCTATCTTTGATTTTGCAGACCCAAGGTCTCCATAAGTGCTGCATACGGAGACTTGCTCTGGTGGTTTGGGGGCAGCTCTTTACCAAGAGCAGGATGGGAGGCTTCGAGTGATAGTCTATGCCAGTAGAGGTTTGTCCAAGAGTGAGGAAAACTTTCCAACTCACAAGCTGGAATTTTTAGCCTTGAAGTTGGCCATTTGTGATAGGTTTAAAGATCACCTATATTGTGTGGATTTCATAGTTTTGACGGATAATAATCCACTTACATACACTACCGTTCAAAAGTTTGGGGGCACATTGAAATGTGCTTATTTTTGAAGGAAAATCACTGTACTTTTCAATGAAGATAACTTTAAACTAGTCTTAACTTGAAAGAAATACACTCTATACATTGCTAATGTGGTAAATGACTATTCTAGCTGCAAATGTCTGGTTTTTGGTGCAATATCTACATAGGTGTATAGAGGCCCATTTCCAGCAACTATCAATCCAGTGTTTCAGAGCTTACAGTAAGAAGCAGAATTGTTTGAAGTGTGTTACCAAGTTAAATTTCACAGAATCAATGATAGAAATGTTAAATTTCTGTTATCAAGCTTGGATTTTTTTAGTTTTCTGTGACCAGTATCCTGGTGAGTTTCTAAGTTGCTTACACTGTGTTAGCATGCTAATTGATTAAGCAAAGTGTTGAATGCTACTAAAGGAGTTCTTTATTACATAAAAAAAGCCGGATAGACTTAAAGGAAGTTAAATAAAAAAGTCAAAATATGTGATTACTTAGCTGAATTTTATTTAACTTGTTCTGTTAATGCGCTGGTGAAGATTCTCAATCATCCAGGCCATAGTCATTCCAAATAAAGACAATTAAAAGCAATCCACTGGACTTTGTTTCCAAGTTTGAAGACATTTCCCGTATCCATCCAAGAAGCTGTTTCAATTCAAAATGTCGCTCAATGCTATTCCTGACATTTTGAATTGGAAAAGCTTCTTGGATGGGAAGGGAAACTTCAAACTTGTCAATCCAAGCAATCCAAGTCCAGTGGATTTTTTTTTAATTTATTTATTTATTTTTCTTTGTTTGGAATTGTGGTATTAATGTTGTGATTTTTTTTTTATGAAGGTGGAATGATTGATCAACCTTCCATAGGGACTGACTGAATAAAAGTGATAATCAGTCTTGAGCAATATTTTTTAGTTGTATTTTCTGCATCTCACTGTGCTGTAGTGTTAGTTGTCCCAATATGCAAGAATTTTTGGTTTAACTACTTTATTGTTATACTGAGGGGAAGAATTGTTTTATATGTCATTATTGCTTGTGTAAATAATGTTCCTATGAGCAGTGTTGCCAGATACTCAAGGTTTTCCAGCCCAAGCTTCTGTTAAAAACCGCCACATCACACAAAAAGTCCCCCAATTAATATATTGTTATATTTACTGTGAGAACATGAGCACACTTCAGTACAACCTAATTCAACACTACATGTCAAAACGCTATAATCCAACAAAATCTGCCTAGAGTTGTTCTCCATAAAAAACTCTGACCCAGCCACCACAGCGATGTCAGATCCAGTGAGTGTCATGTGACACATCAAATACCAGTGTTAACATGTTTACAGATGGATTCATAACCACATAGACTACCCCTCTTTTTACATTTAAAAGACAAACTATGATCAGTGTGCACACACAGATATACTAAGCTTATTTTTACATAACTGAAATAACATTTATTATGGTTGATTTTGAATGCTTACCTTTAATGCTTATTAGATTGTTGGCTGGAAAATTGAACATCTAAACACTAAACTTTTACTCCAGTTAACTATAATACAATCCAATGTGATTTGTGATCAGTAAACGTTTGAATGAAATCTCCCCAATCAATCAATCAATCAATCAATCAATCAAATAAAGAGGCCACAGAACAGGGAATCCATTCATACGCTATAAAACGAAAAATTAACAGAACACAATTATAGAGAAATCAGTCGTATGAGTGGTGGGGTTGGGGGCATTACGGGTGGTTTAGATTATAAATGTAATGTTACCGGGCTACACCTGCTGACACCTCAACTGAATGGTGGATGCTTGCACAATGAGCTGGGGGAGTTTGATGCTGAGGATGTCAGGGATTATGTTTTCAAATGCTCAGGTGAACTCCACAAAAAGGATTCTTGCATATGTCCCAGGAGTGACCAGGTGTTGCTAGAGATAATGCAGTCCTAAATTAACTGCAACAATCATGAAACTTATAGCCCTAAAGGCAAAATGCAGTGGGTACCGCAACGGGCCTGTAATTTCCTTCAAGTGGGCAAACAATGTATTTCAAAGAACTTCATGATTACAAAGTCAGGGTGACAGGACTGCAGTTAAATCAGGAATTTAGGGACATATTTGAACAACCTGCTTGTTACACAGTCACCATGAATCTCTTGCCTCACCAAGTCCTTGTCAGTCAGTACTGGTGGATGGCCCTCTCTGGGTAGAATTGCAGATGTGCCAGCTTTTTTTAAACTTTCATTTGTAATTTTTAACTAAGCAGTTCTCTTGTGTTGTTGGTGTTTAGATTTTTATTAATGATCTCTCATGAACAATATTTTAAATGGGCTTAATTTACTAAGTATATTTTTGTTACAAAAAAAAATAAAAACGTTTAAATCAATTCCCTTTCTTCTGTAAGCTGCTTTACCCTGTGTAGCAACAGGTGTAATAGGAGAAAATGTCCTTCTTTCACTGTGGCTGATTTAACACAACAAATATACATGCACATACCAACAAAATATGCCCTAATACCAGAGACATGAATGTGATATGGTTGGATAAAAAACATAGCCACATTACAGCCAGGAGGAACATTATTTGATATTTTGGGTTAAAGTTTTGTAACAACAAAAATCCAAAGAAAGCTTTCATCCCACCTTCAGAGAGTAGCCACATGCACAAATAGTACATATCCCATGGAGAGTTAAAGGTAAGAACAGAGGAGTTTAATAGTTTGAACAAGTTAACACCATAGCTGCAATTTTGTCATCAGTCAAATTTTTTAGAAAAGGTAGAAAAAGATGGAAAAATTGCTTTTAGATCTCTCCTGGGTCAGTCTGACTTTGAGATGTATCTGGAGAGAACAGGCTTGAAACTAATGAGTCCTTCAGAGTTTTACACACCAAAAGAAAATTAGAAATACACCCCAGGTTTATCAACGTAAAACTTAGTAACTGCCTAAAATAGTGTGACTTTTAGTTTAACTCTAGGTATTAAATTGTAAGCATTAAGTGTAGAAAGATAAATTAAATACTTCTGTAATGCATGAGAATCAGACCCAAGATTCAACCAAGACAGGTCAGTGACTTTTGCAAGATTTATTGAAGGAAAAATGGGGGAAGCATTTAATGTGCAGGGCATGCTACTTGCCCTTGGACTGGAACCCCTGGTGGCAGAGACACAGGTTAGAGACCAGTGGAGGCAGGTGTGATAACTGAGGAGCTGGGTCGCTAACCTGACTCAGGAGGACCAGAGCATGCAGTGCCAGTTTGAGGTAGAGAAGCGAGTTAGGAGCTGAAGTCCAGTCCAGGTTCGTAAATTGAACTGTAGTGATGTTATGAAATAAGCCGAAGCTTCGAGGTGTGTGTCGAGTAATGGAGGGGGCGTTTCCCCGAAGCGCGTGTCGAGGCGTGATTCATTTAGAGGGGCCAAAATTGATTATGTCCAAGGCCTCATACAGTGATACCACGTAACCGCTTCAGGAAGTGGTTCAGGAAGCGTAAGAATTTTGAAAGACATTTAAATAGCCTCAGGATTCAGTCAAGATGTGGGAGTTTGTAGGAGTTGCTGTCAGCTGGATAGAGTTTGGATGGATTATAAGAATAGATTGGTTGGAAAAACAACCAATCTAGTTGCTTAAAACTATTTTGGGTAGAATAAACAATGTAATGATTAAAGTCTGAGCAAGCCACCGGACACAGTTGGAATCTTAGTGTTAAGTAGTATTTTCTCCTTTTACATGGGTAGTCATATAAGTGGTGTCATCAGACTTCCACTCCTGAGGTTGATGGTTCAGAACCTTTCTTTGACTTTTGAAAGTTGTGATTATATTGAATTATTTTGGCTAATGAGACTAATTTGCATTGGTTTGCCCTAGTAAAGATATAGATTGGGTAAAAACGCTGCCATATTACGTCGGTTTAGCCAGAAAAAACTTCCAACCAGATTAAAACCAAAAAATGTGGAAAAACTATTATGTTTAAATAAAAATGACTAACACTTTTCAGTTTTCTCATCTTCTCCCATTTTGCACAAACACTTTAACTGTCTGCTTCAGTTTATTTCACTAAAATGGCAGGAAAACGGTGCACCTTAAATAATTGTTCTAAGAAATTTTACACTTAAAAAAACTTACAAAAGATTTTATTATACACACCAACCAATTTCAAAGGAACTTAAAAAGAAAAAAGATTGCAAAAAAAAAAAAATCACAATTTTATCACAAACTGTAGTACTGCATTCCACCAGTAGGTGGTGACATGCTCACATGGAGCCTCGTGAACTGTAAGGATCATTGAAGCAATTTGGCCAAATGGTTCAATGCCTCATGAGGCTTCATCTCACCATCACTACTGATCAGGTTTCCATGCAGGCAGACTGAGGCAAAACAGGGACAGGTAGGCTCAGTAACAGAAAGCAGATAAGATCAGGTCGGGTGACAGACAGGCAGGCAGGCAGGCTTGTAAATAGAATGGCTGGAAGGTTCTCACCGGTAGGTTCAAGACAATCTGGCACTGGCAGCTGATCTGAACGGGGCTTATAAGCAGGATCAAACAGGTGAAACCAGTTGAGGTTGATTGCAGGTGTAGGTGGAGCTGAGCAGCAGTGTAGAGTGGACAGATAGGCCAGCCCCAGTGCCACGATTATTACAACTTCAAGTCGAATCTACAGAATTCCATGGAAATAGCTGGTTACTTTCTCTCACATCCAGTAGAGAAAAGGTCATCTCAGAAAAGTAGATAAGTTACAGACTGGTATGTCTCAGAAATTAGAAATGAGTCAGATGAAATATGAAAAAATATTAAAAGCAGAATTGATAGTGCCATTAAAGCAATGTTTATTATTGGTATTTGTCTTTCTTGTATCTTCCCTGCCAGCCTTTGTTGTGTAGCTGGACCTACAGAATCCCTTCCCCTGGGCGCAAAGGTGTGGGACTTTGCTGATCAATATTTCTTGCTCTGAGACTGATTATTTATTAGTAGCCATATAGAGTAAGGCAGCAGAAGACAGTAGTACTTAAACAGCCAGGGTCAAAACACTAGGAAAAGGGCAAGAAAGAGGGAAAATTCAAGAATGGGAGAAAAACCTAGAGAAATATTTAGATGTTGATAAAAGGATTTGTATATATGAGGGTTTTGGTTGGGTCTTTTCTGATCCATCTTTACAAACTGTCGCTCCTTCTCTCTTGCTGTGACAGAGACAAAAACGAAGAAGCCAGGTGAACACGAGCATGATGCATCACATCCACATGAATGCCTAGAAAATTTACCCTGAATCACTCTCTCATGAACTGACTAATGGAGCCTTTAGGGGCATCTGCAGTAAATAGAGGAAAGATAATTTTACAGATTGTGCACTTGTAAGAGCATGTATAGGAAAGAGACATAATAATATCTTTTATAATAAAATCTTTTAAAGTTGCACTTTTAAAAGATGTCTAAAATTCACAGGGCAGTATAGATATTTAAATACACAGACTTGTACAAATGCAACTTTTGCTTAAAATGCACTAAATGGTTTTCTACTTTTTCTATTTTTACGCATGAAACAGGGTAAATAACATTGTCTACAAATAACTGGAGCAAACGAGCCTTTCTCCCCAGATGCATGAGTTGCACTGCACCTGCTTCAACAGATGCAAATTTCCCCAGATTAATTACTCAAACCAAATATTGTTCCAACCGAAATTATGCTCCTCTCTAGAGGTGGTGAGAAACACAATTGAGAAACAAACAAATTTAAAAAGCGCTTTTCCTCTGGCCTGTGTGTCCTTTACAATGGGGACATTTGAGCAGTCATTGGAAACAAAAATAAAACAGTGTTCAGGGTTATCAGCAGTGTTCTAGATTTCCATACAGCGTTCATCTTTTTTCTTTTTATCTGTCCTGAAATCTGATTCTGGTCTCATCCGATTAGAGCTTATTCTTCCATATAGCCTGTGGCAGAAAGAAGTCTTATTTTTATTATCTAAGTTTTCTTTAAGGATCTTTTTTTTCTTGCCTCTCCAACATGAAGACAAAAAATGTACTTTGTGCGGCTAGCAGTTGTCCTCTCAGCAGATTCTCCAACTTTAGCTGTGGATCAGATCCTGGATCGAGGAATGTGTATTTTTTCCTGGTCTTGGTCTCAGTCTTGAAACTTGATGTCTCAGTCACTTACTTTAAATAGTGAATATTTACCTGTTGTCTTACTTTCACTGAGCACACACCAGCTGTCTCACCACCAAGCTTTGCTCTTCAAAAGCATGAAGAGTTTTAAGAAAAGGGGAAACAATTAAAGTTAGGGTTGGTAATCCTGTTTAGAAACACTTTTTGTTATATTCAGTGAATAAAACAAAACTCGTAAGGTTAATACTGCTAAACTTATACTAACATTCTACAGTCATAATATAGTTTAATTTACAGGTGAATAAGACGTGAGGTAGTTAGGTTGAAGTCCAAATGTATTGTAAGAAATCTGAGTCAGCTTGTTGAAGTTTGTGGGGAAGGACATAGCTTTGAACGGAGGGGGGAGAGAAGTGGCAGTGCCACTTTCAAATCTTGCTAGCTCTCCAACTGTCACGGCTCAGAACAGAGGACCCAGTATTCAAGGCAAGACAATCCAGAGGTTGAAGTCAAAGCAGGTGTTGAGAACATGCTCAGGATTCAGAACCAGAAAATCAGAGGTCCGAAGAAATGCCGATGGGAAATCCTGGTCAAAGTCAGGAGGCAGATCCAGGTGCAGTCCACAGGCAGGAGTCCAAAATTAGGTCCGGCAAACAGATCAGATCAGGAACAGGCAGGCTTAAAGGTCCGAAGGAAGAACAGGTCAGGATCAGGCAATCAGAACACAAAGAGGTATGCTGGAGAACTCTCACCAAAGGCTCGAGAATAACCTGGCACCGATGACTGGGAGCAAGCAGTTTAAATAGAGACTGGAGCATTTGGATCAGATGAGTAGTAATGAGAAACCGGGGAGAGTTAGATAGGTGAATGAAATGACTCATTAAGCCAGTCATCAGCATCAACATCATGACACCAACATAGATTTAAGCATATGAGAAGTAAGCTGTATGACCTCTAGTTTTACTATAGAATTACATTGGACACATAAGTGTTAAATGAGGAAGCTATGTCCCCTTAAAGGCAGTTGCGCCTTGGGACTTCCCTTCCGGTTCTTTTCCTGGAAGCAAGTTATTTACTACTCAAACTGGGTAAAACCATATAAAAAAGGACTATAAAAACAGGAGTAAAAAAGTAACAGAGTTTATTCCAGATGAGGTCATTACAGGACAGAGAAAATGCTTGGAGCTTGCACAGCTGTGGGCTGAAAAAACTTCAGCGGGCATCCGGCAAAGATTTAGCCCTGATCAAGGTCATCTTCTGCTTCTTATACCTCATGAGTCTATGTGTTGGATCAGGTGGATGCTTTGCTGTCCATATCAGAAACTGACACGCCATCCATGCCCAAGGATTACAGATAGCTCTCCTCTATCAGACAGGCTCCAAGATGTGCCCATATCCTATGTATCTTTAAAAGACAAGAAGGCTGTCCTATTTAGATGACCTCCTTACACACAGTGACATCCACAATGTGAAGGAAGGCCTTCTACTCTCTCCAATCTGGCTAACAAAGTAACAATGCACATGATGTATAAAAGAATAAACCTAACATAAGGAAGGTGAGTGTCTAACGTCCTTCAACCTTTATGTCTATTTGAAAACCAACTATGTTATTTAACCCGCTAGGAGGGATTCAACACATTCGAAAGTAATCAAAGACATGCGGAACACCCAATATCGACATTAAGCATCTAAAACAAATAGATGCTATTTACAGAAACATATAAACCAAAACTAATGCAACATTGTTCTCATAGTTACACTCTGCACTTTCCAATTTTTCTTGTCTATGATCCCCCAGCCCCTGACTTGTTCTTAATATTTAGCCAACTCTAGTGGGACATATGCTATAAAGACTAGGCTTAACAGTATAACCCCTTGCTCACACTGGCTCCGGTGCGGTTACCAAGCCGACGGAGACTGCAACTCCCGCACACCCCCTCTCACACCGCCCTTTTGACTATGGTGCGGTGCGGCTCTGCGGCTCCGGCAACAGGTCCGGAGATTTAACTCTCGAGAACAGAAGTTCACTTGAGTTCACGTAACTTCACGCGATAACACGGCCCAAACTTCCTGTTTGTGCCGTGATATTTGCGAGAGCTTGTTGTGGAGGGATCCGGCACGCCACAAGGATAGCTTTCTTGCTGAATTTTCTGCAGCGCCGGAGTGTCTCGGTAACCACAGCCGGACAGCTCAGCAGCCGGTGAGAAAGGTTTACGTCTTTTTAATGACTTGGAATCACTGCGGCGCGGCACCCACCGCACCGCAACGGTAAGACCGGAGTCGGTGTGAGCCGGGAGTCACCGCTATACATGACTAACTTACTGAACCAGCCAATGAAGGGGTATAAAGAGGCTAATTTCATGAGGAGATAAATATAAATTGCTGTTTTAAGCACCCAAATTTGGAAATTTGCTCGCAGGAATCGTTTTTTGATGTGTCTGAATACAGCCTAACTGAAGACAATGTTGTTGAGTGACATTCTGAACAAAAATGTCCAAAATATGTTAGTCTTCATTCTTCTAAAATTATATCCAGACCTTCCAAAGGAGTCTGCAGTGCAGAGTTTGTCTTTTTAAATACTTGTTAAGTTTTTTTTTTTTTTGTTTTTTAAAGCCAATTGCTCTAATGCATTTATACCAACAAAGGATGGAAGACAAGATGGAAGACGAGACCACACCCTCAACAACAGACCTATAGAAGATTTTCTCTTACCATGAAAAAAAGGTGTCAACCAGGTGCTTCTACCGAGTTTAACGTCTAACTCTGATATACCCCACAACAACAAGGTAATTTTTTTGTACCCAAAGTATGAGGTGTTCATCATAGAAGAGAATGAGTGGACATCAAGGGGAGGTCAATTGGGTGGGGTAGATAACCCCCCCGCCATGGGTTGCAGTTCTATCCTTACAATTGTTAGTACAATGTCGAGCACCATAGACAAATGTAACGAATAAATATGATTATTTAATTATTCTTATATCTTAGAGTCATAACATTGAAATATTCACCATATTACAAACATTGATCATAAAGAGAAAGAAAAATTACTTCAACAGCACAGACATTTTAGAATACTGTTACTTATAGAAACGGTATTTTTTTGCTCTTCTAATGATAGCTATTTGCCAAATCTTCAACAAAAGTCAGGATGATAAACCTCCCAGTGTGACTTTCTGGGAAAATTGAGACATCCATAATGACCAACAGATGTTGATTCCCCATTAATTGAGGTTATAAAAGTTAAAATGACATAAAGGAAGCAGATGACCTTTTTATTTCGTGGATAATGAGAAAAAACATTGCGATAGATCTTGCAGCCTGTTGTGCAGCTGTGCCGCTGTCAAATAAGAGATTATTTTAAGCATATTGGATGTGTTTTGAAAGCACTGCTGGTAAGAAACAGGTTCTTTTATATCTCAGATATTAAATCCCTCATGTTTCCTGATTGCTTCATATCAAAAAAGCAGTTTTAAAATGTAGGTTCCCATCCATTCCATAATTAGTCACCTAATTTCTATAATATCATGCCTTAAAACTGTGAATAAGTTCAAGCTTTATGGTGCAATGCAAACCAATAATGCAATGCATTATTCCCACTTTCTTGACACATCTTTGATACATGCAGATGCGCAGTTCAGTCATCAGAGGATCATCAGCTCAGGAATTGCATTTCACATGGAATGTGGCGGATGGATAGCAGTGTGCCTTTGTGATTGTTAGCACTTAATGCAAAGTTTTTGTGTTATTTTCATCCCTTCAGCAAGTTTGTGAATACACCTGCTGGGTATGTTTACAAACATCACTCTGTCTCAGGGAGCATAAGTACACACTGCTGCCTCTGCAACACAGCTCTGCTCTGTGTGTGGAGAGGGAGCTTCAGAGCTATGATAAAGCCTCACAGCAACACAAGATGATGCTGTGGCTGTCAAGAGACCCCAGCAAAAGCGAGACCTTTGCGGTAGCCGGATGTTTGAATAAAGCACAAAGCTACTGCAGAGCGTTTATGTGCATGCTCATGCACACATTCTTCTGTTTGCCCTCACTGTGGTGAGGATCTTTGCCATGTCAATAACAATGAGAGCAGCCAAGATTTTAATGGGAATATAATCTCCTGCCTGTTTGTGCTTTCTTTGGCTCTCACTGTGCAGTATTTAGTGTGCAGTGCTGCAATTCAGTTTGGCAGACAGGTGAAAGATGAAAAACAACAGCAGGTTTAATCAACTGAAGGACAGCTTGCGAGGGTAGAAACTGAAGGAGAATGGAGAGTGTGAGGATATGCTGGAAAAGACTGGACATGAAGGAATACTGGAATAGGCTCTTCCCAGGTGGTCTTCACATTGCATTTCAGAAGATACAAACCTCTCCCCTTCTCAGTAGGTTTTTTTTTTGTGATATTGCACAATCCTAGCATGACATTTACTTCTAGACAATCCGTTTGGTGGATTCAGGGTTACCAAAGACTTCTTTGGTGGGAAATAAGTTCATATAAAGGAGAGAATGAAACAAAGAAAGCAGTATACATAGTTGTAAGGATGCTGATAGGGCAGGAGTGAAATAACACTGAGAGGTACATGACTCCCCAACTCCTCCTATGACTAACAATGTTGTCCTTAAGCTGGCGTGGGTTATTCTTCTTTCTTTTCAACTCTCACGCAAGGATTCATCTGCCTCCCTTGCTTTAATTGTTCATCTGTGCGGACTGTATTCTGTTTGAGCTGAAATATCTTAAGTTGGATGGAATAAAGTTGTGAGGATTATTGCATAAACATCGTATCTTAAAGTGTCTTTTTAAAGGAAAGACAACAAATACATTTTTAAAAAATAAGTCTAGCTCTACATTTTGCATAAATACATTAACATACTTCTGTTTAAATGTTAAGAAAAAAAAATGAAAAAAATAATTTTTTTGGAAACAGCATTAACGTGCACCAGAACAAAACAATCTAATTAGAGCAGAATAACTAATGCTGAAATAATTAGTGTGCTTTAGTTTTCCTTAAGATATTTTTGTAAGCATCTCTTTTGAGATGGAACTGATTAAATAAACATCGCTTTGATTTCTAAGAAGATATAAATATGCAAAATAAAGCTAAGGATTTAACCTCCTCCTCAGGTACATCACAGCACCTTTATTAAAACACAAAAAAAGTTGGATGCATCTCTTTTTGCATGTTCTCTTGAGCCAAATATATAAACTGAATCATATAATTTAGTAGCAACCTAGTTACTCAAAGACAAAAAAATTATTACCACACCATGTTTATTTCAGTCAAATGTTAGGTAGAAACTAGTGGTCAGGAATACAGTAGGGTAAGTAGGTTTTGAGGCACATTTGAACTTCAATCTCAGTTTTGGTTTGAATGACGTTATGTTAAAAAACCCATAACAAACTGTATCTACTATAGCCCCTAGAATGTGTTGCCACAGACTCAAAAAATTGACAATTCCCCTGCTTGGTCTCTTCCTGAAGCTGATCATTGCTACAAAGAGACAACACATCAGGCTTAAGCTACACAAATACTACTTCCTGCTTTTTTAAGGATGGAATCGGAATGGATAGACTCTCTGCAGATTCCCCAATTATACCTGGTAGGAAGCTGCTCCAGACCATAGCTGCAGCCTTTGTTCCTGAGCAGAAAAAAACTTAAGAGATCTTAGGAGACACACCATTTCCACACCAATAACCTTCAGTCTTCCCCTGTTGTTGAAGCCACAGACTGCGGCCTGGAACTACAACAGCCTGCCTCCAAAGAAGACATCCATAAGAAAACTTTTCCTATTCTTTTAAACCTTATCTGGGTCTATGTAGGTAGAAGTAGAGTTAAATGATGATGCTTATTTTTTTGGAAGGAGCCTGCTTGACCTATTATGATGGATGTTTCATTATGTGAGCTTGAACTCAATTAATTAACATGTTATATCATTTATTCCCTTTTCTTTCCATCTTCTCCCTCTTGCTTTTACTTTTTCTCTTACTCCCTTTCAGGACCATGTGCTCCTTGCTGACAGACAGGCTATTGATAGCCTTTTGTCTTTTTACTAAACCCACTTCCTCTCTGTTGTTAGCAGGTGTCATTTTTGATCCTATTGTTCGAGGAGTGTAACATTCCTGGAGCTAGAAGATGGAATCCAACTATTATTTCCATAAAATTACAAATCATCCTCAGAGTTGTGTTTATTTCATATCTGCTGCTGATTTGATTGATGATTATTCAACACTGAAGTCAAGCTGAAGCTTGATTAATGGTTTAACGGTCTAATTACTGCTGCCATGCAGATACATAAAGTGGACGTCTCTGGGGTTATTTTATACAATTGCTCTTCCATCTCTGAAGGCTAATGCTAAGTAAATCTTTTGAATTTAGAGCTTGACTCTATAGGGATACTATTTGTGGTTTGGGTAATGATTATTAAGCACCAATTGCAGTAATAAATGAAAATGAAAACCCTGATCCACAACTGTCTTGAATCCTGACATTTGCCTATAAAAGAGTAATTGTTATTTAAAGGCTGCTAAGCCTCAATCAAAATTATTTAAAGAATCTATTTGTTGCAGATTATATTAGATTCCACTCACAGGTTTTACATCCAGTTGCAATTGATAAGAATTATTTTACAACAATGACTTGAATGCATTGAAACTTTATTGCAGACGCAAGACATTTAAAGCAAGACTACCTGGTTATTTAAATATGCTTTTAAATATGAACAAAATTCATCTCTCTGAGGATATTTTCCCCAACTTAAATGAAAAATCTTATAAGAAAATCTTTTATTTAGATGTTATAAGAATTTAATTAATTTGTGCTTGAATGTATAGCCAGTTGTATCAACAGCTTTTACATGTATTTATTCAATGTAAGAAGTTTGGATTTATTCAAGTATAGTGAAATCAGGCGAAACTAATAAAAACAGTTTTCTAGACTAAGCCTTTTTGCTTATTTTTGTAGTGCTAGTATTCTGCAGTCACTACAAAAAAATAACTACACCTTTTTTTTTAAAACAACTGGAATTTCATCATTGTCATTATTTCATATGCAGCTAAATATGCTCAAATAACGATGCTACATGATATTTACAACAAGAAAATATTTCTTGTAAGATGTTATTAGTAACTACCCTTTTAATTGTTCATCCAAAGTAACCCTTTATTTTTGCTTTATATATACATTTTCAGAATGATGCCAAAATATAGCATCAGGTAATTCTCATAGAATGTTGAATTCCATGTTATTCCAATGAAGGAAAGACACAATAAGCCAAAGTAAAAATTCATTAGGATAGATTTTTTGTTTGTTTGTTTATTATCAAAAAAAAAACATGTGGTCTGCCAAGCATGTATTTATACATTAATATTTTTGATATAGTTTAGAATTTGATTTCTAGGTAATTGCCAAATATTTATCTTGGGACTCTTGTCATTCAAGGCAGATGTATAATTCAGCATTTGTGGTACATTTACACTATCTTGGCTGTATCAGTCCAGAAATAGATTGATGCCTACTCCTGACACTCATCTAAAATGGATTTAACTTGCATATGTAAGCTTTGATTACATATGCAAGTTAAATTGCTTTCTCTTTATTCTATTTATTAATGAGACTGGTGGTATTCTCAAAGTTAGGATTGTTTTGTCTTATTAGCTCTGAAACAATGCTGGGAAGTTGTTGGGTATTAAGTAGTTATAGGAAGAAAAAAAAATCAACCTGGCCTAAACGTTGGTCACTTTTCTTCTGTGATTATGCTTCACGTTTAAGTTGAAGTTAAAAACATGTTTTTAAAGTGACATGTTAAAAATTGATTAAAACAAAAACAAATAAGAGGTTTGTGGTACTTATATAATATGTTTAAATAACAGAATAGATATATATTCTGTATTTTGGAAAGGTTTTTTTGGAGAGGAGGGTGTGTATGTGTGCGTTGGCATGCTTTTGTTACCCTGTAGTGACAATTTCCCGTAAATATGCTAGTTTTGGGGAGAGGTTTTCTTCTTCAGCTGTGGTTTAGATTTAGGATGAAGTTGCGAATTAAGTTTAGGTTAGATTTAGCATTAGGGAATGTCTATGTAATGCCCAGTTTTACGGTAAGGGCAATAGAAAGGAATGCAAAAGGAATGGATGGCAATGGAAAGTCCCCATAAAGATAGTGTGACACCGTGTGTGTGTGGTGGGGTAGGGGGTGTGTATTCATGAAGTGAGCTGTATATTTTATTTGAAAGGTTTACTTCAGAATAATAATTGTTTTGGATTTAGCCCTGGAGCCCAAAATTAAACAAAGCATGTTTTGTGATCAATCAAAACACCAAATGTAAAAGAGTGTTGAGGGTCCTCTGTTTGTTTTGCATCCTCCTAATTACACACAATATTGCCAAAGGTATTGGTTCGCAGTTTCCAGTCATTAAAATCAGGTGTTTCAATCAATCCCATAGTCATGGGTGTGTAAAGTCCAGCCCCTAGACAAATAGATTGAAAACATTTTTGATAAACTGAACTCCTCTAAGGAGCTCAGTGAGTTCTGTTGTAGTACAGGGATAGGATGCCAACTGGGCCATTTTTTTAATTATTACACATTGCACAATCACTGCTTGTAATAAAAAACTGAGTATAGCTGAATGTCGGCAGCTTATCCATTAAGCCATGAACTATATAACAGAGCTGCTATAGCTGATGTTGAGGCAGATGGAGGAGAGGCCTACAATTTTATGTACACTTCCGTTACAGCCATTCAAACTTAATGTGGCCTTTAGAAGAGCTCAAAAACATAAGATTGAGAGCTTCATGGAATGGGATTTCAAGGTCATGCAGCTTCATCTAAGCCTTACATCCATGTGCATTGAAAATGGTTCATACAGTACCCCAGCCCTGTTATTGAGAATTGGAAAAAATTATTATACCTCTATTTCCTGTAATCTAGTGGATGAGACCTGGAAAATCTTCATCCTCAGTATTCAAAGGAGAGCTTTCATCATTCTGCAAAACTCCACCTTCATTATCTGCTGCATAGCTTCCATCATCCTGCAAGATCACAACCCTGAACATCTGAAACAGAGATTATATCATCACGCAAAATCTTCACCTTAAATCTTAAAAAATTTACATCAGCTTGCCAAAACTCTTCTTTAGGTACCCAGATAAAAGTTTTTGTCATAGTTTTAGGTATTTTTTAACCCTAATGCAGAAAACACTGTTGGGCAATTATGACAATTTAATGCCCACCCCAGTAGGGCTGGCAAATATGTTTTAATCAAATAATATTTGAATTGTCATATTATTCTGTGAACACACACCCAAATTGCAGTGTGTTAGAATGACAAATGAAAGTGTCAATTGAGCTCAAATCATGGTCAGATAACTCTGCACATATAGAGAGTAAATTCAACACATCCATTCAAAATATATAATAATAAGAGTTTTTTAACGAAAACCACTCATGGCAAATATATTTTGGCTAAAACCTGACCAGTGAATCATAGCTAAACTAAGCCACTATGTAAAGAACAAGAAAACATATGGTTGAAAACCACAATCAATAAAATAAAGAAATTATATCACAGTTCAGCATAGATTTTATGTTTGAGAACCAGATATTATCAAGAACTTGGTATGTACTCAAATAAGCTTTTACTTAATTCAGTGCATGAGTTTTATCCAATTTGCGATGCAAATCGAGGTAAATACAACATAATTTTACCGAACATTATTTGGGAAGATAATGTTTAATTAAAATACTTGCTCAATAGGAAACCAACAACCTTTAGTTTAATTCTTCTTACTTTGCATTCACACCCAAGGTGTTAGGGGCGGTATAACATCTGGTCCAGCGGTCTATTTGAGCGTCAGGAGCGGCGCATTTCGAGCATTAAGGCGTCGGATTGTTCAGGCATCCGAGCTTTCAACGCTGGAGTTTGGTAAATTGAACTGTTGCCGCTGGATGTTGGAGCATCAACCAATCAGAAAAGCTGATCCAGGAGTTTTCAGGGGGAAACAGACACTACCTGGAAGCTGTCATCTATCGGCAGATCTTCTGCATATGAAACATAAATAAATATCAAGGGAGTTAAAATCTAAGGGCAAAAAATAAAGCATTATTGCTGCACTGAAACATTTTTCAAGAACTATGGCGAAAAAATTTATAAATACCCAAATTAACTAGAAATGTTAAAATCTGCAGACGAAAAATATACAGATAGTATATTCTGGTTCTTGCAGTTTTTACCTCAAAGCTTAAAAACTCTGACTTCCAGCCGCTAGAAAGAGGGAAATCCGCAACAGGCTGGCTACAGCAACGAGCTCCAAGCAGGTATTCCCAAAGCTGCCTCCTGGCAGTATGCTGGAAGTCTTTTAATGGGATGATAATCCTAATGAACAGAATGCACAGACGACGTTTGGAGGTGGACTTTCTCGCTTTGACATGTTAAAACTATTTTTCCAACTCATAAAGTAAATAAAGCCAAGCTGCTCTCTTGCTTGAAGCTACAGATCAGAGCATATAAACAACCAGAGCACCGAGCATCCAGAGTGTTGAAGCATCTAAGCAACTTGACCACAGTTTGATCCAGTGTCTGACCCGGTTTCCAGATTTCTGCCTTTGTGCATTTTTGACGCCCCTAACACCCTTGATGTGAACTCAGCATTGACCTGTGGTTGATTCAGTACTGTAGCTAGCAGACATGGGGAGACTCATCTTAAATACCTCCTTGGTCATGTTCTGGTGATCAAATGTGTTGAGTATATGAAAAAATGCTAATGGTTAATGGTTAAATGTTAATGGTATATTAGTATTTAAACCTCTAGTGAAATAAATCCTCTTTTAGCCTTATAAACAAGAGCTCAAGACATGTTCTCATGTTCTACCATGCGGCTCAACTTGTTATTTTGTCTTGAGCAACACTAAACACATAAAAATGATCAAAAATAATTCGAAATTGATTTAAAATAAGAACAGTGGAATACAATAAACATTTAGGTGCTTTTGTGCCGTTTTTAGAAGATTCTTGGTGTTTCATTTGGACCCAAGTGGCTACCTAGTGCCTTTGGACACCATGTTGGTGGCCCTTGCTTTAGAAATGACCAACTTTCAGGTTTCAGTCTCATGTGTCACCTTCCTCTGACAAAAATCTGTAATTGCTGAAATAACATGCTTTGAATCGTGTCAATGCTACAGTACAGTCATGCCAATAATGCCACAGGCAAACAAGGAAACGTGTGAATAAATTCGTAGCTTAGTATTGTAAGTTTTATGTTATGCCATTTCTGTCTGTGTTTCACCAGATTGACTCACCCTCACCAATTTGTTTCTATAGGGTCAGAAGTTAGGTAAAGTCCTTTGGGTTAAGGGTTTACTTCTTTTCCTTAGGTGATTTACCTTTCCTCTTTTAAAAAAGATCTGCACCTCTGAGACAGCATCTCCATGGGAATTCAGATTCTTCAGAATGGCTTTCAGGCTTTCACAATTCCCCTACTCTTCAGGCAATAAAAAAAAATACATACATCAGTGAGAAAAACATACATTCCATGATGGCTGCGCCTGTAGGCAGTGGCTTGATACAGCTCAAATACGCAAAATATGCTGCTTAGAATGCTGCAAAGTAGGCATCGATCCTTTATCTACAGCCACCAGCGCCTGCAGTCTCTGGACTCTTAAATGCAGCCACTCTTGACCATACATAAATGCATTATTACCAAGCAAAAATATTAAATTACATGGTTATTAAATATAATCTTTACAGTGAAAGAAAGCCACCCATGTTTCTCAGATATTATGCAGTTATTACCATGTAAACTATTTGGTTTGCAGTGTTTTTCTTATCCTCTTTATAGAGTAACTCCAGTAATAAGTGCATAATTACCAAATAGAAAACATTAAATTACATGGTTATTAAATGGAATCTATTCTGTAAAAGAAAGCCACCCATGTTTGGTATGTTTTAAGCAGTTATTAATATGTAACATTTTGATTTGGCACTTTTACTATCAGCAATAAAGAACCTCTTTAGTACCAAGAAAAAAAAACATATAACCTCTGATAAATAGAAAACTGTACGATAAAAGAGAAAGTCTTGTGGTTTGGATCAAAAGTTGTTTTACTGTTAATCTTAACTTCAACTCTACGTCCAAAAGAATTATCCACCAATTAAAATTTTTTGTGATGGTCCCGAAATTTTCAATGAGATTGTTCTTTAGAACATACGCTGTAGAAGAAATCTGTCTGCAGAAAAGAATATTCAGATATATTTATATCAAAAGGAGATAACATATTTTCAAAAAAAGCAAATGACAAAAAAATAAAATGAAAGATATTGTTTATACAGAGGTTAGCGAAGCTCTTTCGAACATCACAATTCAAACAAGATCTATAACAATAGCTTAAAATTGCATTACCATATATTGTATTTCCATTTTATGGATAGAATCTCTGAACTTTTTTTCATTCTTTTAATCTTATCATTAAGGGCTCCATGCTCTTCCAAAAAGGTCTTGCTAATCTTTGCAAGCCCACTAATAGTATGCTCTTCATTCACTGTGGTGAAAGGCATCATATCTAATGCTTAGCTAGCTTTGTGACGTTTATGGCTGACTTTAATACTATAAAAACATGCTCTAATGTCTTTAAATAAGCGTCCTAGAATTCCATCCCGGTGTCCTTTTGCAAGCCAGTGTTTCAATGCTATGAATCCTAGATTCATCTTCAAGGTATTTTCTGTTAGATTTCCTCTATATCTGTGAATGTCCTCTTCGCCATGCTCTTTCAAGGTGCTGTTTGTGAGCACCATGGCCAGGATGAACAAAATGTCTTTGGTGATTTACCTGTTACTGAATATACCCATCGTGGGACAATCTGTTCTATGCACCCCAGCAGTCACTAATCACTTCACTTCCAGGTTTGACATACTTTCTTGTTATTGCAAGCAAAGTGCTACTTAAGAATTATGACCACTTGTACTGAAATTTTCATTTCAGATATGAAGAATGTTATTTTAGATATCTGAAATGTTAATTTTGACTAGGAAGAAATGCATCAAACATCTGGATTACGTATTGAGTCAAGCTGATAAATGTCAAAAGAGCCACTAAAAATTTGTAAAAATTTCAAGGTATCTGAAAGTAAATTCTTACTAGTACAATAATATTTTTTACATCCTCAAATTTAATTGTTGCTCACCTGCTTTACCATATGTAAAGCAGGTCTACAATAATCCCAAAACTATGGTTAAAAAGTTATTTGTGAACCGCTGGCAAACTTGTTGTTTCTTTGAGAATTTTAGTTGGAGTTTATAAATTAAGTGGATATCTCAATCCTATGAATCTGATGGATTTCTAATGGAGGTTATAACTTTAAACAGTTTCAAAATGAGGAACGTGGAACATATCAAAACACACAAAATAGATATGAAATATTTATGCAAAGTTTAAAAAATATCAAAACTTATGCAGGTTTGATCGTGACGAAACATTCCCGTCAGATTTCAGATTGTTTAATCCTGGTTATGTATTTGGCACCCTATACATGATGTGCAGTCTTGATGTAAAAGTTGCATTGTTAATAATGAAGGAACTAGGCATACTACGTCTTCTCAGGCCTTTTGATAGTAGCTGTAAGCTATTCCCTCCCCTGGGTGAGGTATTAATAATCTAGAGGTAGATCCAAGCACTGTCAGAACAAGTGTGTCACTGTTAGTGCTTTGAGGAGAAATGTGACTATACCACCCACTGCCACACAACCTTACTCTGCCTCTGTTTTCCAGACAGTCATTTCACTGTTGTTAAGGTGTCTAAGCTTTTAAGACTATTTCACTATTTTCCTCTGCTTGTATTTTCATGCTATCTCTGGGGTTTTTCACATATATTTAATATTAAAGTTTTCACCTTCCAAAATTTTAATTCCAAGTTTTTATGTCTGTTCTGGCTCTGTTTTTGTAATTTTTCGATCTTTCACTTACACTTTTTTTGGTTTTATTTAAATCTTTAAAGTGTCACTGAAAGCAACTATTGGTATCTCTTACTCAAAATTCAACATATCAAAATGGTTATGGTTTACTACTTTAATATTTTATGCCTTAAATGTTTAATGCCTTAACTGTTCAAGGAATGTTATATGTAAAACATGATTTTTGCAATAAACCTTTGAATTGTTCCCTCGGCAGGAACACGCAAATGAAGGGTTAATGCTAAAGGGGCGGTTTGGGATTCAGCCTTTGTTTAGTTTTCTAACTTTAACGTGACGGTTTTCTCTTTCAACAGGGTTCAGTCTGTAGTGCCTCCGGTTTGTAGACAGCCACTAAGAGCATTTCCAATTATTCTGTCCTGGCTGACAGATAGTGTACAAAATGAGAGACCCAATAGATGTGATTGAGGTTGCTTTACTGAATCTTCTTTTTTTTGTTGTTGTTAAACCGCAATACATTTGAAATATACAATGTGTTACAATGTAGATACATAAACTACCTGTAACATTTCTCATTCTAGTCAAAACACAAGTCATAATCATAAATCAAAATGCAGCACATTCAACGATACACCATATATCAGGTCCTGGAGGGCCGCTGTCCTGCAGATTTTAGAGGTTTCTCTGCTTTAGCACAGCTGTTTCTCATGATTGCAGCTCAGTAACAGCCTGTTAATCAACTATCAATGTAAATCAGCTGTGCTGGAGCAGGGAGACCTCTAAGTATTATTGGCGAATTATGTTGCCCTCTTGTGTCAATCTCCTTTCCCTTAGCTCCCTTCTAGATTCATCTGTCCACACCTGTTCCTAATCTGCTGATTAGCCTGGTCTTTATATATCCCATTTATGCACCTCTTGCTCAGTCACTGTTTGCTTGTTCCCCTTCGTCATTTCTTTCCCCTCCATGTGAGTTTTTCTGGTTTTCAGTATTTTGTTTGTGGAGTTTTGATGTTTTGCTGTTTTGAAATATGTTAAATCAAATCAGCTTCAGTCTCTGCATTTGGGTCCCCCTCAAACCTTCACCCAACCTGAAAGTTTGTGAGGTTGAGCTTTTTTCTGTGCCTTCTGAGTGTGCTACATGTCTTCTGCCTAGAGTTATTGGAGTAAATGATAGAAAGCCTTGAGAGGTACTGTAAAGCTTTGCATAAACCAAAAGCAGGAAAAATAAAAGTTAGACAAGTTTAACCCCTACACCCCGTGTTTGCATTTGTTTCATCTTGTCTACTCGTGACTGTGCAGGTGCACTACACCCCTGTTGAGCACGTACAGGTGCTGCTTGGCCATGCATGCCAAATCGTAGGTTTATACCATTGCTGCCTGTTCTGTGCATGCTCTCTGATATCGCCATTCATGGATGAGATAGACAGAGACCTGAAAGGGGTAGAAAGTAGCTCGGAGTCAGTCTCTGTGTTTGGGCAGGCGGGTTGAGGTTTACCTGACAAGCCCCTTAAACATTTAATCCTGTTAATTCACAGTGTAAGTCTGTTTGCAGCACAGTTCTCATCCACAAGTAAGAGCTCAGCCCCTACTGAGTTTGTCTGAGAGAAGTTAAGCTGAAAAGTATTTGCATAGCAACATTAATTGGTGTTTCTACAGAAGCTGGCACTAGGACTTTGAGTTTTTTTTTTATGGGTACAATTTCTCTTGGATTTTTGTTTTCAAATCCAACAGCTAGCAGCCAGTGACATAGGTCAAACTGTGAAAAGATAATGTTACTGTGGATGTTGGTGTTTCATGAATAAATGCTTACACAAAATATCCTAAATATCTTGCCCCCTACCATTAGAGGGAATTATTAAATTTTGTGAAGGATAAAATTTGTCATACCTATTCTACTTCAACATTTTCTAATATTTGGTTTCATTACAGTAGAATTTGTATAAAAGTGGGAACACAAAGTAGAACAACACAGTAAAAAAAACAAAAATTTAAATTTTTTTTAAAGAAAATCTTAAACGTGTGACACAAGTTTCTAACTTTTATTTCAAACCCCAATTATAAAATCCTTTGTAATCTACATATTTCAGAAGCTACCAAACTACTTACGCATCACCAATAGAAATTATCAGCAAAATTTTTATAAAAAAACAAAAAATGGAATCATAGGGCTGCAAGAAAAAAAAGGTCTTCATGATTATGAGGTTTAAAGAAAATCTTCGCTTTGAATGTCTCTCAAAGGACTGCTTCATGCATCACCTAAAAATGAAGAATATATAACAGCTGCAAATCTAACAAAGCTTGGCAGTAAAAAGATTTAAATAGACATGTAAGTAGGCCATGATTGAGTAAAGAGATCCATTACTATGCTGCGTTTACACTGGATGTGTTTTGAGAATCAAAAATGCATCCCACACCTCAACTTGGCCTCTTGTGCATTTTGAGGTCAGACACTCTGGATGCTAGACACTCCGGTTGATATAGCTGCTCTGTTTTATCATTGGAATCCAGAGTGGGGCTTTGTTTTATTTAATTTGATTAGTTCGAGGAAAAAAAAAAAATTTTTTTTGAGTGGGAAAGTGCACCTCTAACTGTCAGTAATAATGATTAGAGCTTTTTGGACGCAACAATTCTTTAATGGTTCAAGTTCAGGAGCAAGCTTGGCAACCTTCTCTACTGCCCATGGTCGTTTGACTCCAAGCTTACCTCTAACATCTCAAATGCTTAATTTTCCGACACTACCATGGGCCCCGTGCTTCTAAGCCTTTTTTCTCAGCCAAATCACAAGATGAAGCTCCCCTCAGTCATCTTCCACATTTCTGTCTATAGAAATCAAATGAGGAGATAACTACGCAGACTGAAGGCCCAGGTATGCTAGAAGCACATACATTCCATGCTCCTTTGCTTCTTGCTACTTTTACCCGGTACCTAATGTTCTGGCCGATGATGACGCAAACAGACCAAACCCTCATAATTATGAGAGAAAAAACAACACTGGTTTGGTATACTTTACCAAAGCTTCTTTCTGTCATTGAACAGTGACATTAATTTCTTCCCTGAGGTGTTTGAGTAATAGTTTTTTTTTTTTTTTTTTTTAACAGATTTTAGAAAACAGCTGTATTTCCAGTGATACCCAAATGCAAGGTACTCTGGTGGTTGGTAATATTTTTTTTGTGTCACCTAAATTTTATTTTATTTATTTTTTTGCTTATTTCTAAGATTATTCAAATTCCATCTCCTTCAAGGATGGCTCTCAACTGTATCACAGCAGTCCCTCCAAAGAGTTATTGCACTTGTGATTCATTGAGCAATTCTGATGAGGTTATGAGTGAGCCAAGGACAAAGTTATCTCTCCTCTTCCCGACTGAAACTGAGTTTATTAGCCTTCAAAGCAATAGACCTCTCAGAGGAAAAAAAGCAATCCTTTATTCAAATATTTTAACTAGTCCGCTCATACGGCCCATGGTGATACGGAAGACTGGAATAGACATGTAGAAAAGACATCATTCTGTAAATTCATTACATTGCTGCCTTTACTTGATCGGACTGTATAGCATTATTAATCTCAAAGCTTATTCACGTCAAAATGGCCCTATTTACAGGGTTCCATGAAAAAAATAAGAGCTATAGAAAGAGAAGTACTGATGGGAGCATAGAGTGCAATATGGGTGTGTGTTCAGTAGAATTTATAGAGAATTTAGTCCACATTTTGTAATCGAATGTCCCGAGTTGTATTCTTCCGATAGAGTGTACAAGTAGGAAGAGTGTGAAGGAAGATATATGCATCATTGGAAAACTAAATGACTGATGGATTCAAAATAATACCCCTTCTAAATTTTTATTTATACTTCAGCAAGAGCAAGTTCCTACTTAGATCAGTAGCCTTTGTCCTCTAGGGAGATTTTTTCTTCTTTACAGTTTCTATTTCCTTTTATCCAGGGTAATTGTCATTGTAGATAGCAGTGTTGTGAGCATTACTTAAAAAATGTGACTTGTTATAGTTGCTAGTTACTTCTCAATAAAGTAAGTGAGTTAGTTGTTGGTTATTGCTCAATAAAAGTAACTAATTACCAGCCAAAGTAACTATGCAGTCACTTTTTATGATAACTTTGTTGTTAATTAAAATGACCACACATTAGAAAAACTAATTTTCACTATTTTTATGTGTGTGGTTGGACGAGTGAGTTGCATTATAGATATCTAGATGTGATGTTATTGTTTGGTTTATAATAAAAGAAAAATAAGATATTTTAGAAGTTTCCATTTGGTTGAATTGTTTAAGCGAAGAGAACCAAAGTAAAGACCATGAGTAGATTAAAGACAACCAGCTGTCGGTCATTGTTGAGATGATGTGAGAAGGTTTTTCAGTTCACTGCTTTTTATCATCATTTTAAAGTGCTTTTTTAATTGCACATAATGAGCAAATTGCAGAAAAATTTAGCCTTTGACTTCTGTATTTAAGGCATGCTGGACACTCATTCCCGCTCATCAGCCAATAGGCGTCACATATGCCTCTATCTCAGCTCCCAAATTTTCCAGCCCTGCCTGCAGCAAATCTCTCCCTGCTGCAGAGAGAGTGCATTTATATAAAGTCAATATGCGTAATCAAGTTGTAGTAACGTGTTTCGTTAGTTTTCAGGTAATGTAACAGTGTTACCAGTAGGCTATGTAATAAGTAATTAGTAAGATTTCTGTTTCAATTAAAAACTAACACATTTACTCACAGCATTAATATGTAACACTGTTACCCCTAACACCAATAATTAGCACAACTTAAAACATGTTTTGTCTCCTGGGTTTTGTCTCTTATAGAAGCTGTACACTCAAAAGGACTTGTACATGTTCCCTTATTTTGAAAAAGATCACAATACTTCTTCACTTCGTATGTTTTCCAAATTGTTTATTATTACTATGACTATTACTAATACTACTACTAATAAGATCTCTCAGGTATACCAATTGAACCCCCACCTACCAAACACATTACCTAACTGGACAGCAAAAAATAGAGTTTGATCCTGACGATCGCTCACACCAAGTATGCTTGTAGCAACAGTGGAGAGGAAAACCTCCCTTTTAACAGAAAGAAACCTCCGGCAGAACCGGACTCAGTGTGAGTGGCCATCTGCAGAGGCTGACTGGGGTTCAAGAAGACAAAAGCAGAGAGACAAAACACAACTGTCAATCAGCTCCACAGGCAACCCAGTCCAGGACACACATAGTCACCAGACAAACTCCAAGCAACCTCCCATGTCAGAGGTTGTAATAGGGTGTGGAGATTTGGGTTTCTGAAAGGGAGGACACTTTTTTTTTGAGCAGGGTGGGGGATGAAGTGACACAAATGTTGTGTCTTGTTACTTACCAGCCTTACATGTCAAACACTCCGCCTCATGATTATGAGGTTTAAAGAAAAACTACGCTTTGAATGTCTCTCAAAGGACTGCTTCATGCATCACCTAAAAATGAAGAATATATAACAGCTGCAAATCTAACAAAGCTTGGCAGTAAAAAGATTTAAATAGACATGTAAGTAGGCCATGATTGAGTAAAGAGATCCATTACTATGCTGCGTTTACACTGGATGTGTTTTGAGAATCAAAAATGCATCCCACACCTCAACTTGGCCTCTTGTGCATTTTGAGGTCATACGGACCACAACCCTGTCAAAAGCGCATACATTTTTTCTTTAACTCCCCCATAAATGTACACTTTCATTTAGGTTTTGCAGTAAAACCGGCAGACACACATGTGCTATTGCCTGTCTCACTCAGGCAATTCTGACTAGCAGTAAGCAAACTCTCTTTACTTTACCCACACACACTCACACACACACATCATGCAAAGTGATTGGATTTAGGGAGAAGGGCGTGACTAATTTGCCATACAGAGAAACCTGGAATGGAGTAGTGGAACGGGGCAATCTAATCGTAATGCATGTCCGGGAAAAAGAGGATGTCTGGTCACCCTAGATAGTAAGAGAGCACATACAGGTAGTCATACTCAGAAAAACAAAGGTGTTGATGGCAGCAGCACAGCTGATATTTCTCTCCAGGATGGTGTCACAGCCAAAAAGGAACAGACCAGATGAAGCTGCCATGAGAAAAAATGACATATTCCAAAACAGCTTCTTCCCCACTGCCATCAGGCAGAAGAACTGATCAGAAAACTCTCAATCATGTCGCTGACTCTGCATCACACTGATAACACTGTCTAAGTCTAAAAAGCAGAGAGAGCATAAGGTTAGATATTGCACTAAGGAATTCTGCAGGCTGGGAGAATAGAGAAGGAATGAAGTAGAATGATGAAAAGGAAACAGTATGTGCTCAGATAGCTTTGGATAGCTTCAGATAACCTGAGCCACTCTAACTATAAGCTGATTAAAGGGTTAGGCGTGGTTTCTAAATTAAGTGTAGGGGTTAAGAGCCAACAGGATTCATAACAAAATTGCATTAGTACAAACATGATGGTTTCATTGTAAAAAAACAAAACAAACAAATTTAATTAAATACATCATATTCACATGACTATACTGGCTGATTAGATATACACAGAATAATTGGACAATAACTCAAAGCATAGTTGTATAAGACTACTTAGAGTTTGGTTTGAATTAGAAGCATGATTTGAATACTCTTATTTTAATATTCCATGTTTGTTTTATATTTATTTTTGATCAAATATTTCCTTATGGTGGGTATTTTATCTATTTAACAGGAACTAACTACACTGTTCATACACCTCAGAAAAACCTTACCAAAACCCTGTAAGAACATCCATATACTGGTTTTAGCATGGAGTAAATCTTATGTGAAGGGGCCCTTAGAAACAATGCTCACATCAATAAAAGTAAGAGTTTAATAAGAAAGTAATGAAAGCTTGGGCGAAATAAACAAGAAAAGACCTATTGGTGAAATTGTGTTCTTCTTACTCCCTGCTGTGTGTAAAAGCCCTCAGGCATTGGTATAGGAAATGTGACATGCTCCATTGCTTCACAATATAATCCCTGAAGGTAGATTTTATAAATCCACTTGTAGTCAAATTTAGTTTCAAATTCCGTCATTTATTTTTATGGGATGGGAATGGCATTCTCTCCACATTATTTATGAGCTGTGCTGTCTGAGCATTGACCCCAAGCGTGAGAAGACAAGGGGACATAATTAAAGTGTCAAAACAGGCTGGTTACACAACAGACAAGTGACAAAATTATTGGACCAACTGAGCAAAAAAGGATAGAAAGCATACATGGAATAAAGCACATGCTGTACATGTAAAAAATAAACCTCAAACAAAACTATAATATATGTGTCTTAACTTTTTATCTGTTACATCACTATTATAGACACAGTCACTCATACCATATGCGCTGAGCAATACACATATGCATATGGCTCACTCCAGCCTATTTTGCCTGAGGATGCAGACTGTCCTCTACTGACTGTTTATGAACTCATCTGTTTTCTCCCGACAGTTGGCGATGAGCACATTTATATTGTGTTGCAGTATGGCAACATATTCAATATAATTAATCTAGTGTCTAATTTGCCTCCAGTGATCCCCAAGCATCCTGTCAACTTGTACAGCTATTTTATAATATGGCTTCTTTATTTGTTGGTATATATATATATATATACATCCACACATATACATATATATATATATATATATATATGTGTGTGTATATATATCTGTATATGTATATATATCTGTATATATATATATATATATATATCTGTATATATATATATATATATATATATATATATATATATATATATATATATATATATATATCTGTATATATATATATATATATATATATATATATATATATATATATATATATATATATATATATATATATATATATATATATATATGTGTGTGTATATATTGTACTAGCTCATGTTCATAGTTCACTTTTTCAAAAAATTAGCTAAGTTCACAAATCTTTAAATTTCCTGGTTCAATTCCATTTGGTAAATTAAGCCACAAACCTACACAATACAACCTCATATTTCACCCTTTAAATGTGTGATCATAATATGTAGAGATAATTGGATAATACTTGATGCAGTCAAGGTACAGTGAAGCCTTTATTTAGCCAAATTGCACAGAACTTCATAAATATACATTCAGGTTCTGCTAAAAACTTCACTATCAAAAATGTTTCCTATATTGCTCATTCAGCAGCAGATATTTCAACTCGATGTGTCGCTTTGAATTTGAAGTGGACGTGGCTGACGTACAGAATTGTTTAATTCCCGGTGGGCAGTTTTTTCTGTCAAACTTCCTATGTTACTTCATAAAACTCTGCCTAGTGCTCTGTGAAACTGGCATCAGAAATACCAGTAGATGAGTCTGGATCACGCAGAATAGTACTGGCAGTAGACATGCTGGTCTGATGTGCTGTTTGCCATAATAAGTTATCAAATGAAAATTTTCATTATCAATTCAAAGTAAACATGATCTCTGTGTGTGGCTCAATATACTCAGAGTGAATGTCGCTCTCGTCTTTGTTTGTTACTTCAAAACTGATTCGCTCAGTTCACCGTTTACTAAAAAAAATGAACATATTCATTGAACGCTGTCAATAGAACGCATTAATGCACCACACTGTGTATAAGTATATATATATGGTTTTGGGTGTGTGTGTATGTATATGTTCTTTAGATAGAGTGTTATGGCACATGCATGTTACATAAAAGTGTAACAGAGATAAATATTATTCCGTTACGTAAATACATTGAAATCCGTGATATGAGGTAAACATGTTGCCCTTTTGTTTATGAGCCTCTGCACATGCAGACCTAGAGATGTGAGACATTTTGGTGCACTAGTTTGGTCCATTTGTTTGGTGTTGCTTCCATAGAAACCTTCACTTTTTCACTCTAATGGGAGCTAGAGATCAATAATGCATCAGACATCAGATGGGTGATTGTCTCTCCTGTCATTCTAAGCCTCTCCCTCATCATTTCCTCATCCAAAGTATTAGAAAACAAAGGTAAAAGAAGAAGGGGGAGGCTGAAAAAAACAGCATTGTAAAGAAGAAAAACAAAAAAAATAAGGCAAGAGTGATGAGCCTCTAAAAACTGTTTTGCCACATGCTTGAATGGAATTGAAAAGTTTCAGGAAGAAAACCTAAGTATATTTTGGATAAATGACATTGAGCAGATTTTCACGTCTTTTAAGCTAACTAGATATATGTGTGTGGACAAAAATGTGGTGCCACTTGTTTAATGAGAGAAAATCCCTCAGTAGTCATACAAATAAATTGAATTTGTCAAAAGTAAGAATAATAATGAAAATTCCTTAACAGTTGAAATAGATATAGATTTTTAATCATGTTTTAAACAGAATGGTTTTAAATAATTAACTCATGAAAAAGGCCCACACAAAACTAAAAACAAATACTCTGAGAACAGACAGAAAATGTGTTAAAATAGATTTGTTACATTAAGGTGTGTCCACTAATTACAATCACAGGTGTCTACAGACTTATACTCAGTCTTTATGCCTATATATAGGGCTTTTGGTAGTTAATGTTGTGTGTGGCTATCTGTCCATATTGATTAAGTGCACCACAATCAATATGGATCAAATGACACAAAGGAAGGAGTTGTCTGGGGGATTAGGGAGAAAATTGTGTAAATAAAAAATAATATGAATTGTGTAGCATTCTACGACAATTCAAGTGCAGATTTGGTATATAGCATCTCAGTTTGATATGATGCTTTATCTAAAAAATTTTTTCTAATTGGGTCTAATATACAGTTTAAGGACAGTTTTTTAAGGTAGCACAGATAAAGACAACCACAATGTATTAGAAATGGGTAAAGAAAAAGCAACCAACACAGATATTGACATAGATTGTAGGCTCCCAAACAAATTCAGTTTAAAAAAATATTTTCTTTTCCAGAAAATCAATTTTTAACATAACGCTTTGATTGTTTGATAGGTCAGATCTATTCAACATGGACACGCTTGATGTCACATCCACTGACCAGCAGGATAATGACCCAAATCACAGAGCTAAAAAACACCCAAGAATGGCTAAGAGGAAGCCTTTGGACTATTGTGAAACACCTTCTATGGAAGGAACTGAGACATGCTGTCTGTCAAAGGATGCCTTTGACAGACAGCATGGAGAAAATTGTAGCAGTTTGCTCATAAGGAGTGGGCCAAAGTACCTCCTGAGAGGTCAAAAGTCTAATTCACAGTAACAGGAATGGCTTGATTGCAGTGATTGCTTAAAAGCAATGTGCAACAAAATATTAATAGTACCATCATTTTAGTACAGGCCTGGTTCCTAAGTTTTTGTTGTTTTTATTTTCATCCTGTTGAAGCATGGCTGAAAAACAACTTTCATTTGGTCGTTTCTATAGCTTTTTTATTTAGTATTTCTTATGTCAGATTGAAGTTATTTCTATAACCATTTTGAGTATATACTTTGTTAAATAAGGGGTACCAACGGTTTTGTCCAAATGTGTATGTAGCATTAAATTCTGAGGTAGATGATCCACGTCCAGTAATTAATAACCCTGCCTAATTTTCCTTTATCCTGTTCACGTAACAATGTGATTATCTCCCAGTCTGTGTTTTGGAACTGGAAAGTCAAATGGTTGGACGTGATCTCTGTACCGGCCTTACACTCTCTGGATCTGGATTATCCACCACTTATTACATCAGTTGCTCGAGAATTGCTTATATTTACACAGACGTTTAATCTCGGGCTCTTTACAGACAATTCAATGAAATAATAGAGAGATTGGCAAAAATTATTTCTATCTAAAGAAAACAAGCTGAAATCTTGACTTTACAAGATTCGCAGCTCCTGAATGAGCTTTTTGCAGCTGTAGACATTTTCTTGAATTTTGTGATCTCTACAGCAATCCCTCACTTTGTACATGCCTGAAGCAGGGTGGAGATGAAAAACTCCCATTTGCCATGAAAAAACCTCCAGCAGAACATGCCAGTCCAAATACGGGCTCAAGGAGACAGGAACAGACCAGATGAAGCTAATATGAAGAGATAAAGAGGAGAGAAGAGAAATTTAGAATTGAACTAACAAATACAGCAGAACTGTGATAATGATGTAATGATGCGATGGACTGGCGACCTGTCCAGGGTTTACCCCGCCTCTCGCCCATTGACAGCTGGAGATAGGCACTAGCACCCCTCGGGACCCCACTTGAGATTAAGCATTTCATAAGATGGATGGATGGATGGATAGATGATTAAAAGTGGGACTCCTGTCCTCTAGATGCTTAAGCAGCATAACTATCGATGGCGGCTAAGGGTAAACTGAACCATTGTCATGATCTTGGCGTCCCAAAACATCATGCATACATCTTAGCTGTTTGAACAACCTTTTTTATACTTAATCTTCTTCTGTTGCTAGGTGCGCTCCGCCCCTGTGGGACTGCGCCTTAATAGAATACAGTGATACAGAACCACTCAAGCAATAAAGTAGTTTCCCCATAAATTCTTCATGGTAACAGCAGACTATGGGAGGCTGTTTTGACATTTTTTGTTAGACTCAATATGTTTTTCCAGGTATCAAAAATTCATATGAAGTCAAGTTGATCAATATCAAAACGGCTACTTAAAATGTATAAATATTCTTTGATATCTGACACCTAATTCTAACCTGTACAGAAATTGGTTTCAGACATTCTGAAATTCAGTTTCTGTTAGCAAAAATGTTATTTAGGAAATCTATTAGTAAAGTTAGGCTTTCCAGAGATACAAGAATTATTCTAAGGCTCCAGTCTACCAAACCTTCTTTTACAACTCATTAATCAATTTTCTCATGTAAATGCCCCATTATCACTTTCCACACCCTTCAGAGCTAAATTTTAGCTCAAGCCTCTCTATGGAGAAATGTTTCACCTGAGCACGGGATAAAACCAAAATTGTAATTAAACATAAGTACATCATCAGTGTTGTCTGATGCATTACAGAAATAACTGATGAGCTACCAGCAAAGTGGTAAGCTGATAACTGATCTGTAGAAAGAGAATAGCTTCATGAGCTGGAATATGTAGAGAGGGATGCCAGGAATAGTTATACTATAATGATGTGTCTTAATTACTAAGACGCAATAACAAGTATTAATAAGTCACATCAATGTGGTCTCCTATCCGCTGTGGAGTTTTTTTCTTTTTTTTCCCTCCTATTATTTACAATTAGCCTTTTGTTGCTCTATTGCTGAAACTTTCATTAATCTGGCATATATTGATTTGTAACTATGTGTTATATAGACTATTGGATTTACTGGTTCTTCACGTTTATGTGTGTCGCAGGTGCTGAGCAAGAGAGGAGCAACAGTTCTCTGCTCCGCCCCAGCACTGAGGGGGCAGACACATGAAACCTCCCGGGTCTTTTCATATTTTTTTGCGTCCCATATATGTATGGGTTTTTTTTTTTACTATTGGAGGTTTAGACATAAATGTGACGTGATATTATTTGCAATCCACTTGTTTGGGGGTGAAACAATATGGGCCGGATTTATCAAGATCCAATTTTGCGTGCAGTAATTTGCGCTCGCAAACTCGAATTTTGCACGAGGGGCTGAATCATGGTTTGCGGGTGATTTAACAAGAGTGATTGTGTAACTGGTGGCAGGTGCAAAACTGTTGGAGACGCCCTATTTAAATGATGGTTTTGCGCGTTTTGTGGTTTGCGGCAAAGTAGTTTGTAGTTTGTACAAATTAGTGCATTAAGAAATTTAAATCTTACAGTGACCCCCAACAAAAAAAAAAATAATAATAATATATATAACTGTTTTTCTCACCCCTCGTGGGGTGGTATGTGTCATCCTCAAGCTCGGGTCCTCTACCAGAGGCCTGGGAGTTTGAGGGTTCTGCGCAGTATCTTAGCTGTTCCTAGGACTGCGCTCTTCTGGACAGAGACCTCTGATGTTTTACCTGGAATCTGCTGTAGCCACTCTCCCAGTTTGGGGGTCACAGCCCCCAGTGCTCCAATTACCACTGGCACCACTGCTGCTCTTACTTTCCACATCTTTTCTAGCTCCTCTTTCAGCCCTTGGTATTTCTCAAGCTTCTCGTGTTCTTTCTTCTTGATGTTGCTGTCGCTTGGGATTGCCACATCTATCACTACTGCCTTCTTGTGCTGTTTGTCGATCAACACGATGTCTGGTTGGTTAGCCATCACCTGTTTGTCAGTCTGGATCTTGAAGTCCCATAGGATCTTAGCTCGGTCATTCTCAACTACCTTAGGAGGTGTCTTCCATTTTGACCTTGGGACTTCCAGCCCATACTCATGGCAGATGTTCCTGTACACTATGACAGCTACCTGGTTGTGGCGTTCCATGTATGCACTTCCTGCCTGCATTTTACACCCTGCTGTTATGTGCTGTATTGTTTCAGAGGCATCTTTGCACAGTCTGCATCGGGGGTCCTGCCTGGTGTGGTAGACCCTGGCCTCTATTGATCTTGTACTGAGTGCCTGTTCTTGTGCTGCCATGATTAGTGCCTCTGTGCTGTCCTTCAGTCCAGCCTTCTCCAGCCACTGGTAGGATTTTTTGATATCAGCCACTTCTTCTATTTGTCTGTGGTATATGCCGTGCAGTGGCTTGTCCCTCCATGATGGTTCTCCTTCCTCTTTCTTGTCCTCGCTTTCGGTTTTCTCCTGCCTGAGGTATTCACCAAGCCATTTGTCTTTGGGGGCCATCTTTCTGATGTACTCCGGGGTCTTAGTTGTTTTATCCTGGACAGTGGTCTTGACACTCACTAGCCCTCGGCCTCCCTCGCTACGCTTGGCATACAGTCTCAGGGTGCTGGATTTGGGGTGGAACCCTCCATGCATTGTGAGGAGCTTTCTTGTCTTGATGTCAGTGGCCTCTATCTCCTCCTTTGGCCAGTTTATTATACCAGCGGGGTATCTGATGACTGGTAGGGCAAATGTGTCGATGGCTTGGATCTTGTTTTTCCCATTCAGCTGACTTTTCAGGACCTGCCTTACTCTTTGTAGGTATTTAGCTGTGGCAGTCTTTCTTGCCATCTCCTCGTGGTTTCCGTTAGCCTGTGGCACCCCAAGGTATTTGTAGCTGTCCTGCACATCTGTAATGTGGCCTTCTGGTAGTTCAACCCCCTCGGTTCTGATCATCTTCCCTC
The DNA here is from genome assembly GCA_030533445.1 of Cyprinodon diabolis. Taxonomy (NCBI): domain Eukaryota; kingdom Metazoa; phylum Chordata; class Actinopteri; order Cyprinodontiformes; family Cyprinodontidae; genus Cyprinodon; species Cyprinodon diabolis. The sequence goes on from CM060074.1 coordinate 15,892,793, forward strand.
TCTTTGAGACCATGCGACCACACTTGTCCAGTATATATATATATATATATATATATATATATATATATATATATATATATATATAAAGAAAAAACTTTAGCAACCTTTATTCCCTAAGGTGGTATGTGGCTGAATTTCTACTTCACTGCAGTAAAAAAAACAGGTGTTTTGTATTGGCCTGTAGAAAAATGCACATACCAAATGGCTCACAAGAAGTGATTGTGGATGAGATTACTGCGCGTACACATCCCCGCAGCATTGGCACGTTGCTCCGCAGGCGCAGGGGGAGAACCCCGACCCCGTCGGACAGCACTTCGGACAGCACTTCTGAAAAAACGAGATTGGGAGATCCCAGCTCTCGCTGCAACCGTACGCTGGAATGACCCAGATGCAAAAAAGTGCAATGTTGCAAGGAGTATTGTGATATCTGGTATTGCGTGGGTCCTCCTTGTGGCTAGCTCCAAATCCATTCGGAGTTCCCCCAACAGCTCCAAAATGGCAATGTTGGATAAACGATATGTTTTGATGATCGTTTCCTCCTTCATTGCAAAAATATTGACACGGAGTGAAAAATGCGTTCTCTGCGTCTCCTTGCTTCATTTCGATGTCTCCTTCTTGCGACAATAACCGCTGCCATGTGTGCGCAATTACGCATACAGACCATTTGCACCTTCTTCTTCTTCTTATGAGATTTTATGGCGGTTGGCAAACTTGTGAAATGTGCACTACCGCCACCAACTGATATGGAGTAAAGCAAGGAAACAGGAAACGATTCACCCCAAAAAAAAAAAAAAAAAAAAAAACCCTGTGTAACTTAAACCCACATAATACTAAATCACATTTGCCCGTATAATTCTAATTTACTTTAGGTCATCGTAACTCTGCCAGTTTCTGATGGTCCCATCGGTCCTCCCATCATGCTTCCAACCATCTCCCAGTTCAAATCTTTTACGTCCAGATATTTTTCTGCAGCCTTCACGATTATTTTGATTTGTTCTGTTTTTTTTTTTGTCGTCTGTGCAGTACAATTAATCACTTCCACCATGAAAAGAACAAAATTTGTCTTTTTAACAATTAGTGAGTCTTCATCAATTTTTGGAGATTTCTCTAGAGGTTTGGAATTTGCCGTGTGTTGAAGTGTAGGTTTGGGTTTTTCTAACTGAGATGGGATCCTTTTTGCAGCTTCAGCATAGGTTATTCCGAGCTCAAATTTCATTTTTTTAATTTCCTCAGACCTTTTGCTTGCTTCACAGCCGCGATAAGCAGCAGTATGTTCTCCACCGCAATTACAGCATTTTATTTTAGCTTCTTTTCCACATTTACCATATTCGTGTTCTCCTGCACACCTTCCACACCTCTGTTTCCCTTTACAAACTGCTATAATGTGTCAGAACTTTTGGCATTTAAAGCATCTCAATGGTGGAGGATTGTAGATTTTGACATTATAACTGATGTAACCAATGAATACTTTGCTTGGTAATTACTCTTCATCGAATTTAATTAGCACAGATAAACTGTCAGATCTTTCTCCGTTTCTTGTTGTTTTTAACCGTTTTACTTCTTTTACTTTTGCACCGCTTATGTTTTCCAGAATCTCTTTTTCAGAAATTTTTAGAGGAACTCCTCCAATGACTCCCCTGCTGATCTTTTTGTTCTCCATTAAGCTGTACTGAACTCTTATCCCGTCAATTTTGTTGATTTGTATTGCTTTGCCTTGCTGGGCGCTGTCTCTGCAGTTAATTAGCAGGTCTCCACTGTACAGAATTCTGGCACCTCTGACTTCTCCAACAAGTTTATTGATGGTTTTTGTTAAGTGAACCGGATTCCAATTTGTAAAAGAGTCTGCCTGATTAACGACTTTGAATATGACTTTGAATTCATTTTGTTTTGCTGTGGAATGTATGGATTGATCATCACTGGATTGTTCTGAACTGGATTCCCCTTTAACTGATCTCTGTTTTTTCCACTTTTTCTCATTTTTTGATGTTGCTATCTTCCAACCTTCATTGTCACTATTTCCCTCTTCCATCCCACAAGAATCGCTTCCTGTTTCCTCACTACTCACGGCCCAGGACATTTCTCTACAAGCGGCTTCAAAACACGCGCCATCCAAACGACCATCCAGGCGTCCTCTTGCTCTCTCCGTCGGCTACCGTCGTCACCATTTGCACCTTCTTTTGAAACGTGTTAAATATAGAGTCAGAAACCGTTAGCAAAATTGCTTTCAGGTTTGATAAATCACTTTGCGAGTGCTAAATTAATATATTTACATGTTCTCCTCCCACAAGACGCACTTTTGCGTGTAAACGCCCCATATTGCATATTCATTGCAGAAAAAGTACTAAATGGATAAGAGGCGCTATTTAGCACGTTTTAAAGACCAAATCCTTTTAGCACGCTGTTGATAGATCAGTTTGTACATTTTTTAGCGTGCGCAGTGAAATAGCTAACCTTATAGATCTGGCCCTAAGACTCACCAACTGGCAGCAGTATCTGAACTGAGTAACTTTACCTTCTGGAAACTTAAACAGGATGAGTTTAATCAACACAGAAGCAAGGAGCCAAGAGTAGAGAAAAGTGAAGTAAATAGGCAAGATGTTAAAGTGAGGATTTTTATAATCCCAATGTAACTCTAAAAAAGGTTAAAAAAATATATAACTGGATATCAGATTTTGTGGTTGAAATGTCTCACCTTTTAAAGATTTACTCAGTTCAAACCTATTAATTGAAAAGTTCCTAGTTTTAAAGCTGTGTTGGGGAGTAGTACTCTGCCAATCTAAAATCACATGCAGAATGCACTCCCCGAACAAAAGAGGGTCATTTGTGCGTTCGTTACCTGGCAGGACTAATGCAAGAGTTGTGAACTGGCTTGAACTTACTGTGCATCAGGCTTATTAGTGATGTTTATCCCTAAGCCTAAATAAAAAGGATATAACGGCACTAGTATCTGCAACTTCCATCGTTGGAAATACATTATGCATAATCCCCACAGGGCAGCTCAAATTTAATAGTCACTCATATACATTCCCTTGTATAGCCCCTGGAATATTAATGGAAACAAAGTTGATGGCATTAAAACCACTACTTGGCTGTGGCATAGTAGGAGAACTGTGGTTAAGCTAAAGAATAAACACGAGATAGTGTGTGATGTAGGAACAATGACTATTAAGAATCTAAAAAAAAACAGCAAAAAAAAAGCATTACATTGAAAACAGGTTAACAAAAAATGACAGTTGTCAGTGCATCAATTTAAAAAGGAAACACACTGACAAGCCTCAAATTTTCAAATTAGCTGAGAAGAACACACATATATGTATATGTATATATATATATATATATATATATATACACTATATTGCCAAAAGTATTTGCTCACCTGCCTTGACTCACATATGAGCTTAAGTGACATCCCGTTCCTAATCCATAGGGTTCAATATGACGTCGGTCCACCCTTTGCAGCTAGAACAGCTTCAACTCTTCTGGGAAGGCTGTCCACAAGGTTTAGGAGTGTGTTTATGGGAATTTTTGACCATTCTTCCAGAAGCGCATTTGTGAGGTCGCACACTGATGTTGGACGAGAAGGCCTGGCTCTCAGTCTCCGCTCTAATTCATCCCAAAGGTGTTCTATCGGGTTGAGGTCAGGACTCTGTGCAGGCCAGTCAAGTTCATCCACACCAGACTCTGTCATCCATGTCTTTATGGACCTTGCTTTGTGCACTGGTGCACAGTCATGTTGGAAGAGGAAGGGGCCAGCTCCAAACTGTTCCCACAAAGTTGGGAGCATGGAATTGTCCAAAATGTCTTGGTATGCTGAAGCATTCAGAGTTCCTTTCACTGGAACTAAGGGGCCAAGCCCAGCTCCTGAAAAACAACCCCACACCATAATCCCCCCTCCACCAAACTTTACACTTGGCACAATGCAGTCAGACAAGTACCGTTCTCCTGGCAACCGCCAAACCCAGACCCGTCCATCAGATTGCCAGATGGAGAAGCGCGATTCGTCACTCCAGAGAACGCGTCTCCACTGCTCTAGAGTCCAGTGGCGGCGTGCTTTACACCACCGCATCCGACGCTTTGCATTGCACTTGGTTATGTATGGCTTGGATGCAGCTGCTCGACCATGGAAACCCATTCCATGAAGCTCTCTGCGCACTGTTCTTGAGCTAATCTGAAGGCCACATGAAGTTTGGAGGTCTGTAGTGATTGACTCTGCAGAAAGTTGGCGACCTCTTCGCACTATGCGCTTCAGCATCCGCTGACCCCGCTCCGTCAGTTTACGTGGCCTACCACTTCGTGGCTGAGTTGCTGTCGTTCCCAAACACTTCCATTTTCTTATAATACAGCTGACAGTTGACTGTGGAATATTTAGGAGCGAGGAAATTTCACGACTGGATTTGTTGCACAGGTGGCATCCTATCACAGTTCCACGCTGGAATTCACTGAGCTCCTGAGAGCGACCCATTCTTTCACAAATGTTTGTAAAAACAGTCTGCATGCCTAGGTGCTTGAATTTATACACCTGTGGCCATGGAAGTGATTGGAACACCTGATTCCAATAATTTGGATGGGTGAGCAAATACTTTTGGCAATATAGTGTATATATATATATATATATATATCATCATTCAGCTAACAAACGGGTGAGTCCGCTGTGTGACTTAATTCAGATGACACCATTTCGATCCATCTCCAGCCCCACTTCCACCATCATAGCAAAAACGTCGTCAGAGTGTCTTTCCTCCCAGACTCTTAGTGCGTTCACTGTCTCATCTTAACCGGTCCGCCAGAAGACGGCAACGTTGAGCCTGGTTCTTTTCCTCTCCACTGTCCCTCCATGTTTGCTCATCATGGACAGGTTCTCTTAATCTGTGTTATCCAACTGGACTTCCATCTTCCAGGACCCTTAGTGAAGCTCTACTATCAGCTCACGCAATCCACTAGATCTCTCCATGAGGCCCAGCATACCATCTCGCTAACCAGCAGTCTACAGACTGACCAACTTCATCTATCTCAACTCCACCACCAGTTTCAGGCCTGGGGGGAAACAGCCCTACTCTTTGCTCCTCTTCATGCATGCCTAACAAAATTAAGGACTATGTTTTCTGCCAAGGTCTGAGCGCCAAAGACTATAATTATATCAATAAATTTCTCCTATTTGTCTTTTCTCTTCGTGTGCGTTTTTTTTTAGATTGAAATGGAGTAAATTGCTTGTTGGAGTAGCTCTGCTAGCTGGCCTGAATTAAATGCAATTCAGCTCTACTTACTTTGTGAGAAACTTCAGAAGACTCATGTGGAGGCATGGGCAATCACCTGGATCAAAGACTACCTTACAAACAGACCACAAATTACTAAACTGAATGGTCAGCTGTCTAATAAAGTAGTCAGCAGCACAGGAGCACCACAGGGGGTGGTACTCTCACCATTCCTTTTTACCCTGTACAATTCTGACTTCCAGTACCAGACAGTCCTTTCATCTGCAGAAATACTTGGATGACTGTGCAATCATTGGGTGTATCAAAGATGGACAAGAAGCTGAATACAGAGATTGTGAACCGCTTTTTGACATTGTGTTGAAACAATCATCTGATCCCAAATGACAACAAAACAAGGGAGATTATTATACATTTTAGAAGAAACAGGAACATGTTAAAACCTATTAACATCATGAGGGAAGACATTGAGGTGGTGGAGTAGTATAGATACCTTGGCGTTCACTTGGACAACAAACTAGAAATGAGTCACAAGTGTAAAGGCGTCTACAAAAAGGGACAGAAGGTTAGGCCCTTCTGTGTTTGCAGCATGATGCAACACATCTTTTATAAATCTGTTTGCAAGAGTGGGATCTCTTCTTCCATACTCTGCTGGGGTAACCGTAGTAGAGCTAATGGCTTAAAAAAGCTCAACAAGCTAATTAAGAAAGCCAGCTCTGTTCGAACTCCTCTAGACCCTTAAGAAATTATTTCAGAAAGAAGAATTCTTCATAAAGAGAAGAAAATTTTGGACAACTGTGACAACTTCTAGATTCTTTCTTCCACACCTTATCCTCATCTGCTCCTCCACACAACCTGACATTTTGTTTAAGAAATTTGCATGAAATGTCTATTTAAGACCAGAACAGTTAGGAGAGGTTCAAAACTGAAAGGTTGCAACATTGTTAGTATCACAATGGTGTCTTTTATGTTGCACTTTTTATTCAAATAAGTAAAACCTGTAAAGTTACAATTTTTTTCATGATGAGTGACTATTACCTCTGTCATTTTTACAGCAGTGCATTACTTCTCAACTAAAGACAAACTTGAAAATTGAATAATATTTTCTTTACCACATACAGATATATTGTATAAGGAGACTTCCCACTTTTGCACATCACAATGACATAGTTGATGGGTTCTATCTAGATTGGGCGGAGTGCCCTTTTTTCTATGCTGTCATTAGCATAAAGGCCATGTCTCACTAGCTGCCAGGCTTTAGGCAGTGATTCCGTCTAGTCAGGATATCCAGTGAAAAAATGCATTAAAACTGCCATACTGCTAGGCTCTGACGGCTACAGAATTACAGGGAGGCTATGAAAGGGGAAAAGGAGAAGAACAACAACAACAGAAATCTGAGAAGAATTATTGCCCTACTGGCAGGGCGTCAAGAAAGAAAGGGCACTGAACTCAAGAGAAGCTGCTTCACCTTATTTTTATTTATTTTTTTCTCACGGTGTTGTTGTTTGGGGTTATTGATGTAATTGACCAGCCTGAGGACAAGGCAAAAATCTATAGTGGAAGAAGATTTTCTTTTTCTCCAAAATGGAGGCATCAGTGAAGGCAGCCAAGTTTCACTCATGTGTTGTAGGTCATCTTATTGATTGTAAGTTAACGGTAATTGAACGTGACTGTGCTCTGTTGTTAAGAAGAGACATGGCCGTAAGGTTTTCACCTCACATATTCTGCAGGTAGCCTTTTTTCAATGCTTTATGGCCTACAAGAATTAAAAAATTAATAACTAAAAAATGTAAACACATCTTCATACTTCTATCCCTACTCATATTCTGTTAGACTTCAGTAACTGGTTATGTATAATTGTTTTAATAAATACAGCTGTTTCACTCAAACAGGCATGTTCCAATATTGAATTAAAAACTGAAACAGAGATTGGGTACAACAATTAGTGCATTCTTAAATACCATTTTAGTTCAGATAATTTGATAATTATAAAACTTTGAAATTGATTTTCCAAGAATTATTCATTCAGCAGGTAGATGCCATTATCTATCTGTTACAGTGGTCACTCACCCACCTGGAGACCAACAGGGCCGCAGTGAGAGTCATGTTTTTTGACCATTCCAGCCATTCAACAACATCAGGCCAGAGGTGCTGAGAGGAAAGGTATAGGAGGCTGGAATGGACAGACATGTTGCTTCTTGGACCATCAACTAACTCACCGAACGCCCTCAGTACGTGTGGCTGCATCCGCAATCTGCAGCCACCCAGGGCAACATTCTGTCTCTGCTCCTTTTCACCCTTTAGACCTTTGATTTCACCTACAACACTGATAGCTCGCATCTCCAGAAGTTCACGGATGACTCGGCCATTGTTGACTGTGTTGACTGTGTTTCTGAGAAGAATAAGCTGGAATATCAATCGGTCACCATGAACTTTGTGGACTGGTGTGAGAAGAACAACCTGTGTCTTAACACCAGTAAGACCAAAGTACCCCACCTCACTCCCCTCGTAAACATCCAGTGACAGGAAATAACAACTGTGGAGAGTTTCAAATACCTCAGTGTTCATGTCAATAACAAACTGGACTGGACTAATAACACTAACGTTGTGTATAAGAAGAGCCAGAGCCACCTCCACCTCCTGAGGAGGCTGAGATCCTTTCGAGTAAGCAGGCCCCTGCTTAAAACCTTCCAAGACTCTGTGGTGGCATCAGCCCTCCTCTACACTGTTGTCTGCTGGGCCCCTGGCAGCACAGAGTTGGACAGAAAGAGACTGAACAAACTAGTAAGGCCACTTCTGTCCTAGGCTGCACTCTGGACTCAGTGGAGAAAGTGGCTGAGAGAATGGTGCTGTCCAAGCTTACATCCATCATGGACAACATCTTCCACCTCTTGCACCAGACTGTAGAGGAGCTGAGCAGCTCCTTAGTGAACGGCTTTTAAACCCTGTTTGTAAAAAGGAGGGCTACCACAGGTCACTCATCCCTGTAGCAACCAGACTCTACAATACGACACTACAACGGCAATAACTTGTGCAATGAATAATGATACCCTGTGCAATAACTATGTGTATATATAAATATCCATTCATGTAATTACCCATGTAAACACCCTGTGCAAATAACCAGATATAATGATCCTACTATAAAATCCTACTGTATTTACTGTAGATATCCCTGTAGCACCTTTTTCTTCCTTAGGCACATTCTTCTTCTTCTCTATTTGAGCTGATGTAACAAGTAAATTTATCCACTGTGAGATCAATAAAGTCAATAAATCAATCAATGAGGATATGTTTAATGCTTTTAAATTAAGTAACATTTTAAGTAGTGTCATATTCTTTCACAGAAAATAGTAAAAATGTCAACTAGGGCTGAAACAATTGATTTATCTTGATTAATCAATTATTGAAATAATGTTCAACTTGGAGTCACGTGACGAGCTTGGCGAGTATGGCTGCTTGAGAGTGAACTGCACTTTCCCCCGTGTATTTTTTTGCCCAAAACACAACGGAGAGTCTTGAAATCTGCGCTACAATATCTTGGATAATATTTCTTCGTCGCTGCCATGCCAAACGTCACCAGAAACTCGGCTAAACCTGCCCTTGGGGCCGGTGCGAACAATGCGTCCGAAACAGCTAGTGCTAACCAAGCTAGCCAGAAGGCAGCTCCACTGCGAGACGACATTGAGGGGACTGAGGCGGCGGCAGCGAGGCACATCCCCGGTGAGGTGGCTAAGGAGTTAGCCAAGCTCTCAGCTCTTATAGTGGAGAAGTCTAACTGCCAAGATAAGAAACTGGAGGAAAAACGGATTAGCACAAGGGCTACGGAGAGTAAGATAGCTGACATAGCTGATCGGATTGGTGAGGTGGAGAACCGGCTGTGCTTTTTGGAAGATGAGAACGAGAGGCGAAAGGCTAACCCGGCGGCCACAGCTGATGAAGTTGCCGTACTCCAGCAGAAGCTAGATGACATTGAAAACCGAGAACGAAGGAATAATTTGCGCTTTGTAGGATTTCCTGAGGGCTGTGAGGATAAGGACGCTGTGCATTTTTTGGAAGAAACCATACGAAAGATTTTTAGCCTGGATTTCCCAAACGGACTGGAAATTGAGAGGGCACACAGAATTGGAGCTCTGCCAAGGAGGTACGACGGTGACCAGCCTCCGCGAGCGAGACCGCTTATTGCTAGATTTCTGAGAGTTCAAGACCGTAATCGCATCACTGAGGCTGCACGTAAACTGGGTGACATTTCCTGGGAAGGGTTATGGTTATGGTTTTTGCGGATTACTCCAAGATTTTGAGTGACAAGCGTGCGAAGTTCAACGAAAGCAAAAAACTTCTACACAACAAACAGATGCGCTTCTCCCTGGTCTACCCTGCAGTACTCGTCGTGAAAACCCCTCAAGGACCCCGCCGCTTTGAAGACCACAAAAAAGCCCTGACTTTTATTAGCTCTCTGGATTAAAATGCGCTCTTTTGCTTTTTCTTCTTGACATGTTTGTGTGATCTGGATTATACCTACAACGCATATGGACACTGGAAAGACTGTCACAGACCCTGTGCAACGGACAGGCATGGACCTTTTATTTTGTGTTTTTCTTCATCTTCCCACGAATGACTTTGAGAGTATAATGCAGATCTGGTACTTGGCGGTGGCAAGGTGAGCATGGCTCTGATGTGCTTCATGTAGTACTTGGTCTGAATTTTTTTAGTTTACTTTACTTGTACTTTTTCGTCTGCGTTGTGGGTTTGATCTGACACAACATACCGATGGTGGCGACTCTCGGTAGACTCTTTGTTGCTGTTTTATTTCATACTGGGCTCAGGGACTTTTTGTCTTCTCCTTTTATATATGTATGGGGATGTATGTGGATGAGTGTATGTATGTGTGTGTAGGATACACATATATATTTACTCACCTGGCCCAGAGTTCGGGGAGCAGGGGGCTTAAAGGCGGCACAAGTTGGGTGTATGATCAAGGACCTTGGTGAGGGGGGGATTAGTGTCATTTCTTTTGGATGCTATTTGGGTTTTGTTCTGACAAGTTTGTCATACCTGTTCATATTGTTGTTTTGTTCTTTTGATGCCAAAAACACTAACTCGCTTCGTAGGTTACTGCGCATTCTTTTTTATATGTATCTTGTGCATTACCAATTAGTAATAACAACTTGAGCTTCATGAGCTGGAACGTCAAGGGCCTTAACAATGTTGTTAAGAAAAGGAAAGTAGATTTATAAAATCCAAATAATGCGATATTGTCTTTGTCCAAGAGACACATCTTTTGCCTCAGGATTCTCAGAGGTTGTCTGCGGGTTGGGCAGGCTTTGTGGGTGCAGCCAGTGGCAGTAGCAAAAGCAGAGGGGTGGCAACGCTGATTAGTAAATGCATACAGTTTAAATGTCTCAAACAGAGCAAAGATGACGCTGGGAGGATGTTACTGATGCTGTGTGAAATTCAAGGGAATACCATAATCCTGGCCAATGTATATGCTCCGAATATTGATGATCCAACATTTTTTGGACAACTTGAGAAAAAAATAATTGATATGGGAGACTATCCAGTTATTGTGGGGGGTGATTTTAATGAGGTTATGTACCCACTACTAGACCGAAGCTCTAAACTGGTACGGGTTTCTAGGGCCCACACTGCTCTTAAGGGGATGTCTGAGGCATGTGCTCTAATAGATGTTTGGCGGTTGCAAAATCCTTCTGGGAGGGACTATACCTTTTTCTCTTCTCCCCACCACTCCTTCTCAAGAATAGATTTTTTTCTGGTGTCTCAATCACTGATGTCAGCTGTTGCATCCAGTACTATTGGCAATACCTACCTACCTACCTACCTCCATATGTTTGCTTTCAATACTACCATCAGGACCCCTAGATGGAGACTGAACTCCAGCCTTCTATTAGATGAAACATTCAAAGAGTCTCTTAGGTCTCAAATTAACCTGTATATAGAGACCAATGTGCCCAGTGCCCCTTCAGCTGGAGTGGCTTGGGAGGCATTGAAGGCCTTTTTAAGAGGACACATTATTCAATATGCATCCTTTAAGAAGAGAGAGAGCCTTGCTAAGCTCCAGGATCTCGAAAAACAGATTGCGATCACCGAATCTAGTTTTAAAAGAAACTCCTCTCTTTCAAACTTGAACAAATTGACCAAATTGAAATATGAATTTAATGCAATACTGTCACAAAAAGTAGAATTTTCTTTATTTCGTGTGAGACAGAAGTATTTTGAAGAGGGGGATAAGGCAGGTAGGCTCCTTGCAAGATATATCAAGCAGAGGGAGGCCCTGACTACTATTTCAGCCATTAAAGATGGTAATGGACATCTCCTTTTTGAGCTCAAGAGAATTAATACAGTATTCAGTTACTTCTACATGGACCTCTACAGCCTGGAGTCAACGCTTCGGAGAATGACATAAGAAATTTTATGCTACCTTTAGATCTTCCCAAAGTCACAGCCGATCAGCTTGAGTATCTGGATTCACCCATTACTATTGAGGAGTTAATTGGGGTTATTAAACATCTTCCTTCAAGTAAGGCTCCAGGTTTAGACGGCTTTACAGCCGAGTTCTATAAATCATATCCTGAGGAATTGGCACCCTTACTCCTAAACACCTATAATGAAGCCTATCAAATGGGTAGGCTTCCACCCTCGCTGTCAGAGGCCATTATTACGCTTATTTTGAAAAAAGATAAGGATGCTTCTGATTGTAAAAGCTACCGTCCCATAAGTTTGACCTCTTATGACAGTAAAGTTTTATCCAAAGTTCTGGCCAATCGATTAAATCGAGTTATATTCTCGCTCATTCATGCGGATCAGGTTGGATTTATACACTCACGCTCCTCAACAATTAACATTAGGCGACTGATTGACATCATGTGGGCAGTTCAGGATAATCAGTCTCCTGTGGCAGCTATCTCGTTGGATGCCGAAAAGGCATTCGGCAGAGTTAAATGGCGATATTTATTCACAACTCTGGAATTCTTTGGCTTCAGCAAAAGCTTTATTGACTGGATTAGGCTCATATACGTCCACCCCAAGGCTTCGGTACTTTGAACTAGGTCGCGGCACTAGGCAGGGGGATCCTCTTTCCCCCCTTCTCTTCGCCCTTGCCCTCGAACCATTGGCAGTTGCTATACGCAGAGAGCCTACAATTCCAGGTGTAAGCGTAGGGGGTAATTGTCATAAACTTATGCTGTACGCCGACGACATACTTCTTTTCGTATCCGACCCAGAGCATTCCTTTAACTCTCTGTTCACAATAATTAACGCTTTTTCAGATATATCTGGCTATAAAGTAAACTGGACCAAGTCGGAGGCCCTAGCTCTGACTTCCTACTGCCCTAAGACCCTTTTTCCAACTGGCACGGTCTCTTGGCCTCAGAAAGGCATAAAGTATCTTGGTATTGTCTTCCCACCTCTGTTGTCAGACTTAATAAAAATAAATTTTGAACCGCTATTAAGTGGGATGAGAGCTGATGTCGACCACTGGAGTAAGCTTTATCTCTCTATGTGGGGGAAGGTAAACATTATAAAAATGGTCTGCACACCTAAGCTTAACTATTTTTTTACAAGCTCTACCTGTCCATGTTTCTTTGAACTATTTTAAACAATTTGATCAACTCTGTAATTCATTTATTTGGAGCAATAAGAAACCTAGACTTAACTTGAAAAAGTTACAGAAACCAGTGGATAAAGGTGGACTTGGGGTGCCTAATTTACTCCATTATCACTATGCTTTTTCTCTCAGGCACCTGGCACATTGGTTTCTACCCCCTGAGAAAGCACCCCCCTGGTTCCACCTTGAGAGCATGGCTTGCTTACCCTTTACACCGCTCTATACTCTATCAACTAATCTTGGCCCTCTTAACCAGTCACACCCTATTCTGTCTCACTTGAAAGGAGTATGGAAGAAAATGTCAAAAAATTTTCAATTTGACCCCCACCTCAACCGGTCTGCTAGTATTTGGCATAACCCCAAACTCTGCATAGCAAAGTCACCATTTTTTTGGAAGACCTGGTATCAGAAAGGCATAAAAGTGTTGGGTGATTTATACGACAACAATGTATTGAAATCTTTTGAAAAACTCGCACAAGACTTTAATATACCCCGGCAGGATTTTTGGAAATATTTGCAATTACGACATTTGATGGTAAATACATTTGGCTCACCCACAAAGCCCCCCTTGTGCTGTGATACTCTGGAGCACATTAAAAATGTTTTTGGACGCGGACACGAGGCCTCAGTCTATTATAAAATGTTACTGTCATCCTCAGATCTCAATATGCTGTCCCTTAAAAGAGCCTGGGAAACTGATTTGAATCTCTGTTTTACAGAAGAGGAGTAGAATAAAATTCTTGGGAATATGACAAAATTGTCACGAGAAGTACGTTCTAGATTGGTCCAATTTAAAATCCTGAACCGCATATACTGGACACCTTCTAGACTGCATAAAGTGGGATTAGCAGACTCTGATGCCTGTTGGAAGTGCCAGCATGATAGTGGCACACTTTTGCATATGTTCTGGGGATGTCCTATTGTTCAAGTGTATTGGTTCTCTGTTCACACTGTTGTGGAGAGGATTGTTGGTCAGGGCATTGAATTACTTGCCTTCCTCTCTTGCACAGTGGGTACAGACAGCCATCATGCTGGGGAGAAAACTTTTAGTGAGGGAGAGGAAGGCCCCATCAACAACTACTTTCACCCAGTGGCACACTGCACTTGGACAACTGGCAGCATTTGAAAGAATATCATACAGACTGTTAAATAGAGTAGATGATTATAATAACAAATGGGCCCCCTACTTTTCCTATATCGGTCAATGACATTGCTAGCTCAGATCAACCTTAATCACTAATGTCTGCTGTAACCTTGGATAAGTGCATTGTTGGCATCTTTCTTGTTTTTATTTTATTTTATGGTTTGTTTTGCTTTATATTTTCTGTTTTCAGTGCTTGCATACCTAATTGGTATAATGTGCAACATGGTATACTTTGTATGTTTTATTTTGTTAAAATCTAAATAAAGTTCAAGTCATAAAAAAAAAAGAAATAATGTTCAACTTATTTATTAATTGATTAATCCTTAACTTGAGTAAAACATGCCTTTAGCTGACAGATCAACCCACTTACAACAGTAATTATAGCAAAATTGTAAAAAAAATATGTAAACATTTTGAGTTTAGGATTAAAAAAAAATGTCTATATGTTAAATCTAGAACTTCTCAAGTGTAAACTTTTAGTTTCATCTGGTTTAATATAGTAAAATATCTTCTTAAGGATTCTTTGATTATTGGATTATTAATCAATTAATAAAAAAAATAATCAACAGATGAATCGATTTGCAAAATAATTGTTAGTTGTAGCCCTAATGTCAAACCTTCAGTTTGAGAACGTATTTATTGAGGACAAAAATCCAATGTATAGGTACTTTAACTAGAACCATGTAGTTTGTTTGTATTTAACCTTTTCAGAATGTTGGTCTGGCATGACTTAATAGGTGGAGAAGTATCCACTTGTCACCGTCAAGGACAGTGGAGGAATTTTGATGCTGTGGACAAACAGGTCCACAGCTTCACAATGTGAAAAACCTGTTTCCATCCTGGATAATTTGAAATACAATAGTTTTTTTTTAAATCTGGACTCTAGTGTTGAAAACATGTACAATCCATACTCTCACAGTTTACCACACTCATAGTAAAAATTATTTCATGATCATCTAAGTCCCAAGACCAAAATATGTGTATAAAGCAGTCAGACTCTGTACAGTCGAAATAAATAGAATTTACAATGATAAACTACCCTCCCTCAACACCAAGCTTGTAAAATGAAACACTGTAAGTGACATGTCCTGAGTAATATAGTAACAAGTCAGCAGAAGATAAACGGAGAAAAACAGCAAAAAAAAACACAATTTCTGTGAAACGATTGCTTAGCAGGTTTTAAAACAATTTCTGTGTTTAAACTTAGCCTGCTTTTGCCAAAATCTCACCCAGGAACATTTGCATATCAAGAAGGGACCAAACACTCAGCTGATTTATATAGCTGATTTATTAAGCTGAGCACAGGCTTTTGAAATAAGTGTTTGTAAATCGGGTTTGTGCCTTCAGATAAGCACATGGCTACTTATGCATTGGATTTGGATGTCCATCTGCACATGTGCACTCAATAGGCCTCATCTTGAAATGAGCTAAATTGCATGTGCAATTTTTTGTTGTTTTTTGTTGTGGTTGATCTGCCAAGACTGTTGTTCAAATTGGTTCCCCCCTATTAAAATGAGCAGATCAGCAGGCACTTCAGAGTGGTCATTAAAAATAACAGCAGCACTGTGACAAGATTACCAAATATAACCAAATAGGTTCCAAAAAGCATCGTACACCAACTAAGCTCTTCCTACTGCATTCTCAAAGCTTTATCCACAGCTTTCCTTAAGAAAGTTAAAACGGATTTAACTTCAATGATAAAGATACTTTCTCCAAAATGCTCTTTGTACAGCAGACATGGGCAATGTGGAGTCAACAAGTCATCTCCATGTCATGTATTTGTTCTACCCTGCCACTGAAGCAGGTGAGTCCAATCTTCACTGTGAATTAACCTGTGCAGATTGGACTCACCTGGTTAATTGGCTGGGTAGATTAAATACATGACATGGAGATGACTTGTTGACTGCACATTGCCCATGTCTGTTGTACAGTGCCAACAATCAAATAGTAATATCTTCTTCAGTTCATATTAAATTTCAACAAGTGTGACCTGATTGGAAAGCTTAGACTCCACTCTTTCATGATCTGTTAATAACTCAAAACAGCCCAAGATGGTTCATGGAAGGTTCATGGATTTGCTACAGATTTGCACATTTTTTCTCTTGACACAATGGTGCTATATAAAACAGTGGAAGTACCAATAACTGTATTGTAGTAATCAAACGTTGCACATTAAAATATCAAATCAAGATAGATTTGCAAGATTATTCCACTGCCATAAATAAATTCATTTTTTTACACAAATTATTAACTGTGCCAATAACATTGCCATAGTTTTTTTTTTATTATTCTTTTTTTTAACATTAATAGTATCTTGTAATAGAATATACAAATTTCAAAGTGTTTGAAATATATAATATCAAAATCATTCATTATTTTACTAGTTGTCATGGTCTTGGGTCTGTTAAGTTTTATTTTGAGTATTCAGTTTACCTTTGATCCATGTTTTTCTTTGTTTTCTAGTTTTATTAGTTTTATTTTTATTCCTATTTTAATGTTTCTTTAGGTTATATTTGAGTTCTTAGGTTTTTCTAGCTTGCTCTCTGTTGCCCTCTTGTGTTGGTCTCCTTTTCGCTAGCTCCCTTCTAGAATCCTCTCTTCACACCTGCTCCCAATCAGCTCATTAGTCCTGTCTTTGTTCAGTCTCCCATATATACTCGCCCTGCGCAGTTCATCTGTGCTGGTTCCTCGGCCCCCAGGTGAGTTTTCCTATGAAGTTTTTGTTTCTGTGTATTTTGAACTTTGGTTTTTGCCTGAGTTATTCAATTAAATCTACAAGAACTCACCTCTGCCTCCTCGCCTCTGAATTTGGGTCCTCAAAACCTCAATCAAACACTGACACTAGTAACCTTAACGTCGTAGCTCATGTGGATCATGATTTTTGTTTATGGTTCTTTCTTTGAAGACATGATCATAATGTTCAATCAATTGTGCCAATCTTTGATCAAAAATTCCTATCTCTATGCCAGCTAAGCAACTGAAAGATAATAGGGTATGGCCTCATTTAAACAAGAGATAAAAAGGCAGACTAATTCAAATGTGAGTTCCTCTGTCAAAGGTAATTCTTGGCCTCATCATGTCGCTGAATTCAAAAATAGGATGACTCACCACCTTCTTTTTGAATACTAAAATCTGTTTGTGTCTGTATGCATTACCAGAGCTTTAGGATGCCATCAGAAACAGAACTAGAGCAGAGCCTCAAAGTTTTGCAACACAGGCTTTGCTAGTATAACATTTTATTTTATACTAAATTAGTTGTTCCAATCGGCATTAATAAGTTTTAATTTTTTTTCAGCAGTTTTCCCTCCAGACATTATTAAAGTACATATACATTTTATAAACAGTTTTATATTGTTAAAACACTTTACAGTACACAATTTTATAGTTTAACTCTTCACTAGTATGTTATTCCTCTACATTTTTCTATGGTCCACATTTCTGTGACAATTTTTACTATAATCTTTTTGCTGCTGTAAACACCAGAATTTTCCTATTGTGGGATAATAATGGTATTTTCTATTATATTGTATTCTATTCTGTTCTAAATACTTCTGTCACACATGTGTTAAAATATACTTTAAAAAAGGCCTTAAATAGGAAATTCTTTGTTTGCTGAAAGCCTACATTGCCCCCCTCTGAATTTATTTTATTTTTTTTAAGTTATGCATGATCTTCATTTGGAAATCCTCTGGTGTTTATTGCACAGTTCCTTCATAACAGCATGAACTAAGTGAGTAAAATAAAGGGAGGACAACGTGTTGGATATTGAGAGAAATTAGAATCTGGATTGATCTCAGATATTTTGACAGTGAGTGCATCTTCTCTGTGTATATTGTGTGTACACAATGCATAAGTGGTGCACTGAACAGTTAGCTGAAATTAATTTAGTAGTGATAAAGACATCCTGATGGACCAGCTTAAATTGACATTATTTAATAAACTGGACGATTTCTTGCATGTTCCAAGACCCCAGGAGATTTACTTTTGGCACCCATTGCATTCCAGTGATTGATTAAAGCACCGTGAGCACATCTGCCAAGATACTCTCTCCAGCAACATACGACTTCAGGAAGAAACTCACCAAATCGTGCCCACCTAAGGTTGATCAACCTCAACAGTGAAACAGTTGAGACTATTGCCCCTGTTTTGTTTTTTTTTTTTGTTTTTTTTTTGTTTGTTTTTTTTGTTTGCTAGTAATGAGTTGGAATAATCCTGGGGAAGAGAAAGCTAATAAAATCAGAGCAGTAACACAATGGTGGGAAAATTTGCAGGGAATGTGCTAACAGAGGTAAGTGTAAGAAAACACTAAAGTGTAAGAATACAAAACCTAGAATTAATTCAATTGTTTGTCACATTTCCTGACACAGCAGCACATCCATGCACCATATTTAGGATCAACATCATGACACATTCATAGAAAAATGTAAAAAATAACAGTTGTAGTTGTTCTGTGCTCTAAGTTGCAAGTGGCTGTTCTATTTTCTCTAATAAATTTGCTTATCTTAGCCATTTTATTCAGTCTTATCATTCAGCTAACCAATGAAATAGGACGATAAACAGACTCAGCTCATATTAATTAAATTACAGCTCATAAGGGCAACGTTTAGGAACATACTATTTTATACCACTGCATTGTTTCAAATATATATACCAGGATATACCAGGCACTGCTGCCTTGCAACAAAAAGATCCGGGCTTGATTCCCGGCCTGGGGACTTTCTGCATGGAGTTTGCATGTTTATAGATGAGTCCTCCTTCCTCGACAGCCCTCATCTCACACTAGTTTATCACTATCCTTTGATGAATTTGAGGTATTACATGAGAGTACATAAAATCAACTGCAATTCACTCCTTAAAGGTGAAATAGAAAGTGTTTTAATGATTACTTCACTAATAAATACAATTTACTTAAATAAATATACTTTTAATAATAGCTAGAAAAATGTAACATGGTTAAGGTTTTAACATATTGAACACAAAGTTGCTGTGTTATTGGCATCTTCTTATACAGCTCTGTTATTTGATTTACTGTAAGCCAGATGATGATGATGATAAAATTAGGATAAAACGAATACAGCTGTTCCATAGTGATTATACGCAAGGGGATGCAAACAGGTTTAACATTGATGGTCTACATCAGAACTGATTCGAATGAGTGTTTCCATCTCCTGTTTCCATCAGCCCTTTTTGGAAAAAGTAAAAAAACAGTTTATTCCACACTGATAACACCTGAATCAAATAATTTAGATGGGTGAGCAAATACTTAAAGCAATATTGTCATGATGGGTCTCTGTTTAAACAGTTTATTTTGGGTAAACACACACAGAGTAATTAATTGCACTGGTTCAGGTACTGGTCCGGGACTGGTTTCACAGAGTAATCTGCAGAGAGGGATGTTTGGTTAGCCAGGTAGCAGGGATGTCTTGACAGAGTTTTGATTCTGATTGGTACCTGTTGAGGTTCAGACTGAGCGGTGGAGAGAGGGAACTGGTTGGGTCCAGAGACTGTGGATTCAGCAGAGAGCTTAGCAGCGGCAAAGCTTAGCTTCAGGCTAGCGAGGTTCAGACCTTGATTAGTTCTCCATGTTCTCCCCTTAGAACTAGCTAGGAGATTCAGACTGAGGATCTTCAGGTTTGGCTTCTCAGAGCAGGCAGGCAGGTTACCAAACATGAGCTCCTCCAGAGCTCCAGACTTAGGTCAGGTTGTCCTATGAGGCAGAGAGAACAAAGGCAGGTTAGAATCAGGGTTTCTCTCCAGAGCAGACAGAGATTCAATGTTCAGGCTTGGCTCAGGTTCTGCTAACTAAAACTGGTCAACACTCCGGCGCTGAAGACAGGTCTGGTCACTGCTTAAGTAGAAGGTCTCCTGATGGGCTGATGATCCTCAGGTGTGCAGGAGGCTCCAGCTCAGGAGACCCATAGTGCTCTCTGCTGGAGACAGGTGGCAGATCTCCAGATCCCAACAAATATAGTGTTCCTGCTTAAACTGTATGTGTGTATATTTCTAAACAATAGTTCTAATGGAGAGACAGTCTTTTATAAAAATCAGTAACAAAATAAGAGCACAAGAAGTTTGACCTTTTCATAAACTAGCTGAAGGCAGGACTAAGACATTGACTTCATAGCTGAGGAAGAATCAGCTCTTCGAATAATCAGATTAGTAATGACAGCTGAGAATATCAAGAAGGCGTCCTCTGTATCTTTTATTCAGTGTTTGAGGGGCTGCTGAATGCTCCAGCAACTGCCTGTTTTAAAACAAATAAAAACAATTATAGATAAAGAATTAAAAAAAAAAATTATATTAAAAGTTGTGTTATGTAGCCAAAATAACTGCTTGGTTGTCTATGGGTCAAAAACCAAGGATGATGGGTAATTTTTACTTGAATGATACTTTTCCAACCAGTCTTAATGTTTCAGATTAATATGTAGAATCTTCTAACTTTGGAGATGAATTTACTTTGCAGTGTCCGTTTAACTTTTATCGAGGGACATGAGGACCAGTTATTCATGGCCAATTGGTTCAATCTAACTCTATTTATAAAAAAAGAAGAAAAAATGTCTCAATTTGTCACTATGGCCACCAAGGTTGGCACCACTGACTGGATCACTGAGCACCGCCTCTCTCCCCTATCAACTCCACACCAATTCCTAAAAATACACCCAATTATTCAGAGGAGAAGGGCGAGCTCACCCAAAGGTGTCACCTACATTAGATGCGACTGTGTCAGAGATTGATATCCTTTAAAGTTTTGCTAGATGCAGAAATACAGGAGATACCAAAATAAATGTCAGTTATTTTTCAGTATTATTCACAAACAGAAAAAAATGAGCATGACTTGTGTTTCTGCAGACATTACTGACTTTGTTTTGGCTTACCGTTGATTATTTAACAAAGAGCATTGGGGAGTTAGACAACATCAGTGATTGTTCATCCTTACCAAAAGAAAAGTTGCTTATGTTTAAAAAACAGATCTAATTAATTTAGCATCTCAAAGCACTACCCAATGACCTATAATCTCCTCTGTCGTTTCACAGCTTTACAGGGCTGTCAAATCCAACCACTAATCAGCTAATAATGCTTACAATTGGTAATTAGTCTTCCCTAGTGTAAGCAATTAATTATCAGTTTGCAATGTGCCTTCCCCTAGCTAATAGTTTGTGTGAAAAAAAAAGCCTGCTCGATGTTATGCTTAATAGTCATAAACTTTTTATTACCTCTTGAAAAGAAGAGTCAATTACATAGTGAAGAAGCTAGAGGCCCTGCTGGGGAGAGAGGTTGATTAAGAGCGTGAAAGGCCCTGCAGTTTAAAGGGTTGGATGGAGAGTAAATAAATTGAGACAGATAATTAGGAATTGGCACTGAACAAGTAGCTTTATTCTCTCTTTATTTGTCGTCTCGTCTCATTCTTTTTGCACTTAATTTCACTCAAGCTCTTCTTTAGGACCCCACCACTACTTTCCCCATTGAATCTGTTTTTCGTCTCTGCGATTGAGAGCTTAAAATCTACATTTTAACATCTGAAATCTCTGCTGATTGCCATGGTAACAACATTAGATATAAATGACAAAACTAGCTCATTGTAAAATTCCGCCAACTTTTATTATGTTCTTTTAATGATGCAGAAAGTTGGATGCAAACTGTCTTACAGTGATATAAAATCTTACTGTTTGATAACGAGGGAAATTATAAATTTTTTCTGGGTATGTTTCGTTTTTTTAAGATGAATCAGTTGATAGACCAAGGGTGCAATATAATGTTATATAAGATAAAGGTTTTAATATTATGATATAGTACTGTTTAACTGTCTAAAACTAAGTTAATTCCAATGGACTGAAAACAGTTTTGCATTTCATTTGAGATGATTAAACTTAATTCCTTTTTTTATTTTGTTACACCTGCAATTCCAGTCAGGTGATTAATTTGTGAAAAATTTTGTGAAAAACCTAACGGAGCTTATCAAGCATTTACTAATAAATGAAGTACCATAAAATGGAAATTAGGTTGTTTAAAGAGCATTCAAGTACTTTTGATTTTGTTAGATTTTTGGACATTTTATTTAAACCGTGTCTAAAACCAAATTCTCAGTTAAATCTTATTTTTTGTTATCTGTTAGTTTTGACCTGCTAAGCAGCTGTGCAGATATTCCAATTTTACTAAAAAGTACATTTAACTACATTACTACTATTATTGTGTGCATTCACTCAGTAAATAGTAAAGCATTACATTTTATAAATGGCAATAAAGAGACAGTGTAAGAAAAACTAAACAATTTCCCATTAAGTTTGTTACAGAAACATTATTATGTATGTTTTTCACAAGAACTTGCAAGAACATGCTGAATTTTTTCAATTATGCACAATTAAGTAAAACCACAACCATCTGCTGCTATTTAATTAGAAAAACTGCATTTTTTTACTTGTATTGTTTTACCATATTTAAACGGGTTGTGTGCTTGGTTAATGGCAGGTTTGAAAACTGATGTAGCTAGTGTAATATAAAACTTTAGAGTATTGTGATGATCATTTATTTAGATCATGAATTGATGCATCTTTGTCCATATTTCCCAGCTCTATTTTTTCTGTAGTTTTTAAGTTGTAAGCTCCCTCTGTCGTTTAAATTTGGTGATTGTTGTGTAAAGTTACTTTGTCTTTTAAATTTTCCCCTTTATGATTTTACAACACAAAACTAGTCGCGGTTAAAGTTCGTTCTATGCCAAATAAGCACAGATCCCATATAACAGTTTGAACCTTTTTTCCCACTAGTACCATGTAGTATTAGCTCATAGTCAAGCTTTAGGGGCAAAGCTGTATTGTAAAGTTAGAAAGGCATGATGATGATGTGACAAAACCCTTATCAATAAAACACAAATCAAATTTTTTTACAGAAAAGTAACACTTTATGTTCTTTCCATTCATTGCTGTGATATTGTGTTAAATACATGAGTTTGACTATAAATGCATGTCAAATCTGCCCAATTTTTTTTGTTTTCTGGGATTTTATATTTCTTCATAATTGGTCATTTGCAAGTTAGTTGGATTATAGATTAACTGGGTTTATCACTGTACTATCTTGAACCGCTGAAAATGACATCACTTTGTTTGTTTTAAAGCTACTGACCCTCAGCCATTTTCTCTAAATCGTTTCAGAAATCCATGTTGTATAAAGTGACATATACACGAGAGACAATGTAATCTCTATTTCCTTTCTGAATGGTCATTATGATATAGATTGATACCACAGTTCAATCGTTATGCTCTGACATTATTGTTATTTATTTATTTTTTTACATTTTTTTGAAAGTGTTTATTTATTTGCTCCTGGATTTTCTCAACAATAGTTCATGTCCAATCCTGAAATTACTCTACAACTCTAAATAACAGTTTAAATGTAAATTATGCAAATCTGTTGGACATAGACCTGCGGTAGACTGACTACTTGTCCAGGGTTTACCTTGCCTCTGACCCCAGCTGGAGATAGGCACCAGCACCCCTCGCAACACCAGCAGGGATCAGTGTGATGAAAAATGGATGGAAGGATTTTGGACATAGACCACTTTCTATAGTGGTTACAAATCAATTTAGATATCTAATTCAATATGACACTTCATAGTTTGTATTACTTTTCCTTTACAGTGATAAAACCTGAACAAGTAAGCTAAACAAAATAATTAAAGTTAGACATACAATAGGAACTTTTCAAGGTCTTTAAACACTACAGAAAAACATTAATTCTTCCCGTCTTGGCAAATTACAACAGAGAACACCATCGCATCCTTTTTTACAGAAAAGGCAAAAATTACATTATAAAATGTTTTGAAGTTTTTTCTCTAAAAATTAACACTTTTTTTCTGAATTGTATGATTGCCTTTTCCATACTCTGAGGAAATGCCTCACATGTTCCTTTGTTTGACTGCATTATTAATAGCTTTTCCCACACTTTAGAAAAAAAAATTCATGTCGAACTCACCTTCAGTAAGTCGGATTCCAAATTACCTCAAGGAAGATAATAAATATTTTAAAATAATAAAACAAAAGATAAATATATTCTCATCAGATACTGTTGTCAGCAAAAAGACAACACCAAACAAATACATCAGAAACAGTTAATACTTAATTGTTAAAAAAGTGTCTAGGTTTATATACTTCAAATAAATAACATTTAAGACAAGAATTTTACTATTTAATTATTTAACAATCACAAGAATTTAAAAAATAACCAGTGTCTGTTCTGAAAATCATTATCTACTAAGTCATCTCTTGGAAAGATGCAAAGCTTTAACATGTACGACCTATCGGCTTTGAACATTTCTTGGTGAGTTGTGTTTTGACTCAAGAATATTCTTAGTTTTTTTAATCAGATTTGTTCTATCTATTAAGGCCGAGATGTTTGATGTCTACTTGTGCAGATTTGTAGTGCTTATTTTGACATAGTGATGCAACTCCCTTGGCCTTCAAAGAAAAGGGCTGATATATTTTCTTTTTCTGATACAGCACAATGGATTAAATCTCAGACACTCTGTGGATCTCAGCTTGTTTCTGGTAGGCCTATTCAGAACTCTCAAAGTTACCTGCAGGCGGTATAAAATCTTTAAAAGATTAGTCCTGCAAGTTTCACAGTTTGCTTTTTGCCTTAAGGCTCCCACCGATTGCAAAAGGTATTTATTTATTTATTTTGCAACACTTAACTCTTTCTGTCTATGCTTTTCATCAAATTTATATTCCTCGTGTAATTTGTAGCTATCATTTAAATATTGGAGAATTTTAATGTTGCGGAAGAACTCTGAGGACAAGAAGAGAAATGAGCTAAGATGGATGTGTCAGAAAACGCAATGTATTGGCATGAAAGGAGCAAGACAATGGAACACAGAAGACAGCAAAGATGAGTGGAAGAGTAGTAAAAGAAAGAAAGGAAGGCAGGTGAGCTATGTGCGTTCTGACCTTCCCCCTTCTTGTCAGAATAAAATAAACCCAGCATCCTCTGCCCTTTTGGCTGCATTGGACTGCCAGTCTATCAGCTGTCCCATTAACATGTCAGAACAAACAAACTAAACACACAACACAAAGGACCAGAGAGGAACAGGACGGACGGATGGATGGATGCCCTAGCTTGCAGGATGAGTGCTCTATAGCATTGTAGTGAGAGATGTACTGCTGAACATTGTGGATCTGTCATCAGTCATTTCTCTCTGGCTTGCTTTCTTTTTACTCTGTCAACAAACAATGGCACAGCCATCTTTCAGCCTCACAAGCCAAGCACAGCCAGTTTAAGCAAGGCATTGTTCTGCATGCATGATACACTATTCAAGATTTATGAATTTATCTTCTGAAATTTTATTAGAATATTGCATCTTTCACTCAGTGCAGCGCTAAACTAGGTCACATTTTTTGATCTTATAAGAAGTCTTAAATTATGCTCCTAACTCTCTCGTGTCTCCTCTGCTGTTCGCAAGGTGTTGAAAAGGACGTGAGGAAGTAGGGAGGCTGGATAACTGAGACTCTGTGAGTCAGGATGCAGATCGTCTATTTGTTTGTATATTTGGACATTTAATCTCGTCAAGTGGGTTATAGAGCACAGCTGTCTGTATACAAAACCAGTGGGGTGGCTGATCTAATACATTGAGGCTCTTTTTACCTCTTTGCATGCCCCCCTTGTCCTCCCACACTTTCTTTTTTTTTGTTTCTGTCTGTGTATTATTTTGTACAGAAAGAACTGCAGTGGCTCCTGCTGGAGCTTGTAAGAACTGTTGGGAAAACTAATAGATGTAGAGGTTTTTCATTCTTGACCTAGTTGTTGCATATGAGTTTTTTCACGTTAATCGCATCAAAATACTAACGGTAAGCAGCATTGAAAATGTCTTGAATCTGGTTGAATATCAATCATATAGCAGCAACTTGATTTGATTGATTTATGTGGCTCTAATCAGGCCTGGATGTTGCTAAAGAAAGTTAATCTAGGTGAGCTAAACTGTACTCATTTTTAAATAGGTATGGGCAATCACTTTTTCAAATGGCACCACATAGATTTATATTTTTGGCTTCTCATAATTAGGTTTGACATTGTTTGAATTTGAACAATTCTGAATCTAATTCCATGGGTCCTTGTTCCTACCAATTTTTGATTCTGATTTTGATGAAAGACCATAAAAGTTTACATGCTTCAATATTGGCTGGTTACAAATTCTGTCTGTAGGCCTATTAAATTGTCAGAACTTCTTAGTAAAATTTAAATCCCTGAAAATCTAACTTTGTGTAAACATTACTGTAAATTATCATAAAGTTATTATCAATCAATATCAAACCTATGAATTGTAATATCTTTTGACAGAGTTACATTTTCACATTGAGCTTTCTCTATTAAAATCTCATTAAAACATATTTGCATATATCCATTTTCTGATGGTTTAGGCATCTATGCCCTATTAGACCACTTTATTATGTTATTTATCTATTTTTACTGTCTTGTGCTTCTAGGAAGAGTTGGAGGAAAAGGCATCAGAGCAGGAAGGCTTCGCTGCAGAGTTTTTACTACACATCAGTTCCACTCACTATAGACGTGAAGGTAGTAACGCTTTACTTTTGAGGACAATTAGATTTTTAACTCATGCAGTTCATTCAGTTAAGGGGTTTTATCATATGAAAATAATCCAAAATAAACCAAAATAATGTATGAAGTTACATCCAAAATGATTTATAAGTTCAGCAGATCTATAGTGCTTTTCATTCTATACAGAAAATTTAGGGGGAAAAAACAGGTATCTGTTAACCCCTAGAACCCTACGGACCCACCGGTGGGTCCAGCTGCCATGTGACCTCGTAATTTTAACAAACCCCCAGTATTGATGTAAAAAACACATTTGGCACAGTTTGGTGACATTTTTGGATAAATGTGCCAAAATGGCCTCTCCGCCTAAGAAATTTCTCACTAATACCATTCTAAAATAAATATGATTCATCTGATTGAGTCCAAATGGTATATTTTTACACAACAGTTAGATTTAAAAGTCTGTACTACTTTTTTGTGCTATAAATAATATTTTGGTAGTGTTTTGCAATGTTTATTTCAAAGAAAACTTTGGCGAGGTTCAAAAAATGAAAAATATTTTGTATTTTGTCCCTAATATTTCAGGCAGGGTCAAAGCTACAATGGTGCTGACACCAGAAAACCACTCTATGACATCTTACCTTTACAGAGGTACCAAAAGTTTCTTCTTAAATCTAATAGCTGTGAGGCTATAAGTGATTTACTTTTGTGTGTTTTTGTCAGGCAGAAATTTATTTATACCCCCTGAGGGTGTAAGAGGTTAAGACATAAAGTAAGAGAAAGTATAAAAAAGGCTCTGCTCCTCCTACAGAAGGTGTGCAAATTTAGAAAAGGAACACATTTTCTCAGGGAACATTCCTTAGCACATCATTAGTGCAGCAGGTTAAAGATGAGGTTCATCCTGACTCAGATGGTGTTTAGTTTTGTTGGCAGTGCGGCATCCTTTGAATAATATGATCTCAACGCCAGTGTTGCAGGTGGCTGAGTAGTCATTTTATTATTTACCTTTAAGCTACACCTTCCAATGCCATAGCACACATAGATTTGTATGGCTACAATGCTGTAGATTCTTCACTGATATTAGGGAAGTTTTTTTTCAGCTGGCAGAAATAATGTAGCATCGAAACTAGGAATCTAAAATAAAAAATGAGCAATTACAGGAGAATTTAAAGGTTGAAACCACTTCTGATCGATTATGGACTCTTGATGCCAATGCCTACTCATAATAACAAAAGCTATTGTTTAAGAAACCACATTTTGTGTTACGTTGTGCTGCTTTTGACAAAAAAAAATATGTTCTAAAACATTTTTGTCTTGCAATCATGCATTAAAGAAAAAAACATATATATAACGATTCTCATGAAGGGGGAACTTTTTTACATTGCATGCTTTTAACTTGAAAAGATATATGCTTTTTCCAGTTAGCAGTGTTTGTTCCTTTTCTGATAAGCTAGCATTTTATTAAAGGAGATGTAGACCATTTTAGAAAAAAAGCTAAGTGTGAAATGGATTGATGACACTGTTATTGACACTATTTTCACTACTTAACTCAACATATCAGGTAAAGTTAAAATTGTATTAAAAAAACATAGTAGTTTAAAGGAAAAAAACAAATATAATAAAATAAACAAATTAAAACTAGTAAAACCACATACAAAACACTATATGAATCTGTTCCTTTTTTTGGGTACATTAAACAAGCAATTTTTAGCAAAGCTCATAATGAGACCACAGTTTGTGAACACCACTTAAAGTAAAATTAAAGTTGGTTTTTAATCAAGTTTGAAAGGACAGCTGCATTTATGTCTTTCACTAAATTAAATTGTTTATCTGTACACATACAGTCCTTTATGAAAGTATTCAGCCCCCTTGAACGTTTAAACCTTTTGCCACATTTCAGGCTTCAAATATAAAGAAATAAAATTGTAATGTTTTAATAATCAGGAAGTGGAACAAAACTTATTGGATATTTTAAACTTTAAAAAAAAAGCAAAGGAAAAATTAATAAAAAAATATTTTCTCTCATGAAGGCCAGATTTTTGCAGTATATGACTGATTGTTGTACAATGGACAGTCTCCCACCTCAGCTGCAGATCTCTGCAGTTCATCCAGAGTGATCCTGGCCCTTTTGGCTGCATCTCTGACCAGTCTTCTCCTTGTTTTAGCAGAAAGTTTAGAGGGACGTCCATGTTTCCTTAGACTTGAAGTGGTCTCATACTCATACTCTTTCATTACAATGTTATCACTTGCATGGTGCTCCATGGGATGCTTGAAGCTTGGGAAAACGTTTTGTATCCAAATCCTGCTTTAAACTTCTTCACAACAGTAGTATCTTGGACCTACCTGGTATGTTCCTTGTTCTTCATGATGCTCTCTGCGCTTTAAACAGACCTCTCAGGCTTTTACAGAGCAGCTGCATTTATATTCACACTTGATTACAGACAGGTGGATTCTATTTATCATCATCAGTCATTTAGGTCATCATTGGATCATTCAGAGAATTTTGCACACCCCACTCTTCAGTTTTTTATTTGTAAAAAAAAAAGAAAAAAAAATTATATATATATATATATATATATATATATACTGTATATATATATATATATATATATATATATATATATATATATATATATATATATCCAAGAAATTTCAATTTCAACTTCACGATTTTGTCACAAAAAAATTGCTATTTTATATCTTTATGTCTGAGTTCCTAAATGTGGCAAAAGTTGAAAGGTTCAATGACACTGAATACTTTCCCAAGGCACCGTATGTTTAAATGTTTCTTCCATTTTGTACACCACAAGTGTCATTCTTTCCTTTCCTTCTTCTTTGTATCTTTGATAAGCATTTGCATAAACAAATTTCTAAATTTGTATCAGTATTTAGGTGCATTTATAATTTAAGAGAACATTTTTATTTCTGAAAGCTACTAACCAAACCGTAAACAACTAAAATTCTCTGAGTTATCTAACCATCTGACCCAGTTCGTCCTCCTTGTTATTGCCTCTGATGTCTTCCTCACTCAGTTTTTCCCTTTCTGCCATCCAGCTTTCCATCTTTTTCTTTCACTTAATTTCAGTTTCTTCCCTCTTGGCATATCCTCACATAAACCTTAAATGAAACAATGTATATTTTTTTATCTAATTTAGATCTAATTAGGAATCTTTTATAGGCCTACATGCACACTAGACCAACTGACCAAATGCATTTTGTTTATCCTCGGCAGTCCAATGTGTAGTTGAACTGCTAATTAAAACTAAAGCCATATCATAATGTATATAAATAATAACTAATTTAAATGGACTATAATTTCTATCAACACACCTAAGGGTTTATCTTTAAATGTGTGTTCTTATGAGATATATGCCTCTTAATGACTCATTTCTTAACCATTAAAGAAACAAAGCCCACAGATAAACTAACATAGCATCATATTTCAGTAAATTAAAGGACTGGTAGAAGACATATTTTGACAAAGGGTGTCCAAGGAAATTCCTTGTTTGCTCTAAAGCATTTGTTTAAAACAACAGAAAAAGTACAAATCTTTTAACCGGTCACCTGAAAATGTATGGGTGTCATCAAACTCACATGCCCCACAATACCTATAATCAGGAGGTGTATAACACAGAAAAATTCTTACCAAATACCACGAGTAAAATAAGAACGTTATGCTAAACTGATAGTTGATGAAGAAGATGTGAAATGTCCACATATGATTAAAAATCCAATACTCAGTTTTGTACCTGGACAAAACTTGGGGACAGTGATGACCAATCCCCCTCTTAATTTAGGGTTGGAAGAGGTCAAGGCAGTGACATGTATGGGAGAGACATTGATGGAGGGCCCACAGCATCCTGACAACTTATTTTTGGTGGGTTTATCCTTCAACCATGTTGATTCCATTAGCCTCTACCTGACAGCGAGTGGCTGTGCTCCAAGTTCTACATCAGAGGCGAGAGAGAATGAGAGACAGAAATACAGAGAGAAGGACAGAGGTAAAAAATGGCTGTCCTTTTCTTGTATGATTACTCTTTCAAAACACAACCACAAGTAATTACTATAATGTAGCATGACATGTGATTTAAAAGCGTATACGGGTAGTCATGAGATTAGTAGCTGGTGTGACAATCTTGGGGCAAAATTTCACTCTTGAGTCTGACAACGACAGTGAGACTAAATTTGACAGGGGTGATGAGGACCATTATGCCATCATTAGAGACCAGAAGCATTATTCTGTCCCTGCTTAAAGTGGGTCACAGCCCTAATTCCATCTTTGTCGCCGCTACCTCGTTGTAGCATTTTCCCACGCACAGTTACAAATCTCCCCTTCATTTGCTCCTCACACAATTTAGATTCCATTCCGGGGAAACTGGTTTTGGAAAAGACACTTCAGGTCTGGTGCATTATTACTGTGGCCTGTACACCCCCCTCACTTAGGCCAGGCTGAATTAGATCTGGGGAAAATGGAATGAATAATTGTATTTCATACTTGGAAAAAAGCTAATATTTTTTTTGTCAGCACTTTAGTACATCCCTGATGACTTGTGCTAAAATCTTGTGCAAGAGCTGCATCTTTTGGAACCTCTCAAATGGTCACTGACTTGGCATGGTTTCACCTCCACTCGAACATTGATCCAGGGATGTATTAATTGATGGGATGGAATGTAACCATTATGAAGATGGTACTAAACTGGTCGATGATTTCTGCCAAGTGCTTAGCAGGAACATTAGCTTAGCAGAAGTAGCAAAATTACTAAGAGGCTGATCGGAATTAGATATTACTCATTTTGGGGTTAATGAATTTGAACATGATTAAAAGTCCTTTATTCAATTGAGTTCACATTAAAATAGTCAAGGGAGCTAGGAACTGTCTCAAAGTCAAGCTTTGACAGAACAATTTATATGATGCCTTTGAACTCATTAGCTTGAGAAAGCTAATTAAAGCTTTCTGAATGGTTCCTTAACCTGTGAAATCTCCCACCAAGGCTGACCACGAGAGAAGGTGGTTCAGAGGATAAGCTTTTATTGGAACTTGATAGGAGCTCAGTACAGGAATTAATTGTTGATCGAGTTTCAGCTTGTGAAAGTTTCCCATTTACTCTTCCAATTCAATTTTAATAGATGGGGATTGAAATGTATTTTATATTTTAATATATATATATATATATATATATATATATATATATATATATATATATATATATATATATATATGTATATGTATATATATATATATATATATGTATATGTATATATATATGTATATGTATATATATATATATATATATGTATATGTATATATATATGTATATGTATATATATATATATATATATGTATATATATATATATATGTATATGTATATGTATATATATATATATATGTATATGTATATATATATATATATATATATATATATATATATATATATATACATATATACAGTGGGGCAAAAAAGTATTTAGTCAGCCACCAATAGTGCAAGTTCTCCCACTTAAAAAGATGGGAGAGGCCGGTAATTTTCATCATAGATATACCTCAACTATGAGAGACAAAATGAGAAAAAATAATCCAGAAAATCACATTGTCTGATTTTTAAAGAATTTATTTGCAAAATATGGTGGAAAATAAGTATTTGGTCAATAACAAAAGTTCATCTCAATACTTTGTTATATACCCTTTGTTGGCAATGACAGAGATCAAACGTTTTCTGTAAGTCTTCACAAGGTTTTCACACACTGTTGCTGGTATTTTGGCCCATTCCTCCATGCAGATCTCCTCTAGAGCAGTGATGTTCTGGGGCTGTCGCTGGGCAACACAGACTTTCAACTTCCTCCAAAGATTTTCTATGGGGTTGAGATCTGGAGACTGGCTAGGCCACTCCAGGACCTTGAAATGCTTCTTACGAAGCCACTCCTTCGTTACCCGGGCGGTGTGTTTGGGATCATTGTCATGCTGAAAGACCCAGCCACGTTTCATCTTCAATGCCCTTGCTGATGGAAGGAGGTTTTCACTCAAAATTTGACGATACATGGCCCCATTCATTCTTTCCTTCACACGGATCAGTCGTCTTGGTCCCTTAGCAGAAAAACAGCCCCAAAGCATGATGTTTCCACCCCCATGCTTCACTGTAGGTATGGTGTTCTTTGGATGCAACTCAGCATTCTCTCTCCTCCAAACACGACGAGTAGAGTTTTTACCAAAAAGTTCTATTTTGGTTTCATCTGACCATATGATATTCTCCCAGTCATTGTCTGGATCATCCAAATGCTCTCTAGCAAACTTGAGACGGGCCTTGACATGTACTGGCTTAAGCAGGGGGACACGTCTGGCACTGCAGGATTTGAGTCCCTGGCGGCGTAGTGTGTTACTGATGGTAGCCTTTGTTACTTTGGTCCCAGCTCTCTGCAGGTCAATCACTAGGTCCCCCCGTGTGTTTCTGGGATTTTTACTCACCGTTCTTGTGATCATTTTGACCCCACGGGGTGAGATCTTGTGTGGAGCCCCAGATCGAGGAAGATTATCAGTGGTCTTGTATGTTTTCCATTTTCTAATAATTGATCCCACAGTTGATTTCTTCACACCAAGCTGTTTACCTATTGCAGATTCAGACTTCCCAGCCTGGTGCAGGTCTATAATTTTGTTTCGGGTGTCCTTTGACAGCTCTCTAGTTTTGGCCATGGTGGAGTTTAGAGTGTGACTGTTTGAGGTTGTGGACAGGTCTCTTTTATACTGATAACGGGTTCAAACAGGTGCCATTAATGAAGGTAACGAGTGGAGGACAGAGGAGCCTCTTACAGAAGAAGTTACAGGTCTGTGAGAGCCAGAACTCTTGCTTGTTTGTAACTGACCAAATACTTATTTTCCACCATATTTTGCAAATAAATTCTTTAAAAATCAGACAATGTGATTTACTGGATTTTTTTTTTTCATTTTGTCTCTCATAGTTGAGGTATATCTATGATGAAAATTACCAGCCTCTCTCATCTTTTTGAGTGGGAGAACTTGCACTATTGGTGGCTGACTAAATACTTTTTTGCCCCACTGTATATATATATATATATATATATATATTTTTTTTTTTAATAAGCAGGTTTGGGTTTTGTTTTAGAGTACCTCTGGATTAGGGTTTCCAGAAGAGACTCCAGGCACTGTTTGCTAATTAGTATGATTTGTTTAATAAACACCAAATCTCAAAAGTCGCTTTATGCTTTGATGAACACCCGGTTAATCTTCTAAGGATATATTGTATACCCTTTGTCTTCTCCTTGGTACATACCTCTTTAGCTACAGTTAATTCTCTTATATTTATTCTTAATTATTTAATGCATCGCTGCCTTTTTTTTCCTCTAAGAATTTCTTTAACACTTTAATTTAGATGTACTCACTTGACAAAATTAGGAAATTTGATAGTATTTTTGTCATGATCATGACTCTGAGAGCTGGCCTAATTGCTCATTTCATTCACCTACCTAACTCTGCCTGATGTCCCATTACCATTCATCTAATCCACCTGCTTATGCTTCTTTATATAACGCTCAGTTCCAACTATCAGGACTGATTGTATACTTTGAAGAACAGAGGCTGGACCCAAGCACAACCAAGACAGGTCAGTGACGTTAGAACACTGTTTATTTAAAAGCGTACTTGGTGAGCGGGGCTGAGTTTGAGAGGGGCAGGCTGCAGACAGATAGGCAGACAAATTGTGTGGGGGCAGACAGTTTATGCGGCGCTTTCCTGGGTTTGTGATCCAGAGAGAGGAAGGCAGACAGTCCGGGCCAGATAGATTTGAAGTTCCAGAGATCCAGAGGCAGAACAGAAAAGATATTCAGGCAGGCTGACAGAGTACAAGCGGGATTAGGTAGGCTTGGTATTAGACAGAATGGGTCAGTTAACAGATAGGCAAACAGGTAATTTGGATGATGCTGGATTAATCTTACTGGGTTGGCATGAGATATTCTGGCGCTGACGACTGCTCTGATGGTGATTATATAGTGATGGAAACAGGTGAAGCCGGTGAGAGCTGATTTTGGAACTGGTGGAGCTGAGCAGGTGTATGGAATGAGTTATCAGCCCAGCATCAGTGCCAAGATCTATCATTACAATTATAGTGACTTTTAAAAACCATGTCTCTTATTCCTAAAACCCTCCTAAGAAATCCTAAGCCTATTATTCTTCAACAGAGTGCAGGGGAGTAACACAATATCTGAGTTCAAAAGATATTCTGCCCAACTGCTGAGAGGAGCATAGGGCTGGCGCAGGTACAGTATGTGATCTGTAAATACATCACTGTAGTCCTCCAGTTTTCCAGAATATATTTTGAATGTCAGTTGAAGGGTCAGTTAGTCTCTAAGCAGACATGTCATAGGAATTTCAATTTTAATATTTCACTCTGAGGTAAATCCTTCCACAGTGAGAGATTGGAAATGTTTTATTCAGAGACCCCTGTTCAGCCTTTTGAAAACAATACAGACTCAAGGAAGTATGAAATACCATCAATACAGAAACGGACCTTGCAAGCAGGTCTATACTTTTGATGCCTTCATCCTAATTTGCTTTGAGTAACACTTATATTTTATATCTTTGACCTATTATTTAATCTACTCTTAGGCTAATGATATTACACAGAACCTTTTAGTTCTTTAAATAGAAGCAACTAAACTTTTATTAATTTTGAATGTCAGCATCCACAGGTGATAAAAAACATCTTCTAGCATTCTTTAAACAGACATTCAAATTCAGTTTTGTGCAAAATAACATTTCACCTAAACTGTTCTATAGAATTCACAATATTATATAAGTGATGTTTAATTTTTCAACTACATATATATTCTTCCTCAGACAATTTTTGATGAATAAAGACATTAGTAGCCTTTTAGGTGTGTAAGGATCCTTTCTTCTGGGGACACTTAGTTTTGCCTAAAAGTCAATAGGGAACAGCTTGCTACATTCCTAGTATTGTCTGCTTATAAATTGCAGTACACCCTCTGCTTTATAGGTTAAGTCAGGATGAAGGTATCAGCTGCTCCATGTCTGCTTAAGCAGAAAATAAAACAAATTTCAAACTACACCACAGATAAAGTCCAAAATGTACCCATGCATGAGCATATGTGTGCATCCTTATATTGGATATTTTAGATGCAGATTGATATACTGTATTCAAATACTTTTTTGTTTTGGCTGATATCAGTGTGATTTATTGTTAGAATTGCTAGCTCTACAAAAGATATATATTTTTTAAGATACAAGTAGTTTACACTTAATAAATATACCATTACCCAGCACCAATTTCAATACAGAATACAGATAACATAATAGAACATATCATCTCCCAACCTTAATTTACCCAGCTCAATTTTCCGAGTTTTCCTTAAAAATGCAAATCCCCTGACGTAATGGGCAAAGGGTAGTAAAGATTCTGATGTATTTTTCACCCTCTGTGTCCGTCTGCATGCCCACAGCTCTATGCCGAGTCTCCTATATGACTCTGTCACATGTCAGTATTTCACAAGTTCGTAACCTGGTCTAAGGAGAGAAAATATTGTAAGTAAATCTTACAATAAGTAAGTAAAGCTTTTTGATACTCAGGTTTTTCATTTTAGGGACTGGCAATATCAGTTTGATAACTAAACTCTGTGTCAAGTCATCCCAGACTTATCTATGAGTAAGAGAATATGACGAACACTTTTTAATGGAAGGCAAATAGCACAATCTACAATCCAAAGGGAGAGGATAAGAAGTCTTGAGGTGCACATTCCTCATCAGTGGACCATAAAGTGTTAATAAAATCATTAAATCAGAACCTCCTCCACATTCCGGGGGCAAAACATCTCAACCCAAAGCAGACTTGTTGGGCTCTGTTTTTTTCCCCCTATAAGTTAAAACTCTATTATCACCCCAATTGTAAAAATGTAAAGGTGGATGCTCTCCAGGCAGTTTTCTTATTTCTTATTATTCAAGAACCCTGATCCCTGTCTGCCACCTGATCGTCCACTTTGCTGCTGTTTGGAGGACTCGATCCATACTGCTCTACCTGCTAGTACTGAGAACCCGGCCAACCACTACAGTGGAACTATACACTATTTCTTCCCAATGTGGCCAGTAAGCCTTGTCTAGGCCTAATAATCTCCTCTTTCTGGCCATGTGGGTCCAAAGCAGACCCTTCGTTTCCCCAACCGCGCTTCTGGTAGCTCTCAATGACTCGAGATGTCTGTGACTTTGTCTCATCTTGTGAAGTTTGTCCATGTGCCAAATCATCTACTCAACCTTCGACAGGCAACTTTTAGCAATTTCCTGTTCCTAGATGGCCATGGTCCCACATCGGGGTAAACTTTGACACTAAACTACCTTTGTGGATCGGTTCTCCAAGGCGGTTCATTTGGTGGCACTTTATGGCTTTCCCTCTGCTAAACGGACGGAGGTCCCAGTTCACTTCCAGATTCTGGAAGGTTTTCTGTCAGTTGATGGAGCCTCCTCCAGCCTTTCTTCAGGTTACTGCACACAGACTAATTGTCAAACCATGCAGGTAAAACAGCAACTGGGCCCCTTTTTAAGGTGTTTTGCCACCACTTAACCCTTTCTTGGACCTCACTACCTGCTCTTGGCTGAACTGTCGCACAACTTCCATGTTTCTTCCTCTACTGGCCCCTCCAGTTTGAGATATGTCAGGTTTCATCCTCCCATCTTCAACCATCAGGAAACTGAGGTGGAAGTACCGATGGCCCAACTACACATCCAATGTTGTCGGACAGCCTGGATCAGGACCCAGGCTCCCATCTCCCGAGGTAATTCTCATTAAGTTACCCAACACCCTTGTAGAAACCATCGGGGTCCTTCTTTTCAACCTGGTGACCAGGTTTGGCTCTACACAGCTCATCTGTGATTCAACACGGAATCCAAGAAGAAGTTTACCATTACATTCATAAGCCTGTATGAGACTGTATCTAATATTAATCCTGCCACGTATCATATGTGCTTCTCTCGTTCTACGAAGCTCGATGTTTCTCAACTAAAGCATTGCTCCCAGTGTGCTCCTCCACCAACCCCTCCTCCTTGGATAATTGATGGAGGCTCTGTGTACACTATTCGAAGGATTCTGGACTCTGGTTGCCGAGGTCAGGGACTTCAATATCTGGTGAACCTGGCTGGCTCTGGTCCAGAAGAACATTCATGTATTCCTTGTCATTTCATCCTTGACCAATCACTTATCAGGGGCTTCAAGCGCTGTCACCCTGGACCATCTGGTGCTGGTCCTTGAGAGGGGGGTCCTGTCAGGTAATGGTCAGGTGACCATGGGGTTTGGTTCTACCTACCAGCTCGTGGCTCAGACATCTTGCCTTCATGTCACAAGTGCGTGCCATCCCCCGCTCACTGCTCACTTCTGCCATGGCTTGGCATCACTGGCATAATACTTTCATACCGATCACTCCATGTTCAAGTTCAGCACCCTTGCTGAGAATCCCAGTGAAAAGCAAGTCTTTCTATTCGGAGGTAAACTGTATTTCCTATATTCTGCATACTCACCAGTTATGTATTTCCAAGTATCCCTGTTCTCTGATGCACTCATTACATTTGATAGCTAAAACATGACTGACGAGTCTTGTAAACAGGTCCCCTTGTGTCTGTTACAAAAACATGCAAACAGTTGTGATTGTTAGGATCCAGGGTTTTGCCCACCAGAGGGCGCCATGGATCCATGCCTGGGGAGCTTGGACTCAGAATGGACAGCTGTTTTCCATTCTGCTGATTAAGGAAGCTTTCCCTATATAAGCTGAGTGTGACCTCCCCTCTGAGCTGGATTGTTGTCCTTTCTGTGCCACCATGCCTGTCTGAACCTGAGAACCTGCAGAACCCTGTGGTTTCCAATAAATATTGGACTTTTTAATCCCCCCCCCCCCCCCTGTGTCTGTGAGTCTGCATTTGGGCTAGTAAAGCCACCGCTTCATGACAGAACGATCCAGCCAACAGACTAGCCCAGCAGACTCCTTCTACGCGCTCCTGGAGAGCCCGCTCTGTGCCGTCTGGAGACCCCTGAGCCCGCTCTGTTCCGTCTGGAGACCCCTGAGCCCGCTCTGTGCCGTCTGGAGACCCCTGAGCCTGCTCTGCGTCTTCCAGAGACTCCGGATTTGGAGCCACAATCGGTGGTTCCCTCTGTTCCTGAGGTGGAGCCACAATCGGTGGTTCCCTCTGTTCCTGAGGTGGAGCCACAGTCGGTGGCTTTCTCTGTTCCGGATGCGGAGCCGCAGTCGGCGGCTTCCTCTGCTCTGGATGTGGAGCCGTAGTGGTCGTACCTGTTTGAGCCTGCTGCAGAGCAGGGGGAGCGGAGACGGCATCCTTCTCGGGGCTTCTTGCTGAAGCGGAGGTGACGCCCTCCTCCAAGGCCCCTGCAGCTTCTGAGACTCTGCTCTGCTGCCGGTTCCATGGCCGGTCACCTGAGACTCTTCCTGGCATCCCTGGTTCGCCCTTCGCCCTCCATGGGCAAGTTGTTTTGTTTTCTTTGGGGCGTCTGGAATCCGCCCTTGAGGGGGGGGGGGTACTGTTAGGATCCGGGGTTTTGCCCACCAGAGGGCGCCATGGATCCATGCCTGGGGAGCTTGGACTCAGCATGGACAGCTGTTTTCCATTCTGCTGATTAAGGAAGCTTTCCCTATATAAGCTGAGTGTGACCTCCCCTCTGAGCTGGATCGTTGTCCTTTCTGTGCCACCATGCCTGTCTGAACTATCAAGTGAGGATATCAATTTATATTGAGATTTCTCAACATATTTTTGGAGAATAGACTTTCTGAAGTGCATACATTTGGATACGTAAGTGCTGGGCCTAACACTAGGAGAACCTCCCTTGAGCTTTGGATTTGGATTAATATTCACATGTGGACAACAAAATGCCTCCAAAGATGAAATATGAGGAGGACTTCATCACTGCTACTCAGGTACGTGATCTACTGGAGCAGCAGAAGTCTGTTTATATGGAGTTGTTAAAACAGCAAGAAAATACATACAGGTGCTGGTCATAAAATTAGAATATCATGAAAAAGTAGATTGATTTCAGTAATTCCATTTAAAAAGTGAAACTTGTATATTATATTCATACATTACATACAAACTCATATATTTCAGATGTTTATTTTGTTTAATTTTGATGATTACAAATGACAACAAATGAAAATCTCAAATTTATCATATCAGAAAATTAGAATATTGTGAAAAGGTTCAAAATTGATGGCCCCTGGTGCCACACTCTAATCAGCTAATTAACTCAAACCACCTGCAAAAGCCTTTAAATGGTCTTTCAGTCTAGTTCTATAGGCTACACAATCATGGGGAAGACTGCTGACTTGACAGTTGTCCAAAAGACGACCATCGACACCTTGCACAAGGAGGGCAAGACACAAAAGGTCATCGCTAAAGAGGCTGGCTGTTCACAGAGCTCAGTGTCCAAGCACATTAATAGAGAGGCGAAGGGAAGGAAAAGATGTGGTCGAAAAAAGTGTACAAGCAAGAGAGATAACCGCACCCTGGAGAGGATTGTGAAACAAAACCCATTCAAAATTTTGGGGGAGATTCACAAAGAGTGGACTGCAGCTGGAGTGAGTGCTTCAAGAACCACCACACACAGACGTATGAAAGACATGGGTTTCTGCTGTCGCATTCCTTGTGTCAAGCCACTCTTGAACCACAGACAGCGTCAGAAGCGTCTTGCCTGGGCTAAAGAGAAACAGGACTGGACTG
The DNA here is from genome assembly GCA_030533445.1 of Cyprinodon diabolis. Taxonomy (NCBI): domain Eukaryota; kingdom Metazoa; phylum Chordata; class Actinopteri; order Cyprinodontiformes; family Cyprinodontidae; genus Cyprinodon; species Cyprinodon diabolis. The sequence continues at coordinate 15,933,044 of CM060074.1, forward strand.
CTGGTGAGTGGTCCAAAGTCATGCTCTCTGATGAAAGTAAATTTTGCATTTCCTTTGGAAATCAAGGTCCCAGAGTCTGGAGGAAAAGAAGAGAGGCACTTCATCCACGTTGCTTGAAGTCCAGTGTAAAGTTTCCACAGTCAGTGATGGTTTGGGGTGCCATGTCATCTGCTGGTGTTGGTCCATTGTGTTTTCTGAGGTCCAGGGTCAACGCAGCCACATACCAGGAAGTTTTAGAGCACTTCATGCTTCCTGCAGCTGACCAACTTTTTGGAGATGCAGATTTCATTTTCCAACAGGACTTGGCACCTGCACACAGTGCCAAAGCTACCAGTACCTGGTTGAAGGACCATGGTATCCCTGTTCTTAATTGGCCAGCAAACTCTCCTGACCTTAACCCCATAGAAAATCTATGGGGTATTGTGAAGAAGAAGATGCAATACACCAGACCCAACAATTCAGAAGAGCTAAAAGCCACTATTAGAGCAACCTGGGCTATCATAACACCTGAGCAGTGCCACAGACTGATCGACTCCATGCCACGCCGCATTGCTGCAGTAATACAGGCCAAAGGAGGCCCAACTAAATACTGAGTGCTGTACATGCTCATACTTTTCATGTTCATACTTTTCAGTTGGCCAACATTTCTATAAATCCTTTGTTTTTATTGGTCTTCAGTAATATTCTAATTTTCTGATATGATGAATTTGAGATTTTCATTTGTTGTCATTTGTAATCATCAAAATTAAACAAAATAAACATCTGAAATATATGAGTTTGTATGTAATGTATGAATATAATATACAAGTTTCACTTTTTAAATGGAATTACTGAAATCAATCTACTTTTTCATGATATTCTAATTTTATGACCAGCACCTGTACAAAGGCTTTGTGCAAATGCTCATGGATTCATTCAACAAAAGACTGGATGGACTCACAAAAGATTTGTGTGACCTGAGGGCAAGCCTTCAGTTCACTCAGAAGGATTTTGAGGATGAAAAGCTTCATGCAGAAAAGTTGTCCCAAAACTGTAAAGACCTGAACAATGATGTCAACATGCTCAATTCAAAGATGAACACTGTGAATGTGAAAATTGACTATTTGGAAAATCAGTCTCGGCGTAAAAACCTGGTTTTTGATGGAATCCCTGAGTCTGAACATGAAAAATGGAGTGATTCAGAGGATAAAATAAGAAAGATCCTGAGTAAAAAACTCAAACTAGACCAAAAACACATTGAGCTTGAGCGTGTCCATCGCTCTGGAAAGCCACCTGCTAAAGATGAAAAACCAAGGCCAATCGTGGCTAGGTTTCTTTGTTTCAAAGACAGAAATACTGTTTTGGAGAAGGCAAGATACACTATATTGCCAAAAGTATTTGCTCACCCATCCAAATTATTGGAATCAGGTGTTCCAATCACTTCCATGGCCACAGGTGTATAAATTCAAGCACCTAGGCATGCAGACTGTTTTTACAAACATTTGTGAAAGAATGGGTCGCTCTCAGGAGCTCAGTGAATTCCAGCGTGGAACTGTGATAGGATGCCACCTGTGCAACAAATCCAGTCGTGAAATTTCCTCGCTCCTAAATATTCCACAGTCAACTGTCAGCTGTATTATAAGAAAATGGAAGTGTTTGGGAACGACAGCAACTCAGCCACGAAGTGGTAGGCCACGTAAACTGACGGAGCGGGGTCAGCGGATGCTGAAGCGCATAGTGCGAAGAGGTCGCCAACTTTCTGCAGAGTCAATCACTACAGACCTCCAAACTTCATGTGGCCTTCAGATTAGCTCAAGAACAGTGCGCAGAGAGCTTCATGGAATGGGTTTCCATGGTCGAGCAGCTGCATCCAAGCCATACATAACCAAGTGCAATGCAAAGCGTCGGATGCGGTGGTGTAAAGCACGCCGCCACTGGACTCTAGAGCAGTGGAGACGCGTTCTCTGGAGTGACGAATCGCGCTTCTCCATCTGGCAATCTGATGGACGGGTCTGGGTTTGGCGGTTGCCAGGAGAACGGTACTTGTCTGACTGCATTGTGCCAAGTGTAAAGTTTGGTGGAGGGGGGATTATGGTGTGGGGTTGTTTTTCAGGAGCTGGGCTTGGCCCCTTAGTTCCAGTGAAAGGAACTCTGAATGCTTCAGCATACCAAGACATTTTGGACAATTCCATGCTCCCAACTTTGTGGGAACAGTTTGGAGCTGGCCCCTTCCTCTTCCAACATGACTGTGCACCAGTGCACAAAGCAAGGTCCATAAAGACATGGATGACAGAGTCTGGTGTGGATGAACTTGACTGGCCTGCACAGAGTCCTGACCTCAACCCGATAGAACACCTTTGGGATGAATTAGAGCGGAGACTGAGAGCCAGGCCTTCTCGTCCAACATCAGTGTGCGACCTCACAAATGCGCTTCTGGAAGAATGGTCAAAAATTCCCATAAACACACTCCTAAACCTTGTGGACAGCCTTCCCAGAAGAGTTGAAGCTGTTCTAGCTGCAAAGGGTGGACCGACGTCATATTGAACCCTATGGATTAGGAACGGGATGTCACTTAAGCTCATATGTGAGTCAAGGCAGGTGAGCAAATACTTTTGGCAATATAGTGTACCTCAAAGGATCGAACATCTACATCAATGAGGATTACTCTGAGACTGTGAGACAAAACGCAAAGAACTTATTCCTGCCATGAAAGAAGCCAGAAAGCGAGGGGATATAGCTTATCTGAGATTTGATAAGCTCATAACACACCGTCCCACAAACAAAGCAAAAGAATAATAATGTAAATGATCATGAAGTGAATGACTTTACTTGATTATGTTTGACATGGACAGCAAAGATAGTTGTTCTAAATGCCAAAAGGCAATGAAATGTCAAGTACTATGTTCTATTTGCAAAAGAGCATTTCATTTAAAATGTACTCATATAACTGGACATTATTCTAATCTCTGGCTCTCTTGGTTTTGTAGAGACTGCTCTGCTGAGTTTCCTTTTTACATGCTTGATGATGAGAACTTGCTTTCAAGTCATAACGAAAATACTATGGATAGAAATATGGATGAAAATGTATTAATATTTCACCCCTTTGATTTGAACAATCTTGACAATTCTTATAATGATGATTTTGATCCTGATATTAACTTCTTTTGTGGTACTCTAAATAATCGTTCCTGCAAATACTATAATGAAGAAAAATGTAATCTTTTGTTGGAGTCTGCATCTAAGGATAGTGTATTTTCTCTTCTCAATTTGAATATACGTAGTCTTCCTAAAGATTATGATCACTTAGTCACATTTTTATCTACATTAAATCATTCATTTTCGGTTGTTGGCCTCAGTGAAACATGGCTTACAGAAAATTCTAAAGAATCTGGTTTATATGAACTGCCAGGATACAACTCTGTCCATACTATCAGGCAGAGCCGGACAGGGGGAGGGCTGTCAATTTTTGTGAAACAAAATTTTAAATTTATTCAACGAGATGATCTAATTCTCAGTAATGAAGAATTTAATATAGAATCAACGTTTGTCGAGCTTGAGACTTCAAAAAACAAAAATATTGTGATTGGTCAAATTTATAAGCCACCTGATGTTGATATTATTAAATTTAATGATGGAATGAACAAAGTTCTTGGAAAAATAAATCAAGAAGACAAAATATGTTATATTATGGGAGATTTTAATATTAATATTTTGAAAAGTGAAATTCATGGTCCGACAAATGAATTTCTAAACATGCTGCATGCTAATTATTTTTTTCCAGCTATAGACAACCCAACCAGGATAACTAGTCAATCTGCAACTCTGATCGACAATATACTGTTTAATACTTTGTCATATGATACGATGTCTGGGCTATTATTTACAGACATAACTGATCATTTACCAGTATTTCATTTTGCAAAATATATAATAAAAATGTGAAGACAAGACAAGTTGAAACTCAATACTTTAGAAATTTTAGTAAATCAAATAAAATCAAATTTCAAAAAATGATACAAGAAATTTCTTTTGATGAAGTTTATAATGAAAATGAACCAAATTCTGCCTATAAAGGGTTCATAAAACTGTTTAATTCTTGTTTTGATAAATGTTTCCCATTAATGTATGGAGTTGTGAGGAAAAATAACCCTTGGTTTACAAGTGGCTTGAAAAAATCTTCTAGATTTAAAAATAAATTATATAAAAAATATCTTACATGCCCAACTCCACTAAACCTGGCTACATATAAATTATATAAAAATAAATTTGCTCATTTGTTGAGAGCATCTAAGAAAAAATATTACAGCAATCAGTTTAGAAAATGTTTAAATAATATAAAAAACACTTGGAAAACGATTAACCAATTATTACAAAGAAAAAAGGCTGCATCAAAGTTTCCTTCAACTTTTGTTAATGGAAACTCTGTTCTGTCTGATCCATATAAAATTGTTTGTCATTTTAATAATTTTTTTTCAAGTATAGGTATCACACTTGCCAACAAGATCCAAAACACAACGATTGATCCAGTTGATTATATTAAAGATTCATTTCCAACAATGGATAGCTTTGATCTTCCAAACAGTAATGAAGTGTGTGAGGTTATAATGCAGTTAAAAAACTCAGCTCCAGGGCATGATGGCATTAGAGCCTCTCTGATAAAAGATGTACAGACTCCATTGAGCAAACCTCTGACACACATATGTGCACTCTCAATGATTACTGGTATTGTCCCTACAGATTTAAAAGTAGCTAAAGTCATCCCTGTATTTAAAACTGGTGACCCAAGTATGTTCACAAATTACCGTCCTGTTTCCGTTTTACCATGTTTTTCAAAAGTTCTAGAAAAATTGATTTATAAAAGATTATTAAAACATTTAAATACACATAATATAATTTATCAGCATCAATATGGTTTTAGGAAGAATTATTCCACCTATATGGCACTTGTAGAACTTACTGACAGAATATTAACTGCGTTAAACAATAATGAATATACAATAGGAGTGTTCTTGGATCTCTCTAAAGCATTTGATACTGTTCATCATGAAATTTTACTGAAAAAGTTATTTAAATATGGGTTTCAAGGTTTTGTTCATAAATGGTTAACTAGTTATGTAAAAAATAGATATCAGTATGGATCAATGAATGGTCTTGATTCAAAGCAAAACTCAATACAATTTGGAGTACCGCAGGGCTCCATCCTAGGACCTTTATTGTTTTTAGTTTACATTAATGATCTTGCTAATGTCACAAGTTCTACAATACCTAATTTGTTTGCAGATGATACAAATTTTTTAATCTCTCATAAAGACTTGACTACTATTAAAGAGAAATTGAACAGAGATCTAGCCCAATTTTCAACCTGGTTCCAAGCCAACAAGTTATCTTTGAATGTGAAAAAATGTAATTTCATGGTTTTTGCTGGGCACAGAAATTATACATTTGATGATATAAGAATTTGTATTCAAAACCAACAAATTGATAAAGTTTCTACTGTTCGTTTTTTGGGTGTTCAACTTGACGACAAACTCCTTTGGAGAGAACAAATTGGTACGGTCTGCAAAAAAGTCACTAAATCTCTAGGTATTTTGAGAAGGATTAGATATTTTGTTCACAATAAAGTGATGTTAACTCTATATTATTCATTAATTTATCCATACCTGTCATACTGTAATATTGTTTGGGCAAGTACATTTCTTAGTTATCTAAAAAAAATACTACTTTTGCAAAATGCTTTGTTCGCTTAGCAACATTTTCTAAAGTTGATGCAGCTAGTGCTCCTCTTTTTTCCAAATTACAGCTGTTGAATATTTTTGAAATTAATATTTATCAAACATGTACCTTTGTTTTTATGATAAAACAAGGTCAGTCTCCTGATACTTTCAAGAAATATTTTGTTAAGAACTGCCAAGTGCATTCTTATAATACTAGACAAGCTTTGTCTTTTCATTTAACGTTAAGTATTAAAACTCAAGTGCAATTTTCTTTTCGGCATCGTGGTGCAAAATTATGGAATGAATATGGAAAATATTTGGAATCTTCAAAAATAAATGGTAGAAAGTCTTTGAAAAAAATACTGTTATCCAAAAAAGACAGTGATGTATGATTTTACAAATATTGACCCCCTAAAATCTGAATGCTAAAATGTAAAAATAATGTTACTGTACATGTCTATTCTGCTTTCTCTGAAAGGACTTTCATAATGTGAGCTGCCTGATGTTTAGTTGGTTTACGGGTGTGGCTTTTGGTATAAGCCCTAAGGGGTTTCTGTCACTCTCCATCACATTTTTTATTTTTATTCTATTGATGTATTCTGAGTTTTTATTTTGATCTGTGAAAATAAATAAATAAATAAAATAAATAAATAAATAAACCTGAGAACCTGCAGAACCCTGTGGTTTCCAATAAATATTGGACTTTTTAATCCTCCCTCTGTGTCTATGAGTCTGCATTTGGGCTAGTAAAGCCATCGCTTCATGACAGTGATTAGGTAAATCGTTTTATTCAAATATATTTTACCAACTCGTATCTTACTTACCTCTTGGATTTGCAATGTTTGTTTGAACACACTCCATTTGCTCTAAATTAGTTTTAAAATAATTTAATCCATTCCAATCCTTCAAGGTAAACTTTGGTTTCAAACATAAAATCAATGACAATCTGCAATATCATTGCATCCTATATAAGTACCTTAAATTGGTAAGGACACTGGCAGAAGTGCGTACACAGTCGACATGATCAGTGCTATCTGAATAATGCTGGCACCACAGAAGGAGCAACAACCTGGAGGCAGCTTGCTTCCTAGAATATTTTTATTTACCATAGGGGTGTCCTGATGTCAGTACCCAAGCTAGGAGCTTTATGTTTGTCCACTATCCTTTATGTACATACTACAACCCATCTCACCAAATTTAAGCATAAGTAACATGTTCTGTGTGACACACGCCCCTTTATGTTGTTTTTTATCATCAAGAGCTTTAGCCATTTGCTACATTAGTGTAACTTGTCTTTTGTAATACTTTTTCAACCCTAATCTTCGACCATAATACATGGAGAACACACGCATGAATGATGCGTGTGTCCACTAGGGGTGGGTATTGCAAAAGAAGTCACGATTCGATTCGAATCACGATTCACATGCCACGATGCAATTCTATCACGATGCATCACGATACTTAAAATATTGCGATGCATTGCAATATTTTCACTGAACACTGTTAGAAAAAAATACAGCCATTAACAGTGGCTGACTGGCTGAGTATGATCTGGGTAGTGTCTTCCAATTGATAAATAACTGAAAGCGACTGCATTCATACATAGCTGTATTTATTGAAATTACTTTTTGTAGGTATTGCCATGAAAACAAATATTACTGTAACTGGACACAAATATTACTATTGCTGGAGTGGACACATTGACAAAAAGTGCTTAGGATTTATAAAACTAAAAATAACAAAATAAGGATTATCATGGCCTCAGTGGTCCTTTAACTCAATGAAATGAAAACATTTTGGAAGTAGCTGCCATTATAACAATATCATTCCATAAACACAAGAGGACAAACTGAGACAAAAAAGTGCATAGGCTTTATATATAACGAGATTATATAACGAGGCTCCAGTGTGCTGATCATTTCTTTGAACCCACGGTTCTCCACCACACTATATGGTTGCAAATCCTGGCAAATGAACTTGGTGATGGACTCTGTAATCTTCTTTGCACGTGTAGATGTTGGGGCTAGCTTGCAATCTAAAGTTGTTTGTTTAAGCACATTTTGCGGCGCTGGTGGCTCTTGATTTTCTGGATGGTGCCTCTGCATGTGTGTTTTTAGTTTTGTTGTGTCCCACAGTATTTAATTCTAGTGTAACAGTGTTTGCAAATTGCGTGCGTCATATCAACTTCATTTTTACCTTTTTGTTTTTAAAACCAAAATGCTTCCAAACATCGGATTTGAAATGTGATGGAGCCGGACGAAGTTTCTCAATCTCCTCCATGTTTTGTTTTTGAATGACTCGGCGCAGTATCCCGCGGCCAGAAATGCTTGTGACACAAGGCAGCGTGCGTCAACACATCCGCAGCGACATCTACTGGACTGGAAGTTGTATTAGACTCGTTTTTGGCTGATGTTCACTAACCATTCATGCAATTTTATTTATTATTTTTTTTAAATTAAAGCTACAGTGTGTAATAATTACAGGGATATACAGTCAGAAATTTTATATATTATACATAACTATGTTATTTATCATCATCTACGAGCTCCGCCTCTTAAACTTAATATTTGCGTTGCCTTAGAATTCGTTATCTATAATTACATAGGAGCGGGTCTCGCAGCCATGGAGGCAGACATCTTTGCGCTACGGCAGCGCAGAGCCAACAAACTAGCGATTGCGAGATCGCCCATTACAATAACATGCTGCGTGATGATGCTGTTTCTCTCCAGTATACTTATTCAGCAACGTTCCTGAGGTTTCACAGGTAATGATTCAGTAATTTTCTGTAAAATAATTTTCTGGATATATACCTCGGTTACTTCTCTCCGGCTCCTTTGGAGATCTTCAAGCCTTTCCTCCTCTGCTCTAGTCACCCCGCTGGCACCTCTCCCTCGCCTTGCCCTGGCTGCACGCCCACCCCGGCCTCTCTGCCCTCTTCCTCGCCCTCTTCCTCTCCCTCTTCCTCGCCCTGTAACCCCCGTGCCACAAACAAGACTTGGACTCTGTAAACGGGGAATATATATTCTTCCAGCGAACACAATCTCGCTGTTAAACTAATGACTACAATTACTTTGTCTGTTTATATCACCATGCATAGCAGCTCACCAAAACGTCACAACGATGTAGAAAAAATAACGGGTATATTTATTATCTTAAGTCTACATGAAATCTATACCCTACACAGACTAATGAAATACTATCTGTAAAATTACCTATGTAAACAAACCTCATCACTTGAGAAGATAGGTGATGCGGACGTCGTGGAAGACATTTTGTCCCGTAACGCTCGCCGTACTGTTGGGGGGGAGAAGCGGTGGGGGGGAGATGTTCATGTTGCTGCGGTCTGCAGTCTGGACGTTAGATGTCGCTGAAAATTACACACTGTAGCTTTAATAATCGATACTTGGCGTCAAGAATCGATGCAGTAGATCATGAAAATTAGAATCACGATGCATCATCATGACGATTATTTTGCACACCCCTAGTGTCCACCATGTAATAGAGTCATTAGTGCTGAAGACTGTCTGGATCCAGTTAAGCAATCTAGAGCCCTTTTACTACCCAGGATAGTATTCTAACTTTTGACCCCACAGGGGATGAAGGGATATTAGCCAAAAAAAATGAGCACAGATGAGTATTTTACAGACTACTTTTAGGCATTTTTCTCCTGCGTCACATCACTGGCATCCCAAAATCTATTACTTTTAAAAGATGAATCCTGGAGATAATCCAACCATTTGACTAATAAACTCAAGAATGGCTAGCACAAATGGTAAGTCACCCGACTTGCACACAGGATGGTTTGAATCCCTGCTGGGGGGAATAAGCTGCCAGTGTGGGTCCTTCAGCAAGACCATTCATGCTAATGGGTTCTTTGTATGTTGGTTTGGAAAAAAAGTGTCTGATAAATGCAAAAACCTCGACAAGAATGGAAAGGCTGTACATAAAGTAAAGAGTAAATAAATGACAATTTTACTGAGGCAATGCAAGATGAGGGCTTTGGAAAAACTAGATGCTTATTTTGGGATCATGATCTGGATGGATTAGACAATATACGTGGTATAATTTTACTCATTGTTGGTTTCAGAACTTTCAAGCACAAGTAGGTTGAATAGATGTAAGTTTTTTTTTCAGTTTGTACGGTGCGTTTAAATCTTTATAAAGAAAAAAAAAACAATACTCAGGAAGAAAAGTATTGGACTATAGGTTATTTTTAAGGCTAGGAGGTTAAAGGGCTTTTCATGTAAGACCAAACAAGAAAAATGTCATAATTTAATTTATTAAATCTGTTTCTTTCTCTTACATATTTTTCATACCCCCATTTAATATCTTGCATGTAAACACACATATGCACTTCAAGTATGACATGATCTTTCATTGAGGCCGGCAGCTCAGTCAAATATGGTCCAGGGCTCCAAAGCTCCCTTTAAATGGGTTTTTCTTTTATGCTTATTCTTTCCATCCCCTGCATAGCCATTTCTTCAAACATGTGGGGCTTTGTATGAATACTAAGCTGCTGTTAATGGTGTATGCATGTGTGTGGGTTTGAAAGCAGAAAATGTGAAGGATATTCCACAGGCTTGCATGCTTGTAATTTATTTTACTTTTACCATGTTTGGTAAAAATCTATAACTCTCCTTAGAAAAAAAGAAACCTTAAAATAGTTGTTTCAAGCAAAATCTAGGTCTCTGGGTCTCTGAGCAAGACTCTTAACACCACACGGCTCCCCAGGTGCCCCGCGATTGCAGTCCACTGCTCCCCAAGGGGATGGGTAGAGGTAAATTATTCATATGTAAAATCAATAAAGTAAATTATTATTAAGAGGTTTGTAAACATAAGATCAAATGACAAATGCAATTCAGAGCTTGGACAGGAGGTGGATGAAGAGTGGAAACAGATAACAAAATAACCCAGAGATAGACGGGCAGAAGGTTAAGCTTTCTGATAATAGGCTATATATTCCTCTCAAGAATCCCTTGATAGTCTTAAGACTTTGTACCTTATCAGTATTGAAGACACCATGTGACAGATCATGAGAAACAGCCCCAGAACATAACAGAGCCTCCTCCATGTTTCACAGTAGGGACAGTATTCTTTTCTTGATGTGTTTAATATTTCCATCTTTGAACATAGATGTTCCTTGGTAAAATGTTCAGATTGTGTATCACTGTAAATAGGATATTCTCCAAGAATCTTTTTGGTTTGTCAACATGTAGTTTAGTATGGAATTTTCTGAATTGTTTTTTTTTTTGCACGAGGATCCTCTTAGTCGTCTCCCATTAAGTGAACTTTGGCTAAAACTATGACACATGGTGGAATCTGGAACCGCTGGGTTTTGAGCTGGAAGTTCACCTTTAATCTCTATAGAAGTTTTTCTGTGCTCTTATGTTACCATTCATATTTTCTGTCTCTTTGATTTTTCAGTAGTTGAAGTATTTCCATTAAATAAGCAATGCAATTAAAATTGCACGTGAATATATTTGTTAATTTAATAACTCTTGAAAACATCAAGGCAGTGGCAGAAGTAAACCCATGAGATATATCCATATTTCTGGCAGGGCTCTAATGCTCACAGCACTCATAATCATTAACTAAATGCATAAAATCCTCAGTTTCCTCATGAATCCAAATATCCCATGAAATGCTCTTCAAACTACTTTCTTGTCTTTTTATAGGGCAATAGCGTGAATTTGCTTATCATATGTCTTGTGTCATGTGAAAAAAATGTGTTTCTGTAACAGTTTTGTAAAATATAATTATTCGGATGCAACAATTACATGTAAAAAGTGTGAAAGATATGCTAACCCACTAAATAACATCAAGGAAGCTTGAATGCTGATGGTGTGGGCAGCGCTAGCCAGTGGTTGAAATGAGAGAGCTTGAAGGAGCGGTGGCATGGCAGGTCACCATGCGTAAAAAATATATATATAATTGGTACTGTATGTTATATTTACGGAAGACAAGAGCGGCCGTTATACTTTTTCACGGTGATTTTCTCAAGAAAACAAGTTAATTTTTCTCATTATCTAAATATAACAAAAGCCATGATTATATCCTTCAATACCACAACAGCGGGAGAGGATTTATAAGTATAAGTAATGGTAGCCTATGTGTAATTCTGTAAATAATCATGTGTTTAACTTTTAGATAATGAGACAATGTTTTGGTTTAATGGTTTGCTTCCACTTCTTATTCATAAGTAGTTAGACCTATATGCTGTTTGGACCTGTTCACTTCCTGTTTGGATTAACTGAGTGTGCAGCTGCTGCAGCTGTCCAGATGAACTCCATCTGAAGTTAAGTTATTTTCTCTGTGATATCTCTGTATCTAAGTAACTCTAACTGACTAGTTTAAAACATAGCACCTTCTGCTTCACTTTTCTACTGAGCACTTGTCAGTTTCACACGGTTTTATTTCTGATAGCAAGGAGTAGCTAGCCTAGGCTAGCGCTAGCTTAGCATTGCTATGGCTTCTCCCTCTCCCTCCCTTGACTCTTTTCCAACTCTTCCTTCTTCCTCTCCTCTCTCCTGCTCTCTGTGTCAGATGTTCAGTTATTCCTCTGCCTCCTTTAGTGATAATGGGATGTGTAATAAGTGTAGTATTTTTGTAGCTTTGGAGGCGAGGGTGTCAGAGTTAGAATCCAGGCTTCAGGCTGTTGAACATCCAGGAGTTAAAGTAGGCCCCCCAAGTAGCTGTCCTCCAAAAGTGCCTGAGCAGCCAGGCGATTGGGTAACTGTACGCAGAAAGCGTAGTCGTGGATCTCTGCCCACTGGTCACCACCAACCCGTTCACGTTTCTAACCGGTTTTCCCCACTCAGTGACACACCCACTGAGAAGCCCACTCTGGTGATTGGCAGCTCCATAGTCAGAAACGTGGCATTAGAGACACCAGAGACCATAGTCAAATGTTTGCCGGGGGCCAGAACGGGCGACATCAAATCCTACCTGAAACTGCTGGCTAAGGATAAGGTTAAATACAGTAAGATTGTTATTCACGCTGGTGGTAATGACACCCGGTTACGCCGATCGGAGGTCACTAAAATTAGTGTTGCTTCGGTGTGTAAGTTTGCCAAAAAAATGTCGGACTCCGTAATTTTCTCTGGTCCCCTCCCTGATCTGACCAGTGATGACATGTTTAGCCGCATGTCGTCATTCAACCGCTGGTTGTCTAGGTGGTGTCCTGAAAACAACGTGGGCTACATTAATAATTGGCAATCCTTTTGGGGAAAGCCTGGTCTGATTCGGAGAGACGGCATCCATCCCACTTTGGATGGTGCAGCTCTTCTTTCTAGGAATCTGGCCACATTTATTACTTCTCCAAAACCCTGACCACCCAGGGTGCAGACCAGGAAGCAGAGTTGTAGTTTAACACACATCTCTGCAGCTTCTCTACTGTTACCCACTCTTTACTCCATCCAGACAGTGTCTTGCCCACGACCAAAATCTAATAAATTAGCAAAGATTCCCAAAGGAGTAAATCATGATAATCTAATTAAAATCAAAATAACTCCAATTGGGGAAAAAGTTAAAACAATTAAATGCGGTCTGTTTAACATAAGATCTCTTTCCTCTAAAAGTCTGCTAGTTAATGACTTGATTTGTGATAATCACATTGACTTGTTTTGCCTTACAGAAACCTGGCTGCAGCAAGAGGATTATGTGAGCATAAACGAGGCAACTCCTTCAAGCTATTTAAATTTTCACATACCCAGAAGTTCTGGGCGAGGAGGAGGAGTAGCAACAATCTTCCAGTCTGACTTACTGATTACTCCCAAAACAGTTAATACCTACAACTCTTTTGAACATTTAACCCTTAATTTCCCTCATCCAAATTTCAAGGCAAGAAAACCTCTTCTTTTTGTAACTTTGTATCGTCCGCCAGGTCCTTACTCTGAATTTTTAGATGAGTTTTCAGAGTTCCTTTCTGATTTGGTATTAAATACTGACAGGGTCATCATAGTGGGAGATTTTAACATCCACGCTGACATTGAAGGCGATAGCTTAAGAGCAGCCTTTAACGCTATCTTAGACACTATTGGCTTTGTTCAAAATGTGAATAGTCCCACACATTCTCATCTTCATACTTTGGATCTTGTGCTGACATACGGCATAGAATGTGAAGAAATAACAGTATTTCCTCACAACCCTGTCCTCTCTGACCACTTTCTAATAACCTTCAGGATTACTTTAACAGAGTTCTCCTCCCCCAAAAGAAGGTTCAATTTTAGTAGATCTTTATCAGATGGTGCAGTTATAAATTTTAAAGAATCTGCTTCACTTTCTCTCTCCTCTGTGTCGCTGAGCAGTGCTGCAGAGTGCAAAAGCATAGCTTATTCCCCTTCACAGGTTGATGATTTTGTTGATGGGGTTGCTAGTTCTCTGCGTACTGCCTTAGACAACGCAGCTCCCTTGAAAATGAAAACCGTTGAAAATAGAAAGCTTGCTCCTTGGTTTAATGCAGAGCTGCGTACTTTGAAGCAAAATGCTAGGAAACTGGAGAGAAAATATCGCTCCACAGGCCTGCGGGAGTCCTTCCTAGTCTGGAAAAATGGTTTACTGCTGTATAAGAGGACCCTTTGTAAAGCAAGAGCAGCATACTTCTCCTCATTAATAGAGGAGAATAAGAATAATCCTAGATTTCTTTTTAATACAGTTGCCAAACTCACCCAGAGCCATAGCTCTGTTGAACCGTCCATTCCACCTGCTCTTAGCAGCAATGATTTTATGGGATTCTTTATAAATAAGATTGATCTTATTAAAAATAAGATCATAAGCACTCCTCTATCCGCGATTGTACCTGAGGTAGTCATGGAATCTGAACCGGGTTTAGACTGCTTTGATCCAGTTGAACTTTCTGAATTAGCAAAATTATTGTCTTCATCTAAGCCTTCAACTTGTATGTTAGATCCAGTTCCAACCAGGTTATTTAAGGAGGTATTCCCTTTGATCTCCTCCTCCATTTTAGATGTGATTAATCTATCTCTGTTACAGGGATATGTACCTAAAGCTTTTAAGGTTGCTGTAATTAAACCTCTGCTTAAGAAACCGTCTCTTGACCCAGATGACTTGGTTAATTATAGACCTATATCCAATCTTCCTTTCTTATCCAAAATTCTTGAGAAAGTAGTTGCCAAACAAGTTTGCGACCACTTACACCATAATGAACTTTTTGAAGAGTTTCAGTCTGGCTTTAGAGCTCATCATAGCACTGAAACAGCTCTGGTGAAAGTCACTAATGATATTCTCATGGCCTCAGATAATGGACTTGTATCTGTGCTCGTCCTGTTGGATCTTAGTGCTGCATTTGATACAGTTGACCATAATATTCTTTTAGAAAGACTTGAATATTTTGTTGGAATTAAAGGAACAGCACTAGACTGGTTTAAATCTTATCTATCTGATCAAATTCAGTTTGTTTATGTTAATGATAGATCTTCAACACGCTCAAAGGTTACCTGTGGAGTACCACAGGGATCAGTGCTAGGACCAATTCTCTTTACTTTATACATGCTCCCAATTGGTAGAGTTATTAGACAGCATGGGATTAATTTCCACTGTTATGCTGATGATACCCAGCTATATCTGTCTATAAATCCAGATGAAGCTAACCCATTACATAGATTACAGGCATGTCTTGAAGACATAAAAACCTGGATGACTCTTAACTTTCTGCTTCTGAATGCAGACAAAACAGAAGTTATAGTCTTTGGACCAGAGTCTCTGAAAAAGAAGCTGATTAGCCAGTCACTTCATTTGGATGGGATTAAACTGATTTCAGATAATAAAGTAAAAAATCTTGGTGTTATTTTTGATCAGGACCTGTCATTTAAATCCCAGATCAAAGAGGTTTCTAGAATTTCCTTCTTTCATCTGAGGAATATTGCAAAAATTAGAAATCTCCTGTCCAGGGGTGATGCTGAGAAACTAGTCCATGCATTTGTTACTTCAAGGCTGGACTATTGTAATTCTTTACTATCAGGAAGTCCACAAACTGTAGTTAAAAGCCTTCAGCTGATCCAAAATGCTGCAGCCAGAGTTCTGATGAAAATTAAAAAGAGAGATCATATCTCTCCTATCCTGGCTTCTCTTCATTGGCTTCCTGTTAAATCAAGAATTGAATTTAAAATCCTCCTTCTCACATATAAAGCCTTAAATGGCCAAGCTCCATCTTATATCAGAGATCTGATTGTTCCTTATGTTCCTAACAGAGCACTTCGCTCTCAATCTGCAGGTTTACTAGTGGTTCCTAGAATTTCTAAAAGTAGAATGGGAGGCAGATCTTTTAGTTTTCAGGCTCCTCTCCTGTGGAACCAACTACCAGTTTTAGTCCGTGAGGCAGACACTCTGTCTACTTTTAAGACTAGGCTTAAAACTTTCCTTTTTGATAAAGCTTATAGTTAGGGTGGCTCAGGTTATCCTGAGCTGTCTTTAAAGTTATGCTGCTATAGGCTTAGACTTTTGGAGGACATAGGGACCCCCATTTCATCTTTCTGCTTCATTCTCTCTCTGTTCTCCTATTCTGCAGAATCTGTTAGTTCAATCTCTTCACCTTCTGCTCTCTCTGCTTTTCCTCAGAGTAGCTTTGCCTCGTCTGTTCCTGTTTGGCTGTGACGTCATCCAGGAAAGAAACATCAGCTGTGCTGCTTCCATCAACACCCTTGTTTGTAGATGTTGGAGATCGGCCTGTTTTCCAGTGTGGTCCTGTTTCTCTGGCCGTGGCTGGGTGGATGTGCTCTCTTCATCCTCTGGCATGGGAGCTGCCTTGGAGCTCGTCTGCCTGGCTGTGTGTTTCCTGGACGGGGCCGCATTTTACAGCTGCTTTTTGTATCTCTGCTTCTGTCTCCTTGAACCCCAGTCGGCCTCGGCAGATGGCCGCTCACACTGAGCCTGGTTCTGCTGGAGGTTTCTTCCTGTTAAAAGGGAGTTTTTCCTCTCCACTGTCGCTGCAAGCATGCTTAGTGTGAGGGATTGTATTTGAGTCAATGAGTCAATGCAATCAACTGGGTTTCCTTAGATAGAAAACTTTGTATCAATATGACTGTATGATCTGGTTGAACTGTAAAGTGCCTTGAGATGACATGTGTTGTGAATTTGGCGCTATATAAATAAACTGAATTGAAAATATGCCTGCGGCACCTTAGTGCTGGTGTTCTGTCACTGGGTGTTTTCTGACCAGCCCTGTTGTTACACCTGTAACAGGTATAAGATGCCTTAACCCCCAAAATGAGACCAGATCAAAGATTTTAATAAATCCAGTCAGAAAAAAAAGGAAACTAAAAATCTGATTATTTGTGCACACTCAGTACCACGACTGCATAACCACTGGCACCGCAGGCATGGATGGACAGGTAATGCAGGGCTGTTGAACAGCCTCATTTGTTACTCATACAGGTTAATCATCTCTTTATCTCGAGAGATCAACAACTATTTTCTCGTGATAATGAGATACTTATCTCATTATCACGAGAAAACAATTGTTTAACGGTGATAACGAGATAGTTATGTCATTATCTCAAGAAAGCAAAGGGAAAAAAAAAAGTCGAGTATGACCACTCTCGGTTTCTGTACATATTTATATGAGACTGACTAATTTATATCGAGTAAATCGATCTCAGAAATCTAGCTCATAGTAATAATAACTAGAATGATTTCTGCTAATTGTCTTCCAATGATCCCCTACAATTTATTTCATGTTTTGATCTGACACAAGCAAAAGGCTTAAATAAAAGGAGTATGGGTGTTAAAGAACAGCCCAGAGTAGTAAAAAGATATGCCAACTGTAGAATAATGGTTTGGCATGTGTGAAAATGAATACACTGATTGGGATTAATGACCTTACGAGAGCTTAAAGTGGGCATAATGAGCTGGAAAAGGCATATTCTAGATCAACTTGCTGAAATGCTAATGGGACAAACTGCTGGAGTTAGGGCCCACCGTTGAAAGATATCGACTATTCAATTCAATTCAGTTTATTTATATAGCGCCAAATTCACAACACATGTCATCTCAAGGCACTTTACAGTTCAACCAGATCATACAGTCAAATTGATACAAAGTTTTCTATCTAAGGAAAACCAGTTGATTGCATTGACTCATTGACTCAAATACAATCCCTCACACTAAGCATGCTTGTAGCAACAGTGGAGAGGAAAAACTCCCTCTGAACAGGAAGAAACCTCCAGCAGAACCAGGAAAAGTGTGAGCGGCCATCTGCCGAGGCCGACTGGAGTTCAAGGAGACAGAAGCAGAGATACAAAAAGCAGCTGTAAAAGGCGGCCCCGTCCAGGAAACACACAGCCAGGCAGACGAGCTCCAAGGCAGCTCCCATGCCAGAGGACGAAGAGAGCACATCCACTCAGTCACGGTCAGAGAAACAGAACCACACTGGAAAACAGGCCGATCTCCAACATCTATAAACAAGGGTGTTGATGGCAGCAGCACAGCTGATGTTTCTTTCCAGGATGACGTCACAGCCAAACAGGAACAGACGAGGCAAAGCTACTCTGAGGAAAAGCAGAGAGAGCAGAAGGTGAAGAGATTGAACTAACAGATTCTGCAGAATAGGAGAACAGAGAGAGAATGAAGCAGAATGATTAAATGGGGGTCCCTATGTCCTCCAGAAGTCTAAGCCTATAGCAGCATAACTATAGAGATAGCTCAGGATAACCTGAGCCGCCATAACTATAAGCTTTATCAAAAAGGAAAGTTTTAAGCCTAGCCTTAAAAGTAGACAAGGTGTCTGCCTCAC
The DNA here is from genome assembly GCA_030533445.1 of Cyprinodon diabolis. Lineage (NCBI taxonomy): Eukaryota > Metazoa > Chordata > Actinopteri > Cyprinodontiformes > Cyprinodontidae > Cyprinodon > Cyprinodon diabolis. The sequence goes on from CM060074.1 coordinate 15,951,485, forward strand.
GGACTAAAACTGGTAGTTGGTTCCACAGGAGAGGAGCCTGATAACTAAAAGATCTGCCTCCCATTCTACTTTTAGAAATTCTAGGAACCACTAGTAAACCTGCAGATTGAGAGCAAAGTGCTCTGTTAGGAACATAAGGAACAATCAGATCTCTGATATAAGATGGAGCTTTGTCCATTTAAGGCTTTATATGTGAGAAGAAGGATTTTAAATTCAATTCTTGATTTAACAGGAAGCCAATGAAGAGAAGCCAGGATAGGAGAGATGTGATCTCTCCCCTTAATTTTCATCAGAACTCTGGCTGCAGCATTTTGGATCAGCTGAAGGCTTTTAACTACAGTTTGTGGACTTCCTGATAGTAAAGAATTACAATAGTCCAGCCTTGAAGTAACAAATGCATGGACTAGTTTCTCAGCATCACCCCTGGACAGGAGATTTCTAATTTTTGCAATGTTCCTCAGATGAAAGAAGGAAATTCTAGAAACCTCTTTGATATGGGATTTAAATGACAGGTCCTGATCAAAATTAACACCAAGATTTTTTACTTTATTATCTGAAATCAGTTTAATCCCATCCAAATGAAGTGACTGGCTAATCAGCTTCTTTTTCAGAGACTCTGGTCCAAAGACTATAACTTCTGTTTTGTCTGCATTCAGAAGCAGAAAGTTAAGAGTCATCCAGGTTTTTATGTCTTCAAGACATGTCTGTAATTTATGTAATGGGTTAGCTTCATCTGGATTTATAGACAGATATAGCTGGGTATCATCAGCATAACAGTGAAAATTAATCCCATGCTGTCTAATAATTCTACCGATTGGTAGCATGTATAAAGTAAAGAGAATTGGTCCTAGCACTGATCCCTGTGGTACTCCACAGGTAACCTTTGAGCGTGTTGAAGATCTATCATTAACATGAACAAACTGAATTCGATCAAATAGATAAGATTTAAACCAGTCTAGTGCTGTTCCTTTAATTCCAACAAAATATTCAAGTCTTTCTTAAAGAATATTATGGTCAACTGTATCAAATGCAGCACTAAGATCCAACAGGACGAGCACAGATACAAGTCCATTATCTGAGGCCATGAGAATATCATTAGTGACTTTCACCAGAGCTGTTTCAGTGCTATGATGAGCTCTACAGCCAGACTGAAACTCTTCAAAAAGTTCATTATGGTTTAAGTGATCGCAAACTTGTTTGGCAACTACTTTCTCAAGAATTTTGGATAAGAAAGGAAGATTGGATATAGGTCTATAATTAACCAAGTCATCTGGGTCAAGAGACGGTTTCTTAAGCAGAGGTTTAATTACAGCAACCTTAAAAGCTTTAGGTACATATCCCTGTAACAGAGATAGATTAATCACATCTAAAATGGAGGAGGAGATCAAAGGGAATACCTCCTTAAATAACCTGGTTGGAACTGGATCTAACATACAAGTTGAAGGCTTAGATGAAGACAATAATTTTGCTAATTCAGAAAGTTCAACTGGATCAAAGCAGTCTAAACCCGGTTCAGATTCCATGACTACCTCAGGTACAATCACGGATAGAGGAGTGCTTATGATCTTATTTTTAATAAGATCAATCTTATTTATAAAGAATCCCATAAAATCATTGCTGCTAAGAGCAGGTGGAATGGACGGTTCAACAGAGCTATGGCTCTGGGTGAGTTTGGCAACTGTATTAAAAAGAAATCTAGGATTATTCTTATTCTCCTCTATTAATGAGGAGAAGTATGCTGCTCTTGCTTTACAAAGGGTCCTCTTATACAGCAGTAAACCATTTTTCCAGACTAGGAAGGACTCCCGCAGGCCTGTGGAGCGATATTTTCTCTCCAATTTCCTAGCATTTTGCTTCAAAGTACGCAGCTCTGCATTAAACCAAGGAGCAAGCTTTCTATTTTTAACTGTTTTCATTTTCAAGGGAGCTGCGTTGTCTAAGGCAGTACGCAGAGAACTAGCAACCCCATCAACAAAATCATCAACCTGTGAATGGGAATAAGCTATGCTTTTGCACTCTGCAGCACTGCTCAGTGACACAGAGGAGAGAGAAAGTGAAGCAGATTCTTTAAAATTTATAACTGCACTATCTGATAAAGATCTACTAAAATTGAACCTTCTTTTGGGGGAGGAGAACTCTGTTAAAGTAATCCTGAAGGTTATTAGAAAGTGGTCAGAGAGGACAGGGTTGTGAGGAAATACTGTTATTTCTTCACATTCTATGCCGTATGTCAGCACAAGATCCAAAGTATGAAGATGAGAATGTGTGGGACTATTCACATTTTGAACAAAGCCAATAGTGTCTAAGATAGCATTAAAGGCTGCTCTTAAGCTATCGCCTTCAATGTCAGCATGGATGTTAAAATCTCCCACTATGATGACCCTGTCAGTATTTAATACCAAATCAGAAAGGAACTCTGAAAACTCATCTAAAAATTCAGAGTAAGGACCTGGTGGACGATACAAAGTTACAAAAAGAAGAGGTTTTCTTGCCTTGAAATTTGGATGAGGGAAATTAAGGGTTAAATGTTCAAAAGAGTTGTAGGTATTAACTGTTTTGGGAGTAATCAGTAAGTCAGACTGGAAGATTGTTGCTACTCCTCCTCCTCGCCCAGAACTTCTGGGTATGTGAAAATTTAAATAGCTTGAAGGAGTTGCCTCATTTATGCTCACATAATCGTCTTGCTGCAGCCAGGTTTCTGTAAGGCAAAACAAGTCAATGTGATTATCACAAATCAAGTCATTAACTAGCAGACTTTTAGAGGAAAGTGATCTTATGTTAAACAGACCGCATTTAATTGTTGTAACTTTTTCCCCAATTGGAGTTATTTTGATTTTAATTAGATTATCATGATTTACTCCTTTGGGAATCTTTGCTAATTTATTAGATTTTGGTCGTGGGCAAGACACTGTCTGGATGGAGTAAAGAGTGGGTAACAGTAGAGAAGCTGCAGAGATGTGTGTTAAACTACAACTCTGCTTCCTGGTCTGCACCCTGGGTGGTCAGGGTTTTGGAGGACTAATAAATGTGGCCAGATTCCTAGAAAGAAGAGCTACACCATCCAAAGTGGGATGGATGCCGTCTCTCCGAATCAGACCAGGCTTTCCCCAAAAGGATTGCCAATTATTAATGTAGCCCACGTTGTTTTCAGGACACCACCTAGACAACCAGCGGTTGAATGACGACATGCAGCTAAACATGTCATCACTGGTCAGATCAGGGAGGGGACCAGAGAAAATTACGGAGTCCGACATTTTTTTGGCAAATTTACACACCGAAGCAACACTAATTTTAGTGACCTCCGATCGGCGTAACCGGGTGTCATTACCACCAGCGTGAATAACAATCTTACTGTATTTAACCTTATCCTTAGCCAGTAGTTTCAGGTAGGATTTGATGTCGCCCGTTCTGGCCCCCGGCAAACATTTGACTATGGTCCCTGGTGTCTCTAATGCCACGTTTCTGACTATAGAGCTGCCAATCACCAGAGTGGGCTTCTCAGTGGGTGTGTCACTGAGTGGGGAAAACCGGTTAGAAACGTGAACGGGTTGGTGGTGACCAGTGGGCAGAGATCCACGACTACGCTTTCTGCGTACAGTTACCCAATCGCCTGGCTGCTCAGGCACTTTTGGAGGACAGCTAGGTGGGGGGCCTACTTTAACTCCTGGATGTTCAACAGCCTGAAGCCTGGATTCTAACTCTGACACCCTCGCCTCCAAAGCTACAAAAATACTACACTTATTACACATCCCATTATCACTAAAGGAGGCAGAGGAATAACTGAACATCTGACACAGAGAGCAGGAGAGAGGAGAGGAAGAAGGAAGAGTTGGAAAAGAGTCAAGGGAGGGAGAGAGAGAAGCCATAGCAATGCTAAGCTAGCGCTAGCCTAGGCTAGCTACTCCTTGCTATCAGAAATAAAACCGTGTGAAACTGACAAGTGCTCAGTAGAAAAGTACAGCAGAAGTTGCTATGTTTTAAAGTAGTCAGAGTTACTTAGATACAGAGATATCACAGAGAAAATAACTTAACTTCAGATGGAGTTCCTCTGGACAGCTGCACACTCAGTTAATCCAAACAGGAAGTGAAGAGGTCCAAACAGGAAGCAGCACTCAGCCTACAGTTTTGAACGTGATGGATTTCATTTACACACACCTCAGGTGACGAAGCTCTTTAATATATTGCATTACAACTATTGTTCATCTTTTTGTTATGTGCTGCTTTATGTTATTTTTTACAGTATCCACCATTAATAATAGTTAACATGGAACCCCAAATTCAATTTTCTTCTTACCTTACATTTGTTGGTATTAAGAATGGATCTTTAAAATAATATGCATACTTTTGACCCCCTTTTCACCTAAATTCTACCTTTTCTAGCGTAGCAGTGCCATCTATAACTGAAATAATGTGGACTACACCAAGGGCCGGATTTATCAAGATCCAATTTTGTGTGCAGTAATTTGCGCTCGCAAACTGGAATTTTGCGCGAGGGGCTGAACCATGGTTTGCGGGTGATTTAACAAGAGTGATTGCGTAACTGGTGGCAGGTGCAAAACTGTTGGAGACGCCCTATTTAAATGATGGTTTTGCGCGTTTTGTGGTTTGCGGCAAAGTAGTTTGTAGTTTGTACAAACTAGTGCATTAAGAAATTTAAATCTTACAGTGACCCCCAACAAAAAAAAAAAAAATTATATATATATATATATATATATATGTATAAAGAAAAAACTTTGGCAACCTTTATTCCCCAAGGTGGTATGTGGCTGAATTTCTACTTCACTGCAGTAAAAAAAAAAAAAAAAAAAGTGTTTTGTATTGGCCTGTAGAAAAATGCACATACCAAATGGCTCACAAGAAGTTACTGTGGATAAGATGACGCATCCCCGCAGCATTGGCATGTTGCTCCACAGGCGCAGGGGGGAGGTCTGGTTTCTCCGTAAGGGCGTCAGGGCGACATGGCATTAGAAACGTCAGACAGCACTTCTGAAAAACTAGATTGGGAGATCCAATGTTGCAAGGAGTTTTGTGATAGCTGGTATTGCGTGGGTCCTCCTTGTGGCTGGCTCCAAATCCATTCGGAGTTCCCCCAACAGCTCCAAAATGTCAATGCTGGATAAACGATATGTTTTGATGATTGTTTCCTCGTTCATTCCAAAAATATTCACACGAAATGAAAAAATGCGTTCTCTGCGTCTCCTTGCTTAATTTCGATGTCTCCTTCTTGCGACAATAACCGCTTCCATGTGTGCGCAATTACGCATACAGACCATTTGCACCTTCTTTTGAAACGTGTTAAATATAGAGTCAGATACTGTTAGCAAAAAATTGCTTTCAGGTTTAATAAATCACTTTGCGAGTGCTAAATTAATATATTTACATGTTCTCCTCCCACAGGACGCACTTTTGCGTGTAAACGCCCCATATTGCATATTCATTGCAGAAAAAGTACTAAATGGATAAGAGGCGCTATTTAGCACGTTTTAAAGACCAAATCCTTTTAGCACGCTGTTGATAGATCAGTTTGTACATTTTTTAGCGTGCGCAGTGAAATAGCTCACGTTTTTATACACGCAAACCTTTGATAGATCCGGCCCCAAGTCTGTTAATGGAGAACTTCAACAAAAGGCAATGTATTTCATAAGCTTTTTAGTCAAGAGTCATATTATATAATTGTTATAATGATTTTTTTAGCTGCTAAAACCTAGATGTTTGCTTCCAATCATAAGCTTTTTTCCTGACTTTTAAAGTCATATACTATCACAACTGAATTCCTTCCTGTCATGATTCCTGCCTGTTAACTAGTTGTAGTTCCCACTACCCCTTATTTACACAGACTACTTTATCCCTGCATCCTCCGTTGCATCACAAAAGTAAGCTTTTCTAGTCTGTGCGAAAATATCCTACCAACTCTGCTGCACTGCAGCATGATGCACAGATCCCTTCCTTCATCCATCAGAAATAGGGATTGAGTCTATTTGTGACGGAATACCAAAACATGTCCATCTCTAAAAAAAAAACAGATAAGCCATACAGGAAGCCAAAAATGGGGAGAGTAAAGTGAAATTTCAAAATAAGAGGGGATGCACAAATGGGTTCTGCAGTCTTCAAGTGAATGACGGAGTTCAGACGTGAAGTAATATGTGTGAGGTAAGCTTTACTTTCTGCTTCCTGCTCTGATGAATGATTCAACACACCTACACTGCTCCCGCTCACTCAAATCAGTGATCATTCCTCCAAACTGTGGTCCAGTCTTCAAAAGCATGTGCTTTTATTACTGTCACCTGTCTTATTTGAGGGTCACTAAACTCAACCTTGGAGTCATTTACCTAGGGTGGCCATTTCTATAACACCAAAAAGGAGGACATTGTGCGGCATATCAATTACTAAGGTGTACATAAGAATCGGGTAAAGTCACATTTATAGTACAATTCTTAGTAGTTTAAAGATGATGCTTGTGTAGTTGAATAGAACAAAATATTAAAGAGATGTAAAAAAAGAATTGGTTCCCAGCATTTGTATTTATTTAATACATTGTGGTGTTTAAAAAGTGACTATTTTTTGACACGATTAATTTGAGTAGAACTGCTGCAATTGATCATAAAGCAGTTGTTTGGAAAAGAAGCTTGAGGCGGAGAGAGAGCTAGAGAATAGGACAATACAAATGTCAAAAAGTGGCTGGAAAAGAGGAATTCGTGACATGGCTGCAGCCTGTCGAGAGTAAAGATGATTTCACCATGTTATCTATATATATATATATACATACACACACACAAACTTGAGTCATGGAACTGTGCTTACAGCTCCTTATTTCATGTATACTAATAACTTGTGTACATGATACTTGTTGATGAAATTAAAATTATTTCTAATAGCATTAAATTAGAGTTCCTCATTCCGGTATAAACCCTGTGAACGTTTAATTTAATATGACATTAAAAAAAATCCCCATCATCATCCAGCAGATGTTCAGTTTCTGCCCAAATATTTTCTCTTTCTGCTGTGGATTTTTGTAACAGGAATAAACAGGATCATCCATAGTTTGTATGAACTATGTTTGTTCTCCGCTTCCAAACTCATCATCTCTTCATCCATTCCTGCAATAAGAATTTTTTGGTCTGTTGAAGCACCAATAGTCTGCATCCAGTTATTTAATTAATTGCTCTTAATTTTGGGAATATATACGAACTATGCTCTAATTTCTAGTAACCGACCTGTTTTTACTATAATTTAATTTGACAAACCGGGTCTTCACTACATTCTTTATCCTGTTTGGTGCGATTGCAATTGCGGGTCTTGATCTGGACTGACGGGAGCGGAGACAAAAAGAGCTCAGTTCCGTATTTTGACGGTGAAAGACGGAGAAGACGTACGTGGACAGAGACGTGCGGAGGAGTAGCGGAGGATGTGGAACAGCTCTCATTGATTTACATGACAGACAAGTACTTCGCACGACGTACTTGAGCGGAGCGGAGCACTGACAGAGTATGTGGAATCTGGGTGTAAAGGAGGGCAAATACACGTCCGGCTGGATGCGGCGCCGGACGCCGGACAGTGCAATGAAAATCCGGACTGTCCGCCCTAAAGCCGGACATCTGGCCACCCTACATTTACCACTGCTATGACTCTGCAGAGGAAACTAAAAGCACTATCTTTGCCAGTTCACATACCCTGAATATGTTAGTGGCTCTTTCTGTGGTTGAACTGTCAAAATATTGAATTGATCAAGCCAATAACAGTATTGTTCCTTCTCAGAGGTTCCTTGTCTCAAGCGGTTTGCTGCTTCATCTACTGAATTCTTTGAATACATCTTTAAATTGTTCCCTTTTTTGTCTTGCTGAATTTTGGGTTCTTCGCCTGGCATTCTAAGGCTCCTTAAGGCCAAAATGTGACATTTTAAATTTTTACTAGCACAAAATGTTACTGACACAAATAAACAGATTACTGTATCAAAAGGTTCCATAGATCCATCTTTATTGCAAAAAACAAAACAAAACAAAAAATCTGCCAGGGACAATTAAAGAGCTAGAACTAGTTTGCTACTGCTGTTCTGTACAGAGAAGCCTCTTACTGCATGGTTTCACTTATTGTAATGGAAAATTATTATTGGAAATAAGTGAATGCATAACCCTGACCCACTGGAGGATCACCTGTTCAGAATGGAATAATAGAAGCAAAAGGGAAGAACAGATATGAAATGAACGGTAAGGACGATAAAATGAAGCAAAATGAAGCATGTTCAATCTTTGGTGAACATGTGTTCTGCATAGCTGTTGTCTTATTGTCCCTCAGCAATACTTGAGGCTTAAGGTCTCAACTGTGAAAACCACAGTAGAGAGGAGGTCAGAGCAGGCTTGCAGAAATAAATAAAGCAGACTCAGATAAGCAGTTCTACCTAGTATGATTTAATGAATTAAATCACATACATTTTCTACCACATTGCCATCAAAGCAAAAGTCTATAACATTTTATATTCTTCCAAATATGTTGCCTAAAAACTGCCATAGATGCTGAGCTTGTTAGTTTATGAGGCCAAGTTGGGGAGTAGCAGGGGAGATGACTTAATAAATGTGTGAAATTCTGTTCAGGCAGCAGCTTCATGCAGTCTCTCTCTAAAAGGTCCTCTTCATCATCCAACCTTCGCCTCAGGAGGCTATGACTCAGTTCAATGTTCTTTTTTCCTTGGTCTTATTCTCATCTTGTCACTCAGAAAAATCTGGATACCAAGGATGAATACACACATGTGCCCATGCACATAGATTCCTAAACTCCTCCTATGTGTTATTTTCCTTGACACCTTGGTCCGTTCCTCATCACTCTTCTTTAACTGTCATGCTGATCGGTATCCTGACTGCCCGTGGATGTGTGTGTACCTGTAAGCAGATTTGTTGTTTATGTGCCATATGTCTTTACAATATTGGTAAATAACCCAACTAGTCCTCCTGGGCCAGATTCCACTCTGACAGAAAAATGACCACAGTGACCATGAGAGTAAACTGATAGTCTGAACAGATGGATGTCCATGCTCTTTTTGATTGAGGATCTTCATGACCTACATTTAAACCCACACTGAAATTGATTTCTGAAAAGTGAACTTTGTGATTGGAGGGTTATGTCCCTTGCCATGACACAAAGTTTACAAACTTTAGATAAAGACCTTTCTATGGAACACTAAAAATGATATAATTTTCGTTACAAATTAGTCAACATTGTTTTAACCTGGTATAATATTGTAGTAACCTTTTCCTGTTGCTCTTAGAGAGCATGTTTTGTTGCTATGCAATGAGCAAAATTTTCTATCGACCAGAGTTCTTTCTGTTTGATCAGCTACAAGGTCAATCCCACAGCAATGTTCTTGCTGGACATGTCAATAGTTTATCTTGCAAGAAAACAAAGTAGAGCAAGACTTAAAGGAGAGAAAGAGAAAACTAAACATAGCAAGTTACAAATCGACAGTAAAAGCTTGTGCTGAATCATACCTTGGTGTTTTAAGCTGCATTTTTGGCGTAACTAGTTTGTGGTTTATTAAAAATTCTTATTCTTTATTTATTTTGATAATTATGCATTTGTAGATGAGTCTCAATGTGCACTAGTTAGTGTTGATTGTTAAATTAATAATCAGCTTGTTTTAAATAGTCAATTCAGCTATTTTACACACTATATATATCTGACCAGTTTTACAGGATGTATGTTTGATACTGTATCTACCTTGGTTGCACACATTAACCATGCTAAGTTATTGTGCATTACAAGAAAAGCCTAAAGATAAAATTAAGATTACAACACTTGCTACCAAATATCAAATTCTAACAGAAAGAGATATTGAAAGAGAATCAGTGGTGGCTGCTCCTCTCTGAAATAGGGGAGGCGCAATAGTGTTAATTAAATCCCAGTGCAATGTACTGTATCAACAAATGTTGAAACACATAGAACACATCACTATAACAGTTGAAAATAGCTGTTGTGAATCATTCTAAAATAATAAACTCCAGAAACATCAGCAAGAATTCAGCACAAGATAACTGTCTGGTCACTGTCAGTTAAAAAGGCTTCAGTGTGTTTGCCAATCAGCGTCAAGCAGCCAGCTTCACGACTCACCTCAGCTCCACTCAAAACCCTTCGAGGTGAAGCCTCACTGGATGTGACGTGTTTTGGCATTTTATCCAATCAGGGCTCTAGTTGCTCCCTGCTTACTTCAATAGACTGAGACTCAAACCTCAACAGGGAATTCTCATAGAGACTGTCAAGCAGTGTCCTGCTGCTCCAGAGCCGAGGGGAGATTGTCTCCGAGCGGAATAAACAGCTGATTAATGAGCAAGAATCCAGGCAAGAAGAGGAAATGAACGGGACTGAATCAGACAATTCATGCTGAGGCAGACAAGAATTGGTGTGGAAGTCAGAACCAAATTTGATCAAGTAAAGGGGACAGCACCAGACTTCATTTAAAGTTAGCAGAGAGGATAAGCTGTAAATTGTGGCTATTAAGTGAAGTTAACTTGTGGCTGGAAGCTGCACACAGGTTAAGATGGGGCTTGAATCTGAAATGAAGTCCTCATTTGGGTTGAATCTGCAGTGAAGTTCAGGCATGGTTTCAAGCTGCAAAGAGGTTCAGTGATGGTTTCAAGCTGCATAGCGTTCAGGTGTGGTTTCTAGCTGCACAGATGTTTAGGCATGGTTTCAAGCTGTAGAGAGTTTCAGGTAGTGATGTTATGACATCAGCCGAGGCTTTGAGGCGTGTGTCAAGTAGTGGAGGGTTTCCGCGAGGCACGTATCAGGGCTTGCTTCAATTGCGGGAAGAGCCTAAATAGATGACGTCCAAAGCCTCGCTACCCCGTCATACCACGTGACCGCTTTGAGAAGTGGTTCAGCTCGCCCGGAACTTTGGCAGGCATTTAAACAGCCTCAGTATTCAGTGAAAATGTGGGAGTTGATTTTGGATATATTCTAAGAATAGATTGGTCTCACACCTTTGAAGGTTGCAATAAAACACAACCAATATTTTGGCCAATGTGATTAATTTGTGTTTGTTTTCTCTAGTACAAATATAAAGTGGGTAAAAACACTGCCAAATTAGATCAGTAGATTGGTTGGACACATAACTTCCATCCTGATTAAAACCAAAAACTATGGAAAAACAATTATATTTGAATAAAAATGACTAAAACCTTTAATTTTGCTTATCAATGCCCAATTTGCACAAACACTTTCACTTTCTGCTTGAGCTTATTTCACTAAAATGGCAGAAAAACAGTGTACCTTAAAAGATTGTTCTCTTCTAAGACATTTTACACTCAAAAAAAAGAAAAAAGATTTAATTATACAATCATTAACAATTGCAAAGGAACTTAAATGGGGAAAAAACAAGAAAAACTATTGTAAAAAAAAAAAAAAAAAACACCAGTAGGTGGTGAAACATCAAGCTTCATGAACTGTGGGGATAGTTGAAGCAATTTGGCCAAACAGTTCAGTGCCCCATGAGGCTTCATCTCACCATCACTAGGTTCAGGCGGGGTTTCAAGCTGCATAGAAAATCAGACATTGCCAGAAGCTGCAGCTTTCCCATTGAGTCAAAGCAACAACAACAGGCAGAGCAATGAATTACTGGTTTACAACTCATACAGAGTCACAAGATGAGAAAAGCAAGTCGTGAGTAAGGCGAATATATAATAGTAGGGAACCAGGTGCCTAGACTTGGAGGTAATTATTGGCAGCAGCTGAAGCTAATTATGCTGTTGAATGGTGAATGAGGGAAATGCAACATGGAGTAGGAATCTGTTAGTGAGAAAAAAAAAAAAAAACATGAGAATGTAATGTCATGTAATAAAAGCAATGTGATATTGCACAAGTGAAGTTACCTAATTACAGACCCCAAATTCAACTAGATTACTAATTCCAGTTACTACACTTTCAATTGCATTCTGAATATCTAGTAAAGTCATTTTTGCTCTGTGTTTGCAAGATCATTAAAGGCGTTATAGTTAAACAGTTTATAATCCAATATAGATCTTTGGATTTTGAACTAAAACAAATTATTGTAACCTACATTTGGCATAATTACTTTTAAAAAACTTTCAAAAAAACACATGTTCATCAAAATATTGTCCTTCAAGTTATTTTTCCTATAAAAATGATTACCTGACAGTACATTTTGTGTGTATCGGATCTTGCACAAGTGTCTGTCAAAACAGTTCAGACACCTTTTTTTTAATCAATGTGCAAACCAAATTACATTTGCAAAACCCAATACCCATGTTAACTATTACTACTGCTAGTGTGTTAACAATCATAATTGGAAAGCAGTTGAAATATTTCTATCATGTGTTAAAAAATCTTAATGTTAAACACGCACCTTTTTTCACTTCTCTGCTCAGTTTTATTTATCGTTACTTAGGAATTAAGTCAAAATTCCTCATAACGCCCTGAACTGCACACAGACAAGAAATTATGGTTTAGTAGTATACTGTGTGTGTGTGTGTGTGTAAAACCCCCCTTTTCATATGATGAAAGGGAGGAGGGGGGGGCAGCTTGTAATAACGGGTCCTCAACCACGTGACCGCACGTGGTTAAATGTGAGCAAATTCTCTTTAAACTAACCTTAAAGCAGAAAGAGAGGCATGATGTATTACAATGTAACCCAACATTGAGAAGTGGACATTTGTTGTACATTCACCATTGTTCTAGTATTCTTGTTTCAGTCTTCATCTTTAACAAAAAGGAGAAAGGAAATAAAGTATGCAAAAAGGAAAGAGATAGATAAAGAATACTAATTTGGTTCATAGCTCGTTCTATCGGGGGTTCTGAATCTGTGGTGCTATGAATCTGAGTAACAAGGATGAGGGTTTTCATTCTAGTTTGTAGTTCGTATTCCCTTGTACGCTGTGTGTGCAGCCACCGTAGTGATGATCCTGGAAATAAGAACAACCATCGGATGGGCATTGCATAGCATCTGTGCGGTCATTTCTATGAATAGTTATTTGGGCAAATCCAATAGGTATCTTAGCTTTGGTGCCAGATCCTAAGTTATGGAACAGATTGAGCTTGAGATTGGTGTCAGTATAGGCTAATATTGAATAGTTTTCAGGTGGACATGGGTTTTGTCTTTCAAAATCCCACGTTTAACTCGGATTTAAGCCTATACACATTAGCTCTTTCAATGATTGGGAGATTCAGCATGAATCCAATTTCTAAGCTATAAGAGTTTGCAAATATTGGAATGGCTAAGTTAAAAGCCAGGTGAGTTTGCAGTGATTGGAGGCATTAGAGACCATTTAAAGACTTTATTTATTTTTTACCAAATCTAGAAAGGGGATCAGTTGTGTGTGATCACCTCTTTTTTTAGCAAGCTGGTTCCAGGTGAGTCATCTAACCTGCGTATATTTCTGACAACTTTAGAGGATATCATGTCAAGTTTTGCCACTTCTGAGGGATCCATCCAGTGCATTGTAATCACAAATGGTTTATGGATATTATGACCTGAGAAGAGACTAGTTTATAAGCTGTGAAATTTGAAATATGGAAATATTTAGATCAGTGCATGATTTCCTGTGTGTTAACATACACTCAATCTGAATGGTACAATGCACGTGTTTTTTTTTAAAGAATGGAGGCAAACTCTATTCCACGGGAAGAAGTGGATTTTGAGCTGCATTTGATTCTGTCTACCTGTTCTATGGAGAAGAATGTTACAAATGTAAGATGTTGACTACCTTCTATCGCAGTGGTCGCCAACCCGTCGATCGCGATCAACTGGTAGATCTTTGAAACTTTCCCTGTAGATCGCGATAACAAAATAAAGCTTGAGAATTAACTGTCGCAAAATTACAATTTACGGCACTAGCTCTCAAGCCAGACATTTGATGGGTCAGCAGATGTGGTCAGCTGGTATGGCGGCAGGCAGCTGCGAGAAAAAAGTCGAAAACTTATCATTTTCATGAGGAATGGGAGGAGGAATTTATTTTCACCATGGTGAAAAACAAGTGTATTTGTATGCTGTGCCACCGAACGGTTGCGCTGTCTAATAGAGGAAATCTGGAGCGACACCACAACACCAACCACGTCAAATTCAAAGACAGTTTCCCCGCCAAGAGCGCAATCCCCGCTAGAAAAGTTGCTGAGCTGAAAGCGAGTTTGAAGACCCAGCAGTCACTTTTCACAAAACCTGTTGCTCAACATAAGGCTGCGACTGAAGCTTAATTCCGTATTAGTCATCTTTTGGCTAAACACAAGAAGTCTTTCACAGATGGCGATTTATTCAAAGAGGCAATGGCCATCACTGCAGCTACAGTTTTCAACAGCTTCAGCAACAAAGATGACATCAAAACTGCGCTCCACAGTATCCAGCTTGGCCCGAACACTGTTGCGCGGAGGGTTGAGGAACTGTCAGCTGACGTGGATCGACAAGTGCTAACAGATTTGTCACACTGTGAATATTTTTCACTCCAGTTTGATGAATCCCTGGATGTAATGGACACAGCTCAGCTAGTTGTATTTGTCAGGATGGTGTTCCCGGACTCTAAAACGAAAGAGGATCTTCTCACTCTTTTGCATTTAACGGAAAGAACAAGAGGTGAGGATATTTACAACGCATTTAAAAAAATATGTCTGTGATAATGACATCCCGATTGACAAACTGGTGGCAGTTACCACTGATGGAGCTCCAGCGATGCGCGGCGTGCGCTCTGGATTTATTGCGTTGTGCCGTAATGACAACGATTTTCCCGACTTTGTAAATTACCACTGTGTCATTCACCAGCAGGCTTTGGCGGGAAAGGTTGTGAACTTTAATTCATGTTATGACTGTGGTGGTCAGACTGATCAACTCAATTAGAGCAAAAGCGCTTCAGCGCCGCTTATTCAAAGCGTTAATGGATGAGCTCCATGCCGCGTACGAAGACCTTCTCCTCCACGCTGATGTCCGGTGGTTGAGTCGTGGAAAAGTACTGCAGCGGTTTGTTGATTTGCTGCCTGAGATAAAGACCTTTCTGGAGACAAGAAACGAGGAGTGTGAGGAGCTGTCTGATGATCAGTGGCTGCTGGACCTGGGATTTCTGACGGACCTGACCGCACAATTGAACGCACTGAACAACGAGCTCCAGGGAAAAGACCAACACCTTCCACACATGATCAGCGCAGTGGATGCGTTCAAGGCCAAGCTGGGTGTTTGGAAAACACAGCTGAAAAACAGGAGGCTGACACACTTTTCCAACTTGGAGAAAATGTCACAGGCCATCAGTGACAAGGATGCTTTTCACCCTGAGGAGTACTGTGGTCACCTGGACAAAGTTGCAGCAGAGTTCAGTCACCGTTTTGGTGAATTGGACGCCATGGAAGATGTTGCTTCATTCATTTCAAATCCTTTCCTGACCACTGATGTGGAACAGGTGGCAGCCAAATTTCAGCAGCTATTTGCTCTGCCTAGTGGGGTTGACATGGAGATTCTGGATTTAATAAATGACATTGAGCTGATAGGACGATCACAGGACAGTAACTTTTGGGGAATTGTCAGCAGGGAGAAGTTTCCCCTCCTCACATCATGTGCACTAAGAGTGAGTGCCTAGTTTGGATCCACTTACCTCTGTGAAATGGCGTTTTCACAGATGAAAATAATTAAATCAAAATACAGGAGCCGCCTTAGTGACAAACACCTCACAGACTGTCTCCAACTAACTGTCAGTAGTTATGAGCCAAACTACAGGGCACTCACAGACAGCATGCAGTCACAGCCATCTCACTAACCTGGGTGAGTAACATGCTAGTTTTAACATGGGATGTTAATTACACATAAAGATGCTAAATAACTACACTGAGCTCATTTACACTGACATGGAATTCTTTTAAACACAATCAGTTCTATTTTAATAAATTTTATTCCTAAAATGTTAATGTGGTGTAACTTACATGAAAGTTAAATGGATAAGCATAACACTGCATGCAATATGTTCGCTTTTAGTTTGTTATCTTCTATAAAAGAAATGGTGACCTCATACAAAAGGAAATAGGCCATGCCTTTATTTTTTTGTGTTGGACATAAAGCTACGTATTTCTAAAGTTGCATTGAAAATTGTGTTAACAATACAGTTCTATTTGGTGAAATTGTTGATATTAATGTGACTAGTGAAGCTCCAGAAGATAAGCATAACACCTGATATGCCATGCTTTACTTTGGTGTTGATATTAATTGAATTTGATATGAAACTATGGCCAGTTTGCAGTTTACAATGTTTTCTTTGTTGCATTAATTTGTCCCGATGGACCATAAACATTTTATGTAATTCAAAAACAGTTGTTTTATGAGTTCATTAGTAAATAAAAGGCTTCATGTTTGAAGCAGAATCTGGCCTTCTTTTATTGCAGCGCCTCAGGTAGATCTTGCTTCCCACCAAAGTGGAGGTTGGGGATCTTGGGCTTAAAAAGGTTGGAGACCACTGTTCTATCGGAATGAGAACTGGTCCGATCCAGTTCATCTGTAAATTGAGCCAAATGGATGTAACCCCTCTTTGTTTAGGAGGAGTTTGTTCCAAAAGGGCTGATGACTGAAACCTCCCTGGACCACTGCAGGTGAGTTATGGGCAACAGCTGACCTGAACAGGCCAGGACTGGTTCTACAGCCTAAGTAAGACCCATTTTCTGATGTTACATCCTGAGAAATGTTGCTGACTTCCTGGTAGGGATCATTCTCTGAGTGGGGATTGGTCTCCTCTGAAAAGAGGTGGACCAAAATGGAGGTCTTTCCATATGAGCTCTGAGGGGATTCTGGGGGCTTACCACCTGGACCTTTTTTTTTCCCACTGAGTGTAATAAGGAATTTGTGGAAGGTAAGTCCCTGCCTAGTCATGCTGATGAAGGCATCAGGTCAGGTTTTACTGGAGAATTTCCATGTTTAGCACTTGTTGATCCGACGAACCATTTCTATAAACAACCTGTGGAGATTAGCTTACATCTCCCTCATAGCTGACTGTTCTAGCTTCTCAGTCTGATCTCTCCCTTCTCACTCCTTCTTAAGCTTCCTCTGGTCAGGTTGTTAATTATATCGGCTCATCTCAGATCTGTACCTCGTTTGGAACCCACTCTCCGCTCTCTTCTGTGAACTCCAATCCTGGAAATCTCTCCTTCTTCTGGGCCGGTATCATGACTGTGTGATCCGTTTTTAAATCTAGCTTTGGAAGGAGGAACCTTTTGTCCCTCCAACTCAAACTTTCTCCCTGATTCTGCCTGAAACCTGCAGGACCCTGTTTTTGCTATCCGTACCCTTGCCGGGGCGGACGGGCGTTTACCATACTATCTGTGCATACTTTTTGATTTCTTGGTGAGGGTTTTGGTTCGACAGTACATGGTGACTTAATATCTTATGCTTTCATGAAGATTGTGGAGGAACATATATTTTAGCGTGTGGTCTTCCTCCAGCCCAGGCCCGCTGCACCCTTGAAAATATGCGGCTTGCAACCGACGGTAGTATTCTCTCGGCAGTTCACTTCTTTTCTGTTGGATTCCACGGGCACTGAACTCGCCGAGCCTGGATCAGTGTGCACTGAATATTCCTCTCTCAGTGCATGAAAAAAAAAGGAATAGCGGTCTCAAACAGAGGGCTTGAGGCTCTCTATGAACACCTGCACCCTTCTTGAAGTAGTTTTCCAGATCAACTTTAACTTATCCCAGGCAGAGGGATGGGGTAAGTCTAAAAGACAGCATTCTACCTCTCTAAGGTAGTCCTCAGTAGCGGATTCAGTGTTACTGGGGTCAAAACGCACTATGTTGAGGGCAAGGGATTCAAGTTTGCGTATTCACAATCCCTGTTCTGGGGTTGGAGCTGATTACAAAGTGTTCCTTTAATTGGTTATAGTAGTTAGTTGTGACTTTAATTTCTGCCATCAAAATGCCTGTATCAGCATTAATGCTTTAGGTTGCAACAAAAACGAAATGTGTTTCTTTCAGTCAGTGAGGGTTTTTCATAATTTTTTTATAGAAGCAATTATGTTATTTTTCTTAATATATTAGGACAAGTGGCTGTTTCTTGTTATTACATTGACTTTAATTTCTGCCATCAAAATATACATATTTTCTTAAATTCTCAAAAGTAATAAGGTCCTGTCCTCCAATAATACTCTTGGCTTTTAATTTCTATTTTTACACAAATCCCACACTAAAATGGTGTTATCGATATCGGCGAGTACCAACAAATAGGGAACTGATACCATTTTGAGAGCCAAAAGTTTATTCAACTATTGTCACCAATTCCATGTAGGCAATAAAAAGTTCTACTGGATTCACTTTGTATTAGTCATTTTCCTGCTTCACAAAGATAGGCAGCAGGTTGCACAGTCATAATGGCAATTATTTTACATCCAAGTAATATGCAGCTCTTCATATATACACACACATCAATTTGAAACAGATTGTATCTGTATAGTATTGGTATGGGCCAATAGCCAGGTATTGGGTATCGGTATCGGGGACCAAAAAATGGCATTGGTGCAACACTAACTATTATAGAAATAAAAACATGATAAAGGCAGAAAGAAAAGCTCTGAAAGCCTTCCAAAGAGACACAGGGATTAAAATAAAGACCAAGGATATCAACACAATCACAGACCACATCGACGAAGTTGACAGAAACATCAAGTTTTAATGAGTGTTTGAACTTGCACAAACAACTGCAAGTTAAACAGTCAAGTCTTTATTCCAATAATTCAGGATTACAGAAACCTACCATCTATGCAAACACTACACGCTGTTAGAAAATAAACACAAGGCACACTAAGTGACTAGTTTGAAAGAAAAAGAATAAAACCCTAAAAGTCAGTTTAACTGGCTTCTTAGATTGTCCAAGATAGGCCAGATGTTAATACATTCAAAAATTCCGGTTGGAATAGCAGCAGATATGATAACAAACAACAGTGTAATTATCCATCCATCCATCTTCCTCCGCTTATCCGGGGTCGGGTCGCGGGGGCAGCAGCTTAAGAAGGGAGGCCCAGACTTCCCTCTCCCCAGCCACTTCTTCCAGCTCTTCAGGAGGAACCCCAAGGCGTTCCCAGGCCAGCCGAGAAACATAGTCTCTCCAGCGTGTCCTGGGTCTTCCCCGGGGCCTCCCCCCGGTGGGATGTGCCCGGAACACCTCACCAGGGAGGCATCCTAAACAGATGCCCAAGCCACCTCAACTGGCTCCTCTCGACGTGGAGGAGCAGCGGCTCTACTCCGAGTCCCTCCCGGATGACCGAGCTTCTCACCCTATCTCTAAGGGAGAGCCCAGCCACCCTACGGAGGAAACCCATTGCGGCCGCTTGTATCCGCGATCTCGTTCTTTCGGTCATGACCCAGAGTTCATGACCATAGATGAGGGTAGGAACGTAGATCGACCGGTAAATCGAGAGCTTCGCTTTTTGACTCAGCTCTCTCTTCACCACGACGGACCGGTACAGCGCCCGCTTCACGGCAGACGCTGCACCAATCCGCCTGTCGATCTCCCGCTCCCTTCTTCCCTCATTCGTGAACAAGATCCCAAGATACTTAAACTCCTCCACTTGGGGCAGGACACCCCCCCTGACCCGGAGAAGGCACTCTACCCTTTTCCGGCTCAAGACCATGGCCTCGGATTTGGAGGCACTGATCCCCATCCCGGCCGCTTCACACTCGGCTGTGAACCGATCCAGCGAGAGCTGCAGATCACGACCTGATGAAGCTAATAGGACCACATCATCTGCGAAAAGCAGAGACGCAATCCTAAGGCCACCAAAACGGATCCCCTCAACACCTTGGCTGCGCCTAGAAATTCTGTCCATGAAGGTAATGAACAGAATCGGTGACAGAGGGCAGCCCTGGCGGAGTCCAACTCTCACCGGAAAAAGAGCCCGACTTACTGCCGGCAATGCAGACCAGGCTGTATGACACCGGTCATACAGGGACCTGACAGCCCGTATCAAAGGGCCCGGCACCTCGTACTCCCGGAGAACCCCCCCCCGGGCCCCCCGAGGGACACGGTCGAACGCCTTCTCCAAGTCCACAAAGCACATGTAGACTGGTTGGGCGAACTCCCATGCACCCTCCAGGACCCTGCTGAGGGTGTAGAGCTGGTCCAGCGTTCCACGACCAGGACGGAAACCACACTGCTCTTCCTGAATCCGAGGTTCGACTATCCGACGGACCCTCCTCTCCAGCACCCCCGAATAGACCTTGTCGGGGAGGCTTAAGAGTGTGACTCCCCTGTAATTGGAGCACACCCTCCGGTCCCCCTTTTTGAATAGGGGGACCACCACCCCAGTCTGCCAATCCAGGGGGACTGCCCCCGATGTCCATGCAATGTTGAAGAGTCACGTCAGCCAACACAACCCTACAACATCCAGGACCTTGAGGAACTCCGGGCGGATCTCATCCACCCCCGGGGCCCTGCCACCGAGGAGCTTTTTAACCACCTAGGCGACCTCGCCCACAGAGATTGGAGAGCCCAGTCCAGAGTCCCCAGGCCCAGCTTCCTCAATGGAAGACATGTTGGTGGGATTGAGGAGGTCTTCGAAGTATTCCGCCCACCGACCCACAACGTCCCGAGTTGAGGTCAGCAGCACACCATCCCCACTATAAACAGTGTTGGTGCTGCACCGCTTCTCCCTCCTGAGACGCCGGATGGCGGACCAGAATCGCTTCGGAGCTGTGCGGAAGTCTTTCTCCATGGCCTCTCCAAACTCCTCCCACACCCGAGTTTTTGCCTCAGCAACCATCCGAGCCGCATGCCGCTTCGCCCGCCGGTACCCATCAGCTGATTACGGAGTCCCACATGCCAAAAAGGCCCGATAGGCCTCCTTCTTCAACCTGACAGCATCCCTCACCGGAGGTGTCCACCAACCCTCGAACCTATGGACACCCTTATGCTTGAACATGGTGTTCGTTATGGACAATGACATGACGAGCACAGAAGTCCAACAACAGAACACCACTCGAGTTCAGATCAGGAAGGCCATTCCTCCCAACCACGCCCCTCCAGGTCTCACTGTCATTGCCCACGTGAGCGTTGAAGTCTCCCAGCAGAACAACGTAAATATATTCAGCTTAAATGATAATTGGTTAAAATGCATTAACAACAGTAGCAGAAGTTTCATCAGCAAAGTGGCAGAAGCAGGGCTGTGTGTGTGTCCATGAATGTGTCTCATAGAGTTGACCCACTTCTATAGAGGTAGAGTTGTAAAAGTTCTCCTGCCTTTCTGTGACTGCCTGCACTCGCAATCTACCGATGCATCGGTGGCTATGGCAACGCTGCAGTGGTGTGTTAAAAGATGTACCGTCTTGTGCTGACTCCCTGTCCTTCTTTTTATATTTTTTTTCAATCCCATTTGCCTGCTCAAGGCAATGTCATGGCTTTCTATCTAGATGTTGTCTTCATAATAACAAAGATCACTATCTTCTGAGCTATTTGTTACTCTTAAATTGGGATT
The DNA here is from genome assembly GCA_030533445.1 of Cyprinodon diabolis. Lineage (NCBI taxonomy): Eukaryota > Metazoa > Chordata > Actinopteri > Cyprinodontiformes > Cyprinodontidae > Cyprinodon > Cyprinodon diabolis. The sequence goes on from CM060074.1 coordinate 15,972,907, forward strand.
TTTCTCAGCAGGGCTTCTTGTTCAGCATGATCTGTTTTAAATCACATCTTTATATTTCATTATTGTGGCAGCTGATGGCTGGATGGTAAATCAAACTGATAGAATTTCACAAAAACATCACGTTGACCTTTTTACTGTTCAAGAAGAATATGGCAACAAAGACATAGTTAAAATTACAAAACTTGTTAAGCATAGAAGTCTGTGCATGTTTTGGTAATTTGAGTTTCCTTTAAAACATGTATTAAAAACAAAAAAAAACAAATAGCCTTTTGATTTTGGTTGTAAAATACAAAGCACATGATCTTTAAAGGTTCTAAATAAGAGGTGACAAATTGCAAAAGTATATATATATATATATATATATATATATATATATATATATATATATATATATATATATATATATATATACACATTTATTTATTTATTTGGATGTGCAATAAGTGCATATGTTACTGGTGATCTACAAAGATTGCTGCCCAAAAGTTACAATGTGCAAACCAATTTGGCTCCACCAAAAGCAGATTTTATCTTCTACAGGTAGTTGAGTGAGGCTGTAGAAAAAAACATGAGGTTATATGCCATATAGAAGGAGGTGATAATAGGGTAGGGAATTGATAAGATTTTCACGATTCCGATTCCCTTATCAATTCCGTGAAGTGAGTCCTTAACGATTCTCTTATCGATTCTGTGAAACAATGAACTTGGTTAGTGCACTATGATATTTGTCTACCTCCGCCTGGGACATTCTATTTCGCCTGCCTTTGTGAAAACATAAGGCAGTGAATGAGAGCTGCCAAGCTCTGAGCCAGCCAGGCTACCCGTCTGGTCACAGTCATCTAAATCTAAAGGAGAAGGCATCCGTTTAATGAAAAAGCATTACTATACAATTTCAGAAATAAACCTATCTCCCCCTGGTTCAAATAAATGACTGTCACCTTTCTTTCGTTCCCTTAACTGCGAAGCAACTTCCTAGCATGTTTAATAACTCTAAAGAGAGGTAGGAAACTGGTTTATTTCCAGAAATGGCATATAATTTACTAGGAACCACATTAAGCACAGCCAGTGATATAAAACTAGCTACTTATCACCAGAGTTGCCTTCCATGCTTGTCTTAACTTTAGCTTCTGTCCGGAAGCATCAAAAACACGGCATTCATTATAATGTATGCCATGTTGTGTGCGAAGGTGTTTCTGCATGTTGGATGTATTTGCTCCTGCAAACGTAATTACCACTTTGTAATGATCGCAAAGCACCTTGTCGCCATCTTTCTCCTTAAAATGAAGCCAAACTTTCAATCACTTTACTCGATGGGACGCCATTTTTTTTTTTTTTTTGCTTTTCTAGACTTACACATGGTCACGTAGTTGCTTACTGAGTGCTGTGTGCGTAACTTGCGTAAAAAAAATGACGTAAGTCGTACTGCCCAGCACTAGGCTTTGATGCTGCCTGGAACCATTAAGAGAATCATTAAGCGAGCTGCCAAACGGTGCCATGGAATTGGAAAACACGAAACCGGTTCTGAACAGGAACCAGTTTTCCATTCCCATCCCTAGGTAAAAATGATAATTATTAATTACAATACTTATAATAATACTAGAAAATATTTATGGTTCATCTTATAGCCCATCTCAAAGTGTACAGATAAATCAAAATGGTGTAAATTATTTTCTGTATCTCAGCTACAACAGTCTCAATATTAATAAATTCACATATGTGATCCACAGATTCACAGCATATCCCACACATGCACAGGACAAGATGCACACATGATGATCTACACATTCACAGGATAAGAGCCACATATGCACAGAATAAGATCCATACGTGCATACGAGAAGATCCATACATGCCAAGGACAAGATTCAATCATGCACAGGATAAGATGTACATATGCACAGGAAAAGACGCACACATGCACAGAATAAGATTAACAAACTTCCAGGATAAGATGCCCACATGCACGTAATGATTAAAACAAGTATAGGAAGGGTAGATATTTACAAGACGTGATTGACAAAGATATTGAATTATACCTTAATTATCAAACTACCAGTGGTCTTTGAACTTCACTGCATTTGTGTGTAGATATTTAAGAGTCCCCCTCATTTTTGACGTCTGCAAAGTAAAATATATTTTCATCTGTGTTTGTTTGTAAGTTTGTTTGTCTGTTAGTTTGTCTTTCTGTTTTCACAATAACTAAAATAGTTATGAATGTATTTTGCTGAAATTCTCAGAGAAGGTCCATATTGTGATTCACAACAAATGATTACATTCTTGTGATGATCCTGATTACTATTAGGAGCCAGGAAATAAGTAGGATAAGTTAAAAAAATATTGGCAATGTTGTTCCACATTTTGGAACTAATGGTTCCAAAATCAGATTCCTTCCTGGCAAAGCCCACTAAAACCTTTGTGGAACAAATATTCTTCACATAATTCAAATATTCTTCATCCAAAGTTTTAAAGGGGTTTTAATGGGTTAAAATATTGTTTTCCACAGTGTCTTTTTTGGAAAAAAACTTGACTGAGAATCATTTCTCTTCTGTCTTCATTTTATGACTCATAATTCAGACATGGTGACATTTACAGTAGTGTTACCACCTTCAAAATATTCCATTATAATTTCCTGTTATACCTGATTTAAATCAGATATGTAATTTCAGGTGAAAATTGCCTCATGGAGGAAGCGATCTTACCTAGATATTCTCCAACCGCCTTTGTCAGGTTTACAAGAGGCAGGAATCGAGCAAAATACAACTTTGTGGAGTTTGATGAGTGATGATATAGGGCCTTTAAGTGGGTGTTTTTTATAATTTCTGACATTTCTTTGCAAACTTTTGCAATATTTAGCATGGAACTGTCTTAGTGCTGACCTCTATTGTTCAGTTTTAATGGTTTGTTTAAATTACCTTTAAAACTTGTAGGTTGTAGTGACAATCTCTAAAGCGATAGCGTTCCACCTTTTCGCTTGTGGATTCTCTTTTTGTTTATGGTCCAAATATAGTTGCTGGAATCGCAATAATCATTTATGGTGAGCACTTTATTACCCATTAGACTGCATGGCATTATAATTTAGTTTATTTATTTATTTAGTTCTGTTTTCAATTTAATGTTTTGTTTAGCAATAACTGAGTGCAATATTTATTGATGTTACTTCTTGCAATAACTCAGTGCAATATATATATATATATATTAGGGATGGTTTATGACAACCGTCCGAACCGTTCAGTTCGACTGTCTCGGTTCGGTTCGCGTGTGTTGCGTTCGGTTCATGGCTGCTCCTTTTTCTCATAGGGGAAGCGTGTACACTCCAGAGCAGAAGGTGGCGGTACTGCGACCAAAGCCAACCACCAGTAGTAAACAAAAAGAAGAAGCGAAGCAGCATAGCCGGGTGTAGCAGAAAAAAATCAGTTGTTGTGGAGAATTGTGTGGGTATGGCGAGTGGGAAAGAACAGGAGTTGGAAGACGCGCCAGCAGCACTTTATAGGTGTGCTGTATGGGACCACTTTGCATTTAGAGTGACCTACGATGACGTTTTGTTTATGCTAACAGCAACATGACCAACATGTCATGCTAACCCCAAAATCCCACATACTCCGTCAGCGCTCATTTCCGCCCCGCCGCGCTACAGACCGCCTGCTCAAAGCAAAGCCTGCAGCCTCTGCTGTGGCTCCCGTCCGCTCCGCTCTGAGTTCCTTGGAGATTGTAGAGGGCATGCGCGAAATGATTGAATTCAAAGCAGCAAAACATGCAGAAATGATCCAGGGTTTCCGCGGATCATTAAACATAATTACAATTCATTATTTTTGGGGGATTTTTTAATTATTACATTAATTAAAATTTTTTCATTCATTTTTATTATTTTTATTAATTTTTTTATTTTTCGGGGTAACAATGAACATATACCGAACCAAAAACCGTGACCACAAAACTGTGAAGCTAGCTCTTAGTTGTAGAAAACCTATTTATTGTGCAGGAATAAGGTCTTAGCTCTGTTAAACTGGTAGCCAAGTAATCGACATTTCGTTGTCAAGATTCACCTTGTGTTTTTTGTGTGCAATGTCAATAAAGGAAGTCTAAGTCTAAATAATTTAGGTGCTTGGATTATTAAGTGATAATGTATTTACTAATACTTTTTTCCTCCTCCAGACACACCCTCCACTCAACCCCCACACGGCCATGTCACTTGGCTCTGCCCATTTTGTTACAGTTATGCAACGTTCACACCGCAAGCAGCAGGAGCAGCAAAAACGCTTGTGCTGCTTCTTTTTTTATGCTTGTTTAGGTTTAGGTCTGACGCGCGGCTGAAGCATCTTTGCTGTGCGGTCCAAAATTGGGTCTAAGGCGTGTTGGGAAGAGCTACCCTATCATTTCTTTGCCTGTAACAATGGCAGCTATATTTGCTGTGATTAGTGGGTAAAAAGTAGTTTAAATAAAGTCCACTTGAAAACTTAATCTGTGTAGTCAGTTCATCAAGATAACGATCCTGTGCTCTGTCACTGGGAATTCCGTTCAACAGCAGCCTCTGGCCCGGTCGCCTCTTCGGGGTTTTTCGACTACTGTTAGCAGCGGCTGGAAGGCGTTTTTCATGTACGTAATCCAAACTACAAGCACCAGAATAATAAAATCTAAAATATTTTACCAGCATGTTTTGACATTTTAAGTTAATTAAGGCGTAAATAAACTGTTTCAGGGGAGTGTTCATAGTGTTCTGCATCAGCAGTGCTGTATTTGTGTCCCTACCAGCTCCCAGATCAGATTCACTGATTAGTTGATGTGGCGTGTCAAGCAGCAGTAGTTAAAGTTTTCCAACTCCAACAGTTGCTGCTTCTGAAGGGTGTCGCACGAGTCAGATGCTTAAAAGCTAATGACACACTGCTTCAGCTGCTCAGACACGCTGCTCCTGCTGCTCAAAACGCACTGCAGGACCTTTTGCTGTGCCAAGATGCGCATCAAACATTGACTTTGCGTGTAAACTAGCTGCATCGGTATGAAGGTAGATTTGTTTCTTTATTATTTAGTCAAATAAAAGGTTGATTCAATCAAAAAATATATTTTAAATTAAAAAATTCTTCACTTCCATAAAAATAAACTTTTCAATCAAAGAAAAAAAGTATTTGAATGCAAAAATATATTTGAGACTCAAAAACATACATTTGAACACTGCTTTTCTTTTTCTGAATTTTTTTTATTTGATAGAAGTGCAGTCTTTTTTGTTTAAAACAACTTTTTTAATTGAAGTAACATTGTTTTTTGATTGGACCATATAATGGGTTGGATATTTGTGTCTTTATTGTTCAATCAAAAAAGAAGTTGCTTCAAACAAACAAACAACCGAATCAATAAAAGAAAGTAACGTCAATGAAAAGATAAACGTTTTCAATCATCGAAAATACTTTTTGTAGCAAATAAAATATTTGAGACACAAAAAATTGCATTAGTACACTTTTTTTATTGTTGAAAATGTTCTCTTTGGTGAAAGGGATCTATTTTGTGTTTGGGCCATACATGGCCCAAGTATTGTGTCTTAATCATTCAATTCCCAAAACGTTGTTTCAATAAAAAAAAAAAATAAAAAAAAACAATCAATCAAAGAAAAAACTGCAAATGCAAAAAAAAAAAAATACCCTATGAATAAATAGTTTTTGAAGTTCAAATTGTTTATTCGAATCAAAATTTTTTTTAAGTGCAAAAAGTTTTGAAGTTCAAATTTTTTTGATTGAATAATTTTGACACAAACGTTCCGCATTGAGCGGGTGCTTCTCTATTGGTCAGACATGTTTGATTGACAACCGTCTACACCAAAGACATCTTTCTGACAAAGAAGTCATGGTCGCAACTGGCCAGCAAGCTTTTTGCCAGTGTTAACAAGTGTTATGCTGCGCTCACAGCAGATGCAGCAGGGGCAGCAGAAGCAGCGAGTTTACATGCAAAGTCAATGGTTGACGCGCGTCAAGGTGCAGCAAAAGGTCTCGCAGTGCGTTTTGAGCAGCAAGCGCAGCGCGTCTGAGCAGCTGAAGCAGCGCGTCAGGAGCGTTTAAGCATCTGACGCGCACAATGCGCCGCAAACGCACTGCTGCTCGAGATGGAAAAAATTGAACTTCTGCTGCTTGACACGCCACATCAACCATCAGAGAAGCTGATCCGAGAGCTACCAGAGAGACAGACACATCGCTGATGATCAGAGTGCGATGATCGCTCCTCTGAAACAGTTTATTAACGGCTAAATTAACTTAAAATGCTAAAACCTGCCGACGGAACATGTTTGCTTTTATTACCCTAGTGCCTGCAGTTCGGATTATGTACATGAAAACCACCTTCCAGCCGCCGTTAACATATTAAAATGACTTTATTCCCACTGATCACAGCAAATATAGCTGCAAGGCAAAGAAAGGATAGAGTAGCTGCGCCCAACCCACGTCAGATCCACTTTTTCACCGCGCAGCCAGCCGCGGGTCAGAACTAAACTGGTACAAGCAGCGAAAAAGGAAGCAGCAGACGCGATTTTGCTGCTCCTGCTGCGTCCGGTGTGAATGTAGCATTATGCTGTATTCAGACCAAAAGCAGCAGGAGCAGCTAGCTTACATGCAAAGTCAATGGTTGACATGCGTCAAGCCGCAGCAAAATGTCCCGCTCCATTTTGAGAAGCAGGAGCAGCGTGTCTGAGCAGCTGAAGCAGCGCGTCGGGAGCGTTTAATCATCTCGCGCTGCTGTTGCTCGAGATGGAAAAATTTAACTTTTGCTGCATGACGCGCCACATCAACCAATCAGAGAAGCTGATTTGGAAGCTGGCAGGAAGACAAACACATTGCTGATGATCAGAGCGCTATGATCACTTCTCTGAAACTGTTTATTAAGGCCTAAATTAACCTAAAATGCTGAAACCTGCCGGCAGAACATGTTCACTATTATTATCCTGGTGCCTGCAGTTTAGATTACCTACATGAAAACCGCTTTCCAGCTGCCGCGGAAAACCGCGAGGAGGCGATCGGGCTATAGGCTGCTGTTGAATCGGATTCCTAGTGACAGCGCACCGCCAGTACCTGGGGGTCTGGGCGGCTCCGACAGAAATAATATTGGAAGGCAGGATGGTAATCTGGATGAATTGACTGCACTGATGAAGTTTTCAGGTGGATTTTCCCAGTTGAAAACATATTAAAACTACTTTATTCCCACTGATCACAGCAAATATAGCTGCAGGGCAAAGAAAGATAGGGAATCTCCGCCTAACAAGCGTCAGACTGAAGCAGCTTTGCTACTCCTGCTGCGCGTCAGAACTGGTACAAGCATCAAAAATGAAGCAGCACGCGCCTTTTTGCTGCTCCTGCTGCGTGTGATATGAACGCAGTATCACGTTGAGCTGCGTTTCCCTATCAGATACGGTTTCCCCTGGATCCCCGCACAGAGCAGGCGGCACGATTCACTGCGAAAGCGACAGGAAATGCGCATGCTCGCTTAAGGCGCGTAACTGCCACCCTGTGCCCGCGCCACAGGGGAACTACGGAGAGCATAAAGGATCAAATGTTAGCCTATATGGAGAAAGGGAGAAATCGGGATGGATGGAACTGAAGGGCCTATAAACCCTGTCAGATAGCGTTCCCCCTGTTCAACATGGGGGGAAACGCTATCTGACGTGGTGTAGATATCAGGATGCATGACCTACACTCTACTCTGTCAATCAAACATGTCACGTTTGTGCCAAAATTATTCAATCAAAACAATTTGAACTTCATTTTTTTTTTTCACATCAAAATAAAATAAAAATAAAACAAATTTATTCATGGGGTCTTTTTTTTTTTTTTTTTTTTTTGGATTTGCAGTTTTTTCTTAGATTTTTTTTTTTGATTGATTGAAACAACTTTTTGGGAATTGAATGATTAAGACACAAATGTCCTACCCATGTATGGCCCAAATACAAAATAGATCCCTTCGACCAAAGAGAACATTTTCAACAATGAAAAAATGTGTTCAAATGCAATTTTTTGAGTTTCAAATATTTTATTTGCATTCAAAAACTATTTTTTATGATTGAAAACATTTATCTTTTCATTGAAGTTACTTTTTTTATTGATTCTGTTGTTTGTTTTTTTGAAGCAACTTCTTTTTTGATTGAAAAATGAAGACACAAATGTCCTACCCATTTTTTGTTGCAATCAAAAAACAATGTTACTTCAATTAAAAAAGTTGCTTTAAACAGAAAAGACTGCACTTATATCAAATAATTATTTTCAATCAAAGAAAAGCAGTGTTCACATGTATTTTTTTGAGTCTCAAATATATTTTTGTATTCAAATAATTTTTTCTTTGATTGAAAAGTTTTTTTTTTCATTGAAGTAAAGATTTTTTTTGATTGAAAATATATTTTTTGATTGAAGCAACCTTTTTTTTGATTCAACAATAAAGAAGAAGGCCTACCTTTATATGCCTTCAGCAATTGTATGATTTAATTTATTCCATAAATAAACTGCTCTAACCTCTTTATTAAGTCTAAGGTTGACACAACTGTTGTTGGTTACATCAACAAAGGCAATGAGACCTCCTGCATGTGTTGTGCAAAGACGTTCTCCACCTGAATGGGAAAAAGGCAAAGGAGATTGTGATAGATTTCAGACTTGTTATGAAACACAAGTACTGCATTTCTGGTTGACAAAACCAATCCACACCAATACTTTCTTTAGGAACTAAGGCAGCAAGAGACCTAGCCCACACTATCAAGAACATTCTCTCAAGCTGGATAAGTGTCTAGTAAGACCCTGCTGCCTATAGCAAGAGCAGATTATTTAGACCTAAAATATTAACAGGCCATATTGTTAATCTATTAACTCTATTTATGTACCTTCTTGCATTGTGTCACACCTCTCTGTAAAATAAAACATGTTCAGCTGTTAAATGCAGTGAGCTTTTAGGTTGAGAATAACTATTTGAGTCAGTCAACGACACAGGGTCCAAACATCAGTGTAACATGACACATTGAGAGTGGAAACTAGCTTAACTCTGAGTTCCCATAATGGTTGCCAGAAGGCTATCAGGATGTTCTGGATAGCATCCTGTTGTTGTTAAAGATACTGCTGTTGTGTTGTTGAATCTGCTTTCAGCTCACTACTGATCCCTTGATAACGCCTCGTCTGACACTTCTCTTCCAGTGCTCCATGTGTGTTTGTGTGTGTGCTCAGTGTCTCCTCTGGCGAAGTCCCAGCACCAGTGCCCTGCAATTTGAAGCTGAGGACTCTTGCCGAAGACAGAAGGGCTTTTGGGATGTGCAGACGAATGAATTTTTCATTAATTTTCCTCTGCCAACTCCCCCTTCTCTCTCTCTCTCCTCTACCTGCTTTCTCCTTTGCTTTTACTTCTCTTTATATTTCACTCACAAGTATCCTGCAACAGCACCCCTGGTACCCATGCAAACACAGCAAATAAATCCAAAACTACATACAAAGGCATACACTTTTAGCATTCAACAAACACTGCATGTAGCCAGCAATGAAGTACACAGCTTCTAGACAGCACAGTTCAGTCTTTAACTGCCTGTTATCTTTTTCCTTTATTCTTCTTCACATGTTCAGCATTTTTCAGGCTGCATATTTGGAAACAAGGTTAGGGCATGCAGAGGAATACCCTCAATTGGGTAATGTTAAGCACAGATACGTAGTGAGGGCAAAAACACTCTGGAATTACACACACTAGCGCTACTGAGAATGTGGACTGCAGCAGCAAACACACAACCCATCATTGCTAGTACTCACAAATCTCTTTCCTGTGAAATATTTTATGTTTACTGAAGTATTTTTCAAAAGGACCGGCAAATATTAAAATTGAAGAGGACAGCAAAATTGTAAGGTTAAACCCTCTATGCTGAGCTATGTACAGCTGTAGGAAGAAATAAGAGGTAAATATTTAAGGGTTTTCACTTTTTATCATTCATCACTTCATGCCTGTGCGCTGTTACACCAAAAAATAAAATAAAATAAAAAATAGAGCAAAAACAAAACAATGACAAGACAACCTGACATGTTCTTTTCAGGAGCCAGAAAATTGAGCTGTCAAGTGGCAGTGACATGGAGGATACGGTGCATCTGGATGAATTTCTCGAACTGAACTGACTGAGGATGCAGTTGAACCCTGGAGCCATTGACATTTCAGATCTCGGCTCTTGAGACATTTAGGATCCCTGTAAATGACATGTTACCATGGCCCGCTGTCTTCTTCAAGAAGTATGTTCCTTGGCATGTCACAGAGCTGCAGTTAATGACAGATATGCTGAGATTTTTGCTTTGGTGGGGTAAAACCAGTGGAGTTTTCTTACTCATTTTAAGGTAATCATTAATTCATTACACTAACAGTGATTTGCAAAAGTACTCATAGTAGTTAAACCCTTTAACCCTTTCAAATTCCTGATAAAATTAAATTAATTTCATTCCAAATGTATGTAAAAGAGTAACACCAAATAAATTGTCTAAACTCAAATTACAAAACTGTTTCTTAAGATGTTTACCTTACAGAAATAAAAAGCAGCTACGTGCATTCATATATGAGGGCAAACAGGCCAGAGCCCCCGTTGATCTGGTCCTGGTGCCTGTTATGGCCCCTTTATTGAACACAAATACCAAAAATATTTATATATGTATTCATTAAAATAAAATACTAAGATGAAGAAAAATTAAAACCTGTTCCAAAGCTAACTGTTAAAAGATTACAAATTTTAAAGTCACACCATGTAACTTTTGGTCACTAGGGGCGCTAGAATGCTAACTGCCCATGCTGGTGAAGATTCACAGTCATCCAGGTCATAGTCATAAAGATCAGAGCATTCCTCACTTTACTGAACTGCATATACCATGCTTATTTTAGGTCTGGTGGTTTTGTCTTTAGGATGGACTAGTCTCTGTTTAAGGGTCTTGTTTGGTTTTAAATATACTGGGACTTTGTTTTTGAAGAAAATCCTCTTCAAACACAAAATATGTGACGGCGATGTGTTTGTGTTTAATTAAACACAAAAAAATCAACATCCCATATGTTACTGGATATACCTGTTATGAGAAGAGTGGTGTATTTAATTCAATGCAGTGAGGAATGGTCTGATCTTTAAATTTCAGAAACCAAACAACCTCTCCACAGAAGCATGACCCAACACAGAAGAGCTACCTCCTCAGCACATGACTTGGCTGCACATTTACACCTTATGGACAAAGGACATTCTTTTGAGGGCCAGAATCTTTACATTTTACACAAAGTAGATAGGTGGTTTTAAAAGGGTGTGTAAGAAGTCATTTATGTTAAGAGAGAAAAACCAACCTCAAACAGAGGAGGTGAACTAAGGTTTCAGATCTGAAAAACCTACAAAGCAGCACGGAGTTCATTCCTTTTCCACTATCATCTCAACTACCACCCCCATGCAGGGGACCAAAACATCTCGCCTGGTCAGCCAGGCCAACAATGACCCTAATGACCCCCCCTTTGAGAGCATACACAAGTATCGGGTATTGCAACGATTTCCTATTCCTAAGGGGCAGACCCATTCTTCCGGTTCAATTTGCATGTTTTCTAAGCCAAAACAAGGCTTTGTTTTGGGCTACTCTATAAAGCCTGGAACTCAACTCTAATTCTGACATTTTGAATTGAAAAAGCTTCCTGGATGGGAAGCGAAACGTCTTCAAACTTGGAAACAAAGTCAAGAGTATTGTTTTTAACTTTGTTGGTGTAACTGCTTGTATTTTGCTTCTACCAAACATTTGAACAACAAAATACGACTGAATACTAGGGGCAAATTTAACTTACCAGTCTAATAATAAAGTTGAGAAAAAAGAATTGGTTTTTCATCCTGCTTTTTCTTTCAACCTGCACCACGAAAAAACTCCTTTCCAGGATTGACTCTTGGTTTTCCTCCAAATTATGTCTTTGTTGTTTTCTCTTTGAAGCCTCCTCAGAAGGTTTAAACTTTTTCCTTCCATAAAGCGATACATTCTTCCAGATCATATGACCTGGCCAATGATGGTGGTTCTCACAACTTACATAGGCGGTATTTCAAGAGGGGGTTCCTGCTTGTAGCATTAATTGTTTCAAACAATGTATATTGGCCTGAGGAATCATGGTTTATCCAATAAATTTTGGACTTATTTAAAAATCTACAACTGTAGTATAATCAAATGTGATGAGGTCTAAACACTTTTGCAAGTATTGGTACATATCAGCGTTACTCTATCTGTTGGCAGACTAAACACAGTAACTAGCCACATTTGCTCATTCATAAGAGCCTTCCTAATTAACATTGCCTCGTGCAGTCAAGGCTGTGCACTCATTCATTTCCTGAGAAACCTGGAATGATGTAGCCAAAATTGAACAGCAAATCTTCTGTGTGGCAGATAAACGATCTGTGGGCTTTCTGCTTTACAGGGTTCCTTTCTTGTGTGGATCTTGGGAAAAAGTGGAAAATGGTTGTCTCCGCATGCTCCTGCAATCTTTGCACAGTTAGAAATTTCTCTTGATTAATTATTGATCAAAGCCATTTCAAAGCAATGTGAAAGCTGTGTGACTTGCTGTGTCCGTGTGTGTTTGTCTGTGAATGAATCTAATCCTAAATGTTTGACAGAACAGGCCACGTTAAAAGAAAAAAATGAAAACCGAATACCACACGTACAAAAGTATAAATCTAAATAAACGTAAATCCCTTTATTGTCCCACAAATGGCGAATTCACTGTCTGCATTTAACCCTTCCCATTGGGGAGTAGTGGCCTGCCTTTGTGTGGCACCCGGGGAGCTGTGTGGGGTTAAGGGTCTTGCTCAGGGAACCAGAGTGCAAGCTGTGGGGTACTTGTAACCTTCTCAGAGCACAAGCACACTACTGTAACCACTAGGCCAGCACTCCCCAGTGTATACTGTAAGTGAAAGTACATTCCATTGTTTAGCAACTATACATTTCAAAATAGAGTGACTGCCTTGACTTTTTGGGGAAGATTACAAGAGTTTTGGAATAATTTACATTTAATTTGTGAAACTATTTGACAATATAGACAAATGTAATCATCTTGTGTGTGTGTTTCTAGCATATAGGATTTGCTTTTATTTGTCAGTAACAAACTATGAAGGATCATCATTCCTAAAGTACCTATTTTGTTTTCAATAAATCTATGAACCTTTTTTTATCTATAGACTTTTCCAATGTGAATAATTTTACTTTAGGCATTCATTTTGAAAAGACCAAAAGGTCCCGTGCAATGGGCAATTTTGCATCTGATTGTGTTGTCTAAATCGTTTTAGTTCCTCCTTCTTTTAATTCAAGCTACTAATCAATACGCTCGCTCTCTCTTCAAACTCCAGTCTGCACTGACTGGACTGCTAATGGGTCATAATTGTCAGTATGCAAGACAGCTGCTTTTTCTTGACATGTGCCAAACTAGCCACTTGGCAGGCATTATGCAAATTAGCAAAGGAAGAAAGGAAGGCCTGAGTTACAGATGAGAGGTATTTTTAGGTATTACAGGAGCTCTATTTGCTGGGTGTAAGAATGGTTTCCTTTTTTTTTCTCTTCTTTAAGTAATAAAAGCCTTTCAAGGTTTGCAGTTTTGCAGGTATTTAACATTTTAAATGGACACAAATAAAAAACGTAATATACTATAGCCCTACAAGGATATGATCTATAAGAAAAGTTGGTCAAAATGGTGCCTAAGTTCTATTTCTGAGTAACTTGTTTTTCAATCTAGGTATCCCTTAAAAAAGAAATCAAGCCATGAAAAGTGAGAAATACTGATTTGTTTTATATTCGCCTAAATTAAAAATGTAGGAAATGGATAACAGGGGAAGAGTTAATTTTTGTTAAATGTCCGATTTTTATTTTATTTTTTTTGCTTTGTGATCACAAAGTATTTTTTTTTTTCATTTCGTCATTATTTGGATGGTATGTATAGGTTGATCTTGATCTTGTCCTTATAAATAAAACATTATTACAATAATAGCTGAACACACAGAAACTAAACTACTGAAATACTGAAGCTAAGCTCCTCCTGTTGTGGTGATGTTTTACCCTTAAAAGTAGAAAGTGTTTTAGAGTGAATTTATCAAATCATAAATACATGTGGGGTTCCCCAATGGTCCAATAACCATTAAAGCAACTATTTTCATTCATTTCAGATGGAACTATTTACATACTTGGATTATATTAATCTGAACTTTCAACATTCACCACTGTTTTGCGCCAAGTACCATTTCCTCTGATCACAGAGCAGGCAACTTCCTTGGTTTCGCAATGAATCCTGGGAAAACCAAGGATAGAGAGGATACACCGGACCTGTCCTTCAATTTGGGTAAAATTAAGGACGCATTTGTAGGTCACATAAAGAGGAGTCTTGGAATCCAACCAGACCTCGGTGCCGTGCTATGACATAATCGGCCGTTGAATCTGACCTTCGGAGTATGCAGCCCATGAATTCGAACAGAGCCAATATCTACATGCTCCCCTTAGCTCAGATTAAAGCAATCATCATCATTTACCATAAATATACAGCCAACACCCATTTTTACATCACAATTTTACCAGGTGACTGAACCCATCAGAGCGTTGGGTACATGCTTAGAACAAATCAATACAAGGATTTGCCACAATTTTCTCCAGGTGAATAAAAACAAAACTGAGGTAAAACTACTACAGCTAGAAACCACTGATTATGGCTAATATGTTGGTGTCACGAGCTGAACCTTCAGAGGCAAATAAGGGCAATTTCTAAGTCAGCCTTTAATAACACAGCATAGTAGCAGAGTTAAGTAAGTATTGTTTTATATATAAACAACCTTTCCCTTTCTCCTCAAACTTTCTTTTTGAAAACCCTGCATTAAAGCTTCACTTTCTGTTTGTATGGAGTGTCTGGTCAGATATTTTCTTTCTGTGATTACATAATTTTGTTTTTGCTTGCAGCAGTTTACTTGTGGTTGCAGCTTTTTTTTTTTTGTTAGTTTGCAGAGTTTTTCTGTTCCCTTTGTTTTTTGCACTTGTATGTTTTGGACTTTGCATCACATCTTTTGTTCATTTGCTGCAGGTTTGCAACTGTGGGTAAGCATATAGAAGAGATTAAGTTAGAACAACTGATTTATAATGAAAATTAAATAAATGGCTGTACATAGTGTTTGTAGAAATGACAAAATATACTTCATAATGAAGTCATATTAACAATTTAAGTGAAAAGTCTTGTCTGAATATGCAAAAATGTTAGATTGTATGAGCATCTCCAAACTCCCTTTTGACTAAGCTGTCACTTTAGTGGTGAGTCTCCTTGCTGCCACAGCTGCTGTGACTCTAGAGAGCAACCGCTCTGTTCTCTGCCCACATACTTGTGGATGTATTGAAGAGGCAGCTTGCTGTTTTCGTGAAGTGGAAAATGCACCTTTGCACTACAGACATCCATTTAAATCTAGTTATTTTAATGGGGCTTAGGTCAAATACTTTACATATGAACAGAGGCTTTAAAGGTAGAAAGAAAAACAAATGTTATTGATAAGGCCCCCGATAACATGTTTTTGTAATTTGTGCAGGGAAATTCCTCTCAGATTAGGCCGACAGCCTTTACCAAGATTCTCCTCATTCAGCCCTCCTCTGTAAGAGCTTTTTTGGCTTTCCACGCCCAACCTCCAGTAGGCCACGCCCTAACAACCTGCATTCATGATAACCAGTCAGAGTTTGTAAGATAACTGGGGAGGGTGGAATAATACCTTGGATAAAGAACATTGCTTGACCAATGGGCTGCTACAGACCGCTCTGGACAGCTTATTTCCCCTTATGACATCATAAGGGGAACGCTTTTCAAACAATATTAAATGTTGCTTTGCCATGGTTGCAGACATTATTGCCTGTTTCAGTCTTATGTGACTTACCCTCTTTATGAAGGTCTAATGTAGTATTCTTATTTTCAGAGAAAAATAATTTCACTTTTTCTTGTATGGCCAAAAAAAAGCCATAATCTTCAAATTCAAAGAAACAAATAATGTAATGTGTTTTCTATAATTTCCTTGTTTACTGAGACACAGGGCCGGACTGAGATTTTTTTTAGGCCTGGTTACATGACTGACTCCTGGCCTGAAAACCAACCTAAGCAGAGGAACTGGATGTAGAGAACAGCCAGGGATCTGGTGTTTTTCAGACTGAGCTATCAGAGCTCATCAGAGCAGTGCAGGTGTCTTGATGCAAACAAAATAGAACTAAATAAGTCAGTCCGTCTATAATTTTTGGTCTGCATTTTCTTTCAAATTCATAAAGGTTAAATGTGATTATAAGGGAGTTGCTCAGAGCAGCTCCAGTTTTATAAATACAGGTTTATATATAACTTCCAGGCAACATACTCTTGTTTTTTTTTTCTTGCTCAAATTAAAAGATTAAGTAAAAAAGTCTTAATAGACAATAATCAATACTTTTGACTGAGAGGGGTACCCATGGTATGAAAAAGTAAAAAAACAAGGTTGGGAAACACTGATCTATACGACTTACTCTAATTTCTAAGGTTGGAATATACAGTAACTTTAACGCTGTAATCGCAATAGTACTGAGATAATAAGGATTTTACATAATGAGCAGTGACAAGTTTAGAGCTGTACATAGTTATATCATGTCATATCATGCTACAATGGCAAATCATCATACCAGGGAATAGTAATGAACCCCAACCTATCCCTGGCATAGCCCTGTCATTGGATAAGAAGAACATCTAATTGCTAGCTGAATCCTGTAGTCCAGGGGTAACCAATAAAAAATCAGCAGGGTCTGAATAAAGAAAATTAACAACCAGTAGAAGTCAACAATTTTAATTATAATCCTTTACTTTAAACAGCATTTAAAACTGAAAATGCAGGTGTTTATGCATTGACTTCGAATTAGAGAACAACAATCTTTCAGTTTGGTATATAAATCATTTCCTGACACACTTTTTTTTTATTAAACATTTTTCTTTTTCTTTTTTATGGCTTAATCGATATTTATTTTTGATTATGTTTATGGTGGAGAATCCTGGTTCACAGCACCAGGTTGAGCCAAACATACTGAAAATGTGCAGGGTCAGGTTTGAGCAAACCATTTCACTTTTCTTTCACTAGTTCACCGCAGTTCTTCCAGCAGTCCACACTTTCTCTGCTTTCTTTTTCTCATCGTGTTCTCCTTCTTTCCCATCGCCCAGCTTTCCTCAGGGTTGCTTGCTGTGTCTTAAAGTAGGTAGCAGCAGGAACCATTACTGACACAGCTCATTAGCTTATTTGTATCACATGCAGCCTGGTCCAAGACGCTCCGGATGGCTTTACCATACAAACAAGAGAAGCAGTGTAAGGAACATGTAGACACTGTCGTCGGACAACACTCAGTAATTTGTAAATGTTTTGAATCAGGTTGGGTCCGGATAAGCCAGCAGATGGGTCACCTAATTCCTCCAGATCCTCTCCCAGTTCATCCAGTAGCACCACCTGCTACAGATGTAGCTGGATTTTTATTTCCAGCGTTACTTATCCATTTTATTTTATTTAGTCCAACTGTTTTTAATGTTCATTTTTGTTTCTGCATTTTTTATTTTATTTTTCCTACTTGCTTTGATTAAATTTTATTTTACTATATTTTAATCATGTAGGCATTGTCTTTGTACCGAATTGTGCTATACAAATAAATTTACCTTGCCTTGCCTTGCCATGCAGGACCCCATACCAGGAGCTGGTTAATCATCCTTCATGATTTTTTTGACTGAAAAAGCTTTGCCTTCTTTGAGCTTCTTTGCCCCATGTCACAGCCAAATCCACTCCCTAATCAGTTAACGTAATTTGAATTCATAGAGAAATTCCGATTTTTGAACTACTGCATCATTTTGCATTGCTCTATCCATGCAATCATGCCTACTGACGATGCATCTTAGATCTATCTGGGTATCCACCATGACTATCATTGTTCAGCTTTGCTCTGATTGCCCAATATGTGCCATTTTTATCACTGAAAATTGCATCACTGGCTGTTATTTGCTCCTTAAACTGTCTTGGCATAGGGATGATGTGAAAATCCCTTTCTACTAGTTGCTACATTCTCTTTCGGTGTGAATGTACCTTTAGAGTTTTCCCTTTCTAAGCAGCCATAATGGCTTATGGCCTATTTTTATATAACAAACATTTTTTATTTCATCCACAAGTAAATTAAAGCTGACCTTTTTAATATACATTACAGAATTGTCCTTTTGTAATGGTCTCTGTCCTTTTGCAAAAATATTGCTGCACAAAATATGTCAACTCTATTGCAGCCGTTAGCCAGTATGAGCACATCTCTTGTTCTTTCATATTTGACATATTGTCACAATACAATCAAGAATCTTGAATTATATGTTGTGATTGCTGATCGTCAAAGATTAATAAGCATATCTGTACTGATCAAAGAATATTTTACTATTTCAGTCAGTCATCTCTCTCATCCTGAAGGCAAGCTGTTACTCAATACAAAGAAGATGCATTGGACAAATAAAAAAAACAAGAAAAACAAACAACAACATCTTTTAACAGATTGTTAACAGAAATACTGGTAGGATCCAGTGGAGTCTTCATGACTAACAAGTTAACAGTGGTAAAAAAAGGAATACAGAAAATTAGCAATTGACTATTATGCAGATTCTGACATGATTGTATAAAACTTTCTTAATCTCATGGTATATTTAATTTATTTTTACAACAGCATAGAATCAGGGAAACCCTTGTTGATTATCACTTTTTCAAAAAGTAACCTGTAAATTTAAACTGTTCATCCTTATGAGAGATCCTGTTATATTTTCATGAGATCCTGCCTTGCTCAGCCCTTCTTCTTTGTAATGTCCTATAATGCCTTCCTTTAACCATCTGCTACCATCAGCGTTATCACATAGTAGAATATGTGTTAGTGAACACAGAGGTATATCTTGCAGACTTGTGATAGCAGGACAGACAAGGAGAACCAGACGCAGCTGTGTGCAGTTATGAAAAGAAGATTGTTTGTGCCCGTAGTGCCCCCAAGTGGCCATTGGAGGATATTTTGAAAAATGTATTTCTTTTACCCTCTTCAAATGTGATTCGACAGCAGCTGTTTTGCCTTTTCTCCTTCCATAAAGAAAAACTTCAGAGACATTAGAGATGATGTATCACAAGAGGCAGAATGAAATATGGACAGTGTTGTTGTTTTTTTCGATGACTATTGTTAAATGTTCTGCATGCTGACACAGTAGACCAACAAACAAGGACAGCATTACAAAACTGGCCACATGCCCTGTTTTCTCCTGGTTTTGCCAAAAAGCTGTGCCTGAACCTTACCCTGACCAGCCATCAGAGCACTTATGAATCAAAGACATGGGACTTATGAGCACAATCTCTCCCTTCTATTTTTCCCTCACCCTCTCTCTCCTGTTGCAGCCCACATTTTTCTCCTCTCTCTTTTCTGCATCTAGCTGTCTTAGCCACATCTGATGATAAATCCTCAGGCAAGTCTTTAAGCACCAGCAGAGCAGAAACTGCTCAGGTTACGCTGTGCTCATATAGGTTAATGTGCACAACAGGTTAACTTAGAGTGGGTGTGTAAGGATGCCTGTCATTTCTTCCTGTCCTTTGCTCACTGACAAGCTGATTTTTAATTTTTTCTTATCACTTTAAATCATCTTGAAATAAGCGTCCTTTCTCTTTCTTTCTAAATGCTATGAAGATACAAAACGTACACTGAACTTTCAATACAAAACACTTTTTCTCCCATTGTTACAAATAACTGATGGATTCACAATTTGTGTTTACAAACAATTATATAGCTGTGGCTAAACTAAACATATGCATATTTGGTTCAGAATTTTTCATTAATGCTACACAAGTATAGTAGCACTGATCTGATTATAGTTTTCCTTACACTTTGCAGAGACGCTCTCATCTGATGACAACTCACCTTCACCAGGGCATGCAAGTTACTGTAGTAGTCATGGATCCAAACATGGCTCTGTCTTCTCTTATCTAACAAACTCTTATGGAATCTATTTTTCATTAAATTTATTTCATGACTAGCTCAGAGTTCATGTGTTGATCTCCTAGATTAGCCACTAAATGAGCCATTGCCTGACATTAGCTATTTATTTATAGCCTCTAGTCAGTCAAGGTAGTGTATATGGATGCTTGGATTTTTTTCTTAGGTTCTGCTTGAGGTTTCTCCCCATTAAACAGGAGTTTTCCTCTAGATTATCACTTCATCCCTTTATGCATGAGCAGATTTAAGCTGCACTGCAAAGTTATAGTCATCTCAAATTCACCAAAACAGTATTTTATATACACTTAATCGAAATATGAAAGTTTGATAATCTCCCCAAACTTTTTGACCACATATTGGTAGGGGAATATTTCATTCCTGGCATTAGTTCAAAGCTTTATTGCCACACAGTGGTGGAACTAGTTTTAGTTCATATCTGTATTTTCAGTATATCAATAAATACAGGTGTCTTATATGGATGGGAAATGGAGAAATATGGATTTATAAAAGTGAAAAGGTAAGACTGTACCTGTTACAGAAACCTTGCAATCTAAATTTTAAAGGGCTCTGTTGATAAACCAAGCAATAAACATATTTGACAAAATTGTTGATTTAATCAACAATAAAAAATAAAAAAAAATATATCCTTTTCTTTTAATTCTTTATTCTGGTACACAATTAGCAAACTGTGACAGATTAATTTTACAATATCATAAATAGCTACAGTTAGTTGTATTTTTTTCTTGCTTACAAAACATCCACCAAATAAACTGGTATTAAGACAAGCATACAAGCAATTTGACCCACACTCTGGTTTGCTTCACTGGACCTGAACACCATTTAATTTGTTGAGTTAGCAGGCCAAATCAAGCCGTCTTTATAAAAGTCTTTTTGATGGATTCACCCCTTGCCTCCCCCTGCTATGATATATCACCTGTCCAAGCCTTGGAGGTCGTGATAAACTTGTTTAGCATAGGGGTCAGTGCAGGTACTGTGCAGTTATGGGTGGGGCAGCTTTTAGACATATGCAGTTTGTTAAGTGGCTTAGGTCTGTTGTCAAAGAAGGCCCATACACAACTATAAAAAGTTCAAGGTGTTTCCTCTGGATATACATATGATGGTATTTGCACGTCTCCCATATATATTGCCTCTGTAGTTATTTATGCAGATCTTTCGCAAATCTCTAACAATATCCTTTTAATTGGAATATTTAATTCAAAGAAGTTGGTTGTGTTCTGTTATGTACCTCTGACAATGACAGCAATACAAACTGTGTCAAATCAACAAGATTTTACAGGCAACACTTTAACCTACACATTTTGTCACATCGCTGCAGTCATATTAAATCTGCAGCTGCAGAAATGAATCACACAGAGAATATTAGACGCTTAGTGGCTCTCGCTCGTTGTCTTGTCTGCTGCAAATTAAGCTCAGCTCAGGACTTATCCCATATTGTAGGTATGGCCATTCCACATTCTCATGAGTCATTCTCCACTTAGCAGCGGCTGAGCTCCCTGGTGTATGCTGGCAGATGCAGGTTACGGAGTGCTGAGATGCAACCCATCCGCTTTCTAATGGGCACCACAGGGATCAGAGTTATTGGATGATTCATCAGATCAGTGCTGCAAAGCAGCGTTTTCACTTGGGCCGAATAGCGTGTGTGGTTGTTTGAAGTTGACGTAGTTAATGCGAAGACAAACACCTAGCACTGTGGGCGGCAGCAAACATTCCATATGATTTCTTTTTTTAAGTTGTTGCTATTTTACAGTTTAACAAAAATCAAATTGACATTTTTTTCCCCCCATGCTTTTACAAATCTTTCCCTCTCTAAGGAAATCTGACCAGCGAAA
Organism: Cyprinodon diabolis; assembly: GCA_030533445.1. Taxonomy (NCBI): domain Eukaryota; kingdom Metazoa; phylum Chordata; class Actinopteri; order Cyprinodontiformes; family Cyprinodontidae; genus Cyprinodon; species Cyprinodon diabolis. The sequence goes on from CM060074.1 coordinate 15,994,730, forward strand.
GGGTATGATGTACTTTTATGACAACAAATAAAGTTTTATGAGAGGTTTGTGTGTGTATGTTGAAGGAATTAGGATATTTTATAGAGAAAAACCCTTTGACGGATAGACTAAAGGGAAAAGGCAGTTATAGTTGTTGTCCTTTATAGGTTTGTTATGTGCAATGATAAACCACTGAAGTGCAATCTGAATTATATTTAGACTGAGTTGCTGAATGACACAGGCTACAAAAAAGCCCTCATTAAACTATTTTGTTTCTAAAAAGTACTACAGTACAAACCTTTAGACCAATCATCAACGTAAGGTCTTATTTTTAAACCAATCAATACCCTCATCAAGACAGACTCTAAAAGTACCTTTAAGAGGTAAGCTGTTGTATCTAAACCAATAGAATAATCTATTATTAGTCTGTGGTAATGCTGGGATAATAACATTCACATCCCTAGGAATGTTTTATACATACATTTTATTGAAACAAGAAGATAATGACATCGTGTTAACCTCACTTTAAGTCCATAAAAAGTGAATTGGTGGATGGATTTTTTCTATTTAGGATAATATAGCTAAAGCATATCTAAAGAAAAATGTTAAAATGTTCTATTACTTTTTGCTAAAGCACAGTTGACATGTCTAATGACCCATTGTTACATGGCATAAGCATTGTGATAATTACTCAAAAATGTCTTCCCATTCTACTCAAGTTTTATTCAGTCTCTAAATCTGACAAAACACTTAAAAAATACACCATATGGCAACTTATATTTCATTTTTGCTGTCTTTAAGAAACATTGGCACATTATTTTCAACATCTGACAACTATTACAAGGATTACTAACGCTAACCACAATGCAATACTGTACAATATAAACGAAGATATAGACTGTTTCCTCCAACCGACTAAATGCTGTCGATTTCTAAAGTTATCTACTGTAAGTATTTTGTTAACATCCCTGTACATTATACAATTCAGTCTTAGAAGACACTGATGATGTGTGCATTATTTTCTGGATAAGAGTATTTTATTTTAGATTTTCCAGAAATTGACCTAGTATTTTAGTTATGCATTGAGTCAAAAGACAGTACAGCAGGGCGATTCAACTGGCAGCTCAAATCTGTCCAGCCAGCAAATGGGTGCAGTAAGAAAAAAACGAAAAAAAAAAAAAAAAAAAAACTGTCTCTCTCTCTGTCATGATCTGGCCTGTTTGCTCTCCCCTAATTAGTAATTCCTCTCACCTGCCCTCTTCCTTCCCAGCCTCTATTATAATTTATTCCTCTCACCTGTTTCCTCTGGTTTATATTCAGTTCAGCCTGAGCATTCAGTGCCAGATCATTGCTTGTCTTTCTGTCAGTCTTTCTGTTCACTTTTTATTTGGTTCATGTCCTGGATCCTAGCTGCCAGTGGAAAGAGGGTTTTAGTGTTTGTCTCGTCTCCTGATCGTCCACTGTTCCTCCCCTGCGGAGTCCTCTGGGTTTTTGGCTCATTATGGGGGGAGGTTCAGTTTTTATCTAAGTAAGCCTGGCTCCAGGGTGGAGACCAGTTTAAAGTCTGCTTCAAGTTCCGGTTCCTACGTCCTGTCTCGGCTACCCTCTTCCACTGTGCCTGCCTGTCTGCACCTGATCCTGTCTGCTCCTGTGCGTGACCACCTGGTCATGCTTCTGGTCCCAGTCTGACTTTGAACCCTCCTGGAAGCCTGTGCATGTCTGGAAGTCTGGATCCTGCCACCTGTCTCTGTTCCTGCCTTATCTGGACCCTGCCTGTTCCTGTCTGTTCTGGATCCCTCACCAGGATCAGCTTCCAGCATCACCCCTGGGACTGCAGCACTGGGGACACTCGTGGTCTGGACTGTTAAACCAGGTAAGTGACCAACCCAGATAATCATATATCAGTTGATCGTGGTCACTTACCTGTGTTTCCTCCCCTAGAGTGTCTGAGATTGGGCGGTGCCCCGCCCCCCCCCCAGCCTGCAGTGTCAGCGAGCCACAGCTCCGCTTTTGTTTTGTTTTTATCTAAATAAACCTTTTGAACTTTCCTACTGACTGTCTCTCCTGAATACTGGGTCCATCTGTCCGCGATTCATGACACTCTGATTGTATATATATATTGTATGTGTGGGTGTGTATGTATGGAAAGCTCTTAAGCACCAGTCCACCTTATGTATGATTCAGTCTGTTTCTTTACTGCTCTCTATTGGCCAGTTAGGAGTTAGATCAATATCAATATTTTAGGCAACAAGCATGGGTGACCTAAAGTTCTCTAGACTGTAAAATAGTCTTGAAGAGATATTTGATTTTATCATATCAGCTTTCCATTTCTGTATTACCTATGTCTGTGTGGTTTGCACTGTACACTCTATTACTGTACGTCACGACTACTAATTGTTAAGCAAATGGCCTGATACCTTTCTGATATTATCTGTGTGAAAAGAAATGACTAAAACTGACATTTTTTGGGCTGGAATGACATGAGCTTCATGTTTGTTTGCTTTTAATGACAACCTGCAAGGTTTACACAAATATATGCATAGTTTTTTTTATTTGCTTTACAGTTTTACACACAAGATTAAACTTTTTTGAACACTTGAATTAGAAGTTCTTCCCCATTGGTCTATCACAGTAAAGCTTGCCTGTGTAGGTACAGGGTAGTAGCAAACTGAAGTGCATTATTTTGGCAGGATATTACAATCAAAGGTATAGTGGCCAGTCTTCTTTTGGTGCTAAATTCAAGGGGGATCCCCTTTACTGTTGCTTGTCCCACATCCTAAACTTCTTACTTGGCTCAGGTTAAATACTTTTGTCATTCAAATGAGTTCGACAACCACTGTATTTCTCCAATAGCTTCATAATGAGATTCAACAAACATTTGGCAATTTAGACCGTCAGAGTAATACATTTCCTAAATTGGAGGCATACACCATTTTTTTATCTTAAAAAAAAAAATTAAATATTTTATTTTAAGGAAAAAAAAAATCTGATATGGGAATTCTTCACATTTGTACCTCTTTTTATTTGATTTATCATGTAATGCTTTAAAATAAACACATCTAAAGGGAACATTCTTATACTACCTATTTGTGTACATTTTTACTTATGGAAGAACTAATAAATTGATATCCAGCTTGTGAGCCTTAAGCTTTCAGTAACTGTGCCCCCCTAAGTCATTTAGTTGAACAGCCCTGCTGTGGAGTCTATAAACTGCTATATCCATCTCTACAGTCGTTGTGTTTTTAATTTTTTTTATTATTTATTTAAACTATAAGTAGCAACCTGAAAAACATATTTCAGTTTCTAAATCGGACTTATTTCTCAGAAAACTTTATGAGAAAGATGTTTATCCTTCGACATTTCCTACCATGATTCCTACAAAATCAATACAAAAAACATTTACATACTATAAAAAAATAAAAAAAACATATTTATAAAAGCATGATACACTGCAAGCAATGCATTGCATCTTTTTGCATCTTTAAGGCAGCATTTTGCTTTTTTCTGGACTCTATACCACGTTATTTTCTTTCTTAAATCCAACCACCACTGTACATCACAGAATATACTTTGTCTCTGTCTCTACAGTTTTGTCATGTTGACATTGTTGTTCCCCTGTTTTATTTATCAGTAACATTTGTACTTACAAAATTACATTATGCAAAACATTTAAGCCCTTACTGCAGGTATATTCAAATGTCTGGACCACTTCCAATACCTTGAAATGTATAAAACTTAACAATGCTTGTTACAGCTCATTAGATCTGTCTTCTTTATCTATGTGGTCATTAACAAACTTTATTCAATGCTTTACTTTTTTTTTTGTCTAACTTAGAATCTCACTTGGAATGCTCCTTGATACTAAATATTACACCACAATTTCTAATATTATCGTTGGTTTATTGTTTTCATGCAAGACCCACCCAAGTGTTTTAGTCACACTGCCATGCCTTATACGTAAATATGTCCCATCTCTGGATTCTCTTAAGATTATGTGTTTTAAATGTATATATATATTTTAAATCAAATAAGTTTTATTTCATTTAGTACCTAAATCTGTTCCAAATTTTTTAGATAAAAAAATAATATCGGTAAAATGTGACATGTGCAAAAAGACATAGTTACAACATGTTGACATACGGAGAACCCTTTCAGAAATACTCCTACATGTCCTCTTTCAGCCAATGGACAAACAGGATGGGCCTTGAAGTTGGAGGTCTTCTACTGACATCACATATGTTCATGGTCATTATTTATCATATTTATTTGTAACATTAGGTTCAAAAGGATCCATCCAACAGAAGCTATTTCATTTAAAGTTAGCCGGACGAACCATCATGGTTGTCATGGTTGCCATCAAATTTGGACCCTTCCAGTAGTACCACTTAATGCCGTTGAAGCGGACTACATTGGAGGAAACGGGGTAATATATGCCATTCAGGTTGGAAGGGCCACAAGCGTCAAACCACCATCCTGCAGAGGGAGAATTGCAGTCAGTTCAAGGAGAAAGTCACAATCAGTCAAATTCAAGCTCATAAAATCTAATACCTAAATGTACAGCTTTAAGGTAGCAGTAACTTTATACTGGAGCAGAGGGAAAATAAAAAGCTCCACAGGACATTTACAAGACAAGGAATAAAAATGTCCCACAAGATGGGTTGTAAAGAGAGACAGATTGAGTCAGGGCAGATGAGTGGCAGCATTTGATCGACGGTTCGTACCTCCTGAGGCGAGCTGTGCGCACTTGCAAGTGCAGCGGTCATTGTCTCTGTCCTTGGTGCTGAACTGACTCCCGTTGTGGGTGAAGCTACTGGTTTTGCCAGCAGTGCCACTGAATCCTGCGACGTGAAGGCTAGATTTTTTTTTTTCCAGAAGAGAATAATAAATAGAACTTTTGTAAAAAGAGATATCAAAAACCATGACAGAAGCTAATGTCTGGAAAATGTTATAAACTGAATATACATGGAATACATTGAATCTTAGGTATCAAGGTTGAAATTGAAACACACTTAAATCATTGCTAATTTTAGAAAAAAAAAAGATGATTACACACCAAGTACAATTCAACTAAAAAAAAAACATTTTTTTTTTTTACAGAAAAAGGTACAACAATCTGTCTGCATATGTATACAGACAATTTAACTTAGAGTAAGAAAGTGATTTTATCTGAATGGTCATTCTTTCTTGGGGAAAGTAAGTTAGCTTCTCAATCTGGCAACATCCCCAACCCTGCCTTTCAAAGTTAAGCAGATCTTAATCAGTTCTCTTCAACTTAACCTACAGTTTTGGCCTTTTGTCTTAGTTCAGCTCATTCTTGTAATTAAGTCATTTACATGTTAACAATTTAAAAACCCAACCTGAAATTTGAAAACTCCACAAAACATCTAAAAGGCTAAATCTAACATGGATTTTCAATTCTTACATTCAACTCAACAAAAGTTTAAGAAAAAAAAAGTGGTTCAGCAGCCTTTTTCCGCCTGGTTATTCGCTTTGTTTTTTTTTTTTTTTTTTTTTTAATAATGGTTACTATCATTGTAAAGTTAAACTTACCCTTTCAAATTAGTACCAGAATAATTTAACTTGGTTTTATAAAATCATAATATGCCCTTGCATAGGATATTAGAAGATTTTAGCAAGACAATTTGTTTAAAACAAAGGGGTTTAATTTTCTTCCTAGGTTCAATCATAGGTGCAATCACATCTACTGTTTATCTTAAAGAAAAAAGGAAATCTAATGTAATGTAAAACAAGAAAAGTCCATAAATTCCTACAGATTTTAAAGTGCTGGTTTAGGCAATCACAGTTGTGTATTGTCTGAGTTATATGAATATGTCACTGCATAAATAAAGTCTCTGAAAACTGTATTTCTCTTAATGCTTTTTTAAAGTTCACACTGTGAAGTGGTTAAAATTAGAAAAAGTTTTACTGATAAGTTGTGTTTTACACACAAGAAATTTGTTTTGGTGATATGGTGATTTACATAGCTATCAAACATAGAGCTGTTATACATAAATTCAGGAATATATAACTTAAACAATGCCAGCTGAATTGGAAGGGCACCACTACATACATCACAAAGTATGTATATATACAGATGCTGACATTTTCATTTCATATTTTTTGTTTTTGATTTTCTTCTTTAGCAGAAACGTCTCAGTGAATAACCCAGAGCTTTTAATGAGCAACTAGCAGATAGTACTAGTAAAAAACTGTTTTTGTTATAGGATGTTTTGTTGCTAAGAAACAGCAGTGTCCTGCCACTAGGGAGAGTCAGCAACATTTTGGGTCCATTTTAGGAGTGATCAGCTGCAATCTTAACTGCTCATCTTTGGGTCCTGAAGGTGTACATTTGCTGAAAAATAGGAAGGTTTTAGCCACTGACACTTCCTATTGAGCAATGATGTGCTGCAAATTGTCCCTGGTGGTAGCAGCAGTGCACCACGTCATGATGGAGGAGGAAAGAATTAATTATGGCAAAGTAGGAGTGCCATATCGTTTGATGAGTTCCAATTCAGTGGCTTCATCCTGCGAAGGCCAGATTTGTTGGCCAATTATGTGATAGCGCGTAACTCATTATTATGCAGCTTACAAATGAATCATTCTTTTTGCCTATCATGAAGGATGGGTCCAGTGTATCGTACATAGCATTGGGTGTCCTGTGATTCATGGCGAGCCCAAGCAAGCTGGCTGCTCCATGCTCATAGGAAAATGATAAATAGCACCAAACAGTGATGAATATTGTACGTGCAGTTTCTTCTAATACAAGTATGTCAATAGTTCCATCTAAAATTTATGAAAATAGCTGGTATAAATGGTTATTGAGTCAGATAAGTGGTGGGTAATGTTTGGTTTATTGAAAGGTTTTATCTGTCCCTGTGCAAATGGGTCTGGCTGACATTTAAGCTCAGATTCTAATATCTGTGCAGAGTAGGGGCTATACATTTGATATTCTCAATGATTGGTATTGCTGCTTATGCTCTCAAAAATGTTATTAGCACCTAAAAGAGTAGTAAAAAGTTTGGAATCCATTCCTGCTGTGTTTGTCAACTCTCACAGTTGCTAGGCAACAGAGCATACAGACAGTGAAAGACAGAGAAGGCTGGACCTGTTTGAATCCAAAGCCAGAACTCTTCCGGTATCTTTATTTTCACAGACCTCCAAGGACCCAGGAAGGTGGACCACATCCTTGGAGGATGTAGCCTCTGAAATCAAATGTCTTTGGCGAGCTAAACGTCTTTAGTTGCTACATCGAGTACATTCTATGCTGTACCTTCTGGTTAAGTGAGGTGATGCTAGCTCTAACTTGAGGTCCTGACTGATAATGGTGCTGAGGAAGTGGAAGGAGTCTATATTAGTTACCTGAGAGTTGCAAAGGATGATGGGGTTGGGTGAGGCTGTGCTCTTTTTATAGTCTGGAATATGACAGTCTTCTTTCCACTGTTTTGACATCTGTTCTGGCATGATGGTCAGATTCTCCTGCTCCCTGCCCAATGAGCGAGCTGTAATCCGCTGACCTCTGGATCTTAACAGACTGGTGGCTGGATATGTAACTGTTTGTGTAGAGGGAAGGGAGCAGGTGTGGAAAGAACACAATCTGGAGGGCAATTACTTATGGTCCTGTTTTTTTTATAAAAACTGTTCCCCTGCTTCACATGATGTTTCCAAACTGCCACAGTGTCTGATTCACCTGAAGGTAGAGTCAGGCATATTTATCTGGGAGTGTTGTCCAGCAACAGAACTGGGATGATGATATTGAGTCCATCACCAGGCCCCTGGCATAGATTCCTGGGGGTAAAGGTGCTACAGAGTGCTCATGACTTTGTAGCCAAACTGCAGCAGATCAATAAGTGAGTCTAAAATATATTTGTAGAGCAGGTTTTAGAGCAGGATGGCGCATGACATGTGTCTAGAAGGTGTCAAACATCTCCTTCAACACCGGACCACAGAGAGCTGATCTCCTCTCTGTGGTCTAAGTAGATGTCAAAGTCAAAGCATGAGAATATGTGGGTAGACATCTCCAGTCCAGCAGCTATGCATGGTTTTTGCCTCAAAATACTTTACTGCCCTGCATTTTGGAAAAGGAAAAAGGAGGTTGTGATGGAGTGGGTGAAGGTGGCCAATTCTGATGGTGCAATCACACCAAAGGTAATAATATGATGGAACAAGTGATTTATATGTTATCACTATATAGAAGTGAAGAACACATTGATAATGTGGCGTAGGGTTAAGAGTGCAACAGAGAAAATGTCAACATAAGGTGAAGTAAGGAATGCTTTTAGAGTTTTTTAGGTGGATTTAAAAAGCCATTTTAATTTAACCCTTAGATGGACTGTGGAATTTTTCATCATTCGATTTTAAGTTGAAGCTTTTAAGCTGTTACTGGCCAACTGCCTCTGTGGCGTGGCTTTGGTGCTATTTCTTTCCATCCCTTTGGTCCACTCTCCTGCTGCCATAGCCCCAGAACTGGTGCAATCAGCTACCTATACCAGGCCCTGGTGCTCCATTTGTCCCATAAAACAGGATAACAGCTTTGTGTCCTGCTTAGACTGAAGTATTCAGGCAAGCCATAGCTTCTAGACCTCCTTGGAGCTTCTTTGGAGGATCCTCAAGATCCCCCGGAGAATCTGGTGAACCCTAGAATGCTGGAACCATTGTCAGGTCTTACTACAGTAAATACACCACCATGACTCCCACAGCTAAAATTTGAGTTGAAAACAGTAAGCAGATAAAAGATCTTCCTATTTCATGATAGGGTGAAGCCTTGTCTCGGTTAGCCACACTAATTACAGGTAAAATTTCAATCAGGCAGCAACAAATTAATTGTGCAGAAAATTTGCTAGAATCAAGTTTGGTGTGGAAGCACCGTGCTATGAGGGAAAAGAAAATATATGGTTTATGTTCCCTGTTCTAAAATTTTTATAGTAATGCCAAGCTTCATCTCTGGCAGACCAGATTCTCTATAATAGATGTTAGGTGTTTCCTCAGTCAGAATAAATCCTGAAATTATTAAAAATTCCTCCAACAAAGCTTAATCTTAAAGATGAGTGACAGTGTTTTTGCAGTTGTTTATCTAGTTATTTATTTTTTTATGTCCTCTAAAATTTTGGCTAAATTGAGCATGATAATAAGTCTCACAGTAAAGGTGGAAACAGTTTTACTATGTCTATGCTCATAATATTTTTCTTCATTACCAAAACAGGTGTTTATGTAGAAAGAAAACAGAAGATTAAACAGGGATTTATCCATTGCTTAAGCTTTTTTCATTCTAACATTTAGAATCAAATTAAAGAGGTGCAATGTTAGATAACGCTCTTCTTTGCTTTGCAGCATGAAATATTCAAATTAAACACACTTCTACAAAGACAAGAGTAATAAAAAAAAATACAATTACAAAAACACTGGGTTATATATTCATGAAAGCAATTGCGGGATTTAAAAGCTTTTTTTGCAAAAAAGTTGGAAGCCCCTCTGAATGTTCATATTGTTGCTGAACATCAGTGTGAAAACTATCCAAAAGGAATCTCATTATTTCCTTACATGCTGTGCTTTGAGAAGCAACCCAGTTAAAAAAAAAAAAGTGTTACTGTCCATGTTCAAGCCATCTTTACAAGGCAGTCTGAATGAGTGTACACGTGTGGTTCTCCTTGTCTATTTTTCCAACCAAATGCGAGTCAGAGCTGCTTTGAAGAGAGTGGTTGAGGAGGTCGGTCCAGCTACACAGCCTCTTCTCTTCCCCTGTAATTCTGTTCCAGTTAGAGCCAAGGTCTCCTTCCGAGTTTTCCGACACTTCTGTGTCCCCCCTTTGTTGCCCAGAGGCACTCTCTCTGTGATTACTAAATGAAGAACCTCCCTCTTGAATTTGTAGGTTCAAAGGGCAGGACAACATGTTTTGAAGGGATGCAAGGTAAAGCCTGGACTTGACAGCAATGGGAATTGACAGCAGTGGAGAGCGGAAAAATGATGCAATAGTAAGAGATGTTATAGTTTCATTAGAGGCCCCAAAAGAAAGCCTTTTTTTGTTGTAATGAGTCACTGATTTTGGGCACTTTAGTGAGAAGCTACAGGACATCCAATCTGAAAATAATGTTGTGGAAAACAATTTGCCCCTTTAGAAATGTCCTGCTTTCCAGATTAAACTAATTATGACATGACATGAAGATAATCTGCCACAATATAAAAATACAAAGAATGATTTTATTTAAGAGAGAAATGCTATTCAAATAATAAGTTAATGGTTTAAGAACTGTCTCTAAGACCTATTAACCTTTTGTTTCAACTTTAATGACAAAAGAAGCCATTAAAGTTGGTAATATGTGGCAATGAGACTTTTACATCTCGGTAGATGTATTTTGGCCTCCTCTCTCCCCATTTGACTCCTTACCATCTCAGTTAGATTTAAGCCTAGTCAGAGGCTATTTTTGCCAGTAGTCAGGTTGTTGTTGAATCATGAACACTGAGTATAACTGATGCAATCGAGACGAGTAGTTGGGATTATTTTGTGACCTCCTGGATTATTTATGTTTATGCCCTTGGAGTAATTTTGGTAGGCAGGCTAGTTCTGGGAAGCCTCACCACTGTAGGGATGGCTCTAGGGGATAACATGTTGCTGTAATAAATCTTTTAGCATAGCCTTTGTTTTCAAATGCTCATATTTTAGTAATTTCTTACTACTACACATTTGTAAGTAATCATAATCTGGCCAGGGAAATTCAACTCGGCCTTTTAAAGATTAGTAATTTTAAAGGCAATTAATGAATAACCAATAAGCGGTTGGTAGCTTTTCTTCCTTGATAAATATAACCATAATTTTAAAACAGCTTATGTATTAGTTTGAATAGCTTAAAAATGAAAGTGAGAAACATATACAGAATACATCTCCAAATCCTCTTTCCCACTGAAAATAGCGGGTTAACCATTTTTTTTTAAGCGTTGCTTGACCCACTAACATTGGCTCCCTTCCCATTAGCAAAAAAAGCTGGGTATAGCCCCCTGCTGGTAAGCTGTATGGCCTCTGTTCCCTCACCACTGTGTGAAAGTGTCAAAAGCAATAATATTTATGACTAAACTAGAAGTATATATCCTACTGTTTAAAAATACTCTTGTCAGCGTGCAGGTGGCGCAGTGGTTGGCTTAGTCCTCGATGCGGCTGACCCGGGTTTGAATCGGACCTGTGGTCCTTTGCTGCATGTCTCAGACCCCCTTTCCTGTCAGCCTACTGTCAGAAGAACGAGCCACTGGTGCTGTAAAAACGACAAAAAAAAACAACCCTAAACAGCAGAGAGACTGAGTATCAACTCAGTCTTTCTTTCTGCTGTTTAGGGTACTTTTCTACTCAAGTAAAAGGGTAAGAGTACAATTTTTAAAACTAATTAAAGTTTAGAAGTAATCCCTCTCACCAGTGGTGTGCCATGTTTATCGAATGCAAACAGAGTTGTTTCGGCTCGTTAGATCAGACATGACTGAGTCGGTGTGCACGTTGCGCTCAAAGGTATCACATAAATTAAAGGGTCAACCTGTATTTAGTGTGCCCATAGCATGCCAATCAGAGCTGAGGTGATTTTAACACATGTCGCTTGCCGAGTCGTTTAAGTTTCAGTAGACACACGTCAGTGAGCTGTTCCCACTGCTACTAAAAGCTAATTGTTCCCGGGCTTAAATGGGTTTTGGGGTTGATGGAGTTCTGGCCTAGTGGGTAGAGCAGTGCGCTTGTGCTCTGAAAAGGTTGCAAGTATCCAGTTCGATCCCCACAGCCTGCACGTTGGGTCCCTGAGCAAGACCCTTAACCCCACGCTGCATTAAAATAATGTCAACCGCATACTTCACTATAAGGATAACTTTTTTGGAACCACAAAGGAAGAGTTTTTCTGCTAAGCCAATAATTTATGTATGAATCGTGTTAACTTAATTTTAGCTGTAAAGCTCCATTCTGCTCCAGGGAGTGCATTGAATCCAGCTGAGATTGGGGATTTGTCCAGACGACTTCCTGTTGAGCACCGGGAAATATGGCTTGGGAGTAATTTTATAAACCCACAGGGTCAATCCAGCAGTTTCAGCGTGCATATAAAACTGGTACAGGTTAAACAAAATGTGATCTCAGATGTAGCGAGCGAAGGGAGGTGATTGGAAAGATTTGTCCCACACAGAGTAGCTTGAAGCAAACTGGTAAAACACAATTTTATTGCATTAATTACATGGAAAAAACTCAGGGCAAAGGAATTTGATCCACTTTTGATGTTTTTGAAGGCCTTGACCTACATATGAGTTTGATTTATCATCACTCAGATCCTCAGCCTTTATAAGCACTTACTAAACCAGAGCAAGCCCCAGACTTTATATTAAATTTACCGTAAAATTCCCTTTCTTCAAAAGAATAGCACATCCAAACAAAATCCTGTTAGCGATTGCCTGGTTACTGAGAGGGGGCTTTGTTTAACTTGTCACTTCCTGGCAGTGGCAGCTATAGCTGAGTTTCAGCTAAACCAATGGGAAACATGGCTCCCTGTGGGGAATTACAGCAGCAGCTGGAGCTGCTGTGACATGGGAAGGAAGATGAAGGCCAAGAAGTCATGACATAACCTTGGTTTATCTGTTCATTTTAAGTATTTTTGTTAAACTTGTGGGTGTGAAGAAAGATTTTTGCAATTTTCCGGTGCAGGCTATCAGCATATTGTCTTTTCTGTAACTGTTGTCCTGTATCTCTGCTTTCACACACCTGAGTGAAAATAATTACTTCACTGGCATAACTTGACTGTAAACTGATGATTATGTGTGTTTCCTTTGTAAAATGTCTTACAGAGAAAATCTAGAAAGTATAGTTTTCATTGTATTAGGTCCTATTTACTCTGGTATACCTATATGTTATCTACAGTAGTCAAGTACCTTAAAACCTAATTGGTTAATCAGCATTACTCTATCTATCACTGGAAAATAAGAAATGCTAAAAGCCGAAAAGCTACTCTGCAATTCTTAGTGTTAGATTGGATAAATATTAAGAGGAATACTCGGTGTGCAATCTTTAAGGCGTCCTTTATACAGAACAATGGCAAAGAGAAAGCCTTAACTGATAGTGTGCATGTTGCCACACACACACAAAAAAAAAAAAAAAATATCAAAGAGGACCTCCTAATAAGCTGAAAGAACAATATTACTTATTGTCACACTTGTAAAATGCAGAGTGACAGGCAACTAGCATCTAGCATTGACACAATGAGCATATGACCCATGCAGTTTATATATATAAATACATATATATATATATATATATATATATATATATATATATATATATATATATATATATATATATATATATATATACATATATGTATATATATATATATATATATATACATATATATATAGATATATATACATATATATACATATGTATATATATATATATATATATATATACATATGTATATATATATATATACATATATACATATGTATATATATATATATAATAAAACAAGTTACAAATTGACTTTTCGCCACCCCCCCAACCTTCAAAAAAAAAAAAAAGAAAAAAATGCAGGTCATATTACCTGTAGTTGCTGTGTTCATTGTCTATGTAAAATCGATCATAATGTGAGAAGGCTTCATTCCCCTCTCTGTCACGGAGCTGGATGTGCAGACTGTATTCCTGTGAGCTGGTCAGCTTGTGAATGATATCATTTCCCAACCAGTGTTCCCCCGATGGCTCTCCAAAGCCCTGGATTCAAAACAAACAGAAAAAACAAAAAAAAAACAATAGATGAAGTAAATATTCTCACCAAGGTATCCAACTGTCTGGCAAGTTATTTTGTAATTAATAGGAAAATTTAGCTCACTTCAGGCATGCACATCCATCATTCTGTTGTGTTAAAACAGTTCACTGCATCTGGGATGTAATTTAAGTGCCACACTTTGAACAGTGCAGAAAAAAATTGAAAAACTCTTTCAAAAAAAACCTAAGAGTATTTTAATCTATCAGTTTGAGCAATACATAAAACTTACCTTAGCAGATTAATATTGTTGTGTATGGATGTATAGTTATACAAGCTTCACTCCCCATAATGCCGTGCATTTAGGCGGGGCTGCGTAAGTTAAGGTCCCCCCATTAAAGGAGTGCCGTACCACCGCAACACGTATACCCTACCTGTATTACTATGCAGAAGCTTAATAAAACCAAATGAATGTTCAGCAACTTCATCTCTGCCTCCATCTATGTGTGCGTGACCTCACTCGGACACTACACACTGGCGACGAGGGATGGAATAGTTAATCACGTTGGAAGTGAAACGAAGATGCTAGAATGACGGTGAAGTTAGCAGAAGCTAGCACAAGGATGGCAGTGTACAGCAGTGAAACAGGCTTGTGCTTTGATGAAAGCAATAAAAGTTTCAAGACATTTGAGCAATGATTTGTACAGTTTGTGGAAGCCAACGGACTTGAAAAAGGGAATTAAAGGGCTGTTTTCTTATCCGAGGTAGGTGCAAAGACTTTCTCATTACTGACAGACTTGCTTGCACCGAAAAAGCTGTCTGGCTGCACATTAGAAGACTTGTTAAAAGCACTGAGGGAATTCTATGTGCCGAAGAAAAATGTGTTAAGTGAACATTACTCATTCCGCGTTTGAAAGCAGCAAAACGGAGAGGCTGTAGCTGAATATGTGGCTGCATTAAAAGGACTTGCAACAACCTGTGAGTTTGGTGACAAGTTGGATGAGCAGCTCAGGGACCAGCTAGTTTATGGAATTAGCAGTAAAGAGCTACAACTAAGCTGCTGAGTGCTGCATAGTGAGAAAAGCTGAAGTGGGCAAAAGTCATGGACATTGTTCACAATTTCAAGTCTACCACAAGCAGCCTAAAGATGATGCAGCAGACACAAAAGCCAAAGGTGAGCGACGGAGACAACGTGTGCTAACGTTGACAGCGAGATGGGCATTCGCCTGCTAACTGCAAATACAAAGATTTCCAGTGCAGAGCATGCAATAAGAAAGGGCATGTGGAGCGAGCATGCAGAACCAAGGAAGCCAGCAAGCACAACGGTGGTACGGCGCTCCTTTAATGGGGAGACCTTAACTTACACAGCCCCGCCTAAAGGCACGGCATTATGGGAAGTGAAGTTTGTATAACTATACATCCATACACAACACATATAATTAGCACTTCTTTTTTTGAAACCTTTAGAATAATTAATATAATTTGCTGTAAAAATATTATATCAAAGTTTTTTTTTAAACTTCATCATGTTATGAGTTTAACCATTCTCTAATTTATCAGTACGATATTTAGGGCTCTAAAAAATGTGGATATCAGAAACAGTAAAAGAAAGTATATTTCATGTTGCATAAAGTTTTTACTTTTTTTTATCTCAACAAGGTGTTTTTGTTTTATTGTTGCACCTGCATTAAATGGTGCATGTATTGGGATGGATTGGATGGGATGGAAGTGTTATACTTTAAAGAGAAAATCAGCCACTTAATGACATTTCCTGTTCTTAATGATCACCTGACCATCTGATTCCACAGGTCCACAGACAGTGTGAGGTTCCACTTATTGGTTAAATAAATAAAACCTACACCACTGCACTTTCAGTAACTCTAAGCATTTAGGAGGAAAATGTGACGGAATCTTCTTTATGGTGCACAATAAGATTAAGTGATATTATTATCAGATCATTAAGGTGTATTTTGTTTGGCTTTTATGCAATTCTGTAGCAGTGCTGATAAAATAAACGGACTAAATTTAAAAGAATGTTGAATACAAAACCATGGTTCTATTTACCTTGCTGGAAAAAGGCTAAAGCCCTCTCATTATCCAGTGGTTGTTAAAAAAAAAGTACATGAAGATGACTTATAAATTGAAAAAAAAAAAAACAACTATAACTAGTGGCACTGTTGTTTTTAAGCATTTCATTCAGTTTTTGCAAGAAAAAAGGGAATACGTTGCATTTATATGCTGCAAATCAAATACCCTTGAGTAACAAACTTGTGTGATTACAATATACCGCAAAACAAAACTTGTTTGGTCATTTTAGAAACTACTATATAAGGGGATGCTTAAATAAAACAACTGTGCCACTATTGATGAATTCAGCCATTACGTGTGTCATGAAACACTGCTAGAGGGGGAATAAATAAACAAAATACATCATAATTAAACTGCATCGAAATACAAAAATTTCACAATGAGGATTATTAAATAAAAATAAAAAAAAGTACTAAAATAGAACAGGGTGGGGGAATCCCTGCAGAATTACACAAATGTTATAGAAATATATGGCCAGATAGATTTTAAAGACCTCCACAGACATTAAAGGAGGCCAAAAAAAAAGAAGAATTTTTGGACTTGTAATGCTTGCATGCCAGCAGAAAATTTTGTTCTGTTTAAAAGAAAACAAATCACAGCCTGTCTTTGCAAGGTTACATTTGAACAAACCACAAGATTTCTGGATGAATATCCATTAGACAGATGAGCCAGATGCAGAGACGTCTTGCTAGAGTGCATTTGGCAAAAGCCAAACAATATTTCAGCACTCACTACTTCTACCAACTGTCAAGCTCAGCAGGGGGGTCGGATGGCTTGTTTTGAGACCACAAAACCTGGACACCTCGCAACCACTGACTCAGACATGAACTCCTCTGCATACCAAAGCATTTACCCTGACAATCTGTCTGACAACTGAAGCCCGGCTGCAAATGGATCAAAAAACAGGATTATAATCCCTAAGCCATTAGCAAATCAGCAGCAGAGCGGCTACCAAAAGGACAGGAGTTATTATTCTGCTGGCAAAGTTAAATCCCAGATACTAACTTCACTGAAACAAGGAGACTTAAATGGATGACTGATAATCTTAATGATCTGGAACAATTCTTTAGATGATTGTGGAAACAAACTCCCAAGAACCTTACTTAAATTTAATTTGCGTACGCAAAAGATCAATACATATAATGTTTCATAGTCTGTATAGTCGACTTATTAGTCGATTAGATTAGTTTTCTATTTTCTATACTTTTATTGACAAGCTTTACAGATTTTGTATCAGTTTCTATGTTAGGCTCAGTTCTATGCCATGCTTAGGTGTCTTCTTTTCACAAATGATTAACATCTATGTCCTGGTAGGCATACATATTTTTGGTTTTTCTTGTTGGGCTGATCTCTTTTTGCCTTTTTTTGTAATAGCAAATTCAACTTATTTTATTAGTATGCTAAGCTAAGAGGAGTGGCTGTTGATCACCACTGTTTGTTTTTTTTTCCACTCTCTGGGATCTGGTGGACTTCTCACCTCCCACATGAGGAGCAAAGAATTATCAACAAGCATAAAGATACTAGAAAATGCAGCAGTTGATTTAATCTAAAACTGGTTCACAGTGTAACAGAACCCTAATACAAAGTAAAAATTTGAAATGACTTGCAAAAAATTTTACATCTATTGAACTTTTTTTACTTTTGTCGAATTACAGCCAAAAACCTAATGCATTTCATCAAGATTTTATCACAGACCAACATAAAGAAAGACATATTTGCCACTCAGGCGCAGGTCCTTTGCAGCAGCAGGGGTTCTTCCTACTTTTATTCTTATTGTGATGCTGCCACCACCATGTATCATTGTGTTCAAAGTGATGTCTATTATTAATTTGTACCCGCTTGAGCTAAAACTGCACTCTTGAATAAAGGCTATATGGGATTACTGGCCGCTTCTGTTTGATGGCCATAACTTTGATCCATTTGCAATTTAAAATGTTGGACTAAATTGTTCTCTCTAAGATGTTTAAAATAAAAAAAATGCAAGGATGAAACCTATTGATTTTTTTGGTATATCTAACTTATTCCTACTAAAACATAATAAGAGAGTGACCATTAAAATTATTAATTTGCCTATAATTTATTTCTTATTGTCTCCACATTTATACACGTTTTTTCATCAGTTTGTTCAGCTTGTATTCCTCCTTTTTATTGTGGAATGATAAAAAAATTTTAGTATGCGAAAGTTTCAGTTGGTTAGACTTTTTATATATATTCTCCCCCTGCAATTTTTTCCACTAATTGAATTGAATTGAATTCAACACACTGTAGTAAACAGATAAATTGAGGCAGAAGATGTCTTTCAGTCATCAATGCACAATGCATTTTATTCACAACACCTGTCCCATCAACCAGGAATCAGAATCAGAAATAGTTTAATAGTCCCAGGGAGAAATTACTTTCCTTGCATTACTCCATCTGTAATAGAGTGACTATAGGACCAGTTTGATATAACACGAATTCATACAATATATATAATTCGGGGGTCCTTGCTCCATCTCGCCATCAGTTTGGGGGTCCTTGGCCTGGAAAACGTTGAAGACCCCTGCTCTAACAGTATAAAGTTTGTCGGGTTAGGAGTACTGCTGTTGTTTCTTTCTCTTGACTGTGAGCAGATACGCTGCAAGGAGGCGTATAGCGTTTATCACCCGATGAGAACCCCAGGGTGCAGCATTTGATAAAGTCTGACCACAGCTTCTGAGACAGGGCAGAGACAGAAAAGCATTTCAGTGCAATCGCTATCCACCATCCATAGGGCCCCTGTGCTCCCACGCTCCCAGCTGGAGTCGAAGGTTTATCATCCACTTGAAAAAATATTGAACTTGAAAGAAGTTTACCAGTTTTTTTTGTGTGTGTGTGTTTTTTTTAGCTCTCTTTTTGTTAGCATTTCCAGTCGCAGTTGATATGTCAGTGCCAATCTGAAACACACTACATCCAGTCAAAACCAGCATTGCACATTTGTTCTGTGTAATTTAACAGTCTAAGGGGACTGCCTGCAATTTATTTACTGTTTTCCTAAAGCATACAGAGCACATTTCACTTATTTTAAAAGCTTTATAATCACATCTAACAAAACATAATTTAGATTTTGTGCAAAACATAGTAACAAGTGTTAAAACAATTTTGACAGACCCGGAACATTAATGCTACTTTATGGTCTCTTGTGCGCACTTTAGATTGTTTCGCAGGAAAATTTAGCAATCTTGAGGACTGATGCAAAGAATAATACGCTGTGAGTCAGAAATTGCAAAACATCAGTGTTTATGTATGAGAAATGTGTGTGTGTGTATGTGTGTGTGTGTTCGTTTTTCTTTGGGTGGGGGTGGGGGGTTGACACAGAGCAATAGCAGGTGCAAAAACATAGGGGGTGGTAGGGAACATGAGGGCAGCCAAATGCAACAACCACAGGTCACCTGGGATCACAGGAGAGCCGCTCTCCCACGCCTTTTCATGCCAAACCACCCATGGACAGTTATTGAAACCTCCTGTGCAGTAATGCAGCGTTGGTCTACATGACCTTACAATAGTGATGCATCCTTGATGTGTTAAAAAAAGTACCGTTTTGTAGTCCTCCCATCTGCGGTGGAAGTCAACAGAGCCATTCCTTCGATGCTGCAGCACTGTCCACCCCCCACCTCTGGTCTTCATGTCACAATACACCTGCGCCGAAAAAGAAAATTTTTTTATCTCATCTCTTGATCCTAGTAGACAAAGGTTGAAAAGCTTGATTAAAAGTTGTTGGCATTATAGACAGATGAGTTAATGTAAGATATATCAACTAAGAAAGTTTGAGCATCTAACCAAACATTTCTAGAATCCTTTTCGCTCTATGAGGAACACAAACAATAATCTGTAATCTGTTCTGTCCCAAACCAGCTGATGAGAGTTAAACCATTTGTGTCCACTAGATCAGCGGTCCCCAACCTTTTTTGCTTTTTATATATCAGTCAGGGTGGGGGGGGGGGGATTTTACGAACGGGGGATTTTATGATCAAGTAAAATGATACGACTGGTATAAAATCAAATACAAACAGCATTAAAATAAAACAACAAGATAGGATGTTATAAATAGGATGAGTCTTAAGCTGAATTAAGCTGTGTCAAGAGGCACAGATGCAACGACTGATGTAATTGGGAGAGAATACCGCAATTTTTTATATTTTTCAAAATAAAACATCACTCAGACTCTGATCGTCGATAAATTATATATACTTTTTTCTGTGTGGCCCGGTACCAAATGACCCGCGGCCCACTGGTTGGGGACCGCTGCACTAGATACTAATATGGTGTGGCTCTGTAGCAGCTGAAACATAAAATGTATTCATGGACTCTTTGTATTTGACAGACCTGCACAGAGTGAAATTATTTTATCAACATTCTTAATTTAGGAAACGTAATACTCTTTGACTCGTCTATCAGAATTATTATATGTATTACTTGTTTAAATACTGTGTCACAAAAATTAAACAAAACTTCAACATAATATTGTCACATTATTTGATAGACTAACACAAAAAAGAGAAGTGAAATGAAGGAAAAAAGATAGATATTATTTTGTGATGTTACATAGAAAAGTAGATTTCCACTTTACTCATCTTTGTGGATTTTTGTGTAGTTTTGTTTTTTGTGTGTTGGGAGGTGGGGTCCAGAGGGGTATGGGACAGAGGGACAAGGGTCAGAGTGGTTTTTGGTTGGACATTATTGGACCTCTCTTGTGTTCAAAATCTGTTAAACTGGAAAATGGAAAGAAAATATACAAAATAGGAGGAATCTCTGCGGCACGATGGTACATGTTTCACTATCAGGATGCTTTGCTCTGGGTGATGGGTATTGTTTTGTCTCCCACAATATACAGGGGATTGTTTATGGGCCAAAGTTTCTCATTTAGTTTTCGTTTGGCCAAAATCTTTTCTTAAATGTGCTGTTTCCTACGTGGCTAATGACAAATTTGACCTGTTGAGGCTTTTCTTTATCATTATGGAGATTTTCTTTGTGAGGTGCATCACTGCAAATTTTTCTGTTCTTCTCTTTTGCTGCCAAATCATTCACTGTGTGGCAAATGTAATAAAGACCCATAAAGTCAAAAAGCTATGAGTTAGTTTTTTCAAGGTACTCTAACTTTATTTAGTGCCAAGTGCAATTGGGGCTAAACTCGGTTTACTCTCCAAATCATATCTTGGAAAACTAGAAGACTCATCAATGAAGTTAACCCAATATTATGAAAAGATAAGATAAATAGCACAGCAGCATTTCTGTTATTTGAGGACTTCCATAAAAGCTCGAGGAAAACGATGGGGAAACCCTCCATTTCAGGGTGTCACACATTGATATGACCCAGATGGGCTGGAAAAACTAACATCCCAGTTTGTTCACGTATCCCAGGAGTGGGGATGGGAGGTTGGGGGTGTTTGAGGAGGAGGTTTGAACATTTTGGGTTACAGCAGACTGTTTTTTTTCTTTCTTGGCTCCACATTTTGCAGATGCAGATGTTTGCAGGAAGAGCTAGAGAAGAATTGTACTTATTCATCGAGTGACAGATTTGGAAATCTAGACTTGTTTTAGACATCTGAAGTGTTCATCTGGACGTCCTCCAGCCTCCTGTAGTGGTAATAAGATGAGTGAGCAAATTTTCCCGGTGGGCGGAAGATTAAATGCTTTTTATTTCTTGGATCAGTTTGGGCTTAACATGTGTAATTAAATCAACAGACTTGGAAAGTATAATTTGTTTTGTTCTTGAGCACTTTATTTGGATTTTTGTATAGCATTGTCACTTTAAGTCATGAATGTTATCAGCATGATTGAGGAATCGCCAATTATCTCAATTTGGAATACTGATTATTTATTAAAAGTATATTTTGTTTTACAGTTGAATCTGGCATCATTAATAAAATATTAACCCTTTTGTAGGACTTTTTTAATAAAATAAAATGTGTTAAAATTAATAAATAAATAAGAGATAATAGACATTTCTGATGGGGTGGTGGCCTGTTTAGGATCTACCCCACCTATCATCCAAAAAGAGCTTTAGATAGATACACCAGCCCCCTGTGATCCTGACAGATAACAAAAAAGTTGTGTTTGCAGTTTTCCATAATCCATATTTTAAATAGCTGAAAAAAAAGATTTTCTGGCTGGATAGGACCAAAATTTAATTACTTGTTCGTGCAAAACTCCAAATATGGCCATATAGCACATCACACATGATCCAAAAGGCCCACTGTAAAGCATGGTGACACCATGATGCTGAGACAACATTTCCCATTCATGGATATAGAAGCTGGATAGAGCTAAATACAGGGCAATCTGAGGGAAAACTTGCTTAAGCCTTGATAATTTCCAGCAGGATGACTAAATACAACAAAATATTAGTTTAGATTAGGGATCAACAACCACCAGGACCTGGACAAAATGCCGGTCTGTTAATTCTGAGCTGTAATAAATTTTTATTAGTTGTAAATTAAACAACCGATGAGCAGAGTATTTTTAATGGTTTTATTTTGAAAGACAGCATCATCTCTGTTCAATGCATCTGAAGGTACCAGCTCAGATCTAGCATATCTTCGAGGTTCTCAACTTTTAAATGAAACGCAAACAACAACAACTTATTTTAAAAGGGACAATTAGACCTAATGACTAGCTTCGGCTGTTGTCTCTGCTTCAGGAGTGGCTCATCATAAGAAAAAAGAAAGTTGAAAACAGTTCTTCTTAATTTCTGAACCTTTCTCCTCAAAGAGGTTCACTGTGCACTGATTCCAGTCATGGTTAATGCCCTGTTAAACCCTATAATCCCTTGAATGGACCAAGTTTTTGCAGTCTGGAGTTTTACATAAGAATGTACCATTTTCTAACATAGATTTTTCTTTTAAACAATGTTAATTAATATGCTTAAATAGAGACTCATTAGAGAAGTCAACTTCTTTACAAATTATGTTCTATTGCTAACCCTCCTAATGGAAGGTAGACCACAACAACAGAGACCAAAGAGTACCGAGACCTTATATAGTCATTATGATGGATTTCTGTTTATAAAACCCCATTTTAATTTTATGAGGTAATATTTTAGTTTTGTAAGAAAAAAATATTTTGTCTTAGGGTTTTAAGCCATAATAATCAAGGTAAAGGTTTGAAGTAAACATTTTATGTTAAATGTATCTGACTCCCATGTATTTCTTTAATTGAATAACTGAAAAAATGTGTTATTTTTTTTTATCATATTGTCATTTATTAAGATGCATATGTTTGCGGATTATAAAAGTACTTAATATTCTTTTTTCTTTTCAAGGCAAGGATATTTTATTTGTATAACACAATTCAGTACATAGACAATTTTTTTTTTCAGTGTCCTGCCTGGCAATGTGGTAATACAAATAATTGTATTGATGCCAAAAAGAGAGTCCAACAGCTTTTACTTTCACAAGGGGAGCAGTACGGCTTTTTGCCATAGTGTTCCGCTTGATTTATGCATATAAATTGCTTTATAATAATTATGCAGGAAGTTTTACAGATTATATGGACACTGCAATGTAAGTAGAACAGGAAAGGCGAAAACAGAAAAAAAGAGAAAAGATGAAAGAAAGAAGAGGTAAAAGGGAGATAATGATAAAACATTTTCAGTCTGCTTCATCACCTACAAAGAGATGTTAAAAGAACAGCACAACCAACAGAGATGGTACAAGACATACAATAAAGTAACACCTAGATACTATCGCTGAAGTATAAGTAGTATTATTTAATCTGACATGTATTCAGTGTTACCTGAAAAATACTTAATATTCTAATAGAAAAGATACCGTGATGCAGTAGTTTATTTATAACCGCTTTGTAACTATTGAAAGTGGTAAAAAAAATGTGACTGCTTAGAAAATAGGTTGGTTTGCTTTTGCCCAATTTTATACCACCACCTTCCTGGCCAGACATTCTATTCTGGAATGAAATTGGAATTATACACCGAAAGCAGGCTTGATTTAGGTAAGAAGGCTGGGGATGCAGTAGGGGGTTGCTAACTTATGTCAGTGGAAAATGTACATTTGCCCCGGCTGGCAGGAAACACATGGCACCAGTGCCTAACTCTTGGTTGGTTAAGAGAAAAAACAAAACACAGTAATAAAAAAATGGTGCCAACAGTAAACTAAAAAAAAAAGCAATGCATAACAAACATCTGTTTTTATGGATATCATTGTTTCTTTTCTTTTTTTCTTGTGTTTCCCTCTGCTAAGCTGTAAGAAAGGCAACACAATCTAAGACAAGTGGATGTGATTTGCTGAAGCGATAGCCTGCTGCTGGATGCCACGGTTGACTAAGCATGAGCCAGCTCCTCCAGATGAGTGGAGAAAACTCCTTGGCTTCTCTACCATAGCACTTAGCTGCACAAACCTTTTCCCCATATCACATGAAGAATGTAAGACTGTACTTGCTTATTATTTCTAATTTCTTTAACATAGTATGGCATATCTAGCTACCTCAGCAACAAAAACTCAGTTAGCCTCAGTTTGAAATTATGTGAACTTTTTTTGTTCCTTTCAAGATTTATTGATACCCTGATGCAGTACATTTCTCATACAGTGTGTATGGATGTGTCTTACTGTTGCAAACATAATGCAGATGACACAACTGGTTTCTTTTTTCTAAACTAAGAAGTAAAAAGACAAAGTCCTCGGAAAAAACTTACATGTCACTCTTAGTCAGGTGATATTTGAAAGAAAAGGTCAAAAACTTGTTTATCCCTGAAGCCAAGTGCTTTCTGCCTGACTCTAAAAAAACGTTTCTATGTTTCCACCAACAGAGTGAAGTCAGATTGAGACACCAATTAGCATCTCTCAAACTAAAATGATGCATGTGAAAAGCTCCTGAAAAATATTTTCAATCAATACTACTTTTGCAAGGCAGTACTGATAGAAAAAAAAACACTGAACTCAAATCAGGTGGTTTGAAAATATGAAAATAATTTATAGCTACAAGGAAGAAATCATCTATACCTTTACATCCTGTGTTGAGTTGTGCAGTCGTATGCTGTATAATCCACTCTCTTTCACTCCTGACCGCAGAATTTCAGCACAGTCTTTGAAAGTTTGTCTCTTGTTCTTGGGCTTTCTGGAAATTTCTGCAGAAAAACAGTGGCACATTTTGACAGAATTACAATTACTTAAGGTTTTTACAGTCAGTTCCACATAGCACTGAGTTTACTGTTGAAACTATTTAAAGTTCGTCTAGTTTAATTGAGATTTACATAGCCAATACTACCTTACCTAGATTGAATTCCCTGTCTCTTATGGTAGAGTTGCTCTTCTTGTGTACATGTGTATGTATTGTTTAAAATGTCTGTGTATGTGTTAATCCAAACAGTACCCACAAAGCCTTACCATTGCATTGACTGACTTTAGTGAGCAGCTGCTCAACAGTGTCCGCCAGCCTTGCCTGCTGCCTCTGTAGTGCAGTACTATTGAGTGTTGAGCTTTCAAGTTCACCTTCAAGCTGACTGACCAAGTGACTGTGCCTCTCCAGAACATCTTGAAGCTGCTGTTTTTCACCCAGCAAATCCTGCAGTTCCTTCCCATAGCGCGCCTCCAGTGCTAAAAGCCTTTGTTCTAGAAAGCTAAAGAAGAACTAGGTTAGTTTTCACAGCATTGTCAAAGGGTTATTTGCAATAAATAATACATGTGCTTGGAGGTGCATTACATTTAACTTTTAAAGCAGATATTTAAAAAAATGCAAATTTAACTAAGGATGATGAATAGAACTCTGCAAAACTGTCTCACTATGCTAACATCATATAAACACCTGTACCACAGCCGCGCTCACAGATGGCTCAGTATGCCGAAATACTCCATCATGCCCTGAAGGCATCAACCTGGCAGTAGTTATGGTAATATATCTGTGTGTGTGTGGGTGTGTTTCTCTTTGTGTGTGTCTTTGGCACATTGTAGCTAAATGAAGATCATCAATTCTAGCAGCTTGATCTTTATGGCTTTGACTAATGAGTCGCAAACAGTTATTTATTGAAACAATCCAACCACCTAGACTGGACAAGCTACTTCAGTGGTCTCTGCAGACAAGGATTACATACACTCTGCATGGATCCACAGTCTCCCACTTTAGCCATCCACTCAGCATGTGGCGTTGATGGATCGATCCAAATAAAATTTTACATTGCTTCCTACTTATGTTTGCTTTGATGGGAAATAACTCAATTAAAGCAGCAAAGTGTTCGTCTCAATTTTTTCACTGCTTTGTGCATTCAAGTGTGAGAATCAGTCAGAGTATAGAAACCGGACCAGCCAAGTGTTCATAGTTAGAGGAGTTGGCAGTATAGAAATATTTAACTATTTTACTTATTCAAATTCTGCTTATGGTATTCTTTTTTTTATTGTTATTTTAAATTGTAAAGTATTCACGGCTAGACGGCTGTTCTCCATACCTCTGCAGTTGGGTTTGCCTCCTGCTGATACTACTTTATATGCAACGCCTAAGAAAACAAACGTGTCTGTGCTCATTTTTATCTTGGCAGGAGCTCAGAAACATCTCAGAATCCCAAGCACATAGTTTTAAACTATTATTGCTGCACCTACAGCCACTTCTGCCCCTGAATTTTCAAAGATAAATACATTTATTTACACATCAGAGCCATGTCATCATTAGAGAAAACAATGATGAATAAAAGGGCACCACAGATTTATAGAAGAGGGAATCTGTAACAAGTGCTGATGGCAGAGTAGCATGATCCCCTGTAGGTCACATCGGACAGATTGTTGGAAAGATAAGCAAGGGAATACAAAGATTGATAAAGATTTGCACCCTTTTGCTCCGTCTATAACCCAGATAATCCCATAGTTTTGTGAGAAATGTTAGAGAAAGTCCCTACTAAGAAGCATTACCCATTTGATCATAGGATTCCAGTGTTTCCCGTGCTGAGGAGTTTTACAAGTTAGTGGCCCACTGTGAAAAATTGTTGAGGTGTTTCATTATAATTGTATCAGTGCGTGTTTCATGAAGGGTATTTATGGCTGGTGTTAACGATTAGGGGAGAATTATGCCTTTCCCTGTTTGCCCACACAAGCACATAGGCAGTTTTTTTTTTTTTTTTTTAGCCATTGCTTTTACCAAGGCAAAATCCACAATCTAACTCAAAATGCTGCCTCTTATATTGCAAAATATACCCTAAATACAATTTATAAGTAAATTACACCCCTGGTACATGCATTCAGGGAATTATTGTATTCAACTGCTTCACTGTGGTAAAAGTAACTTTTCTCTATTTCTTTTTTTGTTCTTGTTGATCATCATTTGAGGACTAAAAGAACTGTATACAGTCTGTAACAGTGATCTTCAGTTGTTAAGGTAATTACCTTAATTCATATAAAAAATAAACAGACGTGTCACTATTGACATTTTGGGGACACTAATCATGCAACATGCTAAAAGGAGTTAAGCATGGATTGATTCAGTGAAGACAACATATATTTTTAGTATGGCATAAGATTATCCATCTAAGTAGTTCATTGAGGTGGACCTAAAAATACTTTGGGAAATAAACCGTGAGTTTCTACTTATGGGACATGCCTAAAAATCATCCAAATAGGGTAGTACCCACACCTCTCCTGTGGAACCAACTACCAGTTTTAGTCTGTGAGGCAGACACCCTGTCAACTTTTAAGGGTAGGCCTAAAACTTTCCTTTTTGATAAAGCTTATAGTTAGAGAGGCTCAGGTTATCCTGAGCTATCTCTATAGTTATGCTGCATTAGACTTAGACTGCTGGAGGACATAGGGACCCTTTTTTCATCATTCTAATTCATTCTATCTCTATTCTACCACTCTGCAGAATTTGTTAGCTCAATCTCTAACCCTATCCTCTCACTGCTTTTTCTCATAGTAGCTTGATCCTGTCTGTTCCTGTTTGGCTGTGACGCCATCCTGGAGAGACATATCAGCTGTGTTGCTGCCATCAACCCCTTTGTTTATAGATGTTCGAACTTGGCCTCTTTTTCAGTGTAGTCCTGTTTCTCTGTCTGTGACTGGCTGGATGTGTTCTATTCATCCTCTGACATGAGAGCTGGCTCGGAGCTCGTCTGTCTGGCTCTGTGTTTGCTTCTACCTCCTTGAACCCCAGTCAGCCTCGGCAAATGGCCGATCATGAGTCTGCTTCTGCTGGAGGTTTCTTCCTGTTAAGAGGGAGTTTTTCCTCTCGCCTGTCGCTAAAATCATGCTTAGTGTGAGGGATTGCATGCGAGTCAATAAGTCGATGCAATCAACTGGTTTTCCTTAGAAAACTTTTAATCAAATTCACTGTATCATCTGGTTGAATAGTAAAGTGTCTGGAGATAACGTATTGTGAATTGACGCTAAATAAATAACTGAATTGAACCTTTTTTTCCCCCCAGCTATTATTGTCTTTACACTGTCACAAGTACAGAGTAACGAAATTAACTCTTGGCATTTAACCCATCCCCTTGGAGAGCAGTAGGCTGCCATTGTGCGGCCCCTAGGGAGCAGTGTGGGGTTAAGGGTCTTTGCTCAGGGACACGGAGTGGTAGTCTATGGGAGTGGGGCTCGAACGCAGAACCTCAGGATTCCAAACTCTATACCCTAACCACTAGGCCGCCACTCCCCAGATGTCCAAAGCACATCCTCAGCAGCGTTTAGAGTGCCAAGTTGACTGAGCTGATCAGCCTTAATTTTAAGGCTTAGCATAGCCACCCTGAAGATTAAACTTCCTTTTACTTCGCTTTACTTTGCTCACCTGTTTTTGTCACTGAGGTGTGCAATTTCTTGAGTCTGCAGGAGAATGTGTTTCTCCAGGCGGTTCGTAAAGAGTGAGTATTCAAGCAGCTGTATCTCGAGGCGACTTGTCTTGTTCAACACCTAGAGATTGACAGAGGGTTAAAAAACATAAGCCTATCACACCTTCTGTATAAAATGCCAAGTTCAGCTGTGAATTCCTTACAATCACACCTTTGGGGATAAACAGCCTTGCTTAACAAATTACAAATCCTAGAATGTGTCCCTACTGATCCCTGAAACAGTTTTTGGTTGCAGATAAAACACAACAAGGAAAATCTAACTTGAATATTTATACAGGTTTCAGTTCTTTATCAACCTTTGATAAGAGAAAAAGTAACAGCAAAACAGCCCAATCTGTAATAACAAGTCTAGTATGATTGAAATCACATCTGTGTTATGCTACTGAGGTTTATGTTTTGATTGGCTTATTGTCAGTCACTACTTGCAGCTCATTGTGTCAAAGTCTGTGTAAGTAAATACCAGCTGCTGCCGACACCTTTGGGCATGGCTTCTCAGCAGATTGTCTGATTTCCATTTTAATTTGATACTTTCAAAAATGCTTTCGCACAAACATGATTTTTTTCATGAGCATGTATGACCCATGCTAATTTTTTTTAGACTTGACTACAAAGCAATTAATTCAAAAAAATCGTATTCTCATCTTCTTAACTTTCTCACCTGGGTCTCAACATCTGTCAGTTTGCGAGTCTGCTCTGCCGATTGGCTGAGCAGGTTGGTTCCCATCTCCAGCATAGCGGCTGTCTGGGTGTGCACAGTCGCCCTCTTTATCTCTTCCATACCAGAGCGCACATTCTCCTGGATGAAGTTTTCTAGCTATAAGGAGAGAAACCATGACAAATGTATATTATTTCAAATACCATAAGAGCTTTTCTGGAATCAGGAAATGTTGGGCCTTTTTTGGAACTAACAGGTTCTTATCTTAACTTTACCATTCAAAGTATTCATAGCTGCTGAATGTCTTTTTGATATAATTAAGACCAAAGACAAACAAGACAGGGCAGGGATAATGTTGTGGGGAAGCTTGCCATTAAACTAAACTGCATTATTCAGAAAAAAAAGGGGAAAAAAAAGACAAACAAGCAAAACAACAAAAAAAATATGGGGCCGCTGCACACATCCACATCTTAGTTTAAAGAGCCTTTTGCTTTTTTAACTTTCTTGTAAAATTTGTTGTGCACTTCATAAATGTTGCCTTTGTGTAATAGTGGCAGGAAGAAAGCCAATGTTGAAAGAAAGTCAGAAAAAAAAAACAGACAAATCATGTAGCAGGAATCAGAATCAGATTTATTGCCAAGTAGGTTTGTACTTACAAGGAATTTAACTTTGTGTTGATGGTGCAGACAAATTAGGTATAAATATATACAGAATACAGAATTTATTGCTACATACAATATAAAACATACAATATGCTATATATAATATATATCTAGCCATGTACTATATACACAATAGACACAATTAGAGATGCTACATTGGTGTAGATTTTAGGTCCTGAGTGGGGGAGGAAGAGAGGCAGTATCAGTGTCAGGGGGGGTCTCTGGGCCTTGTTGATAAGGCTGGTAGTGGAAGGGAAGAAACTGTTCAGGGGTCAGTGATCTCTTTCAGGTGTGAAAGCACAATGCGCTCAAAGGACTTTATGACCACAGAGGTCAGGGTGACGGGTCACAAGTCCTGTGGTCTTTGGCTTATTAGAAATAATAGTGGAGGATTTGAAGCAGGTTGGCACTTGACATGTCGCCAGTGAGGTTTTGAAAATGTCTGTAAACACTTGAGACTGCTGATCAGCACAGTGCTTCTAGGTGGACGGAGAGACAGAATCTGGTCCAGCAGCTTTCCGGGATTCTGTCTTCTGTGTAGTTTATTAACATCTCTCTCGTTTATGAAAAGAGTTGTCACTGAGGTGGGTGGAGGGGAGGGTTTTTAAGGTGGGTCAAATGAAAGCAAAATACAAATATGGCTTATTTAAAAAACAAATGCATTACAGAACGCTAACTTTGGTCTTAACCCTGAAAGCCCCATGTCCATGGTAAAAAGGGTATTGGCAGCATTGCTCTCTCAGAACCCTTTTCTTCACCAAAGACTGAGAACTTATAAAAAAAATTGAGGGCAGACGAGTAGAAGAAAATAAATCATTGTCGCAGAGAAAACATGTTAGGGTCTGGGACTAGGGCAAAGGTAAAGTAGGAGGAAAGAAAAGGGTATGAACATTTTGACAAAGACGTTCTCCTTATCTTTATACTTGTCATGTGAGCCTTATCTAAAAAGATGACAGAATATTGTTTATTTTTAATAAGAGAATGGTAAAATGATGCATGTTATTCATTCAGATCTCTGAGAAATATCTTCCAGAACCAATGATCAATCACAGCTCAAGAGAGAATGAAGAAGACATGATAATTTATTAATGCATTTTATACGGAAAAAAATTTTTTTAAGAGAATTTATCTAATGGAGTGTCCCCTTGTTAAGCTGAACATGATTTCTTAGATGTATGATTGTCATGATGCGATGGTTTTACTAGCCCAAATGCAGACTCACAGACACAGAGGGAGGATTAAAAAGTCCAATATTTATTGGAAACCACAGGGTTCTGCAGGTTCTCAGGTTCAGACAGGCATGGTGGCACAGAAAGGACAACGATCCAGCTCAGAGGGGAGGTCACACTCAGCTTATATAGGGAAAGCTTCCTTAATCAGCAGAATGGAAAACAGCTGTTCATGCTGAGTCCAAGCTCCCCAGGCATGGATCCATGGCGCCCTCTGGTGGGCAAAGCCCCGGATCCTAACAATGATCAGTATAATCAACATTAAAAAATAGGTCATAAACCAGCCTCAATAATGATATTTATTTTTTTTAACACTAAAATAAACACATTAAATAACTGAGATAAATAACTGGCTTTTGGGGAAAAAAAGGATAAAACTTGAATTATTATATCACACACTGCAAAAGAAATCTCATGATAAAAAATTCATTACAGTCCAGCTAATGAGTTATCCACACATTTTGAGAATAACTATGTGAACAAAATCATTTGCTTAGTTTTCTTATAAAAAAAAACAAATATAAATACAAAGGAGGTTATAATAAAATATGAGACTTCAGTAAATGTAGTTTTAGGTCTATTTATTCCATGTAGAAAAAAGAAAAACAAAAAGAAATCTGCAGTTTAATTCTTTTTTATAGTGCTGATTTATTTCTCTTTCTCAATAAGATCCCTTTGATTTTTCACCCCATTTGGAACTGGCCCTTTTTTGATCTTGCCCTGCAATAATACCTTACATCATGCTAGTTTAGAACAACTTAGACAACAGGGGGACAAATCTGTTCACAACAAAGAATCTGAAAAGATTACTTCATGGATTAAAGCCATCTCCTCCAGAAAACCCCAAATCCCTGCATTATAATCAGACTTACAAATTCAAGCTGCTATCAGTTGATTGTCCAAGTCTTTGCATTACAGCCTTTGTGCCGGAACTCAATCCGAAGGTCTTGATAGGCTTTATCCCCATCCCTTGCCAGCTGCATTAATTGATGCTCTGTCAGAAGCTGCACTATGTGGCCAGATAAAGCTCTTTTTGGGTGTAGTGTAATTCATTTTTACTATGCCTAAGGGTTTCAGAAGAGGGATCAGTGCTGAGAAAACCTTAGGAGTTGAATCATGTGATTATCTAATAACTGAGCCAATGAATCCACTCTCTCTTTCTGCTATGATTACATATGGCTGAAAGATATCTGCTGGATTTCATGCTGTATGACTGTGATTCATGGAGCCACATTTAGATAGACATAAGGGTAAAAAACACAGCTTACAACTTCATCGCTAACTTTTATCGTAAAATGCTTGCAATCTTTTAAAGTACTAATACACACGACAAAATTGTCAGTATCTCTCATTTAATGAAAGGGAAAACCCAGCATGGTTACAGAAATAACTTGAACCTGACATAGGTGAAATATACAATGTTCAAAAAGTTAAATTAACAAATTGAAGTGAAACATTGTTTTTCAACAATGCTTGAACAGAGTGATAAAAAAAATAAATAAATAAAGAGCCTGGGCAAAATGTTGATGGTACCCTTAATTTGATATATTGTTGCACAACATTTTGAGGCAATCCATGCATTCAAATGATTCCTGTAACTTCGTATGAGATTTCTGCACCTTTTTAAGACGGCATGTTTCAGCTCCTTCAGAGATGCTCAACAGGATTTGGGTCAGGGCTCATAGTAGTCCACTTCAGAAGAGTCCAGTGTTTTCCTTTTAGCCTTTCTGGGAGTTTTTAGCTGTTTGTTTTGGGTCATTATAGTGTTATGAGACCCATGACCTGCAATTGAGACCAAGCTTTCTGACACCGAGGAGGACATTTCTTTCTTGAATCCCTTGATAGTCTTCAGATTTCATAGTATCCACTAACTATACTAGACAACCCTAGCCGAATATAGCATAGCATCCCAAGAATATAACAGAACCTCCTCCTTGTTTCACAGTAGGGACAGCATTTTTTCTTAACTCTTTAAAGCCTGGACCATGAAATAATTGACAGGAAATTGGCATTTTTTTTAAAATTAGAGTTGTCATTGAACTTTCTAACAAAAACATCAACAAGTTAAAATAGATCAGTTATACGCATCATTATTCGATATATTAGGCATTTCTGTAAAATCTTTTATACGCTTTCTGTTCACTACTTTTGTCTAATTATGTAAGTCAAGGTTTTCAAGAACAAAAATATTGCACTGATGATGCAGAAGTTTCAAATGTATCAAATATAAAACACTTGCCTTTAAGGGCTAATGTTTTTTTATTTAATAATAACAGAGCTCCCTGACTCCTATTCCTTAGCAGCATATGTAAACATTGGGGTCAACAAGAGTAAAGTAAAAAGAATATATTTAATCTAAAATGAGAAAAAGGAAATAAAATACTGAAACAGATAAAGCAATGAATTTAACTATAAGCACTTTCATCTGGTTTGGTGTGCCGCAGTTTCCGTAGGCTCGTGAACTCGCAGGCGCACGCTTTTAGGAAATCCTATACACTACTGTTTTTGCTCTAAAAACATTCTAAATGACTTTGTTTCGAGTAAATTATGGACGTTACCAACTCAGGACACTTGGAATACATTGGACGAGCAGTATGGAGGAATATTGACACGTTTTTTGTGGACTTTTATGGACCTTTCTGCCTCGGGCGCCATAGACCTCCATTATTTGAATGTCAGCAGACAGCAAGAAGCCTCCCAGATCTCCAGATGCATTTGAGATATCAAAAAAGTACTCCAGAGTGTTGTTCAGCATGGGGGTGAGTAGAAAATGAAGGCTAATCATGTTTTGGGTGTACTATTCCTTTAAATTTCATGAGAAAAAGATTTTTTTAATGAGTTAGTATTCGGGGAACAAATATACAGTACATACAGTTGTTTTTAGAAGAGGCATCAGCAGAGGGGGATGCTGATGTTTTGATCCTGCACGTTATTTCACCCCAACATTTTTTTTTCTAACTGCATGCTGTTGAGCGCTAACACCAAACTATGACAAAACCATTACAAATATTTATTTTCTGTGACATCAAAGATTTAGCTTTTTTCCCAATGCAGTGCAGAATCAGCTATGAGGCAATTCCGGAGTTTTTAGCTCATCCCTGACATCATTCAATATCCAAACTCTTTTCTTCCGTTTCTTTAAAGTAGAAGCTCAATTCAAGAAGATTCTTTATGTGGTTTAAATTGCAGTCATAGTTAAAAAGTCTTTCCTCAGCAGAAGTGTCAAGTAACGAAGTACACATATTTTTTGTTACTATACTTGATTACACTTTTTACATATACTTTACTCCATTACTTATTTTTCTTCCTACTTCTGAATTCTACTCATTACATTTTCCACGAGTATCTGTGCTTTCTATTCCTTACATATT
The DNA here is from genome assembly GCA_030533445.1 of Cyprinodon diabolis. Lineage (NCBI taxonomy): Eukaryota > Metazoa > Chordata > Actinopteri > Cyprinodontiformes > Cyprinodontidae > Cyprinodon > Cyprinodon diabolis. The sequence goes on from CM060074.1 coordinate 16,029,213, forward strand.
TTAAAAGAAACGTTACTCGTTACTTTTGGCTTCAGTTTAATGTTTATAAATATTTATTTCACGTCATGTGCGCCATTCAATGCAGATCATTAGCGCCATCCACATCTAGTGAAAACTAGTGCAATTGAATGAGTCATATAACGCAAACACTCATTGGTTAGCTATTCTTCAAATTTGTATTGAAGCCAAAGGAAATCATCAGAAGCAAGCAGGTGTTCTTCAGACTGTAAACGTGAATTATCTATGCCATGCTACAACGTCGGATTCAGAAAAAGATGTTGAAATGTCTGAAAGGTCAAAACAGACGAGAGCGTATCAGGAGATGGAGACAGAGACCGACAAGACCTCCCTCATCCTTGGCCCTATCTCAAAGAATTTCTTGAAATAGTCAAAAAATTTAGCTTTCAATTCATATAGTGGCATCTGGCTGTTTTTTTAAAGGTTACTTTATACTTTAAGTAGTTTTTGGAGCAAATACTTTTTCCCTTTTACTTGAGTAAAGAGGTCAAGTTGATACTTCAACTTATACCAGAGTGTTTTAAACTGCTGTATCTATACTTCTACTTAAGTAACAAATGTGTTTACTTTTGACATCACTAAGGCAAAACCTATTAAATAGAAAGTGGAAAATAAAAGTAAATCCTGAGTTAATCTTAAACACATCTTATCATGACCTTGTTCATACCAAAGGTGATGCTCTCATTGCTTCCTCAGGCGTTCCTTTATAATATATATTTCTTTCTAAAAGTCGAAATGTTTTTTCTGTAACTAGAATGTGTAAAAAAAAATAGCAATACCAGTATTTATTTTTAAAAACACAAAAGACACTTAAATAAGTGCAATATTGTTGACGACAAATATCATAACAGTAGCTTTTGTGATTTTCTCTTTTATTTTCATTAAGTATGGGTAAAAACATTTTTATCCATGTGTGTAAACACCATGGTAACCCCAAAAAACTTTTATATTTGACAAATTACTGTGGCTTGAATTTTTCTGGATGTATTGATATCATTTTATTTTGATGGGTTTTTATGGGTTTTTTTTTGTTTTGTTAATCCCAATCAGTGCTGTAAGAGGTGAACTGGAGCTTACCGTCAAAAGGGCAATTGCTGGGGTATTCTCTGATATTTTATTGATGCACAACAAGCCAACCGAAAAATTAACTAGCTCGAACCTGAAAAGCACATTTCTAGGCACACAGACAACTTACAGCCCTTTGACACATTAGTCCCAAACATGCACATAATTATACAACAAAATGTAAGCAACCTGGACAAACTTCCACATCTAGCAAGGGGAAGTAATTTTCACAACAATAGATTTATAGGCTGGCTGCGTAGTAACAAACCCTGTGGATTTTAATTCATTTGCATACTGTACCTTTCCCAGCAGTACTTGTTAACAGAAGTTTCACGTCAAGAAACTGCCCTATTTTTCTATGTAAAAATAATTTACATCACTGCATTGCAATGAGTGTGTTACATTACCCTATTGCAACATTCAGATGTCCACAAAAAAACATTAACGGTAAGATACAAATTTGTCTCACATATTTGTGGGACTTTTTCATTGACTTCCATTCATTTCTACAGCTTCACATTGACCCTTACACTAAACCTAACCAAGGTTTCATACCTAACCCTAATTCCAACCTAGACTCAATTCACAGTTTAGTCATAAACAGGACCCGCATTCCTTCTCATCATGGGGACTGTTCATTTGTCCCCACAAGAACCTATCGACCCTCAAAATGTACCAATAAAGTTCTGCAAAATTTTCTTAGACAGGGAAAAAATGCTTTTCTTTTTTAACCACTGCATATTTTGGGTTTCCATAATTAAAGCATGATTCCAAGTTGGCCTAAACTGATACTAACATAAAGGAGAAAAAAATACCTATACCTTTATTTAAATCTTTGGCAAAAACATTTGGGAGAAACACTTATCTGATAAAGATCCTTAATGCAAAACACAAACCTTAACCTAAAGATCATGTCCCTTGATTTATCAAGACCATTTAATAAAATTCAGTCTGATTTGCTTGTCAGAAACTCCAGACTACATTGGTGGAGGCCGTTACAACCATTGGGATGACAATCAGACAAAAGTTGGCTGGAATCACTGTGGATTCTGTCTACCATATATGGTATGTCGGGATCATTTAAGAGAGGAAAGGTTTAGGTGATAAATAATTTTGTAAAGTCTTTTCGCATCATAAATTGTTGGCTATTTGAGATTTATGTTAGTAGAAATATGTAAATGAACAATTATAGATGTTTGACTTTTGGCAAACCAAACAAGACACATTGTATTGTTGTAGTTTTTAACACTTTTTCAATGTAAGCAGATGAAAAACTTGAAGGTAGGCAGTGGAATATCCTAGATATACATATTAAAAACACTTAATTGTAATTGCAAGCTTTCTAAAATAGCTTAATTTATACAGCCTCTTATAAACTCTAACATACACAGACCACATTCTATTTAAAACTCCTTAGGGCACAAAAATGCCCAGGGGACAAGACAGGGGGCAGGAGGTTGGGGTTTAAGCCTAAGGAAAAGGAGCATGGGTCTTTTCTTGGAAATACAAGAGAAAGAATCTGGAGCATAAATACAGTCCACAGAGATTTCTGAGCCAAAGATGGTGGATTAGTGTGGGAGGTCCTAATTTTGCATCTGTGGAGGTATGTTTCCTTTCAAAGGGCTTGAACAGAATGCTCACAGAGTAGAGAGGGTCCTAGTGGCCCCCATGGGAGCTTTGAATGAGAACCATGCAAAGCCTCACAGAGACACTAACACACAGACACACATAGACACACATATGTAAAAAAAAAAATCCTTCCACATACAATTTATCCAGTTCTCCCAGGGCTCTAATGCAGATAAGCTTAATGAGCCTCACGAGGTGCTGAAAAGGCTTTGCTGTCTGGGGTCAAAAGTCAAAATACTCTCGTGCATAACTAAAAGAGCCTCTCAGGGGTCATGCAATGTTTATGTGGAAATCCCACCTAAAGTGTGATCAATTATGCATCGCTTTGGCTTAGTGGGGGAACATGATGATAGGCTTGAATCCTTGTGTTCATTCCAGATGTTAGGTGGATTAGGTTGTCTGCAAAGGATTATTTGTCCAGAGATATTTTTATGTGGTTTGGAGGACATTTAAACTGGATCTCATTTAAGCTACTTATACAACTTTTTAAGACTCTTCAAATCATCATGTCAAAAAGGCTACACCACAAGAAAAGCTAAAAGATAATGGGGAAAAAAGTACAGTGACATGTTGCCATGGTGTGTGGATGATGAATGTGATATATGATTAATTATTATGGTATGAGGGTTTACTTACTAAAAGCATCTAAAGTATATAGCATGATCCCAGGACAATCTTGGAAACATTCCCACACCAAATTATAATTCTTCATTTTGGAAGTTCTATAAGAAATCTCATCGCAAGTCTAAAGTTCTGTGCTTGTTTTGTGAAATTAGAACAAAGGTGGCTTGCAAAATAATCGTAGTTTAGTTTGCATGTTTTTTCAACTTAATGTTAGTAACATCAATTTATGTTAGATTTTGTGTTGCCCACATAACACTGTACCATGTTGACCCTGCCCCTGTGGAGAACCCTGCGCCTGCCTGTTCGTGAGGTTGTGGACTTCCAATTTTTTGTAACTTGGCACAGCAGCATCATTCCAAACTGGTTTATTTAAAGTTGCCCTCCCTCAACAAGTTTGACATCAAATGGCCTAGAAAGTCGAAGCATCATAGTTTTGTTGAAGGCTATGTTGTTATTGTGTATTCGTTGAATGAAAACCGTATACACAAAATACTGCCACAGGTGAGTGGTGATTTTCTTGTACAAACAAGGACTAGGTTTCTTTCTCATCAACCTACAGGGTGAATATAGTCTAAAACAACAAGCAACAATATTTAGCTTCTTTTTTTTTTTATTTGTTCTTTAAATTCAAAGAAATATTCCTGCACACTGTATTGCTCTCATCAGTCTAATGAAGGTTATAACTGCCAAAACATAACATCAATAAATCCTAGACTTAAAGCAGGCATGCCCAAAGTTGGTCCTTGAGGGCTGCTGTCCTGTATGTTTTAGAGGTTTTGTGTTTTCTATTAATAGTTTGTTACCTATCAGAATAGGATGTGCTGAAGCAGCAAAGTCTCTAGGACATCAGCCCTGGAGGACCGACTTTGAGCATCTTACCCGGACTGAGGAGAAACAAAACTGGACTGGTATTATGTTAAAACCCCTCTTTTCAATGAACTGAGGTTTCCATTCATTTTCATAATCAAGGTTACAGAGACTGGAGAGTGAAATTTGGGCAAAAAATCTAGACATATCTGTATTGTCCTTTTAATTCAGAATGTGTTGTGATTGTGTTCTCTTTGCTCACCTGATTGATCAATATTATGTCAACTGCACAATTGACTTGCACTACTTTTTCTGGCAGTTCGAAAACTTATATCTAAAAAAACAACACCAATATAACACCAATTGACAACACATATCTTATATATATATATATATGTATATATATATATATATATGTATATATATATATATATATATATATATATATATATATATATATATATATATATATATATATATATATATATATATATATATATATACATATATATATATGTATATAGCAGTGTTTTTTGCAGCGGGACATGTCGGAATGATGACATTGAGAAGGGCCTTGCTGGGGATTTACAAACATTTTTGGAAACCTTCAGAAAAGGTTTGATTTATCAGCTTAAGAAATGTCACAATTTGCTGCTGTGATTGGCTGAAAGCGTTTTATGGAAGGCGGGTACTAGCTGTCATGTCACCCAATCAGCTCGAAGTGTTGTACAAAATGTCCCTCCTTTTTGAGGACAGACTGAATTGCAGCCATCCCAAACTGATAGCGTAGAAATCAACTCAGTTCTATGCATATCAATCTAGCTACTGTCAGGTTAGTCATCACAGCCAATTGCCATCCGATATTGGAGTACTTAATGCTTCTGCTTGTTTCTATATTTTTTTAGGCTTTATTGTAACAGTGAGACTTGGCACTACCCCTTGGCCTCCTCCCCGTGGATCTTGCCTGGAATACCTCGCAAGGTGTCCAGAAAAGATGTCTCAGCCACCTTAGCTGACTCCTCCCTTAGTGCATAATATTGAACATAATTATTAGAAGCTTGTGTGAAAAATAGTCAGTCAGGCTACAACAGATATCATTACACCATAAACAACAACATTTCAAGAAACATGCACTTAAAATTTCCATGAATGGGCCTTATCCTTAAAAGGTTTACATGTAATAAAACAAGTGCAAACTTGATTGCACCTGCAGAACAGATCTTCCAAAAATCTGAAAAGGGATTTGCATGTATGAAACAAACACATTTATGACTGAGATTTATATAAATAATAAATAAAACCTGAAAGCGATTGCCAGAGCTGTTTTTGTATCTATATTTAGTATGTGTGAATGTCTGCTTGAAACATATTCAAACATTCTGAGGCAATGTTTGACACAAAGAACGGATTTGTAAGGTCACAGAAGATGTCACCAGAGTGTGTTCATGTAAAGATATTTTTAACTTCTGCTTGTAGCAATTGAGGTATGATGTACTATGTGCTATAAATAATGTTTATCATTATCATTGTAGTCATTAGTCTTTAATTATCATAACTACCTGAATCTCCAGTGTTTATAACTTCATCTTTCTTTCAAGCCATTCTCCAACTGCCAGTGGCATATGCAAATTCTTTTTTTTTTTTAAATGTGGCAGAACCAAGCCGGTTCACTAGTCTTATCAGTCAGAAGAAAAAAATCCTACCACCCCAAACACACACACTTATTTCTCACAGAATTTACTTTTTTCTTCCCCAAGCAATGTTACAGTCTTTGTTTGGATTCTTTGAAGATCAGGCATAAGGGATTACGTAAATGTATACAATTCGAGTCTAACTATCTAAAATGTGTATTTTTGCTTCTCTGCTCATTTCTCCCATTTTCAAATAATTTCATGAAATCATTATTTTTGCCCAAAGTTATTATACCTCAACACCTTCTTCACATATACAGTCATCCAGAGAGTTAGTGTACCCCATAAATATTCTGTAAAGAGTGTAGATAATAATAGAAAGATGAGTGGAGACCATAAGCTCGTCCGACAGCATAATCTACATTGCCCAAAATACTGATTCTTTGACCTTAGCTGTGCACCCACTATTGTGCAACGCTTCTAATCTCATCATTTCAGTTAATTCAGCTTTAATCTGAGCTAAGTAGAACTGCAAATGCCAAATGTCCAGTAAGGCGACATACACAAATGTGTCTCCCTCAGATAAGCAGCTTTTTCCGTGACATGTCATAGTATTATGTAAAATGAGTTTGGAAAAGATTCTGCCTGACCTTGCACTGTAGGGACACAAAAAAAAATTATGTTTACTTGTTGCCTTATTTAGAGAATTGAACTGTGCAATACATTTTTGGCAGTAGTAGATATTCACAAAATCCTGTTGCATGCAAAGAAAGATTTTGGGGGTCTTAAATGCTGAGACCAATTGATGCATCGCCAGCCATTGGGATGGAGTCAACTAAGAAGACAGGAAGCATTCAGGAAAGCCCAGGCTCATCAATAATGAAGGTCTGTCACTAATTTTCTGGGATTCTTTGATTTGCTATATTTAGATTGAATGTCAACACTCAGACATATGAAATGAAAAATAGGAGAAAAGGAGTGAAAGGAAATCTTCTGTTTAAGGGGAAGTCATTTAAGGAGTGCTGAAAGAATGTGTCTGTTAGAGCTTTTGACATGTATTACAAAAAGTTGAAGAGCTCAATTGCACATAGACGCAAAAGTTTGCTGGATTTCAGCCCTTTAGTTCTACTTATCATTACTTCCTTTAATTGATGTTTAAAAAGGAAAATTGGGCAATTCACCTTAAATTGTTATCTACCAAACAGAAAATGCAATAATGTGTTATGAAAATAGGTGCGTCACAGGTCAACTAAGTTTTTTGCTTTCTGCTCAAGAGTTCTGAGATCTTACCTTTTGAAGCCATTGAGTGTTATTCTCCATGGTGCTTTCCAGAGTCTCCAGCTTCTGCTGTTGCCATGAAGGCCTTTCCTCTTGGTTTAGACTGTCCTTGGAATGGCTCTTGTTTGGCTCATCCTCTGGTGGTGAGTCTCGCTGCAGGGTATTTGTTACCTGGAAATCTTTTAAGGGCTTACAATGCTCCACCTCGGGAAGGATGAAGGTGTATGTGCAGGCGCCGTGCTGCACGATGTGCTGCTGACGCTGGGAGGCAATCACTGTAGTCAGCAGGTAGGCCAGGTAGACAAGAGTCAGAGACAGGAGGTGACCCATGTCACAAAAGAAGGGTAAATGGAAGCAGGAATTGGGAAGTTTCAATACGTGGCCAGGTGGTTGAGTTAGTCAACCCTTCTTTCTTGTATTTTTTTTATTAAAATTTGTTCTACACTTTGGTATATTCTCTCTTCTCTTTTACCTTCTTCTGATTTCAAATCCTGTTGCACCAGCTTCTATTTTATAACTTTTACTTCTCCTTATCTGGTCAGTCCTCTTTCCTTTTGCATCCAGAGACTTCTTGGGATAGATTTATCATCCTGTTTTTTTGAGTGAAGGCAGAAAGAAAACATAAACAGAGGATTGCTCCATGTAGTAACTCCAGTACTCAGCCAGCACATTTATGTCTGAGCAGAAAGCCAAGAGCAAACTCCAAACATTGATCACTCTTCTTCCCTCAGAGAAGTCCTTTGAAGCCGCTGGAGTCCTGGCGCTGATCTTAGAGGAAACGAAAGAGCTGAAGTATTGTGGTGAGTGGCCTGCTTAAGGATGTTGGCTGTAGTGGTAAAGCCCTTAAAGAACAAGGAAAGAGGAAAGGAGAGAGGGGTTTGCCTCTCTACATTCAAAAAAACCACACACACACGATCACACACAACGCCTATGCTCATGATAACTCAACGTCCCTTCCCTCTTGTACTTTCTCCCTCCCTTTTATGCTACTCCTGTTCGGGAGGGTTAGGAGAGGAAGCTTCAAAATTTCACTCACCGCAAGAGAAAAAAGTGGGAACTTTCTGTGAAAACTGTCTCCTCCCTCTTGGTCTCTGCCACACATTTTATTCTGTCTCTGTGTCCCCTCTTAAGCTCAAGTGTAATGCAAAGGCAGGTCCATTATCAAAAACAGTACTTCATCAGCAGCTGATACAACATTCATAAAAGATATATGAAAAGTCAGGGTGAGCAACATTAGAATCTAATGTGTGTTGATAAACATCCTTGTTAGTTAAAAGAATACAGAGCAGCCACAGGCTCCAAAGGCTGCAAGGAGTTTCAGCCAAACTGATACAGTCTTTCCAACAGCCAATTTCAGGAATTTGTTTACTCAAAATCTATTTTTAAGATGATCTACTGCAATATTGCTTCTGTGATCTCTACCATATTTTAGCTCAAAGGGAAACTTTTCTTTCTATATTTCCTTACTACTTTGATATGGGGGTGGGGGTGTTCCACTTTTTGTGACATTTGTGGCAACACCATCTTTGAGTAGTTTGCCGTATTGTGTGCAGAAATATCTAACCCAATTATCTTTTTCCAAAATTATTGTATACATTTTGCTGGTGAAGATTCTCAGTCATCCAGGTCATAGTCATTCCAAAGAAGTTAAAAACAATCCACTAAACTTTTTTTCCAAATTTGAAGGGCTTTTGCTTCCCATCCAGGAAGGGTTTTTGATTTGAAAAAACTTCCTCGATGGTAAGCAAAAAGAAACTGCTGGACCTGCATTGGATGCTTTGAAGTCTCTTTCCAGAGGGCAGCAGGGAGAACAGTACATGGTTGAGTGTGGGGCGTCATTTATAATGTCACAGTCTTGGGACAAGCAGCGCTGGAATGAAATGTCCTTAATGGAGGGAAGAGGAGCCCTGATGATCATCTCTGCTGTTCTCACCTTCTTCCAGTCTGAGGCGCTGCAGAGTCATGCTCAGGGGGGAAAGCAGCAGATATGGTATCCTCAGTGGAGCGGTTCTGTTGGTAGGCGAACTGGAATGGATCGAATGTTGGCAACAGAGTGCCTTTCAAAGCACTTCATCATGATAGTAGTCGACAGTGCGAGTGCGACAGGCCAGTAATCATTTAGTGAGGTGACCTGAGCCTTCTTAGGGACCGGAATCATGGTGACAGACTTGAAGCATGCTTGCACTACAGATCGGTCCAGCAAGGTGTTAAAATGTTTGTGAGGACACCAGCCAGCTGATCTGCACACTCCTTGTACACCCGCCAAGGTGTATGTTAACATACACCTTCAAACCAAGGAAAGCCTGGGGGCTTTCCTTGGTTTGACCCTTCTAAGAGTTTTCCTCACTTCAGCTACATACAGGCTTAGTGCCTCCTTCCCCTGGTGTGGAACAGCTCTCACTGCTGGAGTGCTGTTTAGTGCCTCAGACCTGAAGTTTTTGATGTATAGGGCACAAAGTCAAAAGAAGGCTAACAAATATTGCTCTCTGGTTATAGAAGAACTGTTTAGTAGTTGCATTTTGGGATGAGACACAACAATAAAGCTAGCATTCCAGCTTGAATAAGAACTTGGATTCATTTCAAAACAAAACTGTTTTCAGATTAATTTATTTGTGAAAGCAGATATTCTTCAGTTTTTTCAAACAGTGCTTTCAGCACTCCAGACCTGATAAACCAAAACATGTAGTCATAGGAACATGTGGTGGAGGTCTTTGTTAGCTAAATCTTTAACTTACACCTCCGGGAAAGGTGAAAGGGAAAGGTAAATTGGCATTGTTCAGGACCTCACTTGCAGATCAAGCTCAATTGGTCTGCAGTTAGTAAGTCATTGGTTCTGCTTTGCAGCAGCTAGAGACAAAGTTGAAGGAACACTTGCTGTGATGAAGCATTTATTTTTTTGCCTTGTCCATAGACTCCACAAACAACTAACAGGTAAGTGGGAGAGGGCAATGGATACTGTGGTTTCAGAAAGAAAAACTGGCATGTGACAAATATTCCATTTGTCTCAAGGAACCTCTAGAAAGTGTCAGGAAATTCCGAAAAGGTAAGGCAGGCCCACCCGAACATTTGTGTGTTTTGTGGGAAACTGCAGACAAGGCTGCAAGGAAGTCTTAAGAAGTGGAATAAACATTCTGAACTTGTTTTTAAATGTGATGACTAACAGTGAGGAGCCTGATTACTTCCCTTTCTCTACAATTTGCTGAGGTTTGTTAGAAGCCTTCTCCTGACAAATAATTTGTATGAAAACAAGATCTATAGCATGATGTTAAAGGATTAAAACAAAAAGGAAGAGCATTGTTTTACCAATGACCAGCACATCGCATTTGGCTCTCTGCCCTCCTAGGAAAGGACTCTTTAGTGTTCAGCACAAATAGTCAGACTAGCCAATATTTCATTATGAATATCTTGCATTGAAGCCAAAAACTTAAACTACACTATACCATAGAGAGATTAAATATAGAAATGCAACATAAGTCTATAAACTCTAAGATCTGCACATGTTACCCTATTAGTCTCCACTGTTCATTTTTTTTATTTAAGAAAATAGGTTATTCCTTATTTTTTTGCAGTTAAATGGAATTTGAATTTTAAGTTGCTTAGACATTTAGTCTAGCTTCTCTATCAGCTTGATATATGCCTTTAACTAGTATTTATAAAACATGGCTAAAATAAATAATAATAAATAAATAGCAAACAGTATCAGTTTGGTATTGACATTATTTCTAAACTTATAACTTAACTTCTCTTTGCTGCCTAAGTTGTTAGTCATTCCACCCACTGTGCCTCCATCCATTCCTGCCTCTTACACAAATATTCATATCATTGCTATTTTCTAATGCCAATAAACACCCACCTAACCTTATTTTATGCTGTGCTACAATAAGAACAAATGTGTATACACACACAATACAATGTGCGGAGTGTTGGCCTTGTGGTAAGGGCAGTGCGCTTGTGCTCTGAGAAGGTTGCAAGTACCTGGTTCAATCCCCTGGTTCAATCCCTCCAGCCTCCACTCTGGGTTCCTGAGCAAGACCCTTGACTAGGTTTGCCAACTCCCTGGGGAAAAAAAAAAAAGGGACACCTCAGCTGACCTGATTGCCTTTACCCCTCCTTGCGTGCTAATTTATTGTAGCCTTAACTATTTGACTATAATCTGCATTGAATTAGATGTATATTTGAGAGTGACATGAACACATGGAAAACAAATTTGCTTAACTTCAAACTGTAAAAAGAATATAAAGCAATAAATAAATAGGGCCCATTTTTGGTTCAACAGCAAACTTGTAAACACTTTTGTACCTTAAATACAATTAGTGTAGGCTACAGTTGTAAAACAGAAAAATAAAAAAAATCATTAGCTCAATGCCACATTATGTAGCGATAGCCTATTTTTTCCACTTGTATTTCCTATGAGGTCTTGCAGCAGTGAGGAGTTGTTTGTCTTTGAGTGCTGCTGCTCTGTCTCCTGCTATCTTCTCCGTGAGGAACACTTGGCTCGACCAATGGGGTGAGGGTATTCTGGATCGTTACATATATGCTGTCAGCTCATTGGGCACAATGCAGGACAGGGCCCGGGAACAAGTTTACCGTAAGTTTTGTATTTAATGTGCCCTTGTTCTTCATTTTCCATTAGCCTTTAACTGACTGTTTTTTACTCTCACAGTAATACGGAACAAAGGGCGTTCCTTTTCCACTAAATATGGGACAGGTACTTCTATTTCTGTTCTACGGAACAATTCCATTTTTCAAGGGATGGTTGGCTACCCTACCCTTAACCCCACACTGCACCAAGGGGACTGCACAATAGTAGCCCACTACTCCCCAAGGGGATTGGTTAAATGCAGAGAGTTCATTTAGTTGCTTTGTACCTCTGACAATGTAATGACAATAAATTTGAATTCTATTCTACAGTGCAGGTCATCAGCCTAGCCTTACTGCAAATGCACAGAATAAGGACAGGGCACTGAACTCAAAGTCATTTTTAATAAGCCCATTGTCAATTAAACAGTGGTGCAACAATGCCCAGGTATGAATTACTAAGAAAGGAAGTTGCTCCAGCACATCTGGCATGATTGCTGTTACTTTCAACATCAACCTATTTTTTCTTCCTTTTGCTTTTTATGCTGTAAAACTTTCACTATAAAATCTTAATCTTGTATATGCTTATTCATGCACTCCTTGCCCACATCTCACAAACATGATGAACATACCATATTGCCTCTGTTGTGTAGATGCCTAATGGCCCTGAAGCCTAAAAGCCCAGTGTGTGGCCGCATCACTCAGCATACCAATGACTCAGATCTGCTGCTTGCTAGTTGCTTGCATAGAACATGAATATCCATCCCAGCCTGCATGCACTGGAAACATGACGCCCACCTGTCAGACACAGACTGATTTTTTTTCATACAGAAATCTACTTGTTCTTACATAGATGATGAGCGCTGAAATCACACAATGGGTTGTGAGTGTGCTGTGATCTGTTGAAAATACCAATAATATAACTATTTCACTTATCTTCTTCTAGAGTAATTTTCCTTTCTTCTGCAATGTTTTACTTGGCGCACTGAGGAGATGTTGCATGAACTGTGCGTGCTGCTTAGAATAAATGATGTCCAACTACTGTCCTAGAGGAGTAAGAACCTCATACCATTTCTCTTCTTGCCATGGACAGTATTCAGATGTCACTTTGTGATCAGATCTGCAGAAAAGAAAGAAAGGGGAGCAGATATTTGGAGTTTTTCCCCTGCTGATTAATTCATGAATGCAAGCATGCTGCTGCTTTTTGTGTGTTAAACATTCCTAAATGTGAGACTTTTCTGGAGTGAACACGGCAAATGTACTGGTGAACAAACTGTAACATAGTAATGATCCCGTGCAAACACACAAATTCTGTGTTATCCAAAGACTAAGCTGCAAGTGCTGTTCCCCTTGTGGCCTCTTATAAAAAATGACACATTCGTATTTTATTGAGCTTATGTTTTTATTTTATTCAATACCAGTTAGGAGGATGGGATTAGGTCTTTCCTGGCAATGTGCGAAACCAAGAAAAAAAATACATATAGGCTATGAAGTAAGTCACTATCTAAAGTGATGGAAAAATACAGTTATATTACCCTTGTTTCCTTCAATTTCTTGATCTAAATGCATATCAGCTTGAAGAATGAACATGACATTGAAAAGGTTTTGAAATCCTTTTTTCATGACTATAGTTTTTCATGTTGGTAACATAACCCAATCAAGGTGACCCATGTTGCTCTGACAATCTACCGATAAAAGTCTGCTTTTGCTTGTCCAACACAAGGATTTATGGGTGGGAAGGGATTCTAGGTGTTAGTTGAGAAGTCAACAGCTTCAGATGTTATCATCCCATTAAATGACGGTTTTTAGTGGCTATCAGTCCAGTGGAATTGCTCCAGATTGTGCCTCCTACCTCCCAGTAGGCTCAGTAGGTTGATATCCGCAAATTAATACTAATCCTAACCCTTAGGTAATTCAGTTTTCCCTCTGGGAATAATGAATCTATTTATGTTTAATTTGAATATAACTTTAGTAGTTCTCTATCTATTGGTAAAAAAGAAATAAGGAGAAGAAAGTGTTCCACATGTCCATCATATTAAACAAACCAAAAAAAAAATTCTCACATGCTGTAAACTGGGTTGTTTTTAGACATCACATTAAAGCAGTATTACTAAAACACATAACATTAATTTGAAGTAAAGCTTTAAAATGCAGCTTGTTAAAAAGAAGGCGATATATCGTAAAAAGAGTACATAAAAGTATAGAGTACTTAATTGTAAATAAAACTGTTATCAGTGATAAGGTGCATATTATCAGCCATAGGAAACCTACTAGAAGGTAGAGGAGGCAAAGTCTAAAGCCATTCTATGGGACTGATAACATCTAATAATAGCCATTTAATTGACGATAACTTCCAAAACAGGTGAGAAAAGCAGGTAGTCTTTAAAGTTCTTACAGTATATGCAGGCGTTTGCCCAGCAAACAAAGGGCTGTGGATTCAAGCCCTGGCTCCAGTTAACAATGTTGTTGTGTCTTTAGGCAGGACACTTTTCCCACATTTCCTACTGGTCGTGGTCAGAGGGCCCGGTGTCGCTAGTGTACGGCAGCCTCACTTCTGTCTGTGAGCCCCAGGGCAGCTGTGGCTACAATGTAACTTGCCACCATCAGTGTATGAGCGTGTTAATAACTGGATGTAGTGTAAGGTGCTCTGGTCAAGCCTCTTCACTTGAAAAAGTACTATATGAGTACAGGCTATTTACAATTTATACATAAAAGGAATATTTTATATGTGAACTTTTTAAAACCACGTTAGCCATTAACATTAAAGCTGCTACCCAGTCTTTTCTGTGGAAACAATGACACTTGGTTTAGATTTAAGTTGTCTCCAATAAAGCCATATGATGATTATTTGTTTTTCATTTTAGTATGTTGCTTTAAATTTGTATTTACTTAAGATAAAGTCTAGCATAAGATAAGCAAGGTTCCATTTTCAAAAGCCTCAGCTGACGTCACATTGAGCATAAGGTGATTGACCTTATTTGTTACTTTTTATGATTGTTTTTGGCATACCCTGCTTCAATAATTGTTAAATATTTAAGAAACATACGAGAACATGAAACTAGTTTTAAAAGGGGAATGGACCTGATTAGAACTGCTCCATCCTCTGGTACTACTGTCCACTATTATCTTTATGAGCCTTATCCTATCAGTCATCCTAACAAATCATGCACCAGCAAACAGTCTGCCCTACACTATACCATTGCTATGAGTCAGTATGTTGAATTAATATAACCCGGACAGTAACTCTGTATTGGCAAACAATCTAAGTATTGAGAATAATAAAGACAGAATATTAATCTAAAAAGTTGAAAGTATTTGTGTTAAATACATTAATTTGTTAGATTGTTCTAGATCTTCTGATCTAGTTGAGCTATAGTTTATTATCTTTTTTATAATTAGTCTGATATGTTCAGGTGCTGTACTTGTTTTTTCATTAGTACCAAACATGGATCTCGGTTCACCTGATCAGCCTTTTTTTTTGTTCATATCCTCTATTTATTCATGCAAGTTTACCCTTCATAGGTGAGAACTGACTCCATACTCTGTTTTTTGACTAAACCATGCCAAGTTATTTCTGTCCAACCATGTCACACCCAGCAGTTTTGCCACTCATTCTTTTGACGTTTACTTTTTCCTATTTTTCAACTCTCCACTGCTCTGCCTTCATCTGTCTGTCTGTAAATGGGTCCATCCAAACTTCGAAGACCATCACCTGATTTAGAAACATTTAAAACACTGATGAGGATCACTGTTATTGCCTGGGTTTTCTTCAGCTTTATCATCCACAGCAGTATCCATTATTGCTTATGTGAAAACTCTGGCTCAACACACACTGAAACAGATTGATTCATAATTAGTCTAAAACTCATGCAAACTGATCAGTTTGTTCTTTTAGCCAAATGGGATGTCATTAATGAAAAATAAAGAGAGCAGAATGATTTACAGTACACTGTAGCTGTTAAGAAATATTAATAGGGAAATTATTTTAAATACACGACTGAAATTGAAATTTTTTAGTGCCTAATCAAAGCTTCATAACCATTTACCATCCTTCTGCACATGTGTGAGAAGCAATAATCTATCAACAGTAATTTTTTTCTAATTGCAAAATAGGCAAAAGTGTTTTTTTTCTTCCTTTACTAATAATGAGAATGGATACTCTTTCCAGCAGAGGTATAAAAAGAAATCTTCAAAAAAAACCTATTTCTCAAAAACATGGGTATCCCATTGAGACAGTGTTCATCATTCCTCTCTTTTATGGCTTTATTTATAATTCACAAAATAATTTTCTCTAGCAATGTTAGCATAGGTCAAGACAGTATTAGAGTGCAATGTTTTATGTATGTTTCGAAGATGGTCTGGTTTGAGGTGGAACTGATTTTCCTGTTTCTATTTATCCATAATCAGGAAATTAGTTTCTACAAATCATTATAATTTTTTAACTAAAAATTGCCACTTTAGAATAATAGAATTTGTATTCTGAGGAATTTTGAATAAGTCTGCTATAGAATTATAGTGTATAGCAGCGATATTTCATTTCTTAGTATATTTGTTATCAGTCTGCAGCCTGACAAGAATGACAAGTGGGACATTTTGTGAATACCCCTGCTTCAACAAAAACAGCTGTATCTGCCCTGTTCTGTTGCACATTGATAGTATTGATGTAAAATCCACACGTAAACATGGATCACAGGTCTCTTGGCAGGATGAATATTGGACCATACCAATATGATCATGGTGATTCACTTCACTTGACAGTGCCTTAAGCAGCCTTAATGTTGTCCCTGACGGCTGCAGTATATCAGATGATTTATGCCTGCGACACAAAGAGCACAAGGGACACCAGACAGATATCTGTTTTTTTAGATGCTAGTGTTAAATAGTGTGCTTATTTGTTGTCACTGTGAAAATTGTCTTCCAAATGCTCACTAAAGTCTAATTAGAGCTTGCAAAAGGCTTGATGAGAAGATTTATGTTTAACAGAATCATGTATTTTTAGATTTAAGTGGTTCATTTTAACACATGAGGAGGAATCGATTGGGTGTAAAGTTAAATACTGCGGTTATTGATATAAACAGTTCAAATGCAAGCCCTATTTTGTGTTGTGTAAAACAGAATTGTGTGTAATATGGCTGCCAACGGCCCATATTTCATAGCTTTTTGCAGTTAAAAGCTTTCTCCCAGGGGAATGCTGGTTGTTTAGTTTAGTGTCTCCTGTCAGACTGAGGTATTTCCCGCAGCTCCCTGAAGGCCCTGAATCAATCCACTGGTTGGATTTGAAGGTGACATCCAGTCTCCTGCCCCCCTCCCTTCTGGTCTGGATCCTAGCGACTGGGTTTCTTCCATGTTAGCACTGCCTGTCATGCAGAACTGTCCCCTGGGGATGATGAAAAAAAAACATCTGATTTATCAACTTGAGTTAAATTGCATTAGTGAAGAAAATATAATTCAGTTTACTATTTTACAATTAAAAAAGTAGGAGAATATGAATGGGGCTTTAGGTCTAATAAAAGTCATCCACAAAGGTCTTGTTATTCTAGTGGAGAGTATCCACCCTTGATTAATCCAAACCTTCCTCTTGGGCAGGGTGGTCATACCAGAGAGAACAACAGCAGCCAGAAATGTCTCTTAAAATCTGGTTCTTTTCTGTCGGATTTGAAATAATTAACAACACCTTAAAAAAAAAAAAGTAAAAAAAAAAGCATATGCTTAATGAAAACCACTCACTATAGTCATCCTTAGATGTGACTGTGCAGAGCTGCATTACTTTGGCTTAAATGAAGTCATCACCAAATCCTTTTCTTGACATCTTAAAACCACAATTTCTTTTTGTGTCTTGAAGAATTAAACATCCCAAAATATACATAGAAATCCTACGGGAAGCTCTTCCTAATTTCAATGTACACGGTGGCACAAATCTGAAAAATATTACCACAGCATGGACTAGTGCTGTTTAAGAGGATTGTTATGCTTTTCTAGTTACCTCTAAATAAGAAAACTTTCTTGAATTGACCTTAACTTTCGAGGTCTTTTGCTCCCAATATAATCTATGACTTTCTTAGCCTAAACTATTTGGCACAGGTTGAATCATGCACAATTATCGGAAACTATGTGTTGCAACTTAATTCTTCTGAGAAGTAAATGAAATATGCAGGGGAGAAATACTTTAAAGCTTCTATTTAAGATTGTTTTTGGGATTCAGAACTTGATCTGTTAAACACACTGTGCTCACCAGTCTTTATTATAATTCAATAAAGTTTACAAAGCATACTTTTTCACATAAACTGTGCTTTACAGAGGTTTGGTTTCTCACTGTAACTAATATGTTTTGATCAGGTCCTACTTTTGATTTTTGGAAAGAAGTTGGTTATCTGCTCTGTTTGATGCACCTTCTGATAAAATGCTATATACATAAGTTCCAGTACTTATGTAAACAAAGGCGAATGGAAAGAAGTAAAATAAAATAACGAAAAACCAAATGAGGACATCATTAATTTTAACAGCGAATAAAATGTATTTAAATGAACCAGATCTGACACACCAAAGAGCAAGAAAATCCTTTCTGTCACCTTCACTAGAAACATACAGTGCAGCTAAATCAATCTCCTGCTGTGTTCTCTCATTACTGGACCAAGTTTTCTTGTTCCTTAAAGGTGTTTGAAGATGACATAATCACAAACTGTCAGGTTTGCATATAACAAAGCTTAACATTCAGCACTGGACACCGGAGTGAGGCTCGATTCTATAGAGGGGGATTCAGCCGTGGACTCTTTTGATTGCATACACAATGATACACATTCATTTCCATGGAGACTAAACAAATAGAGCTCCCCGGAGTCCCACTTTGCCGATATGAGAGAGTCTTACCTCTGATGACCTTCCCAGCCAACCAGCAAAAGTAAATTACTGCACTGGAATGAAACATCTATTATTGGTCATAAAATCGAACTGCACTACAAAGGGAAACTACAGTTTTGCGCAATAGTTTAAGACATAGGGAGACTGAAAAAGCACGCAAATGAGCACTTGCAAAAAATTCTTCAGCCTTCACTTCAATGTTAAATCAGACAAAGGATTGTGTAGAATAGTGCTGTGTGAGTTCCAACCCCCTACGCAGATGATTTAACAGCTCTCATAAAAAAGCAGATTCAGTGCAGCGGGTTCGGATCCAAGTCTGTGTTTAAAAACATTCATATCCAATTTTTGATCCATTTCTCTCTGTCAAAAAAAAAAAAAATCCACATTTCTTCCTTTTTTACAGCTTAAATGTCTGTGACTACCCATCTATGACACAAAAACTTTGCTATGCCAAAAGCACATTATACACGCTTTGGAGACGACTGTTTGTAGCAAGCTGTTTCTTGTAAAACATGGTAAGCTGCTGGTGGAATTAATGAGAGAAATACACAGACGAAGGCTATAATACCAAATGTTTTTATTATATGCTTCTTTTTCAAGGATAACTTAAGCAGAATTTGAACACAATTGGTTTTGATGTTTAGGAGAGGGTGTGATGATAACAATAAATGAGCTAACACTCAGGTGTCAAAGGGTAATGTCACAACAGACTCTAAAATGTAGGTTGTTTCCTTCACAGAGTCTTAGCTTGTGTCGGCCGTTCTTGTTAAACATCTCTGTTTCCATTTGTCCAGCTTTTAAATGGCTTTGAATCTGATTAAGCTTTAAAGACCTGAAATGTGCCTAACATTTGCAACTGCACAAGGTGAGCAAAACGTTGTGTGTCCATGATTATGAGGCTCCCCTTCTGTTCTGCAGAGGGATTAGGTAATACAATGTATTTTATGAGTAAACCACATTGAAAGCAGCTGGTCTTTGCTGACTGTTTTGCACCGCTTTTGTTGTGGGTTACATTTAAGGAAGCTCTTGTGCCCATAAAGCTAAACCTTTCCTCATTCTATGCCATTAAAAAGAATAATAAAATAGGTAAATGTTTTCTGTGTTGAAATAATTTGTGTTTCCTGAGTGCTAGGTGACCTAATTTGACAAGGCTGTAGAATCATGATGATACATTTTACACCGCAGGGGGGACGGAAAGTAAGTGATTCTTTCACAAGCAGCTGTAGCTGATGACTAAATATTTGTACCAACCACAAGGGTTTTAATGAAATCCCTCAGTCATTTTTATCAGTTTCATAAAATATCAGTCTAAACTATTATTAGGAGCTTAAGACTAAAGTTTGTAACTCTTATTTTGAAGTGAGCAACAAAGAATGTTTTTCAATTTGAATGACATAAGCTGACATACTGCCAGTGGCCTGGCCACCAACAGACCATTGTAAATAATGGGGTTAACCATGATGCAAGTTCTTATGTCCACTTGCCGTTTTGCATGTAGGCACTCTCAAAAGAGTAGAGTTTTTATTTGTTAGATTTATCTTCATGATTATTTTAGGGGTACTGAATTAAAATGGACAAAAGTCACCTGCGTGCCATAAATTTAAGCTATTTCTAAAAATCTGTTGTTTTGTACTTATTTTGATTTGGATATTAGATGGTAATATGATTAAACCATAGAAAAAGAATAAATTATTATAGTTTTAACTGTACCTATCCAATATCTGTGTCTTACCTAATACTGAAAATATTTTTATCTGTGAAAAGGGGACAACAATCGATAGGGTTAGATTTGTAGAAATATTTTGGACAACAGGAACATTTACCTCTTGATTCGATTTGTCATTGATTCATAAATACAGTTAACTGAACCCTTACAGTTGATTATTTGTTTTATAGGATAGAATTTGTCTGCACTAAATTTTGCAATGTGAAATTAACACTTTAAGAGTTAAATTTAACACCAATCCGAGGGCATTTGGTCCCACTCTAAATTAGTGTTGAATTAACTTTCTACATAGTGTAAATATTTTATTCCAGTTGTTGTTGTAATAACTCTAAAAGAGTGTATGTACTTTGACACTGCGTATTTAACAGTGTATAATTAGCACAATTTACTGTTTTATGACTTTCTTCTGACCTCATACCAATCTCAAACTGCAGTTTTGGATATACATGTCTATATTTGTACATATTACAATTGCTTGTAGTCAGGAGTTATTACGGCCTCTTAAAAAACAGTAATGATGATAATATTAAAGCAAACAGAGCTCTGTTATCAGAAAAGTATCCAAATTCAATTATTGAACAATACCTGAAAAAAATGTGAATCAGTGCGTTCTTTGTTGAGACATCAGAAAATATTAAGGGAAATGAAAACATGCAACTGTTAATATTTTGAACGATAACTATAGAAATGTCTGTATTTCTCTTACTGATATGATCAAAATTTTCTTAAGATTTATTAATATACACCTTCATGTTTGTAAAAGAAAGTAGAAAATATCAAAGAAAAATTGGTTGCCAACGTTCTAAAGTGCAAATGAAATTGTATGAATGCAACACATACAATTGTTGCCCTTGTCCTAACGTTAAAATTCATGCAACTTGTCATTATATATATTTTTTTATCTTCTCAAAAATTCTATAACTGTTTAACTTGAGGTGTGTTGTTTTGAGAGTTTTTTGTTATCCACTATTCACCAGTTTTTAAACGTACCACTGTTTAGTTCACCCTTTACGCATGATTACATTTGCACCAGTATAGTGAGAGTTCAGATGCACGGCTGCCCTCAACAGGTAAGTTGAAGTTCACTTGAGCTCTACATTGTTGTATAATTCCAGTTTTTTTTGTCAATGGGAAATGCTAAATTCCTCCCCTGTTTGCTGCTGCAAAAGTGTCAAAGTGCACGTGTCACTGCCTTGTAAATTTACAAAGTTTACTCTCTGGGTGTATTTTAATGACAGCAAGTCAAATAGATTCACTATATGAGTGCATGTCTACAGTTACAATAGCTCTCAGAGGGAACACATGCAGCGTGACCTCTGATCTTTCCTGCAGCAGTTGGTTTCCTCTTTCCTGACACTATCACCTGTGTGCAGTTTTCCACTCTACCCTCGCTTAACTGAAGAGTATCCTTTTCATGTTTACAGCAGTTTTTAATGTGTATTTGGACCTTTTTACATAAACTAACCATTAATTTATGCTCTTACCTTCCATGGGGGTCACAGTACATTGGTCTCAAATTAAAACTATTCATCATGCAACGCAACCTTTGAGAGGATTTTAAAAAGTTATTTGTGTCAGTGTAAGGGGTTTGGCTTTTTTTCCAGCTATCCTACAAACAGAGGTAAGATAAGATCTATAAATAGGGAGTGACATAACTGATTCCACATTAGGCCAGCTTTAACCATAAGCTGTGTGTTTTTTTGTTTTTTTTTTTAAATATAAATGTCTAAATTGTGATGTTGTGTTTTTTGTGTTACCAACACACAGTTTAGGCAAATGTAATATTTAACCGTCTGCCTTTATAGTATTACAAAATTACCTGACAAATATAAAATCTACTGTGAATGTACCTGATTAATTTCAGTAACTGCACAAATAAATCAAGAAGAATCATCTAATGACTGTGTGCAAGAGGTGGAACGTTCTAGAAAATGTCAGCTGAAAATGTTTGTACAGACGGAAAATTTATATTTTTTCTTACTTAATAAACAAATTCAAAACAAGTTCAACTACGGTATGATATTTAACTTTTTTTTTGCAAAGTTTGAGTGGCCTTTGCACATTCTTCCCATGTGACTGCATTGAATTTCTCCATCTACTACAATTTATTCATAAAATCTAGACCTCCCTCCCACGGTGAGGAAGTCAAAATTGACATTAGATATATTCTTTGGCCAAGTGTCTTTCCTGCAGTCATCTGGTGGACCGTTACTGATGTGTCATTCTTAAATGAAGCAACACTGACAAGTTGACAGTGGACACCATTCTTCCCTTGGACACAGTCAAATGGTCTGCAAATTTCAATAAGGTTGAGAACAAAAGTTGCAGAATTAAAATATTAATTATTTATCATTTTAATCAACAAACCTATATAAACACCCAACACACCCAGTAGCTTAAGAAAAGGCTGCATCAATGATAAAAAAAACAGCCTGTTTTAAAGTGTACCAGACGTCGTGTAAAAAGCACAATCCCCAGACAGAATTTGAAAAATGCCACCAAAGTGGGAAAAACATGGACACATTTGGGGATGAACAGTTTCTAAAATAAATTTCTTTGCTGATGAATAGATAATACAATAAATAGCCAATTTATTCAGAATTGAATTAATATTGTTATTCATAAATTACTAATAAACATCTCTTAACTTTAATATATAGTTATTTATTTAATGCTAGTGTTCCATTTTTGGGACATATTAGTTTTGACATACTTTTTTTTTTGTGGCTTTTTATCATTTCATGTTCTGTGGGTCCCCTCCGCTCAGAGTGTAGTCGCTGCAATCTGTGTCCATCTCAGCCCATCATTCTTTGCAGGTTAAAGTGTACTGGTCAAGTGGGAATAGCAATAAATAAACACTGGCAATCAAAAACAAACAATTATATATTATGCATTTGAGACAAAGAATGTACTTTTAATATGCTTCAGAATAAAAATATAGCTTTTCAATCTCTAATGTTTCCAGAGTTTATCAGTATTAGTTAATTTCCAGGGCTCCCATGTTCAACAGTGGCAAAAAGTTAAACATATAATATTTGGCTGGATGATATCTGACATGTAATGTTTGGATTTTTAAAGTGTTTTCTTTGTAACTGAGGCAAGTTATTTGGCAGAAACTGAAAAAAGCCTTTTTTATTTGATTGCTTTCTTCAACATGAATGTCTTACTGGACAACTGGAGAGTAGTGTTTATTTAGAGTAGTGTTTATTAAGAGATGGAAAATTTGAGCTTCTTTGACACATTCCTATGATCACAGATGAACTGCTGAAGTTGCTCAAGAATTAAAAACATTAAGTAGAACTTTGGGATCCAGAAAATACAGTATTCAATTTTGGCCTTAATATTGTTGATTAAAAATTAGACTGATCATTGTTGTAAATGATATTCTATACAAATGCAAAGGTAAGAAGATTAACCAATAGCATTTGTTCTTTTTAAAAGAGCTGTGTCTTTTCTTAAGCTCTTCACTTCAAAGTAGTCTGCTGTTAGATTTCTGACATTTGTTCGGTAAATACAATTTAGAACCTCAATCTTTCTCCTTTTAATAACCGTTTAGTAGACTTTCCTTTGTACTTCCATCCATCTTTGTTACATTGCTTTGAAGTCTCCTTTTTTATGTTTAAGGGTAGTCAATGAAGATGATGAAAGAGAAAAATCGTATTTCTTCTAGATTTCTTTTAAATCTGTTTGTTTTCTATGTGTTTGTGAACATGGTGTGTTTTTTTCCCAGGGTCTATTCGGATGGAGTTTGCATGTTCTCCCTGTGCATGTGTGGGTCCCCTCCAGGTACTCCGGCTTTCTCCCAGTCCAAAAACATTAGGTTAATTAGCTTCTCTAAATAGTCCTTAGGTGTGTTTGTGCAGCCCCTTAAAAATGAAGTCATATGATATCCACATAAACTAGGGTGACCATATTTTCATTTGGGAAAACCAGGACACCTTGGAGCGCCAGGGGGGTGGGGGGGGTAATCTCTGTTCCAATGCATAGAGATGTCTGTGGCATGCACTCACCTAACATAGGCCTACGTAATCCTACAATAACATTATATTTACAGTTGATTTATTAAAAATGCTTTTCAGTAAAAGTCAACAGCAATAACTCCAATAACAAACGATAATTTTATTCAAGATGTATTTATTAAAAATGCTTAACAATTCCTGTAATGAATAAATAGCACAATGACAGAAATAAAGTCTCATCATCGGGATTTGCTCCGTGATCAGAGGAAATGTTACTTGGTGCCGAACAATGGTGAAAATTGGAAGTTCAGTTTAATATAATCCAGTCTGTGAATAGTTCCATCTGAAGTTAATGAAAATAGTTGTTTTAATGGTTATTGAGGCAGATATGTGGCGGTAATGTTTGGTTTATCTAAAAGTTTTTATCTGTTACTGTGTAAATGGGTTTGGCTGTAATTTAAGGACAGATTTTAATATATCTGCAGTGTGGGGATTATAAATCTGATAGGAGTTTAATTTTTTATTGCTGTTTTATACAAAATGCTTAACTAAGTTTTTTTTGTTGTTGAATATTAGATATTTTGCAGATATATTTTTATACATACATTGTTTAGATTTACTTATATCTTTCTACCCCTTTTATAGAATAGAAAATACCTTAATTGTCCCACAATGGGCAAATTTATAGCAGCAGAAAGATTATTAAAAATGGTCACACAAAAGTGAAACTTAGAAAAATGTATAAGAATAACATAATAGGGAAGAGTTAAAATATAAAAAATACAATTCTGTAAAGTGTTTTAACAATATAAAACTGGAGAATTTATAACCAATATGCAGCTATGGACATTTTTACAGTAATGGATATTTGAAAATAGGAGCAACATCAGAGATGTGCAAAATGACAGCAGCAGGTTATTTAACTGACTAAGGTTTCTATCATTATATTTGATTATATTTGTTCCTGCTCCCGGTGGTTGGAATCTTTATTCCACTCTGGAGTCTTGTGAGGGTAGTCTTTGTTCACTTTTAACTTTTTTTTTAAATAAATAAATAAACAAACAGTTTTGAAAACCTCGGTATTCATTCTTTTCCTGCTTTATGTGTCAACTTTCACGGTTGCTAAGCAACAGAGCATACGGCGGTAAAACCCGCCGAAGGGTGGACCTGTTCGAATTTACAGCAGAACTCTTCCAGTCTCCTTATTTTCAAAGACTTCGAAGGATCCAGTCTAGGTAGACCGCGTCCTTGGAGGATGCAGCCCAGGTTTTCGAACAGAGCCTCTGATTAAGAACAGGGCAGCCTGCACTGAGGCGGCTCAAGGATTACGTCACATGCAGCGTCGTGCGCAGTGCCCTAGTGCCTGTAAATTTAATGGTCCAATGAAGGTAATTTAAAAAATCAGGACATTTCCTCACTTTCTAAAAAAAAAAACGGGACGCACGGGACAGGACGTGAAATACGGATATGTCCCGGGAAATACGGACGTTTGATCACCCTAACATAAACTGTGCAGCCATTTGAGCTTTTCAATAGATTCCAGCCTAAAACATGTTTGAAGTAATGTGGGGGTAACAGAAAATATAATATGTAAGTTTTCAAACTATTTTTGCCACTGCTTGACCAATCTGCTTCGACCACAAAGAATCATGTGAAAGGGTGTGCTATGGTCTCTGGAGTCCACAGAGAAAATTCTTGTACCTTATTTCAACGTAGGAATATTAAATAAAAAGACCCCCGAGTAAAATTTAAAAACCACATTGAAAAGGGTTTTTGTCAACATAATTGTTGGGGCAGTGGCTGTAGTGGCAAAAAACAAACAAAAAAAAAAAAAACACAAAAGCTATAGACAATACAACCGCCCGAAAAAGGGATTGTGTATCAGAGTTTTCCCGAATGCACTATTGTACTCAAATTCATTGCTGTGACATAAAGCTGCACCAAGCTGTACTGTTTTAAAGCAATAACAAAATATAATTGGAGAAACAGAGCTTTAAAGTATAGAGGTCAGCACCAGCACAATTTCAAACCAAACATTGAAAAATTGCAAAAGTTAACAAAAATTGTCAAAATAGTAACATTAGGATGCCACCATTTAGACCCAAATTATACAAGTAAAAAAAAAAATAAAAAAAAGTGTTTGCTATGCCATAGTTATACAAACACAATTAATAAAAAAATGTAATTGTGAAATACATAACTACTTCTATAAATTAATCGAAAATATATGTGGTTATGAAAGTTATTCTGTCGAAAAATGTCATTATGATATGAAAAGACATTACGGTAAATTCCATTCTGACATGAAAGCTGGCTTTTTGAAAGTTATATTTTGAAAGAAAAACTCCTGGAATTAAATAACACAACAATAATTAATATCACTGAGGTACATTTTTAAATGTAATTATTTTTCATTATTATAAAATTAGTATATAATGAGCTTAGATTTTCAACAGTATAAAATATAAATAATAATAATGATGGGAATTTTAAATACATCCTGTTAATTCACAATTACTCATCAATATATTTGACCACCAGTATTCCATAGGTTAAGGGTTTAGTTAGTCTTTCCAGAAATGTGGCGTGAGAGATCATTGTTTTAATCTCTTATAAGTTCTCCTTGTTAAATTGATAAAATGGTAATAATAAGAAACACTCCAACATGTTACACTGTTAAGTTAAAATGGCTGTTGACAAGGTTTAAGCCAAAGAAATCACAGTAAACCTAAAACATACTCCTCAGTCTACACATACTCAATTTTAAAATTCATTTTTTTTTTATATTCAGGGACATCTTCACCTTCATAGTGGATCAAAAACTGCACAAATATTTCATAGCATCATTTACATTTTGTAAAGTTTTCACCAAATCATGTCTGGAAAGAGAGTGCTGGTGATTTTTTTGTAAGACGTTAGTGAATAACAGATCTTAAGTTGTAAACTAGTCATTAAAAGCACAAGGTATGTGGCAATTAAGTGTTGTGCATAGCAACTAGCAAGATGTTATGGACAACTGGAAACAAGAAAATAGAATAAGGTGGTATTAAGGGGCTAGGAGTTGAGATGTCATAACTGCTGGAACACTTTTACAAAGACACAGAGGAATCACAACAGATTATGAACACAAAGAGAGAAAACATGATGTTTCTCTGCTTTTGTAATTACAGTGGTATAACCTAACAGGGACTTCAAGTTTCTATGTAGAAGGATCGGTAGACAAATGTATGTATGTATGCCTTTTATAAATACTATATATTAAAAGCATTGTTGCACACTGCTGCAGCATTGTTTAGAGTAATGTATATGGACCAGTAATAATATTTTACATAAAGCTCTATTATATTTCTTTTTTTCTTCATATGTTGGACAGCACATAATAACTTTCATGATTTCATCTTCATTGGGCTCTTATAAAAACTGTTTTTAGAAATGCCAAAATGCATTAAACTGTTTAACCGAAGCACTGATATTGGGTCAAAGTCATTCAGATTGTTTTCTGCATTTAAATGATATCTTACTCTAAATAATATAGATCTTAGGCCTTTTTTAATCACTGATGTTATATGACTTGTATATTTCCAGAAATAGTAATTTGATTATTTGATCAAACACAAATGTTGTTGTTTTACCTATTTATTACCATAGCTGCCGATCGAACAGGCTTATATATATATATATATATATATATATATATATATATATATATATATATATATATATATATATATATATATATATATATATGTAAATTTATCGTGATTTACCGTTAAATTAAATTAGTTGAATGCAATGTCTTTTTCCATCCTATGACCTGGTTCCTACAATTCATTTGAGTCATACTGAACTTGCTTAAATGAATGGAACAAATGGAGTGAATATGAACCAAATTTGAGCAGATAGAGTGAGGAGTTTCTGCAGTGCTACTTTTTAAAGGCATCTGTTGAAGAGAGAGGAATGATCCTCATCATAATCATCTTGTTTATTGTAATCTTTTAAAGTAAAGCTCGGCCAAGTCTCCCAAAGAAAACATTAAGGGGGACTTTATTTTCTGAAAGTCTTTTATGCTCTAAAACATGCTGTGTCCATACATATGGTACAAATGAACACTTAGCAGAATTGAATCCCATTCAGAAATGAGTGCATAAACATGGATTATCTCATGATTGGACTCACACACGCATACATACCTCTCTCAAGTAGTTCTCACCGAAATCCTTTACACATTCTTCAGTGCCCCGTCTCTTTCCATTTCTCCTTACTGTGCGTCAGTGCACACCTAGTCATCGGACAATTTAATGATAAAAAGAGACTCAAGTTACCAGGAAAGGTAGAGATCAAGTAGAATGTACAGGGATGAAGAAAGGGATTAAGAGAATGAGCAATTTGCGGAGATGAGTAGACATGAGGAAGACAATTATTTGCTATTTAGTCCTAGTATTGTCATGATCTTGGCACTGATGATTGGATTATTTGTAAATTTTTTCCACCTGCTTAGTTCCCCCCAGTTTTCATTTCCTCTTCTCTGATCCACCTGTTCCAGTTCCTATTTAAGCTGTTTGTTTCCAGCCATCAGTGCCAGATTATTTGAGTCATGTGTGAGAGTTCTGTAGCATACCATAGTTGTGTCTTTGATAACCTGATTCTAACTTGTTTCTGCCTCTGGACTCCTGAGTTTTGCTTGCCCCCGTTCCGGTCTGTTTCTTCCTGTTCTTGTCTTTGGACCATTGTTTGAATTCTGCCTGTTAACAAACTTGTTCCCCGACCTCCAGTTGGGATTCCCATTTGGTTCCTGTTAATCTCTCTGATCTTCTGGTCTGGACATTTACTTCTGAATACACCTGCTCCTCCGGATCCTTCTGCTCTTCCTCTCCTGCTGCTTCCCCTCCTCAGTCTCCTCTGCCTCACCCCTGGAACTCTCAAGGCGGCTCCCGCCGCATGCTGTAGAGAAATCATCCAACTGGTTTCCACTTCTTCCTCTGGGCATGGACAGAATTTAAGAACCACACTGAAAAAAAAATCTGCAACTGTTTTTGACATTAACTTAATCATATTTAGTTTAACACAATTGTTTAAGTCCTACCATGCTGCCATGAAACAATTCCTTTTAAAGGAGCTAAATATGATTAAGTAAATGCAAAAAATTTTTTTTATTTTTTTTCAGTGCAGGTTTGTCACTCACATGCTCACTATTGTTCCCCGTCTGAATTTCATTGTTACTAACCTGAGTATCTATCTCTACAGAGATTCCAAAAAGCCGGTTACAGCTAACGTGCCACAGTGTACTGAGCCGTCAATTAAGCAATTTATTTTTAAACAGATCTGTTCTATCTGCCTGAATTCTCGGTCCTAATTTCTGAGCCTTGACAAGTATATACAGTATACCAAACAGGCCTTATGGGGACTGAAGGCTGGTCCTAATGTGGCGGACCCCCATTTTTATTTATAGAGAGTAAATGCCAGGGCTAGGCATAAGTGCAATAAATTAAATGAATGGAAGTCAAAATAATGTCTTCATATGGATAGAAAAAAAACTTTTGTGTGTGCATATGTGGAAATATTGACATAATTTATTATTGACATTTTTATGCATCTCTAAATTGGGATGAGCCAGTATAGATGGTCCTTAAGAAGTTTTAATACATACATACTAAAAGTTTTATGATTTTACACTATTTTTGCAACTCCCCATGCCAAGGCCAACTAGCTATTTCTTTGCAGAAAATCTAATTGAGGTGTCAGCTGCACAGGGTTTCAGTTAGCTATGCAAACTACTAGGGAAAGGACATAACTCCTGTGGCCAATGTATCACTGCATGCAGTAGGTGCAAGAGAAATGTGGGTTATTTGGAGGTTAAAATTAAAGAGAATTACAACAATAAATAGATGCAAGGTCCTTATGATAAGGGTCTCTCAGAAACTGGAAAAGTACACAAAACTGGGCTAAAAACTGGCATTAGATAGAATGCTAAAAATCAAAGATAGAAAATCATATCCGAAGAGATCACATTCAGAAATAAGATGAGAATATTTTGCAGTGGCTTTGGAAGTGCAGTAGAAAGAGGTTGGATTGGAGGACACTTGACTGGACTGTCACAGCTGGAGTATTTCACAGGGACCTGTGATGAAAAAGAGGAAGAAGAGGCAGCAAGCCATATGTTGTTTTTGGCTCCAAATGTTCTTCCCTTAGCACCCACAGAAAAACGCCCGAAATTTTCTCAAAGTAAAACAGTCATTACTTCACAAAAAAAAAAAAAAAAGAAATATCTTGCCTGAAATGAGCCATTGCTTGATTCTTGGAGACCACATTTTAGTTTCATTACCATAAATCCTTTGCAACAGTGAGAATCAGAACCTAAATAGTGCTTGATACTAAGCTGTTCATGTACCATCTGGAGATACTCAAGAGGCTCACAGCAAATTCCATGTGTGTGAGTGTGTGTTTTTAGGAGGTGTTGGTAGAAAGCCAATTTAAAGTTTCTACTTTGTAATAATGTGTGTATGGGATCTGTAGCAACTGGCTAAAACTCAGATGGTAGGTTGTGTGTGTGGGCTGTTGTGGTGGTGTAGGGTAAAAATGTGTGTCCGTGGGTGCTCACATACTTAATACACCATATTTAATGAGTGACCGAGACGGCCTCCAACTGTGCCCTATTTGTCAGCTGTGTTTTATGTCATGTATTACAAACTAATCGGCAATAATTTTAAGTTGAATTGAAAATACACAACATTTTATTGAGGCCTCCAAATGACGAACCAGAACTTTCTGGCTTCTTTCAAGCCTAATCAGGCCTGTAAACCATTGGCAAGCCCCACTTAGGTTATTCTTAAACTTAAGTGCGTAGACACAGCAGACTCTAGTTAATGTCATTCACCCCTACTGACAGATAATTAGAAAACATATTAGTATTAAATGAAAAGCTGATTTGGTTTCTAACTATTTGGATTTCCCACTCGTCTTTGTACAGTAGGTGGTCATACGGCAAATTTCATACATACATTGAAACACATGTTTAGGCCTTTATGTCTAACTTTCTTCCTACTTCTTTGATCAGCTCTATGTATATCCCAGAAGGTATTTGTGATCTATGTATTTGTAAGACGCTCATGTTTGGCAGAGCTCCAAACTGTTTCAATATTACTACTAACCCTTTTACCAATACAAAAATGTATAATGTAGCACATTATTATATAATGTCTATATGTGTGTATGGATATATGTAAGGGGGAAGATGGTCTGTGTGGGTTTGAAGTTGCACTTGGCAAAGAATTAATTTACATCAAAGTCACCAACCTCATTAATAACTCTCTACAGTATGAAAAGGAAGTTTATCGTGATGAACTATACATTAATCTTCCAGAATACCTGTTCTGTTTTCTTAACGAAATAATAGATAAAAGTACTGGAATATGGATAAAAGATTGTGTTTACTGTTCTATATGAGATGATCACACTTTCTCTTTTATGCTTTGCTTAATCTGATTCATGGCAGATGTTGGATATTTAAAGCAAATATAAGATTTAATTACAGTTCTCTTAGGGTTTATTGTGTTATTGTTAACAATCCATGTGTGTTTGCCATCCTGATTTGATACTGTAGTTATATTACACCTTTTTCTTTTTAACACCTAATTTGTAGGCTACCTGAAAGAGCTCAACTAATGTATTTTGTTGGTGTGAATGTTATATTTTGGTGTCCTATTTATACCAGAGTCCCATGTTCCTCTGATGAAACATGGAAATATGCTTTTCTGCCTGATTATCTCAACAATGGTAGCACATGGGAATGTATCTATTTCTAAAGCATCCTTCTACTGAGACTTTGTTCTCTCAGATCTAAATGTAAAAGTTATGAAGTCATTGTAATGTTTAACACACAGTCAACAAATTGAAAGCTAACAGCTGGTTTCATACATACAGTTTTGTAGTTTGCTGAATATCCAATGTAGTCATCTATCTTGATTGTCTTGGTAATTACAGTCAATTAAAAATTGTAATGTTTTCCATCTCTTGATGATTTTTTAACAAGTATTTTTTTTTTATCTTTTATTTTTGTGTTTAACAGTAATTACAGAAGACAAAATGTTTGGCAATTCTGTCACTATATCTTGTGATCATTTATAAACTGTATTCTTGTCACTGAGTTGTGGGGTTCATCACAGGTCCCCCCTCCAAAAGAAAAAAAAAATATGCCACAGTAGGTTTACCGGCAGTAAATGTGTAGCAAATATGAAGCTTGTCAGAGGAGAGTATACATAAATCTCCCCTGTTTAAAGTAAATTACTGCACCAAAATAATAAAAACTGTAAATCTGCTGTCTCATTTTTCTCAAACTAAAAATTACAATAGCACAAACAGTATTTTGGCCCACCAAATAGCAGCCTCTCAAAGCATTTGGACATAAAAATTTGATGAAGTAAACTTGTTGAAGCTCTGTTAAGTTATTTAAGGTCTCTTATGATTGTCCAAAAAATAAAAAACCCTCCAGTGAGTGGCAGCTATGCAGACAAAAAAAAGCTTTTATTTCCCATAACAGGTCAAGGGAGACTGGTTTGAAATGATACAAAGGCAGCACAAGCTCCAATAATAACTTGATACAACAAAAGGATGCAAAAAGAAAAAAAAAAACCTTCTCTGAACAAGCAATGCATCTAACCTTGAGCCAGATGGAGTACAGCAGCAGAAGACAACACCAAGTGGTACTTAGCAACGAATTGAAAACAAAGGCTACAATTCTCACAGTCTCACCAGAAGAGGACAATAACAAACTGGTCAAATATTGGCTTGTACATTTAGAACCACGGCAATTCACGTGTAACAGTAAAAATAAAAAATTACTAAGTGACTAGAGCACAGGAAGTTCTAAAAGTGCTGTACATTATTTTCAGAATATTACTTAAGTTAATGTAACTGAGTAAATGCAACTACCCATCTCTGTTAATGGGGATGTCAAAATCCAAACCGGAAATTGTATCTGCCCATTTGCCAAGGCACTGTAGCCAAAAACAAACATTGCTTTTCTGAAAAGTATATAAACCTTTGAGAAATATCAAATTAAATTATGTTTATGTAGAAGGTATTTGACAAGTGCAACCAGTTAAACACTTAATAAATAAATGCTAAAAGGAGAAGCCAAGAGGGAATCCAGATCAGATGCCCGAACCACCTCAGGTGTTTACTTTTTATACAGACAAGTACTGTAGCAGCTCTACATTGAGCTACCCAAGATGATTGAGCTTCTCCCTCTAAAGCTGAGTCTATCGACCCTCTGTACGAAGTTAATTTTGGCCAATCGCATTTAGCCATTGTCTCCTCAGGATTAATATCCTATGATCATATGAAAGAGTTGAGCATTCACGGACCAGAGGCTTTTTTTTTTTACCAGCAGAGGTATAAAGAAGATTAATCTACCTGATAAGTCCTCTCCCCTATTTTATTAAGGTGAAAGTTTTCTAATACCCTTTCCCTTTATTATTCTAAAGTTTGAAGCTTCTACCTAACATGCAGATAAATCATTAATTCATTGTTTCATCTATTGCATGTTGAAAGATTGTGTGGTGCTCTTCCTTATTTCTCGAAAACAAAGACAAGTATGAGTGATTCTTCTAGTATTATATATTTTTTCTTTTGAGTTTTTACGGACCTAGTGTTTCGTTTTTCAGACTGTAGGCTGACAGCAAAGGTGGTATGAGAGAATGGGAGAGACATGTGGCAAAGGACCACAGGCCGGATTCCAACCGGGGTTGGCCGCGTCGAGGCCGCATGCGCAAGACCCATGTACTTAGGTACATGGGTCATGTGCAGTAAAGCACTGCGCCACTTGCAGGCCCCTTCTAGTATTATATTATTAAAAATCATCAAAATACCTTCGAATGTCTTCATTTATTCTAGAATAAAAAAGGTAGTTTGAAAAAACAAATATTATTTGTGCTGAAAATGTGTTTAAATTGCAAAATCAGGAAACAACGTAATGTAATTTCAGCTGTAGGCTATTAGTTATAGCCTGAATAGTTTTCTTTTATTCTTCTCGAGATGGGGAAGAAAAACTTTTATATGTGGCTTCTTTCACATGAAACCACTTATCATACCATTATAACATTACTCTGCCTGTCTGTGCATTACTTATTAGGTAAATCAAACACCTTCACACAGCTTAGTTGTATTAGAAGAGAACAGGCATCAATATTTGATGTTAACTTTAAAGAAAGATGCACTAGTTGATTAGTATGATAAAATGCACCCCTCTGTGTGCAACCTGTTCTCTTTCCTAGGGTATCAAATGCTGCTTTCTGCCAAAGCACCTGCCATCTCTGTGATGTGCGCAATGTGTCCTTTGGCATCAATAGGCTGATGCAACTGTTGCAGCGATGTAAGATGCCGACAGCAGACGCAGAAAACGTCAATCTGGAGAGTTTGTTTTTGAACAAGTGACAAGTTTGTCATAAAGCAGCCAGGGGAAATTTTAAAATTACAGCGCCAACACAGACGAGGGTTGAATACAGAATAAAGAACACGCATTTTTTTTCACTCCCTTTCATCCATTCTCTCAACTGCCTT
The DNA here is from genome assembly GCA_030533445.1 of Cyprinodon diabolis. Lineage (NCBI taxonomy): Eukaryota > Metazoa > Chordata > Actinopteri > Cyprinodontiformes > Cyprinodontidae > Cyprinodon > Cyprinodon diabolis. Next base: position 16,063,943 of record CM060074.1, read on the forward strand.
GTAACTTCTTTTTCAATAAAGTTCATGCATGAAAATAACTTGGCGTTTAGAGTATGATCAGAAAATTTAAAATCACTCAAACATATTGGCAGCTAACGACTGTGGAAAAAAAACTCACTTTATATATATTCACATGCTTGTAGCATTCCAAACTCATATTATACATCAGATAAGAACCTACCTTTACTGTAACTTGCATGAAATACGACTTACCATCTAAGAATCACATGTGACATATGTCAATTTTCTGGAGGCACCATTTGTACTATTTTACTTTTAAAACTTTAAATACTAAAAAGGTTTTACAACAACTTCTGAAACTTTTAAACATCTGTAATACTAACCTACATCAAATATCAAAGGAAATACATTATTAAGATACTAAATCCCACTTTGTTTTGAAGCTTATTTTTGTTTTCTAACTTAAAGGTACACTACCGTTCAAAAGTTTGAACGGCAGTGTACCTTTAAAATGAAATGTCTTTATTATTGAAGGAAAAGCAGTGTACTTTTCAATGAAGATAACTTTAAACTACTCTTAACAGTAAAGAAATACACTCTATACATTGCTAATGTGGTAAATGACTATTGTAGCTGCAAATGTCTGGTTTTTGGTGCAATATCTACATAGGTGTACCGTATAGAGGCCCATTTCCAGCAACTATAACTCCAGTGTTCTAATGGTACAACGTGTTTGCTCATTGGCTCAGAAGGCTAATTGATGATTAGAAAACCCTTGTGCAATCATGTTCACACATCTGAAAACAGTTTAGCTCGTTACAGAAGCTACAAAACTGACCTTCCTTTGAGCAGATTGAGTTTCTGGAGCATCGCATTTGTGGGGTCAATTAAAATGGCCAGAAAAAGAGAACTTTCATCTGAAACTCAACAGTCTAGTCTTGTTCTTAGAAATGAAGGCTATTCCATGCAAGAAATTGCTAAGAAATTAAAGATTTCCTACAACGGTGTGTACTACTCCCTTCAGAGGACAGCACAAACAGGCTCTAGCCAGAGTAGAAAAAAAAAGTGGGAGGCTGCGTTGCACAGCTGAACAAGAAGTTAAGTACATCAGAGTCTCTAGTTTGAGAAACAGACGCCTCACAGGTCCCCAACTGGCATCTTCATTAAATAGCACCTGCAGCAGCCGGCACTTGCAGCTAGAATAGTCATTTTACACATTAGCAATATATATAGAGTGTATTTCTTTAAAGTTAAGACTAGTTTAAAGTTATCTTCATTGAAAAGAACACTGCTTTTCCTTCAAAAATAAGGACATTTCAATGTGACCCCAAACTTTTGAACGGTAGTGTATATTTGAGGATGTTCTTTTTTTGGGTGGATCATTGAAATAAGTGGTCCTCCTAATTGACAATCATTCTGGTGGTATGTTGACGTGAGGCCTGCCTAAGTGCTCGTCCCTGTTTTCACTTACAGTACAGGTGGTAAGTCTGACATCTTTTGGAAAGTAAGCGTGTATGAGCGATGCCAACAGCAACTTTTAAACAGAGTGAGCATGTGGAGAAATGGGCTTGTGCATGCTCGCGCACGTGTTTAATATGTATTCCCTCCCTTTTTTAAAAAATTTTTTAAAATTTTTTTTTTAATTTTTATTTTTTTTTCTTTGGGGGGTATGGCATGTCTGTTTTCTCGGGGGGCGGGCGGGCCTGCTGGGTGGGGGTCCTGCTGGCGGCATGCCGCGGGTGTGTGGGGGTCCGGGCGGCTCCGGCGGGGGTGGTGTTGGGGGGCCGGTGTGGGCGGGCTGGCTGCGCTGACTGGGTATTCTGGTGGGTTTTCCCTCATGGAGGCATGGCGGAGGTGCTCTGTTCCCGCTGATCGCGGCGGGTGAGGCTGCGGGGCGGGTGGGGGTTTGGAGTGGCTCTGGCCGGCGCGCGTTGGGGGGCTGGGGCGGCGGAGCTGCTCTGGCCGCTTGTCAGGGCCTGGTGCGGGCGGCAGGGGGGGGGGGCGGCGGATGTGGCTGTGCTGCTTTGGCTTCGTCCGGTGGGGGAGCGGCGTGGTTCGCTCCGCTCTGGCTTTGTGCTGCCCCTCGGGCTGCTGGGGGGGGGGTGGTTGCGCCGGCTGCGGTCTGCTCTTCTTGCGGTTTTGCGCCGGGCGGCTTTTCTGCTCTTGGGTTGATTCTTTGGTGAGGTGGGGCTGCGCTTTTGGCCGGGGGGGCGTTTTGGGGGGGTTCCACAGCGCTCGCGGCCGGTTCTCTGCGGATGCGCGTGGGCCCCGGCCGCAGGCGGGGCTGCCTGTGTGTTTTTCCTGGGTGGTGCGGTCGCGGTGGGTGTTGCGGCCGGTCGCCGGGGCTTGGTGCCGGGGGGCGGGGCGTGTTTCGGTGCTTTGTGGGGCTGGGGCGTTTCGGTCGGTGCCGTGGGGGGGCTGGTGCTCGGTGCCCGGCCCTACTTCAGGGTGGCCGGCTGCCGGCGGGGCCCGCGGACTCGTCCCCGCCATGCCCCGGGGCGCAGGCATGGCGGTGGCTGGGGGGCTTCTTCGTGGCTGTCTCTCCTCCTCCCTTGGTGGGGGTCTGATTTCCGGGGCTGGCCCCGCCTTGGTGCCTTCGCGTCTGGGGTCCCTTTGGGCACCTGGGGCTTTGGGTCTCCTGGCGCTGGACTCAGTGCTCTGGGGGGTGTGCCTCTCCGGCTCTCCACAACCACTATTGATCATTTTTTCTATGGTTAAAACGTTACATGCACAAGTTCACCCTCACAAACAACTACTGGTGCTAGGCTTCAGGTACTTAGAGATTCACTTCCAAACAGAAACCCCACATTCATATCTTCAGGTAACACAGAGTACATGTCAGACTTAATAATATTACTTTAGCGATAGTTTCAAGGTGTTGCTTTATTGTATATCTCGTACCGTGTCTTTTGGTTGTGCTGTTCTTTTTTCATCTCGTTACAGGTGATGAAGCAGACTGAAAACGTTTTGTCATTGTCTCCTTCCTATCTCCTCTTTCTTTCATCTTTTGTCCTTTTTTTTTTTTCTTTTTCTTTTTCCTTTTTCTTCTTCTGTTTTTCTGCTCTACTTACATTGCAGTGTCCATATGAACTGTAAAACTCCCTGCATAATTATAATAAAGCAATTTATATGCATGAAACAAGTGGAGCAGTATGGTAATTGCCATACCGCTACACTTGTGAAAGTAAAATCTGTTGGGCTCTTTTTGGCATCAAGACAATTATTCTTATTGCCACCTTGCCAGACAGGTAAAAAAAAAAAAAAAAAATTACATGCCTCACAATTCGGATTTTACTGAGTCAAAATGTTGAAAATAATGCTTAGAAACCCAGTAAAATGGGAAAGAATTTAAAGCAGTGTAAATAGTTTTACAAACTATGATAAAATATGTACTATAATGCCATTATTTCTACAGCATTATTGTGTGAATAAATTGTTGATAAAAAAAAAAAAAAAAAAAAAAAAAAAAAATGCATTCCCTCTCTGGAACGGGTACAGGGTTGTGCATGTGCATTTTTTTAAAGCTGAGAGGGCGAATTTTTTCAAAAATTAATGAATGAATCCTTCACTATACCTAAAATAGAACTGTTAACGACATTTTGTCGACATTTAAAACAAAAGGTTTTTGCAATTTACTTTGGCTAGTAACAAATTACTTTCACTGAGCAGTAACTGAATTAAATACGTAGTTATTTTTTCGCAGAAGAAACAAGTAAATATAGCTAATTTGTTTTTTTTAATAATGTTACTTTATTATTCACCAAACTTGCGGATTTCAGTGAAACTCCTCCTTCCTGAACTAAACTATAATCTTACCTCTTTTATTAAAGACAGAAACTTTAGGGTACCTCTTGCATCAAACTTAGATTTGATACTTTGCTTTTATTTAAAACTATATTGCAGCGTTTTCTTTTTTTCAATTACTTAAAATACCAGTATAATATAAATAGAGTCGCGATTTGACCATGAAGAAAAATATGAAAAAGCTCAATACTCTTGCAAGTCACTCTAAGTGTTATAGTATTTTTCTATTATAATTCCAGCGCCTGAAAAATATGTAAATAGGCTTTAAAGTGTCCCTAGATGGATATTTGGACATAGCCAGTGTAGCTGTTTCCTCCTTCTTTTAGTCTGTACGCCAAGATAATCTTTTTCTGGCAAGACTGGTCATTTGCCTCACACTTCGCAAAATGTTTTACTATTGTTGATCAAGCCACATTGGTTAATTGAAAAAAGCAACACGTGTCAGAACAACCCCAAAAAAAGCTAATCATGATGGATTCCAATTTGTTTTTTAACCTGTTTCCAAATGAACCATGTATGTTGACAAAACTTTGATTTACTGTGAATGGTTCATTCGGTTTGAAATCTTGAAATAAGAAAAAATATCCCTTACATGATTAAAACACTATTTCACCTCTGGCAGACCACCTCTACTAGCCGGCATATTTCTCCCAAATGTTTTAGTTGAAGAAAAGCAATTCATCACCCAAAAGCTTAATCCTCTTACCAGGAGGCAAAGAAAACAGGTGGATGAAACAGACATAATATCTAGTTACAATAATAATGGGATACTGTAATAATTTCCATGGATTTGCCAATGTAAGCATATTAAAACATTCAAAACAGTGAGCAGCATGGGGCTATCTTTGATTCCTTGTATTTCATGGTGGTGATGCATAGTCCTGAGATTCTGGTCTCTTATGTGTTATATGCTATGACTTAGTTGCCTAGAAACCCCTCATAAAGCCCAGAGTAGGGTTAGCTGCTAAGCGAACTCTGCATGGTGAGAGGGAAGTGTGTGTGTCCATTTGCCCACAGCAGTCATCACTTTGTCAACCTGTGACTCCTGACCAGTTCACACAGTGTATTGGGGTCTTGTCGTTACAACACATTCAGCTGAGTTACAAGCCTGGCCAAGTTGGCTTTTAAGAACATGGAGAAGAAAAATAGGAATACTCTGTTATCCCCATAAACACAAAGGCCTCAGTAACCCACTATATTGTGTCTTGACCTGTTTTTTAAATATATGGAGTGAATTTAATTTTTCTTTTGTTATTTTCCCTGACAAAGAGCCTCATTGTATCACACATATTAATTACATGAATAAAAGAAAATTGTAGCATGAAAAAAAACAATGTATAGTATGATGTAGTGTTCATGAAGAACAGGCTCAATAATATCCTATTGTATCGCAGTGTAGTTGCTGGGGGAGTAATTATTTTATAAAATTTGTCACCTGTGAACACATTTGTTCAAAAATGTCAACTTTTAAACTAATTTCTGTCTTTGGGTCCATTGAGTTATGAATTATTCTATAGTACATATATTTTCATTCAGTCCACAAATGCTAATAAATATAATATATATATATATATATATATATATATATATATATATATATATATATATATATATATATATATATATATATATATATAATAATGTACATATATAATTTTGTTACAAAAATAGGTTTGTTTAAAACAAAAAAACACAAACCAATGGTTTCATATTCATTTCCAACCAATAGTTTGCTATTTTTATGAATTTTTTTCACAGTGGGTAATTTTAGTTATGATAATTTCACAAATTTGTCATGATTTTAGTCCCGTCTTGTTTGTTCTCACTCTCCCTCTCCTGTTAATCACTGATTATTCCCACCTGGGCTGCTCCCTATGTAAACTCCCGCTCTTCACCTGCTCTGTGTGAGATTGTCTGCCTTTCCCCAGCTTCCAAACCCCTTTTCATGAGCCAAGTATTCACCTGTCCCTGACCACTGCCTTTGCCCAGATCTTACCTTTGAGTGATTGGAGTTTTTCTGAATGTTGCTGAACATTGCCTAACCCTGACTCTGATTAAGCCCATTTCTTTAACTGAGTGATCTTTCGTGCATGACCCTGGACCGGAAATGGACCTCAAGCTGTTGGATCGTGAATGTCAGTACCTGTGCTTTCTGTAACACCCCTGTAGACCACCTCTGTAGATTAGCACACTGGTATTTTAGCATGGTCCAGTCAAACTCTATGCCTTAATGCTACTTTCAATGTGTAGGAATAGAATATTTGTTTTTACAAAAACTCTCATTACATTGAACCTAATTTATTCTTCAAAGAAAGAATACATTTTTTTCTTTTGACACAAAGCCTAATGTTTATAGCGACGGAGAAAGGATTTTCAGCATTGGTTCTGGGGCCCTTAATAATTACTTACAAAATCTTTTAATTTTGTTAACTTACTGTAAAATATTTTACAGTATTTTTCATTTATTTTCTATGCACTAATTTGAATTGTGTGTTACACACAGTCACAAAAAACACATCACTTTTTGAGGTAGCAAATTAATATACTGTGACAAAGTTCAAAGGATATCAATACTATTGCAAGGCACTTTAACTCTAGTCCTGCCTCAGAATCCATTCATGGGGTAGTTCATAATAATTCTACAGATATCTCAGACTGATCTAAGCGATTTTTCCCACGTAAAGAATAACCACTAGAACCTCTAAAGACCCTATTTTACACCAGATAAAACTGGTTTGTCTGTGCAAGATCAGCCTGTCAGAGGCTCCCTGTCCTCCCTTTGCATGCTTTTTCAGTGAAAGAGTAGAAACGTTGCAGGCTTTGCGTTCAGGGCTCAAACCACAAGTCCTCAAAGACCCCCACCCCATGTTATCGCTCCACTGCTACTCCTCACACCTGCTCTCAAGAATAATATTTACCCCATCTGTCATCATCACACAGTGCATTTGCATGTTTGGTCTGAGTCCTCCTGATGATGTTTTCCATTCCCACCTTCTCTCCTGTAATTTATTAGAACAGGAAAATCAGGTTGTTCTCAGGATGCTTGTGCAAAACCAAATCCTCCCCTGCAATGCATTTAATTCAATTAGGCCCAACATAAATATAAAAGACTTCCCTTTGTAAAATGTGGGTGTCTCCAATATGTACTCGCTCTGTTTTGGACGGTGAGACTGCATTGTACCTAGACAATTATTGAATGTGTATTCAGGGATTAAGGTGGCTATTGGTGGTTCATGCGTCTCTCAGGAAGCTGTGACAAGGATGTTCGCTGATTCTGGGGAAAGAGTGATGTGATCAGCTGTGTTTAGAGAAAAGAGAAGTTAAATCATGCTCCACAGAGAATTGGGAGTGGTCAGTGTTTTGCTAGTCTATTTCAAAGTTCTTTTGAAGGCTTGAGATACCGTTATGATGAAATAACACACAAACTGGTTGAAAATTCTTAATTTTATACACCTGAGAAGATGAGTGCAGGTTACTATTTAAAACAGATAGATTTTCATACATTTGATCTCTACTCTTCTCTGAAATTCGCTGCAGCTCCCCTCTTGCCACGCCTTTGTGGGTCTACATTGAAGATTTTGATGTAAAAGTAAAAACTGCCACAGTGGGGCTGCTTTACGATAAGGAAATAAAAGCAATAGCCCGCTCAGTATGAAGCTGACTGCTGCTTTAAAGATGGTTTTACATTGCATGTTTGCTGTATGTAATTTGAAGCTTGTTCCAATCAAACTATAGTTACACAATGACGACTTTCCCTGTTTATAAAGGCAACCAGATCAGCTATCTGTTATAATAACACTTACTATTAGAAGATGGTACCAGAGCAGGTCTGGGCCTTTTCAAAGAAAAACCTGATGTTGGAGTTTTTGTAATCATTTCCCTTTCCTCTTAAGTAATAAAAAAACGAAACAAAAAACACATAAAATATTAAGATTCCAAGTCTGTTCCTTGTTGCTGAATACTTGTCAAAGATATGAATACTGCATCTTACAGAATTATGCAGAACCCTTCATGTTCTTCGCATCGCATATGCCGCTTTAGATGTTACACTTATGTGTAGGGTTTCCTTTTGGATTCTAATGCAAGCAAACTCCAAACAGAAATGTGAAGCGTTCTGTAATGTTTTACTGAAATGTGTTATTTCTGGTTCTAATCTGCTTCACATGTTAATATTTTACAATTGTTGATTTTTAAAACTGAACAAACGCCACAGTTGAGCATCGAAATGTATAGTACATATAACAGGTCAGGTCATACATTGACCGCTGCCTATCTCCAGCAGTGTCTGATGTGCACATCATACAGGTTGAGAGTCCAGTGCAGCACAGAGATGGATATGCATTGTTAGGCAAACACTTTAAATTTGACAATCCCCACCTAACCTTCTCTACATCATGAAATAAAACAAAGCAAACAATCTTATGTTAGTTTTTAAACCTTAGTGAGATTAGGTTTCTTTTGGCTCTATAAACAATAGCTCAAGACATTTGAGCTTCTTGTTAGCTTGCTTTACATAACAGTAAGCACATGAAATGATCAAAAATCATCTAAAATCCAAACTGTTAAGCTGGAAACTTTTTCCCTAACTTTGTAAGAGCTGTTACCTGTGCTGATCTCCATTTTGGAAAGGTGAGGTGTCTGCAGTGTTTAGCAGTTTACAGTAGCAGGTGGGAAGCTGATTTTATTTCCTCCAAGTTGCTCCAAGCCTTCAGTCTCTGGCATGTCAATGTTTCATGTAAATGTTGCAGAATGATCTGTTTTTGCAAGAATTAGTTCTGAGAGCTTCACTTAGCCTTTGACTGGTCTGCAGATTATTGTACTAAATGTTGTTTCAGGACTAGCTAACTTGAGCAGAGGTTAAGGAATATCTATTTAACCATGATGTATTTCATTTTCCTGACAGATCGCCGCTCACACTGAGTCTGGTTCTGCTGGAGGTTTCTTGATGTTAAAAGGAATTTTTTCTTCTCCACTGTTGCTACATGCATGCTTAGTATGAGGGATTGCCTTTGAGTCAATGAGCTGATGAAATCAACTGGTTTTCCTCAGATAGAAAACTTTGAATTAATTTGATATATGATCTGTTCGATCTGCTTAAAATGTAAAGCGCCTTGAGATGACATGTCTTTTGAATTGGTGCTATATAAATAAACTGAATGGAATTGAACTGGGGTCTTCTCGAGGTGTAAGGATACAGGTGCGGGCAAAACCTCATTTCCCTATGGGATTTCCAAAGTTAACTAGCATGGATATTGGTCCTCTATGTTCAAAATTATTTTATGGTTTATGACATTGTGCCATTGTTTACACACATGTTGCATTTCCAAGTTTTATGGCGACTTCTCATAGAGTGTTATTCATTAGTTTGGCCTCATCCAAACACTTACCCTAACCCTAACAATTACCCTCATATACCTAGATCTAACTAAACCAAATTCACACGTTTGACCAGAACCTTGTCAAAACCCCCAAAAAGATAAAATTTTTGGGTGTTTCCTTTTTGGCCTTCCGGTAGAGGTCACTGGGAATAATAGAATGTCCACAGGGCAGCATAGAGATGTGTAGGACAAACAACCATGCAGGAACACACATACACACACTCACATCTTAGAGAAAAGTCCGTTTTGTCGACAGTGGGAGTAAGCCAGAGGAGTGAAGTCATAAACCTCAGGAACATGCAAACTGGGTGTACAGAGAGTGTGGGCCAGAATTGGATCCCAGAACCTTATAGCACCAAGGCAGCAGAGCTACCAGCTGTGCCACCGCCTAGACTGCTGCTGCATGCAGTGACTAAAAATGATGCCTTAAACATGTAGCCTACATAACCTCAATAAAAAGCACACAACCATGCGAGGTGAAAACCAAGCTTAAAGTATTTTAAACTTTTTTTGCAAGGCACCGTTGATGGATAAGTAGAGGATAGCTCAGAGGACCCCTGTGGTTTTAAGGAGTTTCAGGTTTGTTCTGCAAAAAGACTAGGGATTTAACAAAAAAGGGAGACAAGGCTCCAGTAAACCAGCAAAAAAGGAAACTTTCCCATGTTTTGTAATTTTTTTGATTTTTCATGTTTACGTTTAACTTTATTTTCATAATTTTATTTTATACTTTTGTAGGTAGCACTTTGACAAATGCTATTTGAAATGCTTAAGAAATATAATTTAATATAACTCCCAAACTGACAGTACTTTGTGTATTGCGTATGTATTATAGATGTTATGTATAATTAAAGTTGACATTAACATTTGTATCTGAAATCTCTGTAGATCACCTGCACACACACCCACTAATTGCATGCACAAAAACATATTGCTAATGCAAATTAGCACCCCTCATTTTGAACCTTTGAAGACCCAACAAATAATTTACCGGCAATTCTTTGATTAACAAACTTTCTGCAGCTGCTCTAATCATTTTTTTTTATACTTTCTTTTTCAATAGTTGAGTTTTAATCATTACATTTAGGTTTCCTCTTATAAAAAACTATTGACTCACTCTAGAGCTAAATAAATACCATATAATTGTACTGTATTTTTACAAAATAATTTTAATGTTCTTTTTAAAATCTTGAAATTTGATTCAAGTACTTCTACAATAGCCGCTTCCGTTTTTAGATATGTCAATCCATTTGTAGAAATCTGCAAAATAAATTCTATACTTCTTTTCTGCATGGTATCTGAAATAAGTTGTCAGTCCTCTTGAGCAGCCATGCTTGATTAGCTGTTAACAGCAGGAGTTTGAATTAGTGCAGCATGTCTGCTTTGCCCTTGGTGAGCTCAGCAGCATAACAGTAAGAGGATCAGGTCAAAGTCTCCTAGATGTGTAACTCAACACATCAAAGAGCTTACAATTCTGAAAATTAAAGAATAATAAAATAAAAACTTTGATAAGTTCCAAAAGATTTCTTTAGAAACTAAATCTCATAAGCTTAGTCTTGTGCTATTTTAGCTGTGAAGTGCACTTTTTCCGCAGTGATGCCTACTGTTTAGTGCAGTGATAGGAAGCAATGCCACCATTTTGACGCCTTTCCTCGTGCAACAGCACCAAAGCTTGGACATAATTTTACTGTGGTTTTAGCCATCTTTCTCTTTTTGGTATACACTTGTTGGTGGTTTATTTATTTATTTACTTCAAATATCAAGCAATAAGCCATGCAGTACTTTGAAAGCAGATTTAATTTTGTAAAAAAAAAAGTGAAATATGTATCTCCCTATGCTGGATCACTATTTAGGATTGGAATGACGGATTATTATGTTCTCTAAAATCACAGAGATTTATTGAAGAGATTTCCATATAACTTGACACCGTCATGCCTTACTGACTAAATAGTACATTCACATTGACCTCTAACCTAAAGCGATGTCCTAATTTTCAAACTCTGATGTTAGCAGTTTGATCCCCTGCAGTCTCTCACTCTGTCTGAGCTGTCATGGAAACAGATTTTAACCGATAACCTCTGGAATCAGGTCTTGCATGTTTGTTTGACAGAGCTTAAATGTGAGAAACCCTGTGTGTGCTGTGTTGTTTAAAGAGTATTGCTGCTTTATCTCTTTATATCAGCTATGTTTTGACAGATACTGTCTGTTTGCAATTTTCAGTCAGTTTTCCTACATCCTCTTTCATCTCTCTGAAATTACATCATTGTTTCCTGATATTACTGGTATTACCTTAACAACATATCAGTGGATGTGCCCATACTGTAAAGGCAAGGCAAGGGACATTTATTTGTATAGCACAATTCAGTACAAAGACAATGCAAAGTGCTTTACATGATTAAAATACAGGAAGATAAAACAGAATCAAAGCAAGTAAGAAAAAATAAAAAATGAATAAAATAAAATAAAAAAAATGCAGAAACTGTTGGGATCTGGAGATCTGCCACCTGTCGCCAGCAGAGAGCGCTGTGGGATTCCTGAGCTGGGGCTCTCAGCACACCTGGGAGTCATCAGCTCATCAGAAGACCACACTACTTAAGCAGCAGCCAGACCTTCCTTCAACTTTGTTGACCAAGTTTGAAAGAGCCAACTGAAGTCTGAAGATCTGGAGGAGCTTAACCTGGAAGATTGACTGTCTGCCTGCCTAAGAAAGCCAAACCTGAAGATCTCTGCCTGGACTCAATCAGCTCTCTGGGAAGAGCTAGGAAACAACTCTGATCCGTCAACCCCTAGCTAGAAGCTAGACGCTGCCGCTGCTGAATCTCTCTGTTGGCCCTCTCGTCTCTGGACCCAATCGGTTTCCCCTCTCAAGGATCTGTCAGAACCCCTTCAAGGTATCAACATAATTCACTCACCAGTCCAGCCATTTAAGTCCCTGAGTAACCAAACTCTCATCTCCTTCAGAAAACTGTGAGACCTGTCCCGGACCAGTACCTGAACCAGAATTATTCACTCTTTGTACAAATTCTCCAAATAAACATTGTTAAACTTTTCCTCCGTCTCCATTAGTGTTCTACATGTGGGTTTAACTTAGTGAACCGATCATGACAGAACACTGCGGCCAAACACAGGACCCAGCGGAGCACCACCGGAGGAGGCTTGAGGAACAAGAAGCCCAAATCCGTGGTCAAGCCCAAACCCTTCGTGAGTTGAATGCTTTTGTTGAACATCAGAACCAGACTTTACAAACGTTCGCTGGCTATTTGAGAAATGCTAATACCGCACCAGTTGTACTTCCTGTTCCTGATTCACGTCCGCCTCCGAGGTCAGAGGTCGTGACGTCATTTCCTGAACTACGTCCGAGTCCACCTGAAAGATTTTCTGGAATCCAGTCAAAGTGTAAAGGATTTTTGTTCCAGTGTCGCCTACTTTTTGAAAATACTCCTGCCTGTTTTTCTAATGACAGAAAAAAAATCTCCTTCATTCTTTCCCAACTCTCAGGTCGAGCTTTAGAATGGGCGGAGGCCAGATTTTCATCCGAAGACAGCTTATCCTGCACTTTCTCTGAATTTTTGAATGAATTTTCTCAGGTATTTAACCATGATTCTGATCAAACCATTGATTCCCGAGCCTTGCTTAGTTTGAAGCAAGGGAACCAGACTGTAGCTGAGTTTTCCCTTGACTTCCGGGTCAAAGCCGCAGCCTCAGGCTGGAACGAATGCGCACTCAAAAGTGCTTTTTTCAAGGCCTTAAATGATGACATCAAGGATTAACTCGCCACGATTGATGAGCCTTCTAGTTTGGAGGATCTAATCCGATTATCCATAAGATTGGATAACAGACTGCGGATTAGAAATAAGTTTAGACAAAGAAACTCTGGAGTTACGGATTCTACTTCTGCTTCTAACCAATCTCCTGTTGTTGTCAGATCCGCAGATTCCAGCTCAAAACCAAGGATTAAGAATCAATCTTCACCAGCTCCTGCTCCTGTCACACATTTTCTCTCCTCATCCACAGAAGGTGCAGGTGGAGAGCCCATGCAGATTGAACACACTAGGCTGTCACCTGAAGAAAGACAATGGAGATTCAAGAGAAATCTTTGTCTATATTGTGGTGAGCCTGGGCATTTAATTGCTTCCTGTCCGGCAAAGTTAAAAGCCGGGGTCCATCAGAGGATGTGAGGAACCTGACGGACCATCTAAAATCTGATAAATCTCCTCACTTACGTTTACCTGCAACCCTGTTTGTTTCCAATCAGACTCTAACATTATCTGCCTTCGTTGACTCATGGTGCGAGAAAAATCTAATTCATTCCGAACTGGTTCAACAACTGAGGATTGAGACTGTCCCTTTATCTAGGCCCCTCAGAGTTGCTGCCATTGACCAAAAGAGACTGCACCAAGTCACACATCAAACCCAACCTTTGGAGCTTCTCATCTCTGGAAACCATCGGGAAACTATAACTTTCTTTGTTTTTCCCTCTGCATGTTCTCCCCTGGTTCTCGGTTTCGATTGGTTGGAACGTCACAATCCCCATTTCAACTGGGCTGAACGCCATATTGAGTCCTGGTCTACTTCCTGTCACGAGTCATGTCTTCGTTCTGCAGCTCCTGCTATCCAGTCCCCTAGAGGTGGGGGGGAGATAGACTCTCCTGACCTTTCTTCTGTTCCTCTCAAATATCACGACCTGGCACCGGTTTTCAGTAAGGTCAGTGTGACGTCTCTTCCACCTCACAGACCATATGACTGCGCCATAGACCTGTTACCAGGAGCTCCCCTTCCTAGCAGTAGACTATTTAACATCTCCAAACCTCAACGCGAAGCCATTGAGAAATACATAAATGAGTCTCTAGCTGCTGGAATAATCAGACCCTCCTCATCCCCTCTCGGCGCTGGTTTTTTTTTCGTGGGAAAGAAAGATGGTTCCCTTCGACCCTGTATTGACTACAGGAGATTGAATCAGATAACCATTAAAAATAAATACCCACTACCACTACTGGCATCAGCTTTAGAACCAGTTCAAGGAGCTACTGTGTTCACTAAGCTCGATTTAAGAAACGCCTATCATCTCCTTAGGATAAGAGAGGGGGATGAATGGAAAACTGCCTTTAAGACTCCCATCGGCCAATTTGAGTATTTGGTCATGCCTTTTGGTCTAACTAACGCTCCTGCCTTTCTTCAAGCATTAGTTAATGACGTCCTCTAAGATTTTCTAAACGTTTTTGTTTTCGTGTACACCGATGACATTCTGATCTATTCCAGGAACCCCGAAGATCACAAGAGACACGTTCGTTTGGTCCTTCAGAGGCTGCTCGAAAACAAGCTCTTCGTTAAGGCTGAGAAATGCGAATTTCATCAGACATCTGTTACCTTTCTTGGGTTTGTGCTTGAGGGTGGGCAGGTGAAGCCTTCAGAAGAGAAAATTAAAGCAGTTCTGGATTGGCCAACTCCTGAAAGCCGTAAGCAACTTCAAAGGTTCCTGGGGTTCGCTAATTTCTACAGACGCTTCATTAGGAATTACAGCCAGACTGCTCTACCTCTCACAGCTCTGACTTCTGTAAAGAAAGCTTTCCAGTGGACACCTGAAGCTGATGCAGCTTTTAAGAAGTTAAAGACCCTTTTTTCCAGTGCACCCATTCTGATTCAACCTGATCCTGCAAAACAGTTCATTTTAGAGGTGGATGCATCTGACTCCGGTGTGGGAGCAGTTTTGTCACAACAATCAGATTCTGACCATAAGACTCACCCCTGTGCTTTCTTTTCTCGCAGACTCTCACCTGCAGAGCAAAATTATGATGTCGGAGACAGAGAACTACTTGCCATAAAATTTGCTCTTGAAGAATGGAGACATTGGCTCGAGCGCGCTGAGCACCCAGTACTGGTTTGGACTGATCATAAAAACCTGGCTTACCTCCTATCAGTCAAGAGATCCAACCCACGCCACTCCAGATGGTCCCTATTCTTCTCTTGATTCAATCTCATTATTTCTTAAAGACCCGGTTCCAAAAATGTTAAGCCTTACTCTCTCTCTCGTCTGTACTCCCCTGATCGACCTGAGACACCTGAACCTGTTCTTCCTTCCTCGTGTACTGTGGGAGCCGTTTCCTGGGAGTTCACTGATCTCATCAATTTCGCCCTAGCCTCTGAACCTGACCCAGGTAACGGTCCACCTAATAAGACATATGTACCTTCCTCCGTCAGATCATGCCTCATCCAGTGGATGCATTCGTCTAAGTTCTCCGCTCATCCTGGGGTAAGACACAAAGACGTGAAGGAATACGTGTTGGCCTGTCCCATCTGTGCCAGGACCAAGTCCACCCATCAACCACCTTCTGGTCTGTTATGTCCTCTACCTGTTCCCACTCATCCTTGGTCCCACATTGCTGTGGATTTTGTCACCGGCCTTCCTATATCCAGAGGTATGTCCACCATTCTCACCATTGTTGACCGTTTCTCCAAAGCCTGCCACCTGATTCCACTCCGGAAGTTACCCACTGCCTTCCAGACTGCCCAGCTCCTCGTTAAACATGTCTTCCGTCTCCATGGGCTACCTCAAGAGATCCTTTCGGACCGTGGGCCTCAATTCATCTCGCAGGTCCGGAAAGCTTTTTGCTCCGCGCTAAATTGTAATTGTTCTCTCACCTCTGGTTACCACCCACGGACCAATGGACAGACGGAGAGAATGAATCAGCAGCTTGAATCCACTCTCCGCTGTCTCTCCTCAGACAATCCTACCGACTGGAGTCAGTTTCTTCCCTGGACAGAATATGCCATTAACTCCCAAAAATCTGCTGCCACCGGTTTATCCCCTTTTCAGGTGTCTCTAGGGTACCAGCCTCCTTTGTTCCCTGCAGACGAGAGGGAGATTTCTGTCAGATCTGTCCATCAACACATCCGTCGCTGCCACCGAACCTGGAATCAAACCATCGCCACCCTTAACCGCACCGCCGCCACAAACAAGAGGTTTGCGGACAGTCATCGTCGTCCTGCCCCTGAGTATGCCCTCGGTCAAGAGGTATGGCTTTCCACCAAAGACATTCCGCTTAAGTCCATGTCTCGAAAAACTCTCTCCCAAGTACATAGGACCCTTCAAGATTTCCAGGATCATCAATCCCTCCGCTGTCCGTCTTCAACTTCCTCCTACCCTGCAAATCCATCCCACTTTTCACGTCTCCCAGATTAAGCCAGTCATCACCAGCCCCTTGTGCCCGCCTTCCGACTACCCTCCACCCGCCCTGGACATTGACGGCCATCCGGCCTACACAGTCCGCCAGATCGTGGAATCCCGTCGGCGAGGTCGCGGCTTCCAGGAGCTCGTCGACTGGGAGGGTTACGGTCCGGAGGATCGCACCTGGGTCTCGGGTTCCTATATCCTCGATCCTACCCTCATCGAGGATTACGAGAGGTCTCTTCCATCCACGTCTTCTGGACCGCCAAGAGGCCGTCGTTGAGAGGGGGGTACTGTTGGGATCTGGAGATCTGCCACCTGTCGCCAGCAGAGAGCGCTGTGGGATTCCTGAGCTGGGGCTCTCATCACACCTGGGAGTCATCAGCTCATCAGAAGACCACACTACTTAAGCAGCAGCCAGACCTTCCTTCGACGCCGCAGTGTTGACCAAGTTTGAAAGAGCCAACTGAAGTCTGAAGATCTGGAGGAGCTTAACCTGGAAGATTGACTGCCTGCCTGCCTAAGAAAGCCAAACCTGAAGATCTCAATCAGCTCTCTGGGAAGAGCTAGGAAACAACTCTGATCCGTCAACCCCTAGCTAGAAGCTAGACGCTGCTGCTGAATCTCTCTGGTGGCCCTCTCGTCTCTGGACCCAATCGGTTTCCCCTCTCAAGGATCTGTCAGAACCTCTTCAAGGTATCAACATAATTCACTCACCAGTCCAGCCATTTAAGTCCCTGAGTAACCAAACTCTCATCTCCTTCAGAAAACTGTGAGACCTGTCCCGGACCAGTACCTGAACCAGAATTATTCACTCTTTGTACAAATTCTCCAAATAAACATTGTTAAACTTTTCCTCCGTCTCCGTTAGTGTTCTGCATGTGGGTTTAACTTAGTGAACCGATCATGACAGAAACAAAAAAGAATATTAAAAACAGTTGGGTTAGCATTTGATAAAAAATTTCTCCTTGGGCAGTTGACAATTCCCCAGAAACCTTGCCTTTTGTTCTACTACGATAGAACTGCAAAACCTTTCCCATTATCTACAGGTAATTTAACTCTGCCCGATATGCAATTTAACTCTGCCCAATACACACCAATCCTATGGTGCCAACCTGGATAACTGAGGGGATCCCACTCTAGATTACCGACGTCTCAGTAAAAGGACATTAAAATACCTTGTTTACCTTTGATAATACAATTTGAACATTTCAGAACATAACTCTTTAGCTTTTTTTTTTTTTACCATTTCCAACCGTTTCTGTTTGACCAGTAAGTAACTGTTTCATACACTTACTGGAATCCAAGTCATGCTTCACTTTGTCATTGTAACTTTCAACGGCTCAAAGGAAGTGACTCAGGAAATTTTAAGTATATCGTAGGTCTTCCTCATAACGGATGTGCAGATTTTTTGCTAACTTGACAAATGTTAGCCTTAAAAAGTTGTGGAATTGCAACGGATGTAAAGGCTTCCCAGTTTTCAACAAACTGAATCAGAAAATCTTGTGTGACAGCAAAATAATTTGATAGACTTCGTTAGATAGTTTTCCTATTAACGAGCCTTGTTAGGCAATATCAATAACTGTAGAGCATTGCATCCTGCTGATGAACCTAAGTGTTATAAGAAAGATTTAAAAAACATTGCATTAAGATTCTGTTAACGTCTCACATCCATACAGAAAGCCCATCTTATCTTCAGCTACCGAAATATATACATGTCAGATTAAATAATACCACTTCTACTTCTGCGATAGTATCAAGGTTCTACTTTAGAGTATCTCTTATACTATATCCTTTGGTTGTGCTGTTCTTTTTACATTTCTCCTTGCAGGTAATGAAGCAGACTGAAGATTTTTTTTATATTGGCTCACTTTTATCTACTCTTTCTTTGATCTTTTTCTCCTTTCTCCTGTTTTTCTTCGTCTGTTTTACTTACATTGCAGTGTCCATATGATCTGTAATACTCCCTGCATGAATTATAATAAAGCTATTTACATGCAGAAATGAAGCGGAACACTATGGTGATAGCCGTACTGCTCTACTTGTGAAAGCAAAATCTGTTGGGCTCTTTTTTGGCATCAAGACAGTTATTCTTATTACAACATTGCCAGACAGGACACTGTTTAAAAAAGAAAAAAAAAGAAGAATCTGTTCATCTTTATGAAACTGGCAATGGAATTTTGAGTTGTAGTATATTGGTTTATATGCTGAGGTACAGTAGTTTAGTAATATCTTTATATTTTCCAGTTATAACAAAAGTAAATACTCAATCCTTTTTTTTCTAACACTCGTTAAAATTTTGAAAGTATAAATAAATTGGGAATTGTTTTATATATTTCAACGTGTAAGAAGCCAAAAGTAGTCTGAAAAGGATCGATTTCCCTCAGAAAGTATAACAAAATAACTAAGAGTAAAATAGCTGAATGGGCACTTTATCAAATCGTATCAATTACAAAAAATTGTTTAACAAGAATCAGTTATGTCTGCATCATTGGAGATGATGATTAATAATGTTGCAACATCATTGAACAATACATGATCATAGCTCATGAAAGATGTAAGAACTTACTTTTTTTCTTTTGAATTTCACTAAATATATCAATACCTTACTACAACACTGCAGATATTCATGGCAAACAAGTTGCTCAGCATATGTTAACTAACTATCTGGAGCCATCTTGTGCACACAGAGGCAAATGTATCATATTTAGTGCAATGCAAGACCTGTAAGCCAGGGGACACTGTTTTGTTCAGTTGCTTTCCAAAAGCTTTTTGTTATTGTGGGAACTCAATCTCCCCTGTGTAAAGTGGCCACTAGATGTCTCCAAATTAGTTTGCATTACAAAATTATAATCATTAAAACTCATCATGAAGTATTATTTTCTGATTTCAATCTCTTGTGTTAATATTTATCTCTTGTGTTATATTTAAATCATCTAAAGCACATTGAATTGTTGCACTGAATTGTGCAATTTAAATAGTCCTTCCTGATAATCCAATCATTAGTTCAACTTTTTTTATTTTCTTTAGTCCAATTGTTTTGTATGGAAGCCCGTTTCCGCCACTCTGTAAAAAAAAAACAAAAAAAAAACTATCTCAATATAATGAGATAGTAACTCAATATAATGAGATAGTATCTCATTATACTGAGATAGTATCTCATTATAATGAGATAGTATCTCAATATAATGAGATAGTTTCTCATTATAATGAGATAGTATCTCAATATAATGAGATAGTATCTCATTATAATGAGTTACTATCTCATTATATTGAGTTACTATCTCATTATAATGAGATAGTAACTCAATATAATGAGATAGTATCTCATTATATTGAGATAGTTTTTCTTTTATTTTTTACCAATTTTTAAGTTAAAATTGAGTATTTTGGGTCAATAGCTCCCAGGTCATGTGACCTATTGATGCAAAATCAGTGTGAAATTGTTCTAATAGTCTCTGTAGATGGGGCACACTCATTTGTTTTTCATTTTAACTCTTTTTTTATTTTTTTTAACCAATTTTTAAGTTAAAATTGAGTATTTTTGGTCAATAGCTCCCAGGTCATGTGACCTATTGACGCAAAACCACTTGGAAATTGTTCTACTAGTCTCTGTAGATGGGGCACACTCATTTGTTTTGCATTTTACGTCTTTTTTTTATTTGTTACCAATTTTTTAGTTAAAATTGAGTATTTTTGGTCAATAGCTCCCAGGTCATGTGACCTATTGATGCAAAATCAGTGTGAAATTGTTCTAATAGTCTCTGTAGATGGGGCACACTCATTTGTTTTTCATTTTAACTCTGTTTTTATTTTTTAGCAATTTTTTAAGTTAAAATTGAGTATTTTTGGTCAATAGCTCCCAGGTCATGTGACCTATTGACGCAAAATCAGTGTGAAATTGTTCTTATAGTCTCTGTAGATGGGGCACACTCATTTGTTTTTCATTTTAACTCTTTTTTTATTTTTTAGCAATTTTTTTAGTTAAAATTTAGTATTTTTGGTCAATAGCTCCCAGGTCATGTGACCTATTGACCCAAAACCAGTGTGACTTGTTGTGTCCCCCCTTACATGGGCCCACCACCCGTGAGAGGGGCCATAAGGGTCGTATGCAATGTGTGTTGGCCGGGGGAGGGGACCCTGGTGGTCCGATCCTCGGCTGCAGAAGCTGGCTCTTGGGATGTGGAATGTCACCTCGCTGGTGGGAAGGGACTGGAGCTAGTGTGTGAGGCTGAGAGGTTCCGGCTAGAAATATTCTGTCTCACCTCGACGTATGGTTCTGGTTCTGGAACCAGTCTCCTTGAGAGGGGCTGGACATACTTCCACTCTGGAGTTGCCCACAGTGAGAGGCGCTGGGCAGGAGTGGGCATACTTGTTGCCCCCCATTTCGGCGCCTGTACGTTGGGGTTCATCCCGGTGAACGAGAGGGCTCCTCCTAAGGGTGGGGGGACGGGTTCTGACTGTTGTCTGTGCTAACGGGCCGAACAACAGTTCAGATTACCCACCCTTCTTGGAGTCCTTAGAGGGAGAACTGGAGGGTGCCCCTCCTGGGGACTCCCTTGTTCTGCTGGGAGACTTCAACGCTCACGAGGGCAATGACAGTGAGACCTGGAGGGGCATGGTTGGGAGGAATGGTCACCCCGATCTGAACTCGAGTGGTGTTCTGTTGTTGGACTTCTGTGCTCGTCATGGATTGTCCATAACGAACGCCATGTTCAAGCATAAGGGTGTCCATATGTGGTAAAAAATAAAAAAAGAGTTAAAATGCAAAACAAATGAGTGTGCCCCATCTACAGAGACTAGTAGAACAATTTCCAAGTGATTTTGCGTCAATAGGTCACATGACCTGGGAGCTATTGACCAAAAATACTCAATTTTAACTTAAAAATTGGTTAAAAAAAATAAAAAAAGAGTTAAAATGAAAAATAAATGAGTGTGCCCCATCTACAGAGACTAGTAGAACAATTTCACACTGATTTTGGGTCAATAGGTCACATGACCTGGGAGCTATTGACCAAAAATACTCAATTTTAACTAAAAAAATTGGTAAAAAATAAAAAAAAACTATCTCAATATAATGAGATACTATCTCATTATATTGAGTTACTATCTCATTATAATGAGATACTATCTCATTATATTGAGTTACTATCTCATTATAATGAGAAACTATCTCATTATATTGAGTTACTATCTCATTATAATGAGATACTATCTCATTATAATGAGATACTATCTCATTATAATGAGATACTATCTCATTATATTGAGATACTATCTCATTATAATGAGATACTATCTCATTATATTGAGTTACTATCTCATTATAATGAGATACTATCTCATTATATTGAGATACTATCTCATTATATTGAGATAGTTATTTTTTTTTTTTTACAGAGTGGCGGAAACGGGCTTCCATAGTTTTGAATGTTCTATTTTGTTTCTGTTTTTTTTTTCCTACTTGCTTTGATTCTGTTTTATTTTCCTATATTTTAATCATGTAAAGCACTTTGTATTGTCTTTGTATTGAATTGTGCTATACAAATAAATGTGCCTTCCTGGCCTTTCTTTGCAATAATAAAACACTAAGAAACTGAACAGTGCTAGAAAGTGATCTGCAACATGTTTCTGAACAATTATTAATGTTTAATTATTTAAATGTTTCAAATTTAGTTAAATACTGTACAGTTTCTTTGTGGCATTTTACTATTAGCTGCTAAACCTTTTTGTAATGAGAAATAAGTTTTACATAATCATAACATTTTTTTTTGACAACTGTTGGTTTGTGTCACCAAGTATTTCAATTCCAGTCACTTTTATTATGAAAAATCACTTTATTGTACAGTCCCTTAAAAACAAAGCAGCCCAAGTGTAAACCTGAGCCGTGGTCTAATGAGAGGAACAGGGCTGCCAAAAGGGAATGTTGCCTAGCAGAACGAAGGTGGAAAAAGATGAGCTGCATGAATCCCATCAGATCACAAAGGGCTGCTGCTGTCATTACCAGAAAATGGTTAAATAAGAAAAAAAGAACTCTTCTGGAAAATGTCATCTAACAGACACAAAGAAATTACTTTGTTTGACACAACTGACTCTGTTCTTAACCTTTATTTGATCTCTTGTTTAGAATATTTAGTTGTAAGAACTTTTTAAGCTATTTTTATGACTTTTTACTATTCTGATCCTTCAGTTGCAGTTCTTTGCTTGGTTGTTTTTACAATGTTTGAACGTATGACTCTTTTTTTCTAATGGATGTGGTAACAGATCTGAAACCATCAGGTTCCCCATGGGATCCCGTTCATCCATGATTTCTTAAGGAGGTTTTTTTTTCTTGCATTTCACAGATTGTCCCTACCATTATCAATTTTAGTCTCTGTTCTGGTGTGGTCCCTACTAAAACTTAAAAATGCAGTAGTTGCACCTCTTCTCAAGAAGCCAGGACTTGACCAATCTACATTGTCCAATTATTGGCCTATTTCTAAGCTACCATTTATTTCAAAAGTCTTGGTAAATATATATATATATTTTTTTTTTTTTGCAGCTTGAACCTTTTTCTGGAGGGAAATGACCCCCTTGAGAAGCACAATGTTCTTAATTGGTTCAGATCATGTATGACCGAACAATCTTTCTGTGTCAAATTTAGCAATGCTGAATCGTCTAATGCTTCTTTATCCTATGGGGTCCCACAAGGCTCAATTTTAGGCCCCCTACTCTTTTCTTTGTATTTGCTGCCACTCGGTTCCATACAGATTTTAAATTGTCACAAATATGGGTTTTAAGGTGGACAGTGTTTGAGCAGTTGTCAGATCATGCTTTTATTAGTTAAGACGAAAGGAAAAAGTAAAACCTTTTCTTTTGATTGGATTACTGTAAAAGACACTATGTTGATGTTTGCAGGTCTTTGCTGTCCTGCCTAAAGCTGGTGTAAACTACAGCAGCCCATCGTTTAACTGGTCCTCCAAAATACGATCACATTAGTCCTGTGCCGGCCCTACTTCAATGGCTGCCTGTGCATTTTAAAATGTATTTTAAAATCATTATCATAGCTTTTAGGTGCTTAAATGACTTTGCCCCATCTTATCTCTGTGAGCTTCTTCACCCCTATTTGCCTCCTCTTTCCCTACGGCAAGCAGAACAGCAGCTCCTGCATGTAGCAAGCTTTAAGAGGAAGCTGCTCCTCCTTAATGGAATAACCTCTCGCTACACATTAGATAGGCTCCTTCATTGCCAGATTTTAAAGCACATCTCAAAACACACTTATATTCGATGGCTTTTAACACTAGAAGGATTTAATTATTGTGACCTTGTTTATTTAGCTTAAACTAGTTCATATTATTGCCTTTTTTACATCTTCATTCTGTATTTTATACTTTAATTGATTTTTATTATTTTTAGCTAATTTCAAATGATTGATGATTGATGATGATGATGATGATGATGATGATGATGATGATGATGATGATGAAAGTCGTAGGAGTTTTTATTGCAATGTTTCATACATAAATATTTTATTAATGCAATAATAGTAATTTCATATTTTTTTTTAGAATTTTAATAAGTAATTAATCATTTCATTCATTCTTCATAAATCAAATGGTAAATGGCCTGTACTTATATAGCACTTTTTTTTTAAGTCAGGAGACTTGACCAAAGCACTTTACACTACATTCAGTCATTCACGCACACACTGATGGTGGCAAGCTACATTGTAGCCACAGCTGCCCTGGGGCTCACTGACAGAAGAGGGGCTGCCATACACTGGCTCCACCGGGCCCTCTGACCACCATCAGTAGTGTCATGCCCAAGGACACAACAACGATGAAAGTCGGAGCCAAGGCTTGAACCGTCAATCCTTCGATTTCAGGGGAAACTCCTACACCAAACGCCACTGTTGCCCAAATACATACATTAAACATTTAATGTCCTACAATCATATTTGAGTTCTACTTATTATTATTAATGTACTCATCTCTATTCCAGTGTTGCCTTCTGAAGCTAAAAAGCTTCAAACTAAAAATCAGAAAATAACTTTAGGAACATTTTGTCATATGTTGTCCATCTAACAAAATGTATCAGTTGTAAAATACATCAATTAAACTTTATCTATTTATTTTAATTGTACAACTTAATTGAAATCTGGACCTATTACTGAATTTATCTGCTAAATTTCACACGGCCTCAAAGGGCATTGTTGCTCTTACATGGATCATGTTAAGTTTACATTCCTAACAAAAAATCATTCAAAATACATTTGATAGTATTCTTAGTGCTACAGGCTTATGTATAAACCAACAGTTGCATTATGCATAAACCATGTTGGCTGTATTTATATTAGAACAGATTATGAAGCCAATTAGCTTCATCCATCCATGACGGTTTAGGCTATCCTGATCTACTGTATTTCTGTTTTTATGCTGCTTTAGACTTAAGCTGTTGGAAGGCATAAAGACAACTTTCTCTCCATACATTACATTGTAGCACTTGTGCATTATTTGTTACTTAAACTTTTTATTTCATGTCCTCAGCTTTTTTTATTCTATTTAGTTAGCTACTTTAGTCCTGGCACTTTATTTAGCGCATTGGCATCTGCTGGGCTCCTGTTATAAACATATTACAGTTGGCGCTACTGTATTTTTGCTTTGTTTGTTTCACAAAAATGGTTCTTGACTGAGCTTGTTCTGAGACTAACTGCATTTGCTGTCTTTCATCCTCTTGACATGAAAAACATCTCAGAGCTCATCTTGTTAATTCTTTGTTTCCTACAATCAATAACACAATGGAAATGACAGTAGACTGTTGCTACCTCCTCATTTAGGAGTTCATTATGTAAACTCAATGACTCCATGCTGATGAAGGTTCTCAGTCATCCAGGTCATAGTCATTCCGTAAAAATTCAAAAAATATACACTGGACTTGGTTTTCAAGATTTGAAGACGTTTCGCCACCTCTCCAGGAAGCTTTCTCAATTCAAATGTCTGGATCCGCAGTGAGTTTGAGTCTTACAATATAAGACTTATAATATAAGACACTGCGGATCCAGACATTTGAATTGAGACATTTGAATTGAGAAAGCTTCCTGGAGAGGTGGCGAAACGTCTTCAAATCTTGAAAACCAAGTCCAGTGGATATTTTTTGAATTTTTACGGAATCAGTGACTCCATGTGATCTGCTGGCTTTAACCTGCCTGTTTTTATGATTTGATTGAATTGATTCTTTTGAGTGCCATAAAATGAACTGTTGTGAATTTGTGCTATATAAGTAAACTGACCTGAATGGAAGGCCAGTCTTTATGTTCCATCACAAAATCTAATTTGGATTTTAAATAAATTTTAGTCTCTTCACTTTATGCTGGTGAAGATTTTCAGTCATCCAGGTCATAGTTATTCCAAAAAAGATAAATAAATTCAACAATGCACTGGACTTAGTTTCCAAGGAAGCTTTTTCAATAATTGAAAAAGCTTCCTGGATGGGAAGCAAAATGTCTTCAAACTTGGAAACAAAGTTCGGTGAATTTTATTTTTTTGGAGTCTCTCTATTTTGCTTTATAAAGCAGGGGTTCTAAACCATTTTGAACCAGAAAGAAACTGCTTTGTATGGGTCTGGGCTGCTCAGTGGCACAGTGGGTAGCACTGCTGCCTTGCAGCAAGAAGGTTTGCATGTTCTCCCTGAGCATGCGTGTGTTCTCTCCGGGTACTCCGGCTTCCTCCTGTTAAAGCGAGAAGGATTTGTCCCCTTGGAAGGAAGGCTGTAGCGCCCCCGGGGGCCTTCTCACTGGTTCTTTTCCTGGGAGCAAGTTATTTACTACTCTTAACTCAAACTGGGTAAAACCATATAAAAAAGGACTATAAAAACAGGAGTAAAAAAGTAACAGAGTTTATTCCAGATCAGGTCGTTACAGGACAGAGAAAAATGCTTAGAGCTTGCACAGCTGTGGTCTCAAAAATCACGTCCGCATGCGTCCGGCAAAGTTTGAGCCCCAAAAACATGACTGTTAGGTTAATTGACTTGTATAAATTCTCCTTAGGTGTGAGTGTGTGTGTATGTGTGAATGGTTTGTTTTTCCTGTTTGTCTGTGTTGCCCTGCGATGGATTGGCGACCTGTCCAGGGTGTACCCCGCCTCTCGCCTATTGACTGATGGATTACCCAGTCTCATGGGAAAATGTACCCCCACTACGTTGGTCCACACTGCAAAACGTAGTGGAGGTACATTAATGGCCATTTTTTTGTGGTACTGTTACATTTCTTCTGCCTATACGCTTTCTATTGTTTTACGTCCTAGTCACGTGACTTTCAAGATTCCAGCTGGGAGAAGAAAAAAATATATATATATGGCCGACATTCGCTCATTTTTTTGTGGAAAGATTAATAACTTGAGTTTGTTTTTGCATTAAAATGAGTTTTGATTACATTTCTAGTGAGAAATGTATAGTTTGTTGCCAGAATATTTACTCAGGGAATGTACATATTCACTTGCTTGTTCGTTTCTTGCAAAGATTTTTCAAGATAATGTGAAACTGTAACGTTTTGGTATAAACATGGCCGAGATTTCTCTAACTTTTAGTGGGAAAATCAATAATTTCAATCAGTTTCTGCATTTAAATGGGTTTTGATTACATTTATAGCGAGAAGTGTAGGGTTTATTTACATAATATTTACTTAGTGAACATACATAATCACCCGCTTGCTAGTTTTTGCTACGGTTTTTCGGATCTCGTCAGGATTATGTGAAATTGCAACATTTTGGCTGCTACCCATCGCCTAGCATTTAGCTGCCGCCCCGATTCAACATTGAATTCGTTGTGATTTAACTCCATCTGACGGATCAAACCCTCGCCACTGCGTGCGTTGCGTCTGAGGTTGATTTTCAGATCAATGCATTACGTCGTGGCATACGGGAGAAACTAATGTTGACAAAATGATCATGGGTTAAGATCGGATGTGTTTTATTTGGAAATCTACCGGATCCTTTGTGCATTTAACTTCCTGTTTGGTGCGATCTCATTGATGGGTTTTGACCAGATTTTGACCAAAGAGGAACTCAAAAAAAACAAAACAATTTAAATACACAACCAGCATATCTGGAATCAATGACAGAGAGCGACTGGGACCAGAAGTTTATTAATTTCTCCCCATTGATTTCCATTGATTCTTTGAAAAGCATAGTAATAATAATAATAATATTTTTTAAAGCAGTTAATGATTCCAACAAGCAAACTCATATTATAATTACCTTAAAATATATTCTGATGGTTCTAAGAATTTAAAAGGGTGTGTGGGAATAGGAATATATGTACCAGAGTTCAAAATACACATTTCTAAAAGAATTTCAGATAAACTATCTGTTTTCACAGCAGAGATGGTGGCAGTTATACTGAGTTTCCAATGGGTTGAGTGCTGGTCTGCACGGATTCCAAAGCAGTTTTAGAAAGTATTCAGGGAGAAGGAAATAATAGGAAAGATTTAGTATTAGAAATTCAGCACAGTTTATTTAGATTATACAGGAGTGGCATTGATATTTGGTTTTGTTTGGTTTCCAGCACATGAAGGGGTAAAAGGAAATGAAAAGGCAGACAAATTAGCAAAAAGGGCTTTAGAGGAGGCAATAACAATTACAATTGTTAAAAATGATAAATGTGAAGGATGTGGAGAGATAGAAAATGTAGAACATGTATTGATGAACTGTAAAACATTTGAACCTGAAAGGGAGAAATTGAAAAGAGTTAAAAGGACAGGCCGAGAATGGAGTCTTAAAGGATTATTGGGAAATAAAGGAAATATAAAAGATATTTATAGATTAAGGAAAGCATTATTTATTTATCTTCAGAATACAAAATAAAAAAATAGAATTTAATACATGTAAAACAATGTTGCTACACACTCATGAACAGTAGGTGGCGGTATGCACGCCCCTTCCCTAGAGCCCGGTGGGACCGAAAACATTTTGAATGGAAATCAATGGGGAGAAATTAATAAACTTCTGGTCCCAGTCGCTCTCTGTCATTGATTCCAGATATGCTGGTTGTGTATTTAAATTGTTTTGTTTTTTTTTGAGTTCCTCTTTGGTCAAAATCTGGTCAAAACCCATCAATGAGATCGCACCAAACAGGAAGTTAAATGCACAAAGGATCCGGTAGATTTCCAAATAAAACACATCCGATCTTAACCCATGATCATTTTGTCAACATTAGTTTCTCCCGTATGCCACGACGTAATGCATTGATCTGAAAATCAACTTCAGACGCAACGCACGCAGTGGCGAGGGTTTGATCCGTCAGATGGAGTTAAATCACAAAGAATTCAATGTTGAATCGGGGCGGCAGCTAAATGCTAGGCGATGGGTAGGAGCCAAAACGTTGCAATTTCACATAATCCTGACGAGATCCTAAAAACCGTAGCAAAAACTAGCAAGCGGGTGATTATGTATGTTCACTAAGTAAATATTATGTAAATAAACCCTACACTTCTCGCTATAAATGTAATCAAAACCAATTTAAATGCAGAAACTGATTGAAATTATTGATTTTCCCACTAAAAGTTAGAGAAATCTCGGCCATGTTTATACCAAAACGTTACAGTTTCACATTATCTTGAAAAATCTTTGCAAGAAACGAACAAGCAAGTGAATATGTACATTCCCTGAGTAAATATTCTGGCAACAAACTATACATTTCTCACTAGAAATGTAATCAAAACTCATTTTAATGCAAAAACAAACTCAAGTTATTAATCTTTCCACAAAAAAATGAGCGAATGTCAGCCATATATATATATATTTTTTTTTCTTCTCCCAGCTGGAATCTTGAAAGTCACGTGACTAGGACATAAAACAATAGAAAGCGTATAGGCAGAAGAAATGTAACAGTACCACAAAAAAATGGCCATTAATGTACCTCCACTACGTTTTGCAGTGTGGACCAACGTAGTGGGGGTACATTTTCCCATGAGACTGGGTTGGATGGAGATAGGCACCAGCACCCCTCGCAACCCCATTCGGAACAAGCGTGTCAGATAATGGATGGATGGATGGGTACTTAGTCCTAAAAAAAGACTACCAGAACTGACTGCTGCCCTGGAAGAGAATAGAAGGTTGTCCTGTTAGTGAAATACCTGAAATTAGGGACTCTTTTGCAGCTAAACTTTGTTCATGATTCCATAGTCACAGTGTGAATTAAGGTTTTAGAAGCAAAATTATTTTCTTTTTCTTTAGATGTTTTGGATGAACACACGGTGCTATGTGTAAAAGCACAAGTAAAACAAACAACAAAAAAAACCCAATAAACTTGTGCTTCATGGTCCTGCAGCAGGGGACAGTATAGTTCCCCTCTTTAACTTCCTTGCCCTCTACTCCTTCTCCACCCTCCTCAACCGCTCCATCCATCCCTCTCCCCTCTCAGCTCTCTCGCTGTGAAAGCCTTTTTTTCTCCCTCTACCCACTGTGCCAGATAGGAGAGTGGTGAAGGAGCCGAAAGAAGAGTTGGAGGACAGGATTTGCCGTTCGGAAGAGAGAAGAAGGGGAGAGGGACCATGGCTACTCTCTCTGCCTTGCTGAAAACCTGGATAATCCTGCAAACCCTGTGCCTGGCTTTTGCCCAAGTGGTGAGTGGAAGGGAAAAGTTCTGATCATCTCGGATCAGTGCTGTAGAAGGATGAGGGCCTGTGAAAGGGGTCAACAGGTTTTGGATGTCTCGTTGCTGTAACTTTTTTGGATCCTTGTTTTGTAGTAGAAGTGCTTGAGAAGTGATAAATAAACCAATAACATTAATCTCAGTTATTACTAAAAAGCTGATCCAGATCAAGGATTCATTTTTTCTTGTACAAACAAAGCAAACTGGACTCTTCATTGTGGATTATCAGCCAGGATGGATGGATCTTATATATTTAAAGCTGAAAATCTGAATTGCAGGATTGCTAAGAACAAGGGATGGTTTTTGCCTGTCCTACCACATTTTTGGAAGATGCAAACACATCTCTGGGAATGTCTTTGATTTTTGAAGCAAACTTAGAAACCTCATGTGCTCAGAGCAAACTCACACTTTGCCTATAGGCTGTAAAAGATGCCTCTTTATCCTCATACCTACATCCACTCTGGACTCTCTGCGTTCTTTTCCACATTAAATGATTGCAGTTTTATTTTGAAAGAATAAATATGTGAAAGAAAGGCTAAGGTTAAAATATGAGGGACTCAGGTGGGGAGGTGGGGGTAAACAATGCCCCTTCTCATGGCTCCTCCTTTCAACATTCCTCCTTAATTCCTCCACTTGTTTCTCATTTTAACTTTGACATGTTGTGTTTAATAACTATTGCTGATTAATACTATTTTCCAAATGATCTTCTAAAGTGGTTCTGTGGCTATGATATACTTATTTAAGTAGGTAAGGAAGCGTTAAGTTGTTTAGGGCAGGTGAGCATGTTGAAGAATTCCCTATACAAAGATCTATCACTGTTTTGCACACATATGCATTTTAAACATTTATGCATTATTATTTTGGATATGCTCTTCAAATTCATAAACTATTAAGGTATGATGGATTTTTTTCCCCTATAACATTACTATATTTCAAATCTATAAAACTTTACATGTGTTTTTCTTTCTGTCTGTTTCCAGAGGGGTCCACCTGGACCTCAGGGCCTACCAGGTCCTCCAGGCACTCCAGGCTCAGACGGCATTGATGTAAGTATCCTTCCGCACAGGTTTCCTCAGTACACATTCTCACAAAGATGTGTATTGTCCAGGAGAAATACCTGATGCTTGGTTACCATACAGTACCAGAGTTCTACCAGCAGAGGGAGCTCTAAATGAAAACACACAGTCACAAAAGGGCTCTGTTCAATCCCAGAGAGGGGTCTTTCAGCAGCCAAATACTGGGTTTGTGTCACAGTAATGTGATACATTTGAGATATTTAAAGGCAGGTTGTGTGAATAAAGCTGAGTTTTCAGTGCAGCTCTGACTGGGGCAGGAAAACAGCCTGGTTGTGTGAGTTAAATCCTTTGAAATGGTGGCTCTAAAATGAAAAATAGAAGTACAGATACAAGTCAGCAGAATTAAAATTAATAAATGTTTTATAAAAGTACCTGTTTCAGTTGTAATAACAGGCTTTAATGTTTTAATGAATTTTAAAAAGCTTAAGTTAGAGTTAAATGACTTGTAGATTCTAAATAAATTGTATGGTTGATATTTCTATTTCTCATATTGATATAAAATGCTGAAAATCCATTTTTATGACATATGGGTCCGAATCACTGATTCATTTATGTAAATGTTTAAAAAAAACAAAAACATTTATTTGAGCAGATAGGCAAGAATCAGAGAATAGCACATGTCAGATTTTCAGTTTGTGCTATAGGACTAAGCTTTCTGTGTGTCTCTGCAGGGAGATAAAGGACCTCCTGGCCCCCCTGGTCCAGTAGTGAGTTTCCACTATTTTTCTAAATAACAATCTAATAATATTTAATTAGCAGTAATTTTAAAGTGTAATTTTCATGATCATCAATTTTTTTTTGTCTGTTTTATTGTAGGGACAAAAAGGAGAGCCAGGAGAGCCCGGCCCTGACGGACCTCCCGGAAAGAACGGCATTGATGTGAGTAATTGTTGTGGGAGAAGTGTTTTATAGGTGGGATGTAAAACATTTCATAAAAAAATATCTCACTCTTTTGAAATGTTAACACTGCAATGATTGTGTGAAAAAGAATCTTGTATTATGAACTATTTATTTTGGAAGAACTGGTGTTTTTTTATGTCTGTTGTTTTATATATATATATATATATATATATATATATATATATATATATATATATATATATATATATATATATATATATATATATATATTTTTTTTTTTTTTTTTTTTTACTTTAGTTTGCTTTGGAAAAATACTATCACTTTATTAAAAAATGAACCACTTTTTTTACACAACTTATAAAAATAAAACAAAACACTGTTTCAGTGTTACCAGATCAATTTAAGCTTTATATTTTTTGTCATTCAACAAAATAAAACAAAATCTTCTCTTGCAGAAGTAAGTAGATCTTTCAGAAATACACTACGATAACCTCAAAGGTGTAAGAGTATATATGAGCTCAGAACATGAACAAAATACAAAAACATATACCGGCTAATTGCATCCCATTTAAAAATTGTTTTGTTAATGTTTAAACAAAAACATCCTTTGTTGTCGAACTAAATTTCAAGTTATGATTTAGATGCTGACTGCAGACAGGTATCAGTCGCTTAGACTGGTTCTGAAATCATGCAGTAAAAAAGTAAACCAGGCAGTTTCCACAATTTACAAAGATACCAAGATGAGAAAATTATGAAATCCAATCTGTTCACATTTAGTATTACTATCACAAATATACGGTATTTTGCTGGGATCTTATGTCATAGACTAGTATAAAGTAGTAGATATTTTTAAATTTGTGAGGTAAATGAAAAATGATATTTAATAAACAAAAATTACAACGTCAATACTCTGATACCACTAAATACAACAAAGTGACCCCATGGCCTTCACAGGTCAGTTGATTATTAAACCAAGTGGTATTTCAATCTCAGTTTAAATGAAACTTATGTTTAGTGAAATCCCTACCTGATATAGAAATGTCAATCAAGGGGGAAAACTTGACAGCTGAACTTGACTCTGGACCAGTTACAAAATATTGAATAAAATTTTGTGTATTATTACTGTATGGCTCTAATTCATAACACATCAAGGCATCTCACAGAGACAAGTCGATCAGATCAACAGAGATGACAAAAGTACTCACCTTCCGTACTTGAGTAAAAGTACAGATACTTGTGTTAAAAAATACTCTGGTAAAAGTGGAAGTACTGATTAAACTTCTTTACTCAAGTAAAAGTAACAAAGTACAGGCTTGTAAATGTACTTAAAGTATAAAAGTAAAAGTACAAACCACTTTTTTCATGCCGTTGCCTACATTTTAAATGGATGTCTGCTAATAGGACTAGATCTCCGTTGTGTTCATTTTCAATCATCTCGTCGTCCATACTACTATGCTAACGCCACCGCCACCAAGCTGCAATGATTTGCCGGGAATGAATACCGCCGATTCTGTCGATTCATCTTGTAGTGGTGCGTCAAATGCAACGTAGATTCCCCTCCAATTAGATTGAATTTGGTATTGATGACGTGAAAAATAATAACGGTAACTCCATTGAAATTATTCAAAACTAAAGTAACGAGCTAATTTTTTAAAATGTAAGGAGTAGAAAGTACAGATATTTGTCTAAAAATGTAAGGAGTAGAAGTAAAAAGTCGCCATAAAAATAAGTAGTAAAGTAAAGTAAAAATATCAGAAAAATCTACTTGAGTACAGTAACAAAGTATTTGTACTTTGTTACTTCCCATCTCTGCAGATCAAGCAGTCAGATTGGTTACTATCTAAGGAAAACCAGCCAATTGCATTGAGTCATTGGCTTTACAGGATTCATCCTCCTGGATGAACATGAGGTGACAGTAGATATTAGGTTGCACTCTAAAATTAAAAGCCACACTAAAAATACCAAAAACAATTCATAAATGTTGAAAAAGCCTGAATTAAATCAGCTATTGTTCTAAAATCCTTTGGAGGTTCTATCCTGCCATCTCAAACCTAAAGATGGGTTGTTCCTTCATGGGGGAAGTAAGGCTGCAAATTTGGAAGCATAACATACTGTATGTCCCATAGGTGTGACGTGATAGTTAATGGATTAACAAAAGCTAGTTAGCAATTTGCCACAAGCAAAAAAAAAGACACTAAATATGATGACAACTTCAAAAAATATAATATATGGTTGAAATTAACCTTGGACTTATAGTATCCTTTTTGAGAATGCTTTTCTTTTCAGTAAAATACAGAGTAATCTTGAAGACAAAAGAAAAAGAAAAAAAAGGTCAAGGCCTGTCCTCTATGAAGAGGTGACCATAAACACAATGCCAGAACTAAAATTTAAATTGAAGATTAAAAATTTATAATTTAAGCTGAATTAAATATGTGACTGCAACAAAGGGCCAACTCAAAATTGTTGCAAACTTTGATTTACTATTTGATCTACAAATAAAAATGCATTCCTTTTTGTGCAAGAGGTCCTAACTGCCTTCATACATGTATTATTCTCAAGTACAGGTGGGCATTACTGTATTGTTCATTGTTATCTTGATCAATTGCACGTTGTGATAATATTGATTTAATGTCTATACAACAAATTACAGTTAGCAGTGGAAAAAAGCTTAAAAAATGGGTGAATTTTGAAATTATTTTTTTTTTTTGTCCTTTGGGTCTTTTGCAAATTCATGAATATGATTAAATGTGGTTAATATGGTATGTTTGCAGATATAGATCAGACTTTTTTATGGAACTGGTGTCCTGAAGAAGCCTACTTTTACTGTATATTTTATCTAGTGAAGTGATGGTGGGGGTTTGTGGGTCATTCTTAAGGTTCTGTACAGCTGTGATATACAAAAACCTAAGAACAACTTTGAGGAATTAATGTTGAGTGCCTTTACTGTCAATTCTATCATTCTAACAATTGATATTTCCACAAATTATAATGAGAAGATTTTAAGGCCATATCTCACAGTACTCTGTATTTATAGTAGTGAGACAAAAACATTGGTCCAGTTCACACGTACAGTACAGAGACATACAGTACAGCCATCATTAGGGCATTATGAGATAATGTCCAAGGATAATGCTGATATTACTGAGAATGAAATAGTGATACATTTATTTATTTTCCATTGACAGCAGAAACTCATCTCCAATGGCGTAATGACACAACAATAGATCCTTAAGCAACATTATCTGGGTGGGCCCCATATGATGTGAGTCTTATCGGGCTACCCTTAGTTTAACAGCTCCCTCCTCACCCCCACTCTCTCCATTAATCTCCTGGTCGCAATTCACTCACTGCAGCAGCAATGTCTACCTCTACCTATTTGGTTCTTTGAAAGAACGTGTTTATTTTGGGAATGTTTTTTTTTTTTTCCGTTCTTCCAGCAGCCCTTTTTTCTTTTCTGGAATCTGCTTAAGTGCCTCATTTTGGTATCAATTGTCGCTAACACATTGTACGTAACGGTTATGTTTTTAATCTTCGCTCTGAATTACCCACAATTCTAAGTCGTATTGTAAAAAATACTCAAATACTTCATTCTTTTAAGATCTTTATTGTGGTTTGAAACATATTATAGGAGTGTATTTTTTTTAACAATCCTCTAATGAACTATACACAGTTATTAACATAGTATTTAAAAGTACTACTGTCTGCTTTGCTATTGGTGTCGTGTTTAAATGGCTCACCATCATGTTGAAATCTGCCATGTGTTGAGGTATAAATAAGTTTCGGTCAGTTAATCTAGTATCAGGTGGGTTTAAGAGGAATTTTTTTGTACCATTACATTTGCAAAGAGACGTCCTAGTCAGCAATTGCGTAGGAGGCCAACCAGGTGTCAGTGACGGGGCCCCTAAGAGGTTGGGGGCCCCTAAGCAACTTCATGCTCTGCTTACCGATAGTTACGCCATTGTTCATCGCCTGTGATGAGATGCAAAGACTCTTTAGATATGCAGACCCAAACTAAAGCTAAAGCGCTTAGTAATTTAACATTTTATGTACACTATTACAGATACCAAAGTGATAATGCTATAATAATCTTAATACATTGAAGAAAACAAAATTTAACCTCTCTATTAAACTGATGTTGGTAGGTAATATGTACGTAGTCAAATGTGCTTTTCATCCAATCTGATTGAAATTAACATGTTTTACGAAACCTGGGCCGATATTTGGCTCAAGCTGTGCAAAGCTAATATGTTGTAAAACATGACACAAATGCATGGCACACTTTCAAAAGTGGATTTGTGATCATTTATTTAAAAACAAGTGTTACTTTCATTTCCATCTCACAGTTATTGGCTACTTTATGCATCTCTATGGCATGCTATCATAATAACATGACCATAGAGTAATAATGAAAAAAAAAAAAAAACTACAACAACATAAAAAACTGCACCAACTACTGTGTACTAATGCAGTGCTCCATACATTGAAGCTTTTAGTGAGCTCAGACGGTGCTCTACACCAAAGTACTTGTTAAGAGGATCGTTTTACTGCAGATCGGATTGACAGTAGTTGGACGTTAAAGTAAGGTTAAGAATAATACATTTCAAAAATAAAAACTGATCTCCGAAATATTAAATTGGTTTGTATCTACTTTATTGGCTGGGAGGATTACTATGTGTGAAATTGTTGTACCAATTCTCCAAACTGGTTTACATCATGTTTGGCTGCACTGATAAAGAAACTATTTAATGCATAATTATTTACAAATAATTGGTTTAGTTATTTAAATGTGTGGCAGCTTCTGAGGTCAGTCACAGCAGCTCCCTCCTTCCCTGGCACGGACAGTTTGGTCTCATTACCAAAAGATCACATGCTAAAGAGAGCTCACCCATGCATGAGTTCTTCAGGGATTTACCCACTAATCTGCTCTGGAATCTCAAGCACCTAACTCTAAAGTTTATTTCTCAGAAGGCTACCAGAATCGAGTCAGATTTAATCAGTTGTGTTGCTAACCTAGTTGTAAGGTCATTTAAACCCCTTAGAAATCACTGTGTAAGCAGAATGTTCCTTTGTGATTTTTTCTGTGTTTTACTGTCTTGACCTTACATAAAATAAATCTCTGTATTTTATGCCTTTCTTTCCATCTCCAGGGTTTGATTGGGGCAAAAGGGGACCGTGGACCAGTTGGTAACCCTGGCCCAAAGGCAAGTGTTTGAACAGTCAGCTAAATTGCATTTAGAAATACGACAGGACTACATCAATCCTGCAAATAAAAATCCAAGTGTTTAAAATGTCAAGTTCAAGGAAGAAAGAAAGAATAAATATATGGCAGAAAGAAGAAATTGTTTTTAGTTTAATACATTTATGAGAAAATGTTTTTAGATTTACATCTTGTTTGAAAAAAAAAAACTGTATCTGCTCTGTACCACATACTAAAATTAGATAAAACATAAGGCTTCTTGTACTGTGTTTATCTCGCTTGAATGTCTAATGTGTGGAGCCCTATCAAAGACACATTTCTATTCCTTAGTGATAGAAAAGTTTCCATTCTATTCTATTGTTTTCTATTTTATTATTCAATTGTCAGTGCAAGTACAAAAACAATCCTGGATAGTTTTGGCAGATGTCCAACTAGAAAATCTATGAATTCTTTCACTGTTTCCTTCCATTATATCTAGATATTA
This sequence comes from Cyprinodon diabolis, assembly GCA_030533445.1. Taxonomy (NCBI): domain Eukaryota; kingdom Metazoa; phylum Chordata; class Actinopteri; order Cyprinodontiformes; family Cyprinodontidae; genus Cyprinodon; species Cyprinodon diabolis. Next base: position 16,101,492 of record CM060074.1, read on the forward strand.
GAAGGCTCATTTTTAACCCACCGATCATGTGACCTTTCTTCCTTTGCAGGGTCAGCCAGGTCCAAGTGGTGAGCCTGGACGTCCAGTAAGTATCAATTTTTCATTGGCGGATTTGTCATCTAAAATTCCACACTAATGCTTGTAAATGGAAATTAAAGAGAACTTTGTAATCTATGAATACTGCCTGAATGAATTTTAATGCAAAGTCTGTTTTGTTGTGAGTAAACACAAATAACAAGTTAACCAATCAGAATAAAACAGCTCAATTAATCTAACTCTCTACTATGATGGGAAAAAAGACATTCCTGAATTTCAAATTAGGCATCAGGATGGGAAAGAAAATGGGATGTACGTAATTGACTTTAAATTTGTCATGGTTTTGGTGCCAGAGGGGCTGATCTTTTTAATAAAATGCTGATTGACAGGGATTTTCACCCACATTACCATGGTTCTGGTTTAAAGCTGGTTTCTTGAACAAAAGAGTGATTTAACTGCACTTTCTTTGCTTAGATATAAGACATTTAACATGTGGTGGAAAAAAGAAATTTAAATGGACATACAGCTGACCGATTAGAAGTCACATTTTTTAAAAATGCATCAGAATTGATGGAACAAATACTTAAAGCTACAGTGTGTAATAATTACAGGGATATACAGTCAGAAATGTAATATATTATACATAACTATGTTATTTATCATCATCTACGAGCTCAGCCTCTTAACCTTAATATTTGCGTTGCCTTAGAATTCGTTATTTATAATTACATAGGAGCGGGTCTCGCAGCCATGGAGGCAGACATCTTTCCGCTACGGCAGCGCAGAGCCAACAAACTAGCGATTGCGAGATCGCCCATTACGCTCGAAAGTAACTACGGCAAGTTGAGAGAGATGAACTGAGACGGTACTGAACACACAGACTAATGAAATACTATCTGTAAAATTATCTATGTAAACAAACCTCATCACTTGAGAAGGTAGGTGATGCGGACGTCGTGGAAGACATTTTGTCCCGTAACACTCGCCGTACTGTTGGGGGGAGAAGCGGTCGCTGAAAATTACACACTGTAGCTTTAAAGCTTTTCTGAAAGGTAAGTGGGGTCCATGGTTTGTAGTAAGTCTTTATCTGTAAAGTATGTTTGATAAAAATGAGTTGGAGTGGAGTTAAAAGCAGAGATCATTTAATGCATGCATAAAAGCTCACGATGTGTTTATGATTCTGTTGCTGAAGGCGACAAAATAAAGTTAGTACTATCAAACACATTTAAATTCCTTTTTCTAATCCATTTTCTTTTTATTTCTCTTATAACTGATTAGAACAAATAATTGTTAAAGATAGAACGATTGCCACCTAATTTTACAGTTTGTCCGTGGCATATCTCGGTAATTGTGACAGCTTACTTACCTCAGACCTGATGAACCACTAATGGAAATGACCTGCATGCTAGATATTGCACTGTGATTTTAAATGACTGCTAAGATGCTTCAAGCAACATAACAAGATGTCTAATGTTTAATATCTTTAAAGTGCCTTTATTTAAACCTAATATTGTATACATGTATGTATGTATTTGCTGGACACAAAGAGTTTGATCAGTCAAGTTTCTTTCCATAGGATTTAAACACACATCACAGTATACCTACCTTTGTAAAAACAGCTCATGTTTAAATTTGATTTTCCTCAGAGTAGTTTGTCAAATTTAACTTCTAACTCACTCTATTTTCAATGGTTGTTACTTTATATTAGTGTTCAGCTTTTGTTAAATGAGAAAACTCTGTTATATGTTACTTAAGAAATGAGATATGAGCGAGAGAATCAATCTGACATGTTAGTTCATGCAGAGCTGCTTTATTAACTAGCATATTGAATCTCAGCTGGTCTCATATAGCAACCTCCCTCGGAGACTTTGTTGTTTTTTTTTTTGCCCAAATGTCTAACCAGCTGTGTCTGCCCCATTTTAGCTCACTGAAGCCAGATGTGACATATGCTGCCTTGCATTTATAATAGAAAATATTCAAACACATTCTTACGCATATTAAAAGGAGCCATTCATTCAAACAAACCAGTGGAAATCCACATGTAAGACAGTCTGGAAGCACTAGGTGGTGCTCTGTGTCCATCTTTCTCACACCCTCCAGCAGAAGTTTGGTAATTCAATGTTATGCATGGGTGAAACACAATTAGTTAATCCTTTATTCAGCTTTATGGAGTGTCCTGTTTGGGGGGCTATGCTGATCATCCAGCTTTCTAAAGCTGCACTGATACAAAATCCTGCCCAATGGGCTAAATTACCTAAATGAAGGCCTGATTCCTCCTTTAAACTGTTTATATTTTGTTCTAAGTAAAAGACTAAGTATACAAATTTCTAGGCTTCTGTGTTTGTGCAACCTGTTGAGCTTGCATCAATACATTAAACATTTGTTAATTAGATACTAACAAATAATGATTCTACACTTCACAAATGATCTGGAAATATCATTATTTCATTATGTCATTATTTCAAATGTAAATTTTCTTGTTCCATTGGAAAAGTGTCTCACTCACTTCCTCAATTCAAGAAAAAAGTCACTTATTTTAAGAAAAAATGACTTATTGATTCAATTTTTGACTTAGACAAATTTTATCGTCATTTTGTATACCCAGATGGGTATACAAAACAAAATCTCGTTTTGTATACCCACTGTGTACAGCTTTCACAACGTTTCCATTCCATAAAGTGCAGCAGTAATCAAATGTAAACAGTTTGGGAGAAAAGACATGGTGCAAAAATACATTGATATGGAAGTTCACAACATTAATAGATATGGTGCAAATAGGTAGAATTTTGGTTTGGCATCAATCAGTGTGATGCAGAGTCTGTCACATGATTTTTGCTGAGTATTCATTAATTAGCCTTTTGAAACAGTGTGCTCTGATGGGTAATTCTATTTGGGTTTGAATTAAACCCCCTTACTCTTTCTTTCCACACAGGGAGTCGGTCTACCAGGTCTGGCTGTAAGTAGCATGATTACTTTTACAAAGAAACATGTGAATTAAAATAAAATAAAATTTAAAATTAAATAAATTTAAATAAAATTTAAATGCTCTTTTATATACATCGTCTACAGGGTGCACCAGGGCCAATTGGCCTTCCAGGTCAAATTGGACCACCTGGACAAAAGGTGAGAAGTCAGTTTTTAGCTAAGTGTCTTCTGCAAGATCAACATTTGAATATGTTTTCTTTTTTTAAATATATATTACACTACAAAAGACATAAAAAGCATGCACTTGTCATTTGCAACATGTCTCTCTGTGGTTTGTTGCAGATTAACAGTACGGGTTTAACAGAAATGAGTTAAGATGGAATCAACGGTTTTCTATGAGCATAGTTAACATAGTCTTAAATTTTAACCAGTGCATTGCAAACACCTTATGTTAACAGCAGTTAATTATTATTATTATTATTTTCCACACTTGCAGTAAAATAGCAGGTTCTGGGCCTTGTGGTTCCATCAGTGCTAACAACCAATCAGCAGGCTTACAGAGAAACAAAGAGCTCTCATTACTGTCTCCTACGGTAGTTAGAACACATAACAACAAACTGATATCTGCAGCAGAAGATAAGCTTTTTCTTGCTGCATTTACATTGTGATAGTAATGAACTGCAACCATCTAGTAGTCGAATAAATAATTATTGTGATCATTCACCAGCTTGAGTTGTTAGGAAGGTATTTCAACCATTACGCGGACCAGAAGTAGAACAGAAACCACCTTGAGGCTGCATGAGTTCATTACACCTAACTTTAGAGGAATGATTAAATGCCTACAGTAGAATTGCTATTTTATGGTTGTGCTGTTCTTTTTACATGTTGTTGCAGGTGATGAAGCAGACTGAAAATGTTTTATCATTATCTCTCTTCTATCTCCTCTTTCTTTCATCTTTTCTTCTTTTTCTTCCTGTTTTTCCTCTTCTGTTCTATTTACATTGCAGTGTCCATATAATCTGTAAAACTCCCTGCATAATTATAATAAAGCAATTTATATGCATGAAACAAGCGGAACACTATGGCAATAGCTGTACTGCTCCACTTGTGAAAGTAGAATCTGTTGGGCTCTTTTTGGCATCAACACAATTATTCTTACTGCCACATTGCCAGACAGGACACTGTTAAAAAAAAAGAAAAGAAAGAAATGCTATTTTATTATTACAGCGCTGAGTTTTAAGCCCTTTTTTAATATTTGTAGCTATTTTTTTTTAGATATTTAATCATATTTTTTTTTATCTCTAGTTAAAAGAAATATCTTTTTTTTTTTTTAAGATTCAGGGGTATTTGAAATTTTATATTTCTCTTCAAGAGGTGTTTTATATTTTTATATATGTCTTTTTAATCTCTTTCTGTGTTCTATGCATGAAATTTCACCTGGGTTTCTCCAAAAATTGTCATTATGGATTCAGACCAATAATAAAGTTTGACTCTTGAGTTTATTTCTTGTTTTTGTTTTTATAGGGTGTGTTGGGACCACCAGGTGCTCCTGGACTCCCTGGACCTCCAGGCAAGCCAGTAAGTGTTTTTGTTTAAAAAAATGTTGATCTTCGGTTACAAAAAAAAAAAAATTATTGAATCTGAAACAACAATTAAGTGGTAATACATTAAAATAAAATGATTCCAGTGAGTATGAATTGAGTTTTCATAAACTGGTTGTTAAAAAATATAAAAACATTTTTATGTACATAAAATAAACAGAAATTCTAACTAAAACAACTTGACCGTTTTGTGTCTAAAACGTATTATAAAATCAGTTTTTCATAAATCTGGAGCATTTTTCATTTGTTTTTGTTTTTTTTGTTTTTTTAACCTGTGGATAATTTAATTGTATAGTTAAGCTCCTATTATTCACACCCAAAGCAGTTATAATTTTACCAAATGAAGTACAAGCACAATTAACCAAAAGGCTGATGACCAGCTTTTTGATCTTTTTGTATGTTTCTATTTGTAATCGGATGATTATTACTAACTGATCTCTGTTATCTTTAGATCCCTCCATAGAATGTTCCTCAGTTTTGAGTCAAAATAGCGACTGGGCCAAAACAAAGCACTAATATTACTGGAATACAAAAGAAACATTTTGCTTAGCAAAAAATTACTTTAAATTGTATTTTTCCAGAGCAATGACAGTTTTAGGCTTTACGATTTGCAAGCCCTTCCTTTTAGACGAACATTAGTTCTCTAATAGTGAGTTTTTGGCTAATCTACAAGTCAAATATTAACCACTGTGTTCTGCTTGGATCCACTTTAAATTTGAGAATTTCCTATTCCAGTGTACATTAGATTTAATTAGGCTTATAGCTCATTCAGGCTAATTGAAAGAGCCTTATGTTACTGAATGGGATTACAGGGCAAAATTACAAGCCGTAACAAAGTGCTAAGATTGATGATTGTTTATTTAAGCAGAAGCAGCAGTTGATATGTTTGTTCTCTAAATGCATGAAAATACCTTCTGTACACACAGCGAGTTGTTTTTACAGGTCCCAGCAGACAGAAAGTGACGAGGCACCAGAAAATTTTGTGAGAGTGAGACTCTTTGGTGTGTGTTCTCCCCTGTGTGTGTCTCTGAGCCTCTTTAAGGAGGCGGGGGGAAGAGGGCTGGGGGGAGGAGGATGTAGGAGTTGGGCAGATGCAAGTGTCTTCACCTAGAATGATGTCCCTTGCCCTGGGGAGAGAATTTGTTTAACTTTAGTGCTTTCCTAGGACAAATAAACCCCTATTATATCAGTGTAGTGTCTCATCCGACTTCACCAGTAATACATAAGTCTCTAGAGATTCTACAGTTCTTAAGTTAATCTAGAATCTGAGAGATGGAAAGATAGAGAGATGAATTGCTAGAAATAATGGGCAGAGTGCTGACTTTGCACTGAAGAGAAAAGGTAACTCTTTGCCAGCTGAGGCCAGCAGACTTCCCTCATCATGTGTCCAAATGTTTGCCCAGGGTCCCCCAGGGAAGTTTATTGGTCTTGACGAAGGCAGTGCAGACTTGCAGGTAAACATTTTCACATCTAGTTCCTCAATATTTCTTGCAATATTTCACTTCTGTTTTTTTTTTTTTTTTTTTTTCTTTGAAGAAAAATTAACTTTCATCTGTATTTTTTCATCTCTGCAACAGTGTCCTCTCAACTGCCCAGCAGGACCTAAAGGCCCCCAGGGACTGCAGGGTGTGAAAGTAAGGTTTTTGTCTTATTATTTTCTGATATTAACTTTGCTGCAGCAGCATCCTGAATATGTACTGCTCTCTAGGGACACAAAGGACGCGCTGGTGCTCTTGGAGACCCTGGCAGCATAGGGCTACTGGTGAGCCGCACGCTACACAAGTACCTAAGCATGTTTATGTTTTGCAGTGTTTCACACTCAGTCACTGCTGAGAATCACAGGAGGCAGGGATTAGTTCTAATGAAGCCCCCTGAGGCACATGACTGCACTAATCTGGCTGCGATTAGTCAGGCTGGCCCCCGAACCTGCATTCTGCATGCAGTGTGCCAGATGAAAGTGGTGGTGAGGAGCCAGGTATATGAAGGAAAGGATGAGAGAGTCAAGGTTCACACAGACCTCTCACCTCATCGTTTTAAGCAGAGGTAATGAGCAGGCTGAGGGCTCCTAGGGAGCAGCTAGCTGAGTCTGAGGACTTAGCCTCTGATCTTCCCACACAATGAACCTTCTGGCTGTGCTTAGATGCTGAAAACACTCAGCTCACCCTGTAACCACTCCACACAAGCTCAGCCAGGATTTCAGAGGGTCTGCCTTGACTCAAGGTTGCGCTGTCTTTTCTTCCTCTTAAAGACACCCGCCAGGAGCTGTTAACATCTCCAGCAGCTGCTCAGACTAAGACTCAGATGTTAGCTGAGGAGAAATGTTTCACTTCCTGCATGCTAAATCACTTCTGGATAAAAGACTGAGAAGGCCTCTTATCTTTATCTCTTCAACAGCAGTTAACGTTTTGGATAGAACACATTTGTATTATTGTTGGACAACTGTTTTAACACAGCTGACTAAAGATTAAAATATTCATTCAAGACAGCACCTCTTACATATAAAGGTATTATGTGGTATTTTACGTCTAGATATGACTTCAACCTAAAATATGAGCTGACAATCTCAATCATAACTCTCTAAGAAAACAAACAAACTGCTACCACATTGAAGCTAATTTACTTTTCTTAAGTACTTTTGCAAGCAATTAGGTAATCAAGTGACTCCTGATTGTTTTACTCACTGATGCTCCTTTCTATATTAATAACAAAAATAGATTTTTTTTATATAAAGTTGATTAATTTGAGAAACTCCTTTTATAAAGTAAATCAAACTGCATGCATCAATGAGACATAAACTGATGTTTCCATGCCTATTTTGTATATTATCAGGATTATTTTTTTTACCTAAAGTTAATGAAAAAATACAACTCAACTTTAAAACATGATATCTAAGCCAATGCTTTTAGTGGGACGATATGCAATGTTATGCAATCCCATCACTTCAAAATGTTCCCCCTTAGCATACTGGAACTTTTCTCCACCATGCAGCACTTATAGAACTTCTAATCCCGTCTCCACTCTGCCCCACCCCACCACCTGCACCCCGTCTCCCAACCTCTTGTAGCTGATGCACTGATAAAAAAATTGATCTGAAGAAACCCATTTTTTAGGTAAAATACTTTTCATGCAGGGCATGAGGCTGTAGGAGTTTCAGATAAGTGAGGAAAAGTGGAGGAAAATGATGATGGCTGTGATGCCTAGCTGCCTCTTAAAGGACTCAAACGAACTGGAGCAGAGTTGAAGGATAACAGCATGACTGTCATGTAACATGACATATATTTTTAGTTTTTCTTATAAATAATAATTAGCTTTAAACATTTTATTTGAATTTATATCATGATTATTGTAATTATGATTTTTCACAAGCCTAAGTTCTGATGGCACCATGGAAACTGTGTCTGCCATCAGACTGCTGAATGTTGTTTAAAGTGGGGTTTAAAAAAAAAAGCTATGAATGTTGGAAACTAAATCATAAACCAGTTTTATGTTTACATTTTATCACTGCTGCTTACATTTTATCACCTGCTGCACTTTAAAAATGGTAATGTATTGAGAGATGCAGTGATCGAAATTTCTTTTTGTATACACTCTTTGTACAAAATGACACTAAAGTCTGTCTAAGTGTAAATGTGAGAGACATGTAGGGAAAATGGCATGGGCTTGTTAAGGCCAGGAAGGTTTCATAACATTTTTTGATTTTCCTCTTTAACTTTAGTTGCTATTAAAAATAAATGAAAGTTTGTATCATTTTACTGAGAATATTCAACAGCATTGAAAACATATACATTACAGTGTGTGGATGATAATGATGTCTCTGTAAAAACAGATTTATGAAAGAAAATTTCAAAATAAGTTTCATATATTCATCTCTCCATCTCATGGGGGCTGGCAGCCAGTAAGCAGTCTATGGGTGAAAGGTGTGGTACAGTTTGGACAGATCCGTGCCGCATCACAGGGCAAACGAGAAACCAATACAGTTTGATTACTCATGTGATTCTTCAGGGATTCATTATCAAATTGGGGTAAAAAACATTTTTTTAAAGCCAATTTCATCTTTTTTTCTTTCTTTTTTTTTCTTGTGAAAAGATTCCAAAAGTTGCTATAGTATGTGTGCTAAAAACAACTAACCTTTGAATGAGAGCATTAAGGTTTTCTATTTGCAGTCATAGAAATCTGATGATCACATGATTGATGCAAATAGTGGTTGTAAACCCTGTGTGGCAAATGACAATAGTGAATCACTTAGCAGAGCAGTGAGGTATGAATCAGGCATTAGTAACTTTAAATGCTAAGAGTTAATAGTGTGAATATACTGAGCATTGTTTTCAAATAGTTCTTAGATGTAGAATTTTTTTTTTAGCTTCTACTGTATTACAGATAACAGCCAAAAAATTGCAGCGACAAAAGTAAATGCTCTTAAAAATCAACACATCCTAATTGGTTAAAGAATTATGTTTAATTATCTGCTTGATTTTTACTCAGAAATTGAAAATGTAAAGTTCAAAGTTGAAGAAATTAACTGAAAATTCTATAAAATTTCAAATTCAAAGTGTAAAAGAGAGAAGTCTCTCAGCTACTTCACCTCAAAATCCAATATGGCTGACTAGCAGGTAGAAATGCTTACTAAGAAAACTAACTACACTTCTAAATAAACTGTTGAATCCAAGGAAAACTAACTTTGAGTGTCCCTTCTGCACTGAAGATCTGTAATTAGTATTAACCATTAATTACATAAACTATACAACTATGTAAGATCTTGTTCTGTTAAATAATAGTGTTATAACTTTATAAAAAAAAACACTGACACATATTTAGAAGCATAATAAAATCTTTAAAATTATTCAGCAGAGGTTAACTATCTAAGATTAAAAAACGCTGTTTGTTAAAGAGCATATACATATAATCTAAAAATCTAAATTTAAAGCTGGGAATGTAGTTAAAGGTTGGTCAATCAGATTCCAGTTCATAACAACAACTACCAATATTTAAGTTAAATTTCCCCTCTGGAAATTTCACAGTAGAACAGCTCTGACCCCTTTTAACTCCAACCCATTTTCCATTTACTAGCAATGTACCTTGAAGTCCATGTGTTTGTGAGGGAAATTGGGATGTGTGAGGGCAAATTTGGATTGGTCCATTAATTTTTGATTAGCTTGCTCTAGCTGGCTAATTAGCTTCAGCTCGAACTCTATCAAGCTTGACTCAGCCAATACAAAGTATGCAACCATCAAAGGTCGGTTAGCGCATCAAAAGCAACCTAAAAGTGCCTTCAAAAGTATTTTCTCTCAGGTTTAAAGTTTTTTTTAGATGAAATATCATGGAAAGAAAATATAAATGTTTCTTTAAAGTTTAGGAAAATGTGCTATCTAGTGTGCTATCTCAGTTTTCTCTTTCTTCAACAGGGACCTAAGGGAGAAATTGGTATTTCTGGGGAACAGGGCATCCCAGGACCCCCGGTAGGCTGCACAATTCACACTAGTTAACTAACCTGATTTTTTTTCAACTTATGATAACGTCCTAATTTACCAAAACTCACATGAACATGAACTCACATTCATGTTAAAATGCAACTCTCTGTCTAAATGTATACCATTCTCTTTAGGGTCCAATGGGTTTGAGGGGCTATCCAGGAATGATGGGTCCTAAAGGAGAGGCAGTAAGTTCCATGTTTTGTTTCTTCAGTTTAGATGCAGCGTTATCATTTGTTTATTCTGTGGATTCATTGTGATTCTAATTCTGCACTGAGCACCAAGAAGGCAGAACCAGGCCCAACACCTCTACACAAACACCATCCATTAGCAGCAATGGGGACATATGGAAATGATGATAACACAAATCTTTCTCCTTCTCTAATGACTTGGGGTTGTCCGGGTCCACAGTGACTCCATCTGTAGTTAATGATCCACTGTAGCCATCCATCTTTCTGTTAACATTAGCTGAGTTAGCCAAGTTAGCATTTCGGCTACGAGCCAAAACAAGAGTGGCTGGCTCTCTGTGGTGTTCCCATTAGTAAAGTGAGTTAGACCCTAATTGTCCCTTTATCACAATAAATAATAGACTTCTTCAGCTTTACTCTTACTCTGATATCATTTGATTGATGCAAGTTTGTTGTTCTCTATGCCAGGGTCCTCGTGGATACAAGGGCATTGTCGGACCTGTAGGAATTCCTGGACCTCCTGTGAGAAGATCCTCACACTCCCACCCTTAACCACCTATTTGAAAATGAGGTTCAAAATAGTCTACATGTCTCACTTCTCTTGCAGGGGGAGGAGGGACCCCAGGGGGCACTTGGAGACTCAGGAGAAAAAGGAGACAAAGTTGGTGAAACCTATTAAGCTAATTACCAAACACAGATTTCATTCCGGAAAAGTTTACTGGATGTTGTGATTCTGCTCTTGGCACTGGCATTGTGAAAAAACTGAGAAAAAAAAAAACTTTTTGCTGCAGGGCGGCCGAGGAATCCAGGGTCCACAGGGGGCAGTTGGCAAAAAGGGGGAGAATGTGAGTTAAAGCTTTGCTTATTTTGTTCATTGATGTTTGAAAAAAAAATAGGCCAAAGTCCTTTAAATCATCTATATGCTATTCCAGGGTCTTCCAGGTATTGATGGAAAAGATGGAACACCTGGCATTCCTGGAATCAAGGTAAGCTTGCACCTGCGTCTGTAATGATCAAGATCTGGATTAAAGATGCATGTTTACCCTTTTTTATGCTCTATTTTATGCAGGGTTCTCCTGGCCAACCCGGAATGCCTGGTCCCCCTGGTCCTCAGGGGACAGCAGTGAGTGATATTTCCTTATGGTGTCATCCAAATGTTAACATGTACCAGAAACCCTTTCTTGATCTTTCATTTTTCACCATCAAATTTCCATGTTTTTTTTTTTTTCTTAGACTGTTATGTGCTCAAGAATATAAAGTGGGACGTAATTGTGCAATTTTTTTACAAATAAAACAGACAGTATGACAGAATGGTATGACTGCAAACCATGAGAACTCCGGATTTGCTACAGTGATTCAGAGGTCAGGTGCTAAATCTGTTTACAAGAACGCTATTAGTTGTGCATTTAAAATATCTGGCCTTTATGGAAGAGTTAGAAGAAAAAAACCATTAAACCATTGTGTTCTTATAAAAAGAATGGAAAAGTAGCACAGGATTTCACTCAGACTACAGACATCATGCCGAAATGATTAAACATGCTTTACAAGAATAGCTGATCAGTCTGATGGGTTGGATAGAGGTGCATACTATAGAGATATTCTGTAGGAAGAAATCATGTTTGGTGTAGCCAGAACCAGAACGTGGAAATGTACGTTCAAGCATCAAAATAACACTAAATATATATAGCTACACAGCTAGTTTAAATAATAAAGCACATATTAAAATTCAAAACATAAATCATGGACTTCAAAGTCTAGTCCTCAAGGGTTACCATCCTGCTACTTTTAGATGCATCTCTTCTTTAGTCTAACGGCTGAATTCCCTCAGCATACAGGCTGATTCAAAATAGTGAAAATCGGTGAAGACATAAGGACACTTAAGCTAAAGTGGAAATGCATCAGCGGTCACCATGACAAGTGTCAGACAAACAGTTCTGGCAGAAAAGGAGGTAGGAAAAATAAGCACAATGCTTCCTGTTGAATGTCCATTTAGTATAGGAACCTTCTTAATGTCCTTTCTCTCACATGCAAGCTATGAGTTTGCTTACAAAAGAGTTTCTTTTCTACCCTGAATAGTGTCCTTAGTGTTGATGCTGCAAAAGATGAAGGGATATGAGCAAGGATCAGGAGCCAAGAGCCACAATTGGCCCTGTTTGGAATCAGCCTCAGCTGTGCAGAGGTTGGGTAAAAAGCTACTAATATAATTCAGGTTTTTTGGAGATGGGATGCATCTTAAAGTTGTATCTAAAAGCCAGTTAAAAATATGTAACAAATAATGTCCTTGAACCATTGCTATCGCACTGAAGTATTTGGCAAATTTAGTTAAAATTTGTAATTGTTAATGTATGCTGAGCAACAAAAATGTATAAGTTTGTACTCCAGACTTTATATACTTGTTGTAACTCAACTTGTTGACATACAGCACATAGGCCTACTTTTCTTCTCAGCTGGAAAAAAGAAGCAATGGAAAATAAAGAACAATAGGTCGAAGTAAATCATTATATTTTGAACTTCAGCTCTGTTTTGTGGGCAGTCATCCAGGGTAACAGAGACCCTTTGATCCTCTCGGTTTTAAAATACAAACCACCCTGAAATGGAAATCCCCTGCCTCAGCAGACTATTTATCACTATGAAACTAGTGGGAGACACAAACGTGCATGTTTGTGTGTGCAAGCATGTGTGTCCTTGAATAATTTTGACTAAGGGGTAATGGAGCATGAGATGCACACTCTACTGTGTGAGTACTGATGTGAAGCTTAGATTACAACAAACTCAAGTAGTGGAACTTAGCCTGTTTTTTCATTTTTTTTTTTTTTTTTTTTGTCATACACTTAAAAACAAACAAAAAAAGCCTTTAGCCCTGGCTCATAAAGGTTGCTTTATTTTCTCATCAGAAATATCTGCAGCCATATTGACATAAGTACTGCAACCATGCTTGCACTGCAAGTTATACTCTCTACAAATTATAAATCTGTATTAATCCTGCCTTTAGGGCTTACCTGGTACACCAGGGGCAAAGGGAGAACCTGGAGTAAAGGTATCATTTTGATATTCTAAATTTATATTCTGAACTTACAACATATTTCTTCATATTTCTGTTTTATATTTTTTACTGCATTCTGTTTACCTTACAGGGGGAAACTGGACCGAGAGGCCCTGTTGGAATGCCTGGTACACCTGGTCCTTTGGTAAGCATAGGGAACATTTTGAGGAATAATTTTCAGAATATTAAGCTTAAATTTGATACAACCTCGAGAAAAACTTTATTTCTTGTATCACTGTTAGGGTGAACCAGGTATTCCTGGAGAGCCAGGTATGGCAGGAGTCCCTGGACCTAAGGTAAAAATTAGTAATGTCAATAATAGTAATAATTGTTATCATAATTTCCATAGTGGCATGATTGTAAGTTAGACATTCAGTATATTTTTATTTCAATAAGTGCTTTAAATTTTTGTCCCTATATAATATAAAATTTGATATGAATTGATAAATAATCATATAATCCAAACGTAACTTACTTAGGACAGACAGCTGACTTTAAACTACTTCTGCAGGGTGACAGAGGAGAACGGGGACCAGTAGGACCACAGGGACCAGTTGGCAAGCCTGTGCGTTTCTTTGTCTTAATTTATTTATTTATTTATTTTTTCATAATTTTTGTGAACATAAATATGGGGTGAATATTGAACACCATGTTTATATTTCTCAACAGGGAAGCAAAGGAGAAAGAGGGCCAATTGGTATCCCTGGTCCACAGGGACTTACTGGAACTAAGGGTGATCGGGTCTGTGAGCAATTTTTAAAAATCAAAATACACATGCAATATTAGCCATAAAATTGCATAAACATAATGCATATTGTAAAGATCTTGTACAATGATGTAGTTTAGCAGACCTGTCCATTGGGGGCAGTATTTACCTATGAGAAAACTTAAATGAGGTTCACTGTAGAACATTGAATAAGGCAAGCAATATAAATGTTAATCCAAGTATCCTCATCTTCCTTGTTTCGGAGGTGAGACAACATTTTTCTTTCCCCCAATCTGTGATGTCAGTGGCCTCAATCAATATTTAGTTTTTGTGTATTTCGATGGAGAATATACTGTATTATAAATTTGTCCATATCTTTCCTACCAGGGGTTTCAAGGCAAAGTTGGTCCAAATGGAGATGTGGTAAGTAGAACTTCCTGCTTCTTTTTAAAATGTTGGTTAAAGAAAACTAAGCGCTTACAAAATAATTTCCCTTCATGCATCATGCTTTCTTCTACTCCTAATATTTTTCTCTCGGTTATATAAAGGGCGACCCAGGCGTTGAGGGATTGGCTGGTGAGAAGGGTGAAAAGGTAAAGATGGTTAAAGCACAAAGTAAAGCTATTTCAAGCTTCTTGTTGAGAGAACCACAACAAAGTCTTTAAAAACAACATTTTCTTTCTTAAGATAAGAAGTTTTATACAAAGTAGTTGGCTGAAGCAGAGTGATGTATAGCAAAAAAAAAAATCAGAAACCCATTCAGAATGAGAGAAAGTTTGAATTTAAATACAAATGCACATAATAATATAATATAAATTCCGGATAGCAAGAGAACTATCTTTGTAACAAGGTAGCAGCAATTCAAACCAAGACAAAGTTAGATTTTTTTTTTAATTAATCAAATTCTTTGGCCAGTAGTACACTCCTCAGCTAAAGTATGCATTTCTTCTGAAATATCATAATTTTCAAACTAATTTACAAACTGTTATAATGGGATTATATTTGGTCCAGTAAAATTTCATTAAATGATACGCTTAATCAGGATTGATTCTTTACAATATCTTGTTTAAGTGAGCTAGCAGATATGATGATACCTATTAAATGACTTTTCTTCATAATTTTGTAATCAAAATGTATTGATTTCGTAAAAATTCAAAAAATATCCACTGGACTTTGTTTTCAAGATTTGAAGACGTTTCGCCACCTCTCCAGGAAGCTTTTTCAATTCAAATGTCTGGTTCTGCAGTGTGTTTGAGTCTTATATGGAAAAGGCATTGTATTAAGTATACAGTATGAGAAAACTGTAATGACCAGAAAACAGAAGACCCAGAATTCAACCAGAACAACAAGGGATGTTTTAACATTTTATTGGAATGTGAAGCTACGGTAGGTCGATAGGGCTTCACCAGAGTCAGCAACTAGAACTTCTGGAAGGATGTTGGACAGCTGAGTGTCCAGACAAAAAGGGGGATGTTTCTAATGTTGAATTATGGCTCACTAGCCTTCATTGTGTTTTAGAACAGGCTTTGAGAGTTTATAAAGATGTTCGTTGGTGACATCACTAATGAACCTTCTGGATGGATTCCAGAATCCATCCAGAAGGATTTGAAGGAATCCTTCTTTGAAAGTATATCATTGGTCCAAGGTAACGTACAGGGTCAGATCCGTGAGAGCAGAGTCAGGCATTAAGATCAAGTGGCAAATCAGACTTCTGGGTCTAAGAAGATGTCCAAAGTCAAGACCAGGTGATCTGAGAACCAGAGACAATCCAGGGGAGAATCCGAGAGCAAGGTCAGGGCACCTATTCAAAAACATATGACAGGTCCGATAGGTTTTAGGCAGGCTAGGAGAATCGGGAGGGAAGCAAAGGGAGTGTGGCCTAGAGGTGAGGGCATTGCGATTGGAATCCAGAGGTTCTGAGTTCAAGCTCCACTCCCACAGACAGACACTCTTGGTCCCTGAGCAAGACTCTTAACCCCACACTGCTCCCGGTGTGCCGCACAATGACAGCCACTGTAACCCCAAGGGGTAGTTAAATGCAGAGAATTCAGTTCGTTGCTCTGCACTTGTGACAGTGTAATGACAATAAAAACCTGAAAAAAGGAGGCAGAATCAGGCAAGCATTTAACAGCAACACTGGATTAAACTCACCAGTGGTTCATAATATTTTGGAACTAGTGACTAGTCACAGAAAATCGTGAACGTAGCCTTGGTCAACTTGCAGCAGCTGTCCGCTGGGCATGAGCCATGATGGTGGCTTCCATGATGGTTTCCACTTTGATGTGAACACCATCACAGATTCACAGAAAGAGAAAGATATCCTCTGAATTTCTGTCCTCAAACACTGTAGGGTGTGGGACTCCATGCCTGTAAGAGGCAGGAGGGGGAGGGAGCTCTGCACCAGTAAGATTTGTTTTAGCCAAATGTATCCTCCCAACTCAATGTCCAAAATTAAAGATTTGAGTTCACCTGAATGCCATGGAATAGATAAACTTGTCAACAAGACACATATAGGCAGAGTAAATAATAAAATAGCACCCTTTCCTTGAAAATCTGACAAAAAACAAAACAACATTTGAAAAGGATGCACATGGCAGATCTGCAAGTCTGAAAAAAGACATTACACTCAAGCTAAACTTAGAGGCTGCGGCAAAAGGAAATAATCCCTGTGCTAAAGCCACACCACTTGAATTTTAATGATTATTTACACATTCCCTGCAAACCGACTGACCAACTGTTTCCCTTCTCTTTACTTTGATGTTTTTTTATGAAGTATAAAATTTCAGTAAAAACATTTGTGCACTGCAAAATGTTGTTGGGATGTTTTTAAATCTTATGTAGGACTAGTTCAAGTTATGACTCTGACTTGGTCATGTTCTTTTTGTTTTTTGTTTTTTATGTATGCAGGGTTTGTCTGGTGAGCCTGGGCCCAAAGGACAGGTGAGTGTATTACATGACTAGTAGACTGTTTTGTTGACTTTTCATCAATCTATACTTCTGAGAAGGGCCTGAAGTGAACTTTTTTGGCCACCAGTCACTATGATTTATTTATTTTTGTATTATACGAATGTTTTTAAGCCTGACATAGAGTTAAACAGATCAGAATGGTTTAGAATGGTTCTTGAACTTGTACAGAATACACATTAAATTGCTGTGCGGTTATTAACCAACTAAATCTTGTTTGTGACTAGACCTCTATAATTTCAACTGTATCTGACCCGGTGTGACTAGCATTTATAACAGAAAATAGCAGAAATAAAAACACAATGGTCTCCTTTTTTAGCTAACAACTAGCTGCACATCTAATTACCCATGCATCTTTGTCATTGTTCATAATGAGGTTCAACTCTTTTTTTCTTTTCTTTTTTTTTCAGATTTTTTTATTACATCAATTTCAAAATAGGATTGTTAACATTGTACATGTTATAAGTGTCATGATTGGTTTAAAGCTAAACCCACATGCAGAACAAAAACGGAGGCTGAGTAAAAGTTTAACAGACTTTATTGAAGGAAGTTTTCACACAAAGACATGAACTGGTTCAGGTACTGGTCCGGGTTGGGTTCACTGATGTCTGCAGAGACGTACAGTTTGATTAGCCAGGCAGTCAGATGATTAATTGAGTCTTTGGATAATTCAGAGTCTACCTTGAAGAAGTCCAGGCTTTACTTGTGAGAGAGGGAACCGTTGGGTCCAGAGACTGTTGGTTCAGCAGAGTGCACAAGCAGCAGCAGCGTCTAGCTTCTGACTTTGAATGGCAGACCTTGATCAGAGTTTCCAGCTCTTCTCTGAGAGCAGCAGGAGAAATCCAGATTTGAATCTTCAGGTCTGGCTCACCAGGGCTGCTAGGCAGGTTAAGCTCATCCAGAGCTTCAGACTTGAGACAGGTTTCCTGTGAGCAAAGACAGAGGCAGATTAGAATCAGGTTTCTCTCTTGAGATGATTAAGATTCTTTCAGGTAACAGAGGCTCAGGTTTGCTAACCAAACTAGGTCAACACTGCGGCGTTGAAGGAAGGTCTGGCAGCTGCTTATGTAGGGAAGGTCTCCTGATGGGCTGACGAGCTCCAGGTGTGCTGGAGGGCTCCAGCACAGGAGACCCACGGCGCACTCTGCTGGAGAAAGGTGGTACATCCCCAGATCCCAACAATAAGTTTATTTTGCTATTCAAGACAAGTCCAATATTCTGATTAAATAATGTTACGGTAAGCAAAAATAATTAGATAATTGGCAGAATCCAAACCATATTTCACTGTAATGCCATGGTCAGGCAACGATTGGGAAACCCTTTCAAAGAGCGAAGACTAAGGGTTCTGAGTTCTCAAATGATAGGAGCAGACACTCCCCACTGATTTCTCCACTTCCTGGGTTTTCCACAGCATCTGGTCTGATCTCACTTTCTTTGAGCCGTACATACAGCGATTCTAACAGCGCATCTTGTTTGTTGTGAGAACAGCCAGCCGTAAACCTTGTCATTGCTTTCCACCTCACATAAAAAAAAAAACATCTATTTTAAACTGTCCTCATCCTCATCTTTCTTTTGGTCGGTCACAGCCTGTGGCCTCTTCATGGCAGCTATATGTCGCCACATTTTGTTTAAAAAATCTAAAAACAGAGCAAGGCTTGCTTAATAAAACAACACTTTGGTGTGTCAATTTTATGCCCTGCTTCTGAGTGTTCTTTTCTTTACAGCAAGGAATTAGGGGAGACACTGGACACAATGGACCCACTGGAGACCCTGGTAAACCAGGGGACCCCGGACCCCCTGGACTGCCAGGTCCAAGGGGACTTAATGGAGAGAGAGGAGTACCCGGCATGCCAGGAATTGAAGGACCAGCTGTAAGTCTGATTTATATCTTTCAGTTTAATGCGGTTAATGAGATGCTGAGGCTTTTTTTTCCATCTTTCTAGGGCCGTGACCCATCTGACCAACATATTATTGAAGTGGTGCTGAAGATGTTGCAGGGTGAGCATCAGTACCTGATAATACATGTTTGATGTCTGTAGGATAGATTGGCTCATTTCTTGAAAAGGGCTTTCATCTACTGGGCAGTCAGTTGTTAGCATCAAAGAATGATTTTTGCTGTTTTCTGGTACAGAGAGGCTGCAAGCAGTAACAGTAAGTGCCAAGAGGGCTGTGCTTGGTGGTGCGGGTGTAATGGGTCCTCCTGGGCCCCCTGGGCCACCAGGAGCACCTGGTCCTCAGGGGCCACATGGCCTACCTGGCCCCCGTGGTATCCCTGGCATGATTGGAGGACCTGGGCAGATTGGAAACACGGGTCTAAAAGGTAAAACTAATCTACATTGGAGTTCCTATTTACATATTTCCTATATGTTATGCTTATGTCTGTTTTATCTTCTTCTCTTCCCAGGAAAGAGAGGTCCAAAAGGACAGAGAGGAGATCCAGGTAAACCTCACCCAGGTCAACCAGGACCTCCTGGGATACAAGGTAAAAAAGTCCTTTTCTAAGTTCTACTTATCTAGTTATAGTTAACTGTTTGTTTCCCAGACATAGCCACCTATAGAGCCAATTTACCATTACCTTTACTAAAGTATGCTATATGCAATGGAAAAACAGTACTTATGGATCAGTGCTTTTAAACTTCCAATCAGCCTCAGCAGAGGGCTGCTACCTTTGAATCTGCTTTTGCTTATCAATACATTTTTGTTATTCAATAACTACTTGAAAGCAGTGTGAAAATCTCTTGTAAATCTGAAATAGACTTCTAAGCATAGAAAGAAACTATAAAAAGCAGCCACTACCCATTTATCACCTCTTGAATAAGAATTTGCAATGCTTCTATTAGTTGTTATGAAAACAGTCTTAAAAGGATTATCATTTAAAATGAAGTGTCTAGGTTTTGTGTTTGCTTTTTAGCCATGGAAGCAAACATGGACTGTGTCCTTAATTTGCGAACAAATGCAACCTCTTTCTATGAAGGTTTTATTATACTACATTTAGGTCTTTGCTCATTGGAACAAAAAATAGTTTTTTTTTTCAGAAATAAATTTCAGAAGCAAATCCAATAACATATCTGTGAAGATTCTCAGTCATTCAGGTCATCGTCAAGTTTGAAAAAGTTCAGTCTAGGCAACTGGATGCAAATTTTTTTAGAATTTCTCATCTCATCCAAGAGGCTTCTTCAGTTCTAACTAGTGGTGGGGAGCCATCAGAACCTCCTGGCAACCATTAACATCCCA
The DNA here is from genome assembly GCA_030533445.1 of Cyprinodon diabolis. Classification (NCBI taxonomy): domain Eukaryota; kingdom Metazoa; phylum Chordata; class Actinopteri; order Cyprinodontiformes; family Cyprinodontidae; genus Cyprinodon; species Cyprinodon diabolis. The sequence continues at coordinate 16,121,657 of CM060074.1, forward strand.
CAATGTGTTTTTTTCTTTTCATTTTCTTTATTTAAATAGTTTTTTTGTTTTTCTACTAAATTTTGATAGAGGCAATGCTCTTGACAAGCTGCCACTGGATATGAAAATTTTATATTATTTTCTAGAATCAGCAACACAGTTTTTGGTAGTTTTTAGCCTTTTAACCACACAGAATTATTTTCTACAAATGTTCTTCAACATGCATCTATAACTGACAATTCCCTAAAACATGCTCCAAGAAGGCTGAGTGCAGTGTGAACAAAGTCAATTATGTCTAAATCGTGTCCAGATCATAAAAAAATCCAAATCTCAAGCTGTTGTCCTGAATTATTTTGTCATTTCCTCATGACATACATCTTCTCCCAAAGAAGTATTCTATATTTTCAAAAATGATTATCAGCAGTCTAAATTTATTCCACTGTACTTCGAAGATGGATTTTCCAAATGTGTATTAATCATCTATGACCTGTTATATCATTCATACGTTACCTTTAATTTATTGAATATGCATTGCAGAAAAGTTTGAATTCAGTTAGATTTCCGTCAAGGGAAAAATTTCCATGTCATGGTTCATAGTTCATATTTATTTATTCACAGAATTTTTAGCTGCAGCAACCTTTTCACCTTAGTACTACATAAAAGCACATTTGCACTGTGTATACTGTGGCCTTTTATTTACAATTTAAAATGTCTCTTAAAAAAATTATTACACAAGGGAACCAGTGGTAAAGAAGATAAAGGAGACAATAAGGCAAGTAAATGACTTGACATTATGTCATTTGCTAATAGATAGGATCCTAAAAGGCATTTTAAAGGCATCATTAACTCCAGCACTATAACAGAAGCTCTTGATCGGGATGTGAGAAGATTGCAATGGTACAAACTAATTCAAGTTAAAGGACATTTATTCCGTTCTGCTAAGATAACCACAAGTTAAATGTATAAATGTATTCCCTTATTAATTTGATCATTGTATCTGTTTGGGTTTCAGTCATCAACATGCAAACCACTCAGGATTTTTTTTATTAATCTTCTGCATTAACAGGTCCTCCTGGTGTTGATGGTGTTGCTCGAAATGGTAGGCATGGTGAAAGAGGACCTCAGGGAGCAGCAGGCGAGCCAGGTCGTCCCGGTAAAGCAGGGCCCCCGGGTCTCCCTGGGTTCTGCGAAGCGGCAATGTGTCTGGCTGCATCAGCATACACCTCACCAAGATTACAAGAGGCAGGGACGATCAAAGGACCCAATTTTTAGAGAACCCTCTCTCTAAATCAACTGCTGGGGAGGGAGTGAAAGAGGAAAAAAAGTGACTGCTCTCCTTAGTTGGACAATATCGGGAAAAGAGAGTTCGGGGGCAATGATAGTGACTGGATGTTAAGGCCCCCCCGACTCTACTGAATATTAGAATTTGAAGTTTTTGCCTGTGGGATGTCAAGATCTCAATCCCACATGTCACCATGACAACAGCAGTTCACAGCCACCCACATCTTTAAGAAGTCTCCAGTGTTTTTGGATGATGTCACTGTCAGAGCCATCCAAATACCATATTCCTTTTCTAGCAGTGAGAAGGGATCAGATTCAAGCTAAAACTTTATATTTCTTTCTACCACACTATATAGGCTGGGAGATGTTGTGAGATGCACAATTTTGCCAAAAAAAAAATATATATATATATATGGTGAAAGCTGCATTTCTTAACACTGTCTCTCAGATAGTTAAGAGTAGATTCAATGATTTGTTTGTTTTGAAGGTCAGATACCCTTTCTAAACTGGATCATCAAATGTTAAAATTTACAGAAAGGACCAATAAATAATTACAGGCTCAATTTTCATTCAGTAATGTATTATAAAACATATTTCCTATTCTGTAAGCTTGAGTAAAATCCTTGATATAACTCATGTAAATTGCTTACTCCCTCCTCCAATCCCCCACTTTCTACCTAAGTCTCATTTTAGAAACTAACAACAAGTTTTATCTCTTTCTCTTGTTGCCTGGCAACAGGATATCCTGAAAGGCACTCCCATCTCCCACAATGCAGTGCTGTAAATCTTTGTAAATGTGTGTTGATTGTTATGTGCAAGAATAACGTGCAGATCCTTCAAACTAATGACTTTTCCATAAAACAATTAGTTAACGGTTCAAATGTGCTTTAAATGCCACTGTCAGATTTCCACAGGATGACTCTTTTATGTCACTTCAGAGAAGCTATTTATTATTCTTGATATAATCACCTGTAAAGACATGGGGAGGGGAAAGGGAGGAGGGGTTGGTCATTTCTGGATGTTTCCTCTTCTAAAGCCAATAAAGTGGAACCTTTTGTAAAATCCAATCTTCCTCTGTATCAGTGTTAGGAAGATATTTAATATATTTGAGATGCTTTCACATCCTTGCAATATTACAACTATTGATTAATGCATGTAAATAAACTCCCTTGCCTCACATATTCAGCTCAATCAACGTTTGGTTCACTGAGCCCAAAAATCAACATTGATTGACTAAACTGTGTGAGCTTTAATATTAAATGTGGTTAGCATTGACAAGCAACCATTTATTTTTTATCAAAACCGAGTTAAAAAGCTTATAAAGTATGAATGTGAATCTATGCTTGTTAAAGGTCTGTTTTACTTAAAGGAACAAAATAAATTCAAACATGCAGTACTCCCTATACTGTGTAGATATGGATATCTAGAGAAGTGGATGAAAATAGCTGCTGAGGTATAAAGGTACAAAAGCATAAAGACTTTAATTTTCTTCCCGAAGACACAACGTGCAACTACCAAAATGTAATTATGCATTGAACTAAAACAAACACAAAATAAAATTACAAAAAGTAGCTATAGAATGCAAACAGGAATGGAGAAACTGCATGGTCAATAAGAAGCAACTACTAGCAGGCAGTAGCTCATTCAGCTAGCAGAAAATGAATAAATCATGGTAGAAAGGGCATATTTTCTACCCTCTAGGATAAGTCCTTGAGAGGTCATGAGGTTGGGACACCCACCAGAATCTGGAACATCCCTTATGGCCCTCAGCTAGCCTATTATACCTTCTGAGGGGTGCTGTGTGGTGTGGAGGGACTTCACTGCCCTCTAACCACTGCACCAGCGGCGTGCACGGACAGTTAAAAAGGGCACACACTGGAAAAATTCAAAATCTAGATAAGTCTTTTTTTTTCTTAAAATAAGTGCATTTGTTCTTGAATTAAGGAGGTAAAAGAGACATTTTGCCAATGGAACAAGACAATTTACATTCAAAAACACAATTGCATTGTTTTATTTCAAGTGCATTTTATCTACTGTAACTGTCTTATTTTAGGGGTAAAAAATACTAATTCGATTGGCAAACTATCTCATTTATCTGCTCAAATTAAGGGTAAATACACTTATTTTAAGAATTTTTTTTTTCTTTTTTCTAGATTGTTTTTCCATTACATATAGTAATGGCTCCCTAAGGCGTGCTTTAACTTTTGTTTTGGCTTACAAGGGGGCAATTTAAGCAGCATTTTGGCTCCTGAGGGAACTTTAGCATACTGTATATTTTCTGGCTCCCAAGAAGGAACATTTGCTCACGATTTGGTTCCTTATAAGGCACATTAGCATGCCTTTTGTCTCCCAAGAAGTCACTTTGGCACTCGTTTTGGGTCTCAAGAGGGCACTTTAGGCAGAGTTTTGGCTAACAAGAGGGAACTTTAACATGTTTTCGCATCGGAGAGGGCACTTTCACTGCTTTGTGTTCGCAAGAGGAAACTTTGACATGCATTTCCGCTCCTAAGTGGGCGTTTTAGCATGTATTTTGGCTCCCAAGAGGGTGATGTAGCACGCGCTTCTCAACAACTGGGCCAAAAGGGGAAGGGGGGGTCCACAAAGCCAGTCTACATCCTGAGACCCTCCATGTCCTTTGGAAGGATCCAGTTGTAGGCATAAGAGAGGAATCATAACATGAAGGATTTATAAGAAGATAAAAATTTACAGAGCTTTGGATGGAAAAAACGCAAGAGGAACCATAGAGTATGGTCTACAGCAGTAGTATCTGGTCAACTATAACAAGGAAAAACATTTTCAACATATGCGGAGGGATGATTGCACACGTAAGTTAATTGAACTGAGTGCATAACATCTGTGACACAAGCCTAGGATAATGAGAAGCTGGAAAGGTAGGTTTCCTTTGTATAATTAAGACAAAGGACTCTGTAACATGTACAATTCAGAACATTAACACAACCCAACATAACAATGAATCCAGCATCATCCACTGTGGAAGATGCATTTTATTTTGTCTTTATTGTTCTTTATACCGGGATTTAAGACACTTTTTAATCAACTCAGCTAAAACGGTCTGATTTATTTTGGAAAGATGAAGCAGACATGTTGAAAAGCTGGCTGTTTAAAAATCATGTTGTTGCTCTGTCAAAATCCGTGAAGAAGGCCTGGCATTTGTTGTATCCCATATGATAAACCATTCTCTCTGTATGTATCTAAAATTCCCTAGATTATTAATATGTCAATGTTTTTTTTTTATTCTTCCATGTATTGTATATTATTCTAAAGTGTCTAATAAGCCCCAAAGTTCTTGGCTCCAACCAAGGTGCTTGACTCTTAAATAAAAAATAAGTCAATAAAATCAAATCATCCAAAAGGGAACAACAGAGAAATATGAAGGAAAAACAAAATATTGTCAATGGAACATAGCTTTTGAAATAACACATCGGCTAAGGGAGCCATAAGGGGGCTGTAGAGGGATATAATGTGGTGGTGAAGTGAGTTTCATGCTTGATATTTGTCCTCAGTGTATACAGCATTTTCATCCCTCTGCTTGACAAAACACCCATGTGTGAGGCGATGAGTAAGCTGAGTGAAAGATCAGAGGATGACACCAGTGAATATTAGGAGTACAATCTTTGAACCTGAAACTAAGTTACCTTACTTTGGTTAGAGTTCAAGTAGATGTTTACAGTAAATATTGCTCACTCCCACAAAGCTTTCAAACATTTCTTTAAAACAAGAAAATGCTTCTCTCATTTCTGCTTACAATTAATTTCAATATGGCTTCCTTTGCTCTTAAGTATTTTTTGGATTTTGCCACAGCACAGGTATGGACTGGCAGTTTATGTCAAAAATCAACCCAATTCAGAAATTGATCATAAAAATGCTGAAAACTATTTTTTTGTAGGTTTAAGGTTAGAAAAACTGGTACCTGTGATGTTTTGTGCAATAGCATCACTAAATTATATTCTGACTTTTTTCAAGAATGACAGCCTACAGTAAATGCTGCCTTATGCAAATTTTTATCATCTGGCACTCTGTAGTAAAATGTTCCTCTCCAGCTACCCTTTTCTAAAAGTTAAAAATAGATGGTGAAGTTCCTTCCAAGAGCTCTTGCTTATTTGCTGACCACTACTTATCCTTGATGGTCATACTTGGCCAAAAGCTGATTTGATTTATAATACCTCAGCAAAAAAAAAAAAAAAAAGAATAGAGAAAAACTGATAGGCAGTAGGTACATATTGTCAGTTTATGGCAGGCCAGCCCTTTGACACAACAGTTGAGGGTCAAAGTCTGTCACTCATAACAGCGGTCCTGAAAAATTCGCAAAAACCGTGGAAGTGATTCTAAATATCTAACACTGAAAATCTAGTTAGTCATTTTGTGTTTTACATATTTTAAAAAGAATATCATATTATAAGCTTAACTTCAAAACACTTTTCATTTTCATCAATAGAATTTAATGTGAAAAAGAAAAAAAAAAAAAAAAAAAATATATATATATATATATATATATATTTATATTATTAGGGGTGGGCTGTGGGCTGATATCGGCATTATCGACGCAGCACATTAACACCAGTCTCTTATTGGGTGATAGAAAAAAAAATATCGCTGTTAATCGATTCTCACAGCTGGGTAGGGAGCTGGATTTATAGCTATGACCTAGCGCGGATGTATATCTGGGGACGAGAAAAAATTAGTCTTGTGTGTAGGCGTACTGTTCACACATCGAATGCGACGTGCTAACATGCATGCAGCTATAATGCGAGTGGGTTTCTTAAGGGAAAATTTACATTTAAGAACACCCATCAGCAGAGATGGGAAGTAACGAAGTACAAATACTTCGTTGCTGTACTCAAGTAGATTTTTCTGATATTTTTACTTTACTTTACTACTTATTTTTATGGCGACTTTTTACTTCTACTCCTTACATTTTTAGACAAATATCTGTACTTTCTACTCCTTACATTTTAAAAAATTGGCTCGTTACTTTAGTTTTGAATCATTTCAATGGAGTTATTATATTTTACGTCATCAATACCAAATTCAATCTAATTGGATGGGAATCTACGTTGCATTTGACGCACCATTACAAGATGAATCGACAGATTCGGTGGTATTCATTCGCGGCAAATCATTGCAGCTTGGTGGCGGTGGCGTTAGCATTGTAGTATGGACGACGAGATGATTGAAAATAAACACAAAGGAGATCTAGTCCTATAGGCAGACATCCATTTAAAATGTAGGCAACAGCATGAAAAAAGTGGTTTCTACTTTTACTTTTATACTTTAAGTAAATTTACAAGCCTGTACTTTGTTACTTTTACTTGAGTAAAGAAGTTTAATCAGTACTTCCACTTTTACCAGAGTATTTTTTAACACAAGTATCTGTACTTTTACTCAAGTACGGAAAGTGAGTACTTTTGCCATCTCTGCCCATCAGCATTGTTGAAGATGGTGGGCTCGAGCTTGTTCTCCAGGTGGCCACAGATGACCCATCTTACAAACTACCTGCAAGATGAACTATCAGGAGGAGAATACATTACAAGCACATCACGGAGAAAGCCGCAACGGATTACCATAAGATTATTTTTGCTTCTTGATGACAGCTTTGGTGAGTGTGGTTAAAGAGGGACACTTTTTGAAAATGTTTGTTCATTGGTATCATGTGATGCATTTTGGAAACGATAGATAAGCCCCGTGTCTAATGCCGCCTGGTTTGAGAACCCTTTTCAAACACTTACTTTTACTTATTTAGATAGCACACACACATCATCCTTAACTTATTTATTCTTATCCTTAACCTATTTTATTCTTATCCTTGTCTTATTTTGTTCTTATATAATAATAATGATAGTAATTGAACTTTATTGATCTCACATTAGAGAAATTTACCTCTGCATTTAAACCCTCCCCTTGGGGAGCAGTGGGCTGCCATCGAGGGGCGCCGAGGGAGCAATTGGGGTTTAAGGGTCTTGCTCAGAGACTCAGAGTGGTAGTCAGTGGGAGTGCTTTAAAACTTTAATTTGCAAAGAAACCCAACACAAAACCGAAAAAAAAATAAACTAGAAAATTGGGCGACAGGAACAAACATGAAACTAAAACCAGTGATATGTAACAGCAAAAGTAATTGTGAAATGTGATACAGCTGGATCTCTGTTGAGTGAAAGTCAATAGAATAAATGAATGAATTGGAAAAAAAGTGATTCAAATGTTTTTCTCAAACACCAGCCAAGTAAAGCATAACATTTCTAAATAGGGCTGCATTGAAATAAAGTAAGAGTTAAATACACTTGATGACCTTTAGGGACCTAGTTACAAAAGCCAGTTTGTCTTGTGTATAAATACAAAATTGCCTCTATAAATAATTGTTCTTTTGCCAAAACATTTTTTTTTTTTGCATTTGAAAGCTGCTTATAGACACATAATCATTTTACATTTGTTGCAAAATAACCACTGGGACTTTAAAAAAGCTACCTCAAAGGAGTATCAAAAGCCAATATATATATACACATATAAAAATATGTACAAAATAATCCATCAAGGAAGTCTGCCTAAACTAGATGTGCAGGGGTTTTCTCTTTCAAGTTAGATTTGTTACACCTCAGACACCTCAACAGTGACAACATTACAAATGCATGGGGTCTACTCAAAATGGAATTGTCACAGAAAGGGAAAGGAGAAATAGAAGCAATGCACCAAAATAACTGTTTGTTTTGTTGACAAAGGTAGAGAAAGAAAATAATTAATGGCTGATACAGAAAAGAATAAGAACAAAAGACCAGAATATATGAAGGACAGAAAAGGTTAAGGCTTTTGTATATTTGTTTTAAAAAAATATATTGAGGGGAAAAGGAAAACAAGACAGGGCTATAGCAATGAAATGGCATTTAAAGTAAAAGAAAAAGATGCAATCACTGCTTATGTGTCTTTGGGGGCCTCATATCCAGTGGGGCCTTTACGCTTTGCTTAGATCTTTTTGGTGAACCCATGTGAAAGTTTTGCTTTGTGGTATCTGGTCCAATTAAATCTCCTTGGGTCCTTGAAATCAATTTTCTTATTTCTTCAAATGCTTGGGCCTCCTTCTTCAGTCTTCTTTCCCTTCGTCCTGCAGACCTTTACCAAGGACCTTTGATAGGTGGGCCTTTGGGGCTATAGTCTACTTGATGACTCATACAGTCTACTGGATTGCAACGGCCTTCCTTCCCTTTGGATCCAGGCTGTCCAGGAGGGCCTGGTATGCCAGGAACACCCTGCTGGCCAACAGGTCCGGGAGGTCCCATTTTGCCATAGCCTGGGGGGCCTGGAACACCTAGAAGAGGAAAAAAGAGGGGGAAAAATATGTCACTTTTTTGTATTTGTTTTTTTACATCTAGAAAAAAAAAGAACTTAATGTAATAGATAGAATCAAAGAAGTTCATAATTACAAAGTTGAAAAGGGCTTTATGGTCTGATACAAAAAGAAAACTAAAAAGTGTGTCTTGTAACTGTTTTAAGAAGTCATCTCATGAACAAATGTCCATATGTGTGTAACTGAGCTGTGCATAAATGTCTTCAAGGTCTGTAAATTTGACCAAAGAACACAAAACTATCAATGATGGAGTTGGAGAGAGGTTTAAGCGGGGTTGAGTGATCTTAGTACAGTTCAATCCATAACCTGGAAATTGAAAGAGACAACACTTAACAGATGCAGTATGATAACCCTAGATGTGCTTCAAAGACCTGCAACTGAGGTAAGAAGATCTCTCATGAGGACAAGTTTGTGTGCTCTCAACAAAGCCAACACATGAGGAAGAGTTAGAAGAGGAAAGTCATTTATGACAGATAATTAAAAGATTTGCATTTAAACAATCGTCAGGGAGACACTGTAAACATCTGAAATATGCTCTAATATGAATATATTCTAATTAGACGACCAAAATGTACATTTTATTTGCACTCAAATAGAGCAACCTATATGGCCAAATCCTAAAGCTGAACATCACTGTCAATTACCCACCCCCCCTCTACGAAACATGGTACAGAGAGTGCTTTATGCTGTGAGGGAGCTTTTCATCAGGGATAATAAAAAACTGGTAAGAGTGGATGGGAAGATGGATGGAGCTAAATAAAGGACAAAACTGGACAAAGAACTTTCAGCAGATACAAAAGATATTAAACTTAGAAGGGTACTATCCAGTTTTTTAAATAAATATTTATTTACAGAAAAAAACTAAAAGATACAGGCCCCTTTTACAGGACATTTATTTTTCCCTGTATAGAGTTGTCCTGCTCTATTCTTTTGTAGTTATTGTCAGTATTACAGGCGCACAAAAGGAACTAACAAAGCCCTTCTCTGTTTCTATTTGAGTACAATATTCTTCTCCTTATTTAACCTTGATAGAATTCATTCTTTCAATCTGCAAATATATCTTAAAATTGGAGGTCATTGTGCAGGGACATCCATATAATCCACAGTTTTTCACTCAGAGACCACTATGAGAAATTTATGATTCTGGTTACTACAATATGAATTTTGTAATATAAATAAATGTGTTTTCTTTGGTCTTAATGAATAATAAACTTCACAAATTAAAAAGAAATCCATTTAGGAGAGGGTCAGAATCACTGGAGAAAATTCCAGAAGAATGACGGCAAACATTAAGATTAATTGACATCAACCTCATCTGAAATTATGTAAAAAGGAAAATTAAGTTTACTGAAAATGTTCAAGTACATCTGTTGTTAGGGGACCAAGAATACAAAACAAAACATGAGTCATCTGTATTCCTTTGAAGTGAACACATTTGCTTTTCAAATTCAAAATTTAACAAACAACTTCATGAGATGTGATAATAGCTGCCAGTTCTCTAATTCAAGAAATGCTATCTGAACTCTGGGATGATTAAGGATGATTGGATATGCTGAAGTGATTTGAATGATTTAAATTAATAATTGTGAGTTTAACACAGTGAGACTTTCAAATCATTCCATCACACTGCCTATTTCTACATCATTAACCAAGGAAAAACATAAAAGAATTTGGAAAAGTTGCTTAAATTGAGCAAATTCTGGGTTTTACCTTGGACACAGGAGGAAATTCCACACAAAGTAACTAAATTGTTAACCATGTAATTGATCCTGATGAAAAGTGAGGGGAAAACTGCTTGGTTGGATATATTTGAATGTGTTTACCTAAGTCAAACAACTAAAAATAAAGGAGAACAAATCCAAAGTATTATCTAGATCAAAACTTGGTATTGTTTAGGTCAGGCATCCCCAAAGTCGGTCCTCGAGGGGCGCTGTCCTGCAGGTTTTAGATGTTTCCCTGCTTTAGCACAGCTGATTATGATGATTGCAGTTGAGAAAAAGCCTGTTAATCGACTATAAATTAAAATCAGCTGTGCTGGATCAAGGAAACCTTTAAAACCTTCAGGAAAGCGTCCCTCAAGGACCAAGTTTGGGGGTGCCTGGTTTAGATATTTAAAAACTAATTGGATGTATTACCTGGTGCTCCGGGTGGTCCTATATCTCCCATCTCTCCGACACCCTTGTCACCCTTTGCTCCTGGTGGACCTTGAGGTCCTGCCGAGAGTAAGAGATATTTAATACATGGGAGATAAATAAAAGATTCATATTATTTTGCATAATGCTAATGAAAAAAAGCAAAACAAAACAAAATAAACTGTGAAATCCATTCACCAGGGAGGCCTTGTCCTCCTGGCCGGCCCTGCCTGCCGATCTGTCCTGGAAGCCCTGGAGCACCTTGGGGTCCAGGAGTACCGGGAACACCGTCTTTTCCTGGGGGCCCCGGTCGACCGGGTGAGGCCACCATTTCTACTGGCATCTGCATGCGAGACATGTAGTATCCCATTCTCTCTAAAAGAGGGAGCACATTTAAAACAAACATTATTTTATTTTCCAAAGAATAAGCAGAATTAGTTTTTAAAAAAGGCCTAATTTACAAAGAAAATGGTGATTTAATGTGTGTAAAAGTGCTTTATTGTTCATACATTGAATATTTGTGTATAACCTCACCATCAAAGATCTTGATAACCTGTTGCCGAATGAAGTTTTTGATGTCATCATAGTTGACGAAAGCCTATTAAATAAAAGAAGAAAAAGAAAATTTGACTGACAAAAACAAACAGGGAAACATTAATCAGGCAGATAATCAGAAAATGTATTATTTGATTTATAGTGAGTGCTTGTAGACAACGTATGGAAATAAAACAGGCTGCAGATTACATAAATTAGAATAAAAATAGTGCTGTGAGAAGAGTGAAAGAAGATCTCACATCGTTTCCTGGTGGCCCTGGAGGACCAGGGGATCCTGGTTGTCCATCAGAACCTGGACTTCCCCTTTCTCCTCTGGGTCCAATCGGGCCCATCATGGGTTGGGCATCCTTTGCAGAATACATCCCGCCTCCTGGTGGACCTGGTCTACCTCGCTCTCCTGGAAGACCCCTTTGTCCAGGGGCCCCCTGTTCGCCCTATGATACAGTGCATATAGTTCAAAGATATTATTTATGGAAAAAACAAAAGGATATATCTTTAGTGTTTTAGATAAATCATAAATATTATACTTGACTGTTATGATTCTAGTAGTACGAATAATAATTATGTTATTACATGCAAAATAATTTTCCCTTAGAGTCAGCAACACAGAGTCAGTTACACATTTATGAGTAACCCCAGTAAAGATGTAACTAATATAAAATCTTTTTTTTTAAAATATGATATTACCTTGAGTAAGTTTATACAAATCCAATTGTACATTTCATTTATATAAGATGTTGCAAAATAATAGCTCCCCCCCTTTGTTTTCTTGTGGTGTATATTTATGGCATGACAGAATATCTGCACAAACAGCAGGCAGAGAAAAAAATACATTTTCTATCCCGCCGTCTCAAATGAAAATATGAGAAGTGTACTCTAGCAGTATGTTAAATTTAAAAATGGGCTTTGAGATGAAAATAAAGATAGTGCTTCTCTTCAAAGAGGTACTTCAGGTGGATTTTTGCATGAAAAATTACATCAATATTCAGGGAAGGACCCCAAACCCACTGTTATATACTGCCGAATTTGTGATGCTGCAGACTTGTTTTTTTTCTTCCAAAGACCCTTGAAATCTTTCTAGAATGCATTGCTGATGAACTCCTTCAAATCCAGACAACTGGTGGTTTTTGTTATTAAACTTAAAATGGGTTGCCAATTCATGTTCTTATAAGATGATTTATCCCAATCAGAACAGAAATGGGTCTTTTTTCCATATTCGTCTGAGTTCCCAGACATAAATTTAATAGAAATTTGAATTTAATCAGGGGTCAGTTTTGAGAGGATCCAGGGCTTAAAACAATCTAGAGCATTGATGGCATAGACAAATCCTAATAGCCCAATGTCTTGCAACCTTTAGATGTAGCTTTACCCTACACCCTTGAATTAAATGGCTAAGCTAGTTCTCTTTCTACGTGAACTAGTTCAAAGTTCAGTTCACACATTTTAAAATGAACTAGTTCAGTAAATAGTTCATAATTCAAAATTTTGAACTACGTTCACAGTTCCAAAAAATGAACTAGTTCATAGTTCTTTTTTTTTCATATATTGCTCAATTACACCATAGCCTACTGTAGAACCACAGACAGCAATTATTTTATCAGTTGTAACACTGAAACTGTGCGTCAGATTTCATCTTCATATCCAGTTTTGAATCCTTATCCAACCAGGGTTTACATTAGCATTGAGGGGACAGCATTTCCCCATTGTTGCTTTAATGATTTGTTGCTGTACATTCACTTCACACTAGTAGCAGCTGCAGCTTTCACCCCTACAGTATATTCTCAAAAACATCAGGAAAAATGTGCTGCTTGAATGGTCTTTTTTATGAGGAATTATTAAAAGAAAAACAGGAAAGTAGTCTTTAAGGAGCAAATTTTTTTTTAATTTTAATATTTCTTTCCATTTGAAATTCCATTTCAGTACATATGCCGTTTCAGATTTGATTTGGATGTTACTGAAGTGCGGATTTTTATACTGAAAGCCGGCGGGCAAAGTTTGCAGAGAAATGTAAGATTGTTGCCATCATCCGCGCTGCATTTTGTTTTGATGACGCACGCGGCTGTAGGCTACGACACTGATAGCTGGTGTTGCCAGATTGGGTGTTTTTCCCGCTACATATTAAGGCCTGTTTATGGTGTGATTTAGCCGGGGTTTCGCCTGGAGGACTCTATAGAAATCTGGCAACCTATTGAATGGAGTTGAACTGAGAGAGCGTGCCGTTCACAGACACCAGAACGAACGAGTTCACAATAACGTTCATCAGGCAGTAATACAGTACGTTCAGTTCACGTTCGCCCAAAATATGAACGAGTTCATGAACTTTCGTTCAATGAACGCGTTCAGGCACAACACTGACTTAGACACTGTCATGCTCTATAGAGCTCTGCCAATGAGCTAATATTTTAGTCAGGTATGTTGAGACAAAGACTGAAAGTTAGAGGACATATGTGCCCTAAAGGACTGGGGAAGGAATGAACAAAGATCCCTCTCTCTGTAACCTTAGAATATAATCGGTGTAAACTCAGTTATGGCTATTGGTAAAATTAGGTTGTGAAAAGATGTACCAATAATTACTGCACCACAACGAACTGAATATGTCGCAAATAATGCTTTGAGTTCTGTTTAAAAATTGTTATAATGTTATTATATGTTACTGAAAATCAATATCAGTTGACTTGTGGCCTTCTCTACCAATGGGGTCAGTTAAATTAAATGGCAAGGTGACCCTTTTTTCCCTTCTTTTTTTACCCAACTCCACCAAAACGTATATGCTGAGATATCATTTGATGATGTTTAGTAGTTTTTTACTATTTTAAGATTCAGGTCTTTTAAAGACAGTCTTGCCCTACATCTCTATCACTTTCCACACAGCAGCACTTACAATGCAGACTGTGTAAACACGCTCAAAAACACTCCCGCTATATTAGCGACAGTGATTTATCGAGGACAAAGCAGCCCATAATGGACGTCTAATGTTTACACGTCACCAACAGACAAGAGCTTCCTGGAATAAAGAGGAGTGAGAAGAATAGAGGGTCCCGTTCTTGTCTTCCTGCTCTGTTCTGCACTGCTAAAACCCTAACAATGCTGTCCTGTCAGTGTGACAAATAGCCTCATCTAGCATCTCCTCTCAAGCTTAATAGCATTATCCCAGAAGCTGAAGAATAACTCTATCGCCATGCCCACGTACTGTAAGCTACTGTCCTCGCAGAGATCCAGCAAACTCCCTGGATACAGAGCTAGGGAGTTTGCTGGGTGCAAGGCAGGGAACCAGCCTGCCAGTCTGAAAAGGAGGGAAAGGCATGGAGTACGGAAGAGGTCCGCTGTGGGATCAGAGGGTTAGTGAACTGATGACGATTTAAGTGTGAATGCTGAGTGGGCTAAACCAGCAGAGAATTGGCCCTTTCAAAACCATTGTGTGCCAACAAAAGCCTACCTGAGCTCTAGCAGAAAAGAGAAAACTCTCTCTGATTTCATAGTCTCAAGATGCAGTGAATAGCAGACACTCTGGTATGACAAGAAATAGTCAAAATCCCTAACGCTTACCTTTTGACCTGGTTGTCCACTATCCCCTGGAAGGCCTGGTGTTCCCTACCAAAAGAAAAAAAAAAGGATTTTCAAAATTGCTCATGCTTAGCCAGGTTGGATAGACTATCGCTGAACAGTCCAATGTCCTTTTTCAGCTACTACAGATGTTATTATAGAGTTTCCCCTGTATTCAGCTCCAAAAGAGGAGCTTTGCTGCAAATTTCTGTAATGGTGGGTTTCTCTGACCAATTGATTTTTGTCCATCTTTAAGACAAAAACTGATTTTTAGTGTATACAAGTAGTCATACAAAGAAACTCTGATAATTCTGGTGACTCTCAGACGCATGTGGTTGCCCTAGATTTTATTTAGGGGTGTCAGAGTAAATGAGACTGTCGACACACATTACAATGTCCACACATAATAAAAGCAAAAAGAATAAAGATAGCATTATAAATTAGGCAGCTTTTAGGTGATAACAAGTAAAAGGTTACAAAATAATTTATACATTCCACCACATCAGGCTCTCACCATAAGAATTTATGAATCACAAACAGCTAGAGGCTACTTACGTCTTTACCAGCAGCACCATCACTGCCAGGCTCTCCCTAAAAGTCAAAACAAGAGTGAAACAAATTAAAAGCCAACGCAGTTAACTCAATTTATAGGAGATAACAGTTAGAGAACAGTTACCATAAGTCCTGGATGCCCAGGTGCTCCTGGAGATCCGGCAATCCCTGGCAAGCCTCTATCTCCAGACTGGCCCTTATCTCCTTTTATACCCTGGAGAGGATGATCAGTAATTTTAATATCATCACTGGAGTTTGTGTCCAACTCTTGGTTCTCTGATCTTACTTTAAGAACAAATTTTCCTTCCAAGATTCAGGATTTTATTTGACAAACATATGAAAATATAAGAATGTTTGAGATTCACTCTTACCACTCCGGATGGACCAGGAGGTCCTGGAGGTCCTGCTGGTCCAACTGCACCCTTAAAAAGAAAGCAAACATGTTAGTTTCATTTTTGATTTGCTAAAACAAAAAAACACGGTAGATAAAATGACA
Organism: Cyprinodon diabolis; assembly: GCA_030533445.1. NCBI lineage: Eukaryota > Metazoa > Chordata > Actinopteri > Cyprinodontiformes > Cyprinodontidae > Cyprinodon > Cyprinodon diabolis. The sequence continues at coordinate 16,137,549 of CM060074.1, forward strand.
AAATACTGTTTGTCATCTTAAACAGAGGAGTGTTTACGATCTGGCCTGGAGGTCCTGGTCGACCCTGTAGTCCTGGGGTACCGGGGTCACCCTGTACAAGTTAAAAGATAAAACAGGTTAAACCTGCAGATGCTGCTAAGATTACTGACAGAATTTGAATGAACACTTTCTCATCATTAAAATATTCCTTTAGAAAGTTGCAGATGAGCCATGTTCTTTTTTGTAGCCATCAACTGTTGAACTGTTTGACAAATTTCCTGGAAGAAGCTTAGCTTTTTGAATTATAAAATGTCAAGTCCCAGTAATCATCTCAGCATTAGTGTGAAAAATACTGCATGGATCTTTCTTTGTAGAAAAAAACTAATAAATATTTTGTGGCCAAAGGCTTTAGTCATTGGAAAGGGACGTAGAAATCATAATGACAGAACATGATGAATTAAAAAAAAATATATATATATTTAGCAAGGGCGTAGGTTTGATTTCAACTTTGGTAGGGACACTATTCTTCAGTTTGATTGGTCCTTTGCAAAAATATGCATGCTCTTTTTTATGCTTAATGTGAGCTTCAGGGCTCATTTTGTTTAAAGAGAACAGCAGCATTTCTTGCTACATTAATACAAATCTTATAAGCACTACATGCACTAGATGCTGTTTATCAATATTTAAAGCATCCCTGGCTCTGATGAATGTGGAATTAGGACTTTTTCCACTTTGAAAAGGATTGCATTTAAAGTTACCTGCGACTAAGACAGTGTCTGTTTAACCAAATATAGTCTATAATATGTGGATTTATCCTGTGTTTTCTTCTGAAGATAGAGAATTGTGCAGAGGTAAACAGAGGTAAACCCCACTCTTATTTTTTTCTATCTAATATGCTCTCTCTGGATCATGCAAAATAATACATTCAAGGGACGGCAAATAAATGTATTGTATTTACATGTGCACTGGAACTAGAAGAGGAACTGACACTGAGCATTTAAAGTATTAATATTAGAAGTTGTATATCTGTGCTGTAGTTACTCTGTGTAGCTAATTTCATGTATTTTATCTATGGCTGAAACAATTAATCATATTAACAAATTATTTAAATAATTGTGAACTAATTTAGTAATTGATTAATCGTAAACTGGAATATAGGGCCACTAAAATGTGCCTTTAGCCGACAGAGCGACCCACTTAGAGCAGGAATTATACCAAGATTGTAAAAAATATGTAAACATTTAGCATTTAAGAAGTAAAAAAAAAAAAAAAGTTTTTGTCTGTCAATATTCTCCATCCAGAACTCCTCCAAAGGAAACGTTTAAACGTTTCTGTTTCACCTGGTTTCATTCTTCTTTACAGAACTATAATCAGAAGCTTTCGCCTGTTTTAGCGTAGATAATATATTTTTTAATTTGGACTAGTTTCGTAGCCCAATATTAATTTATTTTAGCGTCTTTTTTTTTCGCGCTCCAAGCACCCGCGTGCGCGCACATACAGACTAGAAAACACGCAATCAGAAAGAGAGAAGCATAATCAGAGAGTTAAACCGCGCAGCACAGTTGATGCGCTGCTATGTGAAAGGGACAGGAAAGAGCAGGCAGCTGCAGCTACCAGGCAGAGAAGCTGCGAGAGGAAAAGAAGTGGCTGCTGTATAGTAAATTATAAACATGTTGTTCACATCCAATTATTGGTAGGGACAAATAGGTTCGTCCAAAATTTTGGTAGGGACATGTCCCTATGGTCCCTATGCAAACCTAGGCCCATGATATTTAGACATGCTCTGCATTTGTTAAATAAAGATGTGTTTAAGGATTCGGAAAGGACACTGCACTGCTTTTTCAACTATAGCAGCTAATTTGGGTTTTGTTTGGTTCACTGAGTTGTGGTTACATTTATATCTGTTTGAGTTTCAGGCCTGATCTGTCAATTTCAAATAGGAATAAAAGAAAAAGTTAGTTAAGATATAAGAGAAACAATCAAAGAAGTCTGCCATCAATTAAAAGCTGCAGTGATATTCAATGTCTACACTAATATGAGTTAAAAATAAGTAGTTTTGATAAATGGCAAAGAGACCATTTATTAATGAATGTGGAATGAAAGTGTTATCAAAACTACTATAAGCCAGAAGGATAGTAATAGATATATGGTTAGGAAAGGGGTGGAGAAAGAGGAAGAGGACGCAAACAAACTGTCTGCATCAGAGAATAAGGTCCTCAGTATGTGGGTTGTGAGCTCTATCCCTGCACCACTGCCACACCCAGAAACCCAGATGAACTGAGTCACATCCATGTTTACGGCCACCAAAAATGTGTGTTTCCGCTGCAACTTGCTAGGAACCAAAACTTAGTAATGAATTAGCAGAGGATGTATAGCTTTAGACCTATTTGTATTGTTTTTCTTCTGTGGATCAGCGTAAATATGCTACAGATTTAGACTGCACCTAATTCTTGTTTTGTGAAATCTGTTCAAGAAACAAATAATCCAAACAAAAGTTAAAGCCCCAAATTGATAGGAACACCCCTTCGACAAGCATAAATTAACCTTTCACTGGAACTACGCTTCTTGAAATTTAGGTTAACGGGGTAGTGATGAGCAGCAATAATACTCACATCATGTCCTTGCCTGCCGGGTGGTCCTTGTGGGCCTGCAGGTCCAGCATCTCCCTTTTGGGTTGTAAAACATTTTCAAATTTTCAGTAAAGGCACAACAGGGGTAGCAGTAAAGCTACTATCATCATAATCAAGAATCATGTACAAGAAACAGGCTGTAACCATGACTACATAAGCAGAGAGACGGGGTGTGATGATAAAGCAATGGATTTGCTGTCTGACCTTCTGTCCTGGAAAGCCAGCGTGTCCTGTTTTCCCTTTGAATCCCTGAGAAGAAAATGTTGACGACAATAAGTCAGTGCACTACAAGAACAAAAGGTATTTGGGACTGTTAAAAAAAAGGGGAAACTTTGTTTGAAACTCTTAGACTTGTGTAGAAAATAAACCAAAATGCAGAGAGGAAAAAGGAGATATATAAACGAAAAATTGTTAAAGAAAAGAGGCAGCTGTTTGTGGATTATGTTTTCCCTTCTCCTGGGTCAGCATGTCAAGCAGCAGCCCAGGGAGCTTCAAATGCAAAACCATGTAATGCATTTGTAAACACTTGCAAGTAAACATTACCGTCGTTAACTGATGTGCAGTGTCGGTTTCTGCCACAAACATCATGTTTCTTGCAGTCCAAAAAATGTCAAATTTTGTCTCATCCGTCCCAAACATTTCTTTCCCCTACAATTGTTGTTCCTCTAACATCGCTTGTGGCAAACTAGAAATTGTTCTCATTTTCTTTTCTTCAAAATGACTTCTACTCCTCCAAAGTCTGGAAAACATGTATCAACCCCCTTTTCATTTACACCTGTGTTCTACTCTGTGTTGATCCATCACAAAAAAAAAAAACAAAAAAAAACAATTACACATATTGTGTATTGTAGTTCTGCCATAGAAAAGATGAAGTTATTGAAGGGGTGGTCAGTTCTTCAACAATATTTTATTGATAAAATGAAAATGAAAAATAATAGCCATTAAACTATCAACAAATGAATTAATTTGCATACCTTATTTAAAAAGAGAAGAAAAAGAAAAGGAAATCTGCAGAAACAGTTGCAGTGTATGATGCATGCAGGTGATACTCACTGGGATTCCTCGAGGTCCCGCTGGGCCCGGAGGACCTGTGTCTCCCTGATAATGATAATAAAAAAGACCACAGTCTGTCTCAGAAGATAAACTACTTCATACAGGTTTTGCAGTAGGATTATCTCCATGAGATTTAGCTGATAGGTTTTGTGATAAAATGGTGCTACTTACCCGCAGTCCTGGTTTGCCATCTTTTCCATCTATTCCTTCAATACCAGGAGGACCCTTTCAAAATTGCATATACATCAGTTATAGTTCCAAACAGCTACATTGCAGATCAAATAAATTCATAATATTTACCATCAGCCCTGGAGATCCGGGTGAGCCTGGTGGCCCAGTGGGTCCTTGGGAACCTGGAGAACCATCATTACCCTTTGGAAATATAGTGTTTATTTATCCACATCATAATCTTTATTGCAAGAGAGGTAAACATGGTAAATTGCGTTATTTCTACTTACTTTTTCTCCTTTAAGCCCAGGTTGGCCTTCTCTGCCAGACTTGCCAGCAGGACCAGGAGGACCCTATGGTTACATCAAATATTGAAATGTCCTACTACCATTTAGATAAGGGAAAGAAGGTGCAAAAGATTAGGTAAAGACTCTACATACTGGTGGGCCTGGAAAACCTGGTTGTCCTTGGAAACCCTTAAATATGAAAAAATAAACAATGAAAAAAAAATCGTATTATTTCCTGTTAACAACAATAAAAATTATTTCTAGAAAGATCATGTGTGGTATGTACAGATGTCAAAAGAATTATTTGCACCCTTAGTACAAATGCATAATAAGCTTTAAATAAATGTAAACTTTTTACAGTAGTACATTTACAGTAGTATTTAAGAATTATCCTCAGCACTGAAACATGTTAAGAAATAATTTATGTTAACAGAATGGTAAGTGGAATCAGTAATGCCCTTACTACAGTTTAAGCTTTTCTGTATTCTCAATAGGCTTCCACATGGTTTACAAATGCAGTGATGAGCTCAGACACTGCATTAATAGAGAAAAGCTTGTTGTCAGTCCCTTCTTTCATTCATCCCAAAAGTTGAGGACAGGATTTCAGGAGAGGCAGAGATTTTTTTTTTTTTAGAAATGCACTGATGCGATATCTTGATTAATATTGGCTCCAAAACCAACAAATTACCTAGATCAGAAATTGGATACTGGAGATCTTGTCCAATGAACTTCATACAGAACTGCTATTTTTTAGTTTATATAAAGTACATTTATATTTATGTAAATTTTTCACCTTTTAATAGTGTTTATGTCAAGGCTAAACCCTTCACTGACATCTTATGATATATGGTTTATTCATCTAACAGTATCTAACGGTATCTGATATTGACCATACTCTCAGCCCAGGTATCATGGTGAATTGGAAAAAAACTGGATCAGTGTATCTGTAATTTTGTTTTTCAACCAAACTTCCTTGGTCATGTCTTTATATACGTTTCATTTGTTAGATGTTAAAGATTATGCTGGAACAAATAAAGTGCACCTCAATACTGTTCCAACAAAAAGCTTCTCCAGGATGCAAATTAAGAGATAGGTTTAGAGGAACTAAGAGCCAAGACATAGTAAAAAAATTTTTACAACACAATCTAACTACCTTTGAACCAGATTTTAGTTTCGGCAAACCTTGACTTATTACCTGGACGTATACACCTATGTAGTCCTGAATCATCAGTCCAAAGGAAATCTCCACCACTTTAGAGTCACATGCCTTTAATCCCCGCATCCAACATTCTGCACTCGAGTTGTTAATATAAGGTGTTAATGGAGCTGGACCTGATTCATGAAGGCATCTTGGAAATTATCATGAAATTATCAGAAGATCAAAAAAGTTTGAAGTTCTATAGATATTGTCTGTTAGTCATTTAAGATTTTACTTGTGGCAGAATTATCCATCTGAGATGCCTTTCATAAAAAAATAAATTTTTCCATTGTTAATGGAATATTTAATACTATATTTCTGAATGGATTTAGTTTTTTTATATCTAGGATGAACGAGGTGATTGGAATAGCTACATTCAATGATTTAGAGGGGTCAGACATTACTGCTGGTAATTTAGTATACCAAAGACCCATAAATTTGAGTTTCTATAAAGCCTTTATTCTCAGTTTCAGTTGTTTCAAATGTCAAAAATCAGAGATTGCACAATAGATTTAGGAAACTTTTGGAAAACTAGATTCCCTGTAGCCATTTCCTGAATCATAGGGATCAACACACAGCTGCCTAACTTTGGTGCTATGCATTATTCAAGAGTAGCAATAATAGAGGACACTCCATATTTCGTCATATTCATACCCAAAGAAACAGAAAATCAGAGTCTAAAAATTTATAAAAACTGCTTCAGCTTTCTCTACAGCTACCTTAGAACATTGGAATCTTAATGTACAGTACTAAGAATAAAAGGTGTATATTTCAAAAACTTAATGTATGATTCACAAAATCTGAATGTGCTTTTTTGTGTTTCCCAGGTGTATAGACTAATTTGCATGCATCTGCATTAGACATACCTGGTCACCTTTGGAACCAATAGGCCCTGCTGGTCCTGTGTCTCCTTTAATGCCCTGCACACATTTAACAGTAACATCCTCTTTATCAAACAGATACTCTAAACAAAAAAAACACATGATTTATTTAAGATGAAAAACTGACTGGAGCGCCAGCCTGTCCTTGATATCCAGGGCTACCAGGAGGACCCTACAAAATAAAATGAAATGTTTTAGACAATATGCTCCAACATGAGCTTAAGGTAAATAATCATCACAGTGACGTTGCAAAAACTCACAGATTCTCCTTTCTGACCAGCTATTCCTGGGCTTCCACGATCACCCTTCAGTCCCTGACAAAATACACACACACAAAAAAAGAACAGTGAATCACTGTGGGACCTTGTGTCACTTGGACCTTTCTAAAAAATTGACAGAATGCTGTCAGTTCTTTAATAATGAGATGGTAACTTACAGGCAGCCCCGGTGGCCCCATAGTTCCAGGATAACCAGGCGTCCCTGGAGGGCCCTGAAGGAAAGATCATACGATCAATCAAATAGAGAAACCAATTATTTTTACTGTATGCTATCATTTCATGTCAGGTATCTACCTGCTCGCCCTTCATTCCTGGGAGGCCGGACGATCCTCGCTCACCATGCTGACCCTGAGGATGATGGCAGCAGGGACGGATTACCAACAACGAAGAGTTATGGGGACTTGTAAAATTATAAATGTTATATTTTATTTCCCTTGTTACAAACAGAAACAAATTAATGTATCATATAAGGGATGATACACCAATATAAATCTGCTTATAGTTGTGAAGTTTCAGAAAATTACAGATTATGCTAAAAAATACCGGTAATAAAGTTTAAAAAATAGTCTTGTTTGCTTTTTCTTCCAATATTAATCCAGTTGCTTTTAAGAAGACCATAATGTATTGTTAGACAATATTAGAGTACAGGTACTGTCATCTACTGAAGTCAGTGAAAGTCTCAACATCTATCTAAATTATTATCTCATGAAACTCAATCAGTGCAAACCTATCACACCTCAGGTAACATAATGTGTTAACAGCACTGCATAAGTATTGCCTTGTGAAAGTGATGCAAAAAGAAAGCTGATGTTGAAAAAAAGGCAACAGAAAGACTAATGTTTAAGGGTAGGCCTTTTAACAGTTTGAGAGTCTATCTATGTAGTGGAAATAAAAAAAAGGAAGTGGCAAAGTGTTTTCTTTTTTTTTTTTTTTTTTGGTCTTGAACTCTGTGAAGCAGCAGGGTAGTGATACCTGCTGATAAAACTGTTTTTCTGTAGTAAACCGTTCTGTATCCTCAAATATTGCTGATACTTTGAACTCATATTTTCATTTGTAGATTTAAATGCAGCAGCCCAGCATTTTTTTTACATTCTCTCTCTCTCTCTTCTTAATCTTAACAAAAATGTGCATATGCAGAAAAGCTGTATTAAAAGTTATCTGTCATAGTGCAGTAAAATAATTCTAAAAAACATTTGGGTTTAAATACTGATATGCACATGGAGGTGTGAGCTGTTGCCTGGCAACAGCCTAAAGACTGTAAGCAAAGACAGATGAGGAGATGAAACTAGACTTCGTGGCATTTTCATTTAAAAGAAAAGGGAGAAACTGCTGTAAATTAGCTGTATGGATATGTCTACCCATTAAATATTTAAACTATTTACATTTAAACATTTAAAATATTATTGATACAGACAGTTTTCTTATATTTCGGAAGTTTTACATTTTAACATTTTTTAGAAGAATAACCCTGTGCACAACAGCATCCGGTAGAATTTAATACCTGCTTTGAAGTATGACTACACTGTAAATGGATTTTATTCAGCAATCACATGGTTCCAGCATTTGGCACTTCCATTCTCTTCAAACAATAAATCAGCACAAATAGGAAGGGCTGCAGAGAGAGGCTCTCTAGGCTGGACTTTTACACACTATTTTAAACAGTTGAATCACACTCCTGTAAGCAGGCAGCTATCATTGCTCTACACCAAGATGGCACCAATGCTCCAACTGACAATGGACCATTTGAAAACAGAAACAGTTCTCAAAATTAACGAGACATTTTAAAGAAGCTCAGGTGCAATAAAGAAAACTTCATGATGCCAAACAGTGTCCAGCAAACTCCAGGAACATCTCTCCTGAAGAGTGCACAACTAAATCCCAATGTCACCAGTGTGGTGCTCGCTCACTATTGGGAAAAGGTGCAGGGTGCATTGATCTACACATAAGGGAGCAGGCATTCAGAGGGTACTGGGTAATTAGCCACTTTAAACTGCAAAAGTGTAAAGAAAAAAAGGACGTTTAATACCTGAGAATGAAAGATGATTTATTCCCACCTTGCCACAAAAATATTTCATTATCAATGAATGGTCTTTTGTAATTTAACAAATTGTTAGGATTTTACTTAAGAGAATAATTATTAGTTATTATTAACTATTATAATAATTCTTAGTTATTTAGGTCTCATAATGTATAATATATCATATGCCTTCTGATTGATTTAAACAGGGATAAAAATCACAAAATGGTGTAAATTTGAATAAAATTATTATTATTTAATTATTACTATTAATAGCTGTATCTGTATAATCAATGACAAATGCTATCAGAGTAGTAAACGTTTGTTGGAAGGAAACTAAATTAAAGCAGGAGAGAATAAAATGGGGATATAAATTCAAAGAGGAACAAAATGTTGGTTGCATTTTACAAATAACTTTAATGAAGAGGTGGAAATTTTGCAAGAAACACAAAGATGAACAGAGGAGGAGTGGCATTAAGAGGCATTATGAGTCATCTTTCTGATTGTTTGGAAGATTGGGAAAAAAAAAAAAAAAAAAAAAAACATTTGTTTTGAAAGAAAGAGGTGAAAGCTACCATTAAAAGTCATTTTATTCAAACAATAAAATATCTAATTACTAGTCATTATATTTACAATAGTGGCAATTTCAATAAAAGCACCCAGTTTTACTACAATAGTTTAAAGATGTCAAAGATAAAGTAAAAGAGCTTTTTAAAATTAGATTTTTTTTTCCTGTTATTTAAGGAATAATTTCAGCGACCTTATGAGCAACCTGTTAACATTTCCAATGTTGTCAAAATTTTTCACCAAAGAACCCATAGGACCTTTAAAATTTAAGATTAAAAACACAAATCTTGTGTCAACAACACTTTTGGCCATGGGCATTGTTGGGGACATTGTAGGGATTTTTGCACTTACCTAATTGTGTTCAGAAAAAAGTAGGTAAATGGAGTGTTTAGTGTTTTATAAAGCAGTATCTAAAAAAATAAATAAATGAAGTTTACTTTTTATATTTGTTTTCCTCTTTCATTGCATTCCTTAGCTTAGAACACCTTTGCTCTATGCGTATTTTGATTGACAGCTTCTTTGTTTTCCCTTTTAACCTTAAAAACAACAGTAAAACAGTATGAAAAGAAAACACATAATGAGGTAGGATGATTTAAGGAATATAAGTCTGTCACATATTTTTATTTGTACTTCTCTAAGGACTTTTTTTCTCTTTTTCTTGGACTGAGAGAACTAATTAAAGTGTGAAAGGATAAGCAAGACTTACAGGTAAGCCAGATGGGCCCTGAGGACCTGGGAAACCAGGAGGTCCCTATGGACAGAAAGCAATGACAGCAACATTTTCAAACACCTGTGACAAGCTGAACTAAAGGATAAACACAGAACAAAACAAGCTTTAAACGTTAATTAAAGCAGATATCTATTTATCCCTTAAACCGCTCAGCATTTAGCAACACAATACAGGGCCAGATTGTGCTCTGTGAATTAACATTTAAGGTGATATTAGTTTCAAGACAAGGATCTTTTTCTTCTCTTTGCCAGCAGGGGGCTCTATGACCACACAGGAAGCAGCAGGCAAATACTTCATTTGTATCAAGTCACTTCAAATCTGGGCTTTGAGACAAAAACCCAGAGGTGGTGTTCTAAAACGATGATAACAAAGAAATGAATCCTTTTTTTCCCCCTCTCACAAAAGTTCTGCCAAAAATAATACATGACTGCAAAGCACTCTAAACTTTTCAGTTTTAACTTTTTTCCTCCTCACATAAATTTCACAGAATGCTAAGTTAGTCAAACCGTGTAAGAATATTAATATAAGCATCATCCGGCACATAAGATTTATGAGTGGAAATTCTCCAAGGAAAAGTTTCTGTTGAACAAAAGGCATACAAATAAATCAGATCTCTCTGTTTTAAATGAACATTCACTGCAAATGATGAAAGCCCTTACCATGATTCCTGGTGGTCCTGGTGGGCCTCTTCCCCCTGGTAAACCCTAATGTGAAAGAAAAGCAAATATTTCATTTTAAAACCTTTAAAAAAAATGCCCAGAAGAGGACATGTGTACAAGTGGCATACTTACAGCGTCTCCTTTTATTCCTGGTGTTCCGGGCATCCCTGGCATTCCAGGTGCTCCAATGCAGGATCGATCACCCTATAGGGAAATGAAATGACAGTGTACGGATTTCACACACAAAGAAGCACTGCCTTGCATAGTCTTCATCTCCTTTACACGTTTTTCACATTTTATCACATTGCAGGTCTGAACTATATATTTTTAAGGGTTTTATGACAGATATTCACATAGATTATTCCATGATTTAGAGATGGAAAGGTCTGGTCATTATTTGACAGAAATATGAAAAGATTGTTGTGTATTTATATTAAATCTTCCTATACTTTTATATAACCAATAAAAACAGTGCAACCCTTTGCCTTCAGAACTTAACCTAAATTCGCACCATCAACAAGTTTGTGTTGGTCTATCATTTAATCAGACTGAAATCCAAATAAGCTTCCGACTGTGTATAAAATTATGATAATGTTTGAGAGAAATGCATACTTTTGGGATGCAGTTTTTCCATACATGTAGTGAATATGAGTCCTATATACAGCAGAAATTTTAAACAAACCGTTGCCTCAGTCGCTTGTGTCCTTTGCAGTCTCTCCAAACACTATGGATAGACAAGAGAAGTTATTAGAGCACTGCCTTACAATCACACGGAGAGTAGATCACAACAAGCCAAGCATGCTTGAACACAATACAAAATGATGGACTGTCATTTTGCATTTATCACAGTAGTGACTTTAGGACTGGAAACACTGCATATAATTCCGAGTATGGAGAACGATGGATGCCATGAAGCTGAAAACGTTGCTAAAAGAAAACCCCCCACACTAAGTCTCACCTTGTCACAGCTGTCCGAGACTGTTGTACCAGGCTTGCCCTGGTCTCCTTTTTCACCCTTGGCACCAGCCATGCCTGGAACCCCTGGCAACCCCTTTGAACAGCCCTCTACACAGTCCTCCTGTGTTGCACGCATAGAAATAAAGTTTACTTCTACATACACAAAGAGATGCTCATGGACAGCTAGAATTCTGTAGGAGTCCTTAATAAGTGAGAAAGCTATTATCACTTAATTTATTTAAAAGATGAAACACACATAAAGATTCATTAAAAACAAATGGATAAAATGAATCTATTTAGTTCTGATAGTTTGAAAGGTTATAGCTGAAACTTCTAACTTTTATGTTCTACATACAGTAGTCGTGAAGAAAACAGTCCAAAAGACAGTCAGGAGGGTAAACCATATAAGGTAATTGTTAAAGAACCAAACACAGTTCTCTTTGCCATAATAATGGAATAGTGAATGAAAGTAGAGAACCTCATAGGAAAAAAAGCACACATTTAAGTAATGGCAGTTCTAGACCAAAGTCCTATAGTTCATATTTCAAAATATTAATCAAATCAAAGAGCCATTTGCTGCATGGAAACCTCAGATAAAGTAGAATTTAATTCATATTGTGAATTCTCAATATGCTTAAAGCTAAACATGCAACACTGACATTTTTACATTATCCTCAATATAAAACTGCAAGAATTAAAAAGAAATATCAATTCATATTGCTGTGCCAGTGCATATCCTTATTAATTAATCATGAATTTATCTTTTTTGTGTCTTAAATACAGGGACCTTAACAGGGGGCCTGGACCAGTTCTACCAGGGCACTGGATCCTGCCCACGTCTATAATTGTCCATGCATTTAAGGTGACATGTGTGTAGGGTTTAGAGGGATGTGAAATGAGGCCAGTTTAATAGTTGTGAGATAACTGAATGAGGAACAGAGAAGGAAGTACCCTGTATGGGTCATAAGCATCAAAGTTAGCACACATATATGTGTGAAAAATATGACAGTGCATTTATGCAGTGTATTGTGAATCTAGAGCAGGCATCCCCAAACTCGGTCCTCAAGGACCCCTGTCCTGCAGGTTTTAGAGGTTTCCTTGCTCCAGCACAGCTGATTTTAATTGAAAGCTGATTAACAGGCTTTTGGTCTACTGCAATCATTATAACCAGCTGTGCTGAAGCAGAGAAACCTCTAAAACCTGCAGGACAGGGGGCCTTGAGGACCGAGTTTGGGGATGCCTGATCTAGAGGATACAGACTTGCAGATGTACATTAACCATTTGATTAAATACAATTTCTAGTTTAGAATTTTTTTGCTTTCATAGTCTGTATACGATAAAATATACAGTATAAGTGACTATCCTTTTGCAGGCCACATTTAATTATTTTTTTTTTACTTACATCTTCAGTTTCTGCTGTGGAATCTTGAGGTAGATCCTGTGGTCCATAGAACTACATGTGGGAACATAATAGCAATTAAACTAAATTTTTCATTTCATAAAGCAGTATTAAAGGAAATAATTAGTTAACCATTACTGAAATAAACAAAAACAAAAGTATTCTTTCAAAGTTTTACTTATTTAATATGGCAGTAATATTGTTGTTTTGACAAATCAGTAATATAATTTAGATAGTAGGAAGTCTGCTTCTTTTTGCCAAGGCTTCAATATAACAGCCAAATAAAACAATTACCCACATTAAGTATACTAAAAAGGAAACACAGAAAGCATATTTCTCTTCATTCTCTACAAACGTTAATTAAAGGTGAACTGCATACACGTCTTTCTCTCTCATACAAACTCTTTTATGAGTGATGTTTTGCTTTCCAGATTTAAAATTTACTGCAATTCCCCACATTTGCAATCTGATTGACAACCATCTGGTTTATCAAAATTACTCACATCCAACCTGCCAAAACAGCACACAGTTAAAATTAGCACATTGTGTTCATCAGAGGAAACAGGCCTCTCTGACAGCAGCCCTCCTGCCATGAATTAACAGAGACATTTAATTATTTTTCCCAATACCATCCAAACTCATTTATACAATAGCAAACCATCACATCTTTATCTAAACTCTGTGTAATGTTTGCAACTTGCTGGAGGAATAGTCTAATCTATGCATATTTGCCACAAATGATTTTCATCAGAAAACCTAAATAAAAGAAGCATTTTCAAAGCAAATTGATGAAGTCAACCTGTGATGACAAAGAAAACAGGGATGAAACATGATAACATTTCAGCTAAGAGATTTGTCCAGGACAGACTTGGTGCTTTCAGTGTTGCAGTTTATGTCATATATGCTGCAACTGGGTAAAAAAATTGTAATCACTCTGAGAACAATGGTTCTTTATGAGATCATAGGAACTTTTGTGACTGAAAGGTATAGTGGAGGATGTTCCTTTTCTGGGTGGATCATCAAAATAAGTGATTCACCAGGAGTTATACTTATTTATAATAGCTGTATCATACAAATAAATAGTTTAAAAAAACAGACAGTATGACATTAAATTTTTGGATTTATTTTTTTTAGATTATGTCTCTCACAGTGGACATGCAACTACAATGACAGTTTTCTATGTGGGAGAACTTGGAAAATAGCAGGGTGTTCAAATACTTACACTTATTCAAATACTTTCCTCACTGTACAGTAGTAGCCATTCAAAATTGCCCCACTTTCCTTGATGGGCTCTTGGCTGGTATCCTACAATTCTTTTTAAATATCAATCTTTCTACTAAAGTATTCTTTCTATCATTATCTGTGGACATTTTGATCGAAGAAAAGCAGAATCTCCTGGTCAGACCCTGTAATTCAGTGAAAGGGTGGAGTCAGACATGCACGCCCAGGAGAAGGATGGAGTCATCCCAGTGGCTGATGTTGGAGGGAATTCTGTTGAGTTGCAGGGAAGGGAAGAGGGCTGCCATTTGGCTGGCGTTTGACTAAGAAGGGCAATTCTGAATGGCTGTTACTGTATGTGTTGAGGGTTGTAAGAGAAAAAGTGTCTACGAAGTGTACTAGAAGAATAGAAAGCTCTCACAAGACCAGAGTGTTTTTGGGAGATTCTTTCAAGTGATCATGTACACTGAAAGCACAGGTTGGGTTAAAGGTTTGAAGAAATGTCACCTGTTCTATCAAAAATTGGATGACAGTTTGGAACCTATAGAAACTCTCTGGTAACTACTTCATTTATCAATAAGGATCATCAGGGCTGATTCCTCATAACCTGGAAACAAATTGTCAACCATTTTTTTATTCCCCTTAGTACTACAGAATGCTCAATACAAAAAAAAAAAAAAAAAAAACAGTCACAGAAATTAAAGTTTGCATTAAATCAACCAAATCCCTCTTAGACATGTTTAGAGATTATTTTGTTTTGCTTTTTATTGAAATATCTTCAATAAAAAGTAAGTGGAAGCCAAATTCTGTTAATTCAGTAATGAAGCCATGATCCGCAATACCCCCCATCCCCAGGAGCCATGGTAGAAGTAATTTTATCTACTGAGAAAGTACAGTATAGCCTTTCCAGTTGAAGGTATGTACAAACATAAATACATGATAGATAAATCCTAAAATGGACTTGAAGATGACAGTTCTGCTATTAATGGGCATTGTGCACTCAAAACATACATCTCAACTATCTCTACAAAAAAGAAAAAACTGTTTATTCACACACCCAAGATCAGAAAAATAGAGACCCTTTCCCCTGAGAGTCTGTCAATAGAACCTGGGCTGTTATCAGTCATTACAACTCCATTTGACTTTGTTCAAACTGAACCCATTAGCCCGGACAACTATTTCATACCACACACTGTTGACCATTACTCTGGCTAGAACAAGGACTTGTGCATTAGTAGAGTCCTTCAAAGGAAGGGCCTTTGTTATTATATGCCCTTCTTTTTGTTAAACTCTGTAAATGGATAACTTTCAGATATCTTGGAGGTGTGTGCTCTTTAGATGTAAAATTAGTTTGTTTGCATCCTCAGTGCAGATCTGCTCCGTGAAAATAAAAATAATAATCTTGCTTAGGGTATAAAAGGAGGTAATGGGAGTGGTGTTTGAAAGAAAAATTTCAATAAGGGCATTAGCATATGTAATCAAGTGTATACTGAGTTCTTAAGTTAGATAGAGCACGACATACATATGTTATTTCCTTGAACGTTTGCATGCCTGTTTTATGTGTGGCTACATATTACTATTATTGTGGACAAAGTGTATTTTAATGTGTAATTTTAATTACTGAAAATGTTAATATCTAGTGAATTTAAATATATATCACTTTTCGTTATCTTTACTATTGTACTAGGTTTCCTTTTCTCTCCTGAAGGGAAACTCTCCCCTTGTCCCCAGGATGAAGACTGGGGATCACTGTAAAATGATTCTCATACTTTGAAATCCTCCAATTTACACCACATTTTATAATGTTAAGTAAATGTTAACTATGCCTGATTACATTCACCTTTACAGTAGCAATTTCAGCTAGATTCCATGGTGATGGTCTTTTTTTTCTACCTTGCATCATTCAATCTAAGAGCAAGAATTCAAAGGCATTTTATCATATTGTTTTCCAGCCATTTCTCAGATGAAAACTTGAAGTAAAAGAAATAGAAAGAAAAGTAGTAAAATCTTGAATACGGTAAGGAATAATTTTTTGTTGTTTTTGTATTAATAAGTTAATGCATTGATACTTGAAAATCCATTAACATGAGTAAACAATGTTATCAACAGCATTTAATTTTGATAATTACTTTAAAAACCACGATGACAGTTTTATTTTTAATGAAACTAAAGAAATACTCTCCTCATTTCTTAATGCCATACATACACCCTTAGATATTTTGATTTCAGTGATGCAATTAATATGCAATGAACTGCGTACTTTAATAATTTTTCAATTGGAAATAAACCCTCCTCTCCTGTTGCCCTCAGGTCATAATGACCCAAACTGAGTTGCTAAAAAACTGACGAAAAAGCCTTAATGATATTTTGCAAACTTGAAACATGATCACATTCCCCAGATTGACTACAGCATTAGAAAAAACGCCAACTTTATCCATATTTCTATGTAAGCTGTACCAAACAAATGGTATAACTATTGTCTAACATTACAATTAAAGGGTTAGTTACACACCATAAAGATGTAAAAAAAAAATATCAGTAGCAGATGTAAACCTGACAAGACATGTTTTCTTCAGCAGAATGCACTACCTGTTTACTGCCTGTATATGGCAATCAATGGGGTGGAACTATAGATGAGGGAGCCTGTCTGTGTCCTTTACACTCTTTCCTTATGTACATTAGGGGTTGCCACAGCGATTCAAGATGTCACTCACAGATTTGGCAACGTTTTCATGCCAGATAAACTTCCTGATACAACCAGGAAATGGTTCAAACTGGCGACAATCTGGTCGCATGACAAACCGCTGCAATCTCCTCTACTGTCTCCCTAATAAAATGTGGGAACATATAAAATCTCATGATCAGAATCTAGCAATAATGGTCGATATGTGTGAAGTTTTCCACCCAAGGAATGCAAAAGGAGCAGGAAACCAGTGTAGGAAAGAACAGGATTATGTTTTAGATCAATTTGTAACAATGAGGGGCACAACTACAAACTTTTAAGGGGAATGGAGAAATATTACATCCCCAAAAAACAATTATTAATGTTTATGGTTACAAATCATATTTATTCATTGACCTAATAAAATACATGACTTTTTTAAAAGACTTTCTGGACACATTTATTCTCTGTTCCTCTCTCTGTTAATCTGCACCTCTCTGTTCTACATTCTCCTCTGTGGTGATTGACTTACTGTCTGCTTGACATATTTTCCCAAAAGGACACAGTGAACAGGTGGTCAGGAGAAATTTGAGCCATTCTGGCTGTTATCTCAGTTATTCTGACCTCACTAGTTTATTTATTCCTACATGATGCCATCACTGGTCTCCTCTAGAGCAGATGCCATCAACAATCTCATATCTGTCTCCCTCACCCAATGCCTGCAGTCTCCTCTGTTAGGTCACACTGTTAATCAATAGTTATTAATAGGGATAAAAGTGCAGTTCTTGCAAAAGCACCATTTTCTTTATAAATAATAAAGAAAATAAATAAATCAGTTCTTGAGCTGTTCATAAACTTTCAGCTAATTTTATACCAGCCCTTCCCCTGTGGATTCTGATGCTTTCTTTTCTTCCATTCTTTCTTTCCATCCTCACAGCTGATGACATTTAATAGAGAGTCAGAGTTTTTGAAAAACTGAGCTGCCAAACAACAGATAAAATGTAAAAGAATATATTTAAAATGTTATCCTTATTGGTTATCAGTTGCTTTGCTTACACGACGCTGCATCCGATCACCATTATCGTAAAATTACCTTACTGTAGTGTTATAGCTGAGTGTAGGCAATTAACGCCTGTTAGTTCAGTAATATCCCTTTTCTTATTAACCATAAATATATAGTTATATTTATATTATTTTTAGAATCTTATTAAACAATTCTTATTCTTGTTAAACAAAAATAACCACACACACCTAATTTTCATTTTATGATCTTTTTCTAATACTGATCATTACTGGAGACCTGAGACAATGCAACAGTTTTCCTATTTGACTGTTAGTCAAAGATGGGTTGAATCAGACAAACCACATTTTTAAACATTAATCTCACATTTGTATCAATTATTGAAAACATTGAGAGCTGATTAAAGAGAGTTCATCTTTCACAATTTGCATCTTAACTTAAAATCAGATGTTGCAACTGGCAACTGCTCCTGGACCTTTAAACCATGAACGTTTGAGTTCAATCAGAAAAACTCACAATACTAAAACAAAGGAAAAGCTTGAATAGAAAATACTCTCAGCTTGAAATAATATTTCAAGCAACATCTACAGAAAAAAATAATATTTTTCTAACTAACTGATGCTTTTTCTCTGGAAAGAAGGTCACCAGTCTCCAGTGGCAACATAACAGAAATATGTCGTATTTACCACTGGTAGCCTTAGCTAATATTTGCAACGCCCCTTTTGACTGATATGAGTTACTTAATATATCTAACCAATTTTAAATGTTAAAAGAAATAAAAAAAATCTACGTTTTAAGATGTCTTTACACTTTTACCTCTTCGTATTTAAAGTTTTGATTTGTATTGTGTTGGCCTGTTTTGCTTACATTTCTAAAAGGAGGTCATACTGGATGGTTTGCAGGTGAAGTAGCAGATATACACATATTTAGTTATGTGCTTCTGTTATTGATGACATCAGATGCAAAAAACAGCTGTATCAAGCAGAAATGGCTGAATAGACATGATTGTCTGACAACCGCTTTGGTGCTCCTTCTAGCTCAGCGCCCCTATGCACCACATATGCTGCATAACCAATTTTTGCTCCACTGGTAACAATACTGCTAGTCTTTAAGCTTCCTCAGAGCCTTCAAAGCTGCAGATGGCACTACACCAAACGCTCCCCTCTGCAGCCATGAGTGTGTGTTTCAATGTTAAGCAGGTTCTAGAACATGCTTTTTTAAATTAAAAGCAATTGAACTCCTATTTAAAAAAGAAGGGTTTGTCAGAAGAATATTAAGAGAAATTGAACGCAGAGCAAGTTGCTGAATTATCCACAGAAGCTTGAGAAACGCTTCAAGCGAAAATTTCTAGTCATAAAAACTGTAAATATCTCCTGAATAAATAAGCATGCTTATCAACGTCCCATCTTAGGTCTTCTGCCTAAAATCTATTTTACATAGCAAAGGACAAAGAACAAAACAAACAGTAGCAGCTTTAAGTTCTAATATCTGCTTCACTAACCTTTTAATATTAGTTAAGTTTCCAGTCCATCTTTTGTTCCATTCCATTTTCTCAAGCTTTTCATGTTGTTATGTGTTATATATATATATATATATATATATATATATATATATATAAATCTATCTTATTTTAATGATTTACTCTTATTGCCTTAATAATAATAATTAATAATGATTATGTGTTGCCTCTTTATTGTGGTAATATACTTTCTTTTTGTTTTTCTTTCATTTACAGCATAATGAATTGTCTTACCACTGAAATGTCTTATAAAAATAAACTTGCCTTGCCCTTCCTGTTAAGATGGTATTTCTGCTCTGTGAAGAAAAATCTCCATTTCTGGTGAATGGCTAGTTCTTATTTTTTTCCAGGCAAAATGGCTCTGGTGTTAAGAATTCAATTAGGCTCCCTATATTGGGGTTTAGCAAAGTTGGGTTATTGTGACTTTGATGAAACAGGGTGTAAACAGAGCATCAGGACTGCAGGAGAATTAGCAATTGTTGGAATTCCGGAAAGCCAGATTAACAGTTTCTGATCAAACATGTCAAAGTCAGACCCTTCTAGGTAGCAAGCTCAGTGACTACTGTACATTTCCAATATCAAAATCTGAGAAAATATTGTGCTTCAAATGTTAGCTTCCTCACATACACATTTCAGGTAAATGTCTCTCAGATTTGCATAAATGTAAATATATCTGATCAGAACATGTTAGACCACTTCTACAGAACTCAAACTCGGCATTATTTTTGCAGTCCTTCTGCCATTAGATTATCACAGAATGGTTTATACCCTCTTGCTTCTGAGCCTGGCTTATTAATAACATAGACTATAAAGGCAAACACAGACCACAGATTAATTCAAACCAACTAACCTGTTTTAGTTGGTTTGTTTTTATCTGCACCTATATTATTGCTTACTATATCTGGTGATGTTTTTGAACTGACATTATTGAATATATTGTCATTTGGCCTACCTTGGACACTCTCCAGATGCCACTTCAAAGGACTCTTAGACTCCTTTTTCCCCTCTTTCCAAATTATTCATTTAGTCTACTAGTCTATGCTTATTTTCTAGTAGTGTGTAGTGTTTGCATAGATGTTAGGTTACTTATAATCCTTGATTGTTAGAAATAAAGACATCATTATTTTAAACCTGTAGTAATTTGTGTTTATTGTACAGCAAGTTGTTTATCACTTAGGCCAGGTTCACCATCTTTTGGTGACATCTGAATAAATAGAGACAAAAATTCTTTGGTTGGTAATTAATAGCTCTGCTGATAGCCTAGCTTAAGTCACTAAAATGGTGCGTATAACTAGATTTTAACAGCCGGTCCAGAAGCCACCCGGATTGTGAGAGGCCAAAGATCTTGGTGAGTAAGCGGATAACAGTATTAATTATTCAACTAAGAACATTCAATTTGTTTTACCCTTGATTTTGAATTATATATCAATTAACTACAACCCCCAGTCCTAGCTGATTGTACTTTCATAATTCACAGGTAAAATATGACAACACAGAGCAGGCTTGCTACTTGTGATGTCATTGTGACCTCTACTGCACATGCCAGACCCTTAAGTTGAAGTAATGCAGTTCACTCAGGGCTCACCTACAACTCTCAGATATGTGAGTGGCCAAGCAAAACAAGTAGTCTTAGAGTGGATGACTCGATTGGTGATCCGGACAGAGCAGAGAGTGGGCCCTAGCCCTGGTTTAACTGGAAAAGCTTCAAGATGCTGGGGAAATAGAAGCTCCAACTTGTTGATGAACAGTGATGGGACTAACGGCGTTGAAAGTAACGGCATTACTAACGCCGTTACCTTGTTTTAGTAACGAGTAATCTAACTAATTACTTTGACTGTAACTATAACGTAGTTACCATTGCAGACAACTCGTTACTGCGCGTTACTCAGGTCGCACAATGAACCTTTTTTCATGATAGGACTCGTGCGCAGCTGCGTGAAGCTGACACCCCACCCACGTCAAAAAACTCTGCAAATAGACTGAATGGTTAGTGCAACGTTAGTGCAGATTTGTGCAGAAAAAAATATTGTTTGTGCTACTTTTGTTTAAGAGATATTAAAGATTATTTTTTAGGTCATCCAGAGGTGCGCGCCTTGTCATGAGAGAGGGAAGGATGAGAATGGCTGATGTATAGTGAGATTCCGTCTGTCAGTTGGGTAGGTGGGTGTTTCAGCTGGTGGGTGTTAACGTACAGCACACACAGAGAGATGGAGAGTGAGGATGACTCCAGCAGCAAAACAGCGTTTTCCTGATGGAAATACCGGTGTTACGTCGAGCTGCGTTTCCCCATCACATACGGTATCCTCTGCATCTCCGCACAGCGCAGGCGGCACGAGTCACCGCGCAAGCGACAGGAAAGGCGCATGCTCGCTAAAGGCGCGGAACAGTCGCCCTGTGCTCGCGCCACAGGAGAACTATGGAGAGCGTGAACGATCAAATGATAGCCTATATGGAGAAAGGGAGAAATCTGGATGGATGGATGGATCGATGGATGGATACTCTGCCTTTTCAACCTACTGTATTTTTTATTTTGTGGCAGGGATGGAGATCCATATTTTATGTCACACACAGAGTATACATCTTGATAGATAGATGGATAGATAGATGTTGCAGTATCTATAACAACCCAAACACACAGGATTTCAGAATTAGACATCCCGTTATTAATTTCACCAGATCTGAATGCCCTGTTAAAAAACTTCCCCCCCACACCGCGAGAAGGTGGGGGCTGGTTGGTGAGGGTTACGGGGGCGAGAAACGCAAAAGTAACGCAATAGTTACTTTTACTAGTAACTAGTTACTTTTATTGTGGAGTAACTCAGTTAGTAACTCAGTTACTTTTTGGGAGAAGTAACTAGTAACTATAACTAATTACTTTTTCAAAGTAACGTGCCCAACACTGTTGATGAACTTCAAATTTATGAAGAAAAGTGTGTTTTCTATTCTGCTTTAGGTCTTTTCTATTCTGGTGAAGTCTTATGATTATGTGGCCGGAGGTGTTTTGTTGTCTTTGATTTGGTAATACAGGTTGCTGTGGCATAAGAATGGTCATCTAGGCAGGATGAATTCTGCCACTGCCAACACTGTTCAGTCCCAACCTGTGTTTAAGGAAAAG
Organism: Cyprinodon diabolis; assembly: GCA_030533445.1. Lineage (NCBI taxonomy): Eukaryota > Metazoa > Chordata > Actinopteri > Cyprinodontiformes > Cyprinodontidae > Cyprinodon > Cyprinodon diabolis. The sequence goes on from CM060074.1 coordinate 16,159,887, forward strand.
CGCTATATATATAGGTTTTTTATTAAATAACATAACCATACCCAATGGACATGCTCTTATAACTAGATGAGAGCATTTAAAACTTACAAAAGCCATCATGGAAGTCTTGGGTGACTTTAATTTCAGGAAAAAAAACTTGACCAACTGATGCGTTTTCACTAAATTTTACATAAGGCCCAACACATCAACTCTATAGAGCCACCTCTCATCCTTTTTCACTAACATTACTTACTCTCTTCCCAGGCAAACCCGGATTTCCTGGTATCCCGTCGTTTCCAGGGATACCCTGAAAGAAGGAACTGATGTTGAACTAGTTTGTTTCCAATTAAGGGTTGGCCACTCCCATCTCCACCAGTGGTTAAGGCAGAGTCAAAGGGGCAGGGTCAAGCAAAATAACCAGTCCCTCATCCTGCCATATCTTATTAAAGATACAGTACCAAAGAAATCTCATGCCAAAACGAATGACATGGCTTTTCAATTAATTCCCTTGAACTGCTACCTCTATTTACACCTTTGACTCTTGCAGCATTTTCACTTTATTTGAAGGTCTGTTCAATTAAAATCAAAATTTAAAAATTTATTAGAAGCACAAACAAGCATTAGACAATTTATTAATCCTTATCATTTTTTTTTTACAGACCTTCAAATAACTGTTCATGTCTCCACAGACATTATGAAAGCTTGCTTAGATGCTTCCTCTTTGTGTTAAAGCTGAAAGCACCAGATGGGTTAGTGTGTTCATTAACTTGGTTTGCTTTTTTTAACCTGGTTATGTTCAAGCTCTTGCACACATACATTTTGTTTATGGTCATTCCATATCCTACATGCATATCATGGACCACCTAAAGAAGCAAAGCATTTAAAAGCCATATTTACACTATGTACCCAAAGGCCCAAGCTGAGATGCTGGAAAGTTCTCAAAGCCTTTCAGATTTTCCAAAATTTCTTTATATTAGACTCACTTTGAAAAACATTCTACACACTGTACTGAACGATAACAAAGCCAATGTAGGCTTTTTAAATTTTTACTCATGATAGAAAATAGATAAAGTACAGCTTCTAGCTAAAATAGATGTTTTTATATTTATTCTGTTTGGAGTCAATTTGCTTCTCTGTTTGTTCAATGTGCAAAATGGAGATAACAAACATCTGTCTCCTTAGGGTTGCACATTGATGCTCAGTGAAAAAACATATTCTCTACTTTTTCTATCTGCTTTTGCTTTTTTGTCCTTTAACTTGAGTGAAGAAGACATTCTTTATGATGATAGGATTTATTGACATGGAAAATCCCATTCAAATACAATAGTCCCATTTCTATACACCATAGCATTAATATTTACAACATAGGGGCAGACCATCCAAAAAGTGGTCAGCCTGCCAGGATTTTTTTAAAAAATACATTAAAAACTCAATGTGGAATCATATATAAAATAATGTTTCTGTATTTACTCAAGTTATCCTTTCCTTGTTTTTAAAAATGGAACTAAGGTGTAAACTGCCTTGTGAAAATGTTCAGCCCCTTGAACTTTTGACCTTAACCATATTTCAGGCTTAAAAAAATAGAAATTTGTATTTATTTTGTGAAGAATCAACAAGCGGGACACAATCATAAAGTGGAATGACATTTATTGGTTAATAAACTTTAACAAATAAAAAGATAAAAAACTGCAAATGATTCAGCCCCTTTAAGTTAATACTTTGAACCCACCCTTTTTGTTGTGAATACAGCTGCAAGTGGCTTGGGGGATGTCCCTACCAGTTTTGTACATCGTGTGACTAAAATTTTTGCCCATTCTTCCTGCAAAACAGCTCGTGGGGGGGGGGGGGGGGGCAGTGAGGTTGGACGGAGAGCGTTTGTGTGTTTTCTGTTCTTTCCACAGATTCTTGATTGCATTCAGGTCTGGACTTTGACTTGGCCATTCTAACACCTGGATATGTTTGTTAACTATTCCATTGTAGATGTTGCTTAATGTTTTGGATCATTGTCTTGTTGGAAGATGCATCTCAGTCTCAGTTGCAGATCTTTTGCAAACTCTAACAGGTTTTCTTCCAGAATGGTCCTGTATTTGGCTCCATCTACCATGAATTTCAACCATCTTCCCTCTCCCTGTTGATGAAAAGCAGGTCCAAACCACGATGTTGCCACCACCATGTTAGATGGTGGGGATGGTTTGTTCAGTGTGATGAACTGTGTTGCTCTTATTGCCAAACATAACGTTTTTTGCATTGTTGTCAAAAAGCACCTTCTTCCACATGTTTTCTGTGTCTTCAAAGTTGCTTATGGCAAACTTTAAACAATACTTATGTATATACTAAAGAAATGTAGCCATGTAAACCAGACTAAATGGGAGATGAAAGGTGTTATTTAGTCTGGCCCTGATGAATGAGACATCGGAAGATTGTTGATGAGAATAACCCGTTGATTTTCAAACCGCTGTCTGTGCCTATTGGCCAATGCTATGACCAATGAGCGCAACTGACTATGATGTAGTGACAGGAATCAGGTTGGGGAGTGTAAACACACAGCCTGTCGGTAAAACGGCGAATACGTCCTTTTTCAAAAAATGAATGAACGTAGACCTTCTTCCTGCTCACGTTTCAACGTAAACCCCAAGTCTAATCCTTCCAAAGCTGATTCCAAAGCTGAGTCAAAAAGCCATCAGAGCCAGCAGTCCTTCACACACGACTATGCAGAGAGAGGGCTGCTGCAGATTGGCTGTGGTTAGCCCTGGCTGCTGTTAGCTTCGAAGCTCCGCTGGTTCCCACGGTCCTCTCAACTTCAGAAAAAGTTTTTTTAATTACGTAAATGGTAAATGGACCATGTAGTGACGTTTTAAAGTATAATATTCTCACCTCAAATTATCTTAAAATGTGCTTTTATTGGACAACAGCAACAGAAAGAGAACTTTTAACTTTCAATGGAACGCTCAATTGAAAGCTGCTGCTGTGCATGCTATTGTGTCTTGCAGCTTTGACGTCACGCCGTCAAAACCCTGCCCGCTTTGCATCCAAAAATTCAAAACACATCTCTGCGTTGTGATTGGCCCGCCAGATATAGGGCCTGGGGCATTGATTGAGGCTAGACCCACTAGGCAAAAATTATTTAGGCCGCTGGCGGGTGGGGCTAGTTTACTAGGCTATAAGAAATGGCTTTTTTTCCATAAAGGCCAGATTTGTGCAGTAGACAACTGATTGCTGTTATGGACAGAGTCTTCCACATCAGCTGTAGATCTCTGAAGTTTGTCCAAGAGGCATCACAATCAGGATGATTACTCTGTATACTCTTCTTGTTTATGTAGAGGGACGGCCGGGTTTTTATAGATTTGCAGTGGTCTTATACTCCTTACGTTTCAATGTTATCACTTGCACAGTGCTCCTTGGGATGTTTAAGCTTTTTGAATCCAAATCTGGCTTTAAACTTCTCCACAACAGTATCTCAGACCTGCCTTGTGTGTTCCTTGTTCTTCATGATGCTTGCTACGCTTTAAACAGTTCTCAGAGACTATCACAGAGCAGGTGCATTTATATGGAGACTGATTACACATAGGTGAATACTACTTATCATCATCAGTCATTTCAGTCAACACTGGATCATTCAGAGATCCTCCCTGAACTTCTGGAGAGTTTCCTGCCCTGAGAGTAAACAAGCCAATTCATCTTGCACACCCTACTGTTCAGTTCAGATTTTTTTGTTCAATTTGTTAAAAAAAAAACAAATGAAAAATGTTCTGCTTCATGATTGTGTCCCACTGCTTGTTGATTATTCACAAAAAAGAAAAATGTTATATATTTATGTTTGAAGCCTGAAATGTAGCAAAAGGTGAAAAGTTCAAGAGGGCCGAACGCAAGGTATTGTATGCTATTTTATGCTATTAGTAATACAGTAGTTGAGCACTGCAAATTTAAATGAATGGAAGAAAAAAAAAAAGAAGAGATACAGCAAACCTTTATTTAAAAAAAAAGAGGTCCGTAGTGTTTAGGGCTAAAAGAAAAACAAAAAAATATATATATAAAGCAGATGTCAATAAGCATATAAGAGAGTATTGCTCTTGCAGATGTTCAGTTGGGGACAACTTTGTGCATTTTGCAAAAAAACAACCAATTTATTGAGTCTAAAATAAAGAAATGTAGAAATTGTGAAATTGTTTGACAAGTTTCCATCAGAACAATAATCATAGTTCAATTCAGATAAATAGAGCAACTCCTGAATTGAACTATAAGAAACATCCTAATCACCACCCAACAGTCCCTCTATTTTACCTGAGGTCCTTGAAGGCCAGTTACTCCCTGAGGTCCAGGAGGGCCAGGAGGGCCAGGAGGTCCTGGTGGGCCCTAAAAAATACAAACAGACAACAAATAGTACCAAGATAAAAGCATAAACAGGAGATGTTGGGAGGTAAATATCTCAGACAAAACAGTTTTTCTCTACTGGTTGACAGATCCAACCTGAGGCCCAGGCTGCCATACATTTGATACGGTTCCCGGAGCTCCCTTCAAGGCAAGAATAGGCAAAATCAGAGCAGCAAAGGTGAAACTTATGATGTTAAAAATAAATGTCAACAAATGCCAAACCACAGTAAGACACAAAGTAATAACAAAGCATTTTTTCTTCCTATACCCATATCCTGATAAGATACAGTTAAGAATCAGTTTTCTGTCATATTTTTTCTATGCTCTTATAATGTATAGAACTATCTCTTTAGTTTATCTTTTTAGGGCTCTTTTTTAAAAATCATTACATATGTATTTAAAAACATATACTCACAGGTCCACCCACACTTGTAGACACAGATGAGATGCAGTTACAGTCTCCTGGTTCCCCCTGGAAAATTATTACATAAAATGACCAAAAAGCTTCAAATAAAGTTATTTCTGGATTTTCAAGAAGTCCCTGCACAACATTTTTCTATCTCTGTATCTATTCTATCTCCAGGTTCTCTAAAGTCTATTGTAGTTTTTTTCGTTGGACACTAATACTGAAAGACTGTTAAGATTAGAGCTGATCCAACTAAATGTTTTGTTTCTACATAAATTGTTTGTTTTTTAATTGGATGCTCCAAGTTGCCTGTTTTTCTATAAACATGTGCATGCCTGCTTGTTTATCCTGTATTTTTCCACTACCCTGTGATGGGCTTTGGCCTATCCCAGGTGCACCCTGACCCAATAGTTACCAAATACCTGTGGTTTAATGAGATCACAGTTATCTCTTTTACTTTTAAAAACAATGTATTTCAACCAGAGGTGGGGGATGTGAAGTCATTGAAATACGTAGGTGAGTCCAATCTGCACAATGAATTTAATTGTGCAGATTGATCACATGGTATAGAGATGACTTGTTGACTCCACATCTCCCACCTCCGATTTCTAAAATCTTCCCTAGTTTAGCTTCAGAGTTACACAATATAAGATCACTTTAGTGTTGCTAAGTTTTGTGACAATTTTTGTTATGAGGCTCTAAAATTTAACCATCACTTTAATTGATAGAAAAAAAGCTAAACAAACATGGTAAAAATTGGAATTGTATTCCAATTTAGCTATCTATATCATTGTCATATTATTTATCCTACAATGGATTTCAGCATTCGAGAATATTTTGCGTGTCTATTAACGATGGCCGTTGATTATGAAAATACTGTTTATACATATTATGTCTATTGGGATAAAGGGTAAATTATTTACATAGGGGTACAATATGTGAATGGAGTCAGTTTCTTTAGAAATTAACTTATACTTTTTTTCCCCAAAACTGATGAGCCCTTAACTCTATTATATAAAAAGGTAAATGTTCTAAAATCATTATGCGAGTGCCTCCAAGTAATTTAAAACATTTAGCTGAATCATAAAAAGATATGTTATGTATGATGCCTTTAAGTGCAGCTTCTTATGCCAGGGAATATCTTCACATGTCCTTGCCATCTGGCCTAGCTGAGGATGAAAATCTACATATTTTTATTAAAAATGCATAGAAAGTGTCATACTGGAGCTTATGTCATATCCAAAGAGTTTAGATTATCTTAAGCCATGAATCAGTATTAGGGTTTTGAAATTAATTGTGCTTGCAATATAATCACAATTTAACAAAACGCAATTTTCAAATCAGAGAGGCCCTGATATTTAATCACACTATGATTAACAAGAGAAACACACTAAATTTCTCCAGCCCTTTAGGTGCAGATTAAACACTTGCAATGGGTTTGTTGCCACAGAAAGGTAGAAGAAGTCATTTCACACTGAATGGTGAAATGAACGGATAAGTTTTGAAGTAATGCACGTAAACGAGAGCGACATTCACTCTGAGAAGAATGAGCAGCACAGAGCCCACATTCGCTTTCAATTGATAACGACACTTACCATTGGATAACGTCTGATTTTACTGCACTAATAACGGCAGACATGACATGTCAGTGTGTCTACTGCTAGTACTATTCTGCATGATTCAGACTCATCTACTGGTATTTCTGATGCCAGTCTTGCAGAGCGAGTTTTATGAGCTAACAAACAAATACTGGGACAGGAAAAACTCACGTTTTTGTGTAAACTGTGCCCACCGGGACTTAACAAACAAGTCCATAAGTCAGCCATGTCCTTTTAAAATTTAAAGCGACACATCGAGTTAAAGCACCCGAGCTATCCTAGGAAATATCTGCAACTGAATGAGGAACGTGAAAAATCCTTTTTGATACCGATCTCTTCAACAGAACCTGTATGTTTCTGATGTTCTGTGTAATTTAGCTAAATAAAGGCTGCACATACAGTATAGCTTAACTGCATCAAATATTTTCCACTCCTCTCCATGTATTTGGACCCCACATTCAAATTAAAATATGAGGTTCTATTGTGTAGGATTGTGGCTTGATTTACCAAATGAACTTGAACTGGTTCATTTATAGGTTTTTTGAACTTGAGCAATGAATTTAAGCTAGTTTATCTGAGTGAACTGAATTTTGAGCTAGTTCTTTTTAACTAGGAAGTGGCACATCATTGGCTGCAGTTAGCACACAGATCCATGCATGCAAGAAGAAGTAGACACTTTTTCACACAATTGATACAATAAAGTCTTGTAGTCTTGGACACTGATCAAGCAAGCTTTCAAAACCTGAAAATCTGGGGTGAATAAGCTTTGGGTTAGTGCAAAGGAAAATTAAAATAAAATCGCGGTAACAATTTAGATTTTTGGCTAAATTGTTCACCCTAATCAGTAGCGCAGCTGAATCACATTGGCAGCTTTGCAACACTGTAGAGTGGCATACTGTATGAACAAACGCAGATTCCCCTGACAATGTTCTGACACTTGCTTTGCAATAATCAGGTCAACAAATATACTTCCTCCGTTTTTGTTTTTCTTCACTTTATTCACACTTTTAAATTATCTTTCGTGAACATTTGAGTCCCTTATTCCACACCCTAAAGCCCTGCCTCTTTGTTTCTTCATCCAATGCTTCCTCATAGTAACAGTCTGAACTGGACTGGCTCTGATACAAGCAGTAATTAAAATTCTCATATGTAGCGTCTCTCTTCAGGCCAACAAAAGGGCTCATCTGCCAACAGCAGCACACTTGTCACCTCTACTGCTACTCCGTCTGTAGCCATGGGTCCACATATTCACGGGTGTTTCTGTATGATTTTGTCCTCTGGTGAAAACGACCAGTCATTGGAGACTATTGAGCCTTTTCCTGTGATTGCAATCCGTTTCACACCCTTTTATTGAAACCCCTCTAGTCCTTGTCATTTGAACAAAATAGTGAACTTACTTTGTCCCCTTTGGCTCCATGAGACCCCTGCAAGAGAATGAGATACACATGCACATTGAGAAACACAGAAGTTACTGTTGCTTTGTTTCACCTAGAAGCAAGGTGAGTTAACAGAGTAAGGATGAAATGGTGGCAGACTTCTCCTTTCCTATGGTTTGAGGCAGAAAGCCTCAGTAATGCCTGAAACAATTCCTGAAAAAGTTTGGGGTAAATTTAAACTCTTCAAAGAAGCACACACAAAGAACAACTTTTTTCTTTGGCTTCTTCCCTGAACCGCTAATGAATATACAGAAAGGATGAAAACCAAATGAAAACATAAAACAGATTATAACTCACCGGTCTGCCATCCGCCCCTGGAAGCCCTCTAGGTCCCTGGTTTCCATCTTTACCCTTTACGTCAACAGCAATTCAGTCATATTTTGATAGGGAGGCAAGAAAAACATGTATATGTCATGTCAGTCTGGCAATCTTAATAACAGTCTAGGATAAATATAAACAATAACATAATTATAAAAGTAAATGATTAATATTAAATCTACCGGAGGTCCTGCTATTCCGACACCTTCTGGTCCCCGTGGCCCTGGAAGCCCCATATCACCTCTTGAACCCTGTTACAAAAAGAAAAAAAAAATGTTTGGGATATGTTTTAGAAGTAGATGTCATCATTAGGGATAAAAACGTTACCTTTTCCCCTGCAGGGCCAACAGGGCCAGGTACACCTCCAACACCAGGGGGACCCTAAGAAAATGAACAGATTTGACAAAATAAAAATTTCATTGGTTATAAAAGCAGCTGTATACGTTTTAAGAGAAACTCACCGCTAGTCCTGGGAGACCTCTTGGACCTTCAATGCCCTAGAATAAAAAGGAAATTTAACTGAAACAGCAACATATCAACAGGGTATGGGATGGGTAATTGTATAGAGGTGCCTTACTGATCACAAGTGATGAGCTTGTTTCCATATTTTTTGATACAGTATGGACAAATATGTTTATTGGTATTTTTTATACTGATAAATTCCTGACATTTTAGATTAAAAAAATTATGAAGATCAGACATTTTTTTTTCTTTCTACATCACAACTGTGTGCCATGCGTGGGTATGTTAAATAAATTCCTTAGAAAAATCTTCATTGCAATGTGACATATGAGAAAATACCAATTCTTACTTGTGGCCCTTGAAGGCCGACTCCTGCAGCCCCAGTTTCTCCCTATCAGGGAGAAGCACAACAGTAAAGTAAATAAATATATATAATATAATATATATATATATATATATATATATATATATATATATATATATATATATCAATTCAATCTTTTTTTCATGAATCAAAATTCATACTTTGCTTCCTTTGGGACCAGATGGGCCCTGCACACCTGGTAAGCCAGGTTTTCCCTGAAGAGAACAAATGTAAGTTAAGACTTCAGTTTTTCCCAAAGTGCAAAGATAAAAATAAATTCCAGCTCCAGTTTACAGTTTTGCCTGGTTTCCCTGCTCCTGGGGATCCAGGGTCTCCTTTCTCTCCTTTGGGGCCTGGCACAGCTACACCATCCCCCACCACAGCACCAGTGGAAGAACAGGAAGTGCATGCTTCTCCCTGACAAAACAAACCAAAAACATGATAACAAACTTTCAGGATGAGTCAAAATAACAAATGTTTGTGTGCTATTATCTCTTGTTTATTTTTTTTTGTTTAATTTTTTTTTTTTAATAAAAGAAATGAACACTAGTTCACATCTATTTAAAGGTGATCATGATAAGTAGAGCTTTAACTCTTTAAATAGTATTTTTGAATAAGTCACCAAAAGGCAAATCAAGCAGCAGCAGTTTAAAATAAAAAGTACTTTGTGCTGCAATTTTACCTTCTCTCCCTTTAAGCCCATTGATCCATCCCGGCCAGGCTCTCCAGGTAGTCCCGGGACTCCGGGGTCACCACTCAGTCCCTTTTCTCCCTGTTCGCCTTGCTCCCCCTGATAAGAGACAAAAACAACACAAAAAGCACAAATAGAAACAGTGACGTCTTCTAGGTTTGATCGGAATTGCGTGTTTCTGTTCAAAGTACAGATAGAAAAAAGGTTGTTATTCATTCAAAAAGTGTTTCTCAAATAAAGAAAATAATTGCAGCTTAATTATTCCAACAACTCTAAACTTTGAAGTTGAAGTTCAATGACTCTAGAGGTTCTATGGGAATTTAAGCAGCTGGCTTTGTTTATGGTAAATGTATTTATAGGATTAACTTTTGAGGTGTAATATGAAGCACAAGCTGGAGAATGTTACCTCAATTAGTGAAAATATTGAAATAGCACAATTAGATGGTTTATTTTCTTAAGATAATACAAGGTAAACTTACCTTTTCTCCCTTTGCACCAGACAGACCTATTGGTCCCTGTTAAAAATAAAGATGAGAACTTATTTAGCTGCAGAATAGAGCAAACCGTTGTCTGTTCAGATGGAAAAAAGCTGCTGATATAAAGCTGACATAAGAACACAGTATGTTATGTGAATAGGTGTCAGAAGAACAAAGAGATTTATCGTAATTAGTGACTGCTCCATAGTGCCTGGATAATTATCTCATATTATGTTAATACAATGAGTAAATTGTATTAACATATTGAGTAAATTAAAATGGGTAAATTTACCACCAGGGTTGAAGTCTTTCCAGCCTTGTAAACTTTTTACTCACCCAGATGGTGGGTAACTAGTTAAAGTATGCTGCACAACAAAGAACAAAGAATCAGCCCTGGTCTTGTGGAAATAGTAAAATGTTAATTTTGATGCCATTAATAAATGTCAGCATACAAAGAACAGATTTTTTGTGCTTTTGTTTACAGAGGGAGAAAAGAACCCAATCTATTTTCTCTTTAGGGAGGCAGCATGGGTTTCTTTTTCTTTATTATACTAATATGCAAATAAACTCCACAAGATTGCAACTTAAAATTAGATTAAAATTGTTCTAATCAATCTCACCAGTAGAAATGAACAATCCATCTGGCTACTTCTTTTTTTTACCATTGACATTTTATGACAGTTTTCTTCTTTTTTTTTTTTTTTTTCCATTTCCTGGGGCAAAATTTTACCTGTTTGCCTTCAGCTCCAAGACCTGGAAGTCCAGGGAGACCTGGAGGGCCAGGTTCACCCTTTTTTCCCTCAGGCATTTTGAGACCAACTGGTTTGTTATCAACATCTGATGCTGTGCACACACCACAGTGACCCTAGAGATAAACAAGGAGTCTAAATTAGTCTGCATAACAGAGTTAAATATTGCATGACACAATAAAAGACACGTACCCTCTCACCCTTTGGGCCCGGTACCCCAACACCAGGCATTCCTTGTTCTCCCTAGTAGGAGAACAGAAAGGTCAATCACACTATCATAAGCTTACAGTATATATATTGAATTATGTACTTATATATTATATTTTGAATCAATCTATCATAACAATACACATGTGAAGGATTTCCATAGGCCTTTGAAATGAGTTTATGCATAGATCAGATCAAAAGCATTTAATGTCACTATATCACTTTTAATTTATTTATGCTAAGGCTTAAATAAAGAAAGGAAATATTACAGCTCCAAGACCCACTTTTACTATATGACAGATTTTACACTGAAATTAATTTATAGAGCTTAACACTTGCCTGGCATATCTCATGTTCAAGACCTTGTAGTTGTCTATAAAGTAGCATTGATGATGAACACTGAATTAAGCTTAATATGATATAAAATAAAACAGTTTTTTTAACTAGATTGACTTAATAACAGTTCTGGTTCAGACTTTTCCTATGAGTTGAAATAATTTTTCATACAATAATACCAGGGCAAAGAGTTTTCCCTGTAAGAAATATATATACTGTCTTTAGATTTTTATTATTTGGATTATCAAAACATGTTTCAGAGCAAATTTTAAATGCATTTCTTTGAATACAGAGGACAAATATTCAATTTAATGAAGAAACAGAAGTAATCCAACAAAACATGACCCTACTTTTACCAGAGAGCTCCCTCTCTGATCTAATAACTGAGTGTGGCTGCCCTAGAAGCAAAAACTGCCATCAAACATTTGTGATAAACATTTAATCCTTCAAATCTCTTAGGAGGAATTACGGCCAACATTTACTTCCACAAGTGATATTTCCTTCAGCATCATTAGAAGATTGTGGAGCATGAATGTCCTGTTTAAGGTCATGCCAAACATCACATCTTGGATTAAAGACGGCGACGTCAGAACTTTGCCAAGAATTATAGCTTTATACTTTTCTTCAGGATTTTCAGGTGGAAATAATTATTCATGTCTCCATCAATTTTTAGTTGTCAACACAATTCTGTCACATTTTTCTTTGTTAGGACATCCAAAAAAAGCACTTTAGCTAACTGTAATGGCGGAAGTGCTACAATGTTCCCTAAGTACCAAACGTCACACAGGCTATCTGAAAAGTCAAATGAAAGTGTGAACAAAAATAGTAAAATAAAACTATTTTGAAAATGTAAGGATGAGCTTTTAAAAGTGCTTGTCAGAGTTTAGAATATCTATATTCAGCTAGTGTAAGGGAATTTGTTTCTGCTTACTGCATAGTTTCACACTAAATTGCATATTTAGCTATATTTTAGCAGCATTGTCTTCAAGCAATGGAAAAGCACTGGTAAAACAGAGAGAGAGAGAAGAGCGCTGGACTTTTGGTACTCTGAGAATACAGAGGAAGAAGAAAACAGAAAAAACCTTGAGGGCCTCCAACAACCACTTCACAGCAGCCATGTTGTGCATAACTGTCGACTCAATCTTAAGGAAACTTTCTAATTATCTATTAAAGGAAGGTCTGTCCATGAATGTTTCTGCCAGGCTGTGTAAAGTCAGTTTTATTTTTAAATAGTCACATGTGTAAAACATGAACAGGGTTTAATTTAATTGTCTATCTTCAATGATAGAACAGGAGAAAAAATAAAAATTAGCAGAAAGAAAATATATTTATTTGTTTGGTAGCAAGGTGTGCAAGAGTTCATCTCTTAACCACATTTCCTACCTTTGCACCTTTCTGTCCATCCTTCCCACTGGCCCCTCTTGGTCCAGGTTTCCCCTGTATGCATGGCCATATTTCACTTTATTACATCACCAGGTTTGGAGTGAGAAAAATTAAGATTCAAAGGGCTGAGGCTGAACTCACCGTCTTTCCATCGGCTCCCGTTCTGCCTGCATTACCCTGCAGACAGATAACTGAAAAGATCACTGAAATTCCCCATTTTGATAAAAACTGATTGCTTTTTAAATTGGTAATTCACACCTCAGAGTTAAGTTGTACCCTATGGGCGGCTATGTCAGATAATATTGGTTCTTGAGTACCTTGGCTTTTTCATAATAAGTTTCTTGCTGCGAAAAAGAATCTTATGGGAGGAGGTTTGAGGCCCTTAAAATTAGCGCACTGCTGTGATTATCGTCCTGATGCAATTGATTATGAACTCTGCTCCTAAACCCTACCAAGTTGGCCCCTCTTATGAAACCCATATTTGCTCCATTACTGTATTACATCTTTTTTTTTTTCTGCTCCATACCTGCTGTCCTTTAAGGCCGGGTACACCGATGTTTCCTGGCTCCCCCTAGGAAGTAATAATTGGACAATGTATTATTTGAGGAAGGCTTTAAAGAGAAGTATGCAAGCAGCAAAAATTGCAAGACATCCACTTTCACTTTTTCAATTAGATTTTTTGGGGCGGACTAAAAAAAGACTTACTTTTTCTCCTTTCTGTCCAATCCCAGGCTCCCCTTTCGTTCCCTTTTGCTGCTGAGTTTGTGATATGACACCTGGGAGGAGATTAGCTGGCAGTTCTCCGAGGGTAGGGCATGGAGAACAAGATTCTCCCTAAAGCACAGCGAACGTATATCATTTTAAAATAAACATCTTACATTGTGCAAGTAAAAATAAATACTTGTATACAATATAATTTTATTAACATCTATAAAAGAGGAAAATGTACAAGTGTAACTATTATTTACATTTTGCTGCTACGGGTTTTTATGAGCTGTTCACATGTTTAACCTGAAATTATTTTCCAATCCTTTTGAACAAAAAAGACAATAACAATCAATCAGATAGAAAGTCTTTTTAAACAATCACTATTATGAGTCCCAGGAGCTTCAATTGGGCCATTCTATCAGACAAATATGCTATTATTTACATGATATAATCGAAGCTTAGGCCTTAGATCTGTTGCAGTTGTCCTGCTACCTTTACTTTAGTTTAACATGTTTTGCAGCATCTAACGGTTTTCTTAGTGTTGCAATTAATTTATCTTCAAAATACTTTTGAAAACATTCTACATCGGTGCTGCAGAAAAGCACAGACTGGGCATGTAGTGTTAAAGAAAATGTGCAGCACTTATTTCTTTGTACACACCTGTAGCAACTCAAGATTAACAAAGTAAATAATGGTCTTATCTAATCAGAGGACCTTTTACAGGTTTGCCATGTTCCTAAATGACTTTCAGCAATTTTCCAATGTTGTAAGTTCTTCTGTCAACAATGGCTTTCTTTTGCCACGCTTCAACAAAGACTGGATCTGTAAAGTGTAATTCTGACTGATATTTCCACCTGAGCTGTGGCTCCTCAAAATTGCCATGGGTTTCTTGAGGGTTGCCATGGGGAACTGATTGAGCTGGATTTTATTTTGGCATAAGACAGACAAAGGGACTGTATATGAATGTATTCCATATGTTTTAAATTTCTTTTTTTCATTTAGATCATCCTTTCCTTTCCTTTGTGTTCCTTTATCAAATACATTGAAGTTTGTAATGTAAAAAAATGCACATGACATGTATATCTAAAACATGTAGCACTATTGTAGCACTATTCTATGGAATATGCAAAACAATTCTAAAAGTGATAATAAAGACTAGACCTCTGACAAGTCTATTACCAGGATTTGTTACAAAGCTTTTCTACGCAATTAGGTAAATAAACAGAGTAGTCCGTAAAGCAGAAGAATGACACCACTGTAACCTTTTCTCCTTTTGCGCCATCAGATCCTGGTTCACCCTGCCAAAAGATAGAAAAAAACACAGACATCCAAATTAAACCCCAGCTCATCCTGCCAAGCTCATTCGGAGGGAGATCTTGTATCTGAACAAAGCACTGTAATTCTTCTAGTCAATGCAGTTAGGCAGATGTTATTAAAGTGTTAGTGTGGGTGCAGAGTGGACTGGTTGTGTGGTCTCAAGCTGACTGGCTTCCATTGTTGTAGACCTGCATGACTTATGAGGCTCCTAATGTAGGAGTTTGAGTGGACTTTTTTGCATTTGTGCAGTTTGGTTCAGCTAATTTTGCCCGAATCTGCTCTGGGAAAGAGTTTTACATGCAGTGCTGATGTTAGCGTATCTGAGGAATGCAGATGAGAGTGTATTGGTCAAACTCAAGCAGAATATGAATTAACTACAAATTTAAATGAATAAGTAGAAAACGTCATACCTTCTGTCCGGCTTTGCCATCTGAACCTTCAAGACCCTGATAAGAAAAAGGGAAGTTAAAACAGTTTATCAAATTTTAAGATGTCTTTAGAAGGGCCCTTTAACAGATTTTCTATAATAGTTATAGTTTTTTTAAATGTTAGTATATGTATTTATGTAGAATTTTAACTGGGTCATGGTTAGGTTTAGTTATAGGGTTGGGTATTTACTGGTAACGATGTGGTAGAGTCAGATTTAGCCAATAAAAAGCAATAAAATAACTGGAAGCTAATGTAAAATCTAAAGACAAAAGCACCTAACGTGTGTCTAAGTGGGTTGAGTGTTCTGTTATGCTCTTAAAACTATAGCCAGTTTGGTTAAAGCAGCTTTTTCCATTTAAATAAATTCATCTAAATCCTGTGCTTTGGATTCTTTCACATAATGCAGTCTGATTTTATTTTTTTTATTTTTTTGATGACCTAAAGCATTATAACGCAAACAGGCAAGCAACCTAGAACTCTTTTAAGGCGCAAATACATTTTCACAGCACTTTACCTCTCTTCGCTTTACCTTTTTCTCTCTCTACCCTAACCAGGTATGACAGATTGATGCTGGCACTATTGGAAATCGTTGCACAGAGAATCTCATAAGGCCAAAGATTTATATTCCATCACCCCTCCTCCACAAATCATTCCCTATTTCACCTGCTAGAGAATGTGGGAGTTATAAAAGGTAAAAGTTGGCAGC
Source organism: Cyprinodon diabolis (assembly GCA_030533445.1). Classification (NCBI taxonomy): domain Eukaryota; kingdom Metazoa; phylum Chordata; class Actinopteri; order Cyprinodontiformes; family Cyprinodontidae; genus Cyprinodon; species Cyprinodon diabolis. The sequence goes on from CM060074.1 coordinate 16,175,823, forward strand.
ATGTAGTAGAATTTGGATTCACTAGAGAGACAGAGCGAAAGACCCTTGCCTTGGTGACTAAACTTTTGACAGCATATCAAGTCTTCTTCCCTTAAACTGTTTTAGCGCTGCAAGAATTACAGGGGCAAATACAACCCCAAGGTAGAAGTAAATGCTGTGCTTTTCCTCAAAACGATAAGAAAGATTAAATATATATGCTATCACACGAGCGCTCAGGGTTCAATTGTCAGCTACAACTCATACCCTATCTAAAACTCTAATAAAACATGCAGCAAGATCATAAAAATGTAAAACTGAACATTCCGGCAGGTGCGGAATACATTACAGAGCAGTCAAACTGATGCACTTACAGGGAGTCCTCTCTCTCCTATCCCTGGTAATCCAGGCTCTCCTTTAGGGCCGGGCTTCCCCTGCAAGGCTACAGTGTTGGCAATGTCCCCGGACAGCACTGGGCATACTTCACATGGGTCACCCTAAAGATTTATCACAATTTTGATACAGAAAATTTTGATTAGATCGCACAGGAATACGCAGATAAAAAGATTAAGAACGGCGCTCATGTGGTATTAAACCTTCTCTCCTTTTGAACCTGCTGGGCCTCTTGGTCCCTAGGAAAACAACAGAATCCCCATCAAACACTCATGTATCAGTTCACAATTCCTGTACAGTCTGTTAGCAGCTGAGGCATGCATTACTGAATATCAATCAATGTTCAGAAGAGTCTCTCACTGGATCTCCTGGCAATCCATCTTCTCCTTTAGGACCTCTGTCTCCCTATAGATTGAAACCTAAAAATTACTACCAAACACCAAACATAGATAATGAAAATGAAAATGTCAGAGAAATCTGAAAACCATAGTTCCAAGTGCAGGAAAATTTCAGTTATGGATGATTCTGCAAGCCTTCTTCAATTGATTTTGCCCTCTAAGCATATATATATATATATATATATATATATATATATATATATATATATATATATATATATATATATATATATATATATATATATATATATAATGAAATGATTGAGAAAAAAGGAAATACATAAAATTTACACAACTCTATAATACTGAAAACTCTAAATCCGAGTTGGACTAAAGTAAAAGACTGTGTCAAATTGACAAACTAACTACATAACTACATAGATTTTTTTGTTTTTGTTTTGTGAACTCCTCCTTTTCATTAATTATTGTTACATTTCTGGTATTGTGGCAGACACCAGACTTTTTAGTAATTTGCTGTCCAAAACTGTAAAGAGAATTTGTATCCAGTGATACTGATACTGCATAATTATGTTTTTTTTTTTTTTTCCGTTGCAGTTCTACATAAATACATTTGTTCTGTATTATAAACCTCACCTTTGGAGCAGCCTTTGCCTTGTGACTTGCTCTCACGTTGGTGCCTCAGCAAAGCTTCCTTTTATGATTTATGTTTCAATGGTTATTTGAAATCCCTGAAATCATTGTTAATGTCACACACTTAAAACACTTATTTTGAAATAGAAAGGAAGCAGTTCTTAAGTTGCCCTGTTGTGTTGTCAGGGTGAAACAGAAGGACTGGTTGTTGGTATTTTGTTGTTTTCAAACTATTTTTTGATAGGAAGCATTTTTTTTTCTGTTCCCAGAGAGAACAAAAAGCTTGATTTAGTGACATAAAAAAATATATTTAAACTCAGTAAAAATATAACTGTACAGTAGGCTTGTCCCGATCCGATCCACTTATCGGATCGGACGCCGATATTGGCAAAAAAATGCGTATCGGCAAGGCATGTAAAAATGCCAATCCAGACTGCCGATCCAGTAAAAAAAAAAAAAAATCCGGTCCGTATTTTCTAGTTTCGCCGATTGAAACAATCCATTCCACTATTTTGCGCCATTGTTCCCCGAATCCGGTCCAGAACACCTTCAACACACCCACAGGTCTTTTTGGGTCTGTCTCCCGGCCTAACCATTAAAACAGGTGAATTGGAAGATAGCTGGGAAAATGTCAGCCGTGTGGGATTATTAGTGGAGGAGATTGGGGAGTAAAAGGCATTTTTGTGTAATAGTTCACTATTATTTGCACTGATTTTTTTTAAGCAGTGTCTTTTTTCAAGAGTAGAGTCCTGATTCTAAGTTAATAGTCTATGTTCCACTCTTGTCTGTTTTGCATTTTTATTGAAACTTACAGTAATACTTGCACCTTTAACTGTTTACGGTTTTACTGTTCACTGTGCAATTTCAGATTGCTATTCATAATTTTGTCCAGTTTGTGTTTATCTCTTAATAAACAGGTAAGTTTGTTGTTACCAATCATTGTGTTTTATTCAATCTCACCTAATTCAGCTGGCTAGATGTTATCAAGAGTACTAAAACCCTTTTCAACATGAGTCTTACAACTAAGGCTAAATACTTTAACTTAAACTTAAATACATGCTCGGATAGGCTGGTATCGGCCAGTATCGGTATCGGATCGGAAGTCCAAAAACAATATCGGTATCGGATCGGAAGTGCAAAAACCTGGATCGGGACATCTCTACTGTACAGGCCAACTACACTGAAATGAGCAGAAGAAAGCCCTGCAAAAATAAAGGGCTTTTTATGCATCTTGATTTATGTTTTTTATTTCTCAGCTGGGGCCATGGCAATATTAATTTTTTGAAGGGATACTCTGTGGCTCTTGCTTCCCAAAGAGTCCATTCCTCTTGATTAATAGTATTGTCATACTACTAAAACTCCACTCTCCGTTACCCACAACATCTCTCACAACACTGCATTCTCCAAGCATAAACAAACAGAATGGCGGTTGAACTGGGCAAGGTAATGTAAGTTCAACTGAGATCTCACTAGCTTTTTCTTAAATATTTTTTTTACATTGAAAGACTAAGGATATCCTGTCATATTTCTATCTATATAATCAGCTAACTGTGTCAGAATTAAGAAAGCTGCAGCAATGTTAAGATTTACAGCATGCAAATCTTGGCTTTAACCTTGGTTGTAGTATTAATTATTCGTAAATACCAAGCTGCTTTAGCTGGGACAGTTATGTTGAATGCAGGAGTTTCTCCTGCAACCAAAAGGTAGGTGGTTTAAGCCCTGGTCCTGGCTTCTAATGTTTTCAAAGTGACTCATTTTTATTGGTTTTCTAGTTTACCAATATAGATTGGTTAAAAACCCTACAAACTTAGATTGATTGTTTTAACTAAAAGATTAGTTGGACAGATAACAACCACTTACCATTGGTAAATTCTGTTTTTAGAATGAAAAATCATTTGTAAAAATAAAACAGGGTGTGTGCTTGAATGCCAAAATGAGGTAAATGAAAATTCAGTAGCCAACTTTTAATTATAATGATGACAACAGCCATGGCTAATATGTTCAGCAACTGCAGACAAAGAAAAAGCAGCATATTCTGGTGTACTGGTGTGAAATGGTTTAGCTTTTATCATGTGACAACATCAGTTGAGTGATCAGGGTGAAAGGCCTGACCAACTTCAAATGAATTCCACAGTCTGTTCTGCAGTTCACTAATTTGGTTATGTAACAGATGTAAATAACTCAGCTGTGACCTAGATATAAAGCCAACATATTTCTGTTTCCTTCTGATTCAAGCACTCACAGTTTAAATTGAGTTTCTAGAAGTAGTTTAGGAGGATTTAGCTTCACTTTAGCCGCTCCTCCCATAGCCAGTTTGTATTCCCCTACATTTCAGTTGATTCTGACACAACTGTTCTTAGACATGAAATTTCCTTCTGTTTTTTAGCTCCTCCTTAATCTACAGTCTCTCCAGTCCTTATAAGCCAAAAAAGGCTCATTATGTTATTAAGTTGATGTATATGTTATTTTCCATGTTCAGTGTAGTTTAAACTGTAGACTAACTGGGAGAGATGTTGCAATGAAATCAAAGGTTTCATTTATAAAGTTCCAACCGGCCCTTTTAACCATGAATAGTTAATAGGTTTAACTTTCATTTATATTATTTTGTTAAAAGTGATTCTAGGTGTTCTTTCACTCTGTAAGTAAATATATGAAAAAAGACTTAATGAAAATACATAATGCCAATTTTTTCTTCAGGCAATGTTAAAAGAAACAACTTACCTTTTCACCGCCAGGTTCACCAGGAGGACCCTACCAGGTAAGACAAATGATACAGTTTAGTATTGAGGACATTTCATTTCTTTACTGAATCTTGGTTAGTGGAAAGGTCTCTTACTGGTAGACCAGGTTTTCCAACTCCTGGTGGACCTGGTAATCCGGGCTTCCCTGGCTCCCCAGCTAACCCTTCAGGACCCACCATACCCGGCTTGCCCTGGCAAAAATGTTTGCCACAGGTTCCATCAAATTGAAACTGGGCTGAATGAATGTGATAGACAGGCTGATGACAGAAAGTGCTAAACTTAAGATAGACAAACCTTCTGTCCCTTGGGGCCAACTACACAGATAGACCCTTGTCGACCCTGGAAAATGGTGACAGACAGAGAGGAAATTAACACAGCATTGTCCTTAGAAGAATAAAAACAATCCTTAATGTTTCTATAAAGAAATACAAAGCTTGTTTCTTTACAAAAATGTTAAACAATTTTTAGGATATCTTTAATATATATACATCTTTCACAAGGAGAAAATTAGAAAGGGTATCTGAAAGCCTGTGAGAGGAATAATTTTGAGTGGTGCATATGATATTTTCTGCCAGCCTGATTCAAGTCACATCAATGAGCACATTCATATTTAGAATGTCAGATGGATAGAGGGAGTAAAAAAAAAAAAAAATAGAAAATCTATTCTCCACCAAATCCATCTGGCTACAACAAGCACTTAGCCTGGAAAGCAGCTAAATGTGAATACATCTGATGCCAAAAAACTGCTGGAATCCCTTAAAGCCTGTGAAGGCTGTAATTTTTTCCTCAAAGTTTTCATGCATTCACGAGCTCATTGCACCGTTCAAGGAAAGATTAAAAGGTTTAAGTCCTCCTGAATAGATGGCTGCCTGTGTAAGAGACAAACGGCCAAGTCAATGAAGCAGCATTGATTGTGCAAGCTTTGTTGCTCTAGCCTAATCTAACAGGCATTAACAGGTTGACTTAACGCAACAGGAGCGGGCAGATATCAATGGGAGTCTGAGTTTAAAGAGTGGCACCATATGGGTTTACTGAATATCTGCTTAGGCCTGATAAAAGTAACCACATAACAGAATGTGAGTTTATGTCCAGGAGATGTACTCTCTTATTTGTATTACGGAAAACTTATGTTTTTTAACATTACTATCTGACAGCTCTAGCTGTTTTGAAGACAAAAAAACACAAGACACCTACATCCTTCCCGGGAGTTCCTGTCAGACCCTGTGGACCGATCTCTCCTTTCTGACCTTTTTCGCCCTACACAAAGCCACCAACAGCATGAGAGGTTAGAATCTAATTGGTTGATCATTAGAGGGGCTTTGTCTTGATTATTAATGAACAAAAATTTCTCCGACTACTCACCTTGTACCCAGTTGCCTGACCCCAGTTGGAAGACACTCCCTGTGGAGGCAATCAGCAGAAATAAGGCAAAGATCAATGATTAGACTCTAAAGAAGACACAATAATTTATAAAAACACACACAATCTGAAGTATGGGAAACGCAGGCATTAGCCTTCATGGACCAACACCTGGAGGCCAATCCTACATTTACACAAACCAAATCTAAGAAAAAGAGGATAGAATCTTAAACACTAGATCGATTACCTTATCTTTTTTTATTACAACCACATATTTCATTTAATAGCGGTGAATAATAAGAAAGAAAAACTGTTTTTTCAAAAAAAGTATGGACAAAAAATGGAAGGAAATTGACACTTTAAGATTGTGCCATGTATAAATCGGAGCTTTAAACATATATCCAGAGCTAGGTAGGGGCTAGATTCACCGTAAAACAAGTGGATATCTGTTGCAACATGGAAAAAATGTTCAAGAGGTATAGATATTTTTATAATTTATACATATATTGCAAATATTAATCAGTTGCAGCTTATGGTTTAACTTGCAAGTCTACACATCTACAGTATATTCTTGCAAAGAAATACATGCTAAATAAATCATTACTGGTAAACAACTATACAAAGAGGATAGGGCATAATTAATTCTATGGCTGAATGCCTGAAAATGTGGCTGTGAATAAAAAATCAACCTAAAAAGGCTGGAAGGGGTTCGCTCGGTTGGAAAGCACTGGGACATGTTGCTGCAACCTGTAGCTGAAACTCTGGCACTCACCGACTCGCCTTTCTCACCCTTCTGGCCCTTGGGTCCGTCTCTGCACTGAGGTTGGAAACAATTAATTGGCAAATTTTCACAGACCACTTTTGGCAAAGAACAAAACAAGAAAAAAATACTGGCTCACTGATCTGTATGCCAGGACACATAGAAATAACGGCATACAGCAAGAGTGTGGGAAACAGCAAATGATTTACTTACTGGACCTGAACAGCCATCACCCTGAGACACAGACAAATGGAGGAGTGAGAAGTGGCTTGTGAGGGAGCTAAGGTATTAAAACACTGCAGTGTTCCTTATTGGTCTAATAAGTTCAGCCTAGAATTACTTCCATCAATTCCCATCAATTAATTGCCGTAATCTAAGTTTTAAATTACATCTACACATCCTTTATACTCACCCTGTCAGCTTTTTCTCCACTTAACCCAGCACCCAGGTTTACAATCTGCAACACACATAAATACACATCAACATACAGCTACCTCCTACATTAACATTTCTAACATCATCTCATAGAAATTAATTCAAGTAAAGATCAGAGATCCTTACATTCTCCTCCCTACTCTGGAGTAAACAACCACCACACTACAGACACAGAAAAAGAATGAATTAATTTTGTTTTATTTAATATGCACTTAAGGCATTGGTGAGGAAATTAAGTTGTGTAGTTTCTGCTATCACCTGACAGTGGCACTCTTGCTTAAAGCTAAGTTCTGAAAATCTCACTGCTGCTATGTTATGCAGCTCAAAAGGATGAGTTATATGCAAGTGGGCATACGCGCATAGACATACAAGCATGCACACACACACACACAAACATCTCCCATGAGACCATGAGATCAATAGGAATGTCTGATTCCCAAAGCACAGGAGTGAGAAGACCAGCTGCTGCTGCAGGAGGGTGCAAACATGATCACAGTCACGTGCACACACCAAATAAGGACAACAAATATAAATAACTGAAGCGTCTTTGGCGGAAGCAGGTAATTAAAGCTGAATTACCGCAGCCTGTGTTTCTGGGAGTCTGGCTTTCACACATCAGGAAGTTTGCAATATGCTGAAGTTGTGACTATGAGCTTGCCGAGTGGAGGGAGAGAGAGAGAGCGCTTGTAAAACCACAGAGACAACGTGTAATTCTATCGTTCTTTTTTTCCCCTCTTTCTCTCACAAACTACAGATCTATCAATGGCTGCTTTAACCAGCTGCAGTGACAACTCACTCTTTCCATGATCTAATCTATGGTTGTAAATGATTGAAAATAGGTACCAAAAATCCAAAAGTATTTGTCGTGAATTTCCCTAATTTCTGTGTAAGATCATTAAAACAAGAATCTTTTATAAACTCTACTGCATGGTTTATGACTGCTGCCAATTATTGCATTATGACGCAAATACACACTAACATATCACCTACAAAAAAATGATAAAATAGTTTGCATTAAAAAAATTTAAACTTCTTGTTATTAAATATACTCATGAGCCAAACATAGGGCAGCAACTGAAGGCATTAGGGCATCTAAAATTAAGACAAAGTTAAAATCAAATATATAAATGAGCAACAAAAAGGAATTTATGTTAGTGCCTGCCTAACTTAGAAGGCTAAATGTATGCACCAAAGAGCTGAAGCAATTCTAAAGGGAGCAGGGGGTCTAAGTCAGTATGAACGCAGTGCACCTAATAAAGTGCTTAATAGGTTTGCTATTATCCCTAAGAGACATTAAACAATCCATGTTTAGTTGTTTCTGTTGTTAACTTTGTATACCAAAAACTGGCCAATGATTTACATCCTTCAAACATTTCAAAAGAAGCAAAGTTACCATACTCCACACATATTTACTCACCTTTATACTTTTTTTAATTTATTTTTTACTTTTCTATAAACTGCAGCTGTAGTTCATGGTCAATAGATAACATTCACCAGGCAGCTAGGGAAGCATCAATACCAGATTTCTTCAAAGCAAGGATGAGTACAACTACTTATATTTCAGAGTATACGTATTAAATGAAAGCTTAGTCATAATGAAAAGTATTGGTGACTTTTCTTTGAAATGCTAAGCAGACAAATACAGACTTTTACCTTTGATCTGGTAGAGCTGAGCTGCAGTAGAGAGGGTTTTTTTCTGCGTCAGGCAAGCTCTCTTTTAATGGCTGTAGGTACGGCAAACTTTTTGTTTTATTATCACCATCCTTGTCCAACATAGAAGAGGTATCCGGAGTATCAGATTGTTTTTATATGTAGGATTGCTTGGCACTGGTATCAGGCCTGGTATTGGGAGTGGTACACCTTATGACATAAGGTAACATTTTTATGTGCTATATTACACATTTTTGAGGCACTCTAACATTTAATTGATGATGTTTCTGTCAGGTTCACCAGAAACTCTTCAGCTATCAGGAGACACAGTAAGTAAGCAGCTGACCGCCTTAAGCAGCTTTTTGCAAGACAACATGGCTAAATGCTACATTTATCCTCATTAAAAACTTTTCAGTAACTTCCTGCTTACAAAAAGCGCTATAATAAAATGTGAAGAAAAGTGTTTTTTTGCTGCCATGTGGAAGACTAGGGCACTGATACATGTACTGGTGGTCGAGCATTACAACCTTCTATTGATAGGGATTCCTGCAGCATCACCAGTATGGACATAGGTCCATCACCTTTGATGTCATGACCAGGACTTGTAAGAATGATCTGCTTCTGAACCTCACAATTGCAACCACATAAAATAATAGAGCTGATATAAAAATAAAAAAATAAAAACTCTGTATTTAGCTGTATATAACTCTGTATTTTAGTGGAAAGTTTTTGGAATAATTTTTGGCTTTTGAACCAATTCATAGCGGAAATAGACAGAGAAACGGTGGGGGCAAATATTTTGATAAAGTTACCAGTACGTCAAGGTGGTATCAGAACCTGCAGGCACACTTAAAACAAAGCAATCATTAAAGCCTTTATGTCCCATCTGCAGCTCATTCAGTAAACCTAGCGGGTGTTAACATCATAGTGATAGATGTATTAAGGTGGGGAAGTTTTTTTTATTTATTCTAATCTTTGTCCTTCTGCTCTAATTCTAATTTTAGCTAGGGCCTTTGTTAAAGACATGTGAGATTGATATTGGTTTAGCATTGAAGTTACTGTCAAATACTCAGATAATTTGCTATGCTCTTTGGCAGATATATTATAAAAAATTAGGTTCTATGAAAAATTTCCATATATACAATTTTCTCTCAGAACTGAACTAATGGTGAGCTTTGGGATTGTGAATTCCGTAAAAATAGGAAGAACCTCTCAAAATACCAACATAGAACAACAGGCATCACATTGTTGCTCTGTTAGAATCCCCTGGACACAATGACATTGTTTTGCAGACTTTAAGTTGGCTGTACATATTTGACAATCAGCAACATGGAATGCGAAGATGGGGTGATGACGGTTGAAAACTGTGCGCCCTTTGACTAGAAAAAAAAGTGATTTCAAGTGGATAAGTTAATACTGCAATCATAACTTGGCGAGCTATCTCAGCCTTTATACTTGACAGATGTAAGCATCTCTTTGACATGTTTGGAGTCCTGTTCACGTCAGGCAGTGCAGCAGACATTGAGGATCACATACTGTCATCTGCCAAAACACAGACCTTGGATAGGAGTCTTTCAGATGAACTGTTTCACTCCAGGGCTTTCATTATATCTAAAGAACAGAAAATATTTCTTTAAAAAACATCTGACAACTCTGCTTGATTGTCAATTACAGTCAATGTTTCCCATTGTAAACATTGCGTTAACACTGACCCTGTCACTGGCTGTCAACCGCCAGAGTAAACAATCATTTTCATGAATTGCCACAATTGAAAACAAATTAAGGCAAGGATGGCTCAGCCTGTCACTCATGGCCATTGCTCTCATGGTTCTTGAGCTTATCATCAACGATACAATCAAAGAGCTTTTTTCAATGAAAGGCAGAAATAAAGCAGTTTACATTTGCTTTCCGCCCATTCGCCTTCTTTTCATTTCACAACCTTTTTAACATTTTCACTAAATGTTGAGTGGAATTGAAAAGACAAATATTCTCCAATGTCATTTTACATTGGTCACTGGCATTCAGAGTGACTGATCATGTAAAGGCAAAACATAACTATTCAACTATGATGGCTGGCTTTTTTTTAAATCTTTGACACTTTATTGAAGCTTTTAGTTACAATTAGCAATTTCCTTTAAAGTCTAGTAGCGCTAGAGCCTTATAACCTTACAATTATTAGATTCCCTCTAAAATTTTGATGTATTCACTATAAACGTGTGTAACCGTATAAACCGTTGTCAGGCAAATGTTTGTCCAGCTTTTTGTGGGTTGTCTTGAATGCAGCACCATCCTCACTGTCTTTGTATGTTTAGGTGGATTAATTAATTGGCTATTTAACTGTTAGCAGTGTCTTTTAAAGCTGACCAGATAGTGTCGGCTTTTGAATATTTATTAGTGTGAAACTCACATGTTGAAGTTGATCATTAGCCAACAGTTTTAGATGTAATATTTTTGAGCAATTTTAAACCAATAGTTGTGCATAACTTGGCACCTTGTTGGCACAGTATTGATAGACATCCTCTATTTGTAGTGTATATTTAAAATCCAAGTCACCTACAAATGTGTTCTTTCAACTGTAATAAAAGCATGCTCTGATAACATTGTCATACAGATTGGTCTTGATTAACATTTGTATGGCCTGGATTTGTTGTATCAGGTTCATTTTATCTCTGATTTCATTATAACATGATTTTCTCCAGCTATTTCCCTCATGTTTCAATAAATCAAGGGTGTAGTTTAGGATTGAATCGTGATCGCCTGTTGAGAAAGGAAACACATTCTGGGATTATAACCCTGGAATTAGCCTTTTTTTCTGCAGATTGATGGAGCTAAGCCTTTTCACTCACATAACCACAAAGCACAGATGTAGAGGGAAAAGCATAGAAAAATAGCTGATGAGGCATGACATGAACACTGGTGGAAATTGGCTTCTGACTGAGCTTTGGGATTGTGTAGTAGAAGTGAAATTCTCAACATATTCAGCCCATTTATTAACACAATCACATTCATTTGTGAGCCGGCTCAGGGTTAAAATAGTTGAGGCTGTGCAACATCCAAGTTTCTAAATGTCTGGCACAAGATGGATAAATTACACGTACTGCAATAAAAAAAAAGAAGCAAAAAAATATATATCTTGTAATCTAACCAATTTCAATTAGTTTTTTCTTCCCCATGGTTAGAGTGAGTTGTGTGCTCCAACCTAGATGATGTCCTACAATCAGTAAGTCAGGAGAAGGAGCCTGATACATTAGCAAGCACACGCTGAAGCAACATAATAGAGTGTCTGGAGTTTTGTATTCTATTTGCGAACTGAGCATGCTTATTGTAGGTGAATGAAAAAATTAATAGGCAGAAGGAACTCCCCAACTGAGACTAGTTGAATAATGAGGCATAACTCAGCTTCTCAGTCAGTCAGCAAGTGTTCTAAAAGGCAGCAGGAGATGGAGTCAAATGCACAACATGCTTAGCCTGCGCATTGTCCTCTTGTTTTAATTTAAACAACACATGTACCTCCCTTGACTCGGCTATGGATAAAGGAATAGGCTTAATTCAAAGTGATGTTCAAGCTGAACTGAAAAACATTTTTTTTAAGACTGCAGAAGGAAGCACATTCTGGGAACATGCTCGTTTGCCTTTTGAACTACACACAAAGCTGACTTCGCTTCAGCCAGTTGTCCCAATGGTCTTCATTAAACATGCAGCAATGTTCAATCACGTGTGTGAGAGTGGGTGTGAATCGTGAGGCTTACTTTTTCTGCAAGATCCTTGGATGCAAAGATATCCTGATGGCGAAAAAAAAAAAGAAGAAAATAACAACGGTCATTACATGAAATTTTTATATCATAGTGAAGCTGTTGCAGCCCATCCCTTTAAATCTTACATCATTTAATAAACATTGCATCAGATAAACAAAGGAGAAAATAAATGGAGGCCCTTTTGGTTGCACGTACAGGTCATTAGCGGTATCCTTTACTGTATTTTTCTTTAAAAGATAAAAGAGGATGAGAAAATGAGGAATATGAAACACTGCATTTTATAAACCTGAAGGTAGATAAAGACTCCTGCTGTGTGCAGAATAGCAAACTGATTTGAAAAACAACAGTCAACAAGGGGGTAGAGAAAGTAAGGAGAAGTTGAGTGAAAGCAATTTGCTCAAGACAGCAAGTTAAGAGGAAAAAAAATAAGAGCTGTTGCATGGGGAAGAAGGGAAAAAAAGCCCTTTTTACAGGTAGTGCTGGACTTCATATAACTCAAGTGGTCACACAGAAGGCTTTGGAGGAAAAATAGGCACAAAGAAGAGTTTAGATCTTTTGAAGCCTGGATGACCTTTCAGGAGGGAACTGGGTTGAAAGCAAGAACAGGAATAATAAAAAAAGAGGCTTACAGTGCAGAAAGATAAGAAACGCTATGGGTGAGATTTGTCATATCTCAGAAACGCAGTAACTGCTTTGACCCCCTACACACAGGCAAGCAATCTGCACAGAACCCTGTACAAAACCTTATTTGATATTAGTGGTAAAGAAAGGTTGTTTGACATCATCAGAGGACGGGGTTTGGCGCCAAGCTTTAGAGCAGTCATTTATGCCTCTTTTATCCTGGTCTAATGCTAGAGAGGCAACTGTTTTAAATTGCTAAAAAAAGTTGGTAAAGCCAATGAAACGTCATATTAAATGTTCATAGATGGTTAACAGTGAATTAGTAATTATATTGTGATAAAGATAGATTTTACAAAATTAAAACTATCTTTTTTGGTTAAAAAAATATGCCTAGTGTTTTCAGCTACTCGTGCATGATATCTGCATATTTCTTTTTAGACTGAAACATTAAAATGTTCACAAACAGATTTAATAAACAAATTAAGAAAAAAAGCTAGAACTGGAACACGTGGTTGTCATGTGAATCTAAAAAGGCCAAAAAATAATAAAAGGTTTTACATTGCAATACCACAAATACACAAAAATGAAATTTTAAAATGGTAAATAGCCTTTTATATAAGACACATTAATATAAAGCATTTATACACACACACACACACACACACACACTCTGGACCTATACTCATATATAGCACTTTTTTAAGGTCAGGGAACGTAGTAAGACTGTGCAGACTTATCATTTGTGCATGAGAAAGGTATCTTTTGTTGGGAATTAGGCATTGCTTCTAGTAGAGGATAAAAAAGAAAATAAAATGTCAGAAAAAAAATTACAGGATTCACTAATAGGTTTAAATGGTAGTTTCTTTTATAGAAAGTGTTGAAATGTAAAAGAAATTTCACTTTTTGCCTTCTTTTTAAAGTAATACTCGATAAAATCTTGGTAAAGGAATTGGAGATTTACTCAAGACAATGCAGATCGGGGGTCTGATGCTGCGTTCACACCGGACGCAGCTGGCGCGACAGAAGCAGCGAGTTTACATGCAAAGTCAATGGTTGACGCGCGTCAAGGCGCAGCAAAAGGTCCCGCGGCGCGTTTTGAGCAGCAGGCGCAGCGCGTCTGAGCAGCTGAAGCAGCGCGTCGGGCGCGTTTAAGCATCTGACGCCCGTGACGTGCCGCAAACGCGTTGCTGCTCGAGATGAAAAAATTGAATTTTTGCTGCTCGACGCGCCGCGTCAACCAATCAGAGAAGCTGATCTGGGAGCTGGCTGGGAGAGAGACACAGCGCTGATGACACAGACCGCTCTGATCACTCCTCTTAAACAGTTTATTAACGCATAATAACTTAAAATGCATACATCTGCCGGCAGAATATGTTCGCTTTTATTATTCTGGTGCCTGCAGATCAGATTATTTAGATGAAAAACACCTACCAGCCGCCGCGGTGAACCGCAAGGAGGCGACCCGGCCAGAGGCTGCTGTTGAATGAATTCCTACTGTCGGGTCTGACAAAGGAACTTCAACCGCTCGACATCGGTGTGAAGCGGCCGTTCAAAGGGTGCGAGCGGCGTGGGAGCGATGGATGACAGACGGAGACCACAGTTTCACGAAAAGTGGAAGGCAGCGCCGGGCAAGTTACGCCACCGTTTGCGGATGGATTGTAGATGCTTGGACTAACGTGTCTGCTGGCACTGTTGTTCGAGCTTTCGCAAAAGCCAGCATTATTTCCAAGGAGCTGCGCGGCACGGAAAGTGACTCTGACAGCGAAGAAGGGGAAATTGGCATGTCTGATTTAGTGCAGCTGTGTAATTCAGAAACAGAGGATGATGACTTCGATGGGGTTGATTAATACTTTGTAATAAATGCTTGAATAAAGCACAATCATACTCAGTTTTGCTCCCGCTCTATTTTTCTACCTGAAAACTTAATTCAACAGCAGCCTCTGGGCCGGGTCTCCTCCGGGTTCACTGCGGCGGCTGGTAGGTGTTTTTCATCTAAATAATCTAAATTGATTCTGATTCTGATTCTAATCTGCCTCTGTCTTTGCTCACAGGAAACCTGTCCCAAGTCTGAAGCTCTGGATGAGCTTAACCTGCCTGCCAGCCCTGGTGAGCCAAACCTGAAGATTCCAGTCTGGATTTCTCCTGCTGCTCTCAGAGAAGAGCTGGAAACTTAGATCAAGGTCTGCCATTCAAAGTCAGAAGCTAGACGTTGCTGCTGCTTGTGCACAATGCTGAACCAACAGTCTCTGGACCCAACGGTTCCCTCTCTCACAAGTGAAGCCTGGACTCCTTCAAGATAGACTCTGAATTATCTTAAAGACTCAATTAATCATCTGACTGCCTGGCTAATCAAACTGTCCAACTCTGCAGACATCAGTGAACCCAACCCGGACCAGTACCTGATCCAGTTCATGTCTTTGTGTCAAAACATATGTCAATAAATTCTGTTAAATTTTTACTCAGCCTCCGTTTGTGTTCTGCATGTGGGTTTAACCTAAAACCAATCATGACAGAACACTGCGGCCATTAACAAGACCCAGCAGATCACCTCCGGAGGAAGCTTTAAGAACAAGCCACCTGATCCAAGGACAGACACAAACCCTCCGTGAGTTAAAATCCCAGTTTTGATTTAAAGAAAACACACGTTTCAAGATCCCACAGGCTTCGTGGGAATCACAAGATGGCGCCAGCTCAACTTCCGGTTCCGGAGCCAAACCCGCCTCTAAGGTCAGAACCAGTTCCGTCATTTCCTGATTTCCATCCTTCACTATTTTCTGGCGAATCTAGTGAATGCAAAAGTTTTCTTTGGCAGTATAAATTGTTTTTCGAGCTCAATCCGTCCAGTTTTCCCGACGACGAGAGAAAAATAGTTTTTGTTCTCTCACTTTTATCCGGTAGAGCCTGTAAATGGAAAAAGACCCGTTTTCCTTCTGAATCAACTATCACCAGTACATTCGAAGAATTTTTTAACGAATTCACTCTAGTTTTTTCTAGTAAATCTGTCGAGTCTCATGGGTTGTCAAACATTAAACAAGGACATAGGTCCGTCGAAGAATATTCTGAAGACTTCCGGGTCAGAGCCTCTGCTTCGGGCTGGAGTGACGCTATGCTAAGAAACATCTACCTGAACGCATTAAATAAAGGGATTAGAAAAGAACTAGCAACAATAGATGAACCTACAACCCTGGAAGAGCTTATTTGCATAGCAACCTATTTGGATTACAGACTACAAGCAAGAGTCAAGCCCAGGTCTAGAAAACCAGCTCAGCCCGGTCCAGTTCAGATCTGTCCAGTCCAGTCCAGTCCAGTCCTGTCCAGTCCAGCTCAGTCCAGCCCAGCTCAGTCCAGCCCAGTACAACTCTGTACAGCCCTGTTCAGTCCACTTCCGCACAGTTTAGTCCAGTTCAGCCATCACCTACTTGACCGCAAGTTAGCACCATCCGTTAAAAAGATAAAAATCAAATCATAACTCACAACCCAAGCAGTCAGAGCCCCCGTAATCCAGGAGTCAGATCTCTGGAACTTCTATTACGGGGATAGAGATGATCTGTTCCCCTTCTTGTCACCTTATCATGAACCAATTAGCCCTACTCCTAAGCCTGTTAGCAATTCAGCTAAACCTGCACCTGAACCCACTTACACACCAGTTAGCCTTTTGCCACAGTCAGCCTGTGAACCCGTTAGCCCAGCTTCAAATGAACCCCGACGTAAGAGACGGCGGCGCCGTAAGCCAGCTCTGAGCCGTCTAGAGACCCCTGAACCAGCTCTGAGCCGTGTAGAGACCCCTGAGCCGGTTCTGAGCCGTCTAAAGACCCCTGAGCTAGCCGTGAGCCGTCTTGAGTCAGTTCTGTGCCATTTTGAAACCCCTGAGTCAGCTCCGTGCCATTTTGAAACCCCTGAGTCAGCTCCGTGCCATTTTGAAACCCCTGAGTCAGCTCCGTGCCGTTTTGAAACCCCTGAGTCAACTCCGTGCCGTTTAGAGACCCCTGAACCTGCTCCAAGCAGTCTAGAGACTCCCGAGCCGATTCTTAGCCGTCTAAAGACCCCTGAATTAGCTCTGTACCGTCTAGAGACCCCTGAGTTAGCTCTGTGCCGTCTAGAGACCCCTGAGTTAGCTCTGTGTCGTCCAGAAACCCTTGAGTAGAACTTTAAAGAGATGTCAGAATTCGAAGGATGTGGTTTTACCCCTCCTAGGACCTCTCTACAGGCGCCACTGACCGCAAGGAGCACTCTACAAGTATCACAAGCCACTTCAGAGACTGAACCTTTGCTGCCATGGGCGGTTTTCCCCATGCTGGATTGGGAGCCACAGTCAGTGGTCCCCTCTGTTCCTGATGTGGAGACACAGTCGGTGGTCTCCTCCGCTCCTGATGTGGAGCCACAGTCAGTGGTCTCCTCAGTTCCTGATGTGGAGCCACAGTCGGTGGTCTCCTCAGTTTCTGATTGGGAGCCACAGTCGGTGGTCTCCTCAGTTCCTGATTGGGAGCCACAGTTGGTGGTCTCCCCTGTTCCTGATTGGGAGCCACAGTCGGCGGTCTCCCCTGTTCCTGATTGGGAGCCACAGTCGGTGGTCTCCTCAGTTCCTGATTGGGAGCCACAGTCGGTGGTCTCCTCAGTTCCTGATTTGGAGCCACAGTCGGTGGTCTCCCTTCAAACATTGACAGCCTGAGATTGGAACCAGCCCTCTGTGACTGTAATTTTGCTTAGTATCTTGTACTTGTAGCGCTTTATCAAGTCAAAAGACTCCAAAAGGCTTCACCCTACTTTCTGTCATTCACAAAGACACAGATGGTGGTGAGCTACCATCAGTTTCCCTGAAGCAGACTGACAAGCGCAAGGCTGCCACATAATGGGTAACACTAAACCCTCCGGGCAAAAACAGCATGTAAAATATGTTGGACAACTACAAAACGACTCAGATAAACAGAGTGGGGAGTCGACCAGTAACCTACCGATCATAAAATTATCTCCTTCTTACTGAGTCACCACTAGGTTCTATAATGTGCTTCATTGGTACATATGTCAGCAATAAAGAAACAAATAATATCAAAACATGGCGATAAGATAAGTGGACAGATTTAAAATGTTTCTCACTGTGGGCTTTGAGCTGCTTCAGTTTTTCTCCCCTTGGATGCCTTTGCAAATGTTCTGCATTAATGCTGTTCACAGTGGTGCTCCTGGATAGGTGCCATAACGTTTTCAGAAAAACAGAGCCATAGCCTAGTTGTCACTGATTTACCTTAAACCTGTTTTGTGTTTCACTATGATCGTCACCAAAATAACACCTTTAGCATTGCCTGCGTAAATTCTCAGTCATCTCTGTAACGGCAACCACAAAACAGCATTAAATTGGAGGCAACCGGACTTTTGCTTGTTGCTCGGTCAGTCCCCCAACTCCCCCCCTCCTAATCCTTCATAGGAGAATGCTTTAATGTTTCTAAAAAAGGTTGCCATTATTGTTTTTTTCTCCCACAAATACTTTAGTTATACAGAATTTAAACACAAAATATGCAGTTTAAGCCTGTATCAAAAATGATGGATTTCAATTTCTTTTAGAAACATACTTCAGGACACAGCTTTGTTGTGCTATTTACCCTCGTATCAGGTATCAGTTAAAACTAGTTGAAGTTTTTTTCAAACTTCAATGTATTTTTCTGGTGGCTAGGTGTCACAAATCTTTGCGTATCGAATGCATAACATTTTTACGATAGATGTTGATTAGTAAATAGATTGTAACATTAAATAACCTGCTTCCCTTTTGAGCAGGTTAACCTGCTCATAGGCAAGGGCCAGCAGCCCTGACCACTTGGTCAGGGTCTGAATTGCTACAGTACCTGCACAGAAATGATGTCATTGGCAGAAGGAATCCTACAATGGAAATCAACACTTTTATCAGATTACCTTTTATAAGGTCAAATGCACATTGTGCCAGAATGAAAGTTCCACCTGGTGGAATACCTACTAAAGCCATCGTGGATAAAATATACTTCAACCAATTCAGTCTTGATTTGCTGCAGTCATAGTAAAGATGTTTACAACACAACCTTTGTTCCTTATACATGTGCTTATTGTTGGGATCTGGAGATGTACCACCTTTCTCCAGCAGAGTGCGCCGTGGGTCTCCTGGGCTGGAGCCCTCCAGCACACCTGGAGCTCGTCTGCTCATCAGGAGACCTTCCCTACATAAGCAGCTGCCAGACCTTCCTTCAACACCGCAGTGTTGACCTAGTTTGGTTAGCGAACCTGAGCCTCTGTTACCTGAAAGAATCTTTGTAATCTCAAGAGAGAAACCTGATTCTAATCTGCCTCTGTCTTTGCTCATAGGAAACTTGTCTCAAGTCTGAAGCTCTGGATGAGCTTAACCTGCCTGCCAGCCCTGGTGAGCCAAACCTGAAGATTCCAATCTGGATTTCTCCTGCTGCTCTCAGAGAAGAGCTGGAAACTCTGATCAAGGTCTGCCATTCAAAGTCAGAAGCTAGACGCTGCTGCTGCTTGTGCACTCTGCTGAACCAACACTCTCTGGACCCAACGGTTCCCTCTCTCACAAGTAAAGCCTGGACTTCTTCAAGGTAGACTCTGAATTATCTAAAGACTCAATTAATCATCTGACTGCCTGGCTAATCAAACTGTCCATCTCTGCAGACATCAGTGAACCCAACCCGGACCAGTACCTGAACCAGTTCATGTCTTTGTGTGAAAACCTTTTTCAATAAACTCTGTTAAACTTTTACTCAGCCTCCGTTTGTGTTCTGCATGTGGGTTTAGCTTTAAACCAATCATGACACTTATAAGGACATCAATTATATTTTTTGAGGCTAAAACAAATATTTTTGTCTCTATTTGTTCACAAATCAGACATTTTGACAGCTGTGATCGTGTTTCCATTGAAAAAATAAAACACCTTTATACCGATACCTAAAGGTTGTATTTAGACCTGATAATGTGGAGTTGTTCTTGATTTATTAATTTAATTCAATTCAGTTTAATTCAATTCAGTTTATTTATATAGCGCCAAATTCACAACACATGTCATCTCAAGGTACTTTACAGTTCAACCAGATCATACAGTCAAATTGATACAAAGTTTTCTATCTAAGGAAAACCAGTTGATTGCATTGACTCATTGACTCAAATACAATCCCTCACACTAAGCATGCTTGTAGCGACAGTGGAGAGGAAAAACTCCCTTTTAACAGGAAGAAACCTCCAGCAGAACTAGGCTCAGTGTGAGACCATCTGCCGAGGCCGACTGGGGTTATTATGGTTGTTTATTTTAAGAAGGAAATTGCTTCTGAAACCCTTTGGGCTTAACAGAAATCTGATATTCAGCTCCCTCCACAGATCTTCCGAAGATTCAAGCCAGGGCTGTGGCTTTATCACTTCAACATTTTAATATTATATCCAGGCAGAACAAAATTTAGGTAAGAACAAAAGATAAATTAAACCCCGAATCTGACAGAGGTATACATCATTTTGTGCTACTGTATGCTTGTTTTCTGAAATAGAATCTGCTATTGTTTCAGAAAAATAGCATTTCTAATATATATAGAGGCTAACCTTTTGTCTGTGTCCCATATTAAAGCACATTTTCCATATCTTTAAAGAGCAAGAAAAAAAAAAACAAAGTTAAAATTGAAATAATCCTTTATAACTGTAGAGGGATTAAATGATCTTTGGTATAATTTACTGCACTCAGAATTGTCAGCCTTGCTGAGGTTTTCTATATTGTTTATTTACCTGAGTTTTGAACAGACTGAAATGGAAGCTGATGGGGAATAAGAGGGTTGGGTGGTAAGACTGTAATGTACTCAGAATCATGACAGATTAACGAAAAAAAATCTCTATTATAACTATATTTTCATATTTTCTGAGTTACATTATTCAAATAATGTGTAAACCCAATTACCTTCCATCAAAAACCCTATCTTGATACTTGTAGTGAGGCCATGTCCTCAGGGCTAAATAAACACACATCTCGTAGCTGCCTTATCATGGTGGTTATAGACCCGGGCTTATTCTGCTCCCCTGACAGCTACCTTTAGAGCTAAGTAATAGCCCTGCCTCCCACCTTTAATTGGAAATCTATGGGTGCATTTATTCTAGAGCACAGCTGACAAGCACAAGTCTCCACGTTTATGTATGATCAAGCTACAAACAATCAATTGTGAGTAGACAGCACCTGATATTTCATGGCAAATGCCTTTATCAATGCATTAGCAGGCTGGGAGGATAGGGTAGAGTGGCTGGGGATCATATGGTAGAGTACATCACATAAAAGAACTCCTTTAGCCGTGCTCCACCATGATGTATAGCATCAATATATGCGGCAGGTGTGTGTAAGGTTAAAGGACAGCAGCTTTCGTGGGCTTCCAATTACAGGTTTGAATCCGTTTCTGAACCTTAACGACCTTTAATCAACTGAGAAGCTGATCCCCCTAAAGTGGTCTGATTTTCTATACACCTTGTCTGAAAAACAAAAAAATTGTTTGAAATTATATAACTCAGCCCCAATTATTGTGCAATCCTTATATTGACTTGTTCTTGTGCAGATGTGGATCTGCTTTTTCTGATCTAAAGCATTGCATGCATAACCTGGTTGTTATAACTGAGTAAAACATCAAACAAAATTAGATAAATTATACTTTAAATGCTGAAAATGTAAATGCAGAATTTTCATATCATTCATTTTTTATAGAGCTTTGTACTTTTTTTTCAATGTTTACTCAACAACTTTT
Source organism: Cyprinodon diabolis (assembly GCA_030533445.1). Lineage (NCBI taxonomy): Eukaryota > Metazoa > Chordata > Actinopteri > Cyprinodontiformes > Cyprinodontidae > Cyprinodon > Cyprinodon diabolis. Next base: position 16,197,237 of record CM060074.1, read on the forward strand.
TCATTAGTGAAAATGTTTTTTTAGCAATCATGTTAATATTACACCATGTACAATTAATTCTCAGAATCAAAAATTACAAGAATTACATTAAAATTTTTTAGACATTTAATTATTAAATAAGATTGACTGACTATGTTCTGAGGATTGATTTGATGATTTACCAAAGGTATATATATACCTTTCAACACCCTTGTTTATAGATGCTGGAGATCGGCCTGTTTTCCAGTGTAGTTCTGTTTCTCTGACCGTGACTGGCTGGATGGGCTCTCTTCGTCCTCTGGTATGGGAGCTGGCTCGGTGCTTGTCGGCCTGGCTGTGTGTTTCCTGGACGGGGCCGCCTTTTGCAGCTGCTTTTTGTGTCTCTGCTTCTGTCTCCTTGAACCCCAGTCAGCCTCGGCAGATGGCCGCTCACACTGAGCCTGGTTCTGCTGGTGGTTTCTTCCTGTTAAAAGGGAGAAAAGGGAGTTTTTCCTCTCCACTGTCGCTACAAGCATGCTTAGTGTGAGGGATTGTATTTGATTCAATGAGTCGATGCAATAAACTGGCTTTCCTTAGATAGAAAACTTTGAATCAATTTGACTGTATGATCTGATTGAACTGTAAAGTGCCTTGAGATGACTTGTGTTGTGAATATATATATATATATAAATATATATATATAATGACTTAAAATCCAAATTTCGTTCACATAAATGGATTCATATGTCTGTCAAAAAATTATCCAGAGCTATGCCGATAAAGAAAAAAATAAATACAGTCTAATTGTGTGGGAACAGATTATTCTTCCAAAGAACATTGACATAAAAAAACACATTATGTGATTAGTAACAATAATATGTACTGAATTTTTAATTTTTTTTTTTTACACATCTTTTACAGTATATGATAAAAATGAATGATCCCTCTTAAGTATATAATTAATGAAAATTAATATCCTATGGAGCCTGGCAAGTGTCAGTGGGTGGACAAACCCAAGCCTGTTGCAAAACTGGGGACATTGATAACAAACTGTCCGCCGTATTTTGCAATCATGCACGCAGATTGCGTGACATTTTGTAACTCTTATTTCAGTGTAACATAATAGAAATATCATATTAGAAGCTGAGATGATTAAAAGATAGAAGTGCTTTAAGTTTATATGTTAGAATCTAATCTGCTGAACTGACTTTGCAAGTTTTGGCCATGTCTCCAAATTCTTGACAGATATCACAGAATAATCTGAGCAGCGTTTTTAAAATGGAGCACAGCTTTTCATATGGTGCATACCGTTTGCAAATCCAAGAGCACATGTTGGTGAAGATCACACCCATCCCTCTGCCAGGTTTGTTTTTCTTCCCCCACTGACAGTCCAAACAAGCTGAACAAATAATTTATATTAACAGATTAATGTACTGTTCCAAAACACAGATTATCCTCTGTAGCCTAGCGATAGTCTTACAGCCTTCTTTTTTTTTTTTTTTTACAGCACTCATTTTTTTGTTTTTGGGACAGTAGGCTGACAGGAAAGGGGGTATGAGAGAGGGGGAGAGACATGTGGCAAAGGACCACAGGTCGGATTCCACCAGCGTCAAAGAGTAAGGCCTCCATACATGGGTCATGTGCACTAACCACTGTGCCGCCAAAGCACGCCTGTCGTACAGCTTTCTGCTGATCCACACGGACCTAAACTGCGTGACTGCTCGTGCATAACTAAATGCCACAAGTTGGATTCCCACAGATGCATTTAGCGAAAGGTTTTAGACCTTTTTCTCCTCGTCACTAATTTTATGTTGTTCGGGAGGTTGTATCCAAACTCTGCCGCAATACTAGAGACTTGAATTACATGCACCACTTCAGCAAAGAAATAGAACAATTTCAGTAAATGAGATGATCAGAAGTTGGCAAGATAAGGGGTTTTCTGATCTAGCTATGAGTTGCTTCAGAGGGAGGGAAATTAGTTGAAGCAGCTGAATTGAATTGAATTGAAAGCCTTTATTGTCACTGTGCACAATACAATGAGATTTGGAGAGCAGCTCCTTAAAAGTGCACACATAAATAACACATACATACATATACAATACATTAGTGCAAGTCCGAACGTAGGTTGATTATGGTGACAGCTTTAGGAAAGAAGCTATCCCTGAGTCTGTTTGTTCTGGTCCGTGTTGACCTGAAGCGCCTGCCTGAGTGCAACAGGTTGAAGAGATGGAAGCCGGGGTGGGTGGTATCCCTCAGGATGTTCCTGGCCCTACTGAGACAACGGGAGTGGTAGATGGCAGTCGCAGAGGGCAGCCGATGATTTTTTGTGCAGTGTTTGTCACCCTCTGCAGTCGCTTCCTGTTGGCCTCCGTGCAGCTGGAGTGCCACATTGTTACAGCGTAGGTCAACAGGCTCTCAATGGTGGAGCGGTAGAAGGTCACCCAGCAGCTGAGTTTTTAGTTGTTCCTTCCTGAGCACCCTCAGGAAGTGTAGCCGCTGCTGGGCGTTCTTGACCAGAGCTGTGGTGTTGGCCGAGCAGGAGAGGTCTGCAGAGATGTGGATGTCCAGGAATTTGAAGGACTCCACTCGCTCTACACATCCACTGTTGATGTACAGGGGGCAAGGGCGGCTTTCTTCGGTCTGAAGTCCAGGATGAGTTCCTTAGTCTTGTTGATGTTTAGTGCCAGGTTCTTTGATCATCACCTCATCCCTGTAGGCCATATTATGCTATATGCCAAGAGGTCAGGTTGTAAATTGATTCATCCATCCATCCATTTTCTGTCATGCTTATCCCAAGCGGGGTCCCAAGGGGTGCTGGTGCCTATCTCCAGCTGTCAATGGGCGAGAGGCGGGGTACACCCTGGACAGGTCGCCAATCCATCGCAGGGCAACACAGAGACAAACTAGACAAACAACCATTCAAACAGACTCACACCTAAGGACAATTTAGACAAAGCAATTAACCTAACAGCCATGTTTTTGGACTGTGGGAGAAAACCAGACTACCTGGAAATCAAACCCCGCTCTTCTTGTTGCAAGGCGTCATGCTACCCACCTGATATTTGTCAAAATGAGAAGCTTTTAGAATTTTCCGTCACAAGAAACAAAGTCAAATATGGGAAGCATTTGTTTAATTTGAACCCTAATTGTGGGTTTCATTACGGTGTTATTTATTTCAGGAATGGAGAAATACGGACTGCTCTGAGATGATTCTATCAATATGAATTCATGAGGAAATTCTACAATTTACACAGCAAATTAGATAATTAGCATCGTCCTTCTGGTGATTTAATTACTTTACTTGAACAATAATTTAACATTTTACCAAAACTCAATCAGAAAAAAAATGCTTTTCAAAGTGGGAGTGATCTACAGGAAAGAGCTGCTATATTGAGATATAAGGATATTAAAACTGATGGCAGCTCTGGCCACTATTTGTGACATTAAATTGGTTTATTGACTTGAAGCAGTTCATTTTGTACGTATATGTTGCATCATATAATAACAGCTGAAAAACCAAACAACAGCTAGTAAAAAAATAAACAAATACACAAAATAATTTAGCTTTCAAGGCTCAAACTGTTAAAAAATTACCTGGTTTAAAACACGTCAACTGCAATTTAATCATTGAAAGAGACTACATCATCCGTTTTATAAAGAGGTAAAACATAAAAGACCCAACGTTATAATGTTTGAAGCATTATATTGAAACCAAAAATGTGACTTGGTGGTTTAGCTCCAAAATGGGCTGTTTGAAATCGTTCCTATTGTGCATGATTTTAGATGTTCCACGTTCATCGGCACCGATGACACCAGACCACCATTTGTTGTCATGAGAATAGATCAGTAGATCTTTTAGTCTACCTCTGTGATGTACCAAAGTGTCGACAATGTGGGCTTTAACTTTCTGCCAGTACAGATTGAGAGCTTTTGAGCCTTTACAGACTCACAGCTGGATGTAAGAACTGTAGGTGTGTGCCTGTAATTATATGGTTTTCGGCTTTAGAACCTGACTGCACTACAACAACAGGGTGTTTCAAAAAGATTGTATCTCTTTTAAAAACTCAAAAATGTATAAAATATATTTTGGAGTTTGTTTTTTTCATATTCATATTTATTTTGTCAAGAAACCCTAGATATGATCTTATCGCAAAGCAAAAACACTTCTTTCAGATCCCAGCTTATAAAAAAAAATTTCAACTAGGTCATTATGTTGAATTATTTTTATATTATTTTAATTCAACATGTGCTTCATCAGAGAAGGCATGCACGTACGTCATGCTTTATGAGGGTTTTGAAAGGTGATAGATGGTGAGTGAAAAAAATTAGCATAGTAATTGATGATTACTCAAAGATCAGAGGGGCCATTGTTTCTAAGACGGCTCAACATGTTTTCCCTTAGGTTTAGGTCAGCTCTAAAAGGAGAAACATAATTAAGTGCCTTGTGGCTTAATTAACAAGCTTGCTCTAATTACACAAAAATGAATTAGGAAAAGGGCCATTGAAACGTGCACACACTCACAACTTCTTTTCTTTCTTTTTACGGTCCTAGAAGTCATTTGAAACATCATTAACATTTGACAAGAAACATTGATGATAATTTCATTTTTTGATAAAACAGTTTGAATCAAATGTCCAACTGTTAAATGGAACAAGCTTCCAAATTAATTACGAATAGCTTTTGCTTTCCTCTTTGATATGTCTTGGTATCGTGCAATGATATAAAACAAACTTTAAACCTGGAGTTTGCAAAGAGAAATAATATTTCTTTGCTTTCTAATGCACACCAGATACCTTTTTGTATGCCCTAGATCAGAGGTGACAAACCTTTTTAAGGCTTAGAGCTCCATCATGGGTACTTTGTCATAGGAAGGGCTACCAAAACTGGCCTAAGAATGGAAGAGCCAGTGTTTGCTCTATGAATACACCCCATGTGGACTTTGAGGGCCCCTTGGTACCCGTGAGCACTGCGTTGCTGACCCTGCTGTAGAGTATCTAGACTCTAGAGCAAAGAAAAATCTTGTGTGCAGACTGTTCATGTTTTCCCTGGGTCTCATCATTGTCTTGTGCAATTTCACTGATTTGATTATGAATTTATTGGGAATTGTAAGCAGAGGTTATAGTTAATTAATCAATTATTTTAATCAATGGTAAATGATTAGATTAGTGACTAACAGACTAACCAACAGGCCACAACATGCTACTCCAGGTCAAGCTAATTCTTGTATGTTAGCAGAAGGTAATCACAGACCAGGTACTAGAAAAATATTTAACTCCACCAAAACCGGGTCATGAAGATGAACTTCCACAAGATGGCTGACCAGCAGAAGCATGGATAAGTGAAAAAGTAAATAACTCAAAGAAGTTGGACTGCTAAAACCTGTGGTGTGCACACAGTGACAAAACGGAGATGGAGTAAAAGAAAAGCACACACAGATTTAAGAACAGTGGGGCTGCGACATGTCATGAGCTTCAAGAAATAAGTGGAGGAGCTCCTTTTTAATAAACATATAATTTAACTGCTAATTCTTCTCCACAGGTAAGTTCCCCTTTGTAATAATATGAAGATTGACATATAAGCACCACAAACGGTAAAGAGAATAATTCAATTCAGCCTATTTATATAACATAAACTCACAACACAAATCATCTCAAGGCACATTACAGAGAAAAAACTGTCGTGTTGGTTAAAAAAACCAGTTGATTGCATTCAGGCATCGACTTGCAAGATAAGATCCTCCAGGAGCCGCATGCGATGCTGATTTTGACTTACATTTTGTTGTTGACTCTTCAGCAATCCCTCACACAGTATATGCTTGTGGTGATGGTGAGAGGAAAACTGTTAACTGGAGAAAACCTCCAACAGAACCAGGATCAGTGTCAGCCGCCATCTTCTGAGGCCGACAGGAGTTCAAGGAGATAGAAGCAGACATACAGAAGAAGCAGAGATACAAAAGCCAACTGTTTACTAGCTCCACACGTGACCACGTCCAGGAGAGACACACCCAGGCAGAGGCTTCAAGCCAATTCTTGTACTCACAATAAAAGAAACAGGATTACATGGGAAACAGGCCAATCTCCAACATCTATAAACAAAGATTTTAATGGCAGCAGGACAGCTGATATTTCAATTAAGGATGAAGTTACAGCCTAACAAGAACAGACCAGATAATAGAGAGCATGAAGTTAAAAGTAGAAATCGACAAATACTACCGCATCAGAGATTAGAGAGTATTTGGAAGAGTAGTCAAAATAAATATATTTTAGTAATAACTGACAACCTGGAGCAAAAAATAGCACCGAAAAATAGAGTAATAAGTTGGCACTGGTTGCTAAATCTCACTACAATATCTATCTGTATTCTCTATTCAGCGAAGGAGAAGCTACTTGAAACCATCCCACCAAGAAATTAACTTTTTTTAATGGATGTGGGACCATTTAAAGGAAAGTAGACATGGAAGATGTATTGCAAGAAATGAAAAGAAAGAGTGTTTTAGTTGTGAAAAACCCTGATGTTAAAGAGAGGTAGAGGTGGAACATTATAAAAAAACTGATATTTGATAATGCAAAAAAGAAACATAAAAAAGCTCAAGGTTCAAAAATCCATAACAACAAACATATAGCGAAGACGATGGCGGGTTGGCTTTTACTGGGCTTAAGCTGAATTGGACATTACTGAGCAGATGAAGCAGCTATGACTATATATTTATAGAGAATTTACAGTGGAACCAGAAACGGATGAGTCTAATGAGCGGAGTGGAAATAGCTGAGAGTGCAATAAGAGAACAGAGACAGGGGAATCAAAAAAAAAAAAAGAAATGGCAGAACAGGAACTAAACACAGGCCAGAAGGTAATAAGCACTACCCATACACAGCCATCATCACATGTGAAAGACTCAAAATATACAGGAAAAATGGGAAACTTTGAAACAGTAAGAAAACTACTCTAAATACAGTGATAATTAACCAAAAATGATAAAGAAAGTCAAACACTTGACATGTTATAATGGCAAAAAAGGGAACAAAGTGATAAAAATAGGTGTCTGTTCCTTTTGAGGTAAGTTCTTTAATATATTGCAGAATCAACGTAAAAATTACAAAAACGTTAGAGTAATAGTACAGTAAAATACAGTGAAAAAATACCGTACACACACCACAACCTACTTTGCTTTATTCAAGTTCACTATGTGGTAAATTATTGTGTAATATAACAGGTAGATTTATATTAAAAAAAGAAAATAAGAAAAAGATGTTTCATACTTCCCAGTGGAGAGGTTCCACAGTGGTATAGTTTATAGTACTCTTGCCTTGCAGCAAGAAGGTCCTGGTTCGTATTCCTGGCCAAGGATATTTCTGCATGGATTTTTTTTCTCCCCATGTATGTCGGGCTTCCCAGTTGGGTGCTCTTGCTTCCTCCCAGAGTCCAAAAACATGACTCTTAGGTTAATTGGTGTCTTTAAAACTGTCCTTAGGTGAGCGTGTGCATGGTTGGATGTCTCTGCATTGCACTGTGAAAGAATGCTTCCCATTGCCTGTGCATCCCCTACCTTTTGTTCATAGACTGCTAGAGATAGGCACAGGCACCACTGTGGCACTCAAGGATAAGCAGGAGAAGATGGATGCATTGATGGAGTTTTCCATTGGAGTATAAATCAGATTCACTAGATGTAGAAATTAGTGCATTTATCTCCCTATTGCATCTATATGCAAAAAATCATATTGGGCTGCAACCTAAAACATTGTAACACAACTAAATATCCTAGTAATGCATTGGCCCTTTTTACAATTAGGTTTACAGCATTTAGGATTAAAATCCTAAAGAGATATGAAATCAAGATGTTTTATTCAACAGTAAATGGAGTTAACATATCTGAGAAAAAGTGTGTACTGCAATTAATAACTCATTGAAATTTATCAACAACCTTTATGATTCTTGCTGAAATAAAGAAGCAATTGTATTAGATATTAGATTTTTGAGGTACATCTATACATTGATGGTACCTGGACAGAAATGCATCCTACTGAAATGGTAAGATGTGCTTTATGATTTTTTCTTTCTTTATTAACTGCTAATGTGTAGATTGTCTGTGCAAATATTATTCAGCTATTACTGTAGAGGAAGAATCAGAATATTCACCTTTATTTGCAATTGTACAGTATATGAAAAGGAAAAATGTCAACATTTTACCCCTGCTTTAGGTAGAGGTGGGAAGCTTACAGCAATGGTGAATCATATTGGTGTTGAGGGTTTGCTCAGTGATCCAGAGTAACATTTCTGAGATTTAAATACTTACCGTCCTATAGAGCTTTTCAACAAGTTAAACTTAAAAGGCCATATGTTTTGTTCTGCAAATTGTATTTTCTGAAATAAAAATAGGACATTTGCTCCAGAAGTGAATTTGCAAGAGGCAGGTTTAAATTCAGGATTCACGTACATCAAGGAAGTGACAAGCAACCTTATTACAACCAATTAGCATTTCTTCCCTTAAACACCTTTTCGCTCTGTCATCCAAGCAAATTAGAATCTTTTAATCCCAACATGTGAAGCTGAATATTATTAGTTACAGTTTCACCTAAAACCTTCAGATGTCTGCTAGAAAGCTGGAGAGAAGAAGCAAATTTATTTTTTTTTAATATGACTGTGACTCCAGGCATATATCCAAATCAGTAAAAGAAAAGTGTCACCAGAAGAGGAAATTGATTTAAGGGACTCTGTTTTGTGCACTTATTTATGTTTGGTCATTAATATTTAATCAAATAACTTCCAGTCTGTCATATTTTGTTCTTAACACTACGCCCAAGGGGCCATGGTGTACATACAACATAATAAAAAGTGAATTACAGCATGGACAATATCTAACATAAATTCTACACACATATGGAATACATTCATAACTTTTGTTAAAAACATAATAATTCATTAAAAAAAAATAACTCCATTTCAATTTCTCAGTTAAAATCTCTAAACTAAACATATACACATACTGTAGACAGAAAAGCTACAAATGGAAATAGTTGAAAAATTGCAAATATATTCATTATATACCCATTAAGATAATTGATTCTCTGATTCTGATTCTTGATTTTATGTTATAAACCTCCCTTTTCAAGAAATACACTTTTTTTTGTTAATGTATTACCATATTACTTTATCTTTTTTTTTAATGCTTTGCCTCAATCTTTGCCTAAAGGAAGCCTGAACCTCTGCCAGTGATTCTTGTACTATGACATCTAATTTGGAGAAGGTGGATGGAGGAGGATTTCAAGTTGATGATTGATATACTTATTCTCCCTCTACTGCTAAAAAATAATATCCCTTAAAATGTAAGCCAGATGAAAGGGAAGCCTGTGAATTGACAGAAATAATTAGTAGGAGATAAGGCAGCTGTTTGTCCTTCAAGGACAGAGATGTCTGTCTGTCTTTCTCATCTCTGCCTCTGCAAGTTTGCTCTTCCCATGTCCACCTTCGCCTCTAATGTCAGATGGAGTGAAAACTTTGGATGTTCATCATCCAGATCCAGGGTACTGTAGGTGCACATGCCAGGACCTACAAAGGGCTGAATTTCCATTTCAAAGCCATCTTCTTTTGCTGTTACAGTTCTATATACAGCAATTGTTAAAATAAATATTCCTAACTGCTGACTATGACAAAGAAAAATCATAGAACACAAAAGAGGGAGATGTAGATGTGTGCATTGGTAATGACGAGAAGAAAAGGTAGTGGGGATACGATCAAAGGTATGGAAATGCCTATGGTAAAAAGCCTGGGAGTTAGCAGGGCAGAATAAGATCTGGAATAAGGGGGTCCAGGGAAGAGAATGAACAAGATGAAAATGGTGTCTTCTGGGAAAGGAGTGTGGAGGAAAGAGGAGAAGAATGTATATCTACTGTACTACATTAATTGTTGTTTTTCAAGGCAGCTAGATAGATGGGCTCAATATTATCCTTTTGGAAACAGTCAACTTGTGAGCAGGCACTTATTTGAGGTTGGTTTACTCCTTTTTCTTACAGCTTAATCACTTCATTTAGGTAGCACATTTTGAGTGTTGGCCCAGGGGTTAGAGCAGTGTGCTTGAGCTCTAAGAAGCCCACTGCTCCCCAAGGGGATGGGTCAAATGCAGAGAGTGAATTTACCCACTGTGGGACAATAACTTGTTATTGTTATTATTAATTAGCTGTACCTTGGCCCTACTTTGGCTGTACCATTCTTATACCTCATTTATGTTTGGCTGTGACACCATCCTGGGGAGAAATATCAGCTATATATCAACATCTTTGTTTATAGATGTTGGAGCTTGGCCTGTTTTCATTGTTTTTTTACTTGCAGACACATAGTGATTCAGGGTTTGATTGGGGAGACTCTAGAGTCAGAAACCAATAGGGTCTCCTACAGCACAACTGCACATAGACACTTACCCTTATAGCAAGGTTTACATTTTACATGGTGACACACGCATATACAGGGATTAGGATTGGGGCACAGCTCAGACAGGACAGCATGACCATCTTTTTGCTTTTGCATAATTGTTGATTCACCCTTTCTGCAAAATACCAGATCCTGCAAGTTCAGCAAGCATGGTGGTTTCCTGGTTTGGGATCTATGATTTTGGCTCTGGGTATGGGCTCTGATAGACATCCCTTTTTTGTCTCTCTGGGGCTATCACATCAGGTAGGATTTCGATAAATCCTTCCTGATCCTTTTAAGCTCCAGGCTGCTGGGCTGATGTCTTAAAGGCATTACAGTCCCTGTGTAATAGTGGGGTTAGCAGCAGAGATGGCAAAGGCAGTTCTTTTGGGTGAATTGTATCACCAGAGTCAGCACATTAAAATCAGATTTGTTCACAAAAAAGATTTGTTCACAAAATCACTCATTCCATGCAACGCCAGTCACATAGTGGACTATTTACAGAACTTTACCTGCATTTTATACTCCTTTACAAATATAACAGACAGTAATCATAGCTTTAGTGACATTAAGTGTGATAATCACAGGCATTTAACAACCTCTTTTGTTCCCTAAAATGTAAAACAGGTAATAAATGTCAGAAAATCTTCTCAGGCTATCACCTTACCTTATTTGAAGTTCTGGCAACCGAAGTCAGTCGGCTCAGATAGAAAAAAGAAATAATGTTCTTGACTTTCAGATGAAAAAAAATCAGCTAAGTATGAAAATGATTAATTTCCTTTTTACTAATAAAAAAAAAACTACTTTTACAATCTCTGTTTTACTTATTAGAGATCATGTCTGTCTTATAATATGAGTAGGTGAAACAGCGCCGCTCTCAGTTAGATTTCTGTACTGCATGAAAGAGAGCATGAGTTGTTCAAGCCACAACACACCCTTATAGGGTAAATAAATCATCATCTCATTCCTACACTGGACAAGTTACGGTTAGAGCAGCACAAATCCCTCCAGACTCTCAGCGCTAGTGAATCACAACCTGATTTGTACCGTGAGAGAGTGAGCAAACCAATGCTATCGCAGCTCAGTACGAATAACTTATTGATTCGTACAGTACGAAAGATGATTAATCAGCTCCAGTAATGACGAGTATTACTTGGCAAATCAATCCTGGGCAGCATTTCTCTGCCTAGTTATTTTGGTGAAGATTTCTCGAGCCACTAGCTTCAGCTGGCTTTAGCTGTTAGCTTGGAGGTATGTCACTACCCGATCTGTACCAGAAGCACTATCTGTACCATCAGCTCATTTGCAAATGGGCAACCACATATATATCGATGTTTCCATAATTATTGCACTAAAATGACTTATTTCTATCCTTAACTCACTAAAGAAGACTCTTATGCATCTTTAAAAAAAAATTTATGACTTTTCTCAGGCAATTTTGATGCTTTTTACATTTTCTCCGTTAATATGCTTATGATTATAATAATACAAATATATAATGCAAATAATTATAACATATATTATATATAATATGATTAAACCATGTTTATCAGCATTTTACTTGTTTCTTTCTTTTGTTTATGCAATATATACCATAATATTAACACGAAAGGAAAACATAAAACTCAAAAAGACTAGATTTATGTTTAAATCCAAAGCCGAAAAAGTTGGCTCTCGGAAGTAGCTAACTTTTTCGGCTTTGGATTTAAGTGATAAAACAAAGGATTTTAAGGCCTTTTTTTCACAAAATACATTATTAACCTTTAATACATTATACTGTAGTTTAGTATGCGATTATGCTTACTATTTTTGCCGACCGGAAAACGTAATTTTGATCTTTTTTACAAAATAGAACCGAGGGTGACCTGGATGTACAGTGGGGTAAAAAAGTATTTAGTCAGCCACCAATAGTGCAAGTTCTCCCACTTAAAAAGATGAGAGAGGCCGGTAATTTTCATCATAGATATACCTCAACTATGAGAGACAAAATGAGAAAAAAAAATCCAGAAAATCTCATTGTCTGATTTTTAAAGATTTTATTTGCAAAATATGGTGGAAAATAAGTATTTGGTCAGTTACAAACAAGCAAGATTTCTGGCTCTCACAGACCTGTAACTTCTTCTGTAAGAGGCTCCTCTGTCCTCCGCTCGTTACCTTCATTAATGGCACCTGTTTGAACCCGTTATCAGTATAAAAGACACCTGTCCACAACCTCAAACAGTCACACTTTAAACTCCACCATGGCCAAAACTAGAGAGCTGTCAAAGGACACCCAAAACAAAATTATAGACCTGCACCAGGCTGGGAAGTCTGAATCTGCAATAGGTAAACAGCTTGGTGTGAAGAAATCAACTGTGGGATCAATTATTAGAAAATGGAAAACATACAAGACCACTGATAATCCTCCTCGATCTGGGGCTCCACGCAAGATCTCACCCCGTGGGGTCAAAATGATCACAAGAACGGTGAGTAAAAATCACAGAACCACACGGGGGGACCTAGTGAATGACCTGCAGAGAGCTGGGACCAAAGTAACAAAGGCTACCATCAGTAACACACTACGCCGCCAGGGACTCAAATCCTGCAGTGCCAGACGTGTCCCCCTGCTTAAGCCAGTACATGTCAAGGCCCGTCTCAAGTTTGCTAGAGAGCATTTGGATGATCCAGACGATGACTGGGAGAATATCATATGGTCAGATGAAACCAAAATAGAACTTTTTGGTAAAAACTCTACTCGTCGTGTTTGGAGGAGAGAGAATGCTGAGTTGCATCCAAAGAACACCATACCTACAGTGAAGCATGGCGGTGGAAACATCATGCTTTGGGGCTGTTTTTCTGCTAAGGGACCAGGACGACTGATCCGTGTGAAGGAAAGAATGAATGGGGCCATGTATCGTCAAATTTTGAGTGAAAACCTCCTTCCATCAGCAAGGGCATTGAAGATGAAACGTGGCTGGGTCTTTCAGCATGACAATGATCCCAAACACACCGCCCGGGTAATGAAGGAGTGGCTTCGTAAGAAGCATTTCAAGGTCCTGGAGTGGCCTAGCCAGTCTCCAGATCTCAACCCCATAGAAAATCTTTGGAGGGAGTTGAAAGTCCATTTTACCCAGCGACAGCCCCAGAACATCACTGCTCTAGAGATCTGCATGGAGGAATGGGCCAAAATACCAGCAACAGTGTGTGAAAACCTTGTGAAGACTTAAAGAAAACGTTTGATCTCTGTCATTGCCAACAAAGGGTATATAACAAAGTATTGAGATTAACTTTTGTTATTGACCAAATACTTATTTTCCACCATATTTTGCAAATAAATTCTTTAAAAATCAGACAATGTGATTTTCTGGATTTTTTTTTCTCATTTTGTCTCTCATAGTTGAGGTATATCTATGATGAAAATTACCGGCCTCTCTCATCTTTTTAAGTGGGAGAACTTGCACTATTGGTGGCTGACTAAATACTTTTTTGCCCCACTGTATATCTGGTTGCGCATGCGAAAATGAGCTTATGGTACGGATCGTGCTTCTGGTACGGATCGGGTAGTGACCACATATTAAAGGTTAACTTTAGGTGTTAGCTTGGAATAATAGATGCCGATGTGTGAGTCACAGAAAATTAAAAGTTCCCTCCCAACCAGCTTGCCCTGATTTTAAATAAACAAAGTGAACAAATCAGTTAATGTTAGTGTTTCAATTCAGTTCATTCACACAAATGTTTTGTACATTTTAAATGAAACATTTACCGTTGGCAGTGTTAAGGGGTTACCCTACTTGGTGCTGGGTAAATACATGATCTTGGGAATGTCCTTAGGTGAGACATAACAGGAACAGGGTTGTCTGCCATGACAATTTCCTGGTGCTTTTATGACTCAGGTGCTGCCATTGCAGCATCTCTGTGCCTCCAGTAACAAATGCCCTTGCCCCAGAACCCTACCACATAAAATATTTGTATTGTATCAGTGACAGTAACATTTTTACATCTGTTTCAGATGAAAGCAATTTGCTGACCTAGGAGTGTTTTAATAAAAAAAAAACAACATGGTTTTTATTAAAGCACAAACACAGCTATGTAAGTAATGTAAAGAAAACACAAAAAACATACATCAACACTCTAAGACCATGTCCACAGTGTTCATATTTATACAGTCTTTGACATAGAAAATATGAAACCCTTTATCTGTCTAAGCTGGAGTCAACAACCACAATCTGCACCTCTTATTGTGCATTCATATTGTTCTGATTTTATTTTTGTGCCACAGCTCTCCAATTATTGTATTTATTTCACAGCTCCCTCTTGTCTTCAAACACACTCACAGGGGACACAGCTGTCGCACAAAGAATCAGTCTTCCCACACTCCCTTTCCTGCCCTCTACGTCATTTCACATTTCTTTTTTTTTCTTTCAGCTCTCTCCTTTTAACTTCCTACTTCAGGCTTTGTTCACTGATTAAAATTTAACAACTTTAAACCTCAATTTCTATTCTACTGCTTTAACAAACACAAACAATGTTTCTAAAAAAAGGAGGCTCTGTGAAGTTATCAGAACCATCTCTCTACATTTAGTGGACCAATACTTTTAAAACAAGATATTTCAACCCAGTGTATAAAAAGGAATGCAACACTTTTCATGCTATTCTACCTAAAACAGATCTATAATGTTAAGTATACATCCCTCTTGAACTGTAATACTCGAGTTAAACATTTTGGGTGTAATTTCTCACTCGAGTCCTGAAGCAACAATGATTCATTAAAACTTGGATTGCTTTTCGGTGAACAGGTAAATGACAGTGTAATAGTTTATTTGCTGTATCCTTGCAAACAAGAAAACAATGTAACATATCTCTGTCTCTAGTTTCTTTAGATTTATTGAAAGTCCACACGTTAAAACAATCACTGCTTATTTTCTACTGATTGCAGTAATACTGTGCATGTTACAGCGCTTCTCCAAACAGGCTGGTTACATTTTTTCCTGCAATCGCAACAACTGAGAAAGATGTTTTTAAATGAGAAATAATGGATCTTCTCCAGAAATCTGTCAACAGTGATTCAGTTTGATTAGTGATCTTTACTGAAATTTCAATGTTTGCAAAACATATTAAGAGCAAAGGGTTACAGGTGCATTTCTGAAATGCATCTCAAATCATCCAGTGGACCAATACCTAGGAGTGGAAAGAACACAAATTCACCATAAACTGGCCTCAGAAGATTTTTCACAGAAGACATGAAATAATATTCAAAACAGATGACCAAGAGCCAACGAGGCTTCATAATAAATAAAAACTGTGCAAAGTGCACTCAACCACAATGGCCTCTATCTACACTATGCAAGGCTGCATAGCTGGGGAAAAGAGCTTTTTTATAGCTTGCTCCAGATGATCAGAACACGCTAGTGAGATAAAATGAGAATATATATATTCTGGTCTGATGAGACTACATTGGAATTTATTTGGATGTTCCTGCTCAGGCACTTTCTGAAGAAAGATCTGCTCCTCACCAAAAAAAAAAAAACTTCCAAAAGGGAAGTTTTCTGGTACGAACATCATAGCCTAGCCTTCTTTACAATGCATTGTACTGGCAGAACGGTATTGATATGAATCTAGAAATGAAATGAGTTAGGATTTCTAAGCAAGAGAAAAGTACCACAGATATAACTGCAGCATACAGTGAAAATTACTTTTTGCAGCAACCTTAGCTCCTCTTCCCTCCATAAAAGACATTTCATCTCAGCACTGCGTTTCCCGAACCCGTGACTTCATCAATGACCCCTCACACCCCCACCATTGACTGGTATCCCTGCTGCAGGTCCAGCAGATTCTGCAACAGTTTCTTCCACACTGCCCTCAGTCTGCTGACCTATTGAAAAAAAACCTAAATAATGTCAGACTTCCATATCAATAAATTCTTTTGCACCATGTCTTTATTTTTCTCCCACACTGTTTATATTTGATTTCTGCTGCACTTTATGGAATGAAAATGTCCATTTACTGTCTGAAAAGCTGTACTAAATAAAATTTCTGGTTTGTATACACTCTGGGCCGGATTTATCAAAGGTTTGCGTGTATTAAAACGTGAGCTATTTCATTGCGCACGCTAAAAAATGTACAAACTGATCTATCAACAGCGTGCTAAAAGGATTTGGTCTTTAAAACGTGCTAAAAATAGCGCCTCTTATCCATTTAGTACTTTTTCTGCAATGAATATTCAATATGGGGCGTTTACACGCAAAAGTGCGTCTTGTGGGAGGAGAACATGTAAATATATTAATTTAGCACTCGCAAAGTGATTTATCAAACCTGAAAGCAATTTTGCTAACGGTATCTGACTCTATATTTAACACGTTTCAAAAGAAGGTGCAAATGGTCTGTATGCGTAATTGCGCACACATGGCAGCGGTTATTGTCGCAAGAAGGAGACATCGAAATGAAGCAAGGAGACGCAGAGAACGCATTTTTTCACTCCGTGTGAATATTTTTGGAATGAACGAGGAAACGATCATCAAAACGTATCGTTTATCCAGCATTGCCATTTTGGAGCTGTTGGGGGAACTCCGAATGGATTTGGAGCCAGCCACAAGGAGGACCCACGCAATACCAGCTATAACAAAACTCCTTGCAACGTTGCACTTTTTTGCATCTGGGTCATTCCAGCGTACGGTTGCAGCGAGAGCTGGGATCTCCCAATCTAATTTTTCAGAAGTGCTGTCCGACGTTCTAAATGCCATGTGTCGCCGTATGAGAAAGGTCATTAGGTTTCCACACAACCGGCAGTCACTAAATGACACCAAACAAGGCTTTTTTGCAATCGCTGGATTTCCCGGAGTGATTGGAGCGATTGATTGCACCCATGTTCAACTTGTGCCCCCTGCAGAAAGTGAGCATGTGTATAGGAATCGCAAACACATGCATTCTTTGAATGTGCAGTGCGTTTGTGATGCCCAAGGCATCATTACCAACGTTGTGGCAAAATATCCCGGGTCAGTGCATGACTCTTTCATTTTTCATGGCTGGCTTGTAGGTGAGTCAAATATTTAGAAAAAGAAATAATTTCTTCATCAGTGTCGTATTCACCCAGATTTCTTTTTTAAGGTGACAGTGCATACCTACTACATCCCTTCCTCCTGACACCCGTTCTCAACCCGACCACTGCTGGAGAAATTGGATACAATGAGGCCCATATTCGCACCCGGAACATTGTGGAGCGCACCTTTGGGATCTTGAAGAGCAGGTTCCGATGTTTGGACCGTACTGGTGGAGCACTGCTGCACAAGCCAGAAAAAGTTGCCCAGATTGTAGTGACCTGCTGCATGCTTCATAACATTGCCAAACAACACGGGCTGGAGCATGACGCCCTACCGGAGAATCCCGACCTCCCCCCTGCGCCTGTGGAGCAACATGCCAATACTGCGGGAATGCGTATGCGCAAAAATCTCATCCACAGTCACTTCTTGTGAGCCATTTGGTATGTGCATTTTTCTACAGGCCAATACAAAACACCTGTGTTTTTTTTTTTTTTTTTGAGGGGGTGGGGGTGTCACTGTAACATTTAAATTTCTTAATGCACTAGTTTGTACAAACTACTAGTTTGAGCATCTAATTATGTTAAGTCCAGCAAAAGTTACACTTCCTTTAGATTAAGCAACATGGTAAAAGAAATATAGCCTTTTTTTCCCCCACAAAGTGAAGAATCAAACTGACAACTTAAGTGTTGCAAGTATTTATTTGTATCTCCTTTTACGCAGGTGGAACTTGCCCACAGTGCGCACTCCTTCCTCTGCGGTTCCTGGCTGCCTATTTGTTGCTGTGCCACTTTGTTGAGCCGTTTCTCCACCTGGATTGGGGGTAGTCATTGGCCGCATCCATTCCCGTATCCCTCTTGCCACAGAATTGACAGCCATCGTCAGGGCAGACACTGCAGAGACCATCTGTCTGCAGTGGGTGGCTATGGTCTGAGTGTCGCGCCTTGCCGCCCGTGCCAACGTTGATGCCACACGCATCTCCCGTGCAATTGTCTGCAGGGCTGCAGACTGTTTTTTTTGTTCTTGCAGCAACTCCAAATCAATATGTTCCAGGCTCATACGAGGCCTCACGGGGGTGGCAGCTGCTACGGGGGGATTTGATGATGGCTGGACCTCTGATGCAGATTCTAAATGTAAAGCAAATGTTTAGTTACGTATTTGACTTGAAACAGCATTAAATTCACAGGTGGTGCATTCTTTTCAGTTCTGAATAAATCTTTTCAATAAACCTTTTCTGAGATTGTGCACCTACCCTGTCCTGCTGTTTGATCAAGTGTGTCATACCCGGCAATCCCAGTGATTTGCTCCTCACAGAGCGTCAGCTGTACTTGTTCCTCAATGCTGGTCAGAGGCATCTCATCTACTGTGCCCCCTCCTGTTTTGTTCGCAGATGTTTTGTTATATGCCAGTTTTTCTTTGGTTCGCCTTCTAATATCCTGGTATCTTCTTTTTACTTCATCCACTGTTCGCAAGGTTTCACCAACAGCGTTTACTTTATGACAGATTTGTTCCCATATCGCGTTCCTCTGTGTGACAGTCACACCTCTTTGCTGTAGCTCACTTAAATGTTTGTTGGCTTCATCCACCAACACCTCCATTTCCATGGGGTCGAATTTTCTTTTGCGCTTTCTGCTGCCCGAACTCGTCATGCCGCAAACCACAAAACGCGCAAAACCATCATTTAAATAGGGCGTCTCCAACAGTTTTGCACCTGCCACCAGTTACGCAATCGCTCTTGTTAAATCACCCGCAAACCATGGTTCAGCCCCTCGCGCAAAATTCCAGTTTGCGAGCGCAAATTACTGCACGCAAAATTGGACCTTGATAAATCCGGCCCTCTGTGTATAAAAAATTACAATAAGAGTTGTCTAAGTCCTAGTGTAAGTCATTCAATTTTCAAGAACCCAACAAATCTGCACCAACAGGCCTGTGCTATTGCTGCACCTTCGGAAAGCATTAGTATAAGCAGAAATGTACCTTACCTGTCCAGAAGAAAAGTGGCAACCTCCGGATGGTTTCTGAGCCCCTTTGCTTCCTTAGGTGCACACCAAAGCTCAAAAGCTCGAGCAATGTTTCGCCATGTTTTGCTTTTTTTTTGGGTCCACTTGAATTGGAGAAATGTGACGCAGCAATAAAGTAGAAGAAGCCTTCACTAGGGTCTAAGAACAAAGGAGGCTTATCCCCCAGGAGAAGCACAGGATGTAAATGAACATAACAGGTGGTACCCATTAGATTGTTATTACAGCCTCTCCTTTGTTTGATCCTTCAAAATCTTAAAATACAAATAAAATAACTAATCTATAAAGGCAAATGCCACAGATTTTGTTCATTATTGTTTGCTACCAAATATTTTTAAGTTGTGCAGATTGTATTTTGGGCCCAAATGCGGCTAAGTATTTTTAATATCAAGTCCTGGAAAATTTACTAAATTAGTTGAGTTAAAGTAATATTCAGAAAATCATTTAAATATGTATAAGGTTAATCTGGATTATATATGCAGTAGTTCAAAAAAATTGTCTTAGAGTTTCTGTCCCTCAATACTAAAAATGGTAAAAAAATGTATTTTGTGTTTACTGGCATTTTCTTTGGCTTATTTACAAATTAATTTGTATTTTGTGAAACACTTAAGTGTGTCAATACATGCAAATATATATATATATATATATATATATATATATATATATATATATATATATATATATATATATATATATATATATATTTCACATCCCAGTATCTCTCTTGGTTATCTCCTCTTTCTAATTATTAATCTTCTAAATAGAAGCTCACAGTTTATATCTGTATTATTTTTCTAATTGAATGAAACGTTTTAGAGGCCTACACAGTGTCGCAGTTTGTGACACAGCAGCAAGAAGGTTCTGTGTTCGTTCCAGGCTCAGGGTCCTTGTATATGTTGTTTGCATGTTCTCCCTGTGCATGTGTGATTTCTCTCTGGGTAGTCCAGCGTCTTCCCACAGTCCAAAAACATGACTTAGACTAATTGGCATATCTAACTGGCCTTATGTGTGAGCCCTTAGACTGCCTGACAAAAGCACTCTGTGACACTGACAAAATATGTGGGAAAATATTGGTGAAATTTAGATCAAGTTCCATATAGTTACAAAAAATCTTCACACCACAAGTCGTCCACCTTTTTGTCCCTGAGACCTGCTTGGGAGGCATAGATGGACAAAAAAGGCTTCTTGATACACATTCAGTGTTTGTATTTTTCTAATAGCATCTGGTTATCTTAAATTGATTAATAGAAATGTTTTATTTTCAAAATAATGCTGCATTTCCTGACTAATAAATTAGATAAAACAAATGAATAATCCAAATTATATTGTCTTTTTCAAGACTGCTCATTTTGTGAATTTATAAAAAAATATAAATAGAAAAACATTTGACATTTCATTTGTAAGAATGTCAAAGCAAAAACTGACCAAAATTCAATTTCAAATTTTGAAATTAAAATGCATTACCAACATACTTTAACAACATAGTTTTTCATTTTCAAGTCCAAGCAGCAATTTTAGGTTCATAAAGGAAATTGCTCATAGACCATCAAAACCTTTTTATTTTCTTATTCAAGACTGCTTATTGTAAAACAGAACACTTGATCAGATTTCAGAAAACTTCATTTGCTTCCATACCAGGTGACCTTTAGGCAAAATTAAAATCGGTATAAGAACAACCTAGTTAACAAGTTCAACATTTATATTTGTGAAATTCTTCATTTTGCTTCGTTATTGTTATCAACATTTGAAAGTAATTTGACATGAAATCATTCTTTAGCAACTTTGATTAAATAAGTTGTTCAAAATCATCCCTGGTACACGTAGGAAGTAATATTTCTGTGACATTTGTGAAGAGAACAATGATTATGAAATATTTTTCTAAATTCAAAAGTTAATAATGTTGGTTTTAAACCACTCAAGGGAAATTAATAATTCCACATTTTATAAATCCTCCCCAACTCCATTTTAAACAATTTTAGGTTTTAAGTTTGGTGTATACAATTGCTTTTTGTATACGCCATTACAGGTTAGTAGCCTTTCCTTTAGACTCCACACATGTCCTTTCCCCTTTCTCTCCCAGTGCGTTTCTGTTCAAATTCCAAAAGGACTGTATAGATGGTGAAGTGATCGTTACTTGGGTATGGTTGTCACCATCATCCACTGATGACAATCTACTGTAAGGTCAGAAATTGCTTTTAAAATGGTAAAATAATGTTCACTTAACTGTATAAACAACTAAGACCTTCAGAATGCATGTTAGATGAACTAGTCACTAAGTAGCAGCATTCTTTTAAAACTGGAATACAAATCTGTCTCATATCTTGTGTGAGTCAGGCTTTTATTTATCAAACAGGGGGGACTTGCTTCATTTATTACATGGGAATTAATGCTTTAAGCTCGGGTCTGGAACTAACTAATAGTAACTACCATTAGTTATTAATTATGCTTACTTTTTTGAAAATAACTTTTAGATATCCATACATCTTTTCCTGCCTATGTTTGGCTGGTGCCTATCTCCAGCAGCCAATGGGCAAAAGGCAGGGTACATCATGGACAGGTCTGCGGTCACATGTCAGCAAAGAGACATGCAACCATGCACACACACACACACACACACGTTGTGTCACAATATCCTTGTGGGGACCTTCCATTGACCTCCATTCATTTCCCACTAATTTATATGGCCTAACCATGACCCTTGCCCTAACCCTAACCATTACCGACACATACCTATCCCTAAACCTAAACTAAACTCAATTCACACCTTAGTCCTAAACCTAACCCCCACCCCAAGAAGAGAAACTTTCCTTATGGGGACCAGTTGTTTGTCCCCACAAGTACCTATGAGACCCCGAAATGTAGCATATTGGTAGGAAATTGTCCCCACCAGGTATTAAAGACATGGCCAAACATTACACACACCCACACACACTATTACCTAAGTGCAATTTAAAGATGTCAATAAATCTTACAGTCATGTTTTTGGATTGTGGGAGGAAGCTGTAGTACCTGGAGAGAACTTATACATGCATTGGGGATATTTAGGGAGGCTCAAGCCACCCCGAAAATAGGTCTAGTGACAACACTGGTTAAGGGTGTGCGTGGATTTCTACCAGATTTTTTTTCTTCACCCACTAACACTTTCCAGCCCCACCCACACCTCCAGAAAAATAATATTTACCAACAGTTAAACGCTTGTTGGGCAAAAATTTCCAGTGACTGCATTCAAGCATGTAGGACAGCCAACCAAGTGTCATGATCTCGGCGTTGATGGATGGCTTCATTGCTCATTTCATTCACCTGTCTAGCTCTACCCTGTTTCTCATCTCTGCTCATCTGATCCTCTTGCTTCTATTTAAACTCCTTGTTCCTAGCCATCAGTGTCAGATTATTCTTGAGCCTTTGGTGTTGAGAGTTCTCTTGGGTTTCTATAGTGTTCTGATTGTTTGAGCCTGATCCGCTTCTGTAATTGGATATATACAGTAGATTAAAATACTAAGGTTACGTTAAACTGCACAAATAGATATGAGAGTCCATGGCGGAACCATGCTCTTACTTTGAGCTACAGGCAGGGTGCCCAAAGTACAGGTGTTCAAATGTTCAGATGCGCTCCTAGTCCGCTCTATGTAAATGATTTCCCGAAATATTCATACGAAATTTATAAATTGTGCAAGGTATACATTTTACATTTTTCTAAATCTCCCTCTCGCCGCTAGAGGTTCTATTTTGGCCTTCATGAAAGGATTGAGGATGAGCTTTCAACCAACAACTACCCTGGACTCTGAAGCAGCTGGAGAACCTTGCCAACCGGATAGGCCTTCGTCTCAGAGAACATCACACTGGAGTGGAGAGGACTGTCGTCAGCTTCCCTCAACCAGCTCCTTGTCCTGCTCTCTCTTTACACCTTTGTTGGTTCCTGGTCTGGCTTAGATACCAGGTAGCAAACAACAAATGCAGCTGGGACGCACACGCCTATCCAAGGAGGAGAGGAACTGATGTCATCAGCTGAACCTGTGTTTATACTGTGGTGGAGAGGAACACCTAGTAAGATCCTGTCCAGCAAAGGGTGGGACGTACATATATATATATATATATATATATATATATATATATATATATATATGGTATCTATATATATATATAAATATATATATATATATATATTAAAAAAACTTTTCACAGGATATATGTATCAAAAATATCAAATTATTAAAGAGTTATTATCTACATCCAGTCGTTTATAATAATGTACTGTATATGAGCTTGTGGAGTTAGTTCGGATAACACTGTCAGGAGACATTTATGTGTTTAGGGAGAGAACTGACAGAAAAAAAGTCAAAAATGCAACCATATCTGCAGTATGTATCATGACCTCAGCTTTGAAAACCAAAGAACCAGATAATACTGGTAATCTTGTTTAAATAATAACCATCCTTCTCATTAAAATGATGATGAAAAAACACAGACAATGAAAACACAAAACCAGATAAAACATCATACATACAACATCATAGAGCATAAACTTTGTTAAAAGCCGATCTGAATAACTGGCTTTTCAGCTAGTTCTTCAGAGAATGAAAAGATTTAAGACAGCATAAACATGTCTCTCTGGGTAAGGAAACTGAAATATTCAAAACCAATTTTGCTCATTTTGCTAAATCAAGCCAAACTGCTCATGTTTACAAAAGGAATTAGTAACTTAGTTCAATATTAGACAATATGTGGCCTTAATGCTAAATAGGTAAAGCCAGCATTTCATGTGTCACTGTCTGCAATCGTCCTTTCATCTTCCCGTAGGATGCTGGTGGAGTGATCCAGGTGCACATGGCAAACACTCATTCATCTCTTAGTTATCATTTCTGCCATGATACCTGACTCTCTAGTGCCACACTGCTCTCCTGCACAGGGTACCTTGGAATATGACTAATGCATTCAGCAAAGGTTCTGATCCGTCTAATCTCCTTTACCTTCTAGGATGTGAGTTAAATTTCTTTGAATATGTTCTTCAGTCCATTCCCGGCAGGGTTTCATCGTGTTGTCTGGTCGATATCCTCTTCCAGCCCTGCTTTCATATATGGTTTCAGTCATACACATAATCACCCTTGTTGGTACATCTTCCTCCGATTCTATTCCTTTATCACTTTGTAAAAAAGCTGCAGATTTAAGGCTGCACAAGGAAAAAAAAGAAGCACAACCTGTGGCATCTGGCTGTGACTACACATCATTATATCTAACTACCAGCTTTGTTGTTTACCCTCCTGTGTATGTTCTAGAAGTTGTGTGAAAGTCTTCCCTTCTGAGCTTGTTATTTCCAAATAAAGACTATATTAAACTTCCAGCTTCAAATGCTGGCCTCCTTGGAGAATTCTGCTATAATTTTCCCAAACATGTTTACCTTTAAGTTTATTTAGCTAATTGTGGAGAAGGAAATGTTACTATCAAGAGGGTTCTTTTACATAGCTGAAATAAAACTGAATTTGAAATAAAAGCTATAATCACAAACCAGAAGATAGACTTCAAAATATGTCTCTTTTGGAGTAATCACACTACTGATCATCACAATCTCATAATGTAACTTTAATACCGCTATAAGGCATTTGTTTTTGTTGTTTTTTTCTCCTATAAATGATTGGAATAAGAACCTAATGAACATGAAAACAGAGCATTATTTAGGCAAAAAAAAAAAAAAAATGCTGGGAAAAAAAAAGAAATCCTTTTTTTCTCATGTTTGCACAATATTGATGTAATGCTGTGAAAATTATGGTTTTCTTGATTTTCACAGATAAATAGTTTAAAAGCATTCAACCCCTTAAGTTAATACTTTTTGCTACCCATGTTGCAGTTAAGGTTATAGATCCTTCAGAGGATATCTCTATTAGATGTAGAGACTGATATTTTTGCCCATTTAAAACAGCATGATAGCTCAGCCAATAGCGAAGTTAGATTAGGCCGTTTGTGTCATGAACCGAGGACAGATTGACCCAGTATTCAAGGAGAGACAGTCAGTAGGAAAGTTCAAAACGTTTATTAAATAAAACAAAACAAAAGCAGAGCTGTGGCTTGCGGACACTGCAGGCGGGGGGGCGGGGCACCGCCCAATCTCAGACACTCTGGGGGGGAGAAACACAGGTAAGTGACCACGATCAACTGATAGAAGATCAACTGTGTTGGTCACTTACCTGGTTTAACAGTCCAGAACACGAGTGTCCCCAGTGCTGCAGTCCCAGAGGTGATGCTGGAAGCTGATCCTGGTGAGGGATCCAGGACAGACAGAAACAGACAGGAACAGGCAGGATCCAGATAAGGCAGGAACAGAGACAGGTGGCAGGATCCAGACTTCCAGGCATGCACAGGCTTCCAGGAGGGTTCAGAGTCTGACTGGGACCAGAAGCATGACCAGGTGGCCATGCACAGGAGCAGACAGGATCAGGTGCAGACAGGCAGGCACAGTGGAAGAGGGTAGCCGAGACAGGACGTAGGAACCGGAACTTGAAGCTGGACTTTAAACTGGTCTCCTCCCTGGAGCCAGGCTTACTTTGATAAAAACTAAACCTCCCCCCATAATGAGCCAAAAACCCAGAGGACTCCGTGGGGGAGGAACAGTGGACAATCAGGAGAAAAGACAAACACTAAAACCCTCTATCCACTGGCAGCTAGGATCCAGGACATGAACCAAATAAAACTGGACAGACTAACAAAAAGACAAGCAATGATCTGGCACTGAATGCTCAGGCTGAACTGAATATAAACCAGAGGAAACAGGTGAGGGGAATAAATTATAATTGAGGCAGGGAAGGAAGAGGGCAGGTGGGAGGAATTACTAATTAGGGGAGAGCAAACAGGCCAGATCATGACAGTTTGTATTTGTGAAGGACACTCTTCAGCTCTTTCCACACATTCTTAATTTGATTAAAGTCTAAATTTTGAGTGGAGTATTCTCACACATTAATATGCTCTGACTTGAAAGCAATTAAGTTCAAAAATTTTTAATTTGTTTAAAAGAGAAAAAAGGACATTTCATCGTGACTCATGTTTTCTTTGTTACTTAAGAGTTTTCATAGAAGGTGATGGTTTTAAGCAGAGATGATATCTGGTAGCGGTTTAAAGGCATCTGCCGCTGCTAAAGAGTTTTTTGGTCTTCTTAAGTGTTTCTCTTACTGTTCTTCTTCTTTTGCCAGCCTGTCATTTGGCAGAAATGTTTATCTCTTCGCAGATTTTTAGTTGAGCCTTAAGCCGGGCCTACACTGTACAATATTTTCAATCGTTGTACTCAGCTATAGCTCAAACTGTACGACGAAACCGCAGGGTTTTAAACTTCACAGCTCACGATGTATGTTCTTACACTGTTTGGGCCGGTGCTCTGTTCTGATCTAACTCTCTCTAGGTTCTGGTAAATCGGCTCGTAGCTCTCCTTCAACAGCAGGATTTGCTTACGAAGACCTCACGAGGGCCAACTGAATTTCAAACATGTTTGATTTTCTCCCGACCTTATGATTCCTGATCAAGAGGTGGTTGAGAGAGGCTGATTGCCCATCGATACCCCCTGTATACTACATGACACAGGACGCATGATCGAGCTGATGCTCGGCCGAATCGAAAAAATTCTCGACCAACGGGAAAATCAGCCCAAAAAGGGCAAAAAATCGTACAGTGTGTGCCCGCCTTAAGTCTTTCCATTATGAGATGATAAGAAAGCAGCTGTATTTGTTACATCTTCAAAGCTCTCATTTCACAATCTAACCCTTAAGCTTCTCAACAAAACGATCACTGCCTTTTGTTTTAGACAGAAAACACCTCAACATATCTGTGACTGTGTAATACTTGATATGTAAACTTTTATGCCTGTTTGTGTGAGGATTTGGGTTCTTGTCTGTGTAAAACACAATTGTTTAACCCAATACACTTATGCAGTAATCAGTTTACAAGTACAAAAATGTTGGTAGAGAGCTGGGTCATTTGAACTGCCCTTTAGAGTCTAGGGTTCTTTCTTTTTATTTATGAATGTTTTTCACTTCTTTTTACCTGTTTCTATCCCTCTACCTATGTTTTTTTGTTTTTTTTTTTGCCAAATGTGATCAAAATTTTAAGCAAGCCTTTAAAAAGTAAAAAAAAAAATTAAATTAAATTTAGATTTGTTTTGATACATTTGAGCAAATTAACAAGGCCATGGAAGGCTTGATTTTGTCATATGTTGACTTTTATGCATGCCGGTAGTAGAACAGAAAGTACAATTAGCAAGCTAGAATAGACCACGGATCTGTGATGGAACAAGTAATGATGGTGATGAAATCATCAAAGTTGTAGTTATATCATGTCAGTTAGTATTAGTGTTGGTTCTTGGCAATGTTGACACAAAAGTGTAATTTTAATCCTGCATTCAGTATGCCAGTCGTGGTGGAAAAAGCTTAATAAGATATGTGGTATATATTTGCTAGGTAGAAACCTATTAAAAAAAATGTTTTTTATATCCATCGTATATATATATATATATATATATATATATATATATATATATATATTTCACTTTAATGGAAATTGTGCTTACAATCCAGGCTGCTATACTGTGCTGAGTGAAAGTGTAACAATTTCCTTCGGCATCTGTTTGCAGTTGCTGCTTGTTTGCTTGTTCACACAATAGAGGTCAGAACATACGACCTTCAACATCCCTCCAGGGAATAAGGCTATAGACATATGCACATTTCTCTCAGTCTCGAAAGACATCCGAGCCTATGTGAAAGCAGCTAACAATCACACAAATGCTCTCACCTTGACCTGGATAACCACATATGAATTTTCATGAACGGGTCTATTATTCAAGTTACAGACCTCTTTGCTGCTGCAACTTGTACTTCCAAGCTCTAAAAGTTTGAAGTTGCCTCATCCAAATCAGCTTGGAGGAGATACAGTGGTGATATATCAGTTTGCCTGTAGATATTATTCCAAAGTTTTCAGTGTGATGAAATATTAAGTGAGATGGTATCAAGGTGCAAAGAAACTGTGTTTTTAAGAGGGAAAAAGGATAAAAAAAACACCATAGAGAATTTAAGAAGTAAGTTGATAGAAAGGAGAAGATTTTGGTAGTTAATATTAAATCCTGCAGCAAAATGTCCAGTAATGTATGCAGTTTAATTGCTGAATGGCATGCATGCAATGGCCAAAAAGCTAGGTTTGGTCTCCACTAAGCAGACTGTCTTCCTTATATTCTCACTATATAGTCTATGATTGACTACTTAACACGATTCTAGTGCACAAGTAAAATAAAAAAAACAAAAGGGTAACTTGTAAGCAATTATAGAACCAATGAACATAATTTTGTCAGTTTAGCAACAGGCGCTCAATTGACATCTGTATATTGTTTGTCTGTATAAATGCTTTGATTGAACTATGGATTAGTTGTAAGTTTTGGGTTTTTGTCCTGCCACATGGTGAACCTTGTCGTCTACTTTTTTTAAGGATTGCCCTGTATTTAGCTCCTCCTACCTTACCATCAACTACTTCCATGTTTATGCTGAAAAAAGTTTTGAACTAATATGATCCCTGTACCAGCATATTTTACAGTAGCTATTTGGACATTAGAATTGTTAGTAGTATTGAATGCTAAGATGTGTGTATTTGATCTGCACTGACCAGATCCTCTTCCCTATATTTTTTTAGAACATAACATGGCTCATGACAAACTGAAAATCACTATTACTTTTATTTCAACCATAACTTTATTGATATAAATCTTCAATGCAGGTCAGATCTGCTGTCTGTCAATAATTTCCCACCTGATCAGTGAATCGAGAGACAATTGACTGTTTTTGATTTCCCTTTCCATGCTTGTCAGTTAAGGTAGACCACATCTCATGTTACTTGTTTTGTTGTTTAACACTCCTTTGATTTCTAGGTGATGAAGTAAACTGTGAGGTGTTAGATTTTTAAAGCTAAAAAACATTTTATGTTACAACCTTTGCTGAAATCCTCTCTTTACTAATCTCTGCCACTTTCACAGAGCAATTGCATTTATTCTCAGACTGAGGTTAATGGATGCACCCTATTTATTGTTATTAGGCGACTCTTGAATACAACTGGCTGCAATGTGTTGTTTAGAGGTATGAAAGTAAATTGAGCTGGAGAGAACCTCATGTCACACTTCATAATTATGTGCTTATTTTCGTTGATTAAACACACAAAATTCCATTAAACTAAATTTAGGCTTCTGGCTGTATTGCAGTCTAATGAGGAACAATCTGTCTGGTAGGAGCTCATTTACAAAGCTCTGGAAACTTATATCTATTTATAATCAATATAAGCAGGGCAAACTAAAGCAAAACTAAAAGAAAAAAGAGGTTCACAACAAAATTGCATACTTTTATGTCACTAAACATTTTAACTTTCTGAAACCACCTGTGAGATATTTTTTATTCTTCCTGATATCTACACATTTAATTTTAAAGAGTTTTCCATTTTTTTTTTATCTCAATTATTGCTATTGGGGTTTGAGTTGAGATAGTATTGATTTGAATTATAACCATGCTTACAGATCTCCTGTTTTCATTAATCTATTAAGAAATCCATTTTAGCATGAGAATTTAGAATATTAATTTTATGATGTTGAGATATTAGACAATAAAATAGTAATAGTAACAGTATTGATAGTCAACACAATTTTTTTAATTGATATTTTGGGTCAGAAAAGTATACATCTTAACCTAACGTAGGTGCATCTTAAAATTGTTCCTCATTCTTTTTAACTGCAATTACTGAAAAAGGATCATACATAGAAAACAATTTTCTTAGCTCATTTAGTGTTGCATGTGGTAAAATGTTTTTGGTACTTTTATAAACCGCAAAACATAACTTGTCATTGAAAACATTCAGGACTGCTTAAATATAGCTAATGGATGACAAGTTTTTGATGAGTTATTCACGAAACCTGTGAAATAATTGCTAGTTATGTGGGTTTGTGATAGCGGACAATTTGTACGGCCAACAAAAGCAATCTGTACCGTGGGCAAATTACGGCAAAGTCGTTGCATAACTTTGTCTACTTAAATGTTACTAACGCTAGTTTCTACCCAGTTCTATACTTAATCATAATTTTGATTAAGTATAGAACTTAATATTGCATAGCAATATTTTACTAATACTAGCTATATATATTATTAAAAACAATAAATATATGGCAAGTTAAAATACTGTAAGTTGTACATTCTATGTAATTATATACATTACTATTAATGCAATCCAGTACTGCATACATTTCCCTTACCACTATGGTTATAGTGGTAAGGTTTATACTTCTATTCTAGCTCCACTAATGCGTATATTTCTTACAGGACTCTTAGTAACTATTCTGATCTCCTAAGCCTATTCCCTCTGGATCAAATCATCACATTTTCTCTTAGCTTCTCTGCACTCTTGCATTTTTGTGGTTTATGTTTATTATAAATTTTAACAGGGCAAGACAAGGTCTCCTCTCCAGAACTAATCAACTCAAATGGCTAAGTTTTTCACCTCACTCAGCACTGAGGGGAGGGACAGGCTGGGGAGGGTTTAAGTGTTAAAAGTTAAAAATGGGCTGCTTTTTCTACCATCACAGTGGATTAGTTACAATTTATTTTTAAATCCTTTAATTTGATTATTATTTGGTAATATGATGACTTTTTTTCTAAAGATTATTATATTAAATAATAAATGATATATACAAATCTGACTCTACCAGCCTGTTATGGTTCTCATTTGTTGTGACTGAGTTTTCTGTTATCAGTTGTTTTGTTTTTATTTTCCTTAATACTCTAGCATTCTTTAGTTACTCTCTGTTGCCCCCTTGTGATTGTTTTCTTTCCCCTTGGATTCCCTCTTACCAGTTCCACCCACACCTGCTCCTCATTCAGCTCGTTAGTCCATCCTTTGTTTTGTTCTCCTTAAATACTCCACCTCTGCAGTCACTCAGTGCTGGTTCCTTCTCGTTGCTGTATTCTCTACTTTCCGTAAAAATTCAAAAAATATCCACTGGACTTGGTTTTCAAGATTTGAAGACGTTTCGCCACCTCTCCAGGAAGCTTTCTCAATTCAAATGTCTGGATCCGCAGTGAGTTTGAGTCTTATATGGACAAGGCCTTGTATTGCTTGGAAACATGCAAATGGTAACCGATGAATGGGTCGTTTCCTATAATCTGCAAGTTTCCTAAGCAATTTCTCATACTCACGCATTATTCCGAGGGTGTCTTTCCCAAAATGGAGTGCAATATGCTGATGAAGGTTCTCAGTCATCCAGGTCATAGTCATTCCGTAAAAATTCAAAAAATATCCACTGGACTTGGTTTTCAGGATTCTCTACTCTGCTCATCTCTCCCCGGCTCCTAAGACTAGTTTTTCCCCTGATGTCTCCATGGATTTGGTTTGTTTAATATTTTAAGTTGGATTTTTGGTTTTCTGCCTCTGCTACCTTTGGTCTGCAATTAAACCTCTCAGAACTCATCTCTGCTTCACTGGTCTCTGCATCTGGCTCCTCGATCAACCTCACCACGCATTGTTGACACAGCCTAAAAATAGCCATAGGCCCTCCAGGCCTATATGCCTAAAGACCAGTCCATCCCTGGGCCAAATATATCCAGCACCATTTCTTATGCTTCCTATTTGGTGACTTCAAAGCAATCCACAACAACAAGTTTCTATTTTTGAAGTAAAAAAAACTCAAATAGTATTATGTAGAGTAATAGTATTATGAAAATACAAAGGTGGATTCAAAATTATGTTTTTTTATTATTATTATTCTGGTCTTGAATGCTGTGAGACTGGAAGGATTTTTATAGATTTTTTTTTTCCTTCTTTGATACTTTTTATGATGTGGAACCACAGCAGCCATAGCAAGTTGATTTGTTTTTGTTTTTTTAACACCCAGGAGCACCCAATTAACATCTCTGTAGCTGACAATAATACATCAACTACTTCTGCAAGTACCAGCTTAGTTTAAAAGGAGGCACCATGGATGCAAAGCAGGAGCAAAGAGACGAGATAGGAACAAGAAAATAAGCCATTTCTCCCAAAAATCATCATGGACAATGTGAGATCTTTAGCAAACAAGTTAGAAGAAGTCCAAGCCCTTGTAAGGAGCCAGGGAGTATTGGCAATGCGGCATTGTGTGTTTTACTAAAATGTGACTTCAGGATTACAGCAGGAGAAATAAGTATTGAACACACCACCATTTTTTTTCCCATTAAATATATTTCTAGAGCTGCTACTGACATGACATTTTCACTAGTGTTGATTACAATCCATTCAATCCATTTTTTACATCGTTGGAATGACACCTCCTGTATGGAGGAATTAGTCACATACATTGCTATGATGTGATTTTGGCCCATTCTTCAACACAGTCTTCAGGTCTTGAATATTTTGTGGGTTTCTTCTATGAACTCTGGTGTTTAGTTCTTTCCTTAGATTTTCTATTGGTTCAAAGTCAGATAATTGGCTGTGCCATTGTAGAAGCTTCATTTTCTTTCTCTGTAACCAATTGAGTTTCCTTGGTTGGGTGTTTGGGGCAGCAGATTTTTTTCAAGAATGTCTGTACATTTTTCCATTCATTGGTCCTTCAATTATTTGAAGTTTACCAGTAGCATATGCTGAAAAACGGTCCCATTGGTATGGTGTTTTTGGGGTAAAGTGTAGTGCCATTTGATCTCGAAACTTGATGTGCATTATGGCATCAAAAGAGTTCACCTTTTTTCTCATCTGAGCAGACTCTGAGGCTTGTCTAAATGTTGTGCAGTCAACTTTAAACAAGCTTCACTATGCTTTTTCTTCATCAGTGGAGTCTTGTGTGGTAAGCATGCATACAGGTCATGGTGGTTGAGGGCATAAATTATTGTTTTCTTTGAAGCAATATTTTGCCTGCTAATTCCAGGACTTTCTGAAGCTCTCCACAAGCTGTCTTTGCCTCTTGGACAGCTCTTCTGATAATTATTTTCACTCATCTGTCAGAAACCTTACCAGGAGCACCTGGTCTTGGTTGTTTCATAGTGAAATTATGTTCTTTTCATTTGCAGATTATTGCCCCAAACAGTGCTAACAGGAACATTCAGAAGCTTAGAAATTCTTCTCTAAGCTTTTTACTTTTCCCCATAATGAGATATTTCTTGTGTGATACGAAAGACACTTTTTTATAGGCCATCATTTGGCACTGAACCAGCTGATATTAATTGGCACTGACAAGGGCGACGATTGCTTTCTGAGACATTTCGGCTGATTTCTTGGCTTTCCACTCCTTTTTGCAACTCCCTTTGTTCATGTGTTTAATACGGGAGCAGCAACGGAGGCTGTATGTTTTGATTTGCCCAGAGCGGAGCGGGCCATTTACGGAGGATGTGGGATTTCGGGGTTAGTGTCAACCTCACAACATACTGGACAGGAGACACAGCTCTTAAGCCATTTACAAGAAGGGACAGAGCAGTCTGGACATCCTATGGCAGCTTAGGTCCTTTAGCGTTTCCAACAAGATGCTACATATCTTCTATAAGTCTTTTGTGGAGCCAGTGGTCTCTTCCATCATCTGCTGGGGTAACGGCATCAGAACAAATGACTTATAAAGCTCAATAAGCTTATAAAGATGGCCGGCTCTATTCTAGGAGCTCCTCTGGAACCTCTGCAGATTATTTCACAAAGGAGAATTCTTTATAAAGTGAAGTAGATTATGGGCAACAGCAAGGATCCACGGGAAATTTAAACAACAGCAATGTTTTTCACTCAGATGTTTCTCGAGATCCGGTGCAATACAGAGCAATATAAAAGTTCCTTCC
Source organism: Cyprinodon diabolis (assembly GCA_030533445.1). Taxonomy (NCBI): domain Eukaryota; kingdom Metazoa; phylum Chordata; class Actinopteri; order Cyprinodontiformes; family Cyprinodontidae; genus Cyprinodon; species Cyprinodon diabolis. Next base: position 16,231,414 of record CM060074.1, read on the forward strand.
TGTCTGCAGCTTTAAACACCTATAACTTAATGAACAACAGAAAAACCCTATGAGTTACTGAAACATTTAGCCTGTCTTTGTTATTAATAAAGTATTTTTGAATTGAATTGAAACCCACTTATAAGAAGCAGGGTTATAATGATGACAAAAACCCATTTTATTGCATATCTTAGCTTTTTTAAGTTTGTTTGATTCAGCATATTAGCTATGTTGGAATAAAAATCTATTTTGCATCAGTGTCCACAATCACATACATGAACCAAAAAAGATATTTACCTTTTTTAGGTTTTATTCCTCTTAATTTATCAATGCATGCATTGTTTTTAGTACTACAACTCAGTAGGTGTTGTCTGTGGGTTATTTCCATTAATCTTTGGTTATCAAAATGTAAAGGAACCCTCCCTTTAAAATTCCCGTTTGGTTTAAATAAAATATTTCTTATTGTGCAGTGAACCACAATATACTTCCTTTTCTCCAGAACATTGAGTAACACACATGTCCACATATCCCATTACTCCTCTGTGTCCCTTTTCTGAACCCTGTAATCCCCTGTCGATAACTCCTAAACAGAACACACAAAATAAACCTATGTGCCATGCTGTGCAGACTGGTAAAAGCCACAGGGAGCTCCCTGACCTTATCAAAGCTTGCTGAATCTCACCATCTGAACTCAGCAGAAGGATGCAAAGTCACTCTTTTCCCATGGCCAACACTTTAGAACCTAAGAAACAAACAAACATCAGTTAGTTTAGCTTATCTTTGTACAGTTAAACTAAGTAAATTGCCATTAATGCAATCTGTTATGAAGATTCTAATTTTCCGTTTAAAAAAATGAATAAGTAAAAAAGGGGATTATTTTATCTCGCTTAAGTATTTATTCATTTTATTAGCATTTTTTCCTGTGACTGCAGAATGTATTGCAAAAACAATAAGATCACTTTCTTCAAAAAGTCTAAGTCAAAAGAAGTAAAGAATATTAATGGAAAAAATGTCATCAACAATCACATTTGTTCACACGATTGCATTTGAAAATATAAACACTACATGTTGTTTTCCAGAAAGCAAAGCTACTGTTAAAAGCTCTGATCTCTGACCTAACAAAGCATTTTTCAGGGTGTGATGGTGAATTGGTGGCGAGGAAACGCTGGCATTCAAATGTAAGTTCCGCTGGTTTGCTGAATCCTCGTCACACTGACAGAAAATCACAAGTTAGGAAAAAAGAAGAAAGAATACCTGAAGTGAAGGTCCTCTATGAAATAGTTTTATTTTGATTCATTTTTAAGTAAGGGGCCAAAGTTTAACATAATGTCAACCAGTGCCACAGAGCTACAGCCATGGGGCATCACAACGTTGCCAGGGCAACGGCTGCTTTCCTTTTCCAGTGGAAGAAAAAGCCAGTCCTATTCTCATTCATACCCCCTCACTTGTAATGAAGGCGCCTTCCATAGCTGTGAGAGTGACTTCATTGGGAATGAGAATTTAAGTATGATGCTTAGGGGGCGGTTGCCTGGCATTACTGTTGACACGATACTTCTTTATTTTGCCTGTCAGATTTCAAAATAAAAGCGCAATAAAATTTGTTGCTTCATGGGTTGTTGTAGGTAGTTTGGTCACGCATCAGCAGTGATACAATCTAAGAGTATCATAGTGCAAGAATCTGACAAAAATTGAGTCAGCAAACAAGGAAGACCTCTCCTATCTAAGAGTATTTTGGAATGACTGCTTAAAACAAAGTTTCATAAAGTGTGTTTACACGTTAACCGATTTCAGTTGCATCATTAGCAATAACTCTATACAGTAGTATCCATTCAAAATTACCCCACTTTCCTTGATGGGCCCTTGGCTGGTCCTCTACAAATTCTTTTTAAACATGAATCTTTGTACTGATATCTTCTTTCTGTCATGATTTGTGCACATTAAGATCTATAGAGAATCGTCATCTCCTGGTCAGACCCTGTAATTCAGTGAAAGGGTGGAGTCAGGGTGAAAAAAAAAATGCAGGCCATGGAGAAGGCCAGTGGCTGGAAGTTCGAGGGGATTTTGCTGGGAGTCGCAGGGAAGTAGGCTGCCATTCGGCTGGCGTTTGACTGCCAAGGGTGATTTTGAATTACTGCTACTGTTTCAGGTGAAGGGTTAGCTGTTTGCCAATACCCATAAAAAACAACTCAGGTTTTTCAGGAAATAAGTCATGAATAAAACTACACAGTCCATCTGATTCACCAAAATCACTCCACTACAAAAATCAAAACAGTTCCTAAAGTCAATAAAAAGTAAAATTATTGTGACAATATTACATACATTTTTAAAATTTTTGGTTGACATTGTGTGTTTGCGGCTGCAGATGTCAATAGTGAGCAATGAATGAAGCATCAAGTAATGAACCTTTAGGCAAAGCATTGGATTGGAAAGCTTTTAACCCCATTATTCCAAGCAAATTGGTCAGCAAGATGGGGGTCCCAGGTCTGTCGAATACATCTGCTGCTGGATAATGTATTTTATGACAGACCACTCCTAGAGACTGAAAGTAGGACCCCATCTGTCTAGAGTGGAGTCGGAAAGGCTGTCTGTGTGGAGCACCACCATCGACCACATTTCTAAAACCTCCAAGTCGAAGGAACAGATTGTCAACTTTAGGAGATGTAAATCAGACATTCAGCTCAACATTTTAAATGGGGACCAGGTGGATATGGTGCCAAATTTCAGGTTCATGGGCACCTACATCAGTGAAGAGCTGACCTGGAATGCAGACAATACTTCAGAAGACACAACATAGACTGTAATTCCTGTGAATTCTCAGGAAGAACAGATAAATAACTGAGTCGCTGGGTTCCTTCTGTCGCTGCTCTTTGAAGTCAATATTGAGCAATGACTTAACAGAGCCGGGTTGACAAGCTAAATTACATGATACCATTCAACACAACGTACGGACATCAACACAATGCCAGCCACGTGTGATCTAACAAGCCGAAACAACTCTGTTTATATTCAATAAACATTCTGCAGCACTGGTGCACATGGACATTTTAGTAAGTTATGTTTATATTGACCACTACAATTACTGGACCGTTCCTAAAAATAACTATAAAGCTACACATAACCTTAACCTTTAACAGCAGTCTTATGTTATCAAGCTGCAAAACTAAGAAAAATGTATTACATAATTTCATTTTTTCAGAAATAAAAGGCAAACAAATGTGTATTTATTTATTACGGTCATTTTATATGTCATATTGATGACCTAAAAGATTTACTTAATGTCTTTGACTTAAGAATTTCCTAAATTTATATTTTATTTTTTTAGTTGATTTGAGTATATTAAGCTTTTTGTAACCTACTGCTTGTATCTCCTCGGTCTATAAATTTCACATAAATAGAGACAAATCTATCAAGAACACCCTTCAAAACGTGCTTTTCCAACATGCCAAATTGAAAAAATATATGAGGCAATTACAGGGAAAAGAACCCACTTTAACGTAAGGCATGAAAACACTACATCATACATCTACCCTTAACCCATTTTGTATTGGAGTGCCTCTTGACATTAAGGGTTCTTGAGAAAGCCTTTATCTCTTGTTAAAGCTCACATTCCTGTATGGAGCTGCTCTCAGCCTTTCATACTCACAAGTTTAAATGTCAAACTTGCATTGACTTTTAAACCTAGCATGAATACAATAGCTAGAATTCTGTTTCACACACAAGCACAAACTTGGCGAAATTAGAATTTGAGTAAGTATTTCAGGGCAGAGCAAAAACCAAAAATGGCTCATTCTATCTTTGATGGTTTAGACAATGTTACAGGTTGTATAATTATTAAATAACATCCCTTAGCTCAGCTGATGGATTTGTGACATCTCTCCCAGAGACACACACTTGTTGTCAGCCTGTCACAGGCTATCCACCTGTCACCCTGTCAGGGCCGACAGAAGACAGCAACAATGCGGAACGATATAGCAGCCTCACCATTCCTTCACACATTTACAGTACAAACGCATGCAGAATCCCAATACTACCAGCTTACGAACACATCCCCCGTGGCATACACCATCTCTCACCTTGACACGGCATCTCATAAGCCAGCTGCCCTGGCCGAGGCAGGAGACGGAGCCAGCAATGAGGGGCGAACAGGCCGTGTGAGGGAAGGGGCTGCTGAGAAGGAATAGGAGGAGTGGTGGAGCATGATAACCCAATTTGTTAGTGGTGGGTAAATAGAGGTCTGGGAGGTAAATCACCATGTGGAGAGCAAATGAAATAAGGATGAAGAGAAAAGGTAGGAGGCATGGGGGAGGAAAGGAGGTGGAATGGGCAAGAATAAACAACCCATGCTAATGTAAATAATGCCAACCCAGCTCGCTGGTGAGAGGCTATATTTCAAAACTGAGCATATAAAAAGGCTACAAAGAGGAATTATAACTGCCTCTGACTGCAATAAATGTCATAAATAACTCTAGTTTAGCAACTGACCTCTTTTCAAGACATAGACAAACTTGGTGTTCATTAATAACTTGAATGTCTTAGTCAGCAGAGTCCCATCAGTAAATAGATGTGTCTATGTAATTTATGTTTCTTTTCCATTCCTCTTTATTAATTGCCCACACTAATGTAGAGCTTTTTCAATTACTTTTCGTAAGAGATTGAAAGCTGTATAGCCCATTTATCAGTGTGTTCACCTATTTATTAAACAGAAAACCATACAATTCAGATAAAGTCACTCATTAACCATTATTGTTTAAGCCACATACATAGGTTCCAGCACTTATGTTAAACCATTACCTTGATTATGTTTTCTAAGAATATTTCTGCATGGGACTTTGTTTTGTTTGATTGTATCAAACTAATGCAATATCCTGGAAAAATTCAAAAGATTTTCCTCCAGAGTTTGGAACCAAATTGACCCTGCTAGTCACAGTTTTCACACAAACATCAATATGTATAAACAGTCTTTGGGCAAAGCTTTATAACAGTATGCTGCAGCTTATGCATGGCTTAGAATATAACACATTTTGTTAACATCATTTATGTCTGGTAGTTTAGACAACTGACAACTGTTTTTGAGCCAAATCTTATGTCTTAATTCTTCCTCTGCCGCAGCGTTACATTAAAGGTCTTGCATATCTTGTCCTATGAACATACAGCAGAACATATTTTTGTTGGGACAATGGCTTAAATAATGAATTTGAGTGTGATCATTATCAAACAGCAAACAGTGCACCCATATGGAATAAAGTCATGACCTCCATTTAAAATGTTGCAGTGGCAAAGAAATTCAAGTCTAAGTCAAACATATTTCAATTAAAACCTATCAACTGAGCTGGTGTAACCCAGCTATACATGTACTATAGAATGTTGTTTGGCTTAAATAACTTTCCTTTTTGCTGTAGGACTTTGAGCCTGTATTTTCCCTTTTTTAATGAAAATAAGGGGGTTCCAGTCATTAGGAAAATTATATGTCAGTTGTCAGTAGCATGACCTGGATTGACAGGCTGAACATCATTGAGGGAGAACCATGGTGGCTAAGTCACCGTATGATATCTGGTTCAAGACTCACTTGCAAAAGTCAAAGATAAAGAAGCAGACAGTTTGTTACATATGGAAAGAAAATTGAAAAAAAAAAAAAAAGATTGAAAACCATTACCTATAGAATGATGCAATGTTACCAAATTTTTGTATGGCTTTCTTGTTTGGGAACCAAAGTTTAAACCTGGAATGAGGGCAAAATAACTTGAAAACTAACGAGAGCAAGTCAAATGTATATAACCTAAAGGAAAGCATTTTGGAATAGCTGAAAGCTTTTAAAAACCGTTTGAATTCAGGTACTGGACTTCAGTTCAGCTTTCAACACCATCATCCCACAGCATCTGATAGGAAAACTGGAACATCTGGGCTTCAATACACCCCTTTGCAATTGGCTTCTAGATTTCTTCATAAACAGACCTCAGTCAATCCGGGTGGAACAGAAAACCTCTGACGTCATCACCCTGAGCACAGGCTCCCTTCATCACTGCGTCCTGAGCCCCCTGCTTTTCACTCTGATGACACACAACTGTGCCCCCAGGTTCATCACCAATCACATCATGAAGTTTGCAGACGACACCACACCGGTGGGCCTAATCAGAGGCGACAACAACCAGAACTACAGAGAGGAGGTGGAGCAGCTGGTGGGCTGGTGCAGAGACAACAACCTGATCCAGAAGACGAAGGAGATCATCGTCAACTTCAGGAAAAACCGGCTGAACCAGCCTCCACTGCTCATCAACAGCTCAGCTCTAAAGGTGGTAGCAGCACCAAATTCCTAGGGGTGCACATCACAGACAACTTCACCAGGACTATGAAGACCCCCTTACTGGTCAACAGGGCACTGAAGCACTTGTACTTCCTGTGGAGGATGAGAAGAGCCCACCTGCCCCCACCCATCCTCACCACCTTCTACAGAAGCACCATAGAAAGCGTTCTGACCAGCTGTCTCAATGTGTGGTGTGGAGGCTGCAGCACCTCAGATGTGAAAACAAGAGAAGAGTGGTGAGAACATCAGAGAGGATGATCAGGGCTCCTCTCCCCTCAAAAAAAGACAGTTCATCCCAGCGCCTCATCTCCCGAGCCTGTAACATGATCTGCGACCCCTCACATCCCCACCATAGACTGTTCTCCCTGCTGCTCTCCTGGAGGAGGCTTTGCAGCGTCCGCTGCAGGTCCAGCAGGTTTTGTAACAGCTTCTTTACCACTGCCATCATATTGTCGAACTGTTAAAAAACTCTAAATCAAGTCACAAATCGAGACTCTACATCACACTTATAATATCATGCTTGCACTACATGGTGAATCTTTAAAATAGAACTCAACTCATATGTTTTTTACTGCACTTTGCACCATATCTATTTATTTTGCACTGCTCTAAACCTTCCATATCAATGCCCTTTTGCACCATATCTCTCCCATACTATTCTTTTTACCATTGTTCTTTTTCACTGCTAAGCTGCTGCTAAAAAAAATATCATTGTCAGAAAGCTTTATAAACGAAATTTTATTTTGTATTTACTCTATATATACAAAATGACAATAATTTGTCTAAATCTGAGGATGTCCTGATAGAAAAGAATTACATTAGTCCAGCCTTGAAGTAAGTAGTTACTGAAAACCATTCCTTGACAAGATATTTCTTATTTTTGCTAATAGGCCTGCAACTGCATTTTGCACCTACTGGAGATGTGTGAGGGACAACTGGCTAAGAAAAAAATAAAGTATGTTACAGCAATCTAGCAGAGAAGCAACAAAGCATGGATTACTGTTTCAAAGTGCTACTGTGAAAGAAAAGGTTTGGCCAACTGTCTGATATGATAAAAGCTGGACTTAACTACAGAACTTATTTGCTGGTCCAATTTAAAATCACTGTCTATCTTAAAACCCAAGTTTGTGATGACAAGCTTTAACAAGCCAATGAAAAGGCTCAAGTCAATAGGAGGGCTTTCGAAATGTTACTAGGACTCAGCACCATATTTTTTTTTCCTTGTTTAGATACAAAACAAGCCAAACTGACCTTAACATCATTAAGGTATGCCAGTAGTTTTGCAAGGGAAAATGCATTTTTCTTTTTAATAGGCACATATATCTGACAATAATCAGTATAAATATAATAAGTTGCCATGCCTTCTCAAAATGGACCTGAGGGGCAGCAAGCACAATGAAAAGAGAAGGGGTCCTAACACTGAAAGCTGTGCAACCCCATAAGCAAGAGGACCTGAGCTAGATAGCTTCATAGTTCAAGGCCCATGCTCACACTTCTATTGGAAAGATAAGACCTGAACCCGTCCAGTGCAGTACCACAAATACCAACAAGGTGGTTTAACTGAGAGACATATTTAAAACTCAAAGGTAGAACTACAGAGGAAAGGCACCTTTGGATAATGTCCAGAATTGAGTGCCCTATATCAGAAACAACTCTTTTTATGAAAGGTGGTGAGGACATCATGGGCAGAACCTGGTGGCTTACTATGGTCAATCTGATCTTTTATAGAGTTATTAGCGCAAGCGCTTCAAGAACTGCAGAACAAGGAACACGAGAAGAGGGGTAAGATGCAGGAGTAGTGATCAGTCAGTAGCAACCTTTATGCTAAAAAAGTTCAGGAAGCTACTGCAAGTCTCAGAAGATGCCTCCAAGCTGCCGGGCTGTGGTGCATTAAGAACAACATCAGTGGTTTTAAATACAATGTGTGGGTTATGAGAATGCAATTCAATGATATCAGCCAAGTATTCACATTTTGCTTCTTTAACCATACTCATGTGCCTAGGTGGATAATCCAGGTCCAGAAAGTAAAAACCCTTCCTTGTTTTCCTTCATCCTGTTCACTTAACCAGGTGATTAACACCTAAGGTTGTTAATCTGCCTTGTGGAGTTGGTTGGTACTTATCTCTATACAGGCCTTTCACTTTCTGGTCTTAGATTATCCACCTCTGCTGATAAGAACGAGCAGGGACTCAATCTGTTTAATGCCAAAAATGAAAAATAATAAAAACACCAAACATTGCAGGAGCGGCAGATGAAAAGCCAAACACACTGGCGCCATATTGAGTCAATAAAGACCCCATGTCAAGGAGGTTTTGTGGGACATTCTAGAAAGCTCTTTGATATGTGATTTAAATGAAAAGTACAAAAATAACAGAAAAAAGTGTTTTTTTTTTTTTTTTTTTATTAGATCCGAGATAAATTTAATCCCTTCCGGAGGAAGTGACTGACTCTTCCCTTCATCTGACTTTTTTCAGAGACTCCGGTACAAAGACAATAAGTTCTGTTATGTCTGCATTCAAATGCAGAAAGTCATCCAGGCTACTTACTGTATGTCTTCAAGACATGTCTGTAGTCTATGTAATAGGTTAGTTTCATCAGGATTTATAGACAGATATAGCTGAGTATCATCAGCATAACATGGAAAATTACATGGAAATTAATCCCATGCTATTTGATTATTCTACCAATTGGGAGCATATACACATTTTTTTTCATCTTTTTTGTTGTCATTACACTGTCACACATACAGAGCAACTCTCTGCATTTAAACCACCCCCTTGGGGAAAAGTGGGCTGCCATTGTGTGACTGGGGAGCAGTGTGGGGTTGAGGGTTTTGCTCAGGGACCAAGATTTTCAGTCTGTGGGAGTGGGGCTTGAACTTAGAACCTCTGGTTTCCAAGCGCAATGCCCTAAACACTAGGCCACACTCAACAATAAATATACGATATACATGGTATTACACAGCAAACCCTGGAGTTTGGGGAAGATTTATCATTAAGATACACAAGCTCAAATTTGTCAGATAAATAATTTTAAACCAGACTTATGCTGTTCCCCATTCCTACAAATTTCTGTCTAAAAGAACATTATGATTGACTGTATCAAATGCAGCACTTGTCTCTAACAGGATAAGAAGAGATAGGCCATTATCTGAGCCATTAGTGACTTTCAACAGCTGTTTCAGGGATATGGGGAACTCTAAAACTTGATCGAAACTCTTTAAAATGTTCATTACAATGTAAGTTGTCACACACTTGTTTAACAACTATTTATTTAAAAAATCATAGATAAAAAATTAGGATTAGAATAGGTCTACTATTGACCAAGTCATTTGGGTCAAGACACAGTTCCTTAAGTAAAGGTTTAATTATACCTACCTTATATGCCTGAGGTACATAACCCTGTAACCGTGATATTAATCATATCTAAAATGAGGTGGAAATCAGAGGGAATACCTCCTTAAACAACTTTGTTTGAACTGGATCTAACACACAAGCTGAAGGCTTTGATGAAGATTTTTTTAATGACGAAGATTTTTTATTTTGTTACCGTATTTTCACGACTATAAGGCGCACATAAACGTCTTTTTTTCCCTCAATATGTGCGGTGCGCCCTTTGGTGCGGTGCACCCTATGTGTGTTGTAACTTCGACTTTTGAGACCACCTCATTGAGGAGATGATGAAAGAGTGGCTGAATGTAAGGAGACCAGGTGTTTTTTTTTCCACTCATCACCATCGCTGTTAATCTGTGACTCCGTGTGTGCCCATCTCACAGCTGATGAGAAAAACATGGTGAAACAAATGAATGCTGTGCTCGCTGTTATTCAACCGCTCGACATCGGTGTGAACCGGACGCAGCAGGTGCAGCAGAAGCAGCGAGTTTACATGCAAAGTCAATGGTTGACGTGCGTATAGGCGCAGCAAAAGGTCCCGCAGCGCGTTTTGAGCAGCAGGCGCAGCGCGTCGGGAGCGTTTCTGACGCGCCGCCAACGCGCTGCTGCTGCTCGAGATGGAAAAATTGAAGTTTTGCTGCTGGACGCGCCGCATCAACCAATCAGAGAAGCTGATCTGGGAGCTGACAGCGAGACAGACACATCGCTCTGATGACATATGATATTAAGGCAAATGAAAAGGGCTGGATGGATGAGGAGATGATGAAAGCGTGGCTGAGGCAGGTGTAAGGAGACCAGGTGTTTTTTTTCCACGCATCACCATCGCTGTTAATCTGTGACTCCATGCGTGCTCATCTCACAGCCGATGTGAAAAAAAAGGTGAATCAAATGAACGCTGTGCTCGCCGTTATCCCGGGGGTCTGACAAAGGAACTTCAACCGCTCGACATCGGTGTGAACCGGCCGTTCAAAGTAAGGCTGCGAGCAGCGTGGGAGCGATGGATGACCGACGGAGACCACAGTTTCACGAAAAGTGGAAGGCAGCGCCGGGCAAGTTACGCCACCGTTTGCGGATGGATTGTAGATGCTTGGGCTAACGTGTCTGCTGGCACTGTTGTTCAGCTTTCGCAAAAGCCGGCATTATTTCTGAGGAGCCGCACGGCACGGAAAGTGACTCTGACAGCGAAGAAGGGGAAATTGGCATGTCTGATTTAGCGCAGCTGTTTAATTCAGAAACAGAGGATGATGACTTTGATGGGTTTGATTAATACTTTGTAATAAATACTTGAATAAAGCACAATCATACTCAGTTTTGCTCCCGCTCTATTTTTCTACCTGAAAACTTAATTCAACAGCAGCCTCGGCCGGGTCTCCTCCGGGTTCACCGCGGCGGCTGGCAGGTTTCTTTTTTCATCTAAATAATCTAAATCTTGCAGCTATATTTGCTGTGATCAGTGGGAATAAAGTAGTTTTAATATGTTTTTAAGTGAGAAAGTCCACCTGAAAAATTAATAATTGCAGTCAGTTCATCCAGATTATCATCCTGCCTATACTATTTCTGTCGGAGGCGCTCAGACCCCCACATACCAGCGGTACACCGACAGTAGAAATCCCTTCAACAGCAGCCTCTGGGCCGGGTAGTCTCCGGGTTCACCGCGGCGGCTGGCAGGTGTTTTTCATCTAAATAATTTAAACTGCAGGCACCAGGATAAGGTTTCAGGATTTTAAGTTAATTTAGGAGTGATCACAGCGCTCTGTCATCTGCGATGTGTCTGTCTCACGGCCAGCTCCCAGGTTTGATTAATACTTTGGAATAAATACATGAATAAAGCACACTCAGTTTTGCTCCTGCTCTATTTTTAAATATGCAGTAGAGGTATTTAAACGTAGTAGAGGACATGTACCTGTATATAAAAAACGTGCCCTATAGTCCGGTGCGCCTTATGTGTGTGTTAAATACAGAAATGGCACACATAACTGGGACTGCGCCTTTTAGTACGGTGCGCCTTATGGTCGTGAAAATACGGTATCTCAACTATAGACTAGTTGCTACTCAACTAATCTATAGTGAGATTCTGTCTCACCTCCCAGAAATACACTGGTTATATTTAGAGGTTTGCTAATGATCTTGTTTTAATAGAATCAGTCTTATTTATAAACAATACCATAACATCATTACTGCTAAAAGTAGAGCTATAGCTCTGTATTAAAGATAAATCTAGGATTATTCTTATTCTCCCCTATTAATGCAGAGAAATATACTGCTACTGCAAACAGTTTTTCCAGACAAGGTAGCATTCCTGTATATACGAAAAGTGCAATTTTCTCCTTAGTTTGCTAGCATTTTGCTTCAAAGTGTACAGCTCTGTAATAATCCAAGGAGCCAGCTTTCTATTTTTAACGTTTTTTTTTCTTTTTCAAATGTGCTACGTTGTCTGACGCAGTATGCATCAACAAGATCATCAATTTGTGAAGGGGAATAAATTAAATGGTTGCCTTCTACAGTATTGTTCAGTGATACAGAGAAGATAAAAAGTGGAATGCATTATGTGATAAGGATCTGCTAAAGTGAAACCTTATTTTGGGGGAGGAGAACTATGTTAAAGTAATTTTAAACAATATTAAAGAGTGGTCAAAGAGGACAGGTTTCTGAGGGAATACTGTTATTTCTTCACATCCAATGTCATATGTTAGCAAATTGTCCAAGGTATAAAGATAAGAATGTGTGGGACAATTCACATTTTGGACAAAGCCAGTAGGGTCTAAAATGCATCAAAGACTGCACTTTATCACTTTCAATTTTGGTATGAATGTTTATATCCCCCACTATAATGACATTGTCAGCATTTAACACTAAATCAGATAGGTAATGTGAAAACTGATCTAAAAATTCAGATTAAGAACCTTGTTGACGATACAAAGTTACAAACAGAAGGGGTTTTGCTGCTTTGCAATTTGGATTAGGGAAACAAAGTGTTAAATGCTCAAAAGAATTTTAACAATTATCTGGCTTTGGATTAATATGTATATCGGACTGAAACACTATTGCTACTTCTCCTCCTGACCTTTGTGAAAATTTTAACATCTAGAGGGAGATGCCTCATTTATGCTCACGCAATCTTCTCTCTGCAGCCATATTTCTGTAAGACAACATAAATTAACTTGATTATCACAAATTAAGTCATTAAAAAAAGAAATAGAAATAACGACAGCGTTGTGGCTGCAGGTGATGCAGTGTGGTTGTGTTGTCCCTTCAAACCTCATTGATTACAGATCCAGCCTCTTAAAAAACCTGAATATCAGCTTCAAACTTAGTTCTTCCTTTTTACTGTATGCTTATTTATGTTACAGTTACTCATGAAAATAGTGCATTCTGTTTCTGAAACCTCTTCTGTATCGCTGATGTGATTGACCATGGCCGCTGGCAGCTTCTTTGCTTCCCACTACACAGAAATACATACCCTGGACTGTGATTAAAGGTCCCTTCAGGGTGTGGAACCTGTCAGACATTTTGATTACAAAGCCCACCCCCTCATAGGAATGATGCGAGAGGTTGATTTTAACACTCATGGCTGATCACTCACAGTGTTAGAATTGCAAAGTATATCAATAATTTTCCACAGGGCTTGGAATAAACATAGTTAAATGATTCCTTTTCAGCACAAGTCTGTGATACCACCAACCTGAATGCATCTCAGGAAATTAAATACTTTTTTCTTGAGCTCCATGACTTAAAAATACATACTCATTATGTAATTCAGTTACTTTTAGTTGTCTAGTTGTATCCTCCTTAAATTTAAAAACTAATTAAAAGCAGATCTACTTTTATTTTGTTCTAGGCCACCCTTTCAGGTCAAGTTTGAAAGAATGACCTTAAACAATTGTACAACAGCTGGTTTGGAAAAAATACACCTTTACTTTTTTTTTTTTTTTTTTTTAGATTTTTTTTGTTATTATTAACCAATAATATCATCCTATTTTAATCAATAGCTCTGTGATTATACAAATACACCTTTCTAAAAAAAAGGTGTATTTTTCCAAACCAGCTGTTGTAGTGCGATCACCAAGAGCCCCTTGGTGTGTGTGGTGATTTTGGAGTCTCTGCACTTTATGGCAGTGGAGATATTGATTTTTATTTGCAACGTTTTGCTGTTGTTTTACCATTTGCAGACGGTCCATAACCACTCGCCTGGCAGCTGCCTGTGCATATGTGCATAGAGATCAATGTAATACATCCAGCTCGGAGAACGGCTCGTTTTTCTCGAAAATAACGCTTTTTGATTCTTGTTGTCTGTACCATAAGGACATTTGTGTTTCAACAACGACAGTTATTGAACCCAGAAGTCCAAATCTGTGAATGTCTTTCTAACTTTACCGAAGTAAGGTTTTGCGTGGGAACGCAAAACTTTTGCAAAAGGTTTTGCGAGGTAACGCAAAAGGTTTTGCGAGGTAACGCAAAAGAAAAAAAATCCCCATGGGGCTCCGTACGATTAGGCTATACAAAATTAATGCAAAATTATTGGTATAGTAGGATAAGGATAATAAAGATAGAGGGAGATAATATGTTTGGGTGTGTGTATTTTTTATTCATTTTTTATTTTATTTTAAATGTGTCGTACCTTCTTCCTCATGAATACCACATGTTCTTCTCAAGAAAATATGAAAATATTTTAATTTACCTGATTGTTTTAAAGACAAACTATACAGAAAAAAAATAAATAAATAAACAAAACACTGGAACGGTTTTGCCTCATTTTCTTAAAATGCTCAAATTTGCATTGCAGATTAAAGTTTTATCAGATAAAAAAAATATTCAGTTTGACCTGTTTTATTTTGGGATGTATGTGGCTTGTAAAAAACTTGAAGTAGAAGCACAAAAACAGCCCTGTCACTTCTCTTCTCTCCAGCAAAAGATTCTAATGCTAAATCTGGCTAAAGGCTTGTACATATCCATTCCAAACAAAGACATTTGTATAGAGCAGAGAAAAATAAATAACTTTCATTTCTTTCAGCTTTGGTGTTTAAGTTCTACTACTTTTCCTGGTCACATAATCTGGGCAAAACTATTCTTCTCATGCAGCACTCAGCAGCTATGCTGATACAGATATGTTATTTTATTCTATCCTAAAATTCGCGGAAACATACTAGTACAATAGATAGTCCCTGGGATTTAGTGGAATAAGGTTGTCACTGACGTGGTTGCTGCAGCTAAAAAGTCTGTAAGTTCATTTATTTTTCAATTATGGTAACTACTGTGGCCTGTAGTGATGAAATTACCAAAATTATACAATAGTTCCTCAATAAATAATAAGAAAGATCAAATAAATTCATTTTAGCTTTTTTTTGGTTGGTTATTGAATAAATTAACTATTTTAACTTTTGAACAACAATTCAAATTAGTTTTTATCTGAATATTTTTTCAGTTTCCTTCTATTACGATACTTAATTTAAATCACTTTTGCTGCTTACTTAGTCTCAATTGTTTTAGACCAATTTTACTTTACATTCAAATGAAGGAGCAACCATAACAGGACCAGCACAAGAGAGAGGTCAGTGTGGCCATGGCCAGGATCCTCTGTCATAGATTAATAAAGAGAAAGCAGAATCTGAAACTTTAATGTAATTTATCAACAAACAAGATTAATGGTTAAAATCTTTTATGTTTTTAAATAATAATTTTTGTCAAATCAGATTATTTTTAGTGCAACTGTCTGACCTTTTCAGTTAAGAATGTTGCATCCATCTTGAGAACAGTCTCTTAATATATAAAGCCTTAAACCCAGTTAATATCTTTGTATTCCATTCCAGCTCCCACCTACACAGTCATGCATACTGCAGGATGGAAGAAAATGACAGGAGATTAACTTAATGATTAAAATTGTTTCAAAGAAATAAGACTTAGAGCATTGTTCTTTATGAATCTGTTAGAAATAATTTTCACTGAAGTGACATTTTAAGCAGGACAAATTATGCATAGCTTCAAGATAGATATATAACAGTGTAGCAATCTTTAATCCACCTGTTTCTTTCTCTGATGCCACAAGGAAAAATGAAAGCCATGTGCACACAGACAGCCACAGCTATATTCCCATATGTCTTCTTTACAAGAAAAAGAGGGGGTCCTTAAGGTCTCACACTCATTTCCCTTCAAGCTTTCATCTTTGCTGTATCAGAGACGCTGAAGCAGTCCTGAAATGACACCTATTTCTCTGATTTGCCGCATACCTATTTGCAGACATGAACTTGAGAGAGAGAATATAAGCTTTTAATGTGCAAATGTTCTGAAACTACATGTGTGACCATGTCCATGTGACCTAAAAGAGATGAGCAATAGGGTGTGACACATAGGCACAGTAAATTGGAATGAAGATGCCAGAAAGACAATGACTCACTTGCCATTGGCTCTTATCCACACTGTGAACTGAACAGAATGGAAAAAAATTGCTCTAGGAAAGAAGCAAAATCATCAAAGCACTCAGGTCTTTGGGGAAATGTCAAATGGTCCTGCATCACTGCTGCAAATGAGAATACTCTGTCTGCTCATTTTAATATGGTGCGACCACTGACTTAAAGAGAAGAAAAATTGTATGCTAAAGAAAGGCAGTAGGATTTATGAAGATGCTCATAAGACAATCTATTATTTTATGAAGAGAAAGAGCTAAAAGTTTCCTCTCAAGCAGGTGCCTCTAGTGTCATGACAATCTGAATTTACCAAGCAGTCCGTGTTTCCTCTTCCAGGGATTTCTTGTCTCATCCAAGGTTGTTGTTGGAATTTGGCAAGCTAAGTGTTCTGATTATGTTTTCATACACATGAAAGAGGAAAAGATTATAGCAATCCACTCTTGGCTTCAGTATCATAAATTAACTTCAGTTTTAGGTTGAACAAAGTGTAAGTGTGTAAATCCTACAGTAGGAATCTGGCTTTGGTGCCGTGTATCAGCATTGAGTTGTACTACACTCAAAAAGCTGCTATGTTACTAAATTTTGATTTGAGTTCCTTTGCCAACTTATTTTTGGTGAAATACGGTGTAATACTTCCTTTAGCCAATTAAACATGGCCAACTGATCTTTAAAGATATAATGGAGGATGTTCTTTTCTCGGGTGGATCATTAAAATAAGTGATCCTCCTAATTGTCAATCATTCTGTTGATATGTTTGCGTAAGGCCGTCCAACATGCTCGTCCCCGGTGGTGAGTCTGACATGGTGGAAAAATTGCAAAACCTCTTTTAGAAAATAAGCTTGTATGAGCAACACAATCAGCAATTTTTAAACAGAGCTTGCACAAGGAGAAATGAGCTTGTGCATGCTCTCACACGCGTTAAATAGGGGTTCCCTCTTGGGAGCTGGTACAGGGTTGTGCCTGTTTTTTTTTTTTAAGGGGAGTACAAATTATGAAGTACTCTTCAAAAATTAGTAAATATCCTCCACTATACCTTTAAGATGAAACCTATCATGACTTGGCCTCGAAGATTATTCAAATCAAAACTTGATTGCTACTAAGAGTAATATTTTGGTTTTCAAATGTATTTTTTGTTATTTGTATATAACTCAAAATGTAAAACAAATGACAATATTCATACTTTGTCTGATCAGACTTATTGACAAAACAATTGATCCAAATTCCCATTTCATATAAAAACTAATGAATACTG
Source organism: Cyprinodon diabolis (assembly GCA_030533445.1). Taxonomy (NCBI): domain Eukaryota; kingdom Metazoa; phylum Chordata; class Actinopteri; order Cyprinodontiformes; family Cyprinodontidae; genus Cyprinodon; species Cyprinodon diabolis. The sequence continues at coordinate 16,248,739 of CM060074.1, forward strand.
TTTGTCTATACTGCTTTCTCACAAGTCTTCAATAAGAGATCAAATTTTGAAAATACTCAACTCTAACTTGCAATAAGTACTAGGAAATAAGGTATAGGAAAAGGGAAAGGAAAAAAAAAATAATGTAAAATGTTAATAATAGAAGTAATGTATCTTGTGTGTACTACAGTTGTTGATCCTGCTTTTATTGCTATTCATACATTGAATATTTTAACCATTGTGCCAATTTTTCCATCATCCTAAGAAGGACATTTGCGGAGGTTAAACTCTTTGGTTAATTGTTAAAATTAGAATTCTGTGAAGAATGTCCTTCTGATCTGTTTTTTCAGTTCTACTTTGTAACCCATGTAGGACAGTTCGGTCAAAGGCACCCATATTTTATACCATCAGAATAAAACCATTTTCTCTTCTTGCTTCTTCCAGTGACTCAAAGGGAGTAAATAAATATACATAATGCCATCTTCCAATGTCAATTCAGTAAGGCAATGTGTCATACTCCATGCTCATTAGCAATTGACCCCATGGGCAGCTGTCACCTCGTGTCACTCCTCACTCCCTTCTGACATGCAGGCTATCTCTGTGTTGTCTTATTCTTGTTTTTGGCACTAAACCTGCTATACTCATAACGCCTCCCACCAAAGGCCCTGTCCTAAACCGATAGGATGCATTTCTCATAAAAGCAGTCACCCCCCATTTATAATATCTGACGGACCGTTAACGTTGCTTAACAGGCATGAAGTGTTTGTTTAATGTCACATGGCTTTAAGCATATTTGAAAAACTAATACTTAAATATATGAAGCATCCCATTAAGCACTTTATTGTAACTGTGTGTGTCAGTTTTGATCACTCACCCTTTTGATTGCATGTGTGCATGTTCATCCTTGCATGTTAGTACAAACATTACCCACTTTGGAGGCAAATGAATCTAATCCTATTTTTTATGGAGTCAGGTGGTTTGAAACATTTATAAATTAGAAAAAAGCAGGAAGTTAAGTGGTGTGGTAGTGTTGGGATTAAAGCCTATAATGTATGAGGTAAGCAGACATTAATTTGAATAATAAATGAAGTAAATGACGAGTAAAGAAAGGTCTAAATGTACCTAAAATTTAAAATTATTTACTTCGCTCCCTAAAATAACCTGATGACATAACATTAATGAAGAACTACTTGGGAAAAAGTAGTTTAAGAATAAATGTTGACATGTAAATTGCCATTTTCCAATATAGATTTCAGGTTAAAGTGCTTCAACAGGAGGAAAAAGGTATTTTTAACACTTCAAAGTTCATGCCACAACAATGGGAACTACAGTATAGAGTACTGGTGTAGAAAGTAAAAAAAATAAAAGATAAAGGAATGGGGAGATGTTTTGATTCACCTGCATAAACTTGCTGCTGGAGACTTGAGATAAAACCTCATAATAAGCATTCTGTCAGAAGAGATCAGTTCCATCACACAATGAAGGGTACACCCCTAAGAAATGGCCAAGGGCAGAAAAAAAAGGGGGTATTAAATAGATTAATTGGTATGAAAGGGGGGAGGAGGTTGTGGGATGGTAAATATATAAATGAAAAATTAGATGAAGAGGTAAGAGAGGCATTTTAGTGAGGGTGGGATAAGGGATATAAGATTTGATGGTCTAGGGATGGGTAAAAGAGAGTACTGGGTAATTTTGAGGTGTGACAGGGCTCAGTAATACTAGGAATGGCAACTTGAGTTTGAGGCCTAAATTAACTTAGATAATGGTAAAAAAAGACTTTTGAACATATCTGTGATATACTTTTAATGCCTAGATTGAAGTTGAATCTAACAAAAGATATACATATCCATAAATCCATTCCTGTAACTTGTTAGTACTCTAAATATGTGTGCTAAATATCAGTTCAGCACACTGTAGGTTTGTGCATACAACAAGCCTCCAACGGGAGGGATAAACATGTCTGCTGTTTAAGGACCAGAATAGGACAAGGAGAAGATAAATGCTAGAAGTAGATCACTACCACTGTGACTTCAACCTCTTCTTATGAACCATCTGGATTACTGTGCAGTACAGGGGTCTAGCAAACAGGTGTGCTTGCAACACTGTTGGTTAGTTGGTAACACTGGCACACATGCGTTCCAAAATCAAATATCTAATTCAAATCTTTGACAACTTCAATTGCTTCAACTGAATTAAAGGGGTCATCTAGTCATGCTCCTCCAGGTGATGTTTGTCATTAAAGACTAAAGGCCTTGTTATACTCCCACAGCAGTGTGTCGCAGTGAGCTTGTCGCAGGTATGACGCAGATATTTTTAATTTATGCCCAATCTTAAAGCGTGGTCTGCACTATGCTATTCCACACCACAACGCAATAGGGACAATTACAAACTAGCTGTTGGTCTATATACGGCCGAGGCGATGAGGAAGTGGGGACAAGTATGTCCAACAACGGAGGGACATAAGGGCAAAAAGAGCAAAGATCCAGGTGGAAAAAGGGTCCCAGCATTCTCTCGTACCTCGCTCTTCTAGCTGGTCCGTCTTCAAGCGTAGTTTTCCGCAATGGCGGTCATACAAACAAAACAAGCCGGTAAGGTATCAGACAGGAAATACGCAAGTAGAGCAGATGTAGATTTGACCAATCAGAGGCCTCCTGTCTGTGGCACTAGTCAGCTACAGTTTGGGAGAGGTGCACCAGAGTATCTGCACCCCTAGCAGACGACCTATAAATCAGACGAAGTATAAATCAGCCTTAATTGCTCTGGAAGGGCTTTATGAAACATTATCAAGCCGTGTACAAAAAGGGACAGGACAGACTGCATTTCTTGATAGCGCTTAGATGCTTCAATGTTTGCAACAAGATGCTAGATATCTTTTATAAATCTGTTGTGTGATATTTCTGCCATCAACTCCTGGAGTAAAGACATCAGAGCAAATAATTTAAAGAAGCTCAACAACCTGATTTCTATTAACTCCTCTAGAACCTTTGATTTCACAAAGAAAAAAGAATCCTTTATAAAAAGAAGACCATTATGTACAACCGTGAGAATCCTCTTCAGGAGCCTGTTAAACAACAACTGGGTGTCTTTAGTGAAGGGCTTCTCCAGATCCGGCTGTAACAGAAGATCCTTCCTGCCAACATATATTAACATATTAAAGGACTTTCCAAAAAACAAACATTTATAATCCTCTCTTGGGACCAGTAACGTATTCTTTAAATGAACTTACAGAATTAAATTGAAGACACTCTTGCAATTTGTTGTGTTACCGAATTGAAAAAAGGGTTAAAAGGGAAAAAAGAGTTCATGATCCTAAATATTCTGATAACATTCAAGGCTATTATTTTATTGGGTACTAGACCGCTTTATCTAACACAGCAATTGGAAAAATTCGAAAGAATTGACAGCATCTGGTCAATTAAGCAGGGAAACCAAATGCACATCTCAGGGCTGTTGGAATGTTAATATTTTACTAAAAGAGCAAACATGAACTATGCTGCTAATTTTGTTGAAAAATCAGCAAAAGTTATTTGTGATTTTTCTGCACAAAGGATGAACCAGCATTGTCATAACTTCATGCTAATTTCAAGTCATTTACATTGCTGTTATACAGTACAGTGTCTAAAGGTAATAGTAATACCCTTGTCTTGCCAAACAAATAAATTCAACAATTTGCAGCTTTTTTCATGCAAATCCTCTGGGCAATGACCTGCCTGAGTGCACAAATCCTTATAACACAAAATAAAAGAAGGATCAAGGTTTTGATGGTGCCACCAACACAACAAGCAGGTACGCAATCACATTTATTCAGAAAATCAACAAGCACAATGTGGGCAATAATTACAAGTCTTTGCATCGGTTGACTGACTTTAATATTTGATAAGGTTGCAGTCCATGCAAGGACAAACACACAAAAACACAATCCAGCACAGGAGGCAGAGTAAACAGCGCATCATAAACTACACATAGCCGTTGTTAATTTCTAGTTTTGATTAATCATTCACCATGTGGTTGTAGATTTGTATACAACAGTAATTTTCAGTACATGAATTCAGATCAAGGGCAGTCGCTGTCCTTGAGTGTAACGAGGTCTCCCTATTTTTCCTCATAAATGTTAAGGGTAAATGATACAAAGCCCAATTAGAATTGACATGTAAATATTGTTTAGCCCACAATTTATTCCAATACTTGATTAAATGTTAGATGAATATTTATTCTTCAATGGTAGACATTTACTTGAAGCATTTTATCTAACAACCATAAAAAAGATCTGTTGATCTGCTATAACATTTTACGAGCTATGTTTGTTATTCGATTTTCGACTTGTACAAATTCAAGTTTTTTTTTTTTATGGGTCCCCTCTTTGACCCAAGAATTTCAGACTCTACACTCTGAACAAGACTAAAGAATAAAAAAAATGCGTCAGAATATTGGCAGGAAAATTAAGATAAATGTAACATGCAACAACAGTCATTCATCAATAGGTAACACAAAACATGCAGGTGTTGCTCTGAATTCAAAATAAATCACACTTTTTAACCATTTTAAGTACGGAGTTCAAGCTTAGAATCTTTTGAATACCTGTTTTTGTTTGCAGCATTCATATATTGATTACAGTTTCAAGTTTTGACACTTGTACAAAACAGACTCTGTTCTTGATAAGCTGCATAAAAGACACTTCAGATGATTTTGAATAAACTGAAATTGTTCCAGCTTCTTTTACATGCATTTTACATGCATTAACATGTTCAATATTTAGAATTTATAAAAATGAGAATTATCTCTTTTGTTAAGATGGTAGTGGCGGCCTACAGGGGAATTGCGGCATAGTGGTTACGGCATTGCGCTTGGAATCCAGAGGTTCTGAGTTTGAGCCCCACTCACACAGACTGCCACTCTTGGTCTACGAGCAAAGACCCTGAACCCCCACACTGCTCCCCGGTCACTGCACAATAGCAGCCCACTGCTCCCCAAGGGGATGGGTTAAATGCAGAGTTAATTTCATTGCTCTGTACTTGCGACTGTGTAATGACAATAAAAAGCTGGGGGAAAAAAAGTGTCAGACATGTGCCACATCAAAGGGTTATCAGGTTTGTTAAATTATGCAGATCATGTTTAATTATAGTTTCTCTACAAACTTAATCTTATGACAAAGTTTTTAAGTTAACAGTTATAGTAAAACAGTTAAAGCATTTAGAATAACTTTGCAAAATCAAACAGCTCTGCATGTTCTTTGCAATTCACTGGTGTTGCCATATTTAACATACTATCTGTAAATTTGGGGAAGTAATTATGATACCAATCTGCAGTCATTGGCGATTCTTCAAAAAAACAGCTTATATTTACTTTACAATTAAATATTTCTAAAGTTCTGATCAATGAATGATGATTTATAATTAGTAGATTTGTAAGATGAACACCAAGTAGCAGCTAACCACTGCCACTACTGAAAGGGAAATTATGCCAGGAAACTATACAAATTGAAAATCTTTTAGATGCCATTCTTCTTTAGCAAACATTGCTCATAATGGCTTGGTTAAGATCCAGATTTTAGAAAAAGTCTTTGGAAATAAATATTTATGATTTTCCCTAGATTTGCCATTGGATTTGCAGTATGTTAAAACTTTATCTTATTGTAACACATGAATCAAAACTATTTCCCTGTAACTCTGACTTTACCTTTGAGGTCTCAAAGTTTTTTCATTTAATGTCTTTTTGTATTTTATTATTTTCAGAGAGAACTGTGTTAATAACACATATGCTGATGTGTTGTGCTCTATCTACATATTCCCCTTAAAGTGGTAGATAATATGATGTTCTTCTAGTGGTACTGATTTACAGATTGACAGGTAGGTAGGTAGACAGACGGGTCTGTAGGAAGATATTGTGCAAAAATAGTCTGCCTCGACTTATGAGTCTCTAGGGAATCTTGACCAGATTGTGTCCTTATTAGGAGCCTTCTGTTTGCTTGTGCAAATCTCCCTGCAGCAATGTGTGTGTGTACAAATTTATTTTGTGTATGCTGTGTATGTGTACACTGCTTTAGCTGCCTGCCCAAGGATTTTTTGGGCCCCTATTACCCTCAGCATGAGAAAAGCAGTGTGGGTTTCACCCGTAATTGATGGGTAAGGCACGAGGCGTGCACCTCTCTGGCTCCTGCACTCTTTTTCTTCCTGACTTTTATTCCCTCACCTGAGACCCACTTGGCAGCCCAAAATACCCATAGCAGACGGCGGCTGAGAAAAAAAAGGATAAGTGCTGCCACACACCGACACAGATGCACAGTGGTTCATGAACTCTGCTTTGTTGTGTTCAAAGAGCAATACCCATATGTACAGTATCTATGTCTGGAGATTCACACACAATATATTCCCGGTTTATGGAAGTTAAAACAGTGCTATATCCATGCTATGTTGAGGGAATACATTTTGGGAAATCTTTCTTGCTCCTATACATCTGATGAACATGTCTCAACCTTGTTGACATCTGTTTTCTCTGTGAATGCTTATTTACTTTACTTGTTGGGGTTTCTGTTTGTTTTGTGAGCTGAGTTACAAAATCTGTCTTTGTATTTTTAAGCTGATGTAACATACAAAGTTTTGAAACTGTTGTTTGTATTTTTATTCTTTATCTAAGATGGCATGTGCAGCAATAGTAAATGGTTAGACAAATGTCTCTTTCAAAATTGAGAAAAAAATGAGAAAATGAGAAAAAAAAAAAATCCAGTTTTTAGTCTTTGGTCAACCTTACCCTTTTTACCTGCTACCTCTAAACTCTGGCCCTACTGCCAACTTTGAGGAGCATTGACCTCGGCTACGGCTTGCATCATGTTCCATCATGTTCCATGCATTCAGTGGGGACATCCCTAAACTGCTGTAATGCTACGTTCAAACCAGACGCACCAGGCACAGCAGAAGCAGCGAGTTTACATGCAAAGTCAATGGTTGCCGCGCGTCAGGGCGCAGCAAAAGGTCCCGCAGCGCGTTTTGAGCACCAGGCGCAGCCCGTCTGAGCAGCTGAAGCAGCGCATCGGGAGCGTTTAAGCATTTGACGCGCGGCAAACATGCTGCTGCTTGAGATGGAAAAATTTAACTTTTGCTGCTCGACGCGCCGCATCAACCAATCAGAGAAGCTGATCTGGGAGCTGGCAGGGAGAGAGACACATCGCTGATGATACAGAGCGCTATGATCGCTCCTCTAAAACAGTTTATTGACGCATAAATTAACTTAAAATGATGAAACCTGCCGACAGAACATGTTCACTTTTATTATCCTGGTGCCTGCAGTTTAGATTATTTAGATGAAAAACACCTACCAGCTGCCGCGGTGAACCGCGAGGAGGCGACCGGGCCAGAGGCTGCTGTTAAATGGGATTCCTACTGACAGTGCACTGCTGGTATGTGGGGGTCTGAGCAGCTCCGACAGAAATGATATTGGAAGGCAGGATGGTAATCTGGATGAACTGACTGCAATGATTAAGTTTTCATGTTGACTTTCCCACTTAAAAACATATTAAAACTACTGTATTCCCACTGATCACAGCAAATATAGCTGCAAGGCAAAGAAAGGATAGTGTAGCTCCGCCCAATGCGCTTCAGACACACGTTTGCACCGCACAGTTAGAGCAGCAAAGCTGCTTCAGCCGTGCGTCAGAACTAAACTGGTACAAGCAGCAAAAATGAAGCAGCAGACGCGATTTTGCTGCTCTTGCTGCGTCCGGTGTAAACGTAGCATAAGTGATCAAAATAATTAAGGCACTGCAAAGTCCCCTCTGTTGTTGCATCGGACTAATCCACGTCCTTTTGAGTGCCAGTTGGACTGAACGGAGTCGGACGGAATGTCGCCCCTTCCCAAAAATCTCTTTTTTTTTTTTTGCTTAATGTGGTAATTCAGCATTTGTGAGGTAAAGGATAGAATATTGCATATGTTTATCTCAACGGAGCTTCTTAATATCAAATGCTAATGGTTTATATCAAAAGAGTTCTAAACTCAGAGTTCTGTGGCTTCAAGTATATGAATGATCGGCGCTGGTTGGCTTTCCTTTTGTTCTTGTGATTTTCCCTTTCCCCCTTCTTTTCTGAGATTTAATGTGACAAGGTTTGAGCAGCTAACATTCTTACCTTCAGGCTACCTCATCTTTATCCATATCTATACATGGAGATGGTCATTCTGTGAGTTTTACAACCCTTTATTCTAATCGTAATGCTGGCTATCACCTTTGGCAATGTATATACATTGAGGGGGCCATTTTGTAAGTTTGATGTACTTTAGTTCAAATCCCAGTATTATGAACTTCTAGCTACACCACTTTTGACCACATGTATACGTGATTTATATGACTCTTTGTTCTAGCCTACCCACAGGAAGCTAGGTGATACCAGTAGTTTTTTCCTGTCTTACTGGTACCATCTGAGCAAATCCATTGGTCTCTAATGCTGCTACATTTTAATGCATTGTGATCATTGTGTTCATTGAATAAAGTTTTAATGTTTTGAGTTCATTTCAGATCCATGCATTAGATTTATCTGCTACTATTTTATATGACTTATCAAAAAACATTAATCCATAAAACCTTAAACTTTAATATCCCCAGATATTCTCTGAGCAGATTTCCAGACTTTTTATTATCCCTTAATTTATCTTGTGCTTATTTTCAGTAGTGTATAGTGTTTGCATTCGACATAACAATACTGCAATAGGATAATAAGGTAATAAAAATACCAATCTTTTAACTGTGGTTTTCTGTAATTATTTATAACAGTGAATGTTTTCTCACTCAGGGCCAAATCAGTTCTTCCAGCGGTCAAGTAAGCACTTCTCTATTCAAAGCATGTTCTGTGCTGACAGTCATCTTTCCTGACTAAAAGTAATCACTCTTAAAAGGGAAGATAATAGGGATAAGACATGAAGTTTCATATGGTCCTGACAGAATGTAGAGAGAGAAAAGATAAGGGATAAACATATTCATCTGTTTTTATAAGCATACACCAAGGGGCCAGAACCCCTACCAGTTAAAATACTTTGCTAGCCCAAACTTCCTACAGGCTGGAAGTTGTTATCAGTGCTGTGCTCTTATTAATTCTCAGTTTCCTCTGTGACAGCCAGATTGTGTCTCAACTGGCAGTTCCGCCACCTACCCTAGCTGCTCAACAAGATATTCAACGGGGTGGACTGAGGCATTCCTCACCAACCTCGCACCATAGTGCTAACATGCTGTGTGTCTTTCTCACCATCATTGCATTACCAAACTAAGAGGCCAGCAGATAATGGGTGAGCTGATCTGTACACCGAGCCTGCTAATTAGTGCTCCTTTCTTTTGTCCAACTCATTGACCAGCTGGATTAAGTATTTACTTAGAGAAGCAGGAAAGGGAAAGACCTCTTTAGTCAAACGAAGGATGCTTAACTAACAGATTAACAACAAAAAACATACATATATATAACTCTTCCTCATCCAAGGCTTCCCCTTTTTTCCTCCAAGCTCGAGTCCTCTATCAGAGGCCTGGGAACTTAAGGGTTCTGCACAGTATCTTTGCTGTTCCTAGAACTGCAATTTTCTTGACCGAGATGTCTGATGTATTTCCAGGGATCTGCTGTAAACAGTTTTTAAGTTTGGGGGTCACTGCCCCGAGTGCCCCAGTGACCATGGTTCCAGGTTTTCTTCTGCTCTTCTCTTAGCCCCTGGTATTTCTATAGTTTCTCATTTTCCTTTTTCCTGATGTTGCAGTCACTTGGTATTGCTATGTCAACCACAACGGCTTTCCTCTGCTTTTTGTCCACCACCATAATGTCCGATTGGTTTGCCATTACCATTTGGTCTGTCCTTATCTGGAAGTCCCACCGGATCTTGGCTCGGTCATTCTCTACCATCTTTGGGGTTCCCCACTTTGACCTTGGGGTTTCCAGCCCATACTCTGCACTGATGTTCCTGAATTGAAACATTGGACCAATTAAAGAGAGTCCATTGCATCCATCTATCTATCTATCTATCTATCTATCTATCTATCTATCTATCTATCTATCTATCTATATATATGTATATATATATATATATATATATATATATATATATATATATATATCTATATATATATGTATATATATATATATACAGTATATATATATATATATATATATATATATATATATATATATATATATATATATATATATAAAACAAAGGGGTTTTCTATGATAGAAATTGCAGTACAATAGCATGTAATTATGATAGTCTCAATGTGTTTTAGGTGCCAAGAAGATAATAAACTCTTACCCAGTGCTCTTTTCCCATTGGTGGGCCAATGATCTTGGACAATTGGCTCACTAAAACGGGATGGTTTTCACATCAATACCATCTAATAGAAAGACAATGAAAAAATATTTCTGTCTATAATGTGCTGAGACTTAAAGGAATCAATTCAGCTTTGGGAACGTGTTTTTAGGTAGGATCCCAAAAATACAGAATGCAACCAGATAGATTGAAAGATGTTTAATGGCTTTTCTTCAAACAATATTGTTACTTTCTGGACCCTACTTTTAGAGAGAAAAGTGAAGCTCAAATTAATTGGCCTATTTGGGGTGTCATAATAAATCAAATTAAGAAAAGTGATATTAATAAAATCCAAGCTATTGGGTTGATTAAAGCCTTGATGTGGTTGGTTTACTTTATTTGTTCAACAAAGTATTAATGAGTGCCTAACCAATCACACAGTGTTATTCAACAGAATAACACTAATTTGGGTTGTGGATGCACACTGCAGAAATCAATGTGGGGGAAAAGACGAGAGGACGTGGCTAAACCAGGAACTATGATTTCAGCTGGTTAGCAGGCATGAAAATAAATGAAAAATAAATGAAGTGAGACAGAGTGAAACAGAGGAGTATTCTAGAAGAGAAGTGCAGGAACAACTTTGTCAAAAGTTGACTATAAAAGTTTTGCTGAGTAACTTTAGTAATCAATACAGTAGAGATCACCTTAAGAGCGATTTTCCCACCTTAAAGGAATAGTACACCCAAAACATGATTAGCCTTCATTTTTGTACTCAACCCCATGCTGAACAACACTCTGGAGTACTTTTTTTATATCTCAAATGCATCTGGAGATCTGGGAGGCTTCTTGCTGTCTGCTGACATTCAGATAATGGAGGTCTATGGTGCCCGAGGCAGAAAGGTCCATAAAAGTCCACAAAAAACGTGTCAATATTCCTCCATACTGCTCGTCCAATGTATTCCAAGTGTCCTGAGTGGGTAGCGTCCATAATGTACTCGAAACGAAGTCATTTAGAATGTTTTTAGAGCATAAACAGTAGTGAGCATTATTGCTTTGAAATGTAACTTTATTTGTAGAGCGATTTAAAACAGTTAACATCTAAAAACAAAGAGCTGAACATAGTTAGAAATTTGTTTAAAAAAAATAAACAAGGTCTTAAAGCTACAGTGTGTAATAATTACAGGGATATACAGTCAGAAATGTAATATATTATTGCATAACTATGTTATTTATCATCAATTACGAGCTCAGTCTCTTAACCTTAATATTTGCGTTGCCTTAGAATTCGTTATTTATAATTACATAGGAGCGGGTCTCGCAGCCATGGAGGCAGACATCTTTGTGCTACGGTCAACTTGTAAAAATCAGAAAAGAATTTAAGAATGTATAACCATTTGAATGTTATATAATAATTTTAGGAGAAACCAGCCCTTTAAGATTATTTAAAACAATTCTGGAAGCCAAATGGATGGTAACAAAATCTGTTGATTTAATGCCTTTGCAAACCTTATTTTCCCCAGTAGTACTTGTCAACAAAGTTTTCTTATCAACAGACTCCACTATTTTATTATGTAAAGGTAGTTTACAGAACTGCATTAAAAAACAAACACCTTTCAGATTTCCAAATAGAATACAACATCAACTGTGACGGTACAGACACACAAAGATCTATGTTTAAAATTCATCTGTAAATGTGCTGAGGGTTTGTCCACCTGGTACAAATAAACAGGGTGAGATTTTACCTGAAAACAGGCTCAGGTTAAACATAAAGTTTACCATTTTAAAACTTCTCAAACTTTCATTTGGAGCTTAGTAGTAACTTTAAATCTTCAACTTGCACATTTTAAAATAAAAAAAAATAAACTAATTCTTTACTCAGAATTTGATGAATTTTTCCTACTGTACATATGACATTTCAGATAGTCATTAACAGGTCCCTTATGCTGGGGCACAAGAATTTGTAATCAGACCCGCAACTTTACAAAAAAGATATTCATTGTACCCACTGAGCTACACTGATGACCAATAATGTCGTGCTTTAAAGGTCCATCCTCCTCCAAAGAGGTGATTGCGCCTTTTCAGCCATTAAACTGTGATACCAGCTCTCCTGGCTTCAATTCTTACATTTTAAAATATTTCCTTAAAACACATTTTACTCTCCAGCATTTAATAGAGTGTGGGAGTTTTTTCTCATTTATTTAATATTGTATTTTCTTTTATATTTGCTTAATCTTTGAGGAACAATCTTTAATCTTTTTCTTTTGTTTTGTGTGCATTTTCTTTCCAACAGCAGTGCTTCTTAAATTTGCAATATAGATTAATCAGATTTAGAAGATAGAAGTTGGAAGGATGATCTCTGGAGAAACACTTAATGTCAGGCATTCAGAGTTCTCAACTTAGATGACAATTATGATTTTTAAAAACGGCAAAGCTGCATAGCCATTTTTTTTCACTAGATATAAAAATCATCATTTGACATCTTTATTGGATACTACACATCACCTGTATTGAAAAATCTCCCTTTTAAAATATGTTGTAGGCATTATTATTCTTTTTGGTGCTTTTCTTCAAAGGGGGATTAAGGGGTGTTAAGAGATGATATGAATGCATCTAAAAAGCAGCGCAAACCAGACGACACCTTGTTTAACAGTGTAAAGGATTGTGCTAATCAAATAAACCTGCTATGTATGTACTGTAAATGTTGCAAAGACAAACATAACCTTTTGATATGTAATTTTACTTTATTTCAAACCTCTGCAGTAAAACCAGGAGTGTGCATGTCATATTATTTACCAGATTCTGTGTTGTTTATCTTCATGTCGAGCAAAAGGTCAAGGCTTAATCATGGGCCAAAAACATCACTCCTGAACATAGACAAAGCAGCTGATAAGCTAGGGGAAAATGTCAGCCAGATATAGTGTGCTGATTGTCCATTAGAACACAGCTGAGACCATGCTGAATATGATTTGTTAGGACCTCAGTTCCTTCAGCTCTTCTTTACAAGTTCACACACTGGAATCACTTAAAACACTGCAGAATTGTTTCTAAAGGAAAATCGTCTCCCAATCCTTTCTTGCATTTGTTTCTGGCAACTCCCAATAGTTGCCAAGATTCCTTGTGTCACCCAGATCCAGTATCAAGCTTGCAAATAGAGGAACAGACAAATTAACCCTATGCATATGATTTTCATACCTCCACCTTAAAAAATCTGGTCTTCTGAATAGAAAGGCAATGTGAGGTGAAGGATCTAATAAATGGCAATATTGCATAAAGATATACAAAAAATTTGTAAACAAGACCGGATCAATGTTCATAATCAACTTATAGTTATAAAAAAGCAAAAAGGAAAAAAAAAACTATGATAAAAAGTTCAAACTAAAAAGTTCTAACTTCTGTTGACATTGTGGCCTAAAATATTAGATAAAGAAAATGACAGATGATGGAGAGATTCAGTGTGCATGTAACCATATTTAGACTGTCAAAACTAACTGTAGTAATATAATATAATTGGAGAAAAAGATGTCTGTATAGGCCAGTTCAGATTCTAAAAGCAATTAAGTAAAAATGAAACACAATAGGACTTAACTTTAGAATACTGCAGCATGTCTATAAAAAAATTAAATACTAACAGCCACTGAAGTACATCCATCATAGAGCCTGTAAAGGGACAAACTTTTGTTTGTAATACTTTAAGCCCCTTATGTAAAGTGCACTTTAAATATCTGTGTTATTGTTTTTATTTCAAGATTGTTATTATCAATATTTCCTCCATCTTTAGGGGTTTGAACATTTCCTGTCTTTCACTTCCAACTTTCAGTAGCACACTAAATTTAAACATTTAAAAGGGGCAGAATCAAACCTATTTAAGTGTCTTATCAGTTCCACACACCACAATCTTATCTGGATTTGTGAAGATCAAGCCCCATATGTCCAAAGGTACATGTCATTGGGTTCAAATCTTCAAAATGGTCCACCCTTTACAGCTAGCTTCAACACTCCTTGGAAATCTTTACACAAGATTTTGGAGTATGGTTATGGAATTTTTTGACAGTTCTTGCATACGTAAATTTCTGAGGCCATAGACTGAATTCAAATTGTTGGGATCCTGAGGCTTGCCCACCAGAGGGCGCCGAGGATCCTCTTCTGTTTTTATTTGTTTTCTGTTAGGGACTGGGGTTACTGTTGGGATCTGGGGATGTACCACCTTTCTCCAGCAGAGTGCTCCGTGGGTCTCCTGGGTTGGAGCCCTCCAGCACACCTGGAGCTCGTCTGCTCATCAGGAGACCTTCCCTACATAAGCAGCTGCCAGACCTTCCTTCAACGCCGCAGTGTTGACCTAGTTGGGTTGGTGAACCTGAGCCTCTGTTACCTGAAAGAATCTTTGTTATCTCAAGAGAGAAACCTGATTCTAATCTGCCTCTGTCTTTGCTCATAGGAAACCTGTCTCAAGTCTGAAGCTCTGGATGAGCTTAACCTGCCTGCCAGCCCTGGTGAGCCAAACCTGAAGATTCCAATCTGGATTTCTCCTGCTGCTCTCAGAGAAGAGCTGGAAACTCTGATCAAGGTCTGCCATTCAAAGTCAGAAGCACTCTGCTGAACCAACAGTCTCTGGACCCAACGGTTCCCTCTCTCACAAGTTAAGCCTGGACTTTTTCAAGGTAGACTCTGAATTATCTAAAGACTCAATTAATCATCTGACTGCCTGGCTAATCAAACTGTCCGTCTCTGCAGACATCAGTGAACCCAACCCGGACCAGTACCTGAACCAGTTCATGTCTTTGTGTGAAAACCTTTTTCAATAAACTCTGTTAAACTTTTACTCAGCCTCCATTTGTGTTCTGCATGTGGGTTTAGCTTTAAACCAATCATGACACAAATAAGATTCCCTGGCTCCGAGTTTCACTTTAATTTTTCCTGTAGATGTTCTGTCAGATTGAGGTTTGGACCCTATGCAGGAGAAACACTTTAATCCACACCAGATTCTCTTATAAATGTCTTTGTAGATCTTATTATGTACTTTGATGTATAGTTATGATGGTAGAGGAAGGAGATATCACCAAGCTGTTCTCATTAAGGGAGAAGCCTGTAATTGACCAAAATCTCTTTGTAAATTGAACTGTTTAATTTAGTTACTTTCACTGGAAAGAAGGGGCGGAGCTCAGGTTCTGACAAAAGCACACAAACTAACCCCCCTTTCACCAAAGTTTACACTAAGGACAATGCAGTCAGAAAAATATCCTTCTGAACAATACACAGTGACATGAGCAGTGTTTATCACTCCAGACAATGACTTCTCTAGAATCCAGTGGCAGCTTGCTGTACACCACAGCAAATGATGCTTTGCACTTGGTGATTCATGGCTTGGATAAAGCTGCTGCACATGGAAATCTGTTCCACATGGTCTGTATGTTTTGTCATTGGGCTAATCTGAAAGCATTGTGAGGTTTAGAGTGATTGAGTCTGCAGAAAGTTTACAACCTCTGCTATCTGTTACTCTACCACTGGCTAGGTTGCTATTGTCTCTATCGCTCCCTCTGACAGTTGCTTGCTAAATGTTTAGGAGCAAGGATAGTTCAAAAATGTACTAGTGGTATAGTTGGCATACTGTCAACAGTAACACTTTGGAATTCATGAAGTTATTGTAAATGTCCCCTTTTTAATAAACATGAAAACAGTCTGCATGCGTAGAAAGCATGGACATTATTGAATTTTTTTGATCGGTGAGCACATTCTTTTGGAGTTATAGTTTACACAATCAAAGAAAACCTAATCAGTCACAGGCCAAGGAAAATAGATGACTGTGAAAACACAGTTTCAGTAACTACTGTACATTTTTTATCCGTTTTATATAAGATATAATTATTTCAACCACCTACATGCATGGCCAACATTATTGTTGTAAATGCATGCAGAACTAAAATATGCCAATGAAAAGCATTTGTTAACAAATGTACTGAAAATACAGAAACTCTTGGAGCATGTCACAACTCTGTTTTCCATTCACAAAAACGTATGTGCTCTAAACACAAGATGATATATTCGGTGCCTGGTTGTTCTTTGAAGTGCCCACAGAGTTGTTGTTAAACATTAGAGAAGAAACAGCATCATGAAGATCGAAGAACACCTCTTTCAGGGGTAAAATTTAGGAGTACATTAAATTAAGGTTTGGTTAAAGAATTGTATGAAAACAATATTTCACCTCATAGCACAAAAACACTACAAAAAAATTCCTGAATGCAAGGGAGGCATGAACCAGAGAAGCCTTCAAGATTCTCATGCTTACTCTGGATGAACTTCAAGTATGCACACTTATAGGACAGTTATTGGACAATTCTAAAAACTGCATGAGACAAAACCTTTGGCAAATTAAAAAGGGTTTGTGTAGCAAATCTCCCTGAACACACAGTCCCACAATGATACTTGTGGCAGAACAGAACATGAGAATTTTTGCAGCAAAGATATGGAAACCTATTAGAGACAATTGGGTAACGAATGGAGCCAAATGCAGAGCAATCTTGGAAGAAAACCTGTAATGGCTGCAGGAGACTTGAGACAGGAGTTTCAATAGGTTGAACCTGAATATGCCAAAGCTGCAATGGTATAGACCTAAATCCAAATAGGAATCTAAGGGAAGACCTGAAAATCAATGTGCCATTCTCTCCTACAATTAGGCACTCTCTTGTGTTCCATAAGATATATTGAAATTTGTGTTTGAAACAGGATAAAATGATGAAAGAATCCAGAAGAAAACTTTTTAAAGACATTGTTAGCTTTAGTGTGTGCAGGTTTTTGGCAGATTTTTCCGATTAAAAAATATATATAAATAACCCAAATAAATGTAGAATAATGAACTTTGAGAAATATGAAACTTGAGGAACCTGTTCTTGGGAATAAAAGATACTGTATTTGATGTTGCGGCCTGCCATGAATCTACAGTAATAGACTTCTGGTAGAGAAGGATTTGGTATTACTATGCAGTGCAGAGTCGCTGATTTACTGCTGTCCTTGCTCCTTGCTATGCCCCTGCTGTGCTCACACATTCTCATCTGAGCTAAACCCTTTCCTTGTCAAATCAATTTCTGGACTGTGGCTCCATTGTGCACACATGCATGCTTCCCTATGAGTGTACCAAATTATCTGTGTACAAAACCCCAATTTTTAAAATCCAGATACATTTTCCCACAAATCACCAAGCGTACCCATATATAAAGAACAAGTGAAGATGTGCTAATGAGAGGGATCTTTACATGTAACCACAGGTGTTACTGAAAATACTTTCTCCACACTGCGAGAGCAAGCGACATAAATCAGGACAAGAAAATTGCTGGTGTCTGCTTCTTCATGCAGGTGAATTGATTGGTGCTGCAGGCGTACCTGATCAGAGAAAACACTTCTCTCAGACGCTGTTTCTCTCCTGCTCTGCGCGTGACTGCAACCCCTATGTGACCACTAGAGTGAGGGAACGGTGTTTACCTTTGCATCAGATATCTATCAACTATCCCTGTGTGATACTGGATCAAGGAGGCATAGAGACAAACTGTGTGTCAAATATGGTAGTGGATTAATGCTGAGAATGTTGCTGTGTTACCTACATCTGGAGGCCGCTTTCCCTCTTGGGAAAATGAATTCCCTTAATGATTTTGGCTCAGCTGCTTTAGGTAGCATCATCTAACTTATTCTCTCTTCCCTGAAAGGAAAAAGGTATGACTGTTTCTTAATGCTATAATGTTCTTATGTTTTTCTCTTTCTTGTCTCTGAGGGTAGACTAAGCCCCAGATCTGGAAGTGTTTTCAGGGTCTACCTTTTTTTATCTATTCTTTTTTTTACCATTACTGCAATATAGAGGTTTGTTTAATAATATATATGCCTTATATCTAAGCGGTGCTCTATACAACCCAAAGGCTTCAATGTTTGGGGTTACAGTAGTTGTTGAAAACTGCATAGCTTTCATAACACATAATGTTATAGAATTTATGATGGATCCAATATTTCAGAAAAAAAAGTTAGTCTATGGAGTTTGTGAGTTCCAGAGAACAGATGTAAAGCTTGCAATTAATTCGAATCAGAAACACACAACTTGTTTCAGACTCTCTAAGCTTTGATACAGGTTTGTTTTTTCTGTGTAGAGAGCCCATCTGCAGACCACTGCTAGAATGAATATTCACAAGAGAGATTATACAGGAAATTCCCTCTGAATAAACAGGTGGGGCATTAAAGTTAAAGATGCTGCTCTGACACACACTTTATCTGTTTTCTGTAGACATGACCTCCTACCAAGTACACTGGTTTTTAAAATGTTTTGTTCATTGTGAATGTCAAAATCAGTCCCATTTGCTAAATTAACTAAATGTTTCCTAGGTAAATTCACAAAATGTTTGCACAAAATGTAGATCAACCCAAATGTTGATGGATCTGGCCTTTATTGTATTTAGCCTAAACGTGGGTGTGCTGTGCTTAGAGACTTTGGCTCTTCTTATGAGAATCATTACATTCATTGTGTTTAATTCTTGTTCTTCCGGTTTGTGAGTCTACTCAAGAAGTCCAGCTTGGTTGCACAATAACCCAACTGGGTCAGAACTTTATTAAGATTGGCAGGTAAAACTACAAACCGCTCGGTCTGGCACCGCTGCTAACAACTCGGTGTTTCCTATCACACGTCCGTGTGCAACATGCTTATAACAATAGTTCCTATTGTTACATCTCTTTTCTTTTCAAAATTAAAGCTACCTCCTGGTTTTAACATCTCTCCAGTAACATCTGAAGCTTTAACTGTTTATCGTGCATGACTTTACACAAAACAGGATTTGAACCAAAACAACGATTTTCAAATGCATCACAACGATTCTAGAGTAACATTCTCCATAACACCCATAGACAAAGAGATTTTCCCTTTTTTTTTTTTTTTTTCCATAGTTCTCAGGAAAATTTAGTGTCTTTGCCCCAGTATGTTGTAACACCCCCCCAAGGGCCATGAGAAACACAGTAGCTTCAACTGTGTGAGAGTACATAGTCCTTATAGTGATGTGGGAACTGTACTGTACGACCTGCTCTGGTCGTGACAAGAGGTCGTCTGTCACTCATGTCTCTGGGAGTTGGATCCAAAACACGATGTGAGGAATGAACCGACCCTGAATGTCCATGTCCTGTAGCCTCCTGCTGGCTTGGGATGTTGATGTCCACTTCCATGGTGTCTCTGACAGTCTGTTCAGGAGCGAGTCTCAGGTGTCTACGATTTCTCCTGATTGTGCTTCCTGTGTGTAATCGAACCTCATAAGACCTTTCCTCGATCTGCGACGTCACCTGGCCACACCTCCAGACTGTCTGAGGCGGGTATGGCTGTATCCTCACAGCGTCTCCAACCTTGAGAGGTGGTAGATCCTTTGCTGATCTGTTGTAGTAGATGGTTTGGCGTGCTTGCCCTTTCATGAGTTCTTGCCTGACTCGAGCAACCCTTGGTTTTAGCAAGCTTGGTTTCGTTGGTAATAACGTCTGTGTGCGCCGGCTAAGCAGTCTTTGTGCTGGACTGGTGTTTAGGCCCTGCGTCGGTGTGTTGCGGTGGTCTAGAAGAGCCAGATAGGGGTCCTGTCCAGCTGCTTTGGCTCTGATAAGAAGTCGTTTCGCTGTCTTAACAGCCGATTCTGCTTTGCCGTTACTTTGAGGGTAACCTGGTGATGAGGTCTTGTGTTGAAATCCCCACAGTCTGCTAAACTTTTTAAATTCTTGGGACACATATTGTGGGCCATTGTCCGATATCAACACATCTGGAATCCCTTGACGGGCGAAATGAGCTTTCAGTTTCTTTATCACCGTGGTTGATTTCGTGTCGACAAGATAATCTATTTCCCAAAAATTTGAGAAATAATCCACTGTGACAAGGTAATCTTTGTTATCAAACATAAACAGGTCTGTGCCCACCTTAGCCCACGGCCTGTTTGGGATCTCATGTGGGATCAGTGTTTCCTTTTGTTGTTTGTCATCCATGGACCTGCAGATGTCACACTTTGTTACATGCTGTTTGATCTGATCATTCATGCCCAGCCAGAAGACGCACTCTCTTGCCCTCCTTAGGCAACCTTCAACACCCAGGTGGGAAGCATGTAGCCTTGATGTGATGTCTGTCCTCATTGCCTCCGGAATGAGTGCACGCTCACCTCTGAAAACTATCCCATGCTGGTGACTCAGTTCCTCTTGCATGGAAAAGTACGGCCTGATTTCCCTGGGTACTTGTAGCTTGTCTTTTGGCCATCCCTGAGTCATCGTGTTGATAAGAAGCTGGAGTGTGCTGTCCTTTTCTGTGGCTATCCTTATCTCCTGCAATCTGTCTGCTGCAATTGGTAAGTGTTCCACCATGTTGACTGTTTCTAGTTCTGCTTCCACATGTGTGTCTTCCTCAGGATAGGCTCTGCTGAGGGTGTCTGCCAGCACTAAATCTCTGCCCGGCACATATATGACTTCTATGTTGTATTTCTGTGTGCGTAGCATCATACCTTGTAGCCGTTTGGGAGCACTCAGTAGGGGTTTTCTCACTATAGTTTCTAGTGGCTTGTGGTCACTCTGAACCGTGACTTTGTGGCCATATGTGAAATGGTGAAATCTTTCCAAGCCAAAAACCATGGCTAAAAACTCCTTCTCTATTTGAGCATAGCCTTGTTCCGTCTTTGTAAGTGCTCTGCTAGCAAAAGCGACTGGCTTGCCCATCTGCATCAGCGCTGCGCCTAGACCTGTGTCTGATGCGTCACATTGCAGTGTCAGCTCTTCCTCTGGGTTATAATATTTCAGCACAGGTGCATTTGCTATTGCCTTTTTCAGATTTTGGAACGCCTCCTCTTGTTCTGCATGCCAGATCCACACACTATCTTTGTGTGTCAGGTCCCTCAACACCTTGCAGTGATCTGAAAGGTGAGGGCAAAACTTGGCTAAGTAATTAACCATACCTATCAGTCTTTGCACTGCTTTTACATCTGTCGGCGCTGGCATCCGCTCCACTGCTCGCACCTTCTCTGGGTCTGGTTTGAGTCCTTCTGCTGTCAGGCGGTGTCCGATGTATGTGGTCTCCTTCTGTTTTAGCCTGAACTTTTCCACATTCAGTTTGATGTTCTTTGCTCTGCATCGGTTTAAAAACTGCTCCAGTTTTCTGTCGTGATCTTGCTCCGCTTCCTCCTCTGTTTCTCCCTGTCCTGTAATCAAAATGTCGTCAGCTATGATGTACAGACCGGGCATGTTATCCAGCGCTTGCATCAGTTTTCTCTGAAATATTTCAGGGGCAGTGCTTATCCCCATTGGCATCCTCAGCCATCTATACCGACCGAATGGAGTGGCAAATGTAGTTAAGTAGCTGGACTCCTCTTCCAGCTGCACATGCCAAAATCCGCTCTTGACATCACACACTGTGAACACCTTGGCTTTCGACAAGTCTGGTAAGATGTTCTCTATAGTCGGTAATGGAAAGTGACTACGCTTCAGCGCCTTGTTCAAAGGTTTGGGATCGATGCATACTCTAGGTTTGCCATTTTGTTTTTGTACAACCACCATAGCACTGATCCAGTTTGTGCTGCATTCCACAGGTGTGATTATTCCTCTTTGCTGTAGATCCTGTAGTTCCTCTTTAAGCGGTTTCATCAAAGCCACTGGAACACGTCTCTTTGGTAACTGCACTGGCTTTGCTGTGCTGTCCACCTCCATCTTGTATTTCCCCTCTAAACAACCATCTCCAGTGAACACATCCGCATATCTTGCCTTGATTTCCTCCATCGACCAAGGTCTCGTTCTGGGTTCTTCTGCTATCGTAACCACACTATCAATAGTCATGATGTTTTCATAGTGCACTTTAATCAGATTCATTGCCTCACTGGCTTTCCTCCCAATTAAAGGTGCTGCATCGTTTGCATTTACCACCTGGAACTCTAAGCGGTACAGTTTGTTGTTTCTTGGGTTTCTTAACTTGACTTTACATTTCCCTATGGGTCTCATCTTGCTTTTGTTGTACATGACTAACACACTTTTTGTCTGTTCTATCTGGATGTCTGGGTTTAGCAGGTTAATTGGGATAATGTTGCAGCTAGCCCCACAGTCTATTTGGAATTGGACTGTGTCATTTCCCAGCAGCATTCCTGCATAAAGAAGCTGAGAGTCTTTTTTAACTGTGTCCGTCTCTTTTACATGTTTTATGCCTTTATCTTCAGCACTCTCTGTCTCCACAGCATCCACTTTCTCCATCTCCATTACTGTTACACAGGAGATATCCTCATATTCATCACTTACACATTCTGTCATTATTTTACTCACATGTTTATGGCTTCTCTGGTCCATTTTTGCTTTGCATCTTGCTGCAAAATGGTTCTTTGCACCACACTTTGCACACTTCTTTCCAAATGCTGGACATTTTTCTTTCCTCTTCTCGTGTGTTTTCCCACAGAATTTACACTGCACTGTGTTGCTGTGTTTAAACCGGACCTGAGCCCCTCGCACAGCATGCACCTCTTCTGTGACTGAGCTGGTGATAGTTTTCACATTCTCTTTGGACAGTTCAGCGGCTCTGCACAGCTGTAGACACGTGTCCAGTGTGAGATCTTTCTCACGAAGCAGTCGTTCTCTCATGCCTGGGTTGTTGCCTCCACACACAATCCTGTCCCGAATGAGTGAATCCCCCAATGTCCCGAAGTTGCACGTTTTAGTTAGCAGTCTTAGCTCTGTAACGTAGCTGTCAATACTCTCGCTGGCTCCCTGATTTCTGGTAAAGAAACGATAACGTTCCACAGTCTCATTCACGCTGGGGTTACAATGTTCATCAAACTTCGTGATAATGTCATCGAGCTTCCAGGCATCGGTAGCCGTATCTCCCATAAGCGTGTCCAAAAGGTCTCTTCCACTGTCTCCAACTAAATAACTAAACAGCTTTACCTTTTGTTTGTTGTTTGCGCCAGCCAGTGTTAAATCCACATACAGTAAAAAGTCGTCTCTCCAGCTCTTCCATGTCTTTGCAATGTTGCCGGAATCCAAGCAGAGCGTCCGCGGCGGCTTTAGCCCATCCATGTTGCGGTGTGTTGGTCGCTCTTCCCGATAGCCGAAGCTAATGCTAGGCCACGCTCACTGTGCTGCTACGACACTCAGTCACCGTGGTCCAGACCGAGTCCGCGCCGCTGCCACCATGTTTAATTCTTGTTCTTCCGGTTTGTGAGTCTACTCAAGAAGTCCAGCTTGGTTGCACAATAACCCAACTGGGTCAGAACTTTATTAAGATTGGCAGGTAAAACTACAAACCGCTCGGTCTGGCACCGCTGCTAACAACTCGGTGTTTCCTATCACACGTCCGTGTGCAACATGCTTATAACAATAGTTCCTATTGTTACACATTGCTGCATGTATGACCAAGATCAATCAAGGGGTCCACCTTGATCACAGATATGCAGGCAGAGTTTCTGCAGATTCTAATTGCTTTGGACGTCATGCACACAATGCATGCAAAAACAAGTGTTTCAGATTTTTTCCCAATTCACGACAAATACATCCGGTTTATTTGTGAGTATATGAGCAAGTTGTACCTTTCATCTTCTCTGAAAAAAAACTGTTTAGATCTATCTATCTAGTTTGCAAATCCTTTCACTTCTTTGGTGGCTCAAAATTAGAGTATCCTCACACACAAAGCCTAAAACTGCACAATATATTGAACCTAAACTAGAAGTGCAAGGTAAATTTTTCTGTATCTCAATTGCAAAGGAATCCTTGATCACGATATTTGGTAAGACATTCTGTTTTAAGCGACATCCATGAAAGCAATATGTATTTTACCTGCCTTTAATTTTAACTGTTGAAGTCTTTTTTTAGTCGTCAAGATTTCCATAACAAACATACTGCTTTAAGTGGTGTCTTATGAAAAAAATATTAAACTATGAAATCCACTTAAATAAAGGAGATCGATGGTAATTCACTCAGTTGCACTTTAATTTATCTTTGCAAAGGTAAGATCAAGACATATCATAACACACAGGTTATGATCTGCCCTGCTCTTACTGTATCTAGACAAAGTTTATCTCACTACCTTAAAGCCTGCACAATAACTGTTAAGGTTTCCACATTTTAATCCAAAATAGTTACAGACAGTTGATACTGAATAAACCTTGGCAAAGAGTCTGGTCTTGCGGCCTGTTATGAGAATTATTATTTTTACCCTTCCAAACATTCCCTTATAAAGAAGAAATCTCCTCTCACCCGGACACTGCATAGCCCTGCAGGTGTGAGGTCCCTTGAGAAACTTTTTGAAGATAAATCAAATATTAATAAGGAATTTGATAGGAATTAGATTTTTCTGACTACACTAGTTACTTCAAAGGTTCCAGATTATGATAGTATAGAGGAGCAAAAGAATAGAAAATAAATGGTTACAAATCAAAACAGATTAATGCAAAATTAGATCTAATTTGGTACTGATTAATCAGGGCTTTAGTGCTTGAGGATCACTTGACTTTTTATACTGCATCATCATTACACATGATCCAGCTGCTAATTTACATCCATTTGTTTCTTAACTCTTGATTTTGGGATATCTGCCTGATATCTAGAATGAAGTACTCACTGTTTGACATGATCAAATTGAGAGACTGAATGCATGGTGGTATATATCCAGAATTATTTGATTCAGAGTTAAAAAGAACATGCAAAAAACACCAAAATCATATGAAAAATCATAGAGGCTAATAAAAGGGTACCCTAATAAATGTAGAGGTGTCAGAGATATTATGGACCCCATCGTCAGAATGCTTCTACATCTTATAACACGTATAACCTTGTTTGTAGGCCGAAAACAGATTTGATCATACGGTCTTGTTTAAATCTTTTATTGTGTGTGTTTCATCAAAAATAGATCATAAAGACAAAGCCAAGGAAATTTGTCAGTGGAGGATATGCAAATCTTCAAATCCGAAACTCAATTCCGGTCACAGTTTTTGATTATTTTTGAACATTTGTAAGAAAGATAAAAACTTGCACACACAAGTTTTCTGCATTCATTGCGGGCACAAAAGGCATCGCTACAATGACAGACAACAGAGAGTCCATGTGTCAAAATATTTGCACTGCAAGAAAAAACAAGAATGACGGAATAATATCTGACACAAAGTAAAGCAATGGAATGTCAGACAGTCTTCATACAATTAAATCAAACTTAAATATTTTGTACCTGAAAGCTTTTTTTTCCCTCCCACAAAATAATTTAGTAGTTTATTCATTTGTCTTTATTCTATTGCTCCTATATTTTCATATTTCACAACCTGTACTGCAACTATTTACCGCAGTAAGTTTGTTATGTCATTCTCTGCCCTGTACATACTTGGTCTGAGGCTGCTCTGTGTGAGCAGATGCTGGGAGAAGAAACTTTATTTGGGAGCTGATTTCCAATACCAGCACAATTTAAATCGAATGACACCAGGATGGACCATTCAGCGGGTAGTTAAAGAATATATTATTGAATTTTTTTAGTGGGGCGCTGCAACAGAGGACTTCTAGAGATGTGTAAGTATCAGAACACGTACAGTAGGAATTTCGTCAAACATCTGGAAATGACCATAGAGTTATTTGCTTGTTGATAACATGGCATTAATGTTTTTATGAATCGAGCCTGAGATCGATTTGACATCACAGCAGAACAATAAGCTTAATTTTCTCTTGTAACCGACTAACTTAACAACAGGGTTAATAGTTTACTTCTGTCCTTTTAACAAAAGTGAGGCATCCTTATTTCTCCATAGCTGGTCAAGAATGAGATGGAGACTAAATGAGCTTCTCTGCTGAATGTACACTCTTGAAGCAGGGAGTGCAGTTACTTTTGGAGGAAACTGAGGATAACATATAATTAAGGATCTCCGACTGTGCAAGTAAGAGAAACACATGTACTGTTAGAGTGTTCACACAACATATAAAGTCAGAAATACTATTATTGTTTTTAAATAAGGCTGCTAAATGCCTAAGGTAAGCTAACTCATGGTAGGTATCGCTGGTTTGACTGTGGCTGGCTTAATAAAAGGTCGATTCTATGGAGTCTAATCAAGTAACAGGCAGAAGCTGTCCCGTTTTGACCCACTCCTACTTATTTGCATAAGGAGGGAATGCAGAAAATGAGGCTGATATGCATACAGGAATGAGCATGAATAAATAGAATGGAAGAAATGAATGGTGTTAAAGGTATACTATGCAAACGGTGTCGTAAATATGCTCAGCTGTTCTCCTGGTTTCTCCGTCAATCCAGGTGCGGTTGTTTTGAGCTTAGCAGATAGGCGAACTCAATGAATCACCATGTCTACTGCGGTAGAGAGCCCTTTTCCTCTCTCTTGCCTGCTCCGACATGGGCTTTCGCTGTTTTCTCACTGGTTTCACCATGATAACTGCACAAATATCGCCACTGCGCTGGCAACGAGCATGCCTTTTACTGGGGGTGTGTAGCAGTTCTCGCCGTAAAGCAAGACCGACTCTCGCGATGCACGAGACTTCTGAGCCTGTGGGTGCGGGCCGAGGGCTCCTGCTATTGCAAGTACGGTATTTCCCCTACAGACCACCAGGGCGGCCGAGAAAACCTTTGTTCGACCTGGAATGCCTAATTTAATCATCCAAAACGTTATGGAACACATTAATTAACTGAAAAATGTTGCATAGTATGCCTTTTTTTTTTTTTTTTTTAAATCTATTAACCACTCCACTCCCACCGACCACAACAAACACAGCCGCAAGGCAAAACAAAGGACAGCGCAGCCCCGCCCGGCCAGAAGCCATCACAAGCAGCAAAAAGAAAGCAACAGACGCGACCCTGCCGTGCCCAGCGCGAAAGCAGCACGACCCAACCCGCTCCGGCCACGCACCGCCCATGGGCGCCAAACACCAAGCAACCCTCCACTCCCAAACCTCCCCCCCACGCACGATGCACCGCACCGCGCACCACCGGCACCCACCCCAACAAAGCGAAGCCACAACCCCGACCCGGGGGGCATCCCAAAGGGGCCCACCCAAAGCCTTTAAGAGGTAGAATGAAAAAGTAAATCAGACAAACCAATTTAACTTCAAACACAGAGTTGTTGTTTTTTTATTTCATGATTTATTTATTTATTTTCAATGTGTTCGAATATAGCAGGTAATAATAATTTCACTTTAGAAAAGCTGCATATATTCAAATATTCCTATACCAGGTTACAATAAAAAAGGGATAGTACACCGGCTACATTGAAAATTGATAACAACCCTTTGACAAAAATCCACATAGATTATTTACTGTCTGTGTACCAATCAGTCTTCTTTCTTGGGGTCATTAAAAAGAGAAGGAACAACAACAGAGATGTCAAAAAAAATGTTGTGGAGAAGGTTAAAGCAAGGTTTGGTATTACAAGAAAACAAGGTTGAAACAGAATACTGTCGAATCTATCACATTAAAAAGGAAAAGGTATGGCAGAACTGCAAACCTAGCAAGACAAGCTGTCAACCTAATATGAAATGCTGGGCAAGAAGAAGCACAATCAAAGAACATGCCGTTCAAATGTTCAAATGGTAATTCTGGAGAAGCTACAGAGATTTAAAACTCAACACAGTCTATCTGTAAACATTAATAAATTAACTGTTCAATTTAGAAAATGTATTAAATGTACAAGCATCCATGAGAATTCTTGTTGCTGTTTTTTTTTTTTTTTACTTCTGTAGATTAATCCAGAACAACTAGTCAAAAAAGACCAAAACTGAACTTTTTGACTCATATGACCCCATGAGGGTGGAAAAATAACTATGGGCATCACCCTTATCCACAACCAACTTGGAGAAACATGGTGCTGGCTGTTGTTGCGATCATTGTCTCAGAACACCGGAACCACGCAGCTCTGAAGACAAACCACTCAGGCATAGGTTTAGAAAACACTAGATCGCTGTTCGTTGAAGGAACCGTTAGAAGCAACTTGACCATGACCGCCTGGCATGGAGCAGCGCCAAAGAAGCTGCTAGAAGCTGAGGCTACATTCTAACCAACATAGCTAGAAGGGAGAAGTCCTACCGTGCTACCGTGAGTTATAAAATAAACCCCCTTGCAAATCGCCTCTTATTGTTGCATCGAATTGATCCAAATCTCTTTGAGCTGCTGTTGGATGGACTGACTGGACCAAAAACAGGTTAGTGAAAAAACAGACAGAGCCAAAACCTTTGGACCACCAAACCAAACAGTAACAGTTATTAGATATAATACTGTGTGATTGTAGCTAATAAAGTTACCATTGTATTTTAACTTGTGGTCTTTTTTGGTCATTTTACTCAGTGATCGGCTGGATTCAGTAGGCTGTTCTTTCATTAGCATCCAAATGAACAGAGACACATTTATTTGGTTGGTGATTAATAATGTTGCTAAGAGCCATAGCCTAAATTACTGAATTGGTGAAAGAAAACTGGATTTTTAACAGCTGGATTCAGGAGTCTAACCTTCTAGGAAAGGGGCTAAAACCCTGGTCAGTAAGCAAATTACTGTTAATTGCTACTGCTAATGATTCAACTGATAATAAATGACTAGCTTTACCCTTGATTTGAATGACCTATTAATTAACTAGCTTCCAGTTCTAGTTAATTAATATATTAATAATCATCTGGTAAGCTGGCACAACACTGTTATGAGGATATGATTATATTTATAATTGTTTATTTATATACTAATGTATTTATATCAGTGGCATAACTATCTTTATCAATCCCATCTAAGATTAATAATGTTTAATATTACACTTTTTATTTGAATATACCTGAACCAAATCCACTTCTAAAGAGTTACTTTATCTTTAATAGGATCAGGCCTAAAAACACTTTATGTCAAAGATTCAATGTAAACAGTTTTTGATATTTGTATTTTCAACTGGTTCAACCAGGGTATCTGAGAGAGATTATATTATCCTGCTCTAGCATGTATTTAATTTGTTTTTTTCCCTAAACCACATTAAGGAGTGTTATGATGGTCCAAACATATGGCAAATTTTTTTATTATCTATTCCCACATGTTTCGACACGGCTTTTATCTTCCATAACATTTGTTCTTTGACATATAGCACACATAATATGCTAAAGGACGTAGCATGAAACTGTTTTATCTGTATACATGTCGGAGTGTGCTAGACCAGTAAGTGCCATAGGTGAATGCACAGCTGCTGATATCGACAGAGAGCTTCCCCTGGATGAAGGTAATTTGGTGTGGGGGGATCTCTGTCTGTCTCAATACATAGGCATATGCATCTTCACTGGCCTCCATTTGGCCAAGGACTGACATTGCATCCCAAACTGCAGCATGAACCTTTATTATATTTGTGCATCCAATGTTCAGAAAAAAAGTGGGAAAAAATCACAGTATACTCGGTTCCCTAATGGAGTCCTCCAGAGCCAGCCAGGAGTGGCTACTTTTTTGTTTGCTTACTAGCACAAGGTAGTAGCATGCACTGACTGTTATTAATCACAGGGAGTACAGAGGAAGAGAAAGGCAAATGTATTTCAGGGGAAGGAGGTCAGCGTGTTCTCATATCATAATGGATATATTTTTTTCTAGAAAAAGGTAAAAGCTATCATCTTAGAAATTCTTTCCTTTCTTAAGCCTTCCAGTCTCCCCTGTTCCCATTTTTGCTTTTCTTAAAGATACTACTAACGAATAGGAGGTCTTACAGTGTAATTTTGTTACCCTGTTGATCTGGAAAGTTGGCCACAGAAGACTTTAATTACAGAGAATGTCCTGAACTCCAGACGTTTGGATTTTGGTTTTATTTCATGTTTTTATTTTCAGTTTTTCCTTGTTTAATTTCATTTAAATCTTTCCATTTTAGTCCATGGTTTTGTGTTTTCTGACTCTGTTTATTATTTAGTCCTGTAGCCTGCTTTGTTTTGTGATATGATTTATATTCATAGTGTTAATCATTTCCTTTGGTAAAGAGTCTCTGTTGCTAAGCGCAGCCTCCTTTGTGTTGTTTGATCCCGATCCCCCATCAGGAAGTAATCTCAACATGATGCAAAAAGGAAAAGGCATTTTAAAAGAATTTATTTGGATTAAATATAACAGAATAGATAATGAACAAATCATACAGAGAAACAACTCCTGTACCTCAAGCTTGGTTCTCCTCCATCAGCAGAAGGAAAGAGAAACCTAACTTAGTTTTCACTCATATATCCATCTACAGATCACATATTAGGTAACAATATTCACAGGTCACCTTGTGTCCACCAAAGTTCACAAATATAATTCTTAGATCTATATCTACAGTAATAGTGTTAATTAGTTATCTTTCCTTTGTTACTCTGCCTCGACTGTTCCACATTTCCCCTTACTGGCATTAAAGCTCACCAGTTCTTTCTGTTCACTGCTCGTTTCTTCTTCAAAGGGGCGACAGTGGCATTGGATGTAGGAGTTTGCCCTGAAATCGAAGGATTGACGGTTCAAGCCCCAGCTCCAACTTTCATGGTCATTGTGTCCTTGTGCAAGACACTTCACCTGCATTGTCTACTGATGGTGGTCAGAGGGCCTGGTGGCGCCAGTGTACAACAGCCCCACTACTGTCAGGGAGCCCCATGGCAGCTGTGGCTACAATGTAGCTTGCCACCATCAGTGTGTGCGTGAATGGGGGAATGAATGTAGTGTAAAGCGCTTTGGTCAAGTCTCCTGACTTGAAAAAAGGCGCTATATAAGTACATGCCATTTATCAAAGACTGCTTCTCCCACACAAGTCTCCATGTTTTGTTTTCTTTGTAATGACTTGTTAGTCATTTTATTTATTATTAAAAACTCTTCAGCTCTCATCTTTAGCCCTGGTTCTGCCTGGATTTTTTTTTTCTTCTAAAAACAAAACACCAGGGGCACCATATGGGGGGGGGAAAGTTAGGAAGATTCTAAGGGCCCTTGACTGAGGTAGGCCCCAAAAAAGAAGAAAAGATATGTCCCGCTATATTTTTTAAATGTAAAAATAAATTCCAGCACTAAATTAAATTATCTTAGTTTTCTCCCTCATTTTTCAGCAGTAAACAGCAAAACATGAACATATTGACAACCCCCTTCCCGTGAAATTGCAATAAATGGTTTGGTCCTGAGGTCCTACATATAGCATCAGGTCTCCACGTCTATGAGGTTGGGTGGAGGGTTGAAGAGGACCCCAAAGCAGAGACTGAAGCTGAAGTGGTTTCTTGCAGATTTATTAATCCAAAGGTAGCAACTGAGGCAAAAATCCAAATAACAAAATACAGAAAATCCAAAAACTATAGGATGTCAGGGGAAACACACAAGGATCAAGAAATTACATGGAACCAGCAAACAGTGACTGAAGAGGAGGAGTATCAATGGGAGACTGAACAAAGACCAGGCTAATCAACAGATTGGGAGCAGGTTTGGACAGGAGAAATTAGAAGGGAGCTAGGGGAAAGCAGACTGACACAAGAGGGCAACAGAGGGCAAACAAGAAATACATAAGAACTCAAATACAATCAGAAAACACCAGAAAATGGGAATGAAAATAATAAAACTAGAATACACAGAAAACATGAATCAAAGTGAAACTGAAAACTCAAAAAGAAAACTTAAACACAACCAAAAGGCACAGAATCATGACAGTACACCCCTCTTAAAGGAGGTTCTGAAAGCCAGCCGTGAGGATGGCGACGGAGGAGGACGACCATGAGGATGGCGATGGAGGATGATCCCCGGAGGAAGCCCGTGAGGGGGGGGGCAGCGGAGGACCTCTGGAGGACAACATCTCTGCAGCAGGAACCTTGGAGACCGCCTACTGCGGCACAGGAGCCTTGGGGACTACTGACTGCCCCACAGCCTGAGATCCATGAAGAGGCAGCACAGCCTGGAAACCCTGAAGAGGCGACTCTGCTTGGGACCCATGAAGATGGCAGAAGCACAGCTGTCTCTCAAGGAAGAAGTTACAGAAAAAAGAGCAGATGAAGCTAATATTGATAATAATAATAATAATTGAATAATAATTTCACTTTATTGATCTAATTTTGGAGAAATTCCCCTCTACATTTAACCGATCCCCATGGGGAGCAGTCGGCTGCCATCATGAGGCGCCCGGGGAGCAGTGTGGGGTTAAGATTCTTGCTCAGAAACCCAGAGTGGCTGTCTGTGGGAGTAGGGCTCGAACTCAGGACCTCCAGATTCCAAGCTCTATGCCCCAACCACTATGCCGCCACTCCCCTAAGCTACTGTGAGAAAAAGCACAGATGGAGCCTAACATTAGAGACTGAACTAACAAATTCTGCAGAGTGGAAGAATAGAGATAGAATGAAGAAGAATGATGAAAAAGGGGGTCCCTATGTCCTCCAGCAGTCCAAACATATAGAAGCATAACTATAGAGATAGCTAAGGAAAACCTACACCACTCTAACTATAAGCTTTCTCAAAAAGAAAAGTTTTAATCCTACATCTAAAATAGGCATGTTTGCCTCACGGACTAAGACTGATAGTTGGTTCTACAGGAACCTGATAACTAGCCTGATAACTAAAAGATCTGCCTCCCATTCTTCTTTTAGTCATTCTAGGAACCACTAGTAAACCTACAAATTGAGAGTGGAACAGTGGAAATTAATCCCATGCTGTATAATAATTCCACCAATTGGGAGCATATATATATAGTAAAGAGAATTGGTCCTAATACTGATCCCTTTGGTACTCCACAGGTAACCCTGGAGCATGAGGAAGGTTTATCATTAACATAAACAAACTGAAATCGGTCAGATAAATACGATTGAAAGCACTCTTGGGCTGCTCCTTTAATTATTACAAAATATTCAAGTCTTTCTGAAAGTATATTATGATCAACTTTAAAAGGACAGCTGCAGATACAAGTCTATTATCACTTAGAATGTAAGTAGATGCACACTTGTTTGGCAACTACTTTGTCAAGAATTTTAGATAAGAAAAGAAGATTGGATAAAGGTCAATAATTGACCAAGTCATCTGGGTCAAGAGACGGTTTCTTAAGCAAAGGTTTAATTACAGCAACCTTAAAAGGCTTTGGTAAATATCCCTGTAACAGGGATAGATTAATCAAATTAAAATAGAGTAGGAGGTCAAAGGGAATACTTTCTTAAATAACCTGGTTGGAACTGGATCTGGCATACAAGTTGAAAGCTTAGAAGTAGACAATAGTTTTCCTATCTCTATAAGGTCAAGTGGTTTAAAGCAGCATCTGGGTCGAAGAGGCGGCACTGCTTGGGACCCTCGAAGAGGTGGCACTACAGATGGTAATGGATGCCTCTGGAGGGTTGTAGGAGACGGGAAACACCCACGTAGGGGCCTTGGAGGCGAGGAGCACCGCGGAGGGGCTTGTAGGCAAGGGCTGCCCTTTGAGGGGCCATAAAGCAGGGGTCTTCAACGTTTTCCAGGCTAAGGACCCCAAACTGATGGTGAGATGGAGCGGGGACCCCCTAATTTTATATATGAAATATATGAAATTGTGTTATATTAAACTGGTTCTATAGTCACTCTATTACAGATGGAGTAATGTAATGGAACTAATTTTGCCCTGGGATTATTAAAGTATTTCTGATTCTGATTCCTTGTTGATGGGACAGGTGTTGTGAATGAAACGGTGCACAGCTTGAAAGAGCTCCTGTGTGTCGCTGAATGTGTGCATTGATGACTGAAAGACATCTTCTGCCTCCATTTATTTGTTTACTACTGTGTGTTGAATTCATGTTAATGTGTATTTGAAGATATTTCAATTAGTGGAAAAAATTGCTGGGGGAATATATAAAAAAAAAAGGTTTAGGTTACAGCTATCCTATATCTGTTTGACCTCTTTTCTCTGGTTCATTTGTCATTTATGTTGAAGACTATCTAAAAATATAAGTCATGTTTTTAGATATTTTATGCGTCAAATCTTGATATTCTTTCTCTGACTTTTTGAAGAACTAAAAAAATCTAGAGTCTATGTTTCTGTTCTTACTATTAAACTTATTGGAACAACAATAACAAAACATTATTTATATAATCTTCTAATTTCCACTCTTTTGTCAGATATTTGACTTATTTTTACTCAGAAACGCAGATCTGCATTGATGACTGAAAGACATCTTCTACCTCCATTTATCTGTTTACTACAGTGTGTTGAATTCATGTTAATGTGGATTTAAAGACATTTCAATTAGTGGAAAATATTGCAGGGGGAATATAAAAAAAAAAGGTTTAGGTTACAGCTATCCTATATCTGTTTGACCTCTTTTCTCTGGTTCATTTGTCATTTATGTTGAAGACTATCTAAAAATATAAGTCATGTTACTAATCCAAAGGTAGCAACTGAAGCAAAAATCCCAAATAACAAAATATCCGAAACCACCCCACCAAAAAGGAGTAGAATTTTTATCTTACATCTAAAAGACAGTTAACATTACCTATATCTATCTATTACAGTATTTTTGACAGTGTAGGCCAATTCAGGCAAGAGAGTTAAACCTTGTTTTTAGCATGAAATCAATATTCCCTCTGATTTGGCAAGCGTCTGATTATACAAGCCCCCTGAGTACACTGTGAGCAATATCAGATGTGCACACTTAAGCCACACACCAATATTAAACTTGTTATAAACCCAGGTTCACAGTAAGATACATTATTTATTAAATTAACATTTAGCTAAAAAAAAAGAAAAAAAAAAAACAACTAATTGAGATCTTTAGTATGGTGTATGTAAGTATGATGTAGCTTGTAATACAGTATACATTCCAGTAACACTATGTCTGTACATTTTTAATCAGTATTTTTAGCATTTCTACTATGAATTATATAACAGTATATGCATTTCACAATTAATATCTATGAATAAAAAATCTTGATAAATATCACCTGAAGATGAACAAATCTGGCTTAAATGTGATCTATTTTTCACATCTGTCCTTCTTACCTAATGCTTATCCAAATATGCCTCTTCAAGATTAAGCTTTTTTGATATTATTCATCAAACTAAATCTTCTTTCACAACCAGCATTTTATACAATGAGGTATAGCAGAAGTTGTGAGATCTCCATTAGCTCCTCATATTGAAATGCTGCATCCACCATATCTGAGAATGTGCTGAATGAAACCTGTGTACTTTTTGCTTCATCATGTACTTGAATTTAGCACAAAAAAAAAGTCACGTGGAGCATCGCACTATGCTGTGAACTGGTGTGTCTTAAATTGAGTGCATGTTGGATAGCAAGGCTGTTACAAACCAGTGAGTCTTATTGTTCTGGAAGCCTAGACTGTTAAATAATTTGGTCCACCACATATTCTTCTTCCTGCTTGATTTTTTATTTATGCATCTGTAGTGCTCTTTGATGCCCTGAATATGGACATATGCATCCAAATACAACTCTTAAATTAATAATATTGTATTATAAAACTGATTTCATAGTGATATATGAAACAGGCTGAGGTAATTTGTGATAGCAGTCATGACGACAGGTGCTATAAGAGTCCAATATGAAATTAAAATTAGATGAACATATTCCCTATTAATTTTTTTATACATTTCATTTACTATGTCAAGCACAGCATTGGTCTAATTTATTAACATTTTATGTTGAATTTTACTTTATGTGCAGCCTTGATTTAGTTGTGAGGTGAAAGTGAGCAAGCCGTGCACAATTGCACAAACAGTGTGCAATAGTGCACATCCGTGCAGATTAGAGGGAATATTGCATAAAATCCTAAACAGCATTGGTAAAGAGCTGTCCTAAAATTAAAACTTGACAAACCAAAACGAGATCAACACAGATATAAGTACGGATACGATAGTGGGAGTCGAGGGAACACACAGCTGTCAGGGTTTGGTTGATGGTTTTAGGACCCATATGCAGAGGCTTGGAGGCAGAAGTGACTTTTGTAGATTTAATGAGAGGTTCACAAACAACTGGGGCAGGAATCACGAAACACGAAACGAGGAACAAGCACTGAGGAACCTCACAAGGAGAGTATTAATGGGAGACTGAAACAAAGAGAGGACTAGCGAGCTGATTGGGAGCAGGTGTGAAGAGAGGAGTCTAGAAAGGAGCTAGGGCAACAAATAAAAATCTAAGAACTGAAATATAACCAGAAAACACAACAAAATAAGAAATAAAACTAGAAAACATGGAGCAATGTAAAACTAAATTATTAAAAAGTATGCTTGGGCTTCATGGTGACAAAAAAGTTATTACTTTGGCCATGCGTCTATGACGGTTAAAATCCAAGAAAGGGCGCCTTTTTGCATTAATAATAATGCATTTTAATAACGTGCTTTTCATAATACTCAAAGGCATTATATAGTAGTAACATTGAAAACAACAGCAGCATCAGAAATTAAAGTTTGCTCTATCCCAGGGCAAAAAAAAAGGAGGTTCATATAATGTTTATCTTTGAACAGCCCTTAATAGCAAGTTGGTGAGAGGATGGATAACCATTTGTCCAATTTATCACAGCACTTCAACTCATCATATGCTGAGGTTGTATGGTTGCAGTTTTTAGCAAATTTGCCTTTCAACAAGGATTACCTGGTGTTTTGATTATCTTTTTATTACTCATGTACGTGCTTGTTAAACCCTAGCATTATCTACCTGTTAAGTATTATTACTTATTTCATTCTGTCTCATTATGTTATATTTTATTTTGCTCTATTGTACTTCTGCAAACTGCTGATGAAGGTTCTCAGTCATCCAGGTCATAGTCATTCCGTAAAAATTCAAAAAATATTCACTGGACTTGGTTTTCAAGCATGTTTCAAAGCAATACAAGGCCTTGTCCATATAAGACTCAAACTCACTGCGGATCCAGACATTTGAATTGAGAAAGCTTCCTGGAGAAGTGGCGAAACGTCTTCAAATCTTGAAAACCAAGTCCAGTGGATATTTTTTGAATTTTTACGGAAATATTTCTGCAAACGGTTGCACTGCAATAATAAAATATCCCACAAGGGATTAATTAAGTCATTCTGATTCTGATACTGATCTGAATGAGGCTAATGTTTTCCCAATCAGTTTTCAGTTTTCTCTCAGTGTCCATTTAGATTTTCTTTGACCTAGAACACTGTATTTTTTGATCAGCCTGGAGCCAATGATGTCACCTAATTCCAAACAACACATGTTCAGTATGATGTAATGATGTCTGATGAGATGATGTAGCAGGGTATGACTTTGCACAAGTACAAAAAGCTCATTTTACCT
The DNA here is from genome assembly GCA_030533445.1 of Cyprinodon diabolis. Classification (NCBI taxonomy): domain Eukaryota; kingdom Metazoa; phylum Chordata; class Actinopteri; order Cyprinodontiformes; family Cyprinodontidae; genus Cyprinodon; species Cyprinodon diabolis. The sequence continues at coordinate 16,286,143 of CM060074.1, forward strand.
GTTGCTTGGGGCCCCCTTCAAAAGTGTGGGTTAGATTTGTTATCTTGTTGTACACAAAGGTAAAAGAAAACATAAAAACAAATCTTTAAAAAATCATCAATATCCACAAAAAAATGAATGGAGCTCTCAAAAGAGAATGCAACAGTGAAAATAATTATTTGTGTAACTTCCTTTGCAATTGGGTCTTGGGACCTTCATGTGAATCAACTGAATTGCAGTGTTTGCAGCTGACATATGGGCAGAGGAGGCCTTCCCAAATGGATTAATGCTTTAACAAGTTCCAGATGGTTGCAACATGTTGTTCCCCTTTCTGTGATCGTCTTAATGCTTTATTGATTGCAGCTGTCCAGGGAACGATAGCATGCATGCAATACTATTTATTATTTTCACACACACACACACACACACACACACACACACATGTTCACTCATCATGCATTCCCTCACAGGCCCAGCATTAATCCCACAATCCATTGTTCATGGTGCTATAGAGTGATAATGCTACGAGCTGATTGGAAATGTCTTTTGTTCACTCATAGTGGAGAATTGAACACGAGAAGAGCTATCAGATATGGACATAAAAATGCACACCATAGAATCACTTAAACTTGTTTGATTATAAAATTGGAAAAAATAAGAAGTTTTATGGCACGAAAGAAACACAAAGCTTTATCCAGAAAATGCCAGTTAAAATAAAATGTAATATTTACTCAGATGTATTTTATTTCAAATCAAGCCTTATTCAAACTATTATACATTAATTATGCAATATAAACAAAAACATAAACGCACTGACCGCAATTTAATGTCCAGTCCTATCTGTCCTGTCTTTTCCACTCCCATCCCACCTCATATGTCTCACGTCATCTCAAAGAGCCAACCACAGGCTAAACCAAATTATCCTCAACAGCTGCATTGTATGTTGTGTTTATTTTGTCAAACATTCACAATGAAAATAAAAAAAGATAAACAAAAATAATAATAATGCCAATTGTGAATAATTTGGTTGATTTAAAATACAATTTTTAAGCAGGATTTAAAAAGATATGCTTTAATTAGGCCAGACTTTCTGTATTAAAACCTTTTAAGGTCTTTTGTATTCTGAAATTGAATGTATTTTCACTAGGTGAAAGCAAAATAATGGCTTAGAAACATCCAGCCATTGTATAATTAATCTATGTGCTATTTAAAAACGTTTTCATTGTTCTCTAATTTAATGAATATGACTGCATGAAGGAAAAAAACATACCTAAAGAAAATGGTGTGGCGTACACATGTAAGGGAAGAGATTGAGGGTACTCATCTTTCTATATGTGTTGCACTATAAATAAAGTATTTGAAGCTAAGTTTAACCTATGTCACCCTATATACATTATTGTTATAGAAGAAATCTTAACCTGTTACTAAAGGTAAATAATCTGTTTTATGAAATAAGTTATGAAGCTCCAAATTCTGACACTAGCAGAGATAAAAAAAAAACAATAATTCAAACTTTAAAAAAACTAGAAAAGATGTTAATAACCACCTCATGGTTATTTGTAAAGTTACTTATTGTGTACTTAAAGTGATTTAGTCAAAAAACAAATAATTATAATTATAATTAATTTTGTTTTTTCCATGTTGTGGTGAACAAAAAACATTTCTCTCTTATTAGTCTAATCAAAAGATTTGTTTGATCCGTAAAAGTTTATCTGAGTATTATCTCAATATAAACTGGTATTTTCTGAAAGCTCGGTTATGATTTTATGTATCGTAACGTTTTATAACCTATTTGATACGATCACAGAACCTTAAGACTAACTTTGGATAGGGTTTACTAAGATTAATGGAAAAAAATGGAAAACTAGATTGTAAGAGTTTTTTTTTTTAATTAGAAAAGCTTACTCTAAAATTATGTTTTATATTTGCTGAAAGTATAAAACTGTACTGCAAACCCTAACCCTGTCTACAATTGAAAACCAATTAAAAAACATAAATCCATGATTTCTACCCCCTGATCTTAGTAGGCTTCTTTTATCTTCAGTGGCATAAAGGCAGGCAGGAAGGAGGGTACACTCTTGACTGTTTTACCAAATAGTCCTGTGTTGTGCTTTAGGAGTTCACCCATATATACACAGACATAACATTCAAAATCAAGGCAAACAGAGTCCAGGCGGCCTCTTCTGGTCCTGACACTTCTTTCAACAAAACAACAGTGTTTTTTTTATTGTGTAGCACCACTATGAAACAAATAGAGAAAAGTATTTAAAAACAAAACAATCTCCTCAATCAGTTCAATATTTTTTTTTAAATAATTATTTCCCTTTGGAAACAATAACTTACTTTCAATCTGAATTTTGTTGCCAATCCACTGAACCTCACAACAGATGGAAAACTTCACTAATTAATATGTTCTGCCATACAATCAATGAAATTTGACTTTACAATTACCCAAAGTTTAATTTAATGAAACAAAAGCAAGTTATAATAACTTTACGTGTCTGTTGTTGCCTCTTAAAAGAAGCTCTATTTGGCTTGTATGTAGGCTCAGTTTAGCGACCTCAGCTGTGTTATAAACAGCCCAATTAGCATGGTTGCTTGTATTTAAACCTTATCACACTGGTACCACTTAAATATTTACTTTTCACATTCTATACCCATGATAAAGTGTGGCTTAAAGACATATTAAGCATAGGGCTATAAAAAAACACAACAACACTTTCTAATTTTACTCCTCTATATTTACCAACATAGGGACCCCTTGTAACATCTGTATCCCTAATACACACATGTCCTGAATATTATTATTATTAACAGTAGGTGTGCTCCATAAGCACACCTACTGTTCATGGTAATGGTGAACTCTGCTGACATGCAATTTCTTTCACTTAGGCCCTGTCCACACGAAGTCAAAACGAACACGAAACGCTAATATTTTCCAGAACGTTTGTCGTAAAGACGGAGACGTAAAATAAATGTGATCGTCCATACGAATGCATGAAAACGCTGCAAAATGTATGCCAGGCCTGTAAGTGGCGTTGTCGTGCCAAAAATAGGCGATGAAATGTATGGCATGCGCACTAATATTTATACATGGTTGCCCTGCGGGTCCATTTTCGTGGTTCAGTCAAATTCAGGTGCTGAACTATGTCGTCGATATTGCTCTGTTCTTCCTGGAGATATTCCAGAAGAAGAATATTCTGTTGTAAGCCCGACAGCAGGGTGAGTAGCATGAGCAGCAACATTTCAACACAGTACGGCGCCATTGTTGTTGTGATACTGTGTCGCGCATGCGTGTTTAGAGGCGACGCTATGACGCATGCATGTAAAAAAAAAAGCGGTTAGAGCTTAAAGATGGAAACGCGAAAAAGGCGTTTCAAAATCTTCCCACTCTGAAGGCTGAATAAAAAAAAGATCGTTTACAGACCCCCGAAACGCCAGCTTCGTATGGATGAGAGGCTGGTTTGGTGAAAAATTTGTGTGTTTAGGCCAGTGTTCGGCTTCGTGTGGACGGGGCCTTAAAGACCAAAAAAAGTGAAAGAGGAAGCAAGCAATTTGAATCACTACTTCTATGCTTCTATTGTATATACATGCTTTACGTTGTAGGATAGTTGAGGAAAAATTAGAGAAGTCCGTTGATTCAATGATCAAGATTTGTAATATTTTTCCCCAAAAAAACGTTAACCTAATTTGCTATATTCCAATACAATGTTTGCTCTTATATCAAAACAGACTTTGCTCACTTTATGTCTTAAACAAATGTGATACTCATCTAATTCTTTCGTCTAACTAATGTTGCTGCATAGATCTATGAGCCCCATTACAGTATTGCCCTCCATAACTTGAATATTTCTCCTAGATAATGAAAATGACGCATTTATTAATTGATCAAATTCTATTGTGTTTTTTCTGGTCTTTGTCAGTATAGATCCTGTTTACAAAAATATATAAATTTTTCTTTTAGGGAGATCTAATAAATATATTTTTTTAACAAATTTATTTTAAAATGTGTTCCATCAATAAATAATATGTAATGACCTTAGAAGGTTGGACCCAGAATTTGAGGCGAGACAGGCAGTGGCAGACAGAGCCAGTGGGTGAGAGGGAACATAATTAGGAAAACAGAATCCCTCGGTAAATGCTGAAATGCTCTCACCACTGGTTACGGAATAACTCGCATGAGGACACTGGCTTAGGAATTAACTCCTCACTGGAATAGGGACAAGAACCTTGGAACTAACTAAGATAACTAAAACTGACTGACCGGAGAAACAGAAATCAAACTGGGAGCAAACAGAAAGCAAACAATGATCTGGCCATGATAGATGGAACTGAGCCCAAATAAGTGAAACTGGCAGGTGGATGACATGAGTGATAATAAGGGCCTGGAAAGAGTTAACCAGGTGAAAGGCATGAGTAATTATGGCCAGCTATTACAGCAGATCATGACATAATGTTCCTGTCAGTATATCTTTTTTTTCTGTTCCCCACTTTTTTTGTGTGTGGAAAAAAACATCACTAAACTGACTACATCTAAACGTTTACCCAACAGAAACAAGGAGCTTCAATAGAATTAGTAGCAGGTTATCTGAAATGTTTGATACTTTGCGGCAAATGTGTCGGAGCGTTAGTCGAAGCATCAAGATGCATTCCCAATTCATTAGAGATACATGACTTTGTACCCTAAGAGCATTGTTCATGAATATTTATCATGTCATGAAATATCAGGAAAATAATCTGGCTTACAAACAAAGTGTTCAGGGCTAAAAATGGTGTCATAATATTTAGTCAAAATTCTAATTGATGCTTCTCTCATTAGAGTACTGCATCTTGTATGCAGTCTGACTTTGTATAAAAACAAGCACACAATTTTCTGATTGTACTCATAAGTAGGCTACCGCAAAACTGATATGACCATATGGTAATTGATTTCACCCAATCGGAGACGTTTTTAGAATGTATCATCAATATCTATTCTTATCTAGGTTCTGCTACTGTTTTACATGAGGTGGTCAAAAGGAAAGGGTTTTGTTTTTTCTGTTCAGCTTTTTGCACTTTACCGCAGTTTGCTGATAGCAATTGAAATATATGTTCACAACCACATTGTTTGAGTGCTTCTGCAACTGTCTTTTCCAATCCCTCAGCATTATATGTCTAGTCGCAGGATTATGTAATCTTTGGTACTAAAAACTGCTAATGATATGAGAACAACTGATCCCGTACTGGAAAAAGCTATGAGGTTGGAATATTTTAAGAAAAAATATTAAAATGATGAGACAACAGTGTTGCTCACCATAGCAACATAAGGTGGTACAGAAAGAATAGGGAGTATTAGGGAATGTTTAAGTGGTTCTCACTGCCGTGGGGGAATGGGTGCCTGCAGTGTGCAATTCTGCTGACAGTTCAGGATCCTGTAATAAGTTGCTTCTCTTTTTGGCAGACACTGAGGAAGAGTACGGGATGGAGAGAGGGAAGAAAATGTCTCCAACTCTTCTCTTACCTACTAAAATTCACTCTTTGTTAATGGTCGTTTTCTCACATTGATGATTATGAGCAAACATTTACAGTAGGACCTGATGCATACAAAGTAAATGAAGTGATCAGCATGTGTCTAAACTAAGGGTCAGACTTGGAATATCTCTTATTCACTATTATTGACCTGATGGACCTGTAAGTAATTATATAACAGCCCAATAGAAAAAGGACTCATCACGTTTTCCGACAAAAAGCCTTCTAAGACTACAATAGTGTACAGAACCAAAAAGGCTTACCGTCTTGAAAAGGTTGAAGCTAATCTATTGGCTTTCTGTTTTCTTCAAGTTCTTTAAATATTTCCAACTATATTACACTTAATTTATTAGTATATTTTTTTCCTTTTTTTACATCTGAAGAAAGGTGGGGTCTCATGCAAGGAATGTTCTTGCCAACATATTCATTCTTAAAAAGTCTGTACCAGTGATTTAGCAGAAAATGTTGCATTTAGCATTTTTTCTCCTCATCCTTACCTTTCTTAGGTAGGAACGCATTTTACGAGTAATTCAGACGTGACTTATAAGTCTTGTGGAATCACTCAGCTGTTATCCAAACCTAGTTTTTCACAAAAACATTACATTGGTCATTCCTTAGAAGCAAATGTCTATTTTATTAGGCTATCTCATTATATTTTATTGAACTCTGGAATGAGAAATTACATTTTCATTCACTGATGACATCAGTCACTAAAACTGCAGCTGGAATCTCTATATCCAAGGAACACTGGTTGAATTTGTTGTTATTGTCATATTTTGAACATGTGACTCTGAATAGGCGCAAAATATGAGACAGTCTGAATATGAGAAAAAAGTTCATTGAAAAAGTGGAAATTAACAAGATTAGATTTCGGCTGGTCGGGATTCTGGTGAGCTCTGCTGGAAAAGATAGGGAGGATGGTGAATAAACTGAGCTTTGGGATTTTTGAGAATTTCTCTGGTATGAGAACATTCCAGGTGTCTCTCTGATTCTGATTTCAGGCGTGGGTTTCCAGGTCTTTAACTGGATGGCTTTCTGGAGGGAAATCACAGAGACGAGGTTAGGTTTAGGTCTCACAGAAAATAGGGCTTTCAAAGAGTAGGTCTGTACAACACAGAAGTGTAAACGAACTGACGCCCTCCTCCTGGTTACAGCTCCTTATGAAGGCTGTTAATTAGCTCTGATGGAATGCGCCTGCCCATCCAGCCCTGAAGAGGAGAGGGAGAAAGAAAATACAGACCTGCACCTAGACCGCAGAGTATGACCGTTATTATGTCAAAAAGAAAGAACAGTCAGTGAGCTCTATGTGAGATCAAGCTACTATTGAAATAACATCTGGAACAGAAAATAACATCTGGAACAGAAAATGGATAGAAAGTCCGGAATGAAGTTCAGCAACTTGCTGCTTGAAACTCCTCCAACTGTAACACTTGAATTCAGTCAATGGCAGCTCCTTGGCTTTGTTATTACTTACATAATTTGAAACGTTTGGATCTGTCTGAATTCGCCCATTTAGAATTTCGGCCTCAACATTTTTATGTTGATGCTGTATGAGTTATAAATGGAGGGATGATGGGATGACAGACAAGGTCTGGAGATTTACAGTACAGGTGTGCGGAAGTATGAAAAGCCAAGTTTGCAGATTTCTGTTGTGTTGGTTGATGACCAACTTATATTTTTACATTGGCCCCTTGATCTTATGTTATTATATCATGTTCTACTCACCCATATGATTTTTGTGTCATTTGGAGCTGTTCTGAAGATATTCCGTTTGTTCTTTATGGTACGCCAGTATTCATAACATGTAGGCGAATCACTGTCCCCCAGACATCCACGGTTATATATTTTATATTTATATTTTTTAAAAACAAAGTGGAGTGTGTCTGACATCAGCCGCAGTAGCGGAAGTCATACACACCCATTCATTCTTCCTGTCCGCTGAACTGCTGCAAGTTTTACTCACATGCCTGTAAGATGTCTAGTGCTACTACCACAGATGATCTCGCTCTCGAAATGGAGTTGAACGATTCAGATTAGCTAGCCGAACGAATAGAAGGGGTAGAGCGTAGCCGCCTGTGGCCCTGGCTGCCTGTCACAATTCCAGTCCGGCGCACGGATGACGTCATACACACTCCGCTTTGTTTAAAAAATATATGAATATGAAAAATATAACCGTGGATGTCTGGGGGACAGTGACATGTTATGAATGCTGGCGTACCATAACAAATAAATTATGAACTGTTTAGTTTGTGCCTTCAACTCGTTGCTCGAAGGAAGATGTTTATTGGATATAACAAAACCGAATAACTTCAGCACAGCTCCAAATGACACAAAACTCATATGGGTGTGTAGAATATGATGTAATAACATAAAATCAAGGGGCCAATGTAAAAAAAAAACGGTGTTCCCATTTAGGCATTTAAATCAAATGTGTCACCTATTGCCTTCATCATTAGTTTTCATTGACTTTTTCCGAATCAAACAATTTTTACTTTTATTGTTATTTTTATTTGAATTTTAATTATGTAACAGAGCAACCACATCATGTATAGATCTTGTGAATTATTTCAGTGCTTGGTTTTTACCGTTCCTTTAATTCTGCTGCACAGCTATCAGTCTGAAAACCATGATCTTCAGTCTTGGCCATATATGGCATTATTGAGGCAGTGATTATGCAGATTTACATTTCTCAGGAAGAGGCTCTCACTTACGCCCAGGTGGACTGCATCACATCTATGAGGATAGATTCTGATCATTTATTGAAATTAGAGTTTAACAAAGAATCTGTTCGTAAGAAACCACTGTAGTCGAAATAAGAAGTATGACAAATTTACGACAAGTTATTTACATACACCACCCACTAAGTCGAACCAGGTCTGGTGTCTTTCATTTCGACCATAGAAAATAGATACAGTATTCTATTAAAGGGAGGACAATTATTTTATTTAACAACTTTAAATAATTATTTTCCAGATTTAACAAAAAGGAAGTGAATGGAATAAAAAAAAATATCTGAAATCCACCCCATTTTTTTATTTTTTATCAGAACTCTGGCTGCAGCATTTTAGACCAGTTAAAAGATTTTAAGTCTAGTTTGAACTTTCTGATAGTAAGGAACTTACTATAATTAATAATCCAGTCTTCTTGAAAGAAAGACATGCCAGAAACCAATTTAATGAGTTTTTTTTCATGTGGGTGGAGGGGTTAGCATCACGCAGCTGAAGTTCCCCTATTTTCATTAAGCGACTTGGTGTGTAAATATGTGCATCTGGATTGCAGAGAGGTGAACTCTCCACGGCGCTGGTGGAAATCACTGCATACACCGAATTCGGTCTGAATGCAACATTAGGTTCTGTGGTGCTAATTTTTCAGGCTGATTGGATACAGCTGGCTCTGATTAACAAGGACTTATACAGGATTCAAAAGAAGCAGGTTCCCTCAGACAGATGACTGGCTATTAATGCTCTCCATGTGGTAATAAGCCATAGTGCTACCTCAGAGTTCCATTCATTCCAAGCATCAACCAAAACACCTGTAGCTATAAACGGTGTTCAAAAAAAGTTGTCTAGGGGATTAGTAGTTTTTTTGAGAACCATGATTTTTTCCTTTACTTCATTGCTATGTCATGATCTTGGCCCTGATGACTGGGTTGATTGTTTATTCCAATAACCTGCCTTGCTCCGCACAGTTTCTCATCAGTGTTCATCTTCGTCACCTGCTCCAGTCTCTAATTAACCTGCCTGCTTCCAGCTATCAGTACCAGATTATTCAAGCCTTCGGGGAGAGTCTTCTAGCAAGTCAAAGTGTTTTCTGATTGCCTGATCCTGACCCATTCTGTCTTTGGACCTCTAAAACTGCCTGTTCCCATTGTGATCCGTTTGCCTAAACTGTCTACGGATGCTTGCTGGATGACCCTGAAACTGCTTCCTGACAGCAACCTTGATTTCCCTCTGGTACCTCTTCGGATCTTTGATCTTTGACACCGACTCTGGCTTTGTCCTCTGGATTGTCCTGCCTTCTTTCAACTGCTTGGATCTGAGATGGAACCTGTAACAGCAGCCTCGGTATGTTGGTGCACTCTCTTTTGTTTTGTTTTACAATTTAACTCTGGTTTTGCGATGATACCTGGACCTCTTTCACCAGAGAAGAGCTCATGAACATCAGGGCAACATCACCAGAGGATTTATTCCCCACCTTTCTTCTCCCTATAAAAGCATGCTTAGTGTGAGGGATTGCCTTTGATACAATGAGTCGAAGCAATCAACTGGTTTTCCTTAGACAGAAAACTCTGAATCAATTTGACTGTATGATCTGGTGAACTGTAAAGTGCCTTGAGATGACATGTGTTGTGAATTGGTGCTATATAAACTGAATTAACTTGATTACTGCAAATTCTGGACAAATACAAGGAAACATTTACTTCATACTTAAATGTACCCACAAGAATTGTGAGAAAAAAAATATCCAAAGATCTACTTTTTCATCTGGGTCTTTATTCAAAAATAAACAATATGCATATAAGTATTTGCTTTAGATATAATTTAGGCATTCCTTCTGGTAGAAATTAAAGAAGGTTTAGCATCACCTCTTGTGAGCTGGAAGAAACAAAATCTTCATGGTTAGACAAAGGGATTTTTTTTACGCTTGGCAGAGGATGATCTGTCCCATATATTTTATTAAGCAGCGAGAGCAGGAAGAGCCATACTGCTGAGAGCAAACGTCAGAGTGGAGCGTAAAGCACAGACACTGAGCTAGAAGCATATCTGCACAAGCACATCTGGAAGAGCAGAGGTTGTCAGAGTTCACACCTGATTATTATTATCTGGCTTATTTTCACCCCTGCCACTGCTGCCACACTCCATCTGTGTTCATGCAGAACATGCACCGCTGCATGTCAGGAGGCTGGGATGACCAAATAGAAGGCAGCAGCACAGCTGATACTGCTTAGTTTTTCTAACATATTACAGCATAATGGTGCATTTTAAACGTTTGACAGTAGCCTAGTAAACTAGCCCCACCTGCCAGTGGCCAAAAGAATTTTTGCCTGCGAGTAGTCTAGCCTCGATCAATGCCCAAGGCCATAGAACTGGCATGCCAATCACAACGCAGAGATGTGTGTTGAATTTCTGGATGCAAAGCGGGCGGGTTTAGAGGGCTTGATGACAAAGCTGTGCGAGAGAAAGCACAACAAGGAAGATGGCAACAACTATTGAACAGTTCTCCTTTGACTCAGCTTTATAATCAGTTTTGGAAGGATTAGACTTGGGGTTTTCATTGAAGCGTGAGCAGGAAGAGGCTCTACGCTCATTAATTTCTAAGAAGGACGTATTTGCCGTTTTACCGACAGGCTGTTTGTTTACACTTCCCCACCAGCTTTCTGTCACGCTTACTACGTCACAGTCAGTTGCGCTCATTGGTCAGAGTGCTGGCCAATAGGCACAGACATGGTTTGAAAAACAATGTGTTGTTCTCATCAACAATTTTCTGATGTCTCATTCATCGGGGCCAGACTTAGTTACATATTTAATCTCACATTTAGTCTGGTATCTCAGGCTAATCTGACAGACCACCAGCTAACATATTTATTCAGTCAACAAGTTTTCATCATTAAAGATCCATGTTTAGCTCATCAGTTTTTGTTATTGTCATGAAAAAAAGGACCTTCAATGGAAAACATGTCTCAGACTCACAGCTCATCACCACTGGTTCCCCCCAGGGCTGTTTTATTTCTCCTTTGCTGGACCTCCAGTCATCAGTCTGTCAAGCTTCTGAAGTTCATAGAAGACAACACTGCCATCTGACTTATCTCTGATAGTGAAGAGTCCGCCTACAGGTGGGTGGTTGTCTATCTGGCGTCCTGGTGCAGGGAGAACAACCTGGAGCTCAAAGTCCTTCCATTTAGTGGGGACTATCAACTCACAGGACCCAAAGTGGGAGCTGAACATCAAGTCCCTCACCAAGAACATCCAGGATGTATTTCCTGCGGCAGCTGAAAAAATTCACCCTGCCAAGGACAGTGATGGTGCACTTCTTCTACTCCATCATTGAGTCCATCCTCAACTCCTTTATCATCATCTGGAACGCTGCTGCCACCGCCAAGGACAAGGGCAGACTGCAGCGTGTCATCCGGTCTGCACAGAAGGTGATTGGCTGCAATTTTCCATCTCTCTAGGATCTGTATGCCTCCAGGACTTTGAGGCATGCAGGGAAGATTGTGACTGATCCCTCACACCTTAGCTACAAAGTATTTTAGACACTTCCATCTGGCAGGAGGCTGCGGTCCATCAGGATCAAGACCTCACGCCACAAGAACAGTTTCTTCCCATCCACTACCAGCCTTAACAACAAGGCCCAGAGACCTCTGTAACATTGACACTGCCTCTCTCCCTCTCTTGTTAAAAACAAACAAACTACACCAACGTAGCATCTCCAGACCTCCTGTGTTACATTAACGCACAGTCTGCTGTAAATGTAGTATGTAGCTACACACTATATATTGTATATAGTATGTTTTATATTGTATATAGCTATAGATTCTGTATTCTGCATATATATCTAATTATAATAAAAGATCATTACTTAGTGTTACAATACTCATTATGGCCTAATAATAATCGAACTTTGTTAATCTCACACTAGAGAAATTCACTCTCTGCATTTGATCCATCCCCTTGGGGAGCAGTTGGCTGCCACTGTGCGGCACCCAGGGAGCAGTGTGGGGATAAGGGTATTGCTCAGGCACCTGTTAGCCCTGCTTTCATCAACGGTTATTTGAGTTCACTCAAAAATGTAATTTAGTTTCTGATATTAGAAATACTTGAATACATTTTTCTGTCATATGACAAATTCACACTGTGTACCCATTTCAATGTACACTGACAAATGTACATTGAATAAAGCTCCTCGAGAATACTTCACACTTATCCTAATTATTTGAAAATGCAAGGCTCTCTGTAAAAATCTAAAAATCAAAAGCACAATTTACACAATTAATGTGAATGAAAATCTGCAACTCCGAGACCAGTGCCTTTGATATTGAAATATTGCTCCAAATAGTTTTACTTAGCTAAGTCCCTATGGTGAAAGTGAGTACAATGTCCTTATCAACAACACAAAAGAAATATATGAGGGGACAAATGCAGCAGCAAGGGCCCAAAATGAATGACTGCCACAAATCCACTAAGCAGTGTCCCTTAAGTTGCTTTTATTATTGCTGCAGTACAGTACCTACTTCAGTTAAAACCAACAAAACAGAAATGAATGGCTCTCAATTAAAAATATTGAACATATTATAAATCACAACAGATTCTAACATCTAACAACTTTTGTTTGATAAGGTACACTAATATAAACTATCAGAATAATCAACATACGTAAAGAAAAATGCTTTGTAAATATGCGGCACTGTAGATTGTCGTGGAAGTTCAGGTTAGCGGCAGTTTACGGTAATTTGCAGGCTTCGCCGAAAACTCCCGTAAATTGTCAGATATTGACGTGGATTTTCTTAGGCAGTGTTCCCCCCATGGAATTCTAGGGGAGGCTTTAACATGTAAATGAAAATGCTGTGAGCTATACAAATGCAAATCAGGGTTGCAGGGGGAGTTTTACCCCAAGTGACATTTTTATAAAAGGTAAGAAAATCTCTGATACAAAGAGATCAGGCTCAGTATAGCCTCTTACATTTTAGCTTGAATTGATTTATTTAATTAAAGTATAGAGACCAAAACAGATCTTTAGCTGACAGAGCAATACATTTAGAGCAGTAATTATTAAAAAAAAATTGCATTTAAGAGAAAAAATAAAATGTTGTCTGTCAATATGCTCAATTCACAATTACTTAAGTGGAAAAGTTTAAAGAAATGAGTCTGAGATGATTCACTTTATAACATGGCGCATTATCCTGCTGGAAGTAGCCATCAGAAGATTGGTACACTGTGGTAATAAGGACATAAGGTCAGCAACAATGCTAAGGTAGGCTGCCTCATTTATTTCATGCTAAATTGGTATTAAGTGGCGCCAAAGTGTGGCAATAAATATCCCCCAAATAGATGGTACAAATAGATAAGGCTCAGTATGGCCTAATTATAGACTCTTACATTTTAGCTTGAATTGATTTATTTAATTAAAGTACGCTAGATTACTGTGTATGCAAATGTTATGTAAAAAAAATACACAAAATAATTTATTTCAAAAATTAGTTTTAATCAGAATCAGTTGGTAAAATGTGCATTCCATGCAAACAACATTAGAATCAGAATGAGGGGTCTGCAGAGATCATAGGCTCCTAGAGCTCAACTACTGTGCATAGTTGCATGACTACCGTGACTTTTTCTTTGGTCTTACTTAAATGCACAGAGGATGTATTAACCACACATCTTCTAGCAATGCGCTCAACTGGCAGAAGCAAACAATTTATAGGTGCATTACCGCCACCTTCCAGAATGGAGTGATGCGAGCTGTTCTTCTTCTTCTTGTCGAGTTTTATGGCGGTTGGCAACAAACTGTTAGTAGCATTACCGCCACTTACTGGTATGGAGTGTGGTTCGTGATGGTTTAAATATTTATCCTGATATATATACATATACTCTACCCTAACTTCTTTTAAACATACATTCACACATTTACACTTAAAAATATATACATATTTGTTCACAGCTTTGTATATCATTCCTTCACTCACAAACACACTTACTATAATTAAATTCTATGAAATAATTTTGTTTTCTTTAGAAATCGAATAATTATTTGTATGTGTTTACTCCCTAAATTTTTCCTCAGTATATCTAATAAATTAACCTTCTCCTTAATGTCTTCAAACTCTCCCCATATATCTTCTCTTTTTCATATTTATGACATTCTAATATAACATGTTCTATGGTTTCATATTTATCACAGAAATCACATTTGCCCGTTTTATGTTTTTGTATTTTAAAAAGTGTATAATTAAGTCCTGTATGAACAAATCTTAACCTTGTTATCACTCTTTCCTCCTTTCTATTTCTTCTTCCATTTCTTCTTTCTCCTACCATCTTCTGAATTTTATAAAACCATCTTCCTGTTTTATCTTCATCCCACCTTTTTTGCCAAACTTCCATTAGTTTCTCTTTAATGATACTTTTTCCTTCTGATTTACTTATTTTAACTATAAAACTAATACAATGTTTAATTGCCCTTTTTGCCATTTTATCTGCCCTCTGCCCCATGTTTCATATTCTGAACAGTGTATGATATATTTCTAATAAAATGTCCATCCTACTATCGGTTTGGTTATTTTTTAAACTTAACAATGCAGAGCTTGAATCTGAACATATTATTGTTTTTAATGGTTTTATGTCTTCTACCCATTGTAAAGCTAATAATATTGCCAACATTTCTCCTGTGTATACTGATAATCCATCTGTAATTCGTTTTCCTATTTTTATATTGAATTCTGGTACTACAAATGCTATTCCTAGTTTCTCAGTTATTTTTGATGCATCAGTATAAATTTGAACATATTGATAATATTTATCTAAATGTAATTGCACTGAACATCTATCTACAGCACTTCATTTATCTTGTTTCTTTTCCATTATTGACATATCTACTGTTGCTTCTGGTAGAATCCAGGGAGGTATAATTGATACTGGTGTTGTTTGACTCATTTCTAAACTATTCATTTTAAATTTTTTCATTTCATTTTCAATTGTCCATCCAGACGCGAGCTGGTCTCGCGAGTCCTTCCATATAACAATGACGTCGTATGTGATTGGAGGAGCCTGATGAGCCTTCGACTCCTCGTCCAATCACGTGTGAGCTTTTGTGCACTACTACTACTCGCGAGACCAGCATACAGAAGAACTTCATCTCCAGTTCCTTTGTTTGGATTTTGCTGGTACGTGAACAATGGCTGCACGACGTCTCGCGTTCAACTCGCCTTCAACTGCTCTTGGTCGCGATCCACAACTTTCAGCCAGTCCGCAGACTGACGAGAAGAAACTGCTGATTGCTATCAGTGGACTGTCTCGTCAACTTGCCCAGCATACTGCCGACATGAATGAGCGGCTCACTCATTTGGAGAATTCGCTCCAGGTTGCTGTCCATAGAGGATTAGATGGCGGCTCTGCAGTCGAACATCTGTGCGGGAGAGACGAACTCGAGGAAGAGAAGACGGGTGCACAACCCCACGCTAGTGGTAAATATATGTTTGATTACTGCTAGCTATGCTAAAAGCAGCCTAGCTTAGCTAGGTGAGCTAAAGACAACCTAGCCTAGCTAGGTAAGCTAAAAGCAGCCTAGCCTAAAGCTACGGCTAATAGTAGCCTTGCAAGAACAAGCTTTATTAAAGTGTATTTTTGTGATTCACAGGAAGCAGTACGCCGTCTTCACAACTCGGAGACAAATTGCAGGCGCTATGAACCGGAGCAAGGGTAAGATTTAAAGAATATGCTTTCATTCTGCGGTAAAATGAAATAGATACGCATAGATACCAATCATAGCTGTACATTTTGTTTTCACAGACTAATCTCGCCTCACAATGAGGCGGTGACCTATTTGCTCGGAGCCATATCAGCAAGTCCAGATTTGCACGATGTTGATAAAGATGACATTGTGTGTAAGTGACTTGTTTTAATGTTTTCTCCTTCCTTGTTACTGTGACTTGCGTTTGATTTTTTATTCATACCACTCTCATTTAATTGTTTTCCAGCTGCCTGTAAGACGTATTTTGAGACGGTACGCAGGAACTTCAGATATACGCTGCCAGCGAACACGTTGCGTGCGGAAGCTGCCAAGCAATCTGCTCGGAGTCGAGTTAGAAGAAAGAGGGTAAGACTTTATTTGGTGACTATTTTTCAGGTGCATTGATAGATGTGTTGTGTACGCAGTGCATCCCATCGCATAGTGCTGATTCATTGTTTTTTTTTTACAGCTGCTGAAAGCGAGGCAGAGTGTGCTAGCTGATGAGGAAGTGGAACTCTGGAAGTCTGTCACCGTCGACATCATGTCTGACAAAGAAGATGGCGTCGTTGGCGGTGTCTCTGGATGGATTGTACGGTCGCCGCCATTTCGTAGGCCGGATCTCTCTGAACTCTGTGTTAAGCTGCAGTCCCGGTTAGAAGCGATGCCGAAGTACAGAGCCACGCACACAAGGCGTCTGCACATCGGACCTGCCTCGGAGGGAATGCTGCCAGTTACCTCCAACCCCGAGGAGGCAAACGGACCGTTCACGGAGTTGTAATTTTTGGATACGCATGTGCTTGGATACGCGTTGTATATAGTTGTGTGTGTTTTAATAAAGCTCTTTCTTTGCATAAACAGCTTCCTGGCAAATTTTCATTTCCTGTATAAATTAATTCATGTCCTTGATGGTAGCCTAATGTGTAGTAGTGTAGCATAACATAAATACACAGCATATGAATAAATAAATATATGAATGAATAAATATATGAATAAAAAATATATGAATAAATAAATATATATATATATATATATATGTAAATATATATATTTATGTAAATATATATATATATATATATATATATTTATGTAAATATATATATATATGCCAACCAATCACAAGCGACATTACTTGTTTAGTAATGTCGCTTGTGATTGGACATTAACAAACCAAAAGATTGCACTGAACCAAAAAGTTCAGTTCTGAGTATTGCACTGAACCAAAAGAAGTGGTTCAGTGCAATACTCAGTAAGAAAATTCAAGCCTGGCGTGGCCACGTGTGGTTTTGCTGCCAATCACGAGCGATTTTACTTGTTTGAGAATAGTGGTTTCAGCCAATACTGAGTAGGTTATTCAAGCCAGACCTGGCCAGCCGCGCGGGTTTGCTGCATTCATATGCTAATTAGGGCCATTAGTACAGCTGATCGCTCTCCACATACATCAGAGTCCGTTCCCGACAATTTGTGGCACTGACAAACGGGGACAAGCGCGGGTTGCAAATTGTCGGAAACTGACGAAAATCAGGGAGATCTGCGGGAGTTTACGGGGACGAAAATCTCACTTTTCATGCAGTGTGGCAAATACAAAGTGTATTCAAGTCTCAAATTGTCTCCAGGAATTTCTATGCACTCTTAACTTGATGTTTTCTGTAGCCTTTAAATCTGTTTCAAACCAGGTGATGGACTGGCATTATTGCCTTGCTAAAGTATAAAATAGCCCTCCTTTTATGTTTTCATTCTTTCAAATATGACTAAGTAGATTTTTCTATACCTCTTTTATCATCATGCGATAAATTAAATATATGGTCCCAACAGCATATCTATTGCATTTTTAGTATAGTGTTTTGTACTGTGGCCTTACAGGTGCAAATGCAAACACAAAAAATGTCCAAAACAAAATGCAGCAAAGTTAAAACAAAACGGTGCAATCGCAGAAAATAAATGGTACAAATGATGAAAACAGCAGCAACTTGCTCTACTAATTGTAAGTACTGCAGACGACTAGATGTATTTGAACAAAGAATAATATGTTACTATACATAACTTTGTTGTCATTCTGGAATTATGTGACATTATGTGTTTGAATATTATATTAAAGACAAAAAAAACATCTTCTTTCTTTCTTTTTTTGTTAAAGCTTGACTTCCTGTTTGCATGGAGGGCCTGGTCCAATAATGGTTCATTCTTTGTTCCTCTCCCTCTAGCAATTTGGAGCACTTCTATTATGTGGAGCGAGTTTGCTGTTGGTTTTACTAAATGTATCATTTTCTTTCTGTGATTGCTGAAATTTGCTTTTTCTTTCAGCATTTTGTTTATTGTTGGAGTATTTTGTGGTTGCATTTTTTGTTCGCTTTTGTTTTATTCATTGTAGTTTTTTTCCTTCTATTTTTAATGATTACAACATTTTTTGTTTGTTGTGTTTTTCTATTACATTTTTTTTCCTAACATGTTTTGGAATTCGCATCACACATGTTTTTCAAGCTTGTTTTGTTGCATCCTACGTGTTTGCACTTTTAGGCAACTGTAGTTTTGGGTTGACATGCAATGCCATTTCTCCTTGAAACATGATGTGTGAGATGACATCTAAACTGTTCAGCTACGTTCTCATCTGTCAAGCATACATATTTTTTGGTATTTCAGTGGCTTGCCAACATGTCTGGCAAACTTCAAATTAGCCTTAATATGCCTTTTCCCAAGAAGTGGAGTTCTGTAGACTTGAGTTTTGATCTTGCATAGAGGCCAATTGAGTCTGTTATTTAATGTTTTCTTTTAAAAAGGCAATACCTGGTATTTTTGTATGTATCTATCTATCTAAAGCTTCTTAAAAAGGATTGTTAGGTGATGGACAACTCTTCTTATGGGCTATTTTCATTATATTTCTCATAAAACATTTTTTTCCAGCCACCAGTGCCAATTTATTCAGGCTGTTCAGTGAGAGTAACTCTAGCATTCTGATTATTGTTCTGATTATCTTATTGTGACCTGTTTATGTTTGTGGATCCCGAGTTTTGCTTTGCCCCTGTGTGCTCTGTTAGTCTGAAGTGTTCTGGACTGATTCAAGGATTCTACCAGCTTACCAAAGTGTTCTTCTGACCATGGCTTGGATCCCCATTTGGTACCTCCTTGGCTCTCTGATCTTCTGGTCTGTAAACTTGGTTCTGCTTTGACTTCGGCTCTGGATATTTCCTTCTAGGCACTGTTGTTTCTTGGCGTTGGCTGGCGTCAGCTCTGCTCATCACTCGGAGCTCTGAGGACAGCACCCACAGCAAGTTGTGGACAGTTCCCCCTTCGGATTCATCTCCTTCCTCTGGGACCGGACTGAACACTGAACCAGGTCAGTGACTTTTGCTCTTAGTCATTATCAGCCCTTCATTTCTGAGTCACTGACCTGCGTTTCTATTCCTACAGATGATCCAGTGTATCCGCCCCAGCAGATGAGCAGTCAATTGATGTCAATTCGGGGATTTTTCTTATTTGATTCTGGCCTGTACTTTTGTCATGCCCTGAAATTGACACACAGACCAGCCCATTGGTTCACTGCCCAAGAACATGAATAGAGGTAGATGTAAGACACCAGTTTAGCTTTTAAGCCTACTGTTGGGTTTACTTTTACAATAATTACAAAGCAGGCAGTTTCTCTTTTGAAAATGAACCAGAACCATGGGTGTAAATGCAGTGTTCCAGGCTGCATGGAGAAAGGGGAAAATTTTCAGTCTTCCCAAGGATCCGAAGACTCGACAGGCATGGATTAGTTTTGTCTATCAGATGATTCCTGCAAAGTTTGATGCTCAGCTGTTCATTTGCTATAAGCATTTTACCGAATACATCCGAACAAATCTTGGACAGTTCAAAGGAGGATTTGCTAAACTTCTTTTACTGAAACGAGCTGCTGTTCCAACCGTAAGGCCATCACAGTGAGTGAGTGCTTGTTGCTATGATTCGTATTTGCTCCGCAGCTTTGCTCATTGTAAACCAGCTCATCTTAATATTTATGAGCAGAAAGTTAATTTCTCCGTTGTGAGACAAAAAAGGATTTACATTTTTGTTTCAGCTTTTTTTTTTACCACAGTTCTATAGCGAAATGTGTAGCAATATATATATATATATATATATATATATATATATATATATATATATATATATATATATATATATATATATAATGCATATATATATATAATGTATATATAATATATATATATATGTATTAACTGATTTATTTGCATTTCTAAGTAAGTATAGATAATTGAAGTTGCTACCAATATTTGCAAGTTTTATGTCAACAGTTCTATTTTATTTATTTCTTATGTGGCTTTGTTCATTTGGAAAATGTTTATCTTTTCTTTTGTACCCTGAATAATTCAGATGAGCCCCTTACCAATAAAACAAGCACAGTGCCTCTATGAAAGATATCTGAGGCCGGAGGGTGGCTACAGCCCCATTGATTCTCATTGCAGAGTTTCATTAATGCTCTAGCTCCAATCAAAGGTCTTCCTCTGTATCAGACTCACTTCATCTCCAAGAGCCTACTCTCACTCAAAGGCATGTTGCTCGGACAGCTGATTGATCTGTACTTACTAGTTTCCTGTGCCTTTTCCCTTTCTTTCCTTACCCTAAGAAGAAAAAGACATAGAATGGGAAGATGTTTTTTTTTTTTTTTTTACTAAAGCTGCTATTATGTTTGATTCTATCCTTAACACTGGTGTGTGTTTGTGTGAAAAGCAGTTTCTATTCCTTTAATATGTTATTGAACAACTCTTGCCCATATCAATCTGTGTTGACAAATGAGTTAAAGTCTTCAATAGATATGTATTCTCCTTATTTTGCAGGTTGTATGAATTAGATATATATGCTGACCTATGGAATTTTGTGCATATGAGTGTCTCAGGTCTCGACCTGACTGATGTGTTTGTCTCCCTTTGTTGTTTCTATTCTCTGCTTCATAGTGTTGTTTGGATACCATGAACTTGCTGAAGATAGGAATAAATGGGTCTGGTAGAAGACATCCATTATAAGCTGACACAAAACCATTATCAAAGAAAAACTGGGGTGTGTGTGTGTGTGTACTGTGTTTTTTTTTTTTTTTTCTCGTACAGGATATATATATATATTTATGTTATCTTCTGTTGCCAGGGAATGTGGTTGGCATGTTGCTGTCCTGTAAGGCCCCCATTGCATGCAACAACCGTGGACAACTAGGATGGTTTTAATAGTTTAATGGCTAAGAACATGTATGCATATTTCTTTGGGAGTTTGAGAAAGGGATCCAGACGGCACTTATAAGGTAACTATAAACAAAGAGTTGAGGAGTTTGGGAACTGATGATGATGATGATAGTTTATCAAGGGCAGAACAGGGGGTAATGGGCTCCGCACTTAGAGGAGACATGAGATGTTCTTAGGAGAGGGAGCAGTTCAGACCCCAACCTGACAAAAAAATAAAATACAGTCTCAATCACGCCTTCCCACCCTACTGTAGTGCCCTCACTCACAACACACAGTTTTGTGAAGAGGGAAAAAAAAAGTGGATGCACATTCAAACATAACACCCACATCCAATAATCTAAGGACCCAGGGACACCGGTGGTTGGTCCCGGGATTACCAGATGACCCAGTAAGTGAACTTAAAATCCGGATGGGGGGGAGGAGGTTGTGTCACCACCACACTAACCCATGTAGTTCCTGCTTCGGGCCCGACCCCCCACCCCTCACCAAGACCAGACAACCCCTAGCAAAAGCCCACATGCCCTGCAGAGGCCAACCAACCAGTACAGGGATGGGGAGAAAAGGACTGGGGTGCTTACTGCACTCCCAGTGAGCCAGCTCCCCCACTGACTCGGATAGGCACCCCCGTTCCCCGAGAGCCCCTCGGAGAGGGGGGGCCCACAAGTCGCACCACCATAACCCAGGGACAGGCGGCATGACCCACGAGCCTGCTGGCCACCAGGACCGACACCGCCACCCACCCCATCCTGTCCGTCCCAAGAGAAAAAAAAAAAAAAAAAAACGGGCTGGCCAGCCCGTACGTACCATGCAGAACCCCCACCTCAGAAGAAGCCCGCACCAGGGGAGGGCATGGACCAGCACTAAGACAGGGAGCCAGACACGAAGGCCTTCAAACATCCACCACCCCACCCCCCACCGCAAATGTAATCCCCCCTTACATAAACATTCAAACCACACAAACGACAATAGACATCCAGGCTGGGATCATTCCCACTCCCCCTTCCTCCCCTTCCCCCACTATCAGAGTGCAAACCCCTGAATGGGTAAGTATCTGTATAAGATGTTAATGTCCACGCCCCCCCACCAGCTCAACAGGCCCAGAGGCCTCCCAGCACACCAGAGGCGCCGGTAAGGCTGGACAGACCCCAAGCAGCATACCCCACAGAACCCCGAACCCCCAATGCCCTACTGGGAGACCCGCCCGAGGGCAATGCACCCCAGGGACCCCAGACCCACCCAGAGGCAGCACAGCTACCAGGCCAGTAACCCACGTCCGCCACCACGGAACCCCCAAAGAGCACAGCAAGCGCTGTAGGACACCTAGATGTTTTGTTCAAAGCTGACTGATAAATCCTCCTCCCATTTCATAATAGGAAGGGATATTGTATCATCCAGTTTGGTCAGTTTCCTGTATAATTTACACAGTAATTTGGGGGGTTTAACTCTAGGAACCCTAATATATTAGTTGGAAACCTCCATTAGTATGCTTAAATTTGTTTCTAATTATAGATTTAATTTGTTTATATTCTAAGAAATTATTTTTGTTAATGCCATATTAAAAATTGAATCTAGAAAATGTGATAAACTCTGTTCTTTCAAATAAATGATCCAGATATGTAATACCTTTATTCTTCCAGTACGGAAAGTTTATCATATTATTGTTATATACGTAGAATATCAGGAATATTCCAGATGGTTGTACAACTGCACGGGATAAGTGATGACTTTTTCATTTTAAGAAATTCCCACCATGCTGTCAGGAAGGAGCTGATGTTAATATTTTTAAAACATGAATGCTGCTTGATATTAGAACTAATAAACGGCAAATCTGATATTATGATATTACTGCATATTTCCTGTTCTGTGTCTATCCAGGGCTCATCTAAGGGATTATGCTTTATCCATTTAGATATGTATTGTAGTCTATTTGCTAAGTAGTAGTTTTCGAAGTTAGGTAAATCTAGTCCCCCTCGGTCTTCAGTTTTCTGTGGTGTCTTTAAGCTGATACGAGGGGGTTTATCTTTCCAAAGATATTTAGAGATGGAAGAATGTATAGTCAATTCTAGGTAAGACCATCATTTTAATTAGCCTATCCTACCCATAAGGGAGATCGGAAGCGATTTCCATCTTTCTAGGTCCTCTTCTATCTTTTTTAAAAAGCAGGATGTGGTTAAGTTTTGGTAAATCAGCTAATTTAGATGACACAGTGATTCCCAAATATTTTTTATATCCTGATTGCAATTGTAAACCAAAGTGATTCTGTAGAGAGCAAATAATTGGTAGTATTATAGAGTTAGACCAATTTATAGAGTAATCTGAGACTTTTGAGAAAGATTCTGTCATGATGGGATAAGATGTCTAACCCATATGCAGAAACACACGGAGGTTTGGAGAAAGTTCAGAAGGTTTATTGACAAAAGTGTAAATAAAATGTGAACAGGAACTGAGGTGGTAGACTGGTCACGGCAGGATCTCCACTGCTAGAGGTGGAACTGATCAGCTGGTGGGGGGAACCCTGTGAGTCCAGAGACCTATCGGCAGGCAGTGGGCTGAGGACTGAGGGCTAGACTGAGACGGAGACAGAATGCAGGCTGGCAGGTTTCTGGCTGAGAGAAGGGATTTAGATCTCCAGAGGGGGAACCTTGAGAGTCCAGAGGCTTTTCGGCAGGCTGAGGGCTGAGGGCTGAAGCAGAGACTGAGGCTGAGTGCAGGCAGACGGATTTCCAGACAGAGTTCTCTCTCTTTGTTTTCTCTGAGAGCGGACAGGCAGATTCCAGGCAGAATCAATCCTCCAGGGTTTCACTGAGAGCAGACAGGAGGATTCCAGAGATAGACTTTTCTCCAGGTTTTCAGATAGTCAGGCAGGATAAATCTGTGAGACAGAAAAAGACTGGATCAGGCAGGTTCACAAAAATCTTAGGTACAGATAAGCAGGCTGGCTTAGGCTTTGCTAACCATTACTGGCAAACACTGGCACTGGAGTGTAGGTCTCCGCCTCCTTAAGTAGGGAGCCTCCTGATGAGCAGATAGAGGACAGGTGGTGCAGGTGAGCACAAGACCTCAGGAAGGGATCCTAGGCGCCCTCTGGTGGGCAAGCCTCCAGATGCCAACAGATTCTACTAATCTAATTACTTGAGAGAGGCAAGTGTTTGAGTGCCAATTTTATGCTCTATTTTCATGCCTTTTATACCTTTACCAACATTAGTTTGTCTGATTGTAGCAGCCAGAGGCTCAATAAAAATGACAAAAAGTGAGGGGAAGAGCGGGCATCCCTGCCTAGTGCCCTTCTGGAGACAAAAGCTGGAAGATGTTTGATTATTCGTCCTGACACAGGCTGTTGGGAAGCTGTATAAAATTTTTAACCAATTTATAAAGGAATTGCCGAAACCATGTTTACTCTATCAAATGCTTTTTCTGCATCTTAAGACAATACGTAGGATTTTATATTTTTATTGTAGGAATAATCTATTAAATTAAGCAATCTGCGTGTGTCAGTGGCTGACTGCCTTCTTTTAATGAAACCAGTTTGATCAGGGTGGATTATGAGAGAAGTGACTTTATGTAATCATTTTGCTAAAGCTTTACAGATTATTTTATTATCCAAAGTCTCTATTAGTTCTATAAGATTATTAAGTCTTTCCTGGTAAATGTCTGCTCCTGGGCGATGGACTTCCCCTCAGTATAAGTGCTTGACATCATGTTGATAACCTTCGGTCTCACTCCCAGGAGCATCGCTCTGACAGCTATTACACACTATTGAACTAGCTTAACTGTTCATAGAGCAAGCTAACAACTTGGTTGCTAAATAATACTCAATAATCGCTTTGCCTTATTTTGAGTCCTTTTTCTTTTCTACCACTGGTCTGCCACCAAACACCAGCAGTTTTAACTAGACACCAAACTAGCTGCATTTTAACTTAAGGAGCTTACAAAGAAGCTTGAACTTGTATTCACCATGGACAAGGTCAAGCCAACTGCTACAGTACAATCTGCACACCTGGCAACCTCATCGCTGGAGCAGATACCTATTCTGTCTGTGCTTTGTGGGCTGCAACATGCCTGAATGCTGTGAATACTGCGCATGGCTCACTCTCAAATCTCAGCACTGCAGATGTCAGAGGTGTAAAAGGTGATGGATGTAACCAATTCCTCACCATTGTGCTCTTTGTGACCAGAGGGAGATCCCCTATTTATCAGACCTCGTTGAGGAGACCAGTTTAATGCTGTCGCACTTCTAACTGACCTGTAGGAAGATGAGGCCACCGCGTAAATTTTTGTCACTTTCAAGGTGCAGAATCTGACTCAGTGGTGGAATCTCTTCATCTTTGATCTGACAACTTTGAGCATTACTGCTAGCCTTTTTTTCATCCCTACAACTGCAAAGCCAGCAGATGTGGGTGACTCTGCAATGGCTCTCCAAACCCAGCTGCAGTGTACTTGTATGATGTCTGTAGAAGAGCAATTGCAAAGCTGGGCATTGAATGGCCTGAAACCCTCACCAAGACCACCACATCTGAGGGAAGAAGGCTACCCAAAGTAAAAAAATTCCATTAGGATGCTGCTGACTGTTTTTCCTGAGTGCCATGACGAAACGATCTTGTCTCAGACCTTTCCTCTTGCCACCAATTACCCCATCTTGGGAGGTTCAGCGCTGGAGTGGATTGGCTTGGAGGTAGGCAGATTCTCATGTCGGCATACTGTAGAACCGCTGCTGGCTTCTCACCTCCACCATCACAGAAATAAACAGTTACAGCATCAGGACTAGAGGTGAGTATTGGCATGAGTGTTGCGATTTGATACATGTTGCGATACTTGGGTCACGATACGATATTATCACGATATTGCAGTATCACTATATATTGCCATATTTTCCCCAGCTATCAAAATCAAATGATGAGAAAATAAACAGCAAGTGCTGTATATTTTCTTTAGAAAATATTGATTAGGTATTATTATCCATGTTGTTTGGGGTTTTCTTCCACTGTGACTGCCTCAAATACAGATTTGGTGCTGCACGCACAGTAAAAGGGCTCCACAGCTATGGAGAGATATTTGTGCCATCGGTTTGAGCGCGCAGGAACCAATCCGAGCGCGCAGTGAGACAACACGCGCGCGCGCAAAAACGGTCTGGCGCGCGCTCAACTCTGAAAAACCCTCTCAACACACTGTTCTCGCGCTCAGTTTCATCTCTGCACGTGCTCGAATCTGTCTCTGCTCGCGCTCGACCTTCTCTCTCCGCGCTCAACACCAGCTGCGCGCTCGGCTGTTTCTCCGCTCGCTCGACTCTCTGCGCTGACAACTTCAGCAATGTATGTAAATAAACCATACCATCAGCCAATCACGCTCAGCTTCATATCATCAAATGAAAGCATTAGTTCCTCCTCCTTCTACTTCTTCTTTTCTATCATGGCGGATCGCAAGCAACTTTAAGGTGCATACCGCCACCTACTGTTCATACCATTAGCCAATCACGTTCAGCTTCTTTTCATCCAATGAAGGCATTCGTTTCAAATACTACATCCGTTTAAATGAAAAACTGCCCGAGAGTAGGATTGGCGGCATTAAATAATAAAAAGGTAAGGTTTAGCAAAACTTCATATAAGATTAAATAAAGTATTTGATTTTATACCCTTACAATATTAACTGTATGCATATGCTTGCCATTTTGCAATAGTGTAAATTTCTCAAGCCACTATGCTCATGCTTTATAACAGACTAAACCATTGTACCTTGGATGGGCAACTCACTGCAGTTCAACAATGTTGTCTACATCACAGTCACATGTACGTATGTTTAAAATATTTTCTGTAGCTTTAATAGATCTGATTTTCCTCATGTGGCTGTTATCAGTTTCTGGACTTATTTGTATGTTTCATGGTATTGAAATTAAATTAATTCTGCTTTATCAAAAGTCCATTTAGTTATATTATTTCTTTCTCTGACCATCAGGATACACTAAGACATCAGCTCATGGAAAGACTTCGCACAAGACTGCAGTCTGCTTTAAACCAGCAGCCACTCAATTTAGATTATTTACAGTTTCTCACTCGTCATGAGTTAATCATGTTTGCCTCTTTCTCTGAGCAAATTGGCGGGGTGTCAGATATTTTAGAAGCCCTCCAGCACCTTTATGATCTAGTTCAGTCGGAAATGAATGCAAATGCAATGAGACGAGTGGATTATGAAACATAATTAAGTCCAGTTTCCTTTCGTCAAAGAATTGTACTGGGGAAAGAAACGCTGGAGAGACTGTTAGACACACACCTACCAGTTGAATGCATTGCTAAATGCCTTGGAGTTTCAAGGAGGACCGTTTATCGCAGGATGCAAGAATTTAACTTAACTGTGAGAGGATCATACAGTACAATGACTGATCAGGAGCTTGACCAAGTGATTTCAACTATCAAACATCAGATGCCAAATGCTGGCTACCGCATGGTTCAAGGACATTTGGTCTCCATGGGTCTCCGTGTTCAATGGTGCAGGATGATGGCTTCTATGCACAGAGTTGATGCGGCAGGCATCTTCTCACGTATGACCGGACTTGGGTGCATTATGCGAAGAAGCTATTCTGTGCGAGGTCCGCTCTCTCTGGTCCACATCGACACCAACCACAAATTAATTAGGTAATCCGCCATGCTTAAACAAAGATGTAACAAGTTACATTTAATGAGTTGTCATTTTTTAAGTAAACCAAAAGTGAAGGATTTAACTAAATTTAAGTGAATCAGTTCACAACAAATGTCATTTCAAGGGGGGAAAAAATCATTTCTTAATATATAAAATAAATCGGTACCAACACAATACAATAAAAAAAGACAGACTTAATAACGCAGTCCAGTCTGATCACAGTGATATCATAATTGTATTACAAGACACTCTAGATCAGACTGTAATACCAATGTGTAAAAAGTTATATATGTAAGGAAGCCCATTAACTTATCCATCACATATTATAGATTTGATTTGAAGAAATTTTTTTTCAAAGGCTGTGTTTAATAGATATATAAATCAGTAACTTATACTGGGCAACAACTATGCATTCCAATGAATACATTGAGCACAGCGCAATAAACCATTTCCTGCATACTGACAATAAGATTTTTGTGGCGGGTGGTTCTTTCTTCTTCTTTGTGATTCTTTTTAATGGCGGGTGACATCTAACGTTAAGATGTATTGTCGCCATCTACTGTGCTGGAGTGTGGAAACAGAATGTCTCCCTTTAATCTAAATTCTTAGGTATAATCCTGATTCCTTCAAAAATGTAATAACTGCTCTATTTATTTTATGTTTTACTTATAACTTATTAAGTTTGAATGTCTCTATATCATATTTCCTAATTTCTTGTTTTAACTTCTCTCTACTTGCTGTATATTTTTCACAATGTATTATCACATGCTTTACTGTTTCATTGCCCATACCACACTCACAATTACCTGTTGGATGTTTACCTATCATATATAATGTTTTATTTAATCCAGTATGTCCCAGCCGCAATTTTGTCATTACTACTTGTTCTTTTCGATTTTCTCCTATTATTTCCATTTTGCCTACTTTCTTTTGTATTTGAAATAGATGAAAACCTTTAGTTCCTTCCTCCCACATTTGTTGCCATTCAGATTTAATTTTGCTCTTTATAATTGATTTTATTTCAGATTTACAATATGCTATTTCCATAAGTCTGCTTTGTTTTAAAGACACCTTAGCTAGATGATCTGCCATATCATTACCTTCTATATCTTTATGAGTAGCTTTCCACATAAACCTAATCTTTTTTTCAGTTTGTTTCATTCTAAATAACACTTCATAAATTTCATAAACTAACTCCATACGACTGTCAGATGAAACATTTAAAATAGACATTAATGATGATAATGAATCCGAAGATATAAGAACTTTTCCAATTTTATTTTGCTCTACCCACTGTAAGGCCATGAGTATTGCTAGCATTTCCATTGTATATACAGCTAAATTGTCAGATGTTCTTTGTTTAATATATATATCTAGTTCAGGAATAGCATAAGCAAATCCTGTTTTATTTTAAATTAAATATTTTGAATCATCTGTATATATAATTTTAAAGAATTTATACATATTCTCAATTCTGTCCTTTACAAAATTTACCCGGTTATTATCTTTATTAATCTGCATTTCTCTATAAACCTCTAAATCAACATTTGCATAAGGAAACAACCAAAAAGGTGTAATCGGATAAAGCACCGCAGCACAGTATCTCTTTCCCTGTATTCCCATTTCCCTACTGCATTTATCTGCTGCCCATGCAAACACTCTCTCTTAGCTTTTGTGGCGGGTGGTTCTTCTTTTTGTTGTGTTTTATGGAGGTTGGCAAACAACAATTACCGCCACCAACTGAAATGGAGTGTGGATCGGGATTGAGAAAATAGAATATACTACTACTACTACTACAAAATAAATAAATAAATTTAAAAATCATGTTTATCAAATTATTCTTTTTAATATATATAATAAAGAATAACCCTCTCATTTAGAGTGCATCTGTAAAAGGTCTTCTAAATAATAATTGTTAAATTTCAGATCAGGTCTGCTGTCTGGATAATTGTGTTTAAAATAATATAACGCTGATCTAGAATCAGAGCAAACTAAACTTCTTAATGGAACGATTTCTTCAATCCATTGTAAGGCCAATATGATCCAGAACATTTCTCCTTTGTAGGCTGAATTCCATCACTAATTCTTTTACCTGATTTAAAAATAAATTCTGGAACTAAAACAAAACACCATTCCTAATATTGGAATATTTTGAAGCATCCATAAAACATTTAACATATCCATAATATTTTTTTATCTATATATTGTTGAACCATACTTGAACCTGAAATATCCTCCTTATTTTTCTTTTAAAACAACAAATTCAAATACATGTCAATAGCAGGTAAAAGAGATGGATGAGGCAATGATCTAATAACTGTTTTACTGAAGTTTATTTGAGATAATTCAAGATATTTTATAGTACTATCTTCTGTCCATCAAATGGTTAGGAGTGTTGACCAAATAACTAAGAGTTGTCTAATTTTCCTGATTGTGGTTTTATTTTTATTTTATTTTTTTCATTTAACAGGATGTAGTAATTGGAACGAATGCTTACGTATTGATGAACTGTAAAACATATGAACCTGAAAGGAACAAATTGAGAAGAGTAGTTGAAAGAACAGGCCAAGAATGGAGTCTTAAAGGATTATTGGGAAATAAAGGAAATATAAAGGATATTTATAGATTAAGGAAAGCATTATTTAGTTATCTTCAGAATACAAAATTTAAAAATATAATTTAATAGATGTAAAACAATGTTGCTACACACTCATGAACAGTAGGTGGCGGTATGCACCTTAAAGTTGCTTGCGATCCGCCATGATAGAAAAGAAGAAGAAGAAGAACGAATGCTTTCATTGGATGAAAAGAAGCTGAGCGTGATTGGCTGATGGTATGGTTCATTTACATACATTGCTGAAGTTGCGAGCGCAGAGAGTCGAGCGAGCGGAGAAACAGCCGAGCGCACAGCTGGTGTTGAGCGCGGAGAGAGAGCAGGTCGAGCGCGAGCAGAGACGGATACGCGCACGCGCAGAGATGAAACTGAGCGCGAGAACAGTGTGTTGAGAGGGTTTTTCAGAGTTGAGCGTGCGCCAGACCGGTTTTGCGAGCGCGCGAGTTGTCTCACTGCGCGCTCGGATTGGTTCCTGCGCGCTCAAACCGATGGCACAAATATCTCTCCATACACAGCACTTTCTGCCAGAGTGGTGGTGCAGAGGTAGTCCATTTTCCCATCAATGTTTTATGTAACCATTTTATTTTTTTTTTAAATCGATACTAAGAAGTGAAAGATCGATATTATATTGGGCAGCCGAATATCAAAATATATTGCCAAAACGATTATTTCCCACAACCCTAGTCAGGACCCAACATTCCTTTCAAAGCTGACTCTACACTGAAGGAGAAATGCTACAAGGCAAAAAATAATAAATTGAAAATTAAACTTTATTGATCTCACATTGGGAAAAAAAAATATCTCTGCATTTAACCCATTTGACCCTTCCCCTTGGGGAGCAGTGGGCTGCCATTGTGTGGCACCTGGGGAGCATCATGAGGTTAAGGGTCTTGCTTAGGAACCCAGAGTGGAGGCTGTGGGGATCGAATCAGGTACTTGCAACCTTCTCAGAGCACAACCGCAGTGCCTTAACCCACTAGGCCAACACCCTCCCTCATCAATATAAAATATTTGAATATATGAATAACAAAACCACAGATGTTAATTAATTTCTGATCATATATTTACATTTGGTATAAATACATATTTAGAGATAACATCTTAAGATGCATTAGATGCATGAGATTGGGACATAGAAACCCTGAAGGGTGCGACAGGAACATAGCCATCCCAACACACCGAAAACTGGTAGCCATGACACTAGGCATCCACAGTGTGGTGGAATGTGAAAGCCAGATGACCTAGAAGGATAATTGTGGGCCAAAACCCTGACTTTAGAACAGGAGTTTAAAGGAATGCAAAGTTTGATTTCAAGAGAACCAGGGCGGGATTGTTAAAGTTCACAAAAGGAGAAGGATACAGAACAACTTGACTGTTGGGGGTAGAGGCATTTTGGTTACTCCAGGTAAGCTGCATTCCTGTGATCCATATGGAAAATGAACAGTTCCTACAAATCCTACAGCCAGTCTCCTTTCCCCAATACCCAAGTTTATCATCTGCATATGAAAACATTTTGGAGAAGAAGCTGCATAAATGAAACCTATCAGAGAAGGTTCTTTGGGATAAGATGGCTTCTTTCAAATCATACCAATTTAGCTGAAGGATATATGTGGATCAGTATCATTTGCAAAAAAAAAAAAAAAAAAACTCTGCAACTAATACTGATTCATGACTTTCTTTGCTCCCAGAGATCAAATAGATGTGTTGTCAGTTATGGTGAGAATAGTAGTAAGTAATGCTAGCAAAACCTAAGTAGCATTGAAGCTGCTTTGTGTTTTTAGCTGTTGATCAAACTATAATGGTTTGATTATTTACTGGACTAGATCTCATGCATTCAACCTTATAGACATTTCCTATAAAAGTAATGGTCTGTTTGAAATGCATGAAATATGCATTTTTCACTCTTGATGAAAATATATGATTTTTCTAGTTGCTTAGATCTTGTCTGAAGTGGAGTATGTGTCCTTGTAAGTTCATAGGGATGATCAATATGTCAAGATAAAAAAATGATCAAGAAATAATGTGCCAAGGCAATCCTGGAGAAAATCATTTATGAGTTAATGAAAACCAGCTGGCATATTATAGTGGCCTAACCAGATACTAATAATTAGCAATGTCTGTTTTGAAAGCCGTCTTTTATTCATCATCTTCCTGGGTTATAGGCTAGAGAGTATGGTATGGTGTTGAGGAGTGCAGGTTTGAGAAGCTCAAATGCTAGGGATATAAGGAAAGTGAGTATTTATGAATAAATTATACCCAAATTAGGATATTCAGAATGTTTTTTCTCATTGGCTTCACATGGAATTTGTAAATGGTTGATGCCCAAGCAGTAAGGGACTGGAGTGCAGGTTTTGAAGGCTGGTTTAAACTCTGCACATGGACACAGGTAGAGGTTTTGCTGGCTGGGTTAATTTCTGCAGATAAGGACTGAGGCGGTGTTGCAAGCTAGTTTAAACTCTGCAGAATTGGACTGAGATGGAGATTTTACAGCCTGATTTAAACCTTTCACATAGGGACTGAGGTGGAGGTTTTGCAGCCTGATTTAAACCCCCCAGATAGGAACTGAGGTGGATATTTTGAATCCTGAATTAAACTCTGGAGATAGGAAGTGAGGAGCAGGTTTTGCAGACTGGGTTAAACTCTGCAGTAAGGGACTGGAATGGAGGTTTTGCAGGCTGGTTTAAACTCAGCAGATGGAGAATGAGTTGGAGGTTTTGCAGGCTGATTTAAACTCTGCAGACGGAGACTGAGGTGGAGATTCTGCAGGCTGGGTTAAACTCTGCAGGAAGGGACTGAGGTGGAGGTTTTGCAGGCCTGATTTAAACTCTGCAGATAGGGACTGAGGAGGAGGTTGTGCAGATTGGTCTAAACTCTTCAGATAGGGATTGAGGTGGAGGTTTTGCAGGGTGGGTTAAACTCTGCAGTAAGGGACTGGGATGGAGGTTTTGCAGGCTGGGTTAAAGTCTGCCGAGGGAGACTGAGGTGGAGGTTTTGCAAGCTGGTTTAAACTGTGAAGAATTGGACAGAGATGGAGATTTTACAGCCTGATTTAAACTCTCCAGATAGGGACTGAGGTGAAGGTTTTGCAGCCTTATTTAAACTCTGAAGATAGGGACTGGAGATGGAGACTTAGGAGGATGTTTTGCAAACTGGTTTAAACTCTGCAGATGCAGACTTAGGTTGAGGTTTTGAGAGCTGGTTTAAACTCTGTGGAAATAGACTGAGATGAAGGTTTTAAGCCTGATTTAAATTCTGCAGATGAAGACTGACATGTAGGTTTTGAGGGATGGGTTAAACTCTGCAAATAAAGACTTAGGTGGAGGTTTTACAGCCTGATTTAAACTCTGCAGTAAGGGACTGGGGTTAAGGTTATGCAGGCTGGTGTAAACTCTGCAGAAAGGGAGGGAGGAGGGGGTTTTGCAGCCTGCTTTAAACACCGCATATAGGGACTGAGGAGGTTTTGAAGGCTGGTTTAAACTCTGCAGATGGTGACTGAAGGGATGATTTTGCAGGCTGTTTTCAACTCTGCAAATACAGACTTAGTTGGAGGTTTTACAGCCTCATTTAAACTCTGCAGTAAGGGACTGGGATTGAGGTTTTGCAGGCTGGTGTAAACTCTGCAGAAAGGGAGAGACTGAGGAGTTTTGCTGGCTGGTTTAAACACTGCATATAGGGACTGAGGAGGTTTTGCAGCCTGATTTAAACTTTCTAAATAGGGACTGAGTTGGAGGTTTTGCAGCCTGATTTAAACTCTGGGGATAGGGACTGAGGGTTAGGTTTTGCAGACTGCTTTGAACTCTGCAGATGGAGACTGAGGTGCACGTTTTGCAGGGTGGGTTAAACTTTGCATAAGGGGACTGAGGTGGAATTTTTGCAGTCTATAATATTTTCCTCTACAGAAAGCCACCGAGATAGATAGTAGAAACACAAGCTTTCTACTCAGACAAAAAAATTCAAAGCTCTGAATAACTACAGATGTTAAAGACAATTTGTTTCTGCTTTATCGTAATAAACAGAATAAAAATCTTTATCATTGGCTGATTTTACTTCTCTGCCTTTGTAGATCAAGGCAGTGTTTTGCAACCTTTTCTGACTTGTGTATCCCTTTTGGCATTTTGTCTTAACATGAGCACCCACATAGGCAAAAGAATTGATGATTGTCCAAATGTTGAATGTAAAATAACTGATTATAATATGAAAACTATTTTACTTAATCTTTTAACCTGAGCATTTCCATCTCAAATAAAAAAAACAACAACAACATAAGTATGTTGCCTGGAAGTTAGTAAAGAATCGAAATAAATACAAAATAAAATCATATCATAAACATGTATTTATATAACTGGAGCTCCTCTGAGTAACTCCCTTATAGTCACATTTAAACTTGAGGAATTGGGAACAAAATATCGAACAATACTGATAGTTAAACTGACTTAATTAGTTTTACTTCATTTTCATCAAGACTCGAGAGCTTTGATTTGATGTGCTCCGATAAATCAGTTTGAAAAACAGCTGATACCAGGCTGTTCTCTACTACCTGTCTATTCCTTTGCCTCATTTTGGTGAACTCAGACATATAAGAAAAACTTACTTTTAGGCTTAAAAAAGCTTGTTTAATTTTTCAATATGGTCCTCATAAGGCAACACCAATTCCTATTTTTACTACCTAAGAAATAATACCTTTTTATGAACCCCTTGCAATGCACTCACAGACCACTAGGGGGTACCACCAGTTGGGAATCACTGGATTAAGGAACAATCTATGTTTCGTATTTGTTCCTACATTCTACGTTTGATTAATATGAACCTTAGTAGAGTACCAATCTAAAAATGCAGCAATCAAAACAATTTGAAGAGAAGAATACAGAAGCGAGTGATGCGCACTATTCGAAAACAAAAAGATACTATACAATTAATGAACTGCTCGGGTAAAACAATTGTGATTTTGTTTATTTGTTCTCAGCACCGAAAACATTGTATTATTATTTATTTATGCATTTATAATTTTTTTTAAACTCCTTTTGCTCCTACATTTTTGTTTTCAAGTTGCCTTTAAGGAAGAAAAAAAAACAGCAGCTAGAAATATATACATGCTTACTATAAATGAGCATAGGCGTGGGATTTAATATGTTTCTTCTTCCCACTCCCTTTCAGGCCTGTTTTTTTGTTGTTATTTATAGTTTGACTCATACATTTAAATTGATGAACTGGCATTCACTTGTATGTTTTAATGCATGTAATTGCCTGAAATGAATAAAAAAATAAATATATATATATAAAAAAAAAACCTTTTTGAAAGATGTTAAAGCCACATGTGTACAAACATTTATGACAAAAAGGTTTTGCATGTATCTCTACTATATTTCATGATTCCCAGAAGAAAATCTCAAAGAAAATTAAAAATTAATTTCATTTATGAGGTTTCCACATGTTATTGTCAATAGTTATGCCTAACTTGGTCAAATTCCTTTTTATGTTTTCCAAAGAATAATATTTTAGTCTAAATTAAGGGCTAATTTGTTATTATTCATCCACATTTTTTCTTTCGGTAGTTAATGACTGTATGAATATCATATAACAAATCACAGACTATCACTTCAGAAAACAAAGGTTGGTGTCATTCACACAAATGATTATCTTTTGTAAGTTAGATACATTAAACATAAATATATAATAAAAAAAATATAAATCCAACTGCTTTGGGTTAGGGTTAACAATAGTCCAGCATTGAAGTATCACATGTATGGACTAGTTTCTCAGTGCTTAACGCTCAACTCATTCAGCACAGTTAAACCTTTTTAAAAATATTTAGTGATAAACTGTATCAAGAGCAGGGCTGAGGTCTAACAGGACAAGTGCAGAAACAAGTCGATTATCTGAGGCCATCAGAATACCATTAGTGACTTTCAACAGTGCTGCTTCAGTGCACTCATGAACTCTAAAACATGAATGAGAGTCTAAAAAAGGTCACACTAGTGCTCAAACACTTGATTAGCAACTATTTCCTCAAGAATTATAGAAGGGAAAGGAATATTAGGCATAAATCTATGTCTGATCAAGTCATTTGGATCTAAAGGTTTCTTACGTAAAGTTTTAATTACAAGTAATTTAAAATCCTGAGATAATTTTCCCTTTATTAGGGATGATTAATCATATCTAAAATGGAAATAAGAGGAAAATTGGAAGTAAAAATTTTGAGAAATATTTTAGGTAACTTAAATATCAAGCCTATGTATTCCTTCACAAGCTTAGTCAGTCTCAGTTTGTCTTTTTGGAAATGCACATCTTGACTGAAGAGCAGCTTATACCTGGCTAGTGGTTAGCAAAGAGAAAAGTAACCAAAAAGGAACCAATATTTTTTCAACATCGATGAACATCCATCAAAAAATGTAGTCATACTAACATATATCACTATGATTGTAAAGGTATATCATGTCAACGTGTCCTCATTAACAGTTTATCTTAGAGCTCCACTTATGATGTTGGACACAACCCACCCATAACTGTTCCTCTTCCCTCCTTACTAATGTATGAACAAATATTAATTATAAATTCCCTCTTTGCTCATGCCAGGCTCCAATTGTTCTAAAAGTTTCTTCAAGCGTAGTTTACCACCCTTGTTTATCATTTTGGTTTTGAAACTCAGAATACAATGAAGCATACTGAGGAATGTCAAGCACTGCCATGGGAGAATTCAATAAAATATGCAAAAATTACAAAGTGGAGAAAAAAAGTCCCTTGCCTTTCTGTCTCTCCCCCACACCCACACAAGCTTTCTCCTATCCCATTTTAACTCTGCATAGCTTGAATTTTCTGTGATGAGTGTGTGCCTGTGCCCTGGTAGTCTGTAAGCATATGGTGGGTGTGTGTAGTCCTGCCAAGCAATGGCAAAATCACAGACAAAGTGGCAGAACTGTAAAGCATTAGAGTAATCAGAGGCAAATTATCGTCTATAAGTAGCTTTCGGACATCTGCAGGGTGTGCATTCATATTGTAAGTATAAAGCTCACACATACACATATAACCTGCACATACAGCACACTATAATACTTGAAAGAAGACAGATGGACTGCATGCAACCTGTTTCTAACATCCATCTAAATGAGAACTATCAGAGGAAAGAAAAGGTAGCTCTCCTTTAGGATTTATAAATATATATATACAGTGGGGCAAAAAAGTATTTAGTCAGCCACCAATAGTGCAAGTTCTCCCACTTAAAAAGATGAGAGAGGCCAGTAATTTTCATCATAGATATACCTCAACTATGAGAGACAAAATGAGAAAAAAAAATCCAGAAAATCACATTGTCTGATTTTTAAAGAATTTATTTGCAAAATATGGTGGAAAATAAGTATTTGGTCAGTTACAAAAGTTCATCTCAATACTTTGTTATATACCCTTTGTTGGCAATGACAGAGATCAAACGTTTTCTGTAAGTCTTCACAAGGTTTTCACACACTGTTGCTGGTATTTTGGCCCATTCCCCCATGCAGATCTCCTCTAGAGCAGTGATGTTCTGGGGCTGTCGCTGGGCAACACTGACTTTCAACTCCCTCCAAAGATTTTCTATGGGGTTGAGATCTGGAGACTGGCTAGGCCACTCCAGGACCTTGAAATGCTTCTTACGAAGCCACTCCTTCGTTACCCGGGCGGTGTGTTTGGGATCATTGTCATGCTGAAAGACCCAGCCACGTTTCATCTTCAATGCCCTTGCTGATGGAAGGAGGTTTTCACTCAAAATTTGATGATACATGGCCCCATTCATTCTTTCCTTCACACGGATCAGTCGTCCTGGTCCCTTAGCAGAAAAACAGCCCCAAAGCATGATGTTTCCACCCCCATGCTTCACTGTAGGTATGGTGTTCTTTGGATGCAACTCTGCATTCTCTCTCCTCCAAACACGACGAGTAGAGTTTTTACCAAAAAGTTCTATTTTGGTTTCATCTGACCATATGATATTCTCCCAGTCATCGTCTGGATCATCCAAATGCTCTCTAGCAAACTTGAGACGGGCCTTGACATGTACTGGCTTAAGCAGGGGGACACGTCTGGCACTGCAGGATTTGAGTCCCTGGCGGCGTAGTGTGTTACTGATGGTAGCCTTTGTTACTTTGGTCCCAGCTCTCTGCAGGTCATTCACTAGGTCCCCCCGTGTGGTTCTGGGATTTTTACTCACCGTTCTTGTGATCATTTTGACCCCATGGGGTGAGATCTTGCATGGAGCCCCAGATCGAGGAAGATTATCAGTGGTCTTGTATGTTTTCCATTTTCTAATAATTGATCCCACAGTTGATTTCTTCACACCAAGCTGTTTACCTATTGCAGATTCAGACTTCCCAGCCTGGTGCAGGTCTATCATTTTGTTTCGGGTGTCCTTTGATAGCTCTCTAGTTTTGGCCATGGTGGAGTTTAGAGTGTGACTGTTTGAGGTTGTGGACAGGTGTCTTTTATACTGATAACGGTTTCAAACAGGTGCCATTAATGAAGGTAACGAGTGGAGGACAGAGGAGCCTCTTACAGAAGAAGTTACAGGTCTGTGAGAGCCAGAAATCTAGCTTGTTTGTAACTGACCAAATACTTATTTTCCACCATATTTTGCAAATAAATTCTTTAAAAATCAGACAATGTGATTTTCTGGATTTTTTTTTCTCATTTTGTCTCTCATAGTTGAGGTATATCTATGATGAAAATTACCGGCCTCTCTCATCTTTTTAAGTGGGAGAACTTGCACTATTGGTGGCTGACTAAATACTTTTTTGCCCCACTGTATATATATATATATATATATATATATATATATATATATATATATATATATATATATATATATATATATATATATATATATAGTTGACTCAGGTGTCAAGTATAGACCATATATATATATATATATATATATATATATATATATATATATATATATATATATATATATATACATATATATATATATATACATATATATATATATATATATATATATATATATATATATATAGTCACACAGTAGTCACAAACACAACTTCAATCTGACAAAAGTATTTATAGATAAAAATGACTGTTCATCGCTATTTTCCTCTTTCCTCAGAGCAGTCGGCATGTTTCAACCTGCAATGCATCACGGGATACGGTAAGCCACAGAGGACACAGCTGTCCCGTCCTTCTAAACAGGGCAACAGAAGAGTGCATATGTCAGCTGCATACAAAGGAGTCTTACAATCTGATCAGGCCATGGTGCCGCACTATGACGGATGGCCGGATCCAATTCAGGGTGGCTGGCTGCCGGCGTTGCGGTGGCTGGGGGGACTTCCTCGGAGCCGTCTCTCCTCCTCCCTTTATGGGAATCGGATTTCCTGAGTTAGCCCCTCCGGAATATCTTTTCTCTTGGGGTCCCTTTCGGCGTCTGGGGCTTTGGGCTCCCCGGCACTCGCCTCGGTGCCCTGGAGGGGCCCGTCTTCGGCTCTTCACAACCACTATTGAGCATTTTCCCTTTGGATAAACTTTACATTCACAAGTGCACTCTCACAAACAAGTAGAGGTGCTTGGCTTTAGGTACTTAGAGATTCAATTCCAAACAGAAAGTCTATAATCTTATCTTCAGCTACCACAGTATACATGTCAGATAAAATAATACAAATACTTCTGGGATAGTATGAAGGTGTTACTTTATTGTATCTCTTATACTGTATCCATTGGTTGTGCTGTTCTTTTAACATCTCTTTGCAGGTGATGACGCAGACTGAAGA
This sequence comes from Cyprinodon diabolis, assembly GCA_030533445.1. Lineage (NCBI taxonomy): Eukaryota > Metazoa > Chordata > Actinopteri > Cyprinodontiformes > Cyprinodontidae > Cyprinodon > Cyprinodon diabolis. The sequence continues at coordinate 16,326,282 of CM060074.1, forward strand.
TGTTTTATAGTTATCTCCCTTTTATCTCCCCTTTTACCTTTTCTTTATTTCATCTTATCTCCTTTGTTCAGTTTTTCCTTTCCTGTTCTACTTACATTGCAGTTTCCATATAATCTGTAATAATGCCTGCATGAATTATAATAGAGCAATTTATATGCATAAATCAAGGGGAACGCTGTGGCGATAGCCATACTGTTCCACTTGTGAGAGCAAAATCTGTTGGGCTCTTTTTGGCATTGTGATGGTGTGAGCAGTCAAAGGAAATTCAGGCACAGGTTTAGATCCAAAAAATCTTCTTTTTATTGAACCCAAAACAAAGAACTTGGGTCAATAAAGAACAAATTACAAAGTTGGGCCCATAAGAGAGGTCAAAGTAACAGAATTTAACTCAAGCTAACAAAAAGACCTGCTCAAACAAACAGATCTACTACATGAGACAAAGGGGAAACTTAAATACTGGCTGATCAGGACACATAGAAGATACAAAGGGGGAAACACAAAAACCTAACTGAAATTAACAGAGGAAAATCCCATTCCCCCCCTCTTGCTGATGAATAGTGGTGTAAACCAATTTGCAGCTTCATAGGCTGACTCCACCCCTTCTCCACCTCTGTTCTCCTGAAGGACTGGAGCAGCCAGCACTGAGGTGACTCAAAAAAAAAGGATTAAATCAAGCAGAACATAACAGTGTAAACTAAAATGTGCGCACTTATTCTAGAATACAGTGTTATGCCTTTCCTTACTAAAATTATTCTGTAAATTAAATCCTAAATGTAAAGAAATCCCAATATAAATGTAATGAGACTGGCTGACCTAGTGTGTGATGTGATTGAATGTTACCACATTTGGGTGGCTGCAGTTGCAGCCATCACAGGCATCAAGACAACTATTCTTATTGCCACATTGCCAGACAGGACACTTAAAAAAAATAAATAATAATAATAATTATTAAGATTTTTAATCATTTTATTAAAGCATGGATGAAGGGCAATGTCTGACTTTTATTAGTTCATTTTCATAGATCTTTTATTTAGTATTCCAGTTATTTCTATGACCATTGTGAGTTTTACTTTCATTAATTAGAGGGTACCAACAAATTGACAATGTAAATCAACAAGAAATTGTGCTGTATATTAAATATTTCTAAGATGCCAAGATGACTAATAAATCTTTATATTAATCAAATATACATATAAACTTATTTAAAGTTACCTGTGGCCCTGTCCTCCATAAATAACAAGAAAATATTATGTTTCAGACATTTGATAATATAGTTTTTAAAATTATATGTTTATATTGATAACAATTCTTTACATAGGTTGAAATTGTATTCCAGTGGTTCAATATTTGGGAAACCAGTTTTATTAAAAACCTGTTGTAATTTCAAGTGCTCACTTTGGAAAAATACATACAAAGTGTTAGGTTAGGTTGACAAAACAACTCAAAATTGTTTACCTAAAGAAATAAAGCAAAAAGATTGGTCACAGTAATTGATAACATTTGCTGTTCTTACAGTTTATGTTTCAAAGGTATCAACTATATCATATTTGTATTTTGTGTGAAAGCTCACCTCATGTGTGGCCTTCCTTTTTCACACTTATTCAAACATTTCTCACACTATGAGCATTTGTATTAACCGTCTGTCAGATATGCTTTGTTGCAATCTTTCAAATGAAAACAGCAACAATAAGAGAATGCAGGAATAGACTGTTTTTTGGCTAGCATTTGTGTGACCTCCCCAACAAATAATCAGAAAGTGTCAGTGTATCTATATTGAAAACACACAGCAAGTTTGATGGGAGCCCCACCCCACGCTGCAAAATTTTAGATTTTCCTACTTCAGCATCTGATGCTTTGGTCATGCTTAGGGGACTTGAGGGAGACACCAGACATGACATGAAAGTGGCCAAGACAATACAACATGTTGGATTTCCATGATTTGTAATCAAAGGGGTTCAAGCATTTTTCTTTCCAGAACCAATTACTCATTAAAAACTACACATGACAGATTTATCTGACTGAAATTCGGGAAAGACTGGGGCTGAAAGTGTCATGATTATCTTGCCATTTGATTCCACTCTAAGCATGAATGGCTCTGACCTCGACCCTGTTCAAAAGAATTTGAATAAACACCAGTTTTTTTTTCTAAAGATAGGACTAGTAAAACATCCACTTTGACAACTTTTAACAATTTTTTAAGGGATGTTAACGAAAATACGACCTCTATGAAATTACAGTAAACTTCATGTCCATGACTGTTTGTAAAATGTACCCTGGCCTGCTTGAAACTCCTTTATGTTTTGTTTTTTTCTTGTCAGTGGCTCGGCATTTCTTCAAGTACAGGACATTTACTGTCACCATAAATACCTCCAAATATGCATGTCAAAGTAAATTCTGCATTTTTAAAAGAAATTGACAAAGATATAATTTCGTTGATTGAACAATAACATACAGCAGCATGGGACAGGTACAGTGTAAAATGTTTATCTGTTTTTGTTGAAGCTGATATGTTAACAGATTTTGTCAATTTTTACTCTGATTCTTACCTGATTCTGCCTCCTTATTCTCAGCCTGCCTGAATCCTATTGGACCTGTCATACTGTGTTTTTGGGTCTCTGACTTTCTATCTGTACCCTGACTTCGTTTTTGGTTTTTCCTCTGTATTGTGTCTGGATCTTGGCTCAACTGGCTTTGAGTCTGGACCTGTTTCGGACCCTGAACTCTGATTTGTCCCTTGATTATTCTGCCTGTCTCTGCTGTCACGGATCTGACCCTGTACATTCCCTTGGAGTAATGATTAACTGTCAAAGAAGAATTCCCTTAAATAAGCCTGGATGGATTCCTGAATCCTCTGAGGTTCATCAGTGATGTCACACACCAACCACCATCTTCAGAAACTCTTAAAGTTTGTTCTCAAGCACCGAGAGAATTAGTAAGCCAGAATTCAACATTAGTTGAACATGCAAACAAAAGACCCCAGGAATCGAGCCCTGAACCTTCTTGCTACAAGGCATCAGTGCTACCCACTGCGCCACTGAGCAGCCCCTCTCTAAGGTATCAGTTATCAGTAAACTATGAAAAAGAGAAAACAAAGTGATGGGCATCACTCAAACAATTGGTAGACTATGCAGTATATCTCTCTGTGATGATATTACATTCCCTATTTAAAAGGATAGATCTAGATGAAACCATTATACATTTCTTTAATTAATTACAGCTAGATTTAATCATTTCAAAACAGTTTTATTCAAATTCTTACAATATACTATTCTAACACTACAGAGAAAAGCAAGTATATGATTTAATTGCATTTGCTTTTACAAACTATAAATCAATAAAAATCAGTAACTAAGTGTTAGGAGCGTATGTGGGTTGAAACCTAGGAAAGAAAGTCAGCTTTTCAGTTATTTTTGAAAAACTTAAGCAATCAATGATTATTCCAAACTAAATAAAGAGATTCAAGATACTATTTGCGTTAGGCATGTAGTGCTCAAACATTAAAGACAAAGATTTCAATCTGCATAAAGAGAGTCTCTGTGCTTTACGCCTTTGCCACATAATCATGCATCCAAGTTGGCAAATGGCAATAAATCCGCTCTAACTCTAATAATATTGTAAAGTAGTTTTGTACTGTGATGGTAGTGCATATTTATTGTTGGTAGGCATGAACAAAGTTATTTTATTTTTTCTGTGTAGACAGTCATTGTAGGCAGTATTGATTAATACCTCCTGTGCAGACTAATTTAAGTACTAATTTTGAGCTGATTCTAATATTACCTTTCCATTACTTATATCTCTTAGTTATAAAACAATTTAATTCATCTGTTTTAATTGTGCATATGGTAAATTAACTATCCAAGATTCAAAACTAAATGAAGACTAAACTAGCATAGCTCAACTTTAGACACGACTTGGGACTTGGTTTAAGACTTGTTTTAACAATTTTGTGATATAAAAACAACCCACTGAAGGATTTTTGGTTGGGTTGCGTTGTAAAAACATACCTCTGGAGAAACATTGACAGACAGAAATTCTGACCAAACACCACTGTGTGGTCATATGTCTGCTCTTTTAAACACTCTGATACTATTTAGGGTTGGATGAAGGCTTCTGGGAGCTAATTTGTGCATAAGCCCTTTTTTAATGTACCATTTGTGTTTACAATTTGCTTAGACAATTTTGTTTTATGCATCATTGCGGCTTTTTTGTACTGTAGAGTATGAGGCGCTTCATATAAGAGTACTCTTGTATCACCAACAGAAAAGAGTGTACCAAAACATTCCAATACTAATGCACAAAGAGTCACAGCCTAAAAGCTTTCTGCTGCTGAACAGAGAGATAATCAATTGAATCTGTTTGATAAATAGGGTACTGTGTCAGAGAAGAAACTTCAAAATGGCAAAGTGCCCAGAAACTCAATCTTCTACCCTTGTTTGTCACTGCTTTAGAGTTTGATCAGCTCCTTCCATCACAGCATTAGGTTTTTGCCGAGGAGTTTTAACTTTTTATTAGTTTCAGTTTGTTCTAAATTTAGACTATCCATAGTGAAGTGTGTATTTAATTCAAATGATCCTCCAGCTTTAGAAAATAAAAATTATATTGTTTACAAGGCAAGAGTAACAAAATTTTATTGCAAAAACATATGTATTAAAATGTATTTAAACTACACTGCTAGGGCTTCTTTGTAAATATTTCCAGGTAATAGCATGAGCTAAGTAAATATCTGCATACACTGTACCTTAGTTTTAATAGATACACATTAGCTATTTAAAAGAACAACTACTACATTTATCATGGCAGACAGAACAAATTCATTGAATTCAATTCAAAACTGCTTCATCAACCCGAAGGCAAATTAAATAAATGATGCTTAATAAATCTAAAAAAAATCTCATAAGTATGTTTTAAATGGAAAAAAGCACAGAAGCACAGACATATTAAATAATTATCAAACATTTCTTTTAAAATATAGTTCTTTTGTGATAATAAATTTTTATAATCTAACAGAATCCTCCTTGATCAGTCAGATTCACAGTTGTGGCATGTGCAAAAAAAAAACCCTCCAGCTGTGAAATCTTTACTGTTTGTGCCAAAGACTTTAAAATCCAGCATTGCAACCACATTAGTTGGTTTCGCTTTCCAGCTTGCGGACGCCTGCTGTCAGATCTGAGAGAACAGAATGTCTTAGCTAGTAACATAGATTTTATCAAATTCTAACCATGTAACTTTAAAGTAAATTGCAATACATTTATAGAAATGGCGAGCGCAATATGACACAAAACTAGTATATAAAAAAAAAGTTAATTCAAAGAAAGATAAAAAAATATACAAGAAAACCTTCATTTATGTGTCTTAAAGAAAAGACCCTTCCAGTTCCTGCTGCTAAAATCAAATGTTCAACTGAGAAATGTTCAATAGGTGTATAACACAAAAACAATTTAAGAGTTAAGGAAAATAAATAAATAAATAATTAGATTTGGAAGGTCTGCATGGTAGTGTGATCCTGAAGTAATAAGTGGAAGCAGATGAATTCAATTCAATTCAGTTTATTTATATAGCGCCAAATTCACAACATATGTCATCTCAAGGCACTTTACAGTTCAACCAGATCATACATTCAAATTGATACAAAGTTTTCTAAGGAAACCAGTTGATTGCATTGACTCATTGACTCAAATACAATCCCTCACACTAAGCATGCTTGTGGCGACAGTGGAGAGGAAAAACTCCCTTTTACAGGAAGAAACCTCCAGCAGAACCAGGCTCAGTGTGAGTGGCCATCTGCCAAGGCCGACTGGGGTTCAAGGAGACAGAAGCAGAGACACAAAAAGCAGCTGTAAAAGGCGGCCCCGTACAGGAAACACACAGCCAGGCAGACGAGCTCCGAGCCAGCTCCCATGCCAGAGGATGAAGAGAGCACATCCACCAAGTCACGGTCAGAGAAACAGGACCACACTGGAAAACAGGCCGATCTCCAGCATCTATAAACAAGGGTGTTGATGGAAGCAGCACAGCTGATGTTTCTTTCCAGGATGCTGTCACAGCCAAACAGGAACAGACGAGGCAAAGCTACTCTGAGGAAAAGCAGAGAGAGCAGAAGGTTAGAGATTGAACTAACAGATTCTGCAGAATAGGAGATAGAGAGAGAATGAAGCAGAATGATGAAATGAGGGTCCCTATGTCCTCCAGAAGTCTAAGCCTATAGCAGCATAACTATAGAGATAGCTCAGGATAACCTGAGCCACCCTAACTATAAGCTTTATCAAAGAGGAAAGTTTTAAGCCTAGCCTTAAAAGTAGACAGGGTGTCTGCCTCACGGACTAAAAGTGGTAGTTGGTTCCACAGGAGAGGAGTCCGATAACGAAAAGATCTGCCTCCCATTCTACTTTTAGAAATTCTAGGAACCACTAGTAAACCTGCAGATTGAGAGCGAAGTGCTCTGTTAGGAACATAAGGAACAATCAGATCTCTGATATAAGAAGGAGCTTGGCCATTTAAGGCTTTATATGTGAGAAGGAGGATTTTAAATTCTATTCTGGATTTAACAGGAAGACAATGAAGAGAAGCCAGGATAGGAGAGATGTGATCTCTCTTTTTAATTTTCATCAGAACTCTGGCTGCAGCATTTTGGATCAGCTGAAGGCTTTTAACTACAGCTTGTGGACTTCCTGATAGTAAAGAATTACAATAGTCCAGCCTTGAAGTAACAAATGCATGGACTAGTTTCTCAGCATCACCCCTGGACAGGAGATTTCTAATTTTGGCAATGTTCCTCAGATGAAAGAAGGAAATTCTAGAAACCTCTTTGATATGGGATTTAAATGACAGGTCCTGATCAAAAACAACACCAAGATTTTTTACTTTATTATCTGAAATCAGTTTAATCCCATTCAAATGAAGTGACTGGATAATCAGCTTCTTTTTCAAAGACTCTGGTCCAAAGACTATAACTTCTGTTTTGTCTGCATTCAGAAGCAGAAAGTTAAGAGTCATCCAGGTTTTTATGTCTTCAAGACATGCCTGTAATTTATGTAATGGCTTAGCTTCATCTGGATTTATAGACAGATATAGCTGGGTATCATCAGCATAACAGTGAAAATTAATCCCATGCTGTCTAATAACTCTACCAATTGGGAGCATGTATAAAGTAAAGAGAATTGGTCCTCGCACCGATCCCTGTGGTACTCCGCAGGTAACCTTTGAGCAGGTTGAAGATCTATCATTAACATGAACAAACTGAATTCGATCAGATAGATAAGATTTAAACCAGTCTAGTGCTGTTCCTTTAATTCCAACAAAATATCCATGTCTTTCTAAAAGAATATTATGGTCAACTGTATCATGAGTGTATGAGTATATGAATGAGTTGATGGTTTGGAAGAGATTGCATTGTTCATGGAAAAAATGAACAATGCAATCTATTTTTCTAGTCTGTTAGTTCTTCACTTTATTGCCCTGAAAACACCACAACTGAGGGCAGAAGTTTAAGGAGATGATACCTGCTGTGCCCTGGCAATGCTGTGGAATCTCTAGAGGTAGAGGCTCATGTAGATCTCCCCAGAGATGGCTCAGTCAGTCTTTTAGCTGTATTTGTGACACTTTTGAACTGCTGACTTTCAAAATGCAACTGGACAACCACAGAGCACCAACAGAAAGACACAAGTTCTCAGGTTGTACTTGCTGAAATTTCTTGTTCTTCGGGTTTGAAGGGGAGTTGGCTTTCCACATTAGATCTTTATTGATGTAGCTTCCAAGAAACATGAAATCTGCCACCATCTCCATAATGTTTCCATTCATGCTGTTGAGCTAAATGCCTGGCTTACACCTCGTAAAGTCGACAATCAGTTCCTTTGACTTGGAGGTATTTGACTGCCTCTCTGGTGGTGCACCAGAGAGGCAGTCTTTCCACCCACACTTTTTACACAGTCTCATCATTAACAAACTTTATAATGTTATCGTTCAGCCTTAGCACACAGTCGATACTGTGGAGAGCCGATACTGGTGCTAAATGCTATGGATTCATTCAGCATTGAGAATCCTAATAATTTTTCTTTTTGGCAGAGGCATTATGGTAGAGGACTTTAAAAATGGTGGGGGAAAAAACCTCAGCTAGTTGGTTTGTCTCTTAGACCTTAAGCACTACCATGTCACATTGTCATGTCCAGCAGCATTGTTGAAAGATTGCCTTCAGTATCAGTATCATCAACATAGGATGTTTCTTTTAGGAGGGAAAAAAAATTACTGCAATATCGTTAAAACTGTCTCTAGTCTCCTTTACCATTAGCAACTGAGGTGTGAAAAAACAACTAGTGCCTGAAATCGGTCTGAGATCAGTATTGCTTGATGCAGGTTTCCGATAACAATCAAGTATTATTTAAGTTATCTGATGTTAACTTGCTTTAGGTGTTTATTTGTTTTGAATTGGTATTTCAATTAATCTTTTTTTATGAGCCTATCAATTCTACTGTGATTGTTTTAATGTAGCATTGATTTCCTGTAAAGTTGTTTAAATTACCATGTGTAAGGAGGGTACTCCACACACATGCCTTGCAAGCTGATCAACCATGTTTCCCCCTAGCTGGTGTGAAGGATTTATTTATCTATTTTTACTTTTTATAACATTTATAAACCTTGCCTAACAGAAAATATATACATTTTTGTTCATGCTAAAAATAAAGACAAAAATATCCCGAGGAACCACCTAGATTTAAGGTCAGATGACATCTTTGCTGTAAAACAGTCTCCAATATTTACATGCGAGAAAAACAAATTTACATGCCATATTAGTAAAATCATGTACACCAGTTTGAAACATTGCAAGTGGTAGAAAAGTTTGACATGCATTTTAAGAAAATGTCTATTTTTTTTCTGTCAGGAAAGTAATTCTGGATGCTAGTCTGAAAGAGGTTTTTCCCTTTATGTTCTAATAAATTATTTAAAAGGGAACATGTTGCTACTTTCATAATGCTGGACTGTGTGTTCCAACTAAATGAGATACAGGGGACTGAAAAAATATAAAAATTATGTAACACATTTTTTCTTCCAATAACAGTGGCACATTGAGTTTAGCTTACATTATTTTCCCCAAAATGTTTTAGCTGATGAAGAGGTCAAGGAAGATACAAGTGAAACATAAGTAGGTGGGAATGAGAGCGAAAAACACATAGGCTTCTGGCTGTACTGGATCTAAAAATCAGACATGGTTGCAGAGACTGTGATGAAAAAAAAATCCTATGCAAACATTGACTTGAATCAAAGTTTTTTATTTTATTGTAAATTAGTTTTGTTATTAAGAGAGGTGTACCTTCAGAGGAGAGTTGTTCCGGTTACTTCACTGACATTTGATCTCGACAACACAAGAGACAAGGTCAATGAAAAAAATTACAGAAGCAGCAGGTAAACAAAACACTTTACAAAACAGAATGGGAAGCTGTATTATTAGTTTTTGGTGAGTTTAGACATTGCAATCAGGTTCTCCAAGTATTACTTAAAATCATCTGTAGTAATTCCAGTACTCCAAATAAAGCCTTTTATTGTGGGTATAGTTTTGTATTTTAAACTATTCAGTTATGCTACAAATGTATTGATGATTATTTTAACTTCAAGAAACACAATGTATATAACTGGGAGGGGACATTTATTAAAGTAGCTCTAACTTGGCTAATTAAGGCCATTCACAGACCTCATAAAAGTTAAGATCTCTATAGTATCATTTTTTTTCTTTGCCATCACAATGTGCAACAGTTTGTCTTAACCCTCACTCTCTTGTTGTGAGTGTGCAGTTTTTACTGTAATACTTCTGCACAAAAAAGCTAATGAGTGAATGTATCTATGGTCACAGAGGGTGTTTATTTTTTTCCCAAAGTAAACACTGTACCTGACTAATTCATTCTAAAACAAAATGCACTAATGACTGAAACTGAATTGCAATACTTACTTTACTGTTGTTTATAGGCACCGTGAATCAAAGACAAGAGCATATAATATATCCTCACCTGGAAGTAGCAAATGGTAATTTTGGTTCATTTTTCTGTTTTGAGCCTGGGTGTAATCCAGAAACGCTTTAATATCTACAAAATGTTCAATATGTCTGTGTTTTAAAAAAACAGATGGAGCAAAGATTACACCTTCTCAAAAATTGGAAAAGGAATGCAATTTTACAATACTTGTGTTGCCAATAAAGAGTAGGAAGTTTGCACTTTTGCAACTTAGATCAAAGTTTTTTTTTTCTTGATTGTTAGCATGTCTTACCTGTCAACCTCAAAACTGATTTGTGAAACATGGTGCAGTTAGAAACAGAATTAGTCCACTAAAATATTAATATCTCATATAACACATATGTCATTAACTTAACCACTTTGTGTCACTGGAACCTCAGTAAACAGAGAAATATTGGCAATTGCAGAAAAAAATATGATAATAAAACAACCCAGGAGTTTCTAACGACCATAAGTGGTCTCAAGATATATTGATAATTGATTTAGATGATTAACAACAAAAACCCTTAGCTATGTGGCCCTGGTAGAGATCTGAAGCTAAAATCACTGCTTACCAAAACAGCAGTTTTAGCACAAAAACTTGTCCCATATTTGCAAAAGAATAATTCCCAAAAAGTTTTAGATAATCTGCAAATCAATTAGACACAAGTAGAACTATGGAAGGTATTGTTTTATATGCAACATTATTATCAACATCATGAAGACCACACACCAGGGAGATTAGGGACAAAATTAAGAGCAGGTTAGATGATAAAACAACACCTGACATGTTCCACACTTCAAAAAGTGGTAGGTAACTCATCATCTTCAAACAAAACACATTCAATTGTGCTTAAAGTGTCATGATCTGCCTTGATAGCTCACCCTAATTGTTAAATTTCAATTATCTCTATTTATCACTCGTCTCATCGTCTCACCTGCGTCTGTTCCTTTACATTGGGCTCAGCCCAGCTATCGAGGTGAGATCATTGCTAGTTTTCTCTTTGTTCTCTGTTTGATGTCTTTAGGTTCTGTCTTCTTAGTTTGGTTGATTTGGATCTGAACTATTCCTGCCTGATCTGTTCCCCCCTGACCTGGATCGGCTTGCTGCATGTTCTCTAGGGCTGCAGCATCGGGTACACTCTGGGTGGCTCAGGGCCGCATCTCGCTGGCAGAGCATCAGCTGATCCTGCATAATTGAGAGGATGGACTGAACTGTTAAACTAGAGTATCAGTGTTTGGGCGGTGCCCCACCCCCTTCCTGCAGTCGCTGCAGGTCTGCAGATCCACAGCAGCTCTACGCCTCTGTTCTGTCTGTTTATGTGTATTTTTTTTTAATAAACCTTTTGAACTTTCCTACTTACTGTCTCACCATGGATACTGGGTCCATCTGTCCCGTTTATGACATAAAGTTTACATATTAAAGTTTACATACCCTTCCATTAGACCAAAAAAATTATCTACCAGTAAGATAAATTAAAATTGACAAAAGTTTTTGTTATGTTCAGGAAATGTTTAGTAAGGTTTCTGCACCTTTTGACCGGTAAGTTGGTTCACTGCTCATGAGTGCTTTAATTTGTCTGGGACTTTGAATTTTTTTTGGAACTTTATAAAACAAAAACTCAAAATCAATCCTTTATTTTACAAAATTAACATTTAGTAATTTTTTTATTTATTCACACGATTTTTATTACTTACATTAAAAGGGTATGTAGACTTTCAAGCACAACTGTAGCTACCCAGTTAACATGGAAGCCAGATGACAAAAATATGGTTAATAATGAGAAGTATGGTTTTACGTTTCAGGTGTGTACAGCTGTTAAAGGGAAAGCAATTACTGTAGCTGTGCACTTCACGCATCTGTTAGGTGGAATTAAAGGTGGGCATTTTTTGCATTTTTTTGGCCAATTCTCCAGTCGTGCGAGAATTTTTTGGATCTGCGTGAGTTTCCGCCTCATCGTGCAAACTGCGTTGTGGAGTATACAGGGGTTAACATGGGATAGTTAGCCTCTCATGACCACCTCCGGATCAGGAATAGTAAGGTCAGGAAAAAATCAAACAGAGGGGCATTCAGAAGAACTTTCAGATCAGACTGGGCATAGTGACACCTAGTGCCTCTTTAAAATAGTTTGGTTTTGGCCAAGCGTAGTATATAAATGTACATGTATTATTGTGTGTTCAAAATAAGATATGGCTGACCTGACTGAAGCAAGAGATTTAAATGTTATCCCCATGTCATGAAGGGGTACAAAGAACATGTTTTTAACTTCTAAAATCTTCTCCAATTTTGATGTGTTACAAACTATCAGGGACTGGATGATGTTGTGAAGCAGGGTAAAGATGCAGAGACGGGAAAAAGCTTGTTTTTTAGAGGAAATGGAAGAATTACAAAAGGAATGCTTTTAAGAGGTGCATGGATGGCCTTTAAAAAGCTGTTTTAATATAGCTCATTTAAATTATTCATCATCCAGCCACCATCCTTAGCTCCAGAGCTGGTCCTGGGCACCCACCACCTTTGCCTGCACAGGTGAAGCTGCAGCTAAACATGTCTCCTTCTGTCCCTGCAGACCCTTCCTGGACACAAACTGTTGGGAGTTTTGGCTCCATTCCAGCACTAATTAGCACTGTTTGCAGATTTCAATCTTATATTTCTTAAAACACAGTGAATGTTTACATATTTAAAAAAAATGTTTTAAATCTTTCATAACAATTATGTCATGATTGATCAATCAAATGCAAATATCTTGTGTAGCAAAAACTTTTTGAATAATGGTGATCATTACTATTTAGGTAGGGTACACTTCTACCTTTAGGGAAAGTTATTTACATTTTATGCATCATATTATTATCTATAATGTATTGTAGGATTTTCCTTGAGACCTACAGTACTAGTTATTTGGGAAACAAACTAAACTTGCTTCTCTTTTATACAGTATCTTTTGGTGGTTTTGGGATCAGAGCTGATAACAGTATTTTGATGGCACTGCAGGGGGCTGGGAGAAGCACTCAAGGGATATAGTTTAGAGAGCAAAAGTAAAATTTCACACTTGAATGGGATAAAAAACACAAGAGTACCCAATTCAGTCCTTGAGAGCAAGCTCCTGCAACTTTGATGATGTATCCCTTCTCCGACACTCCTGAAAGAAATAAATGGCTCATTACCAGGGCTCTGCAGAGCTGAATGACATGCTGATGAGGGAATTATATGGAGAGAACTTTGCTTCAAAATAGATTTGTGTCTGTGATGCTAGATTTGTTCTATTGCAGACAGCATTTGTGCTAATTTAAAGTTTTGTGTGTCAATAAACTGGATTGTTTTTTTTTGTAATTTGATAATAACATTTTGTGCATAAGCTAAGGTACTTGTAAATGTGTGTTCGAAAACAAATACAATGAAATTACGAATACAAATTAAAAATACACATGCAACTCTGATATTTGTCAATTTAAAAATGTTCTTGCACATACAAACCATTAAATTTAAAAATCACACAAAACACACAGATAAAACGACAGTTACACACATGTCGGGTTACGAGTGCACAAAGTTTTTTGAGACACATTTCAGGCTTTCAGGGTGCTCCCAGATTCGTGTGTACATGATGTGTTTAAATGCTGTTGGAAAGCTGGTTCATCTGAGTTTTCATTTTATTTTACTGAATTTATGGCTTTGTTTTCTATATTTGTGCCAAACAGGCAAAGAACATTTTCTGTGGAAAATCAAAGTTGGTTGGATTTGGATATTAGATATTCAAGCTCAATGTAGCTAGCCGCATCTGTCTCGCTGTCCCTCAGGAACTCAGATTCCCGACGGACAGTCTTTTTCATATTCTTAAAAATTGTTTTCATCCAAGTTTTGTGACGCATTGGTCTATGTGAAATTGTTATAATAGACTGGACAGATGAGGCAAAATCTTAATACTATCGTATGTATCCATCCATCCATCCATCCATCCCTCTATCCATCCATCCACAGCTTTCCACTAGCAGTTAAACACATCATGTACACATAATAAAAAGAAATTGGGCACATTTTTAGAAATAAGTTTGAGTGAGAAATGTAAGCAATTAGTATGAACAACAATATATACATATATTTTCTTGATATAATATTAGTTTAAAAATGTATTTTTTGTTTTTTTTATTAAAGTCATCCAATAGTAGTATTTTAGAATTCTTTGTTGGTTACAATTGCAATTGGGATTCCAAGTTAAAATTTTGATGATTAAAAAGACATCTCCTCCTGATCTCAGCAATCCCATTTGTTTTCATTGTGTGATGAAGGAGACATTTTAGATTAATAAGCAGCAATGAGCAATTTAAATTCATTAAAAAGAATTACAATTGACACATTTTTCAAGGGAGGAAAACACCAAGGTTTTGAAAACAAAAGGTACATAAATAACTCTGCACTTAATTATACTTAATGGGTCTGGTGTATTTATAAAATAGACAGAAAACTAGAGCTATTCAATGTTACTAATTTGCATGGGATGAATGCAATGTAGTAGTAGGGCTATTTACAGCCTTTATGTGGCCAGTTCACAATATACTCTTTGCATGATAAATGGCAGCTTTATATGTATGTGCTAGCTACATTAAAGGATACTTATCTTGCCCAGCATTTGGTGGAGCAACATAAATTGTTATAAAATATTTTATAGGGACCATACAGTATCTATATGTATATATATACAAACGGGTAACTGGCAGGCTTCTGCAGTCTTTTGGTGGCTGCTAAGAAGGTAATGTGATCAGCTGATGCCGGTGTGCTGGAAACACATTTAAAAAGTCCAGGACGATGAGTCCCAAGGAAGGAGATTTTGAACCACTGTTCTGAATAATTTTAAAAAATATATTTGAAATTAGGGTTTAGGATAAACAAGCAGTATGTAAAACGCAAGAAGCTGACAGATAATGAAGTTGACATTTACAATGACATTTATGCCCAACTATAACATTTTTATTTAAGTGAGTAGACATTTTGGAATGGCATCTAAAAATAAATAAGGTTTTCTTGTTGGTCTCAGTAATAAGCAGACAATGTTGTGCGTGTTAAGGGATGGAATGCCAAATGTAAAAATTCCATAAATTTCTTTTCTTATTTTCTACTTTCTTTTTTTCTTCCAAGATTTTGTGTCCAAATCTAAAAAGATCTATGAAGATTCACAGTAATCCAGGTCACGGTCAAGCTTGAAAAAGTTTGAAAAAGCCACTCGGTATGAAGTTTTCTAGAAGACATTTCGCCTCTCTTCAGTTCTTACTGATGATGGGAAGCCCTGAGGTTAATATGCTGTAGGTCTAGCACAGAAATAGTGGGACAAAAGGTGGCTTTGATCCCTCCCACTGGATTGGGCAAGGAGGTCAAATGGAGGTATTAATGGTTGTTAGGGGGTTCTGATGTGGTCTGTGAACGCGATGATATCCTTGGTCTTTATTTTGACTTGTGTCATCCACGTATCTGAACCAGTGACTGGGTTTTGTTCCCATGTATGAGTTTTCTTCCATGTTTGCCACTATTGACACAGGAGAGCCCATCATGCATTTACACTCCTGCCTGTAGAAATCTTGGTTGAATTGGAAGTATGTGGTGGTGCAAGTCCAAGAGAGAACAGAAGTGGTCTGGTTGGTCCTAGAAGATTTTTATGTATATTTATTTATATTTTTTCCTCTCCAATTGTATCACATTGCAACTTTTTTTAATTTATTTTTGTTTTATTTATTTTTTTTGTGATGCACACAATATACAGTAATGATACTGTAGTAAAAAAAAAATATATATATATAACCTAATGGCTAGATTTCCCCCTGTTTTCTTCTTTTTTATTCTGATTCCAGTTGCTTTATGTTATCTATTCAGAGCTAGAAAGCATATAAATAGTTTAAATATACAATTTTTTTTTCAGTTTGTATACTATTTAATTTCTTGATAATAATCTTTAATATTATTGTACAATAGCAGCCTTCTAAAATCACCCTTCCCTGTCAAACGGCAGCGGAATTGCAGCCCATTTCCCAACAATATTTCCTCCAACTTCCAGCCACTGGAGTGACACCCTCCTCCTGGCCGTGCATATTTTTTTACTCTGACTTCACCATTTCACTTAATTTCAGGGTTGACCAGGAGATGGCGCTTCTCTTTAGACCTTAATGTCCATAAATCATTACAGAACGAATATTTTTGTACAAAGATTGGTGTTTAAAATTGAATTATAGAGGACCACCAAATTTTTAATTTGCATTTTTTAATTTGAAAATTGAATGAATTTTTAATGGCTACTACTGTAGTTCTGCACAGTGGAAAATTGCATACATCTGGTCTAGTGCTTATAGGCTGATAATATACAGTATTATTCTGAGCAGTGGGAAATCACTAATGCTACACTTACTGGTGGCTTTTCTATTCAAAAACCCATTGCCGGTCTGTAATTCTAAAGGTTTAGTTAAGTAATTTTCAGTCAATTAGGATTAAAAGTATACAAAAACACTGGTAAGCATTCCAGCCCATGTTATATTGTGCCATCTATAGACAAACAGTGAAACAAATTCAGGAGCTTACCCCAAAAACTACAGGCTTTGATGAAAGCATGTGCAATGAATATAGTAGAATAGAATTTATTGTATCACTCAGGGAAAAATAAAAGTTTGTCAGCAGGAAAGTAAATGTCACAAAAAGAAGATGTTAGGTTTCTGTTTCTGTTATGTTTTTCTTTCGATATTCAGTTTTGCTTTGCTCTTTGTTTTATAGGTTCTTATGGTTTAGTTCTTATTTTGTTGTGTTCCTTGGGTTTTTCTTAGTTACTGTTTCAGTCTTGGTTCTGTTTTGTTTTCTTCTGAGTATCCAGTTTTGCTTTACTCCTTGTTTTCTAGTTTAAAGGGTTTAATTCTTATTTTGTTGTGTTTTTCTGGTTATTTTCACTTTTCTTGGTTAGTATTTGTTGCCCTCTGCTGCCCTCTTATATTCTCCTTTTTCCCTAGCTCTTTTCCTCTCTTGCTCTGTGCACACCTGCTCCCAGTTTGCTCATTAGCCTTCTCTTTGTTTCTGTCTCCTATAAATACTCTTGCTGTTCAGTTCCTCTTTGCTGGGTCCTCGTCTAACCTCATCAGTCTTCTTCCTACTCGTCTCTCTGAGCCTTCTTCCTGGTTACAGTTCTTCCCCTGATGACTCCTAGGTTTGTGGTAAAGTTTGACTTGTGTTTTTTTTTGTTTTCTTTAGATCTTAGAAGTTTTGGACTCCTGGTTTCTCGTTTGTTTTTTGGACTTTGTTTTCATCTGGATTTTTGGATTCCTGTTGCCTGTTGTTATAGACTTTGTTTCCCTACCCTTCATTAAATCTACTAAAAATTTACCTCTGCCTGCCTGCCTCTGCTTTGGGTCAACAATCCTAACCAAATCCTGACAGAACAAAGAAAGAGAGAAAACACTGAAAAGAAAAATTAAACCAAAAAGTTAGAAACAACTGCCAAACAACAAAAAAAAACCTATGATGTTATTTAGGAAAGCCATACTCAGATCCGATTAACCAATGTTTAAGATTTATGGCTAATGGCAGCCTATTTATAGACAGTGTTGGGCACGTTACTTTGAAAAAGTAATTAGTTATAGTTACTAGTTACTTCTCCCAAAAAGTAACTGAGTTACTAACTGAGTTACTCCACAATAAAAGTAACTAGTTACTAGTAAAAGTAACTATTGCGTTACTTTTGCGTTTCTCGCCCCCGTAAACCTCACCACCCAGCCCCCACCTTCTCGTGTGTTTCCAAAGCCAGCTGAATAGAGAGGACGACAAAGACAAGAACCTGCAGAGAGTTTTGCATTTCTTGTAACTCAACGTAAATGACATCAGGGGGGAACGCGATGTGAAGTTTTTTTACAGGGCATTCAGATCTGCTCAGTATATGAAATTAATAACTGGGGATGTCTAATTCTGAAATCCTGTGTGTTTGGGTTGTTATAGATACTGTAACATCTATCTTTCTAGATGTATACTCTGTGTGTGACATAAAATATGGATCTCCATCCCTGCCACAAAGGCCATCAAATAATGTTTAAAATAAAAAATACAGTAGGTTGAAAAGGCAGAGTATCCATCCATCCATCCATCCATCCATCCATCCATCCATCCATCCATCCATCCATCCAGATTTCTCCCTTTCTTCATATAGGCTATCATTTGATCGTTCACACTCTCCATAATTCTCCTGTGGCGCGAGCACAGGGCGAGTGTTGCGCGCCTTTAGCGAGCATGCGTGTTTCCTCTTGCCGCCTGCGCTGTGCGGAGATGCAGAGGAAACCGTTATGTGGTGGGGAAACGCAGCTCGACGTGACACCGGTATTTCCATGTGGAAAACGCTGTTTTGCTGCTGGATCCTCCTCACTCTCCATCTCTCTGTGTGTGCTGTACGTTAACACCCACCAGCGGAAACACCCACCTACCCAACTGACAGACGGAATCTCACTATACATCAGCCATTCTCATCCTCCCCTCTCTCATGACAAGGCGCACACCTCTGGATGACCTAAAAAATAATCTTTAATATCTCTTAAACAAAAGTAGCAAAAACAATATTTTTTTCTGCACAAATCCTCACTAACGTTGCACTAACCATTCAGTCTATTTGCAGAGTTTTTTGACGTGGGTGGGGTGTCAGCTTCACGCAGCTGCGCACGAGTCCTATCATGAAAAAAGGTTCATTGTGCGACCTGAGTAACGCGCAGTAACGGGGTGTCTGCAATGGTAACTGCGTTATAGTTACAGTCAAAGTAATTAGTTAGATTACTCGTTACTAAAACAAGGTAACGGCGTTAGTAACACCGTTACTTTCAACGCCGTTAGTCCCATCACTGTTTATAGAACATTGAAAAACTTTGTGACTAACACTATATATATTAAAAACAAGGAGCAAGTAAGTAACAGGTTAAATGCAGACAGTGGCAATGACGCAAAAAACATTTGAGCTTAGACAAAAAATATTAAGAATATATAAAGAAGAATATATAAAGTGAACATAAGTGAAACATAAACAACATAGCTATTAATGTTGAATACTTTATTTCTACCTGCAGAAAACTGTAGTTCATCTTGATTTTCTGAAAATGTAACTTTCAAAAGAAAAATCTAAACTAGAATAAAAAACAATGAAACAGAGGGTTATCACTCTAAGTTACTAAAAGGGGTTCCACACGCGATTTAATCATTTGTGGACTGCCTTTTTACCTCTTTTATTTTTACAGCTACCTTTATGTTAATATGTAATGTAAACTACGTTGTTGTGTGATTAATATTGCGTTGTCTGAGTTAGGAAATTATAAATCAATACTGCTTTTCTTTTATGCATAAAACTGAGAAATAGAAAGTAGTCCCATTTACTATCCTTGTATATAATACATTTAGTTAACTATTAATAATAGTGTTACCTTTTTTTCCCTTTTTGGGCTTTATTTACCTTAGAAAACTTTTGCTGCATGGTTTTGATTTTTTTCATAGCTATAATACATTTTACATGTTACAAATCTCTGTGTCTAAGTGTTTTATTTTGGTTATGTTTTATTGTGAGTGAATTTTAAAGAGTGACATAAGGACCAAAGTGGCCTGTCTCATACTGAAAATTCCCTGAAATTACTTCCAGTTATGTCTGTTAGATAGTGTTAGCTATAAATCTGATGTGAGCCAGACATTCAGGGCCACGTTCATATGAGGAATGATGCCAGGATCTGGTGATCGACTGGGTCCCTCTCTGCTTTGGCATCTGAGTGTAGACTTACAGAATAGAGAATAGCCTTGCTGCTGCTTCATGGCTGCTTGCAGCTTAGTCTTCAGACCTTTTGAGACATAATGTGTTTTTGCTGGACTTTGTCCAGCCTGATAAGCAGAGCTGCAGCTGAAAAGAGCAGACATCTGTTTACCAACCTCCCATTTCTCTGTAAACAGGATTAGCTCCAGCTAGAAACCAAGTACTTTAATTTTGTCAAACGCACTGCAGATGAATTTTCAACTGTAAAGATGCTTGTCATTATCTATCATAAAAGACTATAAAGGATTTATACAGACATTGCTTTGTTGTCTTTGGCTTAAAACAAAATTGCTTCCTCAAGCACACCACCAGCTGTGGATCCAATGTTTGCCTCTGTGTGACATTAGAAATTTTGGGTGCCCTCCATCTAAAACAGTACATTAGTCATAGATGAAAATAATGTATTTCCATCTTACTCTTTTCCCTCCATTAAACATTTTAATGACATTTGAAAGAAATATTATGAAAAATTACAAATAAAAAAGCCCAAGAATACAGATAGGATATGAACTCTCTGTCATAGTTGTATTGATGCTTTGAAAGTCATCTTCAATACATTAAAAAATAAAAGTTTGTGCATTTTGGACATTTCTTTATAAAAACTCGTTAGAATTTAGAGTTGGAAATGTTTGTTGGAAATGCAGAACACATGATAGTTCACTGAACTATACAGTACATATAATATCATATATAACATCATTGGGTTGTAGCAACAAGCTCGGAAGGAACACATGAGGTAGGCATAGTGGTTCCCGTCTTTTCATGCTTTATGAATATTTCCTATTTCTTAAAAGTCAAACTATTAGTGAAGTTAAATTAAACAAATAAAAAAACAGGAATTAATTCCATAATCCAACAAAGTTAAGATCTAGTTCTGTATATGGAATAATCTATTAAACAAATACATGGTACACTGGAAAAACAATCTACAAATAAGTAAAATTTTCTTAAATTAACTGTATTTAATCTTAATTTGAGTAGGTTAATGAGATAGTTTGCCAATGGAATGAGTATTTTTACTTTTAAAATAAGATAATTGGATAACATGCACTTGAAATAAGACAATGCGATTATATTTTTTATTTTAAATGTAAATTCTCTTGTTCCGTTGGCAAAATGTATCTTTGACCTCCTCAATCCAAGATCAAATACACTTATTTTAAGAAAAAAATTACTTATCTAGATTTCGATTTTTTTCCAGTGTAAAAACAAGGTTGTGATTTTTTAGAAAAACATGCATGTACATATACATGCACATTAATATCTTTGTACACATTTCTTCAATTTCTTCTCATTTCACTGGAAGCTTGGTTTGGCACAGCAGCCACTGCCTGCTGGTCATTTTCCCTTTCTCTATTTTGTTGTTGGGGACTTTTGGCGGGCTAAGTGCTTCGAATGGTTTCTGCCTCTTACAATATACTACCTTCCTTCTGCTGTCTTTCTGCTTCTGCAGTTTGCACCAACCCTGTAGCCAATGAGCTCTGTCATTGCATTTTATTGTGAAAAAAAAAAAAAATGGGCCTGTGAAAATAGATGAAAGGTGAGTGCAGAATACACTGTAATCTCTGAAAGTGGAGGTTTTCGCCACCAAACAACTTTAAAAGCACTTAGGAGTTCACAAAGTGGGTCTATGGAAGAGAAAAATTCTGTTGAGATCAAATTAACAAAAATATATTTATAAAACATGTGTGGTTTGTGGTCCATCATTTAGATAACACTACAGTTTGTGCTAGCTTTTATATCAGTTGGACCATCATGTGACATTCCCCGTTTCCTCTATGCAAGCTTATTCAGTTTATTTG
Source organism: Cyprinodon diabolis (assembly GCA_030533445.1). Classification (NCBI taxonomy): domain Eukaryota; kingdom Metazoa; phylum Chordata; class Actinopteri; order Cyprinodontiformes; family Cyprinodontidae; genus Cyprinodon; species Cyprinodon diabolis. Next base: position 16,347,855 of record CM060074.1, read on the forward strand.
AGTTAATCTTGTCTGTGTATTACGTGCTGCACATAGTTGAAATCTAAGTTAAGCTATTCCTGTTTAAATATTTTTTTTTGCTTTAAACAGAAAACAAATCATGAAATCATGATTGAAAATCATCCCAGTCGAGCGTGAAAAGTGTTATATCAGATTGCAGACCTCACTCAAGGCAGCGATTTGAATGTACTGTAATGTTTGCAGACAACAGTTAGATCTGTTGTGTAGTGGCAAGCAGATGGAACAGAGCCTGGAGTGGTAGGGGTGATAGTGTTGATAGAAAGATGAAGGACATTAATCAGTAGAATCAAGATAAACTATGTTTAAAGAAAGAGAGAGTGATAAAAGAGAACACTTACCTTACAATGATGACCTTATTCTAAACCTATATATAATATCTTTCCAGAAGGGCCTTTTCCTAAACCCAAGGTCAACTGACTTTTTGCCTACACCAAATCAAATTTCATACTAAATTAGGAATAAAAATATTTCTTCCTAATACTAAGGTCAGTGAAATTTATACCTCACCCTAATTTAATACTCCAACCATAATCTAATATTTAATGGATTACCATGATAGTCCATTCCTAAACCTAGGGTCAGTGGATCTCTTGCCTAAGCCTAATTCAAAACATCTAATACCTTACCATGATCACCCATTGATAAACCAAAGATTAGTAGGCTCTATACCTATGACCAACATGCCATACTTTGCCAGGAGCATTTATTCTTAAACCCGAAGTCAGTGGACCTTTTGTCTAAACCTAACCAAATCTAATAATCTATTTCACCACCATAGTTTATCTCATATACTTAGATTAGTTAACCTTATAATTCACGCTAACCCTCTTCTCATATTTCAGGAGTAATATCAGAGCCTTACACCTAAACTATTATCCTTAATGCTGAGATATACACGCATGCTGGGTTATCACGCCAGTCTGTGTGGGCCGTGTGCAAGACTATAGAAGAGCTGTTGATGGATTTAGTTGATGTGGATATAGTTGCAGTGCTCTCAAAAACCAAGGAGGGGCAGTGATCAAAATAAAAAGCGCTAATGCAGAAAAAAAAAAAAAAGAAGAAACGGTTGACATACAGCTTCCAAACTGTTTGAGTGTAGTTTTGCTTATATAAGAATCTGTAATTATTGAAGAATAGTAGGTGTGTTTACACCACCAAAATGTTGGGTTTATCTGCTGCACACAGAGATAGGTGACGATTTGGAAACAAGCATCCTGTGAAGCTTATACGGACCTTTTTTGTTTTTTTTTAAAACAGGTTTTAAAAACACAACATTGTTTTACTAAATAAAAACTGAATACATTGTATACTATGGGTAGTTGTTCCAGAATGTTTTTAAATTAAATTAAAATGTGATTAAATTAAAAGCCTTGTTTCTACCACAGTCTTGGCCAATAAACTCACCCCTGTATGATGTTTTTGTAAATGAATATAGTAACAGTAACAACATTGCATTTAACCACACTGCTTCACTTTAAACTTCTGCACTGTGTGATGTCAGTACTCTGCCCAACTCTGTCTTATGTATTTATTCATTCATTGCTTTTTATGTGGAGCCGTGGTGTCTTTAAAATCATTTTACAGAATATGTAATCATTGAAAAAACACGAATGGATGTTATCTATTATTATTATGTTTTAACTAGGGCTAGGCAAACAATTGCATGTGAAATATAATAAGAATTTAACAAAACACAGTTATCAAATCACAAAGGTTGTGATGCAACTAGAATGCAATTTCATGCATGCAAGTTGAATTTGTCCATGTATCCATGTAACCTTTTCCAAGCTAAGGTTACAGTTAAGTCCTGCAACAATGAACTCTGGAAATGCAAGCTTTCCAGGTCATGAATAACAACAAATCGTAATAAAATTGCAATTATAATATTGGTTTGAGATTTTCCATTTTGGCAAAATTCAGCCCTAGTTTTAACAACTGTAATCAATGCAGAACTACGTATATATATATATATATATATATATATATATATATATATATATATATATATATATATATATATATATATATATATATATATGAACTTAAATGCAGAACAGTATTGTGGTTAAATTCAAATTAGTGTACATCCTACCTTTACAACAATTTCTGTATATTGCCGGGTAATGTGTTGTATCTTGCCCTTTACACAATTTGCGCTGTGGAAACTATAACCAGATCAATGACCCTAAGTGGTCTTGACTGCAGAAAACATGAGTCCCTGTGTGATTGTGATAGTCATCCTTATGAAAAAGTAGAATTGCTCTCTTTTGTAGTATGATTAATGGATACAATGATGTAATATGTTTGTTGCTCCAAAGCTCTAAACAGCAAGTTAAGTATGGTAAGATTAATGTACAGGGCAAAATTTGAAGTGAGTTAGGATCTGGAATAGATTTGTTTTATTAAGACTTAAAAAAGAGCCTGGGCACAGTTTCAGTGTGGAAGAATCTACTAAAACTTAACTGTATATCCAACTGACACATCATCACCATCTACTTCTATTGAACTTCTTCTGCTCTCCAATCGTCCTCAGAAACTAGTAGCATCTAAAGCCTAATCTGTCAGGAGCTCAGAGGTTTGGACCCAGAATTCAGACGAGACAGACAGTGAAACTTTAAATAAGTTTATTGAACAAGCTGCGTGCGGCTGCTCATCAGCTGGCGTGGGTTCACTGGATACACTGCGGGGATATGGACTCAGATAAATATCTCAGAAGCTCAATCACGGAATTATAATGAGCTGAAAGTCACCAACCTGGCAAAGTTCAGTCTGAGCTCAGAAGGAGGAGTGAAGTCCGGAGGAGCTGAGCTCCGCAGCGTGAGACTGAGCCCGAACCAGAGATCCAGAAGGGAAGAGAAGCAGCGACCAGCAGCAGCCAGAGCACACAGAGAAAACGAGGGATCCAGGAGGGATAATCCAAGCCCTGGTCAGAAGACGGGTCCAAGGTCGGCAACAGGTAGAATCCAGAGAAACAGAACAGGCAAAACAGAGCAGAGCAGGGGCGGCCAAAACTCAGAAGTCCGGGGGTAGAAACAGGTCAATATCAGGCAGAACACACACAGAGAAACGCTGGAACTAGACAGGCTGGAAGCTTGAATAATCTGGCACCATGGGCTGGGAACTGGTGGCATAAATAGCAGAAGAAACAGGTGGATCTGATAAGAGATAATTAGACCGGGGAGGAGCAAAGCGGATAAGAGTAAAAAAAAAGAGTAAAACCCAGCCTACGGTGCCAAGATCATGACATAATCCCAATTCTCCCCATCCAGTACCGTTTTACTGTCATATGTGGCTCTCAATGAAGTCATGCTCACAGCTGTAGAGGGCACCTTGATTGAAAGTGGAGGGCATGAATGAGAATGGCATGCCCTTTTCCCTTCACTAGAAAAAGAAAGCAAACATTGCTACTTTTACCACTTTTCTCGAAAATAACTTTTTACATTTGAATAAAACTATTTGACAAAGATGCAGTAAACAAGTGGAACTCAGTCTTTTTTTATGGCACTAGTGGCTCATTTTTTTTGACAGTAGGCTGATAGGAAAGAGGGTATGAGAGAGGGGGACAGATATGCGGCAAAGGACCACAGGTCGGATTGGAACCCGGGTTGGCCGCGTCAAGGACTAAGGGGTACTTACATAGGTTGTGCACGCTAACCACTGAGCCATCTGCATGCCGGAACTCACTTTTAAATGCAAATATCGCCTGCCATTAAGCCTTCACTGCATCTGCTGCCAAATTACAGTGAGTCTTTATCAGTTCAGGGACCAGTCCACTTGCCCTATCCACTAAGTGCTATGGGTCGCCCGGTAATATGACGGAGCCTCCATAGGAACGCCCAGACTGTGAGTCAGAGCTAAGGGTTAGTGTTTAGGGACTGGTTGCACTTGGGCCTAAGACTCTCCTTTCTAAGGTACCGTATCAAAATCAAGTGTGACTTCCTTCCAAGTCACAGACCAAATCTTCACTCTTCACCACTACGGTCTTCCCCCGACTCCATTCAGCTCTGCTCTGCTTTATCTTCCAGTCCACCAACAGCATCCAGTCCCTGAGGGAAAGAAAGCTCTATTTTTATAAATCTCTTTCTCTCATCACAAACGATACTCAGTTCTACGTCTTCTCGCACGGTCTGTAAAAAATATTAAGAAACATTCATCTCAATGTGTGACAATTTGGTTATGGATTGTTGACCCAAAAGCAGAGGCAGAGGTGAATTTTTTGTGGATTTTATGATAGTTAACACAGAGGCAGGTAATACAAAAATCCAAAATAAAAAACAAAGTCCAAACAAACCAGAAACCAGGAGTCCAAAAATCCAAGAATCAAAACCTGAAAATAAGTCAAAACGAACCAGAAACCACGGAGACATCAGGGGGATCACTAACACAAGGAGGAAGGCTCAGAGAGACAGAGTTTGAGGAAGTTAGACAAAGTAAGACGATGACCCAGCAAAGAGGAACTCAAGAGAGAGGGCTTTTAAAGGAGACTGAGACAAAGAGAGGGCTAATGAGCAGATTGGGAACAGGTGAGCACAGAGCAGAAACAAAACAGGAACTAGGGAAAAGGGAGAACCAGAGGGCAGCTGAGGGCAACAAATGAAAAACCTGGAAGACTGGAAATAACTAGAAAACACAACAAAATAATAATTAAACCACTAACACTAACAAAAAACAAGGAATAAAGCAAAACTGAACACCAAAAGAAAAACATCACAGAAACCTAACACAATGAACTCTAATTTCCTCTTTAAGAGTCTATTCTGGTTGAAATACATTTTAACAGTTTTTAATTGCAAATGCCTAATATGTAATTTCCCTTTTTTTTGATTGTCCAATATCATCCAGTGAAATTTAAATTAGTTAACTTTTTGTTAATTAGAATCTCATTAGTTTGAACCTTTGCTTTCATTTTCTATTAAATCTTACGTAGAAGTTTAAATACTAGATTTAGATTTAACTCAAGCTGAAAGCAAATATATTTAAGTTATTCTTAAAAAAATTCTTCTATACCTATTTAATATTATTTAACAAATGTATTTTGCAAGTGAAGAAAAGAGCACTGAATTAATGTGAAGCAAAGGGTACTATATTGGAATGCAAGTGGAGTTTCTCTCTTTTTCATCAAGAAGTTTTACCTCTTATCCATAACGCTTCTTCAGATCTGAACACGGTTGGAAGTTACTGGCTTTATGTTGTTAGAACAATTGCACTTACAGGATCATTAAGTTTGGAAATTAGGCAGTTAGGGCACATTGCTTCCATTATTGGTTACTTCCAGCCATGTTTAGAAATGAAGAGGCTGGATGTCATTTTTCCATATTACAGTGAGTCTATGCATATATCTGTGTAAAAAAAAAAAAAAAAAAAAAAAGAATAAAAAAACTTAAATGCAGAACAATTGTTGGCCACCCAGGAGTCTAGAACTCTATAACTGCTCAAGACAGATAATCTGCAAGATCACCTGCAAACAGATTTAACCAATGTGTAGATTAGGAAAATATGAATAAAAATTAACATATACAGCAGGTAAAATAAATATTGAAGATATATTTCTACAGGTGCTATTGACATTATATCTTTCACCAATCCACACATACAAAGAAATCCAACCATATATGTCCAGAAATTAAGTTATGTGTAATAAATTGGAATGACACAGGGAAAAAGTATTGGACACACTTAATGAAATTCAATTAAAACTTTGTACAAAAAGCCTTTGTTGGCAATGACTGCTTCAATATGCCTCCTGTATAGGGAAATTAGTTGCATCCATTGCTCAGGTGTGATTTTGATCCATTTGGTACAATCCACAGTCTGTAAATCTTAAAGGTTTCTTGGGTCTTCTATGAACTCTGATCTTTAGTGCTTTCCATAGATTTTCCATTGGATTCAAGTCAGGTAAATGGCCTGGCAATTCTAGCAACTTATTTTCTATTTCTGATTGAGTTTCTTTGGCTGTGTGAAATGTCTGAAATGTCCAAAAACTGCTGAAATGTCCACCTACGTTTCATCTTCACAATCCTGGTAGATGGCAGCATATTTTTGATCAAGAACTGTTGAAAAAGTTGGAGCAGTGATAAAGGTTAAGAGGAGGCAAAGAAAGGGGGACCCAGAAAGAAGAATTTGGAAAGCACTGCAATAGTGCATCCATCAGACATGCCTTGATATTACATTGCTGCTCCGTTTGCTATTAATTGTTCATGTTAACTTTGATTTGTTCATAATTTTTTATTTTTTTGTTTTAAACTTAAACTTGAGTCATATTTGTTATCATTGTGCCATTTTTTTCATGTAAACCAGGCCTGCCCGAAGTCGGCCTGCAAGTGCTACTGTCTTGCAGTTTGTAGAGGTTTCTGTTTTCACTACAGCCGATTCTGACCCTGAAATCCCACATCCTCCCTAACCCGCTCCACTCTGCTCTAGACCGCCAGTGTAAAGCAGTGCCTGCAGCCTCGGCAGTTCCTCCCGTCTCGCTCCACTCTGAGTTCCTTGAAGTTCAGGAGAGCATGCTCTATATTATTATTTGTTAATTCATATTAAAACAAAACGAGGTGTTGAAGGCTTAATTTCATACGACATATTCAAAACTCGCCATCAGCTTCATCAGCAAACATTTTCATTGTGGATCTTTGTAATAAGAATAACAAGGATCATACAAAATTGGTTTGTTCTATACATCCAAAATCTGCATCTGTTCTTCCACGCCTGGGATAAGAAGATTGTTTTAAAGTTGTGTGATGTGCTCTTGGAAGTTGCTGTGACAGGATGTAATGAAACTTTTAAACCTTTCAGCATTAAGTAAATATTTTGATCGAGATGACAAATGCTGCTCCCTGGTTTGCTCAAGTACCAAATAGTGTGCATCCAATCAAAAAGCCTTCTTTTTGGGAATATATCAAATTTATACTCAAATTAGTAGTTTTTGATTTGTCATTACAAACCGGATCTTGTGGACGATCCTTTTCCTTGTTGGCACGATTGCAATTTCAGATCTTGACCTGACCGGCTTCCAACGGACCGAGGCGGAGCAAAATTTGGCTCCGTAATTTGGCAGTCAAGGACAGAGAAGATGTAGGAGGAGCAGTGTTGGATGTGGGACAGTTCTCACTATTTAACATGACTGCACAAGTGCTCCGCCAGACGTACAAGAGCGGGGCAGAGCTGAGCGGTGACGGAGGATGTTGAATCTGGGGTTGATGGTTGCAGTTCAGTAACAGCCTTTTAATCAGCTCTAACTGCATGTCAGGTGTGCTGAAGCAGGAAAACCTCTAAAAACTGCAGGACAGTGGCCCTTGAGGGCCAAATAAGGGAATGCCTTAAAATGGAAGAAGAAAAGACTATACCAGCTTGAAGATTATTGGTTTATTTCTTCTAAAGAGTCCAATTTTAAAGTAGTTAGAACAATCAAAAAAGTAAATGCGCTATTTCACTCAAATAGAACTTGTTGCCCTTAAGTTAAAGTTTAAGAAAAAAAACTACACATCTTTAATTCTAGAAGAGATGCCATAAGAATGCATCTTTTTACTTAAGGAAATAGTATAAATCTCATTATTTACATTAGCCTACAGTAGTTGTGCTGAGGTAGAATTATGTTGAAAAATAGGTTTATCTTTTTTTGGAGGTAAAGAATTTTAAATTTTGGAGTAAATATTTTCTCCATGGGGCCATGTAAAAATGACAAAATTACTATTTGCTTACCTCATTGCAAGGCATCAACTGCTTGTCATTATTTTTTGTTGTTGTTTTTTGTCCATCAAGAGATACACAGACCAGTTTAAAAAAGTCACAATAACAAATAAAAACACGTAAAAAAAATCTTATATTTTGTGGTGTTGAAATGATTATGGGCTGGGATGAAGAAAAATGTTAAAGACAAATGCTCCTGTTTGGCCTTTTTCGGAATCAAGTCTGAATCATTGCTGCAGCAAACACACTGTTTTAATCTGTCTCATCCCCATGTCTTACCCAGGAACAGGCATACAGTATCTGCATTTAGGCAGTCGTCACAGCATTCCCTTTTGCAAAGTGAAGGACAGATCAATGAGGACAATGAGATCACAAGAGCACTTGGGTTGGGGGTATTGGTTGGCTTAGATATGGATCAGCTTTCACTTGGCTTGTACCACCTAAATGCCAGAAGGGGTATTGGGATGGTGAAGTCTTGTAGTAAATCAATTTGGCTCAGCATGAATGCTGCAATTGGGAACCGTTGTGGAAGGCAGGAGGTCCAGGCTTCTAAAAGACAATTTTATCCTTGAACATAATCTGAAAAGTTCTCACAGAGCATCAAGAAACAGATCTTCGTCAGAGCTCCATGTGCAGATTGTGTTTCTGTCTTGACTTTGTGTACATAAAAACATGTGTTAGACAGCCAACAGAGGCCTTGATTTGGACGGAGCTATGTAGGGCACAGTCAACATGAGTCATGATAAGAAGGGAGGAGAAACCTATTATAGATAGGAGCCCTGGTCTGAGGCTGCATTCATTACAAAGCTGTTCGGTTAGTGCAACAAAGCTTGTTTAAGTTGCCCAAAGACTTAAGAACAAATTATTCCTCAGGTTGTTATATATAATTAATTTAAAGGAAAACTCCGGCCATATTCAGAATTATTGTGTCCTTTACTGAAGACATCCATGTTTGTCAAAGAACACTACTGCCACCTACCAGTTTGTGACATTATGGTGCCGTAACCGCTGTTGAGCAAGTCCCAGTGCTGTATCTGGTGTTTGTCACAACACACTATTATCCAAGTCATCATGAAAACATTCTTCTTTGAAATGTTGGCTAAATATTACAGGTTTTTGGCCAGAAGTTCAATGGCAAATCTTCCATCTTTAAGTTGGCAATCCAACGACCAGGACCGCAGTAACCTGTCCAACGAGGATCATCAAGGTGAAATTATTGTTTTTTCACTTTTACCCAGTGTATTACAACATCCAACTGCCATGCATGTGGACATTGCCTGTTTAATTATAGCTCTCGCAAATTTCATGTTTAAGTCTTCTCGAAATCGTAAGTAATTGTTGTTGATTGCAGATGTGTCTCGTGGTTCCTATTGATTTTGCTTGATCGCAATGAAAATTATTATTTTTATTTTTTTACTGATTAAAGCTAAATTCATTAAATTACTGCAAAAACATTCATTCTAGGTATAAATAAAGATCCATTTATTATTCTGTGCTGACTGTACTTTTCCTTTGAAAAAACACAAAGTTTGAATTAGGTGTTCATTTACCATTTTACAACACCATTTACCATTTCTTTTATAATTGGATCTTGATCAAAGTTGAAGTGTCAGGATTTGGTTATTGAGTGTTGACCCAAAAGCAGAGGCAGAGGTGAATCTGTTGTGGATTTAATAATGACTAAACAGAAATCAGAGGCTGGTTATCCAAAAATCCAAAAGGAAAACAAAGTCCAAACAAACATGAAACCTGAAGTCCAAAAATCCAAAAATCAAAAACATGAAAACTAGTCTAACATACCAGAAACCATGGGGACATCAGGGGAATCACAGACATAGCGAGGAAGGCACAGAGAGAAGGAGTTGGAGCATGTAGACGGTGTTTGACGAGGACCCAGCAAAGGGGAACTGAACAGAGAGGGCTTTTTAAAGGAGACTGGGGCTAATGAGGAAACTGGGAGCAGGTGTGCAAAGAACAAGAGAGGGAAAGAGCTAGGGAAGAAGAACACAAGAGGGCAGCAGAGAGCAACAAATAGAAACCTGGAAATAACAACAAAATGATAATCAAATAACTAGGACTATAAAACATGGTGAAAAGAAAACTAAACACTAGAAATCAAGGAGAAAAGTAAGACTGAAAACTCAAAAGAAAAACATAACAGAAACAGAAACCTAACAGGAAGATTGCTTTTGCAATATTTTTCTTAATACTTATACAGACTATTTGCCTATAAACTTGTAGGCCTATCTTGGCCTATAAAACCATTTATATCATACCACACTGCAGCACACTCCAAATCATGAAAAACCCCTAGTAAAAATGTGCAAAATTTCTAACACAAATTTTTTAATGCATAACCTATATTGCTTTTTGATAATTTAGATTTAAAAAGATTTTTTTTTTACTAAGATTCTTTCTCTCAGAGGTTAAATAAAGGGTCTGCAACTGACCTTTGTCACAACGTCATCAGTGCCGCAGTTATTGCTTACCATAAAGAAAATCCAAACAGAATTATTATTTCCTTATTGATTCGAACATAAATATTATGTGACACAGTATTATTAATCAAAGCTGTTCCGAAAAATAAGAAAGACAAGAGACTGTGTGAATTATGTAAGGCAGATGCCTTAATCTTCAAAAGAATGGTGACAAATATTAACCGTTATACTTACCTAAACTTTCTCAAATCTAAAGTCAAATCCATAGTAAAAAAAGTTAAAATAACCGAGAGTGTGACAAACCTGAATGAGGACCTTTCTTGCACAGTACTGTAGGGGAAGAAAATAAAATAAGGAAACTTCACTATTAAAGAACTGCACAATCATTTGCAATGTTAATGCAAAAAGAAATTACCTGGGATGCAAATATAATTTTGTTTTAACCCTGCTTTCTGGTCTTTCTTTAAAATTGGCATCTTTAATGTCCTCAGTTTAAAACATTTTCCCAGTATTGTACATAAAAACTTGATGTATGCCTATTTTTTTTTTTTGTTTTAAATCAATTTATTTTAAGACTTTAGATAAGATTCAAGTAGAATTTTACTGGAATTGGTGGAGAGCAGAAGCTGGAGCAAAGGCAAGAGACATGAAATTTTCATCTAGTGTAGATCCATATCACTTTTATTAAAATTGCAAAATAGGGCTTTGGCCTTGGCATAGGACGTGTTTGTTTGTTACTCTTCTGCTCAAATGTGATTTGGTTTGATCAAATAAGAGGACATGCCCCTCTTCAGAGAAATTATTTTAGACATTGCTCACCATCATGTTTCTCCCAGATGCCTCCTGCTTTTTTAGTTTGTAAGATAGTACAGAATATATTTTTTAGAGTTTTTTCAAAATTAAAATGGCAGCCTCAGAGGTTGATGTGAGCAATGTCAGAAGACAACAAAATATCTAGCCATTCTGGAAAACAGCATTAAAAAAAAAGCTTGGACAGGTTACTCTCTAATATACCTAAATAAAAACAAAAACTAAAAACAGTCTCATCCGTTTGAGAAATGCATTGTAATAGGAAATTTAATATTTTTAAACACTATGAATCCAGGGTTTAAACACAATTAAAACCATCTCATTATTGCCCAAATAACCACTCTAGCCAAATATCAAGCTGTTATATGCTGCTTGAAAAAGTTCACAAATAAAAGAGTTTGATTATAACATGATGATATAACTTTCTCAAGGTAAAAAAATTCTGTGGTAGTTGTGTAAACTTTCCAAAAGAAACCATAGCCCTAAGCTTTGTGTGCGTAGCAGAAAGTATACATGTCGCTAATGTAGAAAGGGTTTACCTTGGGTTTGTAGAAACTACTAAATGGGACAATTTTAGGCTGACATAGTATGCCATATATAACGGAGCCTATACGTATTTGTATCAGTAGCAGGATGGATGGATGGATGCATGTCTTATACCAGGCAAGGGGTTGGCATGGGATAAGTCCAAGTCCAAAGGTCTCCGAAATTGTGTACTGTAAGTGTACTTAAACCCACAAACTGAAAATGGCTTTCAAAAAATGTTATTTCAGCTTTATGAAACCATGTTTAAAAACCATGTGTAAAAACAAGTGGTGCATCGATGCCATTTTTTGGCCCCGATACCTCATACTCAGTTTTGGGCATGTTACTTTGAAAAAGTAATTAGTTATAGTTACTAGTTGCTTCTCTCAAAAAGTAACTGAGTTACTAACTGAGTTACTTCACAATAAAAGTAACTAGTTACTAGTAAAAGTAAAGTGAAGTTTATTAACAGGGCATTCAGATCTGGTGAGTTTATGAAATTAATAACTGGGGATGTCTAATTCTGAAATCCTCTATCTATCTATCTATCTATCTATCTATCTATCTATCTATCTATCTATCTATCTATCTATCTATCTATCTATCTATCTATCTATCTATCTATCTATCTATCTATCTATCTATCTATCTATCTATCTATCTATCTATCTATCTATCTATCTATCTATCTATCTATCTATCTATCTATCTATCTATCTATCTATCTATCTATCTATCTATCTATCTATCTATCTATCTATCTATCTATCTATCTATCTATCTATCTATCTATCTATCTATCTATCTATCTATCTATCTATCTATCTATCTATCTATCTATCTATCTATCTATCTATCTATCTATCTATCTATCTATCTATCTATCTATCTATCTATCTATCTATCTATCTATCTATCTATCTATCTATCTATCTATCTATCTATCTATCTATCTATCTATCTATCTATCTATCTATCTATCTATCTATCTATCTATCTATCTATCTATCTATCTATCTATCTATCTATCTATCTATCTATCTATCTATCTATCTATCTATCTATCTATCTATCTATCTATCTATCTATCTATCTATCTATCTATCTATCTATCTATCTATCTATCTATCTATCTATCTATCTATCTATCTATCTATCTATCTATCTATCTATCTATCTATCTATCTATCTATCTATCTATCTATCTATCTATCTATCTATCTATCTATCTATCTATCTATCTATCTATCTATCTATCTATCTATCTATCTATCTATCTATCTATCTATCTATCTATCTATCTATCTATCTATCTATCTATCTATCTATCTATCTATCTATCTATCTATCTATCTATCTATCTATCTATCTATCTATCTATCTATCTATCTATCTATCTATCTATCTATCTATCTATCTATCTATCTATCTATCTATCTATCTATCTATCTATCTATCTATCTATCTATCTATCTATCTATCTATCTATCTATCTATCTATCTATCTATCTATCTATCTATCTATCTATCTATCTATCTATCTATCTATCTATCTATCTAGATGTATACTCTGTGTGTGACATAAAATATGGATCTCCATCCCTGCCACAAAGGCCATCAAATAATGTTTAAGATAAAAAATACAGTAGGTTGAAAAGGCAGAGTATCCATCCATCCATCTCCCTTTCTCCATATATATAGGCTATCATTTGATCGTTCACGCTCTCCATAGTTCTCCTGTGGCGCGAGCGCAGGGCGACTGTTGCTCGCCTTTAGCGAGCATGCGCGTTTCCTGTCACTTGCGCGGTGAATCGTGCCGCCTGTGCTGTTCGGAGATGCAGGGGAAATGGTATGTGATGGGGAAACGCAGCTCGACGTAACACCGGCATTTCCATCTGGAAAACGCTGTTTTGCTGCTGGAGTCATCCTCACTCTCAATCTCTCTGTGTGTGCTGTACGTTAACACCCACCAGCGGAAACACCCACCTTCCCAACTGACAGACGGAATCTCACTATACATCAGCCAATCTCATCCTCCCCTCTCTCATGACAAGGCGCGCACGAGTCCTATCATGAAAAAAGGTTCATTGTGCGACCTGAGTAACGCGCAGTAACGGGGTGTCTGCAATGGTAACTGCGTTATAGTTACAGTCAAAGTAATTAGTTAGATTACTCGTTACTAAAACAAAGTAACGGCGTTACTAACGCTACGGCGTTACTAACGCTACATACTACTTGTATGTAAAGTAATTGCCATCATGGTTTTGTCAAGCTGTTGCCTACCTTTGTGAAACAGCAACAGACTAATACAAAGTGAATCCAGTAGAACTTTTTATTGCCTACCTTGAATGGGTGACAATAGTTGAATAAACTTTTGGCTCTAAAAATTTTATCTGTGCCCTATTTGTCGGTACTCCCCGACACCGATAGCACCATTTTAGTGCAGTATCGGGGCTCTGCCCAATACTTCATCAGTACCGGTGCAACACTAGTAAAAACAAACACATTTCCTTGATAAAACACATAGCTTCGCACAAGACTGCACCTTGTGATCATTGCTTTAAATGCCCACATTAAATATACCATTGAATGACCTTCTCTCTTGTGCCTTCTGTTTGACCATGCAGGAACCAATCTGAGTGCGCAGTGAGACAGCAAACGTGAGCTAAAAACCGCTCTGGCATGCATTTAACTTTGAAAAAATTAACCTTCTTCTTAACCTACTGTCCTCACACTTGGCTCCATCTCTGTGCATGCCCGACCTGCTCTTTTCTCGCTTCATAGCTGTGTGCTGAGCTGTTTCTCCACTCGCTCAACACTGTCTCTGCGCTTGCAACTTCTAGATGTATGTAAATAAACCACACCATCAGCCAAACACTCTCTTTTTTTTTTTTTCATCCAATCACAGAATTCGTTCCAAATACCACATCTGGTTTAATAAAAAACCAACTGGTAAGCTCAAGTGGTAACCCATCCTGCACACAGGAAACCTGGGTTTGTATCCCCTCCGGGGGGAATGAGCTTGGTCCTTAGGCAAGACCCTTCATGCTAATGTCTACTTTGTAAGTCGGCTAAATACATAAACAAAACAAAACAAAATTCAGGAAATCAAACAACAGCAGATAGGACTATAGAGGATCTTGAATGATCTCAAATAAATGTCAGTAAAACAGTTATCAGATCTTTAACTCATACATCTCTGTTGTTTGCTATTAATACGGATTTAACTTTAATGTTTAAATGGAAAAACAAGGAGGATATTTCAGATTCAAGTATGGTTCAACAATATTCAGATAAAAAACATTATGGATTCGTTAACCTTTTTACGGATGCTTCAAAATATTCAGATAATAGGAAATGTGTTTCTTTTGTAGTTAAAACTTTAAATCAGGTAAAAGACTCAGTGATGGAATTTCAGTCTAAATGTTTGGGATTATATTGGCCTTAGAATGGATTGAAGAAATACATCCTTTAGGAAGTACTTTGTTCTGATTCTAGTTCAGCATTATATTCGTTCAAACACAATCATCCAGACAGCAGACGCCGCCAAACCTCTTCTCGGGAAATTTTTCATTAAACCAGATGTAGTATTTGGAGCGAATACTTTGATTGGATGAAAAAAAGCTGAACGTGATTGGCTGATGGTATGGTTTGTTTGCATACATTTATGAAGTCGCAAGCGCAGAGACAGAATTGAGGGAGGGGAGAAAAATCCGAGTGCACAGCTATGAATGTTGGGATCTGGAGATCTGCCACCTGTCTCATGCAGAGAGCGCTGTGGGCTTCCTGGGCTGGAGTCCTCAGCACACCTGAGGATCATCAGCTCATCAGAAGACCCTCCTACATAAGCAGCAGTCAGACCTTCCTTCGACGCCGGAGTGTTGACCTAGTTTGGTTAGCGAACCTGAGCCTCTGAAAACTTAGAGAATACTGGTTGTCTCTTGAGAGAAACTAGCTTTCTAACCTGCCTTTGTCTTTTGCTCACAGAAAACCCGACTGAGGTCTGAAGCTCTGGATGAGCATAACCTGGAAACCTGCCTGCCTGCCCACGTAAGCCAAACCTGAAGATCTCAGTTTAGATTCCTTCACCAGCTCTTGGGAAAGAGCTAGGAAGCAAACCCAAGTCTGAGACTCTCTATCTCGAAGCTAGACGCTGCTGCTGCTGAGCTCTCTGCTACCCCCACAGACTCTGGACCCAACCGGTACCTCCTCTCACGGATCTGTTAGAACCTCTTCAAGGTATTATCAGAATTCTACTCACTCGTCAAGCCATCAACTGCCTGGCTAACCAAACTCTCATCTCTCCAGATATTAGTGAATCCAGTCCCGGACCTGCACCAGAACCAGATCCTGAAATATCCAGTGTATTTCCATAATAAACATTGTTAAACTTTACTCTGTCTCCAGTGGTGTTCTGCATGTGGGTTAAGTCCATTAAGCCTATCATGACAATGAAGCCCAGAAAGAGCAGATTGAGCGCTTGCAGAGACAGAGCCGAGCATGCGCAGAGATGGAACTGAGCGTGAGGACAGTGTGTTTAGAAGAGTTTTTCAGATTAGTTCCTGCAAGCTCAAACAGATGGGACAAATATTTCTCCATACTATACTATGTCCATACAAAACAGTACGAATGTCATAATGTACTGTATTTGAATGAACAAGCTGATCAATGGTATTTAATGGTTTAGTGGTTCACCAATTTCAACCACAACAATAACGAACTCTGCACAAATTATTCTACAATATTGGATGCTTATGGTGAAGTTCATTGATGATGAATGTTTTATATAAAGTGATGATGAACTCCTGAGAGGACATCATTTTCTCCTTTCCTCCAGAATGTGCGTATATATGGGTCATAGTTGGCATGAGGGACAGCATGTTCCCATGCCAAGATTGTTTTTGATGGATCACTTTTCCATGGAACGGGACAAACACATATTCCATGCCTCATTTTGTGCATACACAAGCTTAATAAATCAGACCCCATATCTTTAACTTATTGATTTGCAGCGGTATAACTTAAAAAAGTTATATATAAGCCCTAAAAAAACTAACAGTGAGTGAGCGGGATCATAGGTTCCCTTTCATTCTGGCATACTGATGTCAGAAACAGATCATTAATTCTCCTTGAAGAAATTTCTCAGTAAGGTAAAAGGGGGCAAAAATTGATTATATTGTGGACAATATTACTTCTATATTGCATGTTTCGCAAGAAACTGTTGCAGTTCTCACTAGAACTCAAGTTTGAGCCACCGTAATAACACAGAATCTCAGATAAGTGTAAAAATGTTTAAGGGAAAATAAAAACAGCCTTGAAAACTGAATTTTTTTGGAAACATAAGACTTACTGTTGTTCCCTTAATGCCTAAAGCACATTTAAGCTTTTCTAGAAGAACACAGTAAATGCTCTTGATTTGTAAGACTAATAATTTACTCATCAATATCACTCAATTTCAGACTTCAATAATTATTTAAGTTATTTACTAGAATTGCTTCCCAATCCATATGGGCCCTATGATAAAAGATGCAGGTGTCGGTCACTATGAGTCTTTGCTCCAAGCTCCCAGCCAAATCTGGTGTTCCTGGTTAGCAGGCAGCTTCCTAATACAAAACTGCTTTCTCTAAGCATTTTAGGCTCAAATAAAGAAATGTCTAGATACAGTATGTAAAACAAATTTTCCCTTTTTGCTTTATATATATAAATAGTGTTTATATCTAGGCCCTTTACTATTTGGAATTTTTTCATTTTATATGCATTGTTTTGTTGTCATCTCACCTATTTAATTGAATACAATTATGCATAACCTTTATTAGGTATCCTGACTTTATTTCATTCAACCAAAGAGTACTTTCTTGGTTCCAAGAGCCCAACTTAGATCTTATTCTAGTCCTATCAATTAATTCCTGACGGTTTAGATAATATACACCATCATATGCAATTCTGTGCTGCTCATCTGCTAAAGTTCAACACGAAATAAATAATAACTTGTTTCATCCTGGATGACCCGTACCTTACCACCTGGCAACAAAAACCAAAACACACAAAAAAACCAAAACACAAAAGGGAATTACCCAAAAACACAAGTGCCTTCAGGGGGCAACAGTTTACATTATGTGTATAAATCAACTTAAAATAAAGTCTGCATAATCTTTTGTCAAGGTTTTCTCCCCATCACATTCTTCTCCTCAATGATCAACAAGATTAGTGCATAAATTAGGACAAGCAGAGTTGAAATCACACAGAATTCTGTGAAGATTGCTGTAAACATTCGGGGCTCTGGTATGAGCTGAAGTAAAGATTTTTATGACCAACCCTGCTCCCAAATTTCAGCCACATCAAGATTTTATGTCAAGCAGGATGGTCAGGTAGCGGTCTGGTTTGGGAAGAAAAAGGATACTCATTTTTTGATCCAATGGGATGTTATATAACCTTATTGTATATATCACTGTTTACTCTTTTTTGAAAAGAGAGAAAGTCTGGTACAGCTGGTAATTAAACATCAGCAGAGCACGCAGAGTGCACAAAAAAAATGGCCCCGCCACTGGTCAATATCCTTCGTAAATTTTACACACTTCATTTGGTTGCACAAGTTAAATTAGCAACTCTGAGTTATGGGAGGTCTTCAAATTGGTTTTTGACACTAAAAGAACTTCTGTTGGTTTTGTTGGGTGCAACAAATTTTAAGCTTTTCTCAAAACAAAAGCAAAAAGATTACTGCCCAGGCCGAACATCCATAACCATCTTTTGTAAATCTGCTAAAAAAGTGCCACTGCACAAAAAAATGAAGTTTGCTTTAAAGGCGTCTTTTTTTGCCGTTGAGACAAAGAGCTGATTAATGTGGAGAATCAACACCCTGGTGTAGTCTAAACTCACCATGTTAGAGATCTGTGCTCTGCATCCCAGTGATCAACAGCAGTAGTGAATGAGATGCAGTGCAGCTGGTCACACAGCAGACCAACAAAGACTTTAAAACCTATAATCATGGAAGCAAATTTGTTTTTTCGCGCTAAGACATAGAAACCTGTAAGCAAAAGTAACCCATATCATTTTGTAAAAAAATTTACTTGTTCATGTTGTTTAATCATGTAAAGTCTATCATCTTTCAAAGTGGCTGAATTGGGCTTTTTATTTCATTAAAGTCACAGATTTTCTAGATGAGGGTTTATTTACTTGACAGCCTTTATTGGACCTCAGCTCCCATTTAAAAAAGGGTTTGAATCACACCCAAACAGTTCCTCTGACACATTGCAGAGACATGCTAATTTTTGCCAAGGGTAAAGTCAGGCATGGGCAACCCACTATTTGTCACATCACTTTAATTGCATTACTTTATTTTGTTGTTCTCTCTCTCTTTTTGCAGGTGCAATGTAATGAATAAGAAAAAAGTTTTAAAATGTAAAAGTCTGGCCAAGACTTTAAGTGTCTGGGTCATCCTGTTTAATTAAAGACAGTGTGATCAATCAGAGCTTACTATTTACCTTACTAAGTGTAACCCCTGACTAACGTTAAGTAGGTTAAGGGAATGCAAACATGTGGACCAGTCAATAGGTTCGGCAGGAGTACAATGAAACTGAAGTGAGTGCAGAATGAAATAGCTGGAGACAGGAGATGCGCAACAATAATAATTGTTATTGGTAAGCAAAATAGAAAAAATATAGAACAATCTCAATAACAATAAGCCGGCAACAGAAAACAAAACCCCAGTCCCTGAGCTCAGTGTTTGTTTGGTTTTTTTAGTCAGTCAAGGCCTTTTATAGTTTAGTTCTTTTCCTCTCCGTCAGTGTGAGTTGTTACCACTTTGTTAACACGTGAGGATGAGGATCTTCTGAAGAGGGATCTTCAGATGAGAGTTCGGTTTAGTTCTGGGTACAGGCTCGCCATCCCCTTCCGGAGAACATCAGGTATCCAGGAATCCGATTCGCAGCTTTCTTAACCATCAGAAAAAACCTAGCTTGCACAACAATTATGGTATTATTGTATGCAGCTAAATATTTCTTCTCTCACACAGCTATAGCTTAAGTTTTTATCTACTCAAATTTCACTTGATGAAACCACAAATTAACCAGAATTAGCATTTCTAGTACTTTTAATCAATAACATTTCACCCGCGATTAGCATTAGCATAAGCTAATCTAAATATGGCACATTTAGGGTTTTAACTCACCAAGTTGAGGTTTCAGCAGGAGCACCGCAAGGGACCTAGTCACACAGCCTCTCTAGCTCGTATTCCTTTCCACTTAACACAATTAACACCTCCAATTAGTATTTGAACAGAGCTAACATTTGTTTACAACCATTATCTTGCAGAAAACTCACCAGGATGAGGTTTCAGCATGAGCACCGCAAGAGACCTAGTCACACAGCCTCGTGTTCAAGAGTGCAAAAAGTCTGCAACGTGTTCGTGAAAACAGGAAGTAAAGCGACGGAGTGAAAATGACATTTCCTCCTTTCAAAATAAACGTTTTTTCAAATTAAAACTCTAAATTATTTTAAAAATAGTAGGAAGAGAAAAGTCGTTTTCTCTACTTGGTTACATAAGCTTTTTAGCAACCAATGTTTTGCTGAGGTTTATCAATGAACTCCATAATTGACTGCATGGTCTGCTAATATGTGAGGCACCACTGATTAGTTGAACCTGGCTTTTGCATTAGTGACATCGAGCAATTGACCCGTCTTTTTGGTGAAACCCAGTAATCACCATTTGACATAATGGGCCTAAGTTGAGTCACATTTAGGCATCCAAGTCTGGGTTTTCTGAGCAACGTTTATGAAATACACCTTTGTATACATTTTTCTGGCAAACCTAAGTCTGGTAATCACATTTTTATTCTTAATCCCTGTCTTCCAACATAAGATAAAGGTGTTCTAGTCCCTTTCTCTCATGAGGACTTCAAACCAGTTAGGCAGTTACCCCTGAAGTACCATTTTCTGGGCTTGGTCATGGTGAAGCTCTTTTAGATCATCACCTTCCATTAATGCCCATACATTCTTATTGAAACAAGTAGTCCTGGTCTCTGAGTTTGTAAAATGTTAAGTTTTAAGGTTTTCTATTCTAATATAATCAGTCATTAGTGTCATAATTTTAACTATGATCAGACCCAAAAGCAGTAAACCAATACAGAGAGACCAGGGGAAAAGTTTAACAGGTTTATTTAGGAGATTATGAAGAATCCAGTGTTGCTCTTAACACTGCTCAACCGGAACTGAAAGGTGAGGGGAAGACACTGCGGTTAGTTCAGGCTTGGTGGGAAACTTCATTCTCGAACTTGAAGAGGAGAAATAGATTGCTGACTCACGTTTCCAGAAAAGTGGTTGGCTCTTTGACTCCAGTCGGTGTGGAGGTGTTCCAGTGTTTGTCTCTTTCGATGGAGGGCAGACAGGGTTTACCCAGAATGCGGTTGTTTGTAGGTGAATGGAGAAACTGACTGCCACTTAGATTTCCTGCGGTACTTGAACGGGTCGCTGTGGAGATGAATCCCTTGCTCAGTGTGAAGCTCAAACGATCTCTTGGAGGGAAGTAGATCCAAACCTCCAGTTTGGATCCTCAGCTCAGTTTGAAGCTCAGATGATCCTTCCAGGGAGAGAAGGTCTGGAAAATCCAGTTTGCAGGATGACTTCCTGCCGAGAGGCAAAGACAAAATAACAAGGTTAAGACTCAGGTTGACAAAAACTCAGCTTGACTCAGGAGGCGGAGCAGAACCAGGCGCCTCCTGGTCGAGGAAGGGAAACAAACACAGAAACACAAAACACACAGACAAGAGTCCTAACAATTAGATCTAGTTTTACCAGTTCTCAAGCCTTCCTTTTCTCCTAAGAAGATTAATATTCATCAAACTCTATAACAAGGACAGAATTAACACATAAATAATTATATGATAATTTCAAAGTGATTATTAGAATGGTGTTTCCTGTGACACCATCCTGTAGAGACATAAGCTGTACTGCTGCCACCATAACCTTTGTTTATAGATGTTGGAACTTGGCCTGTTTTTGCTCTTATTGTGACCAGCGGCGTAGGAAGCGGGGGGGACGGGGGGGACATGTCCCCCCCAATATAAAAGCCATGTGGTTACGTCCCCCCCAAAAAATTGTACCGCAAAATATTAGATTTTGACATTTTTTAACTAGTGTGCTTTTATTTTGAAGGCGCAGCATAGCGTTACGTCACTGTACTCCCCCTCCCCTCTCTGAACTGCTGAGAGTTTGAGCACTCAGAAGGGAGGGAAACAGCGACACAGAAGTCAGAAACTTGTGAATGAGGTAAAATGGTCGGTCGGGATGCTGCTATGAATATTGCCTATTTATAACGTCTTGTTGTCAGTTCACTTTCATATATAGAAACTGAATCTTTTTGGTTTAGTCATCTTAGTCCTGTACGGAAGAGGATTAGGGCCACTGAAAAAAAAAAAAAAAAGTTAACTGATTTTTAAATTTGTTTTCAGTTTAACATGGGGAAAAAAGTCAGAATTCTGACCCTTTTCTCAAAAATCTGACTTTAATCTCAGAATTATGACTTTTTTAGAGACTAGCTCTCTTGTTTTAATGACCTGCTGCTCCTCCATTAATGAGGGGACCCCTCGGACATGTAAAAAGTTGCCTAATTCCGTCATTTTCCACCAATGTGTTACTGGCCACCTCAACCAACTCACATCTTTGTCAGTGAAGCTGAGTGCTCCACAACTCTTCCTTCATGGTGCCCATCTACATTAAGATCCAAAATTCTCAGATTAAAGTCAGAATTCTGAGAAAAGAGTCAGAATTCTGAGAAAAAAAGGCAGAATTCTGAGATTAAAGTCAGAATTCTGAGATTAAAGTCAGAATTCTGAGAAAAAAAGGCAGAATTCTGAGATTAAAGTCAGATTTCTGAGATTAAAGTAAGAATTCTGAGAAAAAAAGGCAGAATTCTGAGATTAAAGTCAGAATTCTGAGAAAAAAAGTCAGAATTCTGAAATTAAAGTCAGAATTCTGAGAAAAAAAGGCAAAATTCTGAGATTAAAATCAGAATTCTGAGATTAAAGTCAGAATTCTGAGAAAAAAAAGTCAGAATTCTGAGATTAAAGTCAGAATTCTGACTTTTTTCTCATATTAAACTGAAATAAAGTTTAAAAATCACTTAACCTTTTTTTTTTTTTTTCAGTGGCCCTAATCCTCTTCTGTAGTCTTGGGATGATCACTCATCCAATATTTAACTGCTAACTTTCTCTAGACGTTTGCTACGCTAGCCAAAAATGTTTTTTTTTTTTTTTTAGATCTCATTTCAGTACAATGCCACCACCAACTAAAAGGCTGAAACAGCAGCAGGACCTACTCAGCTTTTTTAAAAAGAGTAACGTCTGTGTGAGAAACAGTCACATAACAATTTGTGTTGAAATTAGCCCGGTCTGGGCGTGCGTTTTACGAGGATTTTTTATTTTTTGCGTGGTTTTGCTTCGCCGTAATGGAAAGATGCTATACCTGACACGCTCCTGATCGTTAGTTAAAACCACAGGGAGAGTTAATTTTAATTCTTAGCAGCGGCGGCCGCATTGGTTGTGCAGCGGACTGCTGCACAACCACTAATTAACCAACTAATTAACTTGTGCACCTTTATTTCCTCAAATAAACTGCTGGCTTCTCTTTTTAGACTATAAACAGATTAACACAACATTGACAACTCTGTAGTTTTCTCTGTTCTGTACTGCAAACTGGAATTAAAGGCGCCATTTCTACCAAAGGTCTGGACAGACTGGCGACCAGTCTAGGGTGTACCTCGCACATGCACCTCCCGACCCCACTAAGGGACAGGGTGTACAGAAAATGGAAGGATAGATGGATTTCTACCAAAGGTTTAGAATGCGTTTTTGAACCAGATGCTTCAAAGCACCCTGTCCATAATTCTTCAACACACTTTCAGCTCCCTCTGTCAGTATATAAATACATTTTTATCTAATAGTATAGTATATAAATTCATTTTTGACCATTATTGCAAGTTTGACAAAATAAAACATATCAAACTTTGCACTTGTGTGGCCTACTGAATTGTTTTTAATCCAACTGAAATATTAGATTTTCTAGTGCGTATGTGGACACTAAATATGCCATGGGCTGAAGCCCTTGAAAGACATCTCCCTTTGCTTAATAAAATACTCCAGTCATTTTGTTTGGTGATATGCTCACATCTTATGAACAAATGCATTATGTAAATTTTAAATGCATTATTTTTGCATAACACATTTATAAAGGAATAAAGTAAAAGATTAAATACCTTTTTTTTTAAGTAGCGTACTTAAGATATGTTTCTGTTGAATATTTACGAATCTCACATTTCCGACATGTGTCCCCCCCAATTGTAAACACATTCCTACGCCCTTGATTGTGACTAACAGTATATGCTCTCTTTTGTCCTCTGACATGGGAACTGGCATGGAGCTCATCTCCCTGGGTGTATCTTTTCTTGACGGGGCAGCCTGTGGAGCTAGTTAGCGGTTGCCTTACCTTTTGTATCTCTGCTTCTTTTTATTATACATTTGTTTCCATCTCCTTTAACCCCAGTTGGCCTTGGCATATGTTTGCTCACTCTGAGCCTGGTTCTGGTTGTTGTACAAGTTTACCAAAAGATTATAAACATATTAAATAACTGGCTCTGGAAGTTATCGTTAATTATTAGCTCATTCAAATCAAGGGTGAAACTAATTAATTGTTATCAGTTGAATGATTATAACTAATTCGCTTACTCATCAGGGTTCCTTGCAGGCCCAGTCTTCAGTCCAGTCTTTTCATCCAACAGCAGCTCTCAAAGAGATTTGCAATAATGCTTTAGAATAACAAGAGGCAGCTTTAACAGGGGTTACTTTTATAACTAACAGGGACATCTCGGCCCCAACGTAGCAGCACCGCCGGAGCGGCCCTCAGGCAGGCAGGACCAGTATGGAATGGGTCAGCAGCTTTTAATTGCTCCTCGGCAGTCAGAAATTTGGCCCGCTGTTGCTCCGTCGGCAGTTAGATTTAGGTCGACCAGAGCTGGATTAGTTCCCTTAGCTGCAGCAGGCAGGTTGGTGAAGCACTGCAATAAACTCGGTGTGAATTGCAGGAAAAGACGGTCACGTCGATCAGCTCCTTCTGAAACGAAGGAAAGGTAGTCTGACTCCAGCATGATAAGACCTCACCAGAGGCATATGCTCACTACTTAGTGTAACTTTCAGCTGGGAAGGGTTAAGTCTAGGCCTTTCGCAGCCTTAGGCCACTGGCAACAGGAAGTTAAATGGGAAGAACTTCCTTTATAGGCTCCACTGTGAGGCTCTTCCAAAGCCTGTCCCTCTATTTTTTTTCAACATTTAGAGCTGCATGAAAGGGAAAACAAGAGGTCGAAAAATGAATATTAGAAAAAGCAGAAGTGGAAATAAATAGCTAAAGAGAAATCTGTTTGCTGAGAAAATACTACAGGAATATATATTAGAAAATATATCAGTTATTAAAAAGAAAAAAATAATATATTAGGGGAAAAATCAAGTTTTAAATACATTTAGGCACATCAATAAATGTACTTGTTATACACTGGGTACGGAAATTATTAAAACGCCTTTAAATGTTTCACTCTTTCTTTCATTGCAGCCATTTGCTATAATCAATGAGGTTCATTTTACTCCTCATTAATGTACACTCACCACCCCATCTTGACAGAAAAAAACAGAAATGTAGAATTTTTTGCGAATTTATTAAAAAAGAAACAGTGAAATATCACAATGTCATAACTATTCAGATCATTTTTAAGTCACATGCTGTACATTTCTTCTGATCCTCCTTGGTTCAGCTCCTCCATTCGAGTCCAGCTGTGTGGCCTTGCTACAAGGCCTTACATCTGGACCAAGGCCAATTGTTTTACTTGAGTTTTACTTTGTTATGAATATTAATTTCTAATATCAGCAAATCTAAGGGATAGGATGAATTACTTCTATTTAATGCATAAAACTCATTCAGTTACTGTAGTTTTTTTGTATATATCTGAAAATGTTTTCAATAACCCTATAGGTTTGCATTGATAACTCCTATGATGTACTTTTCTTTTCTGTTTCTCTTTTTTTCTGAGACTTTGATCTGAGCTGGCATTTACTGATGTGACTCAAACCCAAGCCTGTAGTTCCATGCCTGAGATACTTTTGAATTAGACGGAGAAGGTAGGGTTGAGTGATTGTCAAGGCAAATAAACCAATATTGCACACTTGTGCTTTGTTTACAATGAAGTGGTCCAGGCAATTACATTAGTGACACAACAAAGACCCTCAATCTTCTGTTTTTCAGCCCACTCACACTCATGATCCCACATGCACCATCAAACTCCAGTGGAGGGAGGCAACTTTCTCAATCCAGTTAAGGATGTGAACTTTTGGTGCCTCCCATTGACTTGTTATGCCCTGTGATGTCTCCAAAGAGTGATGTAAGATATGTGAGGAACATTTTATTAACAATATTATAATATTAATAATAATTATTAATAAGAAGTAATTGTGCAAGTGTTGATGAAATGCAAATTATTCTTTCTTAGGGAAAAAAGCTATGAATTGCACTCTATATCCCTTTCCCACTGGTTGAAAAACCTGGGAACAATTGGCTTTCGGTGGCAATGGGAACAGCTCACTGACTGGCATCCAGATCTCTCAAACGACTCGGCAAGCGACCTATGTTAAATTTGCCTTCAAATGGCTTGGCTCAGATTGGCATACAGTGGGTACATCAGACCCCGGTCAACCCAGTATTCTATGGGATACTTTTGGGCACATTGTACGGTCATCAACACACCGACCAGTCCCATCTGATATAACAAGTCAAAATAATTGTTTACATTCAGTAAACATAGTGCAGCACTGGTGAAAGAGATTTGGAGGGAGAAATGAACAAAACAATAAAGAACACTTACTACGCCCTAGTTCCTTTTCTTGAGTGCTGTTGCACTGGTGACATCATCAACACCAAGCCACTGTGATGCTGTCACCAGAGACTCAGCAATGGGATGACAGATGCCACCAAGCTAGCCAGGAGGGGTAAGACCAGCCTTTTTTAGCCAATGGGAAAGGAGCCACATGAGGATTGACAAGTGTTTTTAAAAAAAAACATGTTAACTCATTATTTTCAGTGTGAATTAAGCTTAGAAACCTGTGCAACCCATTTGACTTCTTATGATAAAGAGGAGCAGAGGCTCTACTCTGTTTCATGTCATGAAACTAACAATCTTATATGTTTGCCAGCCTTATTCTGGTTTTTGTTATTTACACCCGAGAAATGATCATGTAAACCAAAATCACAGGAGGAGCTGATTAAAAGAGTCTAAAGTCTTGTTTTGAACTATGTATGAACATAGTATGAACTATATGTATTTATGTTTGTTGACCACAGAAGGAAAATTTATTGCAAAATATGACAATATTGATAGAAATACCTCATCATAATATTTTCAATATTAGTGTTTATTGACTAATTACTGCAGACTGTTCTATCTGCCTAGAGAGTTCACCATGGTTAGTATTACTGCTGTTTATATTCCCCCAGTGCTAACACAAAAGAGGCCATGAAGATTCTATACTAGACTATCTCTGAGCCTCAGCCTTAAATACACAGAGGGCATTTTCATCATTGCTGGGGATTTTAATCCAGCAAACTTGAAAACTGAGCTCCCTAATTTTTACCAACATCTGGATTTTGTAACTCTGGGACAGAACAATCTGGACTTAGCCTACTCTAGCATTAAAGATGCATTCAGGGCAGCCGCCATCCCCACCTCGGGTCATCAGATCACTTATATGTTATGCTAATTCCTGCATATTGACCGCAGTTTATCAGGGCTAAACCAACAGTGAAGCAGGTCAGGGTGTGGACTGAGGGGGCCATGATGACACTGCTGGACTGTTTTGAATGCTCCGATTGGAACATGTTCAAAGCTGCAGCAACCTATTAAACAAGATCAATATTGAATAGCATGCCATGACGGTGTCAGCCTACATCAACAAATGCATAGAGAATGTCGGCACCACAAAGAACATTATCATCCGGGCCAACCAACAACCCTGGATGAATGGGGAGGTTCGGAAATCATAAAAGAACAGAACTCAGCCTTCAAGTCTGGTGACGGAGAGGCACTGAGGACAATGCATGCTAACTTGAATCGTGCCACCAGATAGGCGAAACAGAACCACAGCCAGATGATCCGAGATCTCTTCCACGATGCCAGTAACACAGCAGCAGTGAAAGCTGTTCCACATCAGGGAGAGGAAGCACTCTGCCTTGACACAGCTGATGTGTGGAAGACTCTGAGGAGAGTCAACCCGAGAAAGGCCTCAGGCCCCGATAACATACCTGGGTGGGTGCTAAAGCCGACTGCAGATCAGCTACTGTAGCTGGTGTCCTCACAGACATTTTTAATGCTGCATTCAGACCGCAAGTGCTGAAAGCAGCAAAAATGATTCTGCTGGTTATTTTCTTGATGCTTGTACACACCTAAAATGCATCTTTGACGCTCCTGAAGCGTGTCCAGTAAAGACTGCTCCATATGTTTCTGATGCTTCTGCTGCCTCTGTGTCACCTCACTGGACAAAAGGGCACAGAAGAACTTGTACTTCCTGCTGAGGATGAGGAGAGCCCACTTGCCCCCGCCTATCCACACGACCTTCTACAGAAGCACCATGGTGTGGTGTGAAGGCTGTGGCACCTCGGACTGGAAGAAGGTGAGAAGAGTTGTGAGAACTGCAGAGAGGATCATCGAGGCTCCTCTCTTCTCCATTAAAGACATTTCATCCCAGTACTGTGTTTCCCAAGCCCTTAACATTATCAATGACCTCTCACACCACCACCATGGACTGGTCTTTTGCACAATGTTTTTCCTCCAAATACTTTCCAAAAAAACACCCAAGACATAATGCTTCCCCCCAAAAAGGAATCTATTTGCTCTTGGGATTTCATTGTTTTGCTCAAAATCTATATCTAAAGACCATAGGTCGGGGGTCGGGGGAGAAACTCAATTTTCTTGTTTTGTTTTAATGTGGTGTGCAGGAGGTCCAACAAAATTGAATTATGTTTTCCAATGCTGTAAACATTTGTATAATAAATTTAAACAATAATTTGCGTCATAGCCATAGAGATTAGTGGTCATCAGTGTTGGGAAAGTTCTCTTTCTATGTGAACTAGTTCAAAGTTCAGTTCACACATTTTAAAATGAACTAGTTCAGTTCATAGTTCATAATTCAAAATTTTGAACTAAGTTCACAGTTCCAAAAAATGAACTAGTTCATAGTTCTTTTTTTTTCATATATTGCTTAATTACACCATAGCCTACTGTAGAACCACAGACAACGATTATTTTATCAGTTGTAACACTGAAACTGTGCATTATATTTCATCTTCATATCCAGTTTTGAATCCTTATCCAACCAGGGTTTACATTAGCATTGAGGGGACAGCATTTCCCCATTGTTGCTTTAACGCTTTGTTGCTGTCCATTCACTTCACACTAGTAGCAGCTGCAGCTTTTACCCCTACAGAATATTCTCAAAAACATCAGGAAAAATGTGCTGCTTGAATGGTCTTTTTTATGAGGAATTATTAAAAGAAAAACAGGAAAGTAGTCTTTAAGGTGCTTTTTTATTTATTTATTTTAATTATTTTTTCCATTTGAAATTTCATTTCAGTACATACTAAAAAGGAATACTGGAATCCTGGAAAATTATACCAGGCAGGTTTAAGTGCGGATTTTTTTTACTGAAAGCCGGCGGGCAAAGTTTGCAGAGAAATGTAAGATTGTTGCCATCATCCTCACCGACCACCTGGTCATAAAACTGTTTTAAGTGATCATACTGCTGCTTTGTCGCATCCACGGTCGCTTCCATGCTGCTGTGGCTTCCACGCTGCATTTTGTTTTGATGACGCACGCGGCTGTAGGCTACGACACTGTTAGCTAGTGTTGCCAGATTGGGTGTTTTCCCCGCTACAAATTAGGGCTGTTTACGGTGTGATTTAGCCGGGGTTTCGCCTGGAGGGCTCTATAGAAATCTGGCAACCTATTGAACGAAGTTGAACTGAGAGAGCGTGCCGTTCACAGACACCAGAATGAACGAGTTCACAATAACGTTCATCAGGCAGTAATGCAGTACGTTCAGTTCACGTTCGCCCAAAATATGACCGAGTTCATGAACTTTCGTTCAATGAACGCGTTCAGGCACAACACTGGTGGTCATAACTTGCAACCAAACAGCGTTGAGCGGGGCCAGGCAAACAAAGCTGCAGGTGTGTCTCGGACCGTGGATCGCAAAGGGAAAAAGGGAAGATAGCTAATGAGTAAAGAGGATTCAAAGAATGGAGCGAATCATTTGCTTTCATTATCAATGCGGACGGATTGCCTGCATTTTTGCTTTGTAATGAGTAGTTGTCAAAAGGTATTAAGAAAAATTTGGAACGGCATTTCCAGGGAAGGCAGGCTAAATATGTAGCTGACCACCAAGTTAGGAGTGAGAGAAATAGTGTGATTGCAGAACTTCTGGATATATTAGAGGAGTGCAAAGATAGATTTAAGAAACTTTTCCATAGTGGGATAATACACTTAGAGCCTGTGTTGCCATACGAGGCATATATAAGACACTTACATTTTTGCTGCTCCAGACGGATTTATTTTTTGTTTTTTGGTCCGATATGCCTCTTTGAGCAGTTTGGGTTGACGGCCCCTGTCATAGTTGATGGTCCAGGATACAAATAAACTAGTAAATCAAAGCTTGGTATTTTGGGTATCCCTTTTTATCACCATGACAGACTAGGGGGACCCACATAAATGGAAAAGATGCCCTAATCTTTCTGCTGTTTTTTGTATCCTCCAATCCACCCATTGAATTAAGCTTTATATTATTTTTTTCACCGACCAGAGCTCACATTTACCAATCTAAGTGAAAAGAGCGAGACTTGTGTGCAATGTTTAAACTCACACCTTCTCGCTCAAAAGGTGCTCAACTCTAATAAACTTCTCCATTCCCTGTGCTCAAGCAGCATTCCTTTTCTGCATGAGCTTGACTCTCGACTGTTTCTCTTCACGCTTGGCTTTTGCTCTGCATGCACTTGGCCTAATCCCTACTCGCTGGTCTTTCTATGCGCTTGCTTGGCTCCATCTCTGTAACTTGTTTAACTATATGTAAATTTACCTCACCAACAGACCAATCAATGACAGTTTTTTTATCTAATAAAAAAGAAAATGATGCCTGCAAATACTGCAGGGTGAGTTGAGTTAGCAGGGAATTACCCTAGTGGGTGCAAAAGCATAAATCTGAGTCAGGTGCACACAGAAAATGAGTGGAGCACAACAGTTGAGTGTCAAACATCTTTTGTGTGGGGGGTGTAAGTTTAATCCATGCAGACCGTTTGGGTACTCAGACTGATAATTGCATGCTTATGGAAGCAAATCGTTACCATATTTAAAATGTAAAAGCATTTTCAGAAATGCTTTTTCATTTTCAAATTTTACATTTCAAATTGAACTTTGGTATGTATTTGCTGGGGTACATTTTGAAAAATAAATCTCAAATGTCTTTTTCTTTTTAATTTTAATTAAGTAAAACGATGAGCAACGTTGAAGAAGAAAATGAAAATGCAAATAGGATGATTGATTAGTAATTTATTTTATGAGTCAAACAATGCAGGCATATTCTTAAAATGAAAAAGCATTTCTGAAAATGCTAAATATGGTAACAATTTGCCTCCATACACACTCAGGTCCGTGGCACATACACATGCTATGTCCTATCATATGACCAGTACAATCAAATGTACATCACATTAAATAAAATAATGAAGGTGGAAGGCATATTCATAAAAAGGCATATATGTAATCTAATCATCCATGAGATGGTTGTGGGGTAGAGTTCTCTTTTCCAATTGTTCTGTCAGAACTAAGCCAGAAAAACAGTTTGGTCTAATGTTGTCATGTCATGTCTACATGATTCAGTGGTGTACCTGATTCAGTGTAAATAGTGCTAGGGTTCTAAGAGGTGTGGGCAGAGTGAGAATGAGAGAGGAGAAAAATAAAATGCACCAGAGAGACGCTGCCCACAGGGAAACAGAATTTGACATATGTGTAATCACACAGTTCCTTTGAGGGCTGGAAAGAGGGAGAACAGTGGAGAGGAAAGAAGAGAGTTTCCTGGAGCTGTGTGGAGATGAGTGTGATCATTCTGTCATAGGGTATAACCGTCATAACGCATACGCAGACACACATAAATACACAAATAATACAAAGCGCTGAATCTGCAAAACACACAGTGGTGGTATGGTTTATATATGATAAAGTATGGTAGCCCTTTCATATGCAAACACACACCCTTAAAAAAGTTAACCACTGACAGTATTCTCCCTAAGGTTAAGCCCCACAGAGGCTTTCATTCTATGCACCAGCACCTGACAAAAGGATCATGCAAAAGGTTTGAAACAAGAAAGTCAACCTCTGCTCCTCTCCAAAGTGCTTTTCAAAGAAGCATTTTATGATACTTCGGACTTAAAATATCACGGGTCACGAGTTACACTTATTAAGATTCCCTGAGCAGCTTTAGGCACTTGATGGGTCCACAAGAACAAAAACTTACCTGGGATGAACTAATTTGCAAATATAATGTATTCGATTAAACATGCGACCCCATAATTAGCTCAGCAAGTTGTTACTGAAACTAGCTGGTTTGTTAAGTATTGTATTGTTCCATTGAATTACTAAATCCTTATTCAACATGATATAGTTCAGCCCGGTGAATCACAGCTGCATCTCAATAATTTATTTCAGTAACTGGATTAATATTTGTGCAGATATGTTAGTCACAGAGTGATCTACTTGAAGTAGTTTATTTCAGTTTATTTCATATAATAAAGGCTTAGATCTAATAAAAGTACTAAATTCACATTGAAAGAATATTCTAAAGATATCGACAATCACAAGAAAGCTCCACATGTACTTACTTTAAATTCAATTCAGTTTATTTGGTAACGCTTTATATTAAGGTCCTTGTAATAAGCATTAGTTAATAGGTAATAAGATCTTAATAAGTACCTACTAGATGCTTATTAACATTATTATGTGTTTATAAGACTATATATGCATTAATAGACTCATTATGATGTTGTTAATAGACTATAACATATTAATAATAGCTTATAAGAAACTTGTTAAGATCTTTATAAGTGTGTGCAAGATGCTTATTAACATTGTTATGTGTTTATAAGACGGTATATGAATTAATAGTATCATGATAATATTGTTAATAGCAGACTATAAGACATTTATGATAACTCATAAGACACCTGTTAAACATTGTTAAAGTTTTCATTGTTTAAGAAAAACAAAACACCATGATTAGTGTAACAAAAAAAATTATATAATACTCAACATAATGGTGAACACCACTGACTTACTCCGAGCAAGATGGTCCTTTAGAAAGTCTCTCTCCTTGGTTAGCTGTTTGATCATTTCTTCCTGACAAGCGATTTTCATTTTAGCAAGCTCCAGCTCATGTGTGTGCTTCTGGAGTTTGGCAGTGGGGATCATTTTGGGGAGCACCTGACAGAAACACCAATTCAAACTTAATACTAATCATGGATAATGCTTCCCAAGAGGGGTGTATACAGGGACAGTTTAATACACAGATAAAAAACACATCAAACAAATTACATAAAGTTAAAGAGGAATCAAAGGCCTGTACAATTAAAATAATGATAACCCACTTAATTCTATTTTCATGTGGTATTCTTTGTTAACAAAAAACAAAACATAATCAGACAAGTGTGCCTGTTTATTGGCATATCAGAAGACAAAGTAAGATTTTAAGTTCCCAGTTGCATAAACTAAAGTATTTAAAAAAAAAACAGTTTAATTTAAGTAAGTGCCACTTTTAGCCATAGGTGTTTGTAACAAAAAAAAGTTTAGGGAATAGGTTGGTTATGCAAGTCTAATTGACTTCACCCTCACTAAAACACAGAGGAGTACCGAGCACGTCTGGTGACGTGTTTTTTTTTTTTTTAAGAAGTTAAGTAGTAGGCGCGCATTAGCCACGCGTGGCTACTACTTAACTTCGTCTTCTGTCCATGTCACCAGACGGGCTCCGTAGTTTGAGCGACCAAAAAAAAAACTAGTTAGCAGCAGTTGAACTTACCAGAAGAGTCATTCTCCAAATCACAGCGGCCCCGCTTGTCACCATTATATATATGCCCAGCGCCAGTTTGTACTCTTCTCTGGGGCGTAGACGTTGTGGCCACTCCTTCCATTATATGCGCGAGATCAATAATGGCTTAATCGGAAAGACCCAAACAGGAAGTGTCGGTTTCACGGTTTGAATTCAAAATAAAAGCTTGTGAGCAGCGCACGAAGAAAAGAGCCCCGGATGTAGAGAAGCGCTAAAAGAAGCGGCCTGCGAAAAGCAAAGGAAGAGGAGAAAAAAAGAAGTGACTTTGCCACAATGACACTGCAATTATTAAAATTTATAAGATACTGAGGATGAATTTTTTTTTAAATAAAATACTTAAGCTTCAACAATGTTTAACAGGTTTCTTATGAGTTATCATAAATGTCTTATAGTCTGCTATTAACAATATTATAATGATACTATTAATTCATATACCGTCTTATAAACACATAACAATGTTAATAAGCATCTTGCACACACTTATAAAGATCTTAACAAGTTTCTTATAAGCTATTATTAATATGTTATAGTCTGCTATTAACAACATCATAATGAGTCTATTAATGCATATATAGTCTTATAAAAACATAATAATGTTAATAAGCATCTAGTAGGTACTTATTAAGATCTTATTACCTATTAACTAATGCTTATTACAAGGACCTTAATATAAAGCATTACCGTTTATTTATATTGCGCCTATTCACAACACATGTCATCTCAAGGCACTTTACATTTCACCAGATCATACAGTCAAATTGATTCAAAGTTTTCTATCTAAGGAAAACCAGTTGATTGCATCGACTCATTGACTGGAATGCACTCCCTCACAATAAACATGCTTGTAGCGACAGTGGAGAGGAAAAACTCCTTTTTAACAGGAAGAAACATCCAGCAGAACCAGGCTCAGTGTGAGCGGCCATCTGCTGAGGCCGACTGGGGTTCAAGTAGACAGAAGCAGAAATACAAAAAACAACTGTAAAAGGTGCCCCCATCCAGGAAACACACAGCCAGGTAGACAAGCTCCGAGCTAACTCCCTGCCTGCCTCACGGACTAAAACTGGTAGTCGGTTCCACATGTAACACTAGTTTAGTTATCAAAGACTAAAAGGCATTATATCAGAAGTCTAAATTTGTCTGCAGGAGCTGTTGTCAGTAATTAATACAAACCAATACAAAGAAATAATTGATTTCAATACTATTTACCCCAGATTTAAATACCCTGGATCATTACAGTGACCATGGTTGACTCTCAGAAGTTTGTTTTTTTTTTTTGTTTTTTTTTTGCAAAGCAGTTTATTTATTTTTATTTTGGATGGGAGTAAAACTCCTTCCAGAAATGTTATATGTTTTTGATTGTCAATGTAGAGATCATTTTACCGCAAACATCATGAGGACCTTTAAGAGGTTCCTTCACACTTAAATTAGACTTCAATTGTTTCTTTGGTTAATGTGTCTTCACTCTCTTACCACGAACATTTGTTGAAAAAACTTTTAGTCTGACAGAGTCAAGGCTATTACCAAAACATCTAAAACTGGAAAACAGCGTCTGAGTCATCAATAAGATAAAACCCACGTTAATTTACTAATATCATATCGATTAACTTTTTTCAATCTCACATTGAAAAATTTTCCTCTGGATTTAACCCATCCCCTTGGGGAGCATTGGGCTGCAATCTTTGGGCGCACAGGGAGCAGTATGGGCTTAAGTGTCTTGTTCTGACACCGAAAGTGGCATTCTGTGGGAGTGGGGCTCAAACTCAAACCTCAGGATTCCAAGCTCTATGCAATAACCACTAGGCCCCCACTCTCCTCAGCTTTGTCTAGCAGGTGTGCTGCTAAAACGAATACTAATAAAAGTTAGTACACATAGATGAGCACTTTAATTGACAGGACAAGGAATGTGACAGTAAATAGATTTTTCTGAACACATAGGACAAACTAGCCATCAGTGCACATTAATACCTTGTATATGAGTTTCAGCTTTATGTTTTTGCTAGTCATGTTAGCATAAATTGGTGGGTTACATTTATTTTTAAATTCCCTGAGACTTTTTTTTACTACCTGGCACCTGATATTTTCTGTTTGGTGTGTGAAATCCGGCCAAACTTCCTTCTTTTGGAAACTTTTAATTGAGCCATACGGCCTTGGTAACCAAACCTTCATTGCACCATTGCTAATTTGAGTGCACACACTAATTTTTATAATTTGAATTTCTTGCATTTGCACTAAATTATATCCATTTGCGCTAATGCAGCAATTACCTTGTGGAAAGAGGAGGAACACTGCTTTTTACATATTTTGTTTTAACCCCTGTTAAATTAAGTGGATTCTGTTTGTCAGACTCCTCTTCTATGGTGTATTAACCCATAATGGAAAACGAATAATACTGTGTATTTAGGGATCTGGAGTTCTTCTCATGTTTCTTTTGTTCTTTTGTAACACAGACCAGAGAATTCCTTCAATTGTTAAACCAAAATACGTGAATAACACTAAATTCATTAAATAAAAGGCCAATACTGTATCTCAACACAAGGAAAGTTTGGTTTGAAATGTTTTTTACTTTTATAAGTAATCTTATCATATCTTATGAGTTTTGTATTTACAATGGTTATCTTTGAAATAAATCAATGTTTAATGACCTAAACGTTTGACAAAAATCGAACTGACCGGATACACACAGTACTCTGTGTGAAGCCAGTGTTGAAAACCTTACTAATTTCTGGGCAAAAATCTTTATGAGAGCAGTAGCAAGAACTGTGATAAAAAAAGGCTTTTACATTAATAAATCTTTTTATCCTTCTTTTCACTCCCTGTGTTTTGTGGCCATCAATAGCAGAGATTCAGGCTGTGATGGACGGCCAAGACGAAGACTACATTATCAGCATTATTATTCATGATTTAGAGGCATTAAACAAGTCCTTCATGAAGTAAACAGGACATGCCCTGCAAAGCATTGGCAGCTGTGCCATAAATTGTCTTCCTAAAAGGACACTTTCATATTCAGATCTTTGTTATGGTGCCCTTTCTCTTTGGCAATGGGCAGTAAACTACCATGTGAAACTAGATTTAATAGCTGTTGTGAGAGAAAGTTGTGCAGAGAAGAAATTCAATAGAAGTCAGCAATGGCAGATTTACAGAAAAGGACTAACTTAAATAAGCGTTAATGACGATCTGTAGATGATAATAGGTGACTTTATGGAGGAGAAGTTGCCTTGCCAACTGCTTAAGGAGCAGAGCATTTAGAGCTGATAGGTTGAATGCATTAAATCTGATGTGCTGGAAAACTGGACAGCACAAAGGTTTGTTTACCACATCTTAGAATTTACCCCACATAAAGCAACTGCCCTAATGTCAACAGATTTACACTAACCCCTTTGGCATTTAAATGGCCTTGTTACATGAACATATTCAACTAAATAATCAGGCATGACCTTCATACACATTGAAGTTAACGAGTATCCACTGATACTCAATTGCCACTCTATGACGCATTGAATAATAAATTGATAAAAAAATAAAACTTTGTCAAGGATGTTGACAATTTATCTTGACTGATGAAAATCAATTCATCCCTGGAGGCCCGTTTCACAAAGCAGATTTAACATACTCAGCCTCTAATCCTCAACTCTGAACTGATCTAGCCTAAGTATGGAAATAGTATGTACACTTACAAGGGCCGGATCTATCAAAGGTTTGCGTGTATAAAAACGTGAGCTATTTCACTGCGCACGCTAAAAAATGTACAAACTGATCTATCAACATCGTGCTAAAAGGATTTGGTCTTTAAAACGTGCTAAATAGCGCCTCTTATCCATTTAGTACTTTTTCTGCAATGAATATGCAATATGGGGCGTTTACACGCAAAAGTGCGTCTTGTGGGAGGAGAACATGTAAATCTATTAATTTAATTCTAACGGTATCTGACTCTATATTTAACACGTTTCAAAAGAAGGTGCAAATGGTCTGTATGCGTAATTGCGCACACTTGGCAGCGGTTATTGTCGCAAGAAGGAGACATCGAAATGAAGCAAGGAGACGCAGAGAACGCATTTTTTCACTCCGTGTGAATATTTTTGGAATGAACGAGGAAACGATCATCAAAACGTATCGTTTATCCAGCATTGCCATTTTGGAGCTGTTGGGGGAACTCCGAATGGATTTGGAGCCAGGCACAAGGAGGACCCACGCAATACCAGAAATCACAAAACTCCTTGCAACATTGCACTTTTTTGCATCTGGGTCATTCCAGCGTACGGTTGCAGCGAGAGCTGGGATCTCCCAATCTCGTTTTTCAGAAGTGCTGTCCGACGTTCTAAATGCCATGTCGCCCTGACGCCCTACCGGAGAACCCCGACCTCTGCGCCTGTGGAGCAACATACCAATGCTGCGAGGATGCGTACGCGCAGTAATCTCATCCACAGTTCTTGTGAGCCATCTGGTATGTGCATTTTTCTACAGGCCAATACAAAACACCTGTTTTTTTTTTTTTTTTTACTGCAGTGAAGTAGAAATTCAGCCACATACCACCTTAGGAAATAAAGGTTGCCAAA
The DNA here is from genome assembly GCA_030533445.1 of Cyprinodon diabolis. Taxonomy (NCBI): domain Eukaryota; kingdom Metazoa; phylum Chordata; class Actinopteri; order Cyprinodontiformes; family Cyprinodontidae; genus Cyprinodon; species Cyprinodon diabolis. Next base: position 16,386,057 of record CM060074.1, read on the forward strand.
GTTTATATATATATATATATATACAGTGGGGCAAAAAAGTATTTAGTCAGCCACCAATAGTGCAAGTTCTCCCACTTAAAAAGATGAGAGAGGCCGGTAATTTTCATCATAGATATACCTCAACTATGAGAGACAAAATGAGAAAAAAAAATCCAGAAAATCACATTGTCTGATTTTTAAAGAATTTATTTACAAAATATGGTGGAAAATAAGTATTTGGTCAGTTACAAACAAGCAAGATTCCTGGCTCTCACAGACCTGTAACTTCTTCTGTAAGAGGCTCCTCTGTCCTCCACTCGTTACCTTCATTAATGGCACCTGTTTGAACCCGTTATCAGTATAAAAGACACCTGTCCACAACCTCAAACAGCCACACTCTAAACTCCACCATGGCCAAAACTAGAGAACTGTCAAAGGACACCCGAAACAAAATTATAGACCTGCACCAGGCTGGGAAGTCTGAATCTGCAATAGGTAAACAGCTTGGTGTGAAGAAATCAACTGTGGGATCAATTATTAGAAAATGGAAAACATACAAGACCACTGATAATCTTCCTCGATCTGGGGCTCCACGCAAGATCTCACCCCGTGGGGTCAAAATGATCACAAGAACGGTGAGTAAAAATCCCAGAACCACACGGGGGGACCTAGTGAATGACCTGCAGAGAGCTGGGACCAAAGTAACAAAGGCTACCATCAGTAACACACTACGCCGCCAGGGACTCAAATCCTGCAGTGCCAGACGTGTCCCCCTGCTTAAGCCAGTACATGTCAAGGCCCGTCTCAAGTTTGCTAGAGAGCATTTGGATGATCCAGATGATGACTGGGAGAATATCATATGGTCAGATGAAACAAAAATAGAACTTTTTGGTAAAAACTCTACTCGTAGTGTTTGGAGGAGAGAGAATGCTGAGTTGCATCCAAAGAACACCATACCTACAGTGAAGCATGGGGGTGGAAACATCATGCTTTGGGGCTGTTTTTCTGCTAAGGGAGCAGGACGACTGATCCGTGTGAAGGAAACAATGAATGGGGCCATGTATCGTCAAATTTTGAGGGAAAACCTCCTTCCATCAGCAAGGGCATTGAAGATGAAACGTGGCTGGGTCTTTCAGCATGACAATGATCCCAAACACACTGCCCGGGTAACGAAGGAGTGGCTTCGTAAGAAGCATTTCAAGGTCCTGGAGTGGACTAGCCAGTCTCCAGATCTCAACCCCATTGAAAATCTTTGGAGGGAGTTGAAAGTCTGTGTTGCCCAGCGACAGCCCCAGAACATCACTGCTCTGGAGGAGATCTGCATGGAGGAATGGGCCAAAATACCAGCAACAGTGTGTGAAAACCTTGTGAAGACTTACAGAAAACGTTTGATCTCTGTCATTGCCAACAAAGGGTATATAACAAAGTATTGAGAGGAACTTTTGTTATTGACCAAATACTTATTTTCCACCATATTTTGCAAATAAATTCTTTAAAAATCAGACAATGTGATTTTCTGGATTTTTTTTTCTCATTTTGTCTCTCATAGTTGAGGTATATCTATGATGAAAATTACCGGCCTCTCTCATCTTTTTAAGTAGGAGAACTTGCACTATTGGTGGCTGACTAAATACTTTTTTGCCCCACTGTATATATTTTTTTTTTTTTTTTTTTTTTTTGGAGGGGGTGGGGTGTCACTGTAAGATTTACATTTCTTAATGCACTAGTTTGCACAAACTACTTTGCCGCAAACCGCAAAACGCGCAAAACCATCATTTAAATAGGGCGTCTCCAACAGTTTTGCACCTGCCACCAGTTACGCAATCACTCTTGTTAAATCACCCGCAAACCATGGTTCAGCCCCTCGCGCATAATTCCAGTTTGCGAGCCCAAATTACTGCACTCAAAATTGGATCTTGATAAATCCGGCCCTTAGAGTTGTGCGTGTGTGTAACAAGTATGAAAAGCTATTGTTAGTGGAGCACAGATTCAATGAGTCACCATGACAATAGGCAACAGGAAGTACCTATTTCATACCATTGAATCTAGACATTCTAATTCAGTCATTAAATGAAGAATGCAGAGCATCAGCGCTACAGTTGCAAAGAAGAGGGAGAACACTGTTTTGTAGGAATTAGGTAGATAAGTTAATTTCCTTCAGTGGCTTAATATTTTAATTTATTTTTATCGTCATTGTAAACTCATATCAACTGGTTACATCTGAAGTAGAAATTGTTCACAGAATGAAAAGGCAAATATCTATGCCTTTAATTATTATTCTTGATGTATTTCTGTATTTGAAACATGGATTTGTGGAACATTCTCATGCCAACATCAAGAGGGATGACAAACACAGAATAGTTCACATTTTAATATAGGCTGATAATCTTATTGCACGGTAGTAAATGTTCTATGTTTAAGTTAAGAATTGACTGATCTAGAGAGACATTTTTCAATTTCACCTTATTAATCTATGGAACCCTGTATGTTTGACCTAATGTTAGCAATCCGTCTTCATGATTGAGAGCTTGGTCAGGATTAGATAAGATGTTGCTTACTAATCTCACCAGAATATTTTTGTAAGGAGATTTATGTAGTTTATGTAGTTTGGCATACAGTCTCAGACAAAGAAAACAGTTTGGATTTATCAAGTCTGGAAAGGTAGTATTTCAATTTTGCAAAATACACATAGCTGAGGCATAATAAATCACATCCTCCTTCAAAGGACAATATATACAAAAAGGAAATTCATTCTTTTTTTTCACTGCATACACAGTTGTGTTTTTTGCTTGGGTTACAGTAAATGGTCAGTGCTTAAGATTTAGTATTTCTGATTCTGATTCTAATTTGTAGTATAGAAATCCCCTTTTCTATACTACAAATTACCTGCTGTTTTTAGTTACAACTTATTTTTTAACTAAAAAATTTTTGTCCTAATTGTTTTGATATGTTATGAGTTTAATGTTGACTCACATTTACTGTATATTTGGATTTGGTGAAGTAAAGAAAAAAGAATGAGGAGAAAATTTAATCTAGCAAATTATGTATATTTTAGGACTATATAGTTAGATTAAAGCAGGTATTTTTCACTTGCACTCTAAATGTATCTGTGTACAGTATTTAGCATTCTACCTGCAGAAACAACATTTTACAACACAAAACAGAGGAGCTGAGAGGGAGATCTGAACCCTGAGAATTAAAGGCTGTCAGGTAAACCCTTAATTTCCCTCATCCAAATTTCAAGGCAAGAAAACCTCTTCTTTTTGTAACTTTGTATCGTCCGCCAGGTCTTTACTCTGAATTTTTAGATGAGTTTTCAGAGTTCCTTTCTGATTTGGTATTAAATACTGACAGGGTCATCATAGTGGGAGATTTTAACATCCATGCTGACATTGAAGGCGATAGCTTAAGAGCAGCCTTTAATGCTATCTTAGACACTATTGGCTTTGTTCAAAATGTGAATAGTCCCACACATTCTCATCTTCATACTTTGGATCTTGTGCTGACATACGGCATAGAATGTGAAGAAATAACAGTATTTCCTCACAACCCTGTCCTCTCTGACCACTTTCTAATAACCTTCAGGATTACTTTAACAGAGTTCTCCTCCCCCAAAAGAAGGTTCAATTTTAGTAGATCTTTATCAGATAGTGCAGTTATAAATTTTAAAGAATCTGCTTCACTTTCTCTCTCCTCAGTGTCGCTGAGCAGTGCTGCAGAGTGCAAAAGCATAGCTTATTCCCCTTCACAGGTTGATGATTTTGTTGATGGGGTTGCTAGTTCTCTGCGTACTGCCTTAGACAACGCAGCTCCCTTGAAAATGAAAACCGTTGAAAATAGAAAGCTTGCTCCTTGGTTTAATGCAGAGCTGCGTACTTTGAAGCAAAATGCTAGGAAACTGGAGAGAAAATATCGCTCCACAGGCCTGCAGGAGTCCTTCCTAGTCTGGAAAAATGGTTTACTGCTGTATAAGAGGACCCTTTGTAAAGCAAGAGCAGCATACTTCTCCTCATTAATAGAGGAGAATAAGAATAATCCTAGATTTCTTTTTAATACAGTTGCCAAACTCACCCAGAGCCATAGCTCTGTTGAACAGTCCATTCCACCTGCTCTTAGCAGCAATGATTTTATGGGATTCTTTATAAATAAGATTGATCTTATTAAAAATAAGATCATAAGCACTCCTCTATCCGTGATTGTACCTGAGGTAGTCATGGAATCTGAACGGGGTTTAGACTGCTTTGATCCAGTTGAACTTTCTGAATTAGCAAAATTATTGTCTTCATCTAAGCCTTCAACTTGTATGTTAGATCCAGTTCCAACCAGGTTATTTAAGGAGGTATTCCCTTTGATCTCCTCCTCCATTTTAGATGTGATTAATCTATCTCTGTTACAGGGATATGTACCTAAAGCTTTTAAGGTTGCTGTAATTAAACCTCTGCTTAAGAAACCGTCTCTTGACCCAGATGACTTGGTTAATTATAGACCTATATCCAATCTTCCTTTCTTATCCAAAATTCTTGAGAAAGTAGTTGCCAAACAAGTTTGCAACCACTTACAGCATAATGAACTTTTTGAAGAGTTTCAGTCTGGCTTTAGAGCTCATCATAGCACTGAAACAGCTCTGGTGAAAGTCACTAATGATATTCTCATGGCCTCAGATAATGGACTTGTATCTGTGCTCGTCCTGTTGGATCTTAGTGCTGCATTTGATACAGTTGACCATAATATTCTTTTAGAAAGACTTGAATATTTTGTTGGAATTAAAGGAACAGCACTAGACTGGTTTAAATCTTATCTATCTGATCGAATTCAGTTTGTTTATGTTAATGATAGATCTTCAACACGCTCAAAGGGATCAGTGCTAGGACCAATTCTCTTTACTTTATACATGCTCCCAATCGGTAGAGTTATTAGACAGCATGGGATTAATTTCCACTGTTATGCTGATGATACCCAGCTATTCTGTCTATAAATCCAGATGAAGCTAACCCATTACATAGATTACAGGCATGTCTTGAAGACATAAAAACCTGGATGACTCTTAACTTTCTGCTTCTGAATGCAGACAAAACAGAAGTTATAGTCTTTGGACCAGAGTCTCTGAAAAAGAAGCTGATTAGCCAGTCACTTCATTTGGATGGGATTAAACTGATTTCAGATAATAAAGTAAAAAATCTTGGTGTTATTTTTGATCAGGACCTGTCATTTAAATCCCAGATCAAAGAGGTTTCTAGAATTTCCTTCTTTCATCTGAGGAACATTGCAAAAATTAGATATCTCCTGTCCAGGGGTGAGTCTGAGAAACTAGTCCATGCATTTGTTACTTCAAGGCTGGACTATTGTAATTCTTTACTATCAGGAAGTCCACAAACTGTAGTTAAAAGCCTTCAGCTGATCCAAAATGCTGCAGCCAGAGTTCTGATGAAAATTAAAAAGAGGGATCATATCTCTCCTATCCTGGCTTCTCTTCATTGGCTTCCTGTTAAATCAAGAATAGAATTTAAAATCCTCCTTCTCACATATAAAGCCTTAAATGGCCAAGCTCCATCTTATATCAGAGATCTGATTGTTCCTTATGTTCCTAACAGAGCACTTCGCTCTCAATCTGCAGGTTTACTAGTGGTTCCTAGAATTTCTAAAAGTAGAATGGGAGGCAGATCTTTTAGTTATCAGGCTCCTCTCCTGTGGAACCAACTACCAGTTTTAGTCCGTGAGGCAGACACCCTGTCTACTTTTAAGACTAGGCTTAAAACTTTCCTTTTTGATAAAGCTCATAGTTAGGGTGGCTCAGGTTATCCTGAGCTGTCTTTAAAGTTATGCTGCTATAGGCTTAAACTTTTGGAGGACATAGGGACCCCCATTTCATCATTCTGCTTCATTCTCTCTCTGTTCTCCTATTCTGCAGGATCTGTTTGTTCAATCTCTAACCTTCTGCTCTCTCTGCTTTTCCTCAGAGTAGCTTTGCCTCGTCTGTTCCTGTTTGGCTGTGACGTCATCCAGGAAAGAAACATCAGCTGTGCTGCTTTCATCAACACCCTTGTTTGTAGATGTTGGAGATCGGCCTGTCTTCAGGTGTGGTCCTGTTTCTCTGGCCGTGACTGAGTGGATGTGCTCTCTTCATCCTCTGGCATGGGAGCTGCCTTGGAGCTCGTCTGCCTGGCTGTGTGTTTCCTGGACGGGGCCGCCTTTTACAGCTGCTTTTTGTATCTCTGCTTCTGTCTCCTTGAACCCCAGTCGGCCTCGGCAGATGGCCGCTCACACTGAGCCTGGTTCTGCTGGAGGTTTCTTCCTGTTAAAAGGGAGTTTTTCCTCTCCACTGTCGCTACAAGCATGCTTAGTGTGAGGGATTGTATTTGAGTCAATGAGTCAATGCAATCAACTGGTTTTCCTTAGATAGAAAACTTTGTATCAATTTGACTGTATGATCTGGTTGAACTGTAAAGTGCCTTGAGATGACATGTGTTGTGAATTTGGCGCTATATAAATAAACTGAATTGAATTGAGGTATGTGTGTTAAAGAGAAAAAAAGGTACAGTATAGGACTCTCTGGAGCCTCTATTGCTGTAATACAAAGGAGGAGACAAATAATGTAACTGAGATCTTTATGCATTTGTTGATGTACAAACAGCTTATTGCAAGAACTGCTTTCTTGCATTGAAAATCTTAAAAAATTACAACACAAATATTACAGATTTTTTCCTAAACATAACAAAGGGAGTAAGCAACTGTAAAAAAAAAACTATACATCTAAATATATAAATATATTTAAATCTCACTGATTGAGTGGGCTACATTTGATATTCTTGCAATTTTCTAAGCGTTAATCAGTGCTTTCTGTGGCGAATGCTATGCATCACCTTCTGTAATCAAAGAGAGGGAGAAAGGCAGGGCAAACGACAGAAAGGGCGAATATGTCAATATGCATATCCGTCCTCATAATTCCCCTTAACTACATGTTAGCTCTATCAGACATTCCTATTTGGATACATTCATGCCCTATAAAACCTTCCTGATGTCATTTACAGAGAAAAGTCTTCAAATACCAATTCAGTATGAAAGGTAGACTCATGGTTACCTGAAATTACTAAGCCAAAAACAACACTTGAGAATAAAAGCTACACTTTGCATAATCACTATATCATAACAGTTATAGCCAACACCAGCATAAACCTTTAATTAGGAATATAGTTGTTTGAGGGAAAGCACATTTTTTTCAAAAAGCAGCTTCAAGAGGCAAAATTTCCAAACAGATCCCTCAGTTTTTAAAATATAAACAAATAAGGCACATTTTTTTAACTTTTAATCATTAACCAAACACACAAGAAAACAACCCATGTATAATTAAAAAGATATATGTTTCTGAGAAATGATATAGACAGACAGACAGACAGACAGACAGACAGACAGACAGACAGACAGACAGACAGACAGACAGACAGACAGATAGATAGATAGATAGATAGATAGATAGATAGATAGATAGATAGATAGATAGATAGATAGATAGATAGATAGAGATAAATATTTTTTCATGTATATCAGTACAGATCTTTTGGCACAGATATGTGGATGCAAATGAAAACTTACAATCAGTTTTAGATTTTGACTGAGCTGTGTATTCCGTTGCTCCTGACAACCAGAACAAATAAAAGGCAGCTTAGAGATTGGCCTGATTGTGAAGAAAGCAGTCTGTAATGTGCGATCAGAGGAAAGATGGAGCAAGGCATCCTGCAGCCCTGATGACAGGTTATGCACAGAGTGGAGAACGGCTGGTCTTTCCATTCATACTTTTCAGAAATACTTATTGTTTATTTCAGAACCTAAAACTTGTCAACCAGACCTGCATCAGCGAACACATATGAAGATTTTTTCTTTTCCTTTTTTATGTCCCAAGAGAAAGGCATATTATGAAATACAACAGCGCAGAAAATTTAAAGAATTTAGAAAATTGTCCTAATTAAGTGGAAAAACAATGTATGAATGAATTATTATTAGAAATAAAATAAATGTTATAAATAGTACGAGTTGTACGCAGGTCCTTTATTACATAATGTCAGCTCTGTTAAAAATTGTACATATTGAGAGTAGATTAAAGAAAAACACGTTAAACCCTGGATCAGAACCAGTACTCAGTGGTGTCCTGCATGGTGGAGAAAGATGATGAATGAATGGAGTATGAACTTGAGACCTTGGTTTAATTTGAGGTGGAAATAGTGTCCTGATAAGTTTTAACCTCATGCTTTATGATTAATTTGTTATTCAGCAATGATTATCTGTACACACAGACCTTGGAGATCAAAGATTATCTAGAATTTGAGTTGGATAATTGTTTTTTATTAATGGGTTTGTGTTGATTTTTTTTTTGTCCCAGTCGACCACTGATTATTTGTAAATGATACATTTCATTCAATCAATCAATCAATCAATCAATCAATCAATCAGTCAACCAATCAATCAATCAATCAATCAATCAATCAATCAATCAATCAATCAATCAAATATGATACATTGATGTGAATAATATAACATCTTTAATTCTCCATATTAATAGAGTCATGGGGTATATTTGTATTTTGTTTAGCTTGATGTCTACATTTTTTTTTATTCTAGTTGTCAGAGTCATAAACAGGACTCTAAAGACAGTGATCACATGAAAAAGTTGTTTTATATTAAATTGATTCAGAGACTCATTCAGAAGTTTCAGGACACCAGTACTTCATATTCCTGCCTCCTGGTAAGTATAAAAAGACTACTTATCCCTTAATTTACTATTTACTCCTTTTTTTCCTCATAAAGAATATAAATAAAAATCCTATAGTGCAATCTACATGTTCCAGGGATTATTTAGTCAATTATTGCATTTTTCTTGCTTGTGTGCCTAAAACAGGCTTTTTGGTACCCTTTTTGGTAACACATTGGATATTTGCCAGTGCGTTAGCTGAGAATGTGATATACTGTAGGACAACTAATTTCAGAAGCTTCACACTGGACAACTATGGTTTTCTTGGGAACTGACAGCAGTTTTGAATGATTTGGTTGTTAAGAAAAATGGAAAAAAAACTCTGGATGTAACCATTTTAGAGGTAAATAAATAGTTAATGGATTCATCCTAAATAAAAACAAGTCTGCATCATTTTTCCAGTCTAATTTAATGATTTGACATTAGTTTACTGTAAGTCACTCAAATGACCTATTGGGAAAAACAAACAAGCAGAAAAAAAAATAATTTTGAAGAAAGAAATTATTGGAAAAATATAAAATGCATAAAAATTAAAAACATAGCATACTTTGAATTTCTGGTCTAAAATAATAATTTAGCATTCATTTTATGTCATTGGCTCATAAGACATGAAAGCTATACATTTTGATAAATCCTATGTGGGAGGAGGGAGCTGCCACACAGAATCGCTGGGTCACCAGCTCAAATACAGCTCAGGGCTGCTGGTCAATGCCATCACCCATTTTGTTCCCTTTCTTTGAGGCATGGTTGTCCTAAAATCTGAGTAAAACTTTCTCCGCTGTGGGACATTGGGTGCGGGCTAGGGAGGGTAGCACTACAAATACAGTATGTGATGAATATTATTACTAACAATTTGGAGTGAAAAGGCCTGTTTATGAGTAAAATGAAAGAACCTGCATAACAGCTTGAATCTCTTCCTGGGCATATCAGCTATAATATTGAAACATGCCAGTGGTGATGCGAAGTTAAGAAACTCATAAAGGGTAGTATTGCCAGGAAATGTAAGGATGTATCCATTTAGAAAATTGGATTAAACCAAGCATTTGAAGTATAAACCAAGTACAAATGTGTAAAACAGAATGGATGGATGGCTGGATGGACGGACGGACGGACAAACAGACAGACAGATAGCATTCGGTCCTGGGTCCAAGGGCCAAGTATTTTTTATCTCCCTGGTTGGTAATGTGCATTACTAACAGTAAGGGAGCTTTGGATGGAGGTCACTAGTTAAACATGTGGGGTCACATGAAATTGTCAACACATGAAGCAGAGACTTGGTTTCCACATGGCCTTTCCAAAGGGGTGACTGAGTTTTAGAAAAGCATGTAACAAGCAGTGACAGGACTAGATGGAGGAGAATAATGGGTAATTGGCTAAGCAGAGCACGTATGTGAGGAGAGAACCTGTTTGATGTGTTGAGTGCAACCATGCAGGGATTGGTGATCTTACTGGTTGTCCGAGGGGTGAGAGTTTGCTATGGTCTGTCTCAGACCTCAGTGGGGACAGTTTGGCTATTCTAAGCAACAAAGTAAATATTGATTGATCTCATAACTTATGGCTGGCATCATTTTCATCTGAAATATTCCTGTAAATTTACAGTAAGACTTTTGCAGCTACAGACACCAGCATTTTCATATGAAATTCATTCATTGTTATTTATTCTGACGGTAGTGTATTGTCAAAGTAAATACAGTAAAATACTGTTAAAAACATGGTAAAACAGAGGTGAATTTACATTTTCAAAACTGTCTTATATTTTTAGTCCTTTATTGTTAAATGACGTACAATGGGGACACTAAATATAAAGTAATCTAGTAAACTAAATTCTTAGTTTTGTCAGGTTGGGTGGAGGTTTGAAGAGGACCCAAATGGAGAGACGGAGGCTGAGGTGGTTTCTTGTAGATTTAATATTCAAAGTGGCAACAGAAAAAATTATCCAAAAACACAGAAAACCAGGAGGCATTAGGGAAAACACATAGGAGGAACAAAAAATGATGAGGAACCAGCAAACAGTGACTGAACAGAAGGTGTATACAGTTAAAGGGGAGACTGAACAAAGATGGGGCTAATCAGAAGATTGGGAGCAGGTGTGAAAAGAAGAATCAAAAAGGGAGCTAGGGGAAAGGAGACTGACACAATAGGGCAACAGAGAGTAAACAAGGAATACATATGAAATCAAATATAACAAAAAATAGAACACAAAATGGAAATTAAACCAATGAAAATTTAGAAAGAAAACTGAAACAGGACCAAAAAAAAAATACAAGTTTAGAGTAGCATAATGTAATCATAGTACCCAGTAATTCACATCACATATAATGCATAAGTTGTTAGCAGAATAACTGTTGTAGAATAGCACTACTTTCTTAGCAGGCTAAGAATAATGCAGTTTTAAAAGTAGAATCATATTCCCACATAACACAAAAGCTCAAATATGTAACTTTCTTCAGGATGGATTTTTTTTAAAGCTACCATTATGCTGTATCCCATATACATTCATATTTTGACAGATGAATCATTACAACTATCTTCGTTTTCACAGATTAAAAGATGAGGTGGCTCAGGCATCTGGTTAGGATGGCTCCTGGACGCCTCCCTGGGTCTCCTCCCGGTGGGACGCCCCTCCTGGACGTCCCACTGGGAGGAGACCCAGGACCCACTGGAAGGACTATGTTTCTCGGCTGGCTACCTATAATCTTATTCACAAAATCATTTCTTAACCATTCTTTTCTATCTACCTTTATCTGTTTGCATCCACTGGCACTTATGCAAACAAGAAGGCTTTTTTTTCTCACTGGGCTCTGCTCTCCCTCATATTCCATCCCTTGTTTTCTTAATACGTTTTTCTTGTCCTGCTGAGTTATGTCTGCACGCGTTGTGACCTTTTGTGTTCTGCCAGAGTCCTCCAATGGTAGCATGACAAATGACGTAAAGAAAAGCAGATATTGGCTCACTCATGAGGGTTAGACCTGGTTAAAATTACTTTCATGTGAAATTACCTTTGCCATCCATCCAATTTTTCTCCTGCAAGTGTAAATATAAGTGTGTATACGCATACATGTGGCTCATTAAGGTATGCAATAAAAATGAGGGGAAAACTTGAAGTGTGTGTACGTGGGTCCTGCCTCGGTAGTTTATGCTCTCTTTCCTCTGTTTAATTCAAAAGTTAACATGTATTATGTGGGCACTTTAAAAGTCCTAAACTTAATACGAGGGTACATCTTCTAAAGCAGGGATGGAGAACTAGCAGCCTCTGGTCTTTGTATGGCCCGCACCCTCACTCGGATTGCTCTAATAAACTTCTAATACTAATGAAAATGCATTAAACATCTCTGCGACACTGATTCAGTTGTTATGACATGACTGACCATTAGATAGTGCCGTAAATACTTGCTGAGACATGCATCAAGAATATCACGTCTTAGATCTGAGCTTGCCAATAATGGCTAATCTTACAGCTTCAGGGTACTTTACATATTTACATTTACATTTTGACCAGATGTCAACAACAATCCATGCAGTCCCCACATACAGAAATTATGTTATTTTTCATAAAGTGATATAACACAGGTAAAAAGTACAGTAGATTATTTCTTGTAATCAATAAAGGCTATGCACAGGTTTGTTTGTCTGGTTTTACAGTCTCAGGCGACTGTTCAGTCAACCAGTTGTAGGTGTTTGGCTCCTCTTGTTTTTTACCAATGCCTTTCTGTTGCTCTGTCGTGTGTAGATCCGTGTACCCACTTATCTTTGTCACTATGATGCCTGACACAACCTTAACATATTGTAGAGAGATAGGTTATTGGCAAATGGTGGTTTGGACTGTGGGGTTCTGGGGGTCTATCATTATCAGGATTGTTCTGCTATCGGTCAGTTATTCAGGGTGGGCCCCGCTCTTCAGCAATCAGGTCATTTCTGCTGCTGGCATTCATGGAGAGAAGTCAATGTCTTCAGCCAGTAGGTGTACATAATGTCAGGGCCTGGTGTTTTTTTGGGGTTTTGCCATTTTGATCTTCATTGGACCTTGTTCAGGGATGTTTGCATGGTCAACTCTTAGGTCTTTTAGCCACTGTGCATCATTGTTATGTGATGCTTCTTTTTCCCAGATACTTTTGCATTATTGTTCAGTCTCCAGCCTTGGCTTGTGTGTTCTTATCCTGCCACTGGGAGTACACCTTAAAAGGTTCAGTGGAGAATAGCCAATTATTCACCTGAATTACATCTCTTATGTGTAATTCTTCTGTCAGGCTTCTACGGCTTGGAGTCTTTGTTTGGCAGTTTCCAGGGTCTCCGGTATTGGGTATCTGTTTGTTTTTCTGCAGCATTCCTTTGCCAGATGATATTGTCCTCTACTGGGCAAAGAACTCGGGGATCAGTAATGCTGTACTGTATAATAGCTCATTGGTTTCTGTGATGGTAGGGATCATTGTTAGTGTTGTATTTACATCAGCTAGGAGATCTGGTAGCACCTTACTTAACTTAGCAAGCCGCTGCCAGGGTTGACTGGTTCTCATCTGTGCCATGATTTATTTCTTAGGTCATTAGTTCTCTCATTGTCATTGGTACCCAATATCATGGGAGTTTGATAGTGGTACCCTCATCTGACCTTGTATCTTTGTTTCCCATTGACAAAGCTTGCATTTGTCAGATCTCCTGGAACTTTAGCTGTGAAATCAGCCCCTGTTTGTAAATGTTGGAATACTGAGCCACTAGGTGTTTAGCTGTTAGTTAAGAATCAGGGTATTGAAGCTTCCATAGTTCCCACAGTCTTTTCATTTACATATGCTAAAAGTTCCTTACTAAAAGGTAAAAGTTCAACTCGGTTTGTGCATAACATATGCTTGACGCAAAGCTTCTCAGACTTCTTTTATCTTCTGCCACATCAAGATTTGACAGTAATTATTTAATGGAATTATGCTACTTTGCTGAATGAGTCAATAAACCATTGAGGTAAACAGTCAAGCACTGGCAATTCCAGAAGCTGTTTACAAGGAAGTGTACAGTGGTGCATGTTGAGCTCATACATATTACTGAATAAATCCTAAAATTATGTTGACAAGTGCTGCCATGGACATGAATTTTACAAAGTAAAGGGAAGCATAGATTTGTGTGCATGTGTATGTGGATAGTAATGAGCATGTTCAATCAATGATTTAAATTTCTGAACCAGTCAGATGGAAGAGCTCATCATCATGACAGAAGCAAAAAAAGTAGAAAAGCAACATCCCCACTGCCAAACCTCTAAAAACAACAATTATGCGGTTGAACTCATAGTGCCAATGCTCTAAGGCAAGTGAAGCTCTCCATGATGCTACTTAATTAATCCCTGCAAATCAAATCAATGGTTATTTGGTTGGCGTGGCAATCACATTTGGGGCTCTGTGCTGTAAAGCAATATCTAGCCTGAACACTCAGAAGTCTTTTATCCATTTTTTATTGCAAATAACCTGATCCATATGTTAACAGTTTGTCTGAAAGATGAATATGGATGATGAAAGAACAGGTAATAAGTTGAGTAGAACAAATAAGTATTGGTGTGGTATTCACTGCTGCTATCAATCCTTTCTCCAGGAAGACTTTAAACAGTTCAATATAACATATGGAAGACATCAACCTTGAAGGAACCAGACAGTCATTATTCTATTCTTGATTAAGGACTGAATAGTGTATTTAGCTCAGTGTAAGCAAATAATTGAGAGCATAAATGTCGTATAACTTATACCTCTTAAAAATGGTAAATTCCTGTCAGGTTACTTTGATAAGGGTTCTGGTTTGGTTAGTTTAGCAAAAATACAGTTCTTGTTTGTTAACCATTCCATGTATGCTCAAGGTGGTTGTCTTGCTCGGAGGTGAATTCATCAAAATCAGAAGCTTGTGTTTTCATTCTAAGAGGTATTTTTCAAGAATCGCCCTATGTGGAGCTTCTTATAGCTTCATACCCACTTTAAGCATGCTCCTCCTTCCTATTGAACAGAGAATTTCCACAGCTCGATTCTGTTAATACCATGTTTCACTATGAGGATAGTAGTAGTATCTTTCTACCCAACACAGAATTTTACATGTACATACAGTATGTATAACCATCCTGAAAAGGGGAGTATTAACTAAATGGGTCAGAGACACATTCTCTTGTCTGCTCAGGCATCTATTGACGGACTTAGTACAGCTTGAGTACATTCAGAATGGTGCTGATATCCATCTAAATATAAATACAGTTATCCTACAAACCCCAAAGTGCCACAGCACACAAATATCAGTTACCTAAAAACAAAATACAAAATAAAATAACGTAATAACTCATGTTTTTTGATGAATAATTTCTGGTAACTATACTGAAATATTTAATATATAACACATATTAAATATGTGTTACATTCACACAGGAGTTTGCATTGTCTACTGTGAGCTTCTGGCTAACTGTTAATGAACTTAGTCTTAAATCAACAACATGCACAAGTGTAGTCAATCAACAAACATATTCACCATCAGTGTTTATGCGAGACTCATAACTGAAGAGATGAACGTTAAATAAATGAGTCAGAGACACATTTTTTCCCCAGCAGTTATTTTCCCTTGAAATTACTACAAAGAGAAAATATACCAGGTTGTGACAAAGCTATTAGAATTCATCACACATGTGCAAATATTTGTTTAACTTAACGAGAGAACCCTCTCTAGCATGCTTCATCTGTTCCTTAAAAGGCAGGTCAATATTGGATGGAACTTACTGCCAACAGTTTGTTTCTTTATTTACTGTTTCAGGGTAGATTTTTGTATGTAAGGACTTGAACTTTGAATGCCTGTAATTCCTCCGGAGTAACTATATGCCTCCTAGCATTGCAAAATGACATCAGTGATTTGATGGAGTTAAGGGAGCTATTTGCTGAGGCTAAGTTTGTAACTCTCCCTCTAGCTACCAGATGGGGTAGTCAAATGCAATTTGAAGCAACCAGGGGCAGAAAAATTAAACGTCACTTTGATAAACTTTCTAAAGACAGCTGCCTCACTGACGCTGAGCAACTTTAGGGTTCATGTTTTTAATGTCTTGATATTATCATCCAGCAGCTGTCCCAAAGATTCACCAGCCTAAACAGAACTTTTAAAATGTTGGAGGCTATTCACTTTGGCACACTGCTGCAAGGAGACAGCCAACTTAGTGAGCACTAAAGTTGGGACATGGCCCTGAGTTTCCCTGGTCAGCTGTTTGGCCCTGAGCTTCCCTGGTCAGCTGTTTTGTTTTAGAAACTCTTTTTGGGACCAAATGAAAATCTGTTGCATATCTGGCACAAAGCCTATTGTTTCCCAACAGTAACCTTTGGATTCCACAAGGTTTGTACAGCCTCTCCTTTTATTTTTGTCTCTTCCTGTCATGGCGACAACCTCTGCGCATTCATCCTCCAAGTTAAAACTTATTATGAACCACTTGAGGAGCACAGTCAGACAAGAGAGACTGAGTGGACTTGCCATGTTGTCCACAGAGAATGAGAAAGCAAAGAAAATTGAAATGCAGAGCATTTTGAATGAGTTCACCGAACGGAAATCTCTTTTTATACCCTTCAAATAGGAATCAGGCGGCCTTAAGTAGTTGATGTTGAAATTGTGTTTATTAAGATGTGAACCACTGTATCAGTTTTACTGTTCTGGTTTGAAATACGTACAAGGAAATAGATAAATGGATGTCAAAATGACCCAGTCGCTGTCCGTGGTGCTGAACTGCTTTGAATCTGTGTTTTATACCATACAGCCTTATATTTTTTGTTCTTCTCTTGGTGTGTTATATTTCATGTTCATAATTGAATTTGAAAGGGCATACTTGTTTTCAGGGGTGCTGAAGCTCGTAAGCCTTGTTGGAGTTATCTGTGACATCCTATCTGTATGGTGTAAAATTATGTTTTTTATGATGTTTTAATGATGAGCTTTATTAAAGCAATCATTCGCCCCGCCCCTGGCTCTGATTTGTTTTGCTAGTGCTTTAGAATATAATCCCATGTCATTGTATCTATCCATCCATCCATTTTCTTCCACTTTATCCAGGGCCAGGTTGTGGAGGCAGCAGTCTAACCAGAAATGCACTGACTTCCTTCTCCACACCCACCTCCTCCAGCTTCCTCAGGGGGGGCCCAGAGGAGACACCAGGCCAGCTCAGAGACATAGTCCCTCCAGCATGTCCCGAGAGAAGCGACTAGGAGGGATCAGGAGCAGATGTCCAAAACACCTCAGCTGGCTCCTTACGACATGGAGGAGCAACGACTCTACTCCGAGTTCCTCCCGGGTAACTGAGCTCCTTACCCAATCTCGAAGGGTGTGTCCAGACACCCTTCATAGGAAACTCATTTTGGCCACTTGTCTTGTCCTTTAGGTCATTACCCAGACCTCATGACTATAAGTGATGGTGGGAACGTACAACGATCTGTAAATCAAGAGCTTTGCCCCCAGACTCAGCTCCCTCTTCACCACAACAGTCCGATTCAGTGACCACATCACTGCAGACGCCCACCGATTTGCCTGTTGATCTCACGCTCCATCTGTCCCTCACTCATGAACAAGACACCATGATACTTGAACTCTTCCATTTGAGACAAGGACTGTCCACCGACCTGAAGAGGGGAGTCCACCTTTCTCCAGTGGAAAACTATGGCCTCGGATTTGGAGGTGGTGATCCTCATCCGGGCCACTTCACACTCCGCTACAAACCGCCTCAGTGCATGCCACAGGCCCTGGTTTTATGAGGCCAACAGGACAACACCATCTGATTTCTTTAGGTTCCCAAACTGGACATCCTCCAGTCCCTGGCTGTGGATAGAAATTCTGTCCATAAATTTAATGAACAGAACCAGTGACGAAGGGCAGCCCCGGCAGAGACAAAAATGCACCGGGAACAGGTCTGACTTACTGCCGGCAACGCGAACCAAGCTCCTGCTGCGGTCATACAAAGAAAGGACAACCCTTAATATAGGGCCCCGGACCCCATACTCCCGGAGCACCCCCAACAGGGCACCGCAAGGGACACAGCCGAACACCTTCTCCAGATCCACAAAACACATGTGGATTGGTTGGGCGAACTCCCACAAACCCTTGAGCACCCGATGAACGGATCTGGGGTTTGACTATTGGCCAGATTCTCCTCTCCAACATCCTGGAGTTAACCTTACCGGGAAGGCTGCGGAGTGTGATCCCTCTATAATTGAAGCACAAACTCCGATCCCCCTTTTTAAAGAGAGGGATCACCACCCCAGTCTGCCTATGGTTGGGGCTTGCATACCTGGTGGCCGGGTCTTTGCCCACAGGCCCGTCCCACAGGCCCGTCCTCCCTAAGGGTTGGGTGCAGAGAGGACTATGTATGCTCTGTTATGATTTTTAAGGAATCCTCTTTTACATGTTATATTATAGTGAGGAAAAAATCTGCTTTGACTTTGCGTGTAGCTTTAACAGTTTTATTCCTGTGTTGTAAACAGCTTTTTAGCAGCAGCTGATTTAGTCTTAGGTGCTGCTTTTAATGCAAGATCCCTCTCTTTCATTAGTTTGAGAATGTCAGAGATCATCCTCGGGAGTATCTTTTTTACTGAGTTTGTGCTTTACTTTACATCTAAAATCTTTAATAAACTCTCCATTGTAGCTACAAAGGATTTACAGTCAACTTCACATTTTTTTCCAAACAGTATGTGATCCCAATCAATGTGTTGGACAGCACATTTAAATCCTTCTTAGTGTTTTTTTGGGATTCCAACAAATTCACGCTCTCTGGGAGAATGAGCAAATCTGTTTTTCGAGAGCTTTCTGGCCAAAAGTATTAAATTGTGATCAGAAAGACCAGCTAGCATGTTGTATGATTTAAATATTATCTCAGGTTGGTTTGTAAATGCTAAATCAATCTGTGTCCTTCCAGCTCATGCCGATATCCCCTAAAATAATGGTCTCTTTGTTTAAGTTAGATTCTTTCAGTAATTTTTCAAACTTTTAATAAAAAATTTGAAGAGGGAGGGCAATAAACAACAATAATTGTGAAAGAAATTTGAGGTGATACTATGACATTTTAACCCAGGCATTCTAGTTTTGACCATTGAATCTCCTGATACTGAATATTGTCTTTTATGTATATCATGACACCACCACTTTTTGCTCCTTCTCTATCTCTCCTGAAGATAATATATCCAGAGATGCTAAGTGCTGCAGAAGGGGCGTTATTATAGAGACAAGTCTCACATAGACGGAAGTAATCCAGAATGGAGTTAAGTAACAGGTGATTAACTTGTTCTATTTTTGACATGATGCTTCTTATGTTCAAATGCCCACCCAGAATACCTTGGGGTTTTGCTGCAGGGTCCCAAACTATTTTAGATTGATTGACAGTTTGAGAATGCCGATTTCCGCTGTTTGGCTACCCCTGTATTGAGCAGCTTCTTGTTTACGGTCATTACCATGGTGACGAAGCGGCCGTTTACAAAACTTTGTTTTTGCTGTTTTGTGTCTGGATGATGACTCCCACTACCAGGGGCTTTACCACGATGTTGTCCCACAGTCTCGCAATTGAAGTTTCTGTCCAATGCACCACCACATGTCCTCAGACCCGGAGTTTCACCATGCAGGGACCCGACAGACTGCCCCGGTGCCGCGCTATCCACACCGTTGGCCTCGCCTCCACGGACAGACATGGTGGCCACAGTTAAAGACAGGTACAGAGGAAGGAGAGGATCTGTTGGGATCTGGAGATCTGCCACCTTTCTCCAGCAGAGAGCGCCCTGCGTCTCCTGAGCTGAAGCCACCTGCACACCTGAGGCTGATTCATCTCATCAGGAGACCAGCTACAGGTGCTGGTCATAAAATTAGAATATCATGAAAAAGTAGAGTGGACAGCAGTCTTCCCCATGATTGTGTAGCCTATAGAACTAGACTGAAAGACCATTTAAAGGCTTTTGCAGGTGGTTTGAGTTAATTAGCTGATTAGAGTGTGGCACCAGGGGCCATCAATTTTGAACCTTTTCACAATATTCTAATTTTCTGATATGATGAATTTGAGATTTTCATTTGTTGTCATTTGTAATCATCAAAATTAAACAAAATAAACATCTGAAATATATGAGTTTGTATGTAATGTATGAATATAATATACAAGTTTCACTTTTTAAATGGAATTACTGAAATCAATCTACTTTTTCATGATATTCTAATTTTATGACCAGCACCTGTATTTAAGCAGCGGCTTGACTTCCCTTCAGCACCGGAGTGTTGACCAGTTTTGGTTAGCAGAACCTGAGCCACAGTCTGAACATAGAATCTCTGTCCGCTCTGGAGAGTAACCCTGATTCTAATCTGCCTCTGTCTTCTCTGCCTCATGGGAAACCTGATCGCAGTCTGTAGCTCTGGAGGAGCTCATGTTTGGAAACCTGCCTGCCTGCTCTGAGAAGCCAAACCTGAAGATCCTCAGTGATAATCTCCCTGCTAGTTCTCAGGAGAGAACTTGGAGAACAACTCATGGTCTGAAGCTCGCTAGCCTGAAGCTAGACTCTGCCGCTGCTAAGCTCTCTGTTGAACCAGCAGTCTCTGGACCCAACTGGTTCCCTCTCTCCACCGATCAGTCTGAACCTCATCAGGTACAACTCAGAATCAAACCCTGTCAAGACATCATAGCTACCTGGCTAACCAAACAATCCCTCTCTGCAGATAACTCTGGGAACCCAGTCCCGGACCTGTACCAGAACCTGTACAAACCATTTACTCAGTGTGTGTTTATCCAAATAAACTATTGAACCTTTATTCTGTCTCCTGTGGTGTTCTGCATGTGGGTTTAATCACAGAGACCCATCATGACAGGATCAAGATGTTTTGCAGAGGAAAACGGAGACATAATTTTACCTGAACGTACGTGTGAGGTATGAATGATGCTTTTGTCCTCTGTGTTTGGGTTAGCATCTCCTGGCGTCTCAAAGTTTTGTGGGCCGGGAAGTATTTCTACTTTCCAGTCACACTGATTTGTTGTCTGATATTGATATTAACAAGCAAAGAAAATCACTGCTCTGTGGCTATGAATTTGCTGGAATGTAATTATTTGGATGGCACAGTGTTTTCCTAGAAAACAAAAAAATGCCTTAAAATTTTATTAAAGTATTCGTGTTAAAGCTAATAGCTTTCTAGTAATAAGGACTATGTTGGACACATAATATCTGCATAGTGAAAGGCAAACATATCAGATGCTAAAGAGGTACATAACATGGCAGAGGCGCATTTGAAATGATTGGCTTCAGACCCACTGTCTAGCTGAGCAGAATGAAAACATTTGAGTTGAGATTTGCTTGTACGACTGCTAGGTCAGGTTTAACCTATGATTGGAAATGATCTCTGTAAAGGCCTTCCACTTTCTGGACCTATTTTGTCCACCTGTGGTGATTTTAACTTCTAGCTTTATATTTTCATCTGTTGTTCTTGTAATATTAGCTTTATCTAGTTTGTTGCTCTATTTCACCAAACTTGGGGGGGGGGGGGCTGCACAGTAGAGCAGTGGGCGGCACTGCTGAGGTAGACTACATGAAGGTTCCGGGTTTGATTCCTGATCCGGGGTCTTTCTGCGTAGAGTTTACATGTTCTCCCTGTGCATGGGCGGGATCTCTCCGGGTACTCTGGCTTCCTCCCACAGTCTAAAAACATGGTTGTTATGTTAATTGGCTTCTCTAAATTCTCCTTAGGTGTGACTGTGTGCGTGAACGCTTGTTTGTCCTGTGTGTCTCTATGTTGCTCTGTGATAGACTGGCAACCTGTCCGAGGTGTACCCAGTCTCTTGTCCGAAGACAGCTGGAGATAGGCACCAGCACCCCTTGCGACCCTTGCAGGGATAAGCATGACATAAAATGCATGGATGGAACATTCTGGAGGGAGACATCAGCTGGTCCACTCCCATTAACATCTTCCATTATAGATAATAGTCTGCCTGTTTTTCAGTGTTTAGCCCTGTTTTTTTCTCCTGGATATAGCTATAGACTCAGCTTTGTCTGTGACTAAATTATTTGTGCTCTCTTTCTTCCCTTTACACATGAAAAAAGGCTCAGAGCTAATCTACCCGTTTCTTTCTAGGCAGGAGCTATGGTAAACTATGGGGCTAGTTTACCATTACTTACTCTGTATTACGTCTGTATTCCTTTTTCCATGTATCTGAGAAAAAAAAGTTCTTACGCTTGCCTGAGGTGGTTTTTGGCTTTTCCAGTTTTGTTGATGCACGAAACGGGATATGGAAACACTTTTCAAATCAGCTGTGATGCAGCAAACTTTTACTCACATGACTAAACAGCTGATGTTTCCGATGTCAGCGTCTTCCTGGATGTCCCTATTAAAAGCTTAAACATGCCTAGATCAGCATCCCCATTACTAACTGAGATGTTAACGTAATAACAACTTCACAGATCGCAGCATATTCATTAAAACTTTCCTCCTTTACTAATCTGTTCAGTGCTAGATTGCATTATCTCCTTTCTGCTTACTGCAGCAATGCACGACAAGATAATATGTACCACATCATAGAAAGTCTTTCCAACGCTTGTTTAACTTGCCTCAAACCTAAGTAAACAACACACATTCGTATTTCTTTTTATCCTAACTTAAACGTTTGCTTAAAATTTTCATTTTAGTTGAGTGGAAATGTTTATTGTTACTACATGCTCATAGAGGAGGAGCAAATCCTGGAAAATGAATAACACAATGCTGTCAGCCTAGTTTTCTTAGCTAGAAAACGTAGAACAAATCTGACTGTAAGATCTTATTAACCTGCCTGTTTTTGGGCCATAAACCATGATAATTATTTTAGACATTGAGGACCACTGTCCATGGTTTATATTAACCATGTTCATTAGAATGCTGGAGCAGTTTTGCTCTACAGCTCTGTTGTGGACTGTCCTCTCCTCTCCATCTGAAACTCTCCTACCCCCCCAAGATAGTGTCACAAGAAATTCCTGCATGGGGTTATGCAGTCCTGCCCCCACACAGTGTTTGAGGACCAAACACCAAACTCACAGAACCTCTGACTCTTTGGGTTCTGACCTGTTCACATCAGAGAGGAACTATGATGGCCCATGTCCAGGGATCAGAAGCTGCAAACTAACTAAAGGCTAAGTGGACCTGACGGCTGACATCAGAACATAATTGCCGCAAAACAAACTGTTTGCACCATTTTTCTCCAAGTTTCACAACTTTCAGATGACTGGAAGAGGCTAGAGGTGTGAAGGTCCTGGGAACAATAAAAAAATAAAAATAATTTTCCTGCTGTGTGCCTGCCATGTGAAGCTGCTAATACTGGATATTGGAGAAACCTAACTTTCAAAACCGAGATGAGCAAAGGTAGAGGTCTGATGTGTCTTAGAGAGAGTTTCTAGCTAAATATTTTTTTTCTTTGGTGATTTCTGATAATTTCATGTGTTTACTGTTGGTTAACAAGTTGACAAAATGGTCAAAATCTTTTTAGCTGTTGTTTATAACGCTAGAACAAGCTTTATTTCACTAATTGTTTAAATGCTAACATAACTTTAACATTCATGAGTTTTATCATATTTTGATTTGAGCTACTAACTCAATCTAAGAAAGCTGAGAATGAATCATAGTATACCCCCAAACACCAGACGTCATTTAGATGTTGGTTTTTAGGATAAATCTGGTCAGTCCGTTATAAAATAATTTTCGTCCATAAATAGTGAATTGAAATTGGGCTGTGTTTGATTGGTCTTATTTTGTCCCACTTTAGTCCAATACCGGATGTTGAAAAGACATTGCAAATCCAGTTTTCAAAGTCTTTTTGACATCTGAAAATTACTGCTTTTGAGCTTTCAATTTTCAAGCAAATGTAGACGTTGTTTGGATGTAAATCATGTCATGTTTTCCATGTCTTTCCAACCAATTTTTACTCAGTGGGATTGGTTATTGATTAAGTAAAACATTTAAGAAAACATTATTTCGCCAAATAATGTTTTATTTCGCTTTTGGATCTACATTGTGAATTGGTTTGAAGATAGTCATCTGATCACATTCCAATTTCTTCAAGATAAACTTTGGTTGTAATAACATCCATGCCCACTTTGTTATCATTGCATCGTTTTGGTGATTAGGGTGTTTATCCATAATTATTAGTTTAGTAGAGTTTCACTATTTTTGACAAGAGTATAACTGAAATATGTTTGACTTGGAGCTGAATGATTGTTGTTAAACTCTTATATTTTGAATGGAAGTTGTGGTGAATTTATTCTGCAGTTATATGTTTGACCATGACTTCTGCTCGATTCACTCTTTTATTTGTTGTTCTAACACACAGCTGTATAGGTTCACACACAATTGGTCCACTGTTTAAACTTACAGTTAAAAAAAAAATAAACAATAGAAAAAATGACATTTTCAAAAGAAAGCCATAAAAACTGTGCAATATCAAAATGTCATAGGGGAAAAAATGACACAATAAAAACATGCAGAAAATGTGTTAGTCAGTAGACAAACACTTAAACATTGTTTCCTAAAACCAAACGTGTGAAGGAAAAAACCATAACTACTCGAAACACATATTTTCCTATGACATATCACAAAAATATTCCTTTCAGGTCACTCATCTTTAGCCAGTAACAATGAAGGGACAATGAAGATGAGACTGGAAAGATGCTTCTTTACCAGTGTTTGGAGATGTGTAACTGTTTCAGAATAGTCAGGGCAAATTCCATACCAAGCGCGACTGTGACAAGACAGAAATCATTTAAAGAAATTATTTATTCAGTCTGACTTATAAGCAAAAATAGTCTTTTACCAAGTGCAAATATGGTAGACACACACTGGAGCTGTAATTATAAGAAAATTGTGTTTTAAATTTAAATTTCTTTTATTTTCTTCTTTCCTTGTCAGTCAACCTTTCTATTTTTACGTACTTTGTTTCTGTGTATGAATAATAATTATAATAAGACACTTATCAGTATGTCTGTGTCGTTAGAAAATTAAAAGGAGTGGATACTTTTTACAAGGCGCTGTCTTAAAAAAGATTTTACCTTTTTTGGTTTTGTGAAATAAAATTTTCACCTTATTCAAAAAGTAACTTTTATATTTGTCAAAGGTTTGTTAAACCAGGTTTAAATGTAAATTTTAATGTAAAAAATAAAATAACATCATTTAAATCTGATGAAAATTTAATGTAGGGAAAAAATGTTAAACATACCATCTAGAATCACCAGGATATTTTTTATTAAACAGTGTCCTGTCTGGTAATGTGGCAGTAAGAATACTTGTCTTGATGCCACACTATTAAATTTTATAATTCCTATAATGAAAGTTTTAAACCAAAACTTGTCAAATATTCATATGTCATGACGTCTGCTCAGCTAATCATCTATGAATGAGCAGAAAAGGAAAGTCTCAGAAACAAGCATGGAGAATGTTGTTTTGGCTATTCAACCAAAACTGACTCTGTTCATGTCAAATTTCAGCATTCTCTAAGGCCCCAGAACACATTAACAATGTGCTGCAACAGCAGAAGAGAAACCCATAAAGTACGTTTAACATTAAAAACTTACAGTGTCCTCTTTTCACATCACATTTACAATATTCATGAAGAACAACTGGCTTACAGCACAATTTCAGCTTTATGCCCTTGTACACATATGAATAAATGTTTGATTCTTACAGGGAAATTTGTAAACAGTGGATACACAAAGAGAGCAGAGCAACAGCCAAGTCTGTCGTGGTGTTAGAATTAGGAGGCCACAGTCTTTTTCAAGGGATGAAATAGCAACACGCAAAAAAACAACAAATCAATGAATTTAAGAAAGAAAATTCTTAGATATATAGTGTTCTGAAAAAGAATACAAAATAAACAGCATATGGACTCCAGCAAACAGAACAATAATCAACAAACAGGATAAAATTGGAAGATTAGTTCACCTTTCCATTTGTGTGCACTGCCCATCTACCAAAAATTACTCAAAACGATGTCTCACTCTCCAGGTCATAAAATAGCACACAACAATAGTATAAGCTCTGGAAGAACTCTCATTTTGCAAACAAAACAGAAAAAAACAAAGTAGTTATTATGATTGACTAGACTTTGGAAAAATATTTTATGCGCCCAGTAGACAAATGTTTAATATGCAAGTTATTACATTTGCTTTGAATGTAAAGCTAGCAAGAGAAACCCTTAATAGCCAGACAGCCACTACACAAAAACAACCGAATAAGAGAAAAACTTACAACCCAGACATCTCTAGCACAGTTAAGTAAGTTGCTTAAAGATGGTCTCCTGGATGATACAAATACAGCACTAAGAACATACCCTCCTGCAACAATAAAAGACACCACTGTGCTGATTTAAAGTACTGCATTTGTGATCCTTGAGAGGCTTGGTAATATTCAGACTGTCCACATGGAACAATGTCCACCATGGAGAAGTAGGTCTCTAGTCAAACCAAAATCAAGGCAACACAGAAATAAGTAAGCCACTATCAGAACTCCAAAATGGTGCATCTTAGAAAAGGAAATTAATACCCATACCATAGGCCTCGGAAACTGCCAAAGACTCCAATATACACAAAAGATTTAGAAACTCGTTGAACAAACAGGCTGTTCTTCATTCAACCACCTAAGGTTTATTCCCAGAGGCAGGTTAAAAACAGAGGAGACATAAACAATAATGGAGAGGTATCTGGGAAAAAGACTTATGACATAACAGCGATGCACCTTGGTTATGCCCTACCAGTAATCAGAAACTATGCTGGGGCAGAGTCCTACATACTGTAGGTTTGATTTTTCAAAACTGTATCCACCCCTGCCGAGTTCAGAACCAAGACACAACCAATTACCTGCAATTATCCCCATTTAAAACCCGGCCAGGACCACACGGACCTGTAAATAATAAGGTCGGACGAGACCCATGACCACAAAGTGTACACACAACCGTTTATAATAACAGATTAACAGCTGTAAATTGTCCAAAGTAAGAAGTTTTGCCTTGTTGCCTAAAGAATACTGTACTGATTGTGTTATCATTCTTTGAGGTTCATGTTGTTACATGTAATGTTCTTATTGTTGCCTATATTAGTTTGGATAGCCTGTTTCTGTATGCCTCTGCTAAACTCTGCTCCAATGTGATGCTGTCAGTCACATGGGTGGTAGACTAGAAGTGCAGCATGACTGGGAGTGGGGGGGTTCTGGGAATTAGTGACAGGAAGCCTAAGGAATGTGGTTGTGTAGACCTGTGAGAGGTGGGATTTTCAGCCTCAGAAAAATAGTAGCTTTTGTTTTCAGAATAAAAACCCAGTTTTACAGGACTTTGTGTCGGCATTTTACAGTATTGTTATATAGATATTGTTAAATCAGTTTATTTTTTTAAATGTAAAATTAATAAATAAGAAAAAAAAAAAAAATATATATATATATAAAATTATATATATCTATATATATATAAATATATAAATATATATATTTTATATATAAATATATTCCTACTGTAACTTTATGATACCAAAATTTTGTTTATTTATACCCGTGCCTACACCCTTGAAATAACATGTTTTTTTTTCCTACCCATAGATGTACATTTTATAGGTATACCTGCTGGATACCTGACCCGATGCAGAAGTCTGTGGTGGGGTAATACATTGGCTTAAGGGGGAATTTCTGGCCACTGGTTAAAACATGGAATATACTCACCACGTATGTTGGATTCGACCCCAAATTACAAACCCACACAAATAGCTGCTTAAAAATTTTCTCTGTTATATTTACTCAAATTGAAAATTGCACTTGCAAGACTTTTACTTAAGAACATTTATGCTAAGAAATACTCAACTTTTACTCTTTTATATTGGGATCTATAACACTAGTTACTTACTTTTTTCTATTTGAAGCATTGATATTACAATTATTTTTCATGGCTTCTTGTCACCTGACTTTGACCATTCAAGTAAAGCCACACAGAAAAATTACCACACACTAAAAATCTCAGCGTAAAGAAGCTTGCATTGCCGTCTAGTCTGATAACACAAGATACTGTAGTTATATATATTTCCCTTACTGAAAATTTGATAAATTTGTAGACTCTTTTTTGGAATACCTACTATTCAAATAATTATAAAGGATGTATCCAGCTGTGATAGTATTTTTGGCTGAATACATAGCTGTGATGTAGCCTGTTACCATTCTTCTCAACTTTCTTCAAATCATCTGCACATATGGGCCTTGTCCTGCTAACACTGTACCAGGCGCAATATAAAAGATTATATTGTCTTAAAAGTGTGTGTTCTCCTCATTGAAGCCCTCCTTAAGGGGATTCAGTGACCAAAATAACCTTACCCAAACATTTCAAAAGTAGCTTTATATTACTTTACTTTAAGCAAGAAATATTTTTTAGGGCTTCAACTTACAACTCTTTTAGTTACAATTATGTCCGAAACATAATATTTGCAGCTTCAAAATGTTCAGGAGCAAACTTCAATGTGTCATTGGGAAAATCCATAGTATTAGGCCATATGTTGATCAGTTATTAGTACAATTTATTCTATTACAGGACATTGTGAAGGTTTAGACAAAGGAAGAGACTGAGGGGCTAACAAATCAACAAATCTTATTCCTTTATTTGTTGTTGTACTCCACTAAGTATTTAATAGTTGCTAAAACATGTACACAGAAAGATATATGTGTGAAATCAGTTCAATTATTGTGAAACAACTTCCTTGTTTTTCGCTAGCTGCTAGAGAAATTTTGTGCTGACGACATTTGTTTCCATTACTTGCATCACCTGGTAGCCTAATGATACCTCTGAAAGAAATGGAAAAACGAACACAAGAAGCTTAACAAATAACAGAACCTCAGGAGAAGGAATGGAAAAGTCAGTGAAGGCAATTGTAGTTGAGGTGGTCATCTAGCACTAGGGCAGTGACCCCTGCACTGGATAAGTTGATCCAACAACCGGAGAAACAGACATCTGATAAAATATCAGTACAAAGAAAAAAAAAGATAAATAAATACATACAGCATTGTTGTAGCATTTTGCTACAAAAACACATTGGACATGAGTAACACCAATTAAAGTGACATCATGTTTCCCTGTATGTTGGGATCTGGAGATCTGCCACCTGTCTCCAGCAGAGAGCGCTCTGGGCCTCCTGAGCTGGAGCCACCTACACACCTGAGGATCATCAGCCCATCAGGAGATCTGCTACATAAGCAGCGGCCAGACCTGTCTTCAGTGCCAGAGTGTTGCCAAGTTTGGGTTAGCAGAACCTGAGCCTCAGCCAGAATTTAGAATCTCAGTCTACTCTGGAGAGTAACCTGATTCTAACCAGTCTTTGTCTTCTCTGCTCATAGGAAAACCCGTTTGAAGCCTGAAGCTCTGGAGGAGCTCATGTTAGGAAACCTGCCTGCCTACCCAGAGAAGCCAAACCTGAAGATCCTCAGTCTGTGTCTCCCGGTTAGTTCTCAGGAGAGAACTAGGAGAACAACTCAAGGTCTGAACCTCGCTAGCCTGAAGCTAAACTCAGCCGCTGCTAAGCTCTCTGCTGAATCCACAGTCTCTGGACCCAACCAGTTCCCTCTCTCCTCCGATCAGTCTGAACCTCATCAGGTACAAATCAGAATCAAGACTCTGTCTGGATATCACTGCTACCTGGCTAACCAAACAAATACCTCTCTGCAGATTACTCTGTGAAACCAGTCCCGGACCAGTACCAGAACCAGTGCAATCCTTACTCTGTTTGTTTTCCTAAATAAACTATTGAACTTTTACCCATGACTCCGTGGTGTGTTCTGCATATGGCTTTAATCTGAAAGCCATCATGACACTGTATTAGATGTGTAATTAAGCCACTGATGGATTGCATTTTGGATCAATGGTTGAAAAGGTAGAAAAATAGCCTTTACTTAAATTAACATGGGCAAGATCAATAATGTGAAGCTGCAAACCCTAGGCAACAAATAAAGGGAACATAGTGGGTGTTACAGGATGCACTGATAATTTAGCTGTGTGTTGTAATAGTGGGCAAAAGCATAGGGAGGTTTCCTACCGTAGATCAAGAATGATAAACGGGGGATAATTGCTGTGATAGTTGTCAAGATTGGTCTTAACCTCCCAAATTATTGGCCTTGTTTGCTAATAGTGGAGACGTTTATTTGCATAAAGCAAACATATATAAAGGGTCCTTTTTGTTGCAAAGCCCTTCATATAGATTTTTGAATCTTCAAGAATAAGCTTGTTCTGACAGTGCATAGACACGCTGCATTTCCTAATCAAGACATGAAAAGCTTTTGAAAGACCCACAACAGAATTCAATTTGTGCTCGGTTAAACTATGATCTTTATTCATGGTCAGTTCATGTGCTCATTGTGTTTACATATAGTGGTTGACACATAGTGACCTTTACTGGATAAAAAGAAGAAAGGAATATCTTATAGGCTGCGTGCATAAATTAGTAACCTATATAAATAAGAATGTGACAACTTTCATAAAAAAAAAAAATCACCTACGCCAGCCCAACTCCAGGGATATTTCTTATGTTTTCTGACTAACGTAATAGTACAAGTGATAAGATACAGTGCTATGGAGAACTATCAATTTTATCAATTTCTTTGAAATTCTTTACATTTGACCATATTATGATTACAAACCACAATATATTTTTTTCAGGGTTTATGTATCACAACCAATTAGCACTTATATAGAAATGGGTAAAGGGTTTTTGTTATTTATTTATTTTTTATGTTTGCTTCTTTTTTACAAGTTTTAAGATAGTAAAATATTGCCACATTTTAAAAATAGATAAAAAAAAAATGTCTTTACGTTTTTGTCTGATTGTTAAAACCGAAATGTAATCTCAGCATATTTACAGGCCTGTGGTTGAAGAACATTAATAAAAACACCATATCAAGACCAAAGACACATATGAAAGCACAGTGATAAATACATCAAAAATGTCATGGAGCAGCAAGACAAGTGCAGAATCCTTGACCCACACCAAACCCCAGCAGTAAGAACCACCTGTTAGAAGTCTGGAGAGACCTGTATTTTTTGTGGACAGTGGTAGGAAACTTCCAAAAACCCCTTTAGGAGAAGTACAGTGAAGGTCAGAGAGCGTGTGGATCCTAAAAAATAATATAATAGGGCACTGTGTTCTTAATTCATAGTTCTACATGAGAAAATCATAAGCACAGGACGGGTATGCAAAGTTGTTACAGGACTTGCATGGAGAGGGCTAAAGAGTGGCATGGTATGCAATCAGACTCACAACTGCTATAGGGTTTGAATGGGGGTATATTGTACATCTGGCATATCCATTTCTTATCTATAACAGTGATAGACTAGTAGGCAACTGATGTCAGGCAGGAAGCTACAGAGACTTCTTTGCAGATGAATTTGTGATCTGAGTTGCTTTCAGAAGAGGGAATAGAGCCCAGCAGTAACGTCATGATCTTGGTACTGATGCATGGTCTGATTACTCATTTATCTCCATGTTCTGATTACCCGCTTATATGTTCCACCTGCACTAGTCTCTAGTCAACTAGCCTTCAGGCCAGTCATAAGTACCAGATTATTTCAAACCGACTTGTTAGACTTACTCTAGTGTTCTGATTACCCAATCCTGACCTGTTCCGCCTCTAGACTTCTGAGTCTGCCTGTTCCTGTCTGATCTGTCCCTTCTTCTGACTCTTGGTGGATTTCTGCCTGTTTGTGTACTGTGTCTGGAACTTTGACCTGACTCAGTCCTGTATTATCCCTCGGCACCTCACCGTATCACTTACCTCCTGGCTCTAACAATGGTGCACATCACCGACATTGGCTTTAGCTCCTCCCTCTGGGTTATCCTGCTTACCTTTGTCTGCATGGTTCTAATATCCTACCTGTCCTCCAACCACTGGAGGACAAAGTCTGGGACTCTGTGCAATGACGGCCACGCCATGTAGGCAGCCAGTTGGCTCTAAACATCATCACCCTCTGGATTTAGACTGAACTATAACATAAGAGGTTATTGCCTTAGATACTCATGCTGCTCACACCGATTCAGTTTTTTATTCATAGGAAAATGACATTTTTTTAGAAGGTTCATTCCTGCATCCAATTTCATTTACCTTACATCCTTAGTTACCCTCCTCCACTTGTCTCTGCCGCCTATACCCATGTAGATATACAGCCCATCTGCCTTTTCCTTCTTATTAATGAGGTGAGGGACAGCCAGTAATATACTTAAAAACAAATTCAAAATCACGTTATACTGCTATTACATCCCTTAAACACTCACAGAGGCTGGGATTGTCACAATGTAATGTATATGCCTGGTAGAAAAACAAATTCATTTTAGCTTTGATTTTGCAAAAGAAACTGATAACTTAGATGTTCTTTAATACTGTCACTTATTTATTTTTAGGCTGAAATAAAATTTAAAGACCAAAAGACATAATTTATTTGAACATTTACGATTACATTTTCAATAAAGTAAAAATACAAAGCAAATTATAGTAAACATTTTAGAGCCTTCTATCACAGAACATTCTCAATACTTATCACAGTCAAAGTGTCTCCATTTGAAAAAAAAGTAGTGTGCACAGAAAGGTCCTTTAAGTCACACACACATAATTAGTTCACTATTCTAACCACTGTGGTATTTAGTGAATGTCAAGAAGAGTCAAGGCATATAAATTAGAAAATTACTGACAAATACTAAATGCTTTTTGATTTGTTTGTTCAGCTATACTTGTACAATGCAGTTGCAATGTTATCACCAGATCCAATTAGAAAACTCTTGAGAAACAACTTAGAATTCTACCAAAATAAACCAAGTACCCCTTTAAACAAAGTACAGCACGGGGAAAAATCTATTTTAGCATGAAGGCTTAAAAACAAAAGGAATGTTGTTCATTAAGAAATATTTTTAACACTCTTAGACAAATTGGTCATTGCTTAAACAGTGTTAAGCTAAATCTCTCACAATTCCACTCAGTCAGGTTTCGTACTCACAACATTTTGAAGTGTAGGCACAATTTTTACAGCCATTTTTTCGGAAAAATATGAATTACTGTAAGCTGAAAATCTTGCAGTCTAACAATATTAAAGTAATAAAAAAATATTGATCTGAATATTGGTGTGTCTGAATTCAAGGATTGGGTCCTTTGAAATCCACATTTGTAGACTGATTACATCACAATGCTGCGACAAAGCTGTCTCAGCCTATACATCCTCCGAAGTCTCCTTCAAATGTCGCAGACAGTTGTGTCCTTCCCACTTTGAAGGATGGCTGTGATGTTTTCTTTGTAGCCCATTATTTCCCATGATGCATTTATGACTAATATCTAATATCCTAAATAAGCAAGCCCTAACTTATATCAGAGATATGATTGTTCACTTAAAAGTAGACAGGGTGTCTGCCTGACTGACTTAAACTGGTAATTTGTTTGACAGGAGAGGAGCCTTATAACTAAAAGACCTCTAAACCACTAAAATTCTACTTCCTACCACCAGTAAACCTGAAGATTTAGAGCGCAGTGCTCTGTTAGGGACATAAGGAGCAATCATATCTCTGATATAAGATGGAGCTTGGCCATTTAAGGCTGTATATATATGAGAAGGATGATTTTAAATTCTATTCTTGATTTAACAGGGAGTCAATGAAGAGAAGCCAGGATAGGAGAGATGTGATCTCTCTTTTTTTTAATTTTCATCAGAACTCTGGCTGCAGCATTTTGGATCAGCTGAAGGCTTTTAACTACAGTTTGTGGACTTCCTGATAGTAAAGAATTACAATAGTCCAGCCTTGAATTAACAAATGCATGGACTAGTTTCTCAGCATCACCTCTGGACTGTCATACTCCTAGTTTCTGTCCGTTTTTTTTTTTTTCCTTTCTGTCTCCTCAACAGTGCTGGACGGGCAGGTGCCCTTCCTCTGAGCTGATAAACACCCTTCTTAAGGAGCTGGAACCAGGAGGAGGGCGTCCACTCGTTAGTGCTTCGGCATCGTACAAACTATCCTTAACCTAGCCTTGCTTTCTAATTTACCAAGATCCTAACCCCGCTCTCTGTTTGCTCCTTCACAGAACCCTGGATCCTGAGCCCGAAACAACTCCATAGAACTCACTTCACTCTGGACTCTTGCCAGAGACACTTCCAGTCTGCCTTCAGGAACCAGTGAGGCTATGGGACTCTGATCTGCTTAAGTCCCTCCTGCCTGAGTTCACCAGCCTTTCCACGTATGACACCACCATCGGAAATCACCAACCGGACCTTCACTATCTGCCCAGACCACTGGACATCCTCCTCCCCAAACAGACGCCAAGCCTCCTTCTCAGTAAGCTACAACATCCCCCATCATTCAAACCAGCACCAACCAGATGCTCACCTGTCACCTCACCTCTTCCAGCAGAACCCAGAAACCCCCAGCCAATTGGAATCCTCTGTACACACCATAAATTTCAATAAAAACTCTTAACTGCTCTTTGCCGCCGTGACTGCTCTCATTCAGAGTCTGTCAACTTAAAACATAACATGGACAAGGTATTTCTAATTTTTGCAACATTCCGCAGATGAAAGAAGAATTCGAAATTCTAGAAACCTCTTTGATATGGGATTTAAATGACAGGTCCTGATCAAAAATAACACCTAGAATTTTTTACTTTATTGTCCAAAATCAGTTTAATCCTATCCAAATGAAGTGACTGACCAATCAGCTTCTTTTTCAAAGATTCTGGTCCAAAGACTATAACTTCTGTTTTGTCTGCATTCAGAAGCAGAAAGTTACGAGTTATCCAGGTTTTTACGTCTTCAGGGCATGCCTTTAATCTATGTAATGGGTTAGCTTCATCTGGATTTATAGACAGATATAGCTGGGTATCATCAGCATAACAGTGGAAATTAATCCCATGCTGTCTAGTAACTCTACCGATTGGGATCATATATATAGTAAAGAGAATAGGTCCCAGTACTGATCCCTGTGGTACTCCACAGGTAACCTGCGAGCATGAGGAAGTTTTATCATTTACTTGAACAAACTGAAATCGGTCAGATAGATAAGATTTAAACCAGTCTAGACTGGTCCTTTAATTCCAACAAAATGTCCAAGTCTTTCTAAAATAGTATTATGATCACAAGACAAGAATGTAGGTTTGTCAAACTGAAATATCAATTGCTTTAACATTTTTTGTTTAAAAAAATAAAAAAAAGAGGTTCGCCGCTACCTAGCTTTGGCAGCTGTCAGCTAATGGAGCAGTCTTCCCTCCCTCTCTTTGAGAAAGCCCCTGATTATCGGCTCATCGTGTTGATTCACTGGGTTTAACTACTTGGCTTCTTAAATGAGTTCATATTGAGACATTAATGTTTGGCTTTTTCAGGCATTTTATTTGTTAACCAGTAACTCTTGAATGAAATTAAAATAAAGACTTAATTTTTTGAAGATTAAGTTTAATCTCAGACAAATCAGCTTGCTCACTTAGAAATGAAACATTGTAATATTAGATATCACTTGGGGTTTGTCCTTATTTTGGTTCTGGCTTCGATTACACAGTGAATACTTAGTGGCTGTTTGCAGCCGTTTCCAATGTTATCATCTCAATAAATTTCTGTTATTAGCTGTTACCAGTACCATAGAAGGCTCAGTAGGTGGTTATCACCAAATCCTAGAGCTGTATTGTCATTTTTTTTATTTTTTTTATCGTAGCAATATCAGTTTAAGTTTTAAACACTCTAACTTGCATTCTGGACTAATTAAAACGAAAACTGTGACTTTAGCACAAATGAGAAGCTACAAAACAGTTACCTGCTTCAGTGGCTCTAGTTAGCCAGTCACAGTAATCTTACACTGGTTGAGAAGTGATTTCTTGTATATGTTAGTCTATTGCCATTTCACTTAAGTATTGTTTAAATGTGGAAGCTTCAAATTATACGTGATTATGGTTTCTCAGCCAGTCAGATGTGCATTATTAACTGCTAGTCTTATACAACTTCACATTAACTAAGGTTACTCAACTACACTAGTTTAAAGTTACAGCTACAGTGTGTAATAATTACAGGGATTTACTGACAGAAATGTAGTAAATGCTATATATCATCATCTAAAAACTGACACTCTTAATCTTTATGTTTGTGTTGCCTTAGAATATGCTATTTATATTTACATAGGACTTAGACTCAGATCACTTTAATAATCCCACCGAGGGCAATTTGTTTCAGCAGTACATGAGATAAACAAACAAAAACAAAAAACATTGATTTTGACCTGATGACTTGACTGGATTCAGACATCAGTTCAAGGATTTGATTATTTAACCTTGCTAAACTTAGACTGATTTAGCTCGGTTCAAAGAGTAACCTGGTTATCTTCTTTATTTGACTTTATCTCCACGTTTGACCAGTACACAGACCAGATGAGATGAAATGCTCTTGTGGATAAAACACAATATATACTGGTCAGGGATTGGGCACTATGTTATTTGTCTTTTCACAAGCATCATATGCAACTCATTATACAATTGATATGAATCTTTAACAAATGGTCAAAGATCATACATAGGACCATAATATAGAACTTATATAGTCAATTAAACTCGTGCCCATCTTTATTTTAATAGCAACCTAGGTCCCTGTGCTCACAGCACTTATCATGGCTAATTAAGTGGTTCTATTTTACCCATACTTCATACCCAATGAGAAGTAATGACAAGTGGATTTATAGACTATTTTTATCTTGTTATAATTACTTAAAACTCAACTTGGTTATATCAGAAAAGATCTCTGACTTTATTTTGTCATGACTCATAACTTCTGATGACATAGACTAGTGCCAGCATGTCGAAAGTGTCATGATGGGTTTTGGATTCAAGCCCATATGCAGAAACACAACCAGGAGGCAGGGAAAAAGTTCAAAGGTTTGATAAATAATGAGAACAAAAACAGGTCAGGGGATAATCAGGTCCAGGGCTGGTCACGACTGGGTTTTCTGTTCTGGAGGTTGAGCAGAGCGGCAGAAGGGGGAACCAGGGGGGTTCAAAGGCTGGCGGTAGGCTGAGGGCTTGGTGGAGTACGAGTTTGGTTGAGAGCTTGCAGATCTCCAGGTTTGAGTTTCTCTTCCTGATTCTTCAGGGAGCAGGCTAGCAGATCTTTGGCAGGTTTGGTTCTCCAGGGTTCTTCTCAGATCAGACAGACAGATTTCCAACAGAGAAACTCTTCGGGGGGGTTTCTGGTTTCAGACAGGTTCAACCTGGGAAGCAGAGAAGACAAGATGGATCAGGTTCAGGTTTCGTAGTCAGGAGACTAGACAGACAGGTTAGCTCAGGGTTTGCTGTACCGTAACTGACTCTGGCACTGTACCGACACTCTGGCACTGGAGTGAGGTTCTCAGCCCGCTTAAGTACTGGTCTCCTGATGAGCAGATGAGGAACAGCAGGTGAAGTCAGCTCCAGTTTCAGGAGACCCAATACGCCCTCTGGTGGAGAAAGGTAGACAGAACCCCAGATCCCAACAGTAACACAAAACCCCTAGGAAGGGATCCTCGGCGCCCTCTGGTGGGCAAGCCTCAGGATCCCAACAGAAAGTTGATCTGCATGCAGGACAGCAGCTCTCAAGGACCAACTTTGGACATGCTGGTGTCTTACTCGGAATGACATTGTGCTCTCATTAAAGTAAAAAAAAAAATAATGGTCCAAAATAATATTTTAAAATAAAAATATTGATTGGATCATTTGTTGCCTCACATCTTTAAGGAAAGTTGTTATTACTTGTTAATTATTTGAATTCTAATGCTTACTAGTGACTTGAAAAGTTATATATTGGTTTTACTTCTACAAACTAAAACATAAAAACATTGTCACCTAACAATGCTGTTTTTCTAATCTGAGAAATATGTTAATTCCCAAGTGAAATTCTTGTTTTGTCAACCTGGGTTCGATCTATACTAACCTCTTCAAAGTAAATATCTAAAGTTCCTTCCCTTGCAGTTTTTACTATGAATATTTTCTGAAGGCTTACTAAACTAAACTAAAATGGACACTTATCTTACGCTCATTCCACTTGAATGAAAATCAGATTCATGCCTACTGTCATCAAATCATATACTACTGATCTTTCACTAAGTTCAATAGCTTATAAAAGCACTTTTTTATTATTCAGCCCATCTCTATTGCTAAAGTTATGAGTGTTTTTTTTCATACGGCACTTTTATGACAACTTTCATATTTTTTCCCTTTCTACAAATATATATTTGTGTCAGGAAACAACACATTGCCCCAACAATAAGTGCATTTACAAAGGCACATTCAACCCCAATGCAATAAATTACTGGTTCTTTCTTTGTTTCTGTTCTTTTTGGTACTTGTTTAAAGTAAAAAATAAATGTATGAAACTTTTTGGGTAATATATTTTCTTTACTATACATTCAACATTAACACTTGAAGTACTCCACACTATAACAAAATACAGCACATTTTACATATTGACGTTTTCTGAAAATATAAAGCATACATTGATGGTTTTTTTTTTTGCTATGTTTGCTACGTTACGGGAGTGTGCATGAGTGTGGGTCTTTTAGGTTACCTGCCACTACACTCAAGGTTAATGTATACACAGATAATGGAGATAATGTGTGCAAAAGTGTCCTCACTTCTGTCAGAGAATTGCTACTTTATTGCATTACGGATCT
The DNA here is from genome assembly GCA_030533445.1 of Cyprinodon diabolis. Lineage (NCBI taxonomy): Eukaryota > Metazoa > Chordata > Actinopteri > Cyprinodontiformes > Cyprinodontidae > Cyprinodon > Cyprinodon diabolis. Next base: position 16,424,394 of record CM060074.1, read on the forward strand.
CATCAGCATGATTGAACAAGCCTCTTAACATCTCTCTACAGCTCCTATGTAACTACACAAACCTACACAAACACCCATGTATCCTCACGCACATCATCTCACAACTACATTTACATAGTTTCACAGCTGTTCAAACTTTCATCTAGTGCATTTCAGCCCCCACATTAATGAACCCCCTTAAAAAAGTTCCAGATTTTCTAAGCACATTTGGACTTATTCCTTTCAAAATTCTAAGTATTTATTGTCACTATAACAACGTCAAATTAGATGATTTTTAAGTGTTTAACCCGTAAAAACAAAGAATGTTATTTGGAAAGTATAAAGAAAACCTAACATATATAAACTGTGTATAGTGTCCATCTAATATATAATATGCATATGAACACGTGAAACATAGTTCTTTTGTTTTTATGGCCAATTTCATTATAATATGGGGCAATTTAGAGAAGCCAATTAACCTAATAGTCATGTTTTTGGACTGTGGGAGGAAACCGGAGTACCCAGAGAGAACCCACTCATGCTCAGGGAGAACATGGAAACTCCATGCAGAAAGACCCTTGGCCGTGAATCGAACCAAGACCTTGCAGCAGTGGGTAGCACTGCACTCCACTGAGCAGCCCCTATTTCAATATGCATATCTCTGTAAATTGCAGCTGTGATAGGCTACAGTAAATAAATATTCTGCAACACCTTAATCCTTTATAACCTGAATATTGGGGGAAAAGTATTCCATGCAGAAAGTACACATTGATTTTGATGTAGTGGGGTCAAAAATTTAAGTGGCCAACTGAGCTGCAGACATCAGAAATTATAAACAAGAAGGAAGAGTTTTACCTTTCTATAGACAAAATTAACTTTATATAACTTTTTCAAACCGTACAAACCTTCTAGACTTTTTTCAATGTCTTGTTGTGGCCTTTCAAATTACAAATACAGTGATTGTGGAATATTATCATACATGCATGCCTTTGTTTACAAATTATAGTTCACTTACAAAACGTACAATGTGAAAGCAAACTGCAAGTGGTCTGGATCAGACGAGTGGACCGAAGAAGTTTCTTGGTAAAAAAAATACATTTAGATTCCTAAAATATATCCCAAACTAGCAAACAATTGCACAATTGCAGCCAACTGTAATTTTACAAAGTTTGGATTGAGGGGGTTGTGTTGGGATCCTGAGGCTTGCCCACCAGAGGGCGCCGAGGATCCCTTCCTGATTGTTTTGTTTTTTATTTTCTCTGTTTGGTTCTGGAGTGCTGTCTACCTTCCTCCACTAGAGGGTGTTCTGGATCTCCTGAACCTGGAGCTGTCTTCACCAGGTGATCTTCATCTGTTCATCAGGGGACCAGTATTTAAGTGGACTGTGGACAACACTCCGACGCCAGAGTGTTAGTTAACCACGGAAGAAACCCAACTGAACCCTGGAACTCTGGAGGAGTCTCCATAGCTGAACTCTGCATGCCTTATCTCAGGAGCTCTGGAGGAGCCCATCTGAAGACTGACAACCTACTCTGGAATGAACCCTGGACACCTTGGAAAAGTCCCCTTGTTGTATCTGCCTGCCGCATCTCAAGAGCTCTGGAGGAGCTCATCAGAAATCTGCCTTCCTGCTATTGGTAGTCAAGCAGGAGATCTACAGTCAAAATCTGCTTACCTGTTCTCTAGGTGAGAACTCAGAGCAACTCTAGGACTGAGTCCACGCTAGTCTGTAGCCTAGCCCTGCTGCTGCTTAGCCCTCTGCTGTCCCTCAGTCTCTGGACTCTTCTGTTTCCTCTCTCCTCCGCTCAGCCATAACCACAGATCAGAGCATTCTGTGTGACCTGCCCGAACTCATTCCTGTATCAGAACCAAACCTGGATCGTGTTTTGTGTTAATAAACTGTTTAAACTTTATTTCAGTCTCCGTGGTGTTCTGCGTTTGGGTTTTGCTCCACTTAACCCATCACGACAGGTTGAACACATATGACCACAACTCTTTTAAATTCCTTTTTTTTAATAATAAGCTGCTTTTGTCTGTTTAATCCATATAGATAATATTAAAAACAGATTAACAAATCATATAGAGGTTTAAGTTGGATAAGTATTTTTGCAAGGGACTGTTGTTCTCTACCATGGGCAGGCCAATGGTAATATAAAAGGTATGCCAATATATGTGCTTGCCCTAAGCTTTCTTTCAGGTTGAACACACCCTGAGGACATATTGCCACTAATGGTTCCAACAGATGTAGAAAACAGAAGAAAAGATTAGGCATTCTCATAGTAGTAAGTGAGGAAAATGTCAAAAAAAGAAAGAACTTGGACAAAAAGAACAACATGTTTGACAAATTTTGCTAAACAGTGCATGACAGCACTCCTATTGGCTTTCTTTTAAGCGTGCCTTAAACATGGTCAATGATTGAAATTGGATAGCCGCTCAAAAGAAGCATTATTTCCCTGGATTTTAAGGCCTCTACATTAGCCTAATTCTCCCTCCCCTTGAACGCCCTTCCATAATGAATCTGAATTGTTTCACAATAAAAAGGAGGGCAGCTCATTGTTCAATGCTGATATTTCTCTAAAGAAGTTTCAAAGGAATTCGTTTATACTTTTTCCATATAAAATAATCCAATTTAGTTGAGTTAAGAGTGTTCCCTCATTTCTTCCTCATTCCCACTGCATGTTTAATACTTTTTGTGTGTGCATGTTCACTGAAAGGCTTATGATTTGTGGGGGCCAGTTTTGTGATCAATGGTCATGCTCTTGTAAAGGTTGGTTGACCAGTCTTTCTACCATCAGGAGGGTGTGGGGGGTGAGGAGGTTGCATACTGTTATTCTGTTCAGATTGTTTATAAAAGGCAAATTGTCAATTGATCTAGTTGTACTTAATTAAAGGTGGTTAACCTTTTGTTATGAACTGGAAATCTAAACTGCTTTTTTGTTGTTCAGCTTTGCATAATTTCACTTATTTGTAAGCACAAAACCTATCATAACAACTTCAACCCATCCTGATTTTGTCTTTTTATCTACCTCTAAATTTACCACCTCACATCTGATTCTGAGCTTTGAGAAGTTGGTTCTCAACCACCTTCAATCCCTGGTAAGGTTTTGAATAGCGTCACTGCATAATGAAGCAGCACACTGCAAAAATAATCTACTGTAGAAATAAGTAAAATTTCTTAATTTAATTGTATTCAGCCTCAATTTGAATGGGTAAATAAGATGATTTTTCAAATGAATGAGTATTTTTAAGCTTAGAATAAGAGAATTAGATAACATGCATTTGAAGTAAGACAATGCAGTAGTTTTTTCTTAATTTAAATGTAAATTGTCTTGTTTCATTGGCAAAGTGTCTTACCTCTTCAATTCAAGAACAATTGCACTTATTATAAGAAAAAATGACTGACATTTCTATTTATTGCAGTGAAAAAAGGATTATTACAACAGATACATCTGATGCAGGCAAAATAAACATTAATGCATTTTTTCGGTTTTTCGTTATTTGAATTACTAGTACAAATTTAAAATGTCCTTTAATGGGAGGTGATGTAAACTTATAATCACAACTGTATAACTAAATACCTTTTATCTCACTGCAAAAACAATCTAGAAATAAAAAAAAAATCTTTAATTTGAGTAGACAAATGAGACGAATTGCCAATGGAGTTAGTAATTTTACTCTTAAAATAAGATAATCAAGTAATATGCTCTTAAAATAAGACAATGCAATTGTTTTTTATTTTAAATGTAATTTTATTGTTCCATTGGCAAAGCGTCTCCCATACCTACTCAATTCATGACAAAATGTACTTATTTTAAGAAAAAAAAAAACAACTTAAGATTTCACTTAAAGCTACAGTGTGTAACTTTTAGTGACATCTAGCGGTCAGACTGCAGCAACATGAACATCTCTCCCCCACCGTTTCTCCCCCCCAACAGTACGGAGAGCGTTATTGGACAAAATGTCTTCCACGACGTCCGCATCACTTACCTTCTCAAGTGATGAGGTTTGTTTACATAGATAATTTTACAGATAGTATTTCATTAGTCTGTGTAGGGTATAGATTTCATGTAGACTTAAGATAATAAATATACCCGTTATTTTTTCTACATCGTTGTGACGTTTTGGCGATCTCGCAATCGCTAGTTTGTTGGCTCTGTGCTGCCGTAGCGCAAAGATGTCTGCCTCCATGGCTGCGAGACCCGCTCCTATGTAATTATAAATGACGAATTCTAAGGCAACACAAATATTAAGGTTAAGAGGCTGAGCTCGTAGATGATGATAAAATAACAAAGTTATGTATAATATATTACATTTCCGACTGTATATCCCTGTAATTATTACACACTGTAGCTTTAATGCAGTGCTCTTAGTCAAAATTAGCGTTCTATAAAATCATGCTAACACAGAAAATGCCAGTATGGGGAAATGTCATGATGGGTTCACTGGAAGCGACCCAAGAATGCAGAACACCACTGACGGACACAAGGATAAAAGTTTAACAGTTTTATTGATGCACAAGCACACTGAATGTACGGGTTCTGGTTCGGGGCCTGGGTTCAGGTTCACTGGAGTCTGCGTGAGAGACAGTTTAGTTAGCGTAGCCAACAGAGGTTTGATTTCCAGATGTTTACTGATTGTACCTTGAGGGTTCTTGGGGTTTGCTTTGGGAGAGTCACTGTTGGTTCTGGAGAAGAGTTCATCAGCAGAGTCCGTTAGCTGCTTCAGCGTCTCACGTCTAATTTGAACAGACCTTGGCTTTGGGATTCCCAGCTCTAGTCCAGAGCTGCTTGGAGGTTCTCTGAGAATCTTCAGGTTTGGCTCAGAGGGTCGGCTCGGCAGGTTAGCTCTTTCAGAGCTTTCACAGAGGAGGCACAGGTTTCCAACTGGAACAACACTGCGGCGTTGAGGCAAGGTCTGAAGACAGCTTAAGTAGTGGATCCTCTGATGATCTTGACGAGCTGCAGCTGTGCAGGAGGCTCCCTCAGAGGATCCACGGCGGACTCTGCTGGAGAAAGGTGGAATTTCTCCAGCTCCCAACAGGAAAGATGTTTTGTAACACACCACTCTAGTAGAACTGAGGAGTGTTTTATATAGCTTTGATGTTTGCCCCACATATAATAAGACAAGGAACAAAAGAGATACATAGCCAGATACATAAAACTTCCTGATGTTGCAAGAAATTAGCCATTGGTGAATTTCTTCAGAGATAAAACTTTTTTTTTTCAGTTATTTTTCTTTTTGCTAATGTGTGAAATTTTGCTTTTTTTTTTTTTGTTTAATTATAAACTAGACATGGTGCTTAAAGGTTATGTAACTCTGTGAGAAATCTAAGGAATTGAAGTGTGAAAAGCTGTTTTCATTACTCTTTTTCTTGTCCTTATCCTTAACTGGTGGAAAGATGAAATACTAAAGTTTACCTTATACCTTTTTTCTGCAATCACAATCAAAGCATCCTTCTCAATCATATCCATTTCAATCTTATCTTTTATACATCATCATGCCATATTCATCTTTTTTTTGCATGAATGAAGTAGATAAATAAAATCAATATATGATGGGGCAACTGCAAACACACACTTTAGAAAGATACATTTAAAACAAATATACCTGAATTTCTAATTTCATGCAGGAAGATGGCTTCCTCGACACCTTCAAGGAGTTAGTTTAAATCAAACACTAAAGGTAAAACCCCATAGTTTACTGTAAAAGAAAATCACAGGAGGAAAGCTTAATTAAAATATTCATCACAATGGTAATTTTGTAATAAACTCAGAACTTAGGACCCAGAATTCAAGGTGAGACAGACAGTAGGAAGATTCACAGCGTTTATTAAAACAAACAGAAAGTGGAGCTGTGGATCTGCAGTGACTGTTGGGAGAGGCCGGGCACCACTCATTATTGGCAACTCTAATCAGGGAGAAATACAGGTAAGTTAAAATGATAATCTGACGGAAGATAATTATCCATGAGTCACTGACCTGGTTTAACAGTTCAGTCCATCTCCGTAGAGCGGGGTAGGATCCAGCCTAGAACAGTCTAGAACAGGTAGGCTCAGAGATCCAGGAGTTTGTAATTTGGTCAGGGGGTCCGATAAGAACAGGAACAGCCAGATCCAGGGTTACAGGAGTCCAACGGAGAGTTCAGGCAGTTTCAGGGTTCCTGGAGTCCGACAGAGTTCAGGCAGAATGTTCAGATGGTAACAGGAAGGCTCAGTAGTTGAGAGGCTGAACGAGGCATGATATCAGGAAAAACTGAGGTACTTTCAAACTCAATCCCTCCACTGAGCCAAAACAGGAACAGGGCGCACTAAGTGGATAAGAGAGGACATGATCAGAAACACTAAGACAAAACTAAAAACCTCTCTCTCCACTGGCCTCAGAGAATGAGAACATTAAAGTCAAAACTTAGAAACAATGATCTGCAAGTCAGCAACACAATTTCAAAAAACAATGATCTGGCCCTGATAGCTGGGAGTGAGCCGTAAATAATGCATCAGGAGCAGGTGGATGAGGTGAGTGATAATGGGTAAATGGGCAGAGTTAGGCAGGTGAATGAAGTGAGCAATTAAGTCAGCTATCAGGATAGTGATCATGACAGATTTGCCACGTCTATAATTACAACATCTGAATACAAAGAAATTGAAAAAATAATCAGTCAATGGCTAATTCACTACAAGTATAACACAGCTCTAAAGTATGTCCACCAGACCATCTTTATTTATTCTGCACTCTGCCCACTGATTTAAGAACATTTGCCTTTGGTACATTGATCAAACAGTGAGCAGTCGGAAGAATATCATGAAGCAATGATAGGGAGATAGGAGGCTATGGAAATGAACATGAATAATGCATCTGTCTGTTTGGGTGGTTGGCAGCTGTTTTTAAGTCTGCTGTTTTAAAAATAAGCCCTCTGTGCATGACGTTCTTGCATACTTATTCATGCTGTGTAATGTTAGGTGAATATACCACAGTAATATTTGGCACTAAAAACCTGAAGAAAAGTGTGTTTTTCAGAAGGAAGAAGAGATTGTATAAAATGGAATGAAGCACAACAGACATAAAACACAAATTTGAAATATCCAGGTTTAAAGGACTAAAAACTGCAGAAGGACAATAAAACTGTTAATTTTATCTGAGAATGAAGGAATATTTTTATGACATATAGTGACTAACAGTAAAACATTTAATATCAATGAATGAAAAAAGATCACAGAATGTTATGCATTTTTTCACCAGGTTGCTTCTTAAAATACGTATACTCTGTGTCTATGATAAATTAAACTAAGTTTGAAGCTGATTGTAGGTCTTGGCAGGTTCAGCAGCCAGCATTAATTAAAGGGCTCAAATTGTGACTAACCCTAAATGAAAGTTAAATCTCCTGGTGGTGTGTTTTGCAGCACTGATTAATTACATTACCTTTTAAAAAATATACATTTATTTCATATTAAAAAGCAATAAGCAGGATGAACTCTTCCCTTTCTTTTGACTCAATAATTGCACATCCAAGAAGCAGAAGAAACCAAGGACAGAAGACACCAAGACATCAAAATAAATTCAGCCTGCATTACCACAACTATCCACCACAGCAACCAAAGAAAAGTTATTCCACAATAATGCATTTGTTCCCTTAACGCCATGTGGATGCTTGACACATCCATAAAATCTTATTAAGAAATTATTGTTTTTCTTGTGTGTCACAAAGAGGCATTCAAATGTTAATAACTATGTTTTTTCTATTTCTACACGTGTGGTGTTGTAAGCTTGGAGTCTGTGTCATGCATGCCTCCTTAAAGTCAGGCAGAATATCAGGTACATGAGGTAAAAGCAGTACGGAATATAAAAGCTGCAAACACTGTATTCTTCTTATTTCAGTGCAGAATGTACGTGGGACAAGCATAATTAAGCCTTTAGTCATGGTACACACTCTCTGCTCTAGGAGCAAGAAAATCTGCCAAAGGCTGCTTTTAGAAGAATATTCTATTTTGGGACCAGAGGTTTGGAGGTCTAAAGATTTTCACTTTGACTCAGACCAAACCAGAATGCATACAGAGTGGAATCTTCCCCAAAGGGCTTTGGTAAGGCTAGGTCTCCATCCATATGTACAGTAAAAACAATAATATAATACTGAAATCATATCTTGACTTTACATAAAAACAGAAACAGTATTCCAGTAGCACAGAATTACCAGTAACAGGAAAGGCACTATAATAATGTGCTATCAGATTGAAGGTGTTAGTGATGTTAGTTTTGACCCTCTGTGTGAAAACTACTAAATCAAAATATAGTTTGGGTTGCATTTGTAACTTTGTCAGAACGTATTCTCTCCAGAAAAAGCTGTTTTAATTTGTGGCAGAAAGAACAATGCTACAATAATAAACATCAGTAAACCATCCAACTTGAGAACTATACAAAGCGGTGCTGAACCAGCAAGAGATAGAATATCAACAAAGGTATTTAACCTGGCTTTATCATAAGATCTCTGTCAGCAAAATTATTTTTAATCAAAGAATTAATATTTCGGCAAAATCATGATTTTATGTTCCTAACAGAGATATGGCTAGATGAATATAATTAGATGCCAATTTTATTGGAGACCAGACAATACCAAGGTGTAATAAACTCACACATCTTCAATGATAATTATCCTAACACAGCACCTTCCAATTACAATTTTCTCCATCAAGATTAGACTGTTTAAAGAAGGACGAGGACTCATTACTCTTTTTAATAATTCACTAAAGTGTGGAAAATGTATCCTAGGTGACTTGGAAATGTTTGAACATCTGGCTGACCAAGTACAGGGCCCTGTTCAAGTCATTTTAATAAACGTTTATGCGGGATATTAGTTGAACATGGCTATTTTTTGTTTGCTGGAGACTCATATAAATGTTGAAAACTCTGAAGAGACAGGTACAAATGAACTGTGTCATGCTTAAAAATTTTGACTCAACACACAATGGAGGATTTATTTTGAATATGGTCATGAATATTGGTCAAAACATTGCTATGTTTCTGTTACTGATGTTGCCCTATCACACTATTTTTCCTGTTTTCTTTGAAACCATTACCAAAAAAATTGCTTTAAGACAGCGTGTTCTCATGGACAGCACTATATTAAACACTTTACCCAGGCCTATCCTTCTGCTTCCACTTTACCTTGTAACTCAGTAGGTGATATGGTTGATCATTTCCATTCTAAAGCTGTAGACATCAATGATTCTATTGCTCCAGTTAAAGTGAAATTTCTCTTTCGTACGATGAAATACCCATGGTGAAATGTGAACTGGTCCAGCAGAAGGAAAATAAAAGAGGGAGCACCAAAAATATAAATGAAGGTGGCAAAATAATGGACTTTATATTTACTATAAGAAACTTTACAAATATAAGTTACCACTTAAAGATACTATAGAATATTTCTTATCTGAGATTATCAACAAAAAATATCAACAATGCTCATGACTTATTTGCAAAAGTTGACAGATTAACAAACCCTCCTATCTCTGTGGCTGATGAGCTCCAATCCAAAACGGCCTGCAATGACTTTGCAAAGTTCTTCTTTGAGATAATAGAAGGTATTACAAAAGCAGTCTGTACATTGCCACCTTCATGAGAATGCCTTTACCATTAGAATAAACTCTTTTAAACTGCCCCAATCCTGCCAAATAAACTGCAAAAGTTTAAAAGAAATTGTTCAGCATCTAAGCTCCTCTTCCTGTTATCTTGATATTTTCTCCACCGGTATTATTAAGGTTTCAACTGTTTTAGAGTCAATTTTATCCCTTATGTCAGATGTTTCCCCCCATGCCTAAAAAACAGCAATTATCAAATCGTTGTTGAAAAAGATAAACTTGGATAAATTAGTCCTGCAGAACTACAGACCAAACTCAAACCTCCCCTTCATCAGTACATTTTTTGAAAAAGTTTAGTTTCATTGGTTAAATGCCTTATTATCAATTACAAGCTGTTTTGATGTGTCCAGTCTAGGATTCTGTGTCAACCACAGTATTAAGACTCCCCGGATAAATTTGTTGAATGGCATCCATATAAATTTAGAAACTTGAAGAACCACAGTGCTTTTAGTATTGGACCTCAGTGAAGCTTTTGATACTGTTGATCACTTGAATTTATTACAGCATCTGGAAAAACTGTGCTTATCTTTCTGGTTCTGCACTGGACTGCTTTAAATTGTACCTGAAGGACAGGGACTTCTATGTGTCCAGAAAAATCACATGTGGGGTTCATCAAGGCTCCCTTCAGCTAATATTATACCAAACATCATCATCAATTATCATAACTATGCAGACGACACACAGCTTTACATCACAATGTCACCAGATGAATATGAACTCATCAGAGGGTTGGCTAGATGCCTAGAACACATCAATGTGCGCCACAATTTTCTTTAACTGAATAAAAACAAAACTGAGGTAATAATATTCAGACCAAACGAGGAGGGATCCAGCGTTAGCTCACAACTTCAACTACTATACAGCTAGAAACCACTGATTATGAACCAGTGGATCCTTGTTGCCATGATGACTCAGACGTTAACCTTCATAGACATATATAGGCAGTTACTAAATCAGCCTTTTTTTAACCTAAAGAAAATATCCAGGTTTAAAGGACTAATGTCCAAGCAGGATCCCAAAAAAACTAATTCATGCATTTATCCTCAGTAGAATTGATTATAGCGACAGTGTCTTCCTAGGTTTGCCTGAAAGTCTGTCAGACAGCTGCAGCTGATCCAAAACGCTACTGCCCATGTTCTCACTAGTACTAAGAAAGCAGAGAAAATCAGCCTGGTTCTAATTTCCGTACACTTGCTCCCTTTAGCTCAGAGAATAGACTTTAAAATCCCTCTGTTAGTCTTTAAATCACTGACTGATTTTTTGTTAGTGTATCAACCTCCCAGAACACACTGGACTTCTACGTAAAAAAAAAATGACATACATGAGAATTTTTTATTCACTTTTGCACCGTTTTTAAATCCATCAGCCTAAGCTAAATGATCAATAAACAGAAACTGATTCTTAGACCCTTTATTTGCTTGTGAATCAAGTCTTGTACAGACTGCCCTGCCCTGACCATGTTGTCGCCTTTGGATCTCACACCTCTATCAAATGTCCAGGCCAGTGCAACAAAATTTCAAATGTTTACCATCTCAGCTTAACTGTAAATGGCAATACTTGTTGTCCTGCAAGGGGAAAACCCATTACCTTGCAAGCAAGATGAATGGTTGGAAGATTTGTGAATTCTCAAAAGTAGATATTGCCTGAGGCAAACAGATTAATACATTAGCCTTGATACATACATCTTAAGGACCAATAAAATACATGTGACACGTGTGATGTCAACCAGAGGCAGAAGGATTAAGAAAGAAAAAACATGATGCTTTAAGCTGGAATCCCCTCTATTTTTTTTGTGAAAAATGAACAAGAGAATGTTTGACTTAACACTGGTAGTTTTAAATTATATCAGATAAATCTAGAATGCAATATGTCTTAGCTGCTACTGCTGCTGTGATTGTCTAAAAGCTTGACATTGGAGGCATGTGCAATTTTGTGATTTACTTAACCAGCTGAAATTACTGAATGTCCCTCCTTTTTGAAAACATTTTTCATAGGATCCTTTACAGATGGATACTGTATAGAATTATAATTTTACTACATGTATCAATCTGGCTTATGCCAGGTTTGAAAACCCATTCCATTTTTCACAAAAGCAACAAATGGCTAAGATAAAAACAATGTAGATAAACCAGTCAATATTGCAAAGTACACTACAGGATGCACTATATCTTTCAAAAAACAGACTGCCTCCTGACTTAGGCAAATCAATGTTCTGATGTTTTCAACCTGTTCTCATCATTCTTTGTCTTCATTCCTCATGTCAACCCAGGAGGCTTCTGCCCATTATAACATCCCTGCTGCACTAAGTCAGCTGCAATACGGTTCAATTATGAGTCACTCTCTCAAACCAAAACTCTTCTAAAGGAATAGTAAGAGCCATGGATACATACCTGAACGGCCAGCTATCAGTACTACAAATTTAAACACATATACGAAATTGTTGGTACCTCTCGTTTTACAAAGAAAAAACCCCTACATGATTACAGAAATAACTTGCATCTGATAAAAGTAAAAATTAAAATAAATATGAAAATCAAAAAATAAAATACAGACATTTCTTTTCCTCCATGCTCAACAGAATGACTAAAAATAAAGTCATTAAACAGGCCTGGACAAAAATGATGGTACCTTTAACTTGCACAAACTGTTCAGGTGACCAATGATTCCTGTAACTATCAAGGAGACTTCTGCACCCCTGAACAGGTAGATGGGGCATCTCCTTATGAACAAACTGCTCCAGGTGTTTCAGGTGAATAGTCTGGTCTAGAGGGTCGATTCAGAAGACTGCAACCCTAGACTTTGAGCGAGTCAGATGGAGTCTAAGAAGGCATATTTTAAGGATAAATATGGGGGAAAACTAAAGTTAAAGGTGCTACTCCTCTATTTATTGAGGTAGATTGGGTGTGAGGTAAAGAAATTATTTCTCTTTATGGTTTACTAATTATTAAATATTTTTGTTACACTTAATTGGAATAAGTTCTGTTAAAAACTTAAAAAAGCATTTTTTAATAATCAAAGAGAAAAGGTTCAAACAAATCCCTTCTTCTGGTTCATGTTGAGTTTGATAAACACTGTGTCATCAAACAGCACAGAGATTACCTGTAGCCTTATATATTGGCCTGCTTACTGATTACAAGATTGTAGACACCTATGATGCAAATTAGTTGAAACAGCTTGATTTAACATGTCCATGTGGTCACATTCTTGTCAGTATTTTCAAGGGGCTGTCTTTAAGCATTATTGAAAGGCAATGTTTGTATTTCCTTTGCTCATTCTCATATAACACATATTTGTTTTTTTATAACTTTTGTCAAATTTTAAGTTATGTTTGTGACCTCTTGTGTTTTTTCTTTGATTAAACAAGGTGTACATAGATGGTTTTGACAGTTTTCATTGGGGCCTGATTCTCACTAAACACACTTTAAACTGTTTCTGTAAAGGCACAGCACACCTGAGGATGTCCTTTCTCACAATGCTATTATAATCACACACTGTGTTTATGTGTTTGCAGGAAGAAATAATCATTTAGAAACATATTAATGGTCATTCTGAACTCAAAGTAATAATGCTCTGAAATTATTTCCTTTTTTTTTCCCTGTTAAGTTCGGATGGCCCGGAAGACCAAGCTGATTTTTGGACATTTTGACCTATTTACAGATATGGCTGAAACAAAGTCATGTTTTGTTTCACCCACATGTCTCTGGAGAAGGCACAAAAAATAAGAGGAGATTTAAAATTCCACTCAACATGTCAGACTCTGTTGGAGTTATACAACACACACCACCTCATGGCTGGTATCATTGAGACTGAAGGCTTTTACCATTCCAACGAAGGGTTGCAGGTCACTGTCTGACCATTTTTGGAGAAATAATGCACTTGAGTATTACAAGCATGCTCAACAATGGTGGCTAGTGGAGTTTTCTCCACGGGAGGCTATAAATTCCAAATAGACATATACCAAAAAACAATCAAACGTATGCTAAGTTATCACACCAGTATATTTATATGAATGCAAACAACCAAAAAACATTAGAAAAACAAAAAACAATTTCATGTACATTTAAATGTGTTTATTTAAAAGTAACTATGCAAATAAAAAAAAAACATCTAGAACACATTATAGTACATTATGTATTATTTTCCATGTGAATCCCAGATTGTTCATTCTTCTTTGCATTTTCTAAAACGTTATTTAAATCAGTCCTACCTGTCTTTATCTATGCTGGGTCACTTTACTGGACATTAAAGCTTAAAGTTTATCTTGTACATCTAAAAAACATATATCAATATATTTTGAAATATTCTAAATTTTAATTTAGAATTTGATTATAAAAACTTTTTTTTTGCCTTAATCAGGGTCATTGGGTGTGCGGGAGAGTGCCCTCTATTGGCCAGCCGCCACTGATGCTCATTGCGTAAACTCTGCACGCTCAGCTGCAGAGTAGACAAATTACCTTATGCCTCACCTTAAAAATGAAAATCAACACTTTCAGTTGACCAGACTCCTTTTTATTAAGCAAAACACATCTGGTACATTTTTGCCACTTTTGGCACAGCCGTTTCAAAATCACAGAACCACCTGCCATACTGCAACAAATATGCCTTAACCAATTTAGTCTAAATTTGTTTAATATATAGAGAAGATATGGATATATATGGTCTGAGGCTTCATACATTTCAAAAGGGTTTGCATGGTGTTTTGCAGGGTTTATTTTTGAAAGAAAAATAGGTAGGGCTAAAATATTTAGATGATTTTCTTTTTGTCGATCACCTATAAATCCAACATTAGGACAATAAACAATAATGGTTCCACTTGAAAAACATTTTGTAATGACTCTGCGTCATAAAAATATATTTTCACATTATCACTATTTCCACTTTATGAATTTGGAGCTACACTTTATTTAATCAGAGATCTATTTTCAGTTAGAAATTGCAAGTACAACTTAATGAGGTTAAGGGTTTAAAATATGTTGCCGTTAATTTCAGATATCTTAAATGATCACCAAGCCTCATCAAAAATAGCATTTTTTTCTATTTATTGATATGCAGAAGATATTCTGACCATTGGGTCACAGAATACTGTGAGAATGATATGTAACTTTATTCCTTACCACTCACAATGCAATTTATCAAACCTTGAAAAGACTGTTGGTGTAATTTCAGCATGTACTCTATACAAAGCACTTTTGAAAGTCAGGGGCAAACTTATACCAAAAATATCTGTATTCATTGAGGCAGGGATTACAGATCGGTTCAATAACAAACAAAAAGCTGTTCTGTATGGATGTAGACAGAAATATAGATTTGCATTCTATTTAGTAACGCCAGTTTCACTCTGCAAAATTAACATTTAGTTAACTATCTCTATTTATCAAAACAGATTGACCCAGAATTCAAACCAGACAACCATTATGAAGGATTAACAAAGTTTATTGAAACAAAACTGCTGCAGGTAGTACGAGCCACCAGGGCAGGAACCTCTGGAAATGGAGACAGTGAAGACAATGGTAGACAGGAGGAACAGGAGGACAACCCAGAGTCCATAGTCAAGAGCTAAGTCCAGGGTAAGAGCCAGATGATCAGAAGTCTAATTAAGCAGACGGAAATCCGGGACAAGGCAGAGAAACAGTTCCAGATTAGGCAACGGGGCAAGCAGACAACCAGATCAGGGTCAGGCAGAATAGGCAGGCAGTCAGGTCAAACCGGGATCAGGCCAGTTCAGAAACAGGGCAGATCAGGTCAGAAAAAAAGGCAGGAATTCAGGAATCCTAAAGCTGGAATAGATCTCACCAATGGCTTGATATGATCTTGCACTGATGTTTGTTCTGAAGGCTGGTTATATACTCAATGGGGCAGAGCTGAGCAGGTGTGTCTTTTAAGGAATACGACCGGCACCAGTGCTGAGATCATGAAACTATCACTTAACGCAGAACAATGTTATGCCTGGATACATTGGATAAGAGCTTCTAAATAGCCCAGGTTATAGGACCTACATAAAGTAGTAGAGCCTGAACATTTTCACAGGAGGTTCGGTTATTGAGAGATGCTCAAGAACTGATTGATGTTAAAGTCAGTTCAGAGTAAATGACTTTATCAAAGTAATTAAATAAAAAAGGTATTTCTTCAGGCCTGGCTTTAATAAGTGTATGCTTATATTTAATTTAATTATATTTTCTGTCTGCATGGAGTTTGCATGCATGGGTTCTCTTCAGGTACCCCGGCTTTCTCCCACAGTCCAAAAACAGGACCGTTAGGTTAAATTCTCCTTAGGTGTGAGTGTGCGTGCAATGTTGATTGTCTCTCTGTTGTCCTGGGCAACCTGTCCGGGGTGTACACCGCCTGTCTATTTGAGGTTTTTCTGTTAGTATCTTGAATCCAGATAGGCTATGGCCACGATAATAAACTAACAAAAGTTTTTATGTATCTAGAAATCCAGACACTAGAAATCTTTCGAAATCCCTGCATAGATCTTTTCTAGTAAAAAAATTAATGGTGACAATTTACATATCTTCTTAAACATCTTCGCACAAATTAATGAAAAAAATTAAAAATCAGGTTCCCTTTGGTCCACACTTCAGATCTTAGTTTCCTTTTGAGTCTTTTCTGTTCAATCAGAATGAAAATTGCGCAAACAACATATCTGATGTTGTCCATAATAACTCTTCCCTATCTGGTAGAAGTACATCTTTCTTTGATGTGTTTCGGATAGGTTGAGGTTCAAGCCAGATATGATGCATGTTTGGTTGTTTACTCCTACTTTAAAAGGTGGGTCCAATACTATGGAGTGGGGAATCATTACAGGAAAATATAACAGGTTGGTGTAGAGCCCAGAGATGAAGGAACATATGGAGAGAGGTGCGGAGGAAAAACACCAAAGTGCCAGATGAGCAAAAGAAAATTGGAAGGGGGGGTGCATGCTGAAAATGTGTATAAAGGGAATGAAGATAAACCTTTTCCCCAAAGAGGAATGTTGAAAATTTCAATCTTAAGACTATGCCTTGAAAAGAATTCTTCTGATCTGAGATTAAAGCAAAGAAGAGGTGGAAAAAGACAAAGAAAGAGACAAAGAGATATAAAAAGTCACTGTGGAGACTGTGCTAATGATACCACATTTGGTGTCAGTAGGATAAAAACAACAAACACACAAAAACAAAGCTGAAGTGCTGATTTTCAAAACTGTTTAATTGGAAGTGTTTCATGCAAAAACTGTGTGGGTGGCAGGGCTTACTGGTTATGATACACCCTTATTTCAGCCCTTAACCACTTACAAGTAGTGTTTTATTCTAATAAACGCATAAAAAAGATGAAAAAGGTCTACATATAATCCACCACAACCTTTGTATCAGTAGGTGCACATTAAGTTTATTACATTATAGTCGAATTGGGTCATAAGCAAGCACCCCTAAAGAAACAGGGAGCCCTTTCAACTTTTCTTTGAGGTTACCTATTAAGAAAACACTGATGATACAGTTTTTATCTACGATAATATGGCTCCTCTATTTTAAGTACATACTCAAGATATATGAACCTGTCAGACAGTTTGAGGTCGATGCCCTTTGTTTGTTAATTTATCAACAGAAACTGCTTTCATATTGCTGGCATATTGACACTCATGTTCATATGAAAGACTTCTTGTTCTCCCCACTTTCTGCATTGAGGTGGAGGTGTTTTGATGATTTAATATGTAATTCTTGCAAAATACATTGCACTCTTTAGTGGTTTCCGGAATAACAGCCTGCTATGAAAGTGCTGCTTATGAATGTTATGTTTCTACTTTCATTGTCCTTCTCAATCAGATTTAAATTCTACATCTATGTTTTTAAGTATGAGGATAAAAAAGACTGCAACAAATACAGCTTTTAAAAAGTTGTTAATGAAAGTATCTCATATATCTCGTTGCAATCGTTTAGATTATACCTGTTTTGAATGAGAGAGTTAACCCAGATTAAGAGCATTTGCAAAAACTTTCAAAAAAACTAATTTTTGTTTGTTTTGTCTCTGCAAAGGGTCTAAGAAGATGGAATGTTTTCACAGGCATTGCCAAACAATGTGTTGCTCACTTGGTAGTAGAATATTCTCATGCCATGGTTGCTTTGAATTTAACCAGGCGACAATGGTGGACAAAGCATGAAAGTTTAACAGGTTTATTGAAAATGATTAATGAGATAATACATCTTCTTGGTTACTGGTGAAACTTTGACTCCACCAGCCAGAGCTTCATGAGTGGTGAAAACAATCCTCATTTTCTAAGAGAATTTTGACAGATGATGAATTTAGAGAGTAAAACAAAGCCTTACTGTCCAAGGGGATTTGAGAAAGCCAAAGAGTCTTAGAATGACAGGTCATGGTGTTTAGTGGCTCAGTAACATATTATCTCTGTTTCTTCCCAGAATGACATTTGCAATGGAGTGGATGCTGCTAAAAGGCAGCATAGCCGAGTGGCGAGAGCGGGAGTTTTCAAAAGGACAATCCAAGGACCAGAGAGTACATTAACCTTAAAGAGTAAGGAGATTAATGGTTGTGATCTCAGAAGGATTGTCTAAGTGAGGAATTATGTGGAGCTAAGTCAGTGACAGCTTAAATTGAAACTGAAATAGAGATTTGACATTGAAAAGTGGAAAAATAAAAACTCATCAATTAAAAAAATAACATTGTAAAATGAATCATTATTAAAAAATTCCAAATTTAAAATGTGTCAATTGGAGAGAAATATACATTTTAAGTTCATGTCATGCAAATATGACACATTCAAATGAATAAGCTTTATAAAGGAAAAAAACATGTTTCCACAACATAAACCTTATGAGAATACAAACAGAAGATAAATACCACTGAGGGATTTTTCACAGTTTGTGGTGTTAACCAACACCAGAAAATGTGTTTTTGTCCGAGTTCCTTTTTTCCATGAAGGTTATGTAGAGGTGAAAAAACAAAACAAAAAAACAACAACAACCCTACCAAATAGCATTTTTCACAGTTCTCAGGCCGTTCACAGGGCAGAGCCGAATCTCTTTGAAACATGACAGGGCTTTATATATCCTGGTGGGGGCTCACCATCCCTGGATGAATTTCAAAGTCATTAATCTAATTTCAAGATTAATAGATGGAAGGGGCGGATTGAAATACAAAAAGCACCAAGATGTTATTCAATATTACATCTTGCATTCACACATTTCTAGAAAAGTGTATTATAACAAACACAGCTTTAGTATAGATTGCCCTTATAACTATACACTGCCAATGAATGATTAATTAGTCATGCAGACCAATGAATTTGTGTGTATTAAAAGGAGATTTTGTAGAATGTTGTGTCGTGTTGGTTGATGGCGAATTCATATCAAGAATTTACTTCATGTTGCATCTCTTGCCATCATCAGTAATCTTCATTGATATTTTATAGATCAATTGATTCTTAATATTATTGTTATTTTTACTATTGTAATAGTGCAACAATGGCATATACAGCTCTTGAGATTTGTTTCATTTTTTAACTTTTACTGGTTCTTTAATTCTGCTGCTCAACTCTCCGACAGCAGAACTGAGATCTAGAAACTGGTAGTTTCTCTTTTTTATTCTCCAAAGCCATTTCTATGAATTAACAAGTAGGAAGTTTTAGCCTTATATATTTTTATTAGGGTGGTAATTATCCAGATTTATATTTCTTGGGAACTGCACTCTTTCACACACAGGTAAAGTGCATCAGGTTTACAATGATAATTTACAATCATTCACTGAAGTTAGGAAAGTTTGTTGAATATGATGTGGAACATTCATAAAAGCCCACGGTAGGAGAAAAATAAAGAGAATTCTATGACAAGAATACAAAAATGTGAATGCATGAGGCCCATTGTTTCAAAGCAGTCTAACATAATGGACAAAAATATGGGAAAATGGTGACATGACAGGCAATAGATCTGCTTTCAAAATCAAAGTGAAAACTGGTCAGGCAGGCTCACAAAAGATCACAAAAAAGAGAAAACAGCTTCAAGGAAATCACTAAAATATGTTGTGTGTTCTGAAATCTGACAATATTTTTTTCTGTATTTTCCAGTATGTCTGATCTGAACAGGGGAATTACAGAATAGAGGGTTTTTCTTCCATTGAAACATGAAGGCCTGTCTTAAACCTCTCAGAACCTTGTTGAAAAATGGGTTATGCTCAGAGTAAACCAGTCACAAATATCTAAGTCAAATTTATTAAAAAAAAATGTTATCTAATCAAATTATTTATCTGCAAAAGAAACACTACCCCACTTAAATATGTTAATCTTATGGTTTTTAGTTGAAATGGATGAAAATATAAACAGCTCCATATTCCTGGGGTTCGTTTCATGAAGCAGGTTTAACAAATTCTGTTTCAAATCCACAACTTTAAATTGATCTATTCTAAAGTCAGGAACTCTGACTGTTCGGTTTCACAAAGGCTGCTATCAATTAGTTCAATCAAGTTTAACTAGGTCCATTTAAAGTTAACACGTGCACAACTATTTTGTTTATTTTTAGTCAACAAAAATCATATGACACATACCTGATCAGACACTATTTTGATCCTCTGATGTAGGATTAGATCTAGAGCCGTGGCTCCAAAATGTCTTTTTGTCTGCTAGAAAGAAACTGCTAAAGTTACAAAAACACAGGGGGTGACTGCTCAATTTTGTGACACCACAGTGATGCCAGTGGACCTTATGAGGACTAAATCTGGAAGTCACAGGCCCTCGATACCTAAAAGTTACAGAGTTTTATTTTAAGAGGGCTATAGCAAACCGTTAATAGGTTTAGATGGTTTTAAAGAATTTTTACAAGAGAATTTCACTGTATATTGCCACGTTCGGATGTTGAGACATACCAATTTAACCCATGTTAAAGACAAACTCAATGGTCTTTGTTTAAGCAGCATTCATTAATCCTTGCAAAGAAAAATAAAATACAATACTTGCCAAAGTCTTAATCAGTCATTGATCAGTCAAAAGATCTAACTAGCCAGTTAAAGATCAGCAAAGAACTGGAAGTGTTACTGTTTGTGTAAGAAATCAGGGAGCAGTTGTAAATAAACCATGGCATACTGCTAATGTTGCTAATTTTACATGCACATTAATCTAAATACGCACTTTAAATTGTCATGCTTACTTTCATCAGAAAAGAGGGTTATGAAAATGAGTTCTATTCTTTTTTTCTCTCCTAAAACTGATTAAAGATAAGTTTAAAGTCAACTACAGAAGGACTGTATAAGTAAAATACAAGGTAATGTCACCTTAAAAAAATACCTTATCTGAAAATGTGGGGTATTGTTTGGTAAATAAATATTACTTAATTAATATTTGATAGAAATATGAGTCAAATAAAATACCTCACCTTATAACTATAGCTAAGCCATACATATGAAAAATACGTTTTTTGTTTTTTCAGAGCTAAAATGACCTTTTTTAACCACCATATAAACAAAGTTAATCTGACGCAGATTATTTCAAAAACAGCTAAACATCACTTTAATTCAAGTAATTAAATAATATTTTCTCAGCACTGAAATCAAAGCCATTTTATTCACAATCGGGTCCAAAATCTCAACACTGCAACTTCAAAAAATTTTGGAGCAAACAATTATTGTGGCATGAACAGATGACATTAGATAAGCCTTCATGTTGATCAGTTATTAATTTAATGTATCCTTTCGAGGTATGGTGAAGACGCCGTCATTTTATTTATTGTACTGAAAATTGAATGGTTGCTTAAAACATTTACACAGTAAGGCGCCTCTGTTGGAAAACAACCTCACAGTTTTTTGTTAGTTGTTTGAGAAATCTTGTGTTGATCGCTAAAATTAGGCCTAAGCCCCTGACTCTTTAAAACTTTTTTGCATCTCAGCTAGTGCATGTACACTCTCTTTCCAAAAAAGTAAAAAAAAAAAAAAGCCAATCCACTGGACTGAGTTTCCAAGTTTGAAGACGTTAAGTCCAGTGGATTCTTTTTTTTTTTTTACTTTTTTGGAGTGACTATGACCTGGATGACTGAGAATATTCACCACCATATATACTCTCAACATTCAAAAACCAAAGAAATTAAGCAGAATCATGATTTTTCACTTAATGTCAAAAACCCACTCTACTCTTACTGCCTTATACTTATTTGATAAATCAAGCTGAGGAGCCTAGATAACTAAACCTCCCTGTAGCCTGACAGCAAGAGGCAAAGGAGCTGTTTCATTATAAATAATAATTGGATTGCAAATAATCCGCTCAAGTGATTTTTGGGGATTATGCTGCAATAAAGAGGTGAGAATCAAGAAAGTAAAGCTGTGCTGCTATCTTGCTTGATAAATGTGATTTGGGTGATAGTTAGGGATTACATGATTAAGATGATTATGAGCACATACTGTACATACATGATTATTAGCACAACACGTCATCTCAACTGAAATGACAGCATTTTATTACCCAGCTTCAAATTGTTTTTCTTTATGGTCTTGGAAAAATAAATAAATAATAAAAATAAACTAGTTGAAAAATGTAAGCTGAAAACAGCTTAATAGGTTGTGTTCAAACTACTGTACATCTGCAGGTACTTTTAATGTTGTGTAGAGAAATTAAAACTATCAACTCTGTTCACTTAACAAAATAAACCCAGAATCTTTTTAGAAACAGACTTCTGCCTATTCCATGGACAAGTTTTATGGCATTATACTGTATGTGGAATGTATGGTTGTTTCAAGCTAGTTTTACCAGCTAATGTGTTTAGCATTGTGACCTTTGAAACAATCATAGATCTCATTCAAATAATTGACATCCTATGACACTCTTAACTACGACTAGAGAAAAAGAATAATGTTACTGCTAAAAGAGCCTCGGGCATAGTTTCTTAGATACATTCAGAACCATCATAACAGTAAATCATTTTTCTTATCACTCAACAGCAATTCTAGATTGGTGTCTTATTATTACATTTTTTTTGCACTACTTTTCTTTTTCAGGGAAAGTTTTGTTCAATTTCTTCTAATTTTATGTACAAATTGACACAATCTTTATATTATTTAGCAATGCAAATCTGAGTGTGAGTATAAATATGTCTTGGCTAGCTGCAGCTACTTTACTGCAAGATCAGCCTAATTGCTAGATTACGTTAGCACCTTGCCTTCTGCATTTCTCCTTACGACACTTGGACAGAAGTCAAGTAATGCCTAGTGTTTTAATAAAACTGGGCTTCACATCTGGTTTTAGAAGTATTAGGTTGTGCTCAACGTCTTTACACAAAATACAACCAATTTTTAAATAGTTTACGGTAAGCTTATTTACAACCTTGTTCCAGCATGTAATAGTTTATTTTATGAGAATAGGCTATACAGAAATATAATTATACAGAAAGTATATTAAGAACAATAACAGAACATGTTAAAAAGAGAGGAAAAATTATACAATCTTTGGCACATTTTGCATACAAAGAAGAACAAAGAGTCTAGTGCTGTCATGTTTGGTTTAAGTGACTTAACCCACATGCAGAACACCACGAGAGACTGATGAATAGTTCAATGATTTATTAAGAGGAGTACACAACAATGTTAATGAGCAGGTTCAGATACTGGTCCGGGACTGGAATCACAGAGGATCTGCAGAGATGGATTGTTTGGTTAGCCAGACAGCGGTAATGATTTGTTTGGTGTTGATTCAGATTTATACCTTGATGATGTTCAGACAGATCTTTGGAGAGGGGGAACCGATTGGGTCCATAGTCAGTGGGTTCAGCAGAGAGCACAGCAGCAGCAGCAGCGTCTAGCTTCAGGCTAGGGGTGTTCAGACCTTGACTTCGGCTTCCAAGGGCAGGCAGGCAGGTTTCCAAGCTAGCTCCTCCAGAGCTAAGGGCTTCAGTCAGACTTTCCTGTGAGCAAAGAAGACAAAGGTTGGTTAGAATCTAGTTTACTCTCAAGAGCAGACAGAGATTCTCAGGAGAACAGAGGCTCAGGTTCCGCTAACCAAAACTGGTCAACACTCCGGCGAAGAAGTCAGGTCTGGCTGTTGCTTATGTAGGAGGTCTCCTGATGGGCTGATGATCCCCAGGTGTGCTGGAGGCTCCAGTCCAGGAGACCCACAGCGCTCTCTGCTGGAGACAGGTGGCAGATCTCCAGATCCCAACAAGTGCAAGTAACAAACTGAGAAAAGGAGTTAAGAAAGCAGATTTGGCTCAAATAAGTAAATGCTTGGTATAATTCAGAGATTAAAGCTTTAAACACAGCAAGTAACATGATGAAAAAGAAACAGCATTGAAACACTTGCCAATATGCTTTCTAAAGAAATGCATTAGAAGATCAAGCACCAAATGAGAAAAATAACGTAATTTAAATGAAGAAATAGAATGTCCAAAAACATCAAAAGTAAAAAAATAAAAAGGGAAGTCAATACAGCTAGGATACAGATATTGGAAGAGGAAAACGAAAAGAGGAAAAGGCTTATACACGCTAATCCCAGCATAAAAAAGATGTATCCTTTTCTCAAATAACTGTAATGTTTAGTAAAACCCTAGGTCAAATAAACCATTTCAGCCATGGTGTGACATTTACAAGATGTACTCTATTTTTTAGTTTATTGACGATTAACTGAATCTGTGTGAACTCATCAAATCATGATTTTTTTTAGCCTCACAGGCTCCAAACAAAGGTCATGAGAGATAATGAATTCACACAGACCCCGTCATAGCATAAAGGGGAGGACTGCTGTTTTGAGAAGATCCAGCTGGCCAGTGAAAGATATATTAATCTAACAGCAAATGGCCTTGATGAACTCCAGTTGTTTGTCCTTCAAATGTCTGTGTGTGAGAAAGTTCTTTATGTAGGGGTGGGATAGTTCCAAGGAAGGGTGTGTGTATTGGGAGTTGTTGTATAAATGTATGTACTGAGCTTGTCCCAGTCAGAGCTCTGTCTCTCCGTCTAAGGAAGAAAAATAAATCTGTATTTTTGCAAACATTCGTCTCTGCCTGGGCTTCCAAACTCCACATATCATTTAAAAATAATGCAATAAGGGTTCAGTGTCATCACTGACAAATCTTAGTGATGACATCCATAGCCCAGGTTTTACAGATATTTGATTTGACATATTGCTTTATGGTGAAAACTATATGTATAAAATATATAGGGATTGTATGAAACATTTATTTTTTATGCAAAACACATTGAATCCTTGAAACTAAAACCTTCAAGGATTCAAGGAAATTTAAAAGTCTCTACAGTTTATATGAGCTGGCTGCCAAGTTGAACTGGGTCTATCGCTGGTTTTTGCTTTGTGTAAATAACAAGCTCCTTTGTTTTAAACACATTGATCCTCATGCAAGAACTGTCCGTAAGAACAAATCCGGAAGACTTGCATACAGTTCACTTCATAATACAGCTCCTTGGCTTCGTTCTTACACTAAATGTGGAACGTTTGGGTTTGAGTACGTCTGAGTTAATGAAATTAGAGAGATACTCAACATTTTGATGCATTGTTTGAGAGAGGTAGAGAGTGGGATAAAGTGATGACAGACATAGTCTGGAGATATACAACACACTTGTGTGTTTGGTGGGGTGTGTGTGTGTGTAAAAAAATGTTTGCAAAATGTTGTGTTCAGTTGGTTGATGGCAAACTTATATTAAGCATTTATATCACGTTGCACCTATTGCCTTCTCTAGTAATTGATTGTACCTTTTTTCACGACTATAAGGCGCATATAAACGTCTTTTTTTCCCCTCAAAATGTGCGGCGCGCCCTTTGGTGCGGTGCGCCCTATGTGTGTTGTTACTGCGGACTTTTGAGACCACTATGCACCATGCAGAACTCCTCATCTCCTCATTGAGGAGATGATAAAAGAGTGGCTGAAGGAGGTGAATGTAAGGAGACCAGTTGGTTTTTTTCCACTCCTCACCATCTCTGTTAATCTGTGACTCCATGCGTGCCCATCTCACAACTGATGTGAAAAACATGGTGAAACAAATGAACGCTGTGCTTATTGCGGGAGATCTGACAAAGGAACTTCAACCGCTCGACATTGGTGTGAAGCGGTGTGAAGCAGGTGCAGCAGAAGCAGTGAGTTTACATGCAAAGTCAATGGTTGATGCGCGTATAGGCGCAGCAAAAGGTCCTGCAGCGCGTTTTGAGCAGCAGGTACAGTGCGTCGGGAGCGTTTAAGCATCTGACGCGCTTGACGCGCTGCTGCTGCTCGAGATGGAAAAATTGAAGTTTTGCTGCTGGACAGCAAATATAGCTGCAAGGCAGAGAGAGGATAGTGTAGCTCCGCCCAACGCGCGTCAGACACACTTTTGCACCGCGCAGGCAGAGCAGCAAAGCTGATTCAGCCGCGCGTCAGAACTAACTGGTACAATCTAAGGATGATGACTTCGATGGGTTCGATTAATAC
The DNA here is from genome assembly GCA_030533445.1 of Cyprinodon diabolis. Lineage (NCBI taxonomy): Eukaryota > Metazoa > Chordata > Actinopteri > Cyprinodontiformes > Cyprinodontidae > Cyprinodon > Cyprinodon diabolis. The sequence goes on from CM060074.1 coordinate 16,450,377, forward strand.
TTTGTAATAAATACATGAATAAAGCACAATCATACTCAGTTTTGCTCCCGCTCTATTTTTCGACCTGAAAACTTAATTCAACAGCAGCCTCTGGCCGGGTCGCCTCCGGGTTTACCGCAGCGGCTGGTAGGTGTTTTTCATCTAAATAATCTAAAGGATTATAAAAGGATAATAGGATAATAAAAGCGAACATATTCTGTCGGCAGGTTTCAGGATTTTAAGTTAATTTATGCGCAAATAAACTGTTTCAGAGGAGTAATCACAGCCCTGTGTCATCAGCGATGTGTCTCTCTAGGCCGGCTCCCAGGTTTGAATAATACTTTGTAATAAATACACCTTGCAGCTATATTTGCTGTGATCAGTAGGGAATAACGTAGTTTTAAAATGATTTTAAGTGAGAAAGTCCACCTGAAAACTTAATCATTGCAGTCAGTTCATCCAGATTATCATCCTGCGCTCAGACCCCCACATACCAGCGGTGCGCCGACAGTAGGAATCCCATCAACAGCAGCCTCTGGCCGGCCGCGAGGAGGCAGGCGCCAGGATAATTAAAGCGAACATATTCTGCCGGCAGATTTCTGCATTTTAAGTTAATTTATGCGTCAATAACCTGTTTCAGAGGAGTGATCACAGTGCTCTGTCACCAGAGCGATGTGTCTGCCTCACGATCAGCTCCCAGGTTTGATTAATACTTAGTTTTGCTCACGCTATATTTTTAAATACGCAGTAGAGGTATTTAAACGTAGCAGAGGACATGTACCTGTATATAAAAAACACGCCCTATAGTCCGGTGCGCCTTATGTGTGTGTTAAATACAGAAATGGCACACATAACTGAGACTCCGCCTTTTAGTATGGAGCGCCTTATTGTTGTGAAAATACAGTATTTGATTTTGGGATTAAATAAAGATTTTTTTTCAATTATTTTTCTTTTTTTATATTTTCTTTTTACTTCTGTAAAAGTGCAACCACAGCATTTACAGCTCTTGTATTTTCTTTTCCACTGCTTGGCTTATGACTGGTCCTTTAATTTCTGCTGCTCAGCTCTCCGTCAGCAGATCTTTGATCTTCTAACCTGTAAAGTTTTCCTTCTTCATCTTCGATTCTGTTTTCTCTTAATGAACACATCTATCATGTATAAGTCATTTCCAATTGCACAACCAGCAGTATGTGCTGTGCACCCCTAAATGCAGCTCTTTATTTAGTCTATCAAACAAGAAAGTTGAGGTTGCTGCCCATCACTGGCAGTGCCACTAGAAGAAGCAGGTGGTAGCGCAATATCTATACAGTTCGAGGCATAGAGGGCTAATGAATTGATTAACTTTATTGATCTCAAAGTGGAGAAATGTACTTGTTACATCAGCTCAAATAGTCAAAGAAGAATAAGGTGTCGAAGGAAGAAAAAGCTGCATTGTATATTGTATATATATATTGTATATATACAGTATAAATACAGTATATAAAATGTGTCCACATATGACAGCCTTTTTTCAAATAGTAGGATTAGCGTTAGATTAGGTATTTATATATATATACAGAAATGAGGGACTACCACATCAGTACTGGATTTGTCCTTTGCCAATGGGTTAGCAGTGAACGCACTGCTATTTGCCTTCTCTCTGCAACCTGAAAGACTATGGTGCAGTAGCTAACTATAGAATGGTGTTGAAAAATTGCAGCTCACATCTGGTTTTCCTGGCGACTCCTTTTCAGACTTAACTGTGTTGCCCTTTGTTAAATTTTCCTTTGTTCACATTATGTTAATACATTTTGATGAAACATGTCAATAAATGAAAAACACTTGTAGAAATATGAAGAAACAACATCATTAAAAGAAAGTTCAGATTGCACGTAGAAAACAAGTTTGAGAAATCTTGCCCCTTTCTGGACATGTACTGTTTAAATCAAGTCCATTCAACTCTTGGATGTTTTTCTCTGGACCACCATCCCTGACATCCAAGAACTGATGCATTTTGACACTGCACAGAACTCCTTGAACTTGTTGATGACCTGAAACAAAGGAATGCAATTCTGGAACTGAAAAAAAAAATCCAATTGCTGGAGTCAAGGTTCTTGCTTTTTGCCCCCTGTGCTTGGTGTTCACTAAAGCCAACCCTGCTACACTCTGAAATACCTTTAGGACATGGATTCAGCTTCTTACCCATTTTGGTAAGAAATAATCCAATTCATACAACCCAAGATGGACTGTACTATAATAAATATTTTTGGTATTTGATTTTTGGAGACACTATATTGTTGAAGAGGGACATCTATAATTGGAGGTGGGACACTCTATTTTCTGCAGCAAAGTGAAAGTAAAAAATTAGCAAAAAAGTATTTAGAACTTTGTCTTAAGTAAGCAATCTTAAGTAGGCAAACATAAAAAAGTAAACCTTTTCTTTTAAATTCTGGAGGTAGCACACACATATCATGAATGCCTTTGGCAGCTCTGGGTCCTGACAGTGCAGGTCTGCAGCCATACCCCTCTCCTTCTCTGTGGTGAGAAAGAACTCTTCTCCTTGTTTATTTGGATTTCCTGTTGCATGGTTGTTATTTGATCACCATTTAGCATTTCCACAATTTATAGTCAATTATAGCCAGCATTGTTACAACACTGAGCTCTGCACTGATATGGAATGCAGTTTCACCCTACGAATTTAGTACCAAAACCCTAAACTCTCCAATCAGTTTGAAATGTGCATGAATTTTTGGACAGCACAAAGTCTGAATGTGAATCTATGCAGCACTAATTTGGATGGTCTTATTCAACTACTTTTCAAACTTTGAACATTAGTTGTTTGCAGGTGTGTGTGCAGATTTCTGCTGTTATGGAACAGTGCCTGCAGAAACGGATGCATGCTGCAGTTATTAGCAATCCTATATTGAAACCCCTTAGAGAGACTAAATCAGGCCCCCAGCATTCAAACTAGGAAATGCAGGCACCTTGTTTGAAAAGGCACTGATTTCACAACTAATAAGCTGACATATTTGGGGCTACCCTCTAGCTAAAGTAGCCCCATGGCAACTGCTATGCATAATAGAAATGTGCACTTTGCTAGCATTAAATACTTGTCAGGATTTTGAGGTAAGGTACAACCGATTTGGGTGTCAAAGCACCTGGTGAATGTGCAAAGTCTATGGGTGAAGAGGTCCAGCAGTGTGTCTGAGTTTCGGGTGTGGAGCATCTCCCAGCATCTCCCAGCATTCTGGCATCCAAGCATTGGAGTATCTGAGTATCCAAGCATTCAATGCTGGTGTTCAGAAATTTTAAACTTTGCCTTTTGATGCCGGAGCATCAACTAATCAAAAAAGGTGATTCAGGAGTTTTTATGGGAAGACAGACACTATGATTACAAGCTGTTATACTTTCTGCAAGGCTGTCTGCATAAAAAAAAAAAAATTACATTTAAACTCAAAATTTTAAAGAAGCTGAGAGAATAGATTGTTATGTATAAGAAAAAGAGAACAAGCTCTGATCTTTAGAAAGTTTATACGTACCCAGCTTAACTAAAAATGTAAAAAAAAAAAATAAAAAAAACTTCCAAAAAAAAATACTGTATTCAATTCTGATACTTGCATTTTTACCACAAGCCTTAAAAGTTCTTTATATTCACTTCCAGCCCATACAAATGGCAGCGGGCAATCCCCACAGGATGGCATTGCAGAGATCTTTCAGTGAAGATTCGGAGCGCGGCCGTCCACCGAAATACTGGAAGTCTGGCACTATGGAAAAGAACTGCATATTTTAGTATGATCATAGCCCTGATGACTGATGCACAGGTGATGCTTTAAAGGGGTGGGTTCTCACGTGTTAAAACTATTTTCCCAACTCATAAAGTAATTAAAGCCAAGCTGCTTACTCGCTTGTAGTTAAGGCACAGAGCCCATAAACAACTAGAGCGCAGACCATGCAGAGCATCAAAGCATCTTTTTTACACCAAGATTGCATTCTGGGTGTAAAATTGCAAGGAGTGGGGAGTGTACAATGTCCACTCTGGGTTCCTGAGAAAGATCCTGAACCCCACATTGCTCCTCTGGCACCGCACCATGGCAGCCCATTGCTCCCCAAGGGCATGGGTTAAAATGCAGAGTGTAAATTTCCCAATGGTGAGACAATAAAGGGATCTACTTTACTTTTACTACATTCGATGTTAAAACATCCTTAGAGCAGGGATGCATGCAAAAGCTACAGGAAAGTTGCAATTGAGGATTGACATTGTCTTTTACTGTATTATAGCAAAAAGTTTGGCTATTTTATGAAAAAAAAAAAAAAACTGTTTTGTACGGTGGCTGTGAAGTGCAAATCAACAATACAAAATCTGAAACACTTTTAAAAATCTTGAAACAACTTTACATTTGAGAAAACAAATTTACAACAAACGAAACACTTTTACAAATCATAAAACAAATTTACATTTCAGAAAACAAATTTACAACAAACGAAACACTTTTACAAATCATAAAACAACTTTACATTTGAGAAAACAAATTTACAACAAACGAAACACTTTTACAAATCATAAAACAAATTTACATTTCAGAAAACAAATTTACAACAAACGAAACACTTTTACAAATCACAAAACAACTTTACATTTGAGAAAACAAATTTACAACAAACGAAACACTTTTACAAATCATAAAACAAATTTACATTTAAGAAAACAAAATTACAACAAGCGAAACACTTTTACAAATCATAAAACAAATTTACATTTCAGAAAACAAAATTACAACAAACGAAACACAAGCGGCAAAACACAGTTACATAGCCAAAAACAAATTAACAAAAGACGGCTACACGGAAAGGGAATGTCCCAGTGGCAGGATGTGACGTCACGATTACCCTGACTTGTAGTACAAACAGCTCAATCTGTAGTCCTCCTGCTTGGAAAGTCAGCGGCGAAAATTAGATAGAAAGAATTGCACTGAAGCTGTTTTTACGCTAACCCAACAATGTTTTGCCCTTATTGTGGAGCACATTTCAGCCAGTTTACACAATTTTGTTGTTCGTGCGGACGGTCTCTGGAACTTTTACGGGACACGGACCAGGTTGCAGGACCAAGCGCGCGGGTAACATCAAAGCTACAGTTAGACAGTTCTAAACAAAGTAAGTGGGATATTGGTTTGCACTAAGTCTAATGTACCTCCTGCATATATCAATAAAATAACAAATTCATGGGAACGTTTGTTTAACATGCGGTTAAGCCAAATGTTTTCTGTTTGTTTTGCTTGTTCTGTGTTAGCATGCTATAAGTAGGGGCTGTTAATAAGCGTGTTTTAATGTAAAGCTTTCTATTCCAGAAGAACAGACATGCCCATCATACAAACAGTTCACTGAGTACAGGAGCTCTAAATCAAGAGAGCGACAGTCTTTTAGCTACGGGTCCAAATTAAAATGTCAACAACAGAGCAAACCTGTCCAGGTAAGTAGGCTACTCAGCTATGTATGGGATATGAGGGGATACGATTTCTGTCGGGGATAACTACCTTGGCACGACACCGTCTTAACACTTGGAATACAGGATTATTACATTTTAACGTGATCGTTCTTGTGTTCTTTGTTACCAGATAAACATAGGACTGATGGTGGGTCATGGAACTGAATTAAAACCTCTAAGAGGGAAGACACTGCCTTTATTTACAAACACGGAGATAACAGCACAGGACCTATTGAAACAGGCTGTACAGAAAATGAGAACATTTAACAAGGACCTGGGGGAGGGGCCATACGTCCTTTTGTATCCAGACTGTACAGAGGTGGTGAATGTGCCTGGGACAGAGAGACCATTTAGATTGGCAGACTATAAAAAAGAAATAGGAAAGACCTACCCCAGAATCACTTTTTTCATCTGCCCAGAGGAACATTTCAAAGGAGGTATGTGGATGTCAATATTTGAGTTTTTTTTTTTTGCTAAATTTAAACTCTAGAATGCACGATAATGTGTTATTTTCAGCCTCTACTACAGCAGATGATACCTCAGACTCTGATTCTGAAATTGTCATCACTTCTAGAAGCACAGCCGAGTTCAATCAAGCTGACACTGTGGTATGTAAGTTTTTCTCAAAAGTATTTTTTTTAGCATAAAACCATTAGCATATGTGTTCTGGTAAATCCTTCCGGAGAAATTTGATGCACTTATTGTATTTTCAGAAAAAGTAACTACTATTTCACCAATGATGCAGTAAGCAATTAAGAAACTATTAAACATTTAAGAGTTGTATGCTTTTCTTCTCAGGTTTTTGAACCACAAGACCACAGTTCCCCTGATTACAAATATGTTGAGAAAGAGTAAGTTTTTTTCTCAAAAGAGAGAATTTTTCATTCAGATATACCATTAATTACCCCAAAGCTTTTTTTGTTCTTATAAATATGTGGCTGGAGACACTTTATTTTTTACAAAATGCCATTTACAGTTGTGCTTAAAAGTTTGCATACCTTCAAGGTCAATTCACAATAGTAGTTCAAATAACAAGGAACTGATAAAGTCACAACAAATAAAAATGTACTGAATTATAATTTAGTTAAATTAAATAGTAATTTTGAATTTATTAAAAGAAATGTCCCAGAAAGATTAGAGCACCTTGCTCATGAACAGAGGACCAGAATACCATCAACAGCTGCAGATGTCTGATTGGACGTTAAAGCAACCCTTACCGATCTTGCATTTCATAAAGCACAGCAAGATTATTTGAATCTAAACAGTCCCACTTCACTCCTAAGACCCCCCCCCCCCCCCTTCATTCTCTCTGCCTCCCAATGCAGAATCAAAGGTCTGACAGGCAGGTCCCTCAGCCAATCCTATGGGTGCACCCCACTGCAAGGATTGGTCGGAGTTTTCTTTGAATATTTAGAGATTGGAATAATATTTCATCAGTCAGTCATTTTCTGCACCGCATATCCAGTTCAGGGTTGTTGGGGTTGCTGGAGCCTATCCCAGCTATTATCAGCTGAGAGGCGGGGTACACCCTGGACAGGTAACCAGTCTGTCACAAGACCAACACAGAGAGACAGACAACCATTCACACTCACATTCATACCTAGGGGCAATTTAGAGTGATCAATTAACCTATCATGCATGTCTTTGGATGGTGGGAGGAAGCTGGAGTACCCGGAGAGAACCCACACATACACGAGGAGAACATGCAAACTCTGGAATAATATTTCATTTTGATTAATGGTGTGTCTGTTTGTAGTTCAGAATTCCATTACCTCATTCATGGCACTTTACTCTATTAAAAAATAGTGTAAGAATGCAATATTGGTAAGAGTTGCTTTAAAGAAAAGATATGGTTATGTTTGCCCCAGAATTTTGCCCAATATTTTAGTTCAGTAGCCCATCACGATCGCTTACTTGTTTTATTTTTTGTTTATGATATATCTGTTGAATCACAATTCAGAATCAATCATTATGTTCATATTTTTTTTAATGTGTTATTACTTTTGTCAATTTCAATTCATTCCACTGGCAGCAGATTTTTTTTTCACTCTATTTAATGGCAAGAGGTGTAAACTTTCAAGCACAACTATATAATGAAATTATCATATTTATGTCTCTTTTATGTTCCTTGACATCAAAATGTTACCCACAATACTGTTATACTCTGTGTCTTCAAAATTATAACTTCACCAATTTTTTCATATTTCAGAGATGTGCCACAACATTTATCCACAGTACAACCTGGACAGGTATTCAGGCACTTTATGTCAACCTGGAGTTTCTTGCCATCATTGTATTTTTTTTTCAGATTGTGATATCTGATACAGAGGATCTCGATCCACTTGAAAAAAACAATCAAGTCACAACTCCTTATAGGTTAGTGAAAGATGATACTGCCCCCTACCCCCAATACTTCCATTTTTTTTTTGTTTGGACATTTGGGTCCAAACAATGAATGGTTGAATGGAACATGTTTTAATGTGGAAATAATTGTTTTTCAACAGCAAATACTCTGAAATGTGTGCACCCTGTATTGAGGAGGATGATGAGGAACTGGTTGAAGTTGCTTCAACAAATGTACAGCACACAGCAAAGTAAATTGACATATAAATAATATTTTTCTAAAAAAGAAGTACTCTGCAGTCATGAATATCTTCTTACTGTGTCACTCTTATCATTACAGGGAAGATTTAAACATTACTCTACCTGACATCATTGCAAACCTGTCCCACACTATTGATCATGGAAGAGTCAGCAGATTCAACATCTCAAGGGCAAATGTTTGGGATGGAGCAATTAGAGGTTTCAGGCGTTCATCATACTCTGAAACCTGTGACATGCTAGTAAAATTTACTGATGATGCTGGAGTTTTTGAAGAAGGACTTGACACAGGTGGCCCAAAGCGGGAATTTTTGAGCCTGCTTATGAAACATCTGAAAGATCGTCCCATCTTTGATGGACCAGAAGGACATCGGTTCTTGGTGTACAATGCAAATGGTATGTATACTGTAGGATCAGGTATTTGCTAAATGTTTACATAGCTTTATTTATTGAATTTTTTTTGTCACTATTCTTAATGAGTTGTCAGACCTCCTGATTTTTTTCCCCAAAAAAGCAATCCCTGACTAATCTAGCAAGATTTTCTGGTGTTATTTGAGACTTTTGGAGACAGACCTGATATAACATATTGTTTATTCCTCTCTGAGTCATGGTGCTGCCCCAGGGCCCGTTCCGTCCAAAAAAACTCAACTGTCTCGTTGTTCATGCCCAGCATCCAGCTCTCAGCATCAGTTCCAGCTACAGTCAGAGCAGATTTTCACCTCTGCTCTATTAAGCAGACTCAAAATTAAACTCAAAGCTGACACTAGCTGATCCCCCCCTGGTTTACCATTAATATTAATGCCTCTTAATAAAGGGGAAAAACAACATTTAAAAAGTTAAAATTGATGGAACATGTTGTGCAATCTAAATTAAAGAACAGCCAAGGCTGTTTGTTAAAGTACTAAAAATGGAAGAAGAAAAAACTGTTTGATTTTTTGGCAGAATCATATTATTATTTTTTATTTTTATTTAAATCAATTTTAAAAATTTCTGAGAAATTGATAGAAATTGAGTTTACAACATTAATGTCTGTATCTATAATTTGATTCAGCTTTTTACAAAAATTAATTTAAATACAAAAAATGCTTTTGGGGCGAAGATTGTTATGTAAATAATTGAGATTAATTAATTGAAAAACCTCACACTGGATTTTTTTTTTTTAAAGAAAGAAAATCAAGTCCCACCCTATCCATCCAGTCTGTCCATCTATCTATCCATCCTCTCTACTTGTCGGTCTGTCCGTTCGTCTGTCTGTTGTGTCATTGTATGTACTGTATATGTAAATAAAATTCTCTATGTATTAATTTACAGCTGTTAGGGAGGATGAATACTTCTTGGCAGGAAAGATGATTGCAGTGTCAGTTGTGCAAGGAGGTCCAGGACCCCATTTCCTGTCAGAAGATCTGGTACATTATCTCGCAGGACAGGCTTCATTCAAAGCAACAGTTGCTTCAGTAACTGATGAGGGTATAGGGAAAGCTTTACAAGAGGTGAGGACTGCACACAGTTCCAGTGTTATAGGTCAGAGTAAATGCATTGAGTTATTTTAAGAGTTTTCACTTACTTTAGTCTATATTGTACATTAGCTTAATTTAGTTGAGTTTACGGTATGTGTTATTTGTCTTGAATAAAAAGGAGGAAGGAAATCTAGGCTACAGTCTTAGTGTTTATGTTCATTTTTATATCCTTCAGATTGAGAATGCTGCTTCAGTGGATGTCCTGCGTGAATGTGTCATTCGACACAGCACTATGCTGCAGACAGCAGGTTGTCTGCGACATGTTTCCTCCGTTGAGGAAAAGAAAGACATTGTGTCCGACTATCTCCGGTGGTACATTATTGACCGCAACTCATCTGCACTTGACAGGTGAGATTGTATTAAAAATAATAAAAATAATTCTACAGTTGTGCTTGAAAGTTTATCCCTTACCATTAAAGACAGAAAAAAAATCATCTGCCTGTGAAATAAGTTTAAAATTGATGAAAGTAATAATAAATGTAAAAAAATTATGAGCATCATGACATTGATTCTGAATTGTGGTTCAACAGAAATATTAAAAACAAAATAAGCAAACAAGCACAATAGGGCTCCTGAGCTAAAATTTTTTCAAGCAACACTTTTGAGACAATCACTGCAATCAAGGTTTTCTGTTATGTTAAGACTTCTGCACCTGTTGACAGGTATTTTGCTCCACTCTTTATGAGCAAGGTGTATTAATTTGTGGGGGAAAGTTTTCTTTTTCATATAAAACAAAAATTCCAAAAATCAATATTTTACTTTACTAAATTATGATTTAGTAAATTGTACTTTATTTATACTTTTTCAGTTTCTTTTTATTGGAATTAATATTGTGAATTTAACCTTTTCTTTAATGGTTGTGCAAATATTCAAGCACAACTGTATGCTTGTGTTGTGAACAATTTGAGTGTGGGAACAATACAAACTGTCAGAGCTTATATTTCACAAGGCCATGTATGTATAAACATATTAATACAGTGTGATCAGGCAGTGACATCATGTGTTCATTCTTCAGATTTAAAGATGGTCTTTCAGCACTGCACTTTTTGGATGCGCTTCAGCAACATCCCACCATGCTGTCCCCAGTCCTGTGCCACATTGAAAAGAAGCTCACAGCTCTTGAGCTAGAGCAACTTTTCAAACCTAACTTCAGTCCAGTCGGGAGTAACAGGAGACTTCTAGAGAGTCAAACTATGGGCTACTGGGCAGATTATCTCCTTGACTGTGAAGGTTTGTAAATCTTTTACAACTACGTGTGAAAAAACAATGTGAAATAGTGTCTGGAAAACCATATGTTTTCTTCACAGAAGGCCAGGCTGCTGTGTCTGTGGAGGATGTTTTGATGTTTGCAACTGGGCTGACATCACTTCCCCCTTCTGGATTGGACCCACTGCCAAAACTACACTTCCTGGATGACTCTCGATTCCCAATGGCTAATACATGCCTGAACACATTGAAACTGCCACTGATAGATTCATACCCTGTGTTTAAAACACAAATGGACTTTGGCATTCAGAATTCTCCAGGGTTTGGCTGTGTCTAAGTCATGTGACTAGATAACCCCAGAGATCAAACTTGTTTGGTTGTACCACTACAGATGCAGATTTGTACCCATATTTTTCTTTTCTTATTTGTTATATGTTTTGGATGAGAGAGGGGTGGGGACATGGTGGTATCAATGCCAAAAACAATTTCAGTTTCAAGAGGTCACCCTGACTGTCAACAAGAGCTGCTCTTTATTTTTTCTATTCTTTTAGAAGACAACATTGTAAATTCAGTTAATACTGTAATCGTGCTTCTGAATTTAAATATTACTCAAGGTACAGATTTATTTCCTTTCTGTTCTTAAACTAGTTGCATGACAAACATTGATTTCTTAAATTTCACTATTTTTACATTGGTTTAAAAAGGAAGCTTTTGAAGGAGTAATATGTTCTATATACTCATAGCGTAGGCATAAACATACATTACTGTGCAATACTTTTCTTTTTCAAATGTTTGGGAAGGTAATATTTCTTCATGTTCGCCCACTTTCTTCAGGTTAACATTTAAGCATTACAGTAGACAAGTGCTAATGCAAAGAAACAGTGAAACTAGCCAATATTCAGCTTTTTCAGTTTTCTAAGCAGTTGTTGGTGATTCACACTGATTTAGAATTGAGCAATTTCTTTCAGCTTTAAGTAAAGTTCTGCAGAAGACTCCCAGTTGTGTGGTGTTTGTAAATTATGATGCTCCATAACCATGTCCATGTACTCCTGTATATTTGAGTTCCCACAAGGAGGTAGACACAGCCTGGACTCAGGGAAACCATCCAGCTCAGCTTGATGAATGGGGAATCCACAGTCCCTAGAGCCATACCTGAGAAAAATGAAAGACAAAATAGTGTTGGTATACATTCAGGCATTTAAAATAAAGAAAAAAAAAAAAACAAACAGTTACCTGTGTGGTAAATAGTACAGCTCATTGGGCACTCCTCCTGGACATGAAGCTGTTCTTGAAGGACGTATCCGATGACTGTTCCACAGTGTCACACACTCATCTAGGTCCTTTTGAACAACCTCACCAAAGCAAAATCTCAATAGGCACTGATGCTCATGACTTCCATTGAAGTGTCCTGCATCTCTCAGGTCTGCAAATAGCTCCATCCAAAACTGAGCCCTATAAAAATGTATAAAAGTGTTAGTGATTTTAGTTGTGTTTGAAAGTTTACATCCCCTTCCATAAAATAAAGGGCTAAATTCAGAGTAATGATTCAAAATAATTAGAAACTGTTAAATGTAATAATAAATAAAAATGTAGTAATATATAATTTAATAAAGTAAAATATTGATTTTTGGAGTTTTTGTTTAAATAAATAATTTATATATTAAAAATTTAAACTGTCCCCGACAAATCAAAACAACTTGCTCATGAACAGTGGAGCAAAACACCTGTCAACAGGTGTAGAAATCTTATTGAACATTACAGAAAAAAATCTCTGATTGCAGTGGGTTGCTCAACATTTTAGTTTAAGAGCTCCATCATGCTTGTATTCTTGTTTTATTTATTTATTTTTGCTTCATCTGTTGAAGTAGCAAACAAAATCAATGTCATGATGTTTCTAAAAATTCTTATTATTAATTAAGTCCATCTCAACATTTTTCACTCAGCTGATTTTTTTTCTGTAGGTTATTTAATGGGAGGATAAAATTTCAAGCACAAATATATATGAATTTCATACAAATGGGTCAAACCAAATATTATATTTACCTCCCCTTTCTGTATATGGACCACCAGGACTCAATTCGCTGGTTGTTGATAGAGGAACCAAACATGTGGCTTGATTCACCTCTGAAGTGGTCATCATGATGGTGACGTAGCGAACACTGAACAGCAGCCATGATACCATTTTCCGTGCCACAATCAGTTCTCAGTCTCATGGGGACAACACCAAGGTCTCGGACACACGACAAAAAATTGTGCGCGATAACTGAAGGGTTATTGTTTGTTGGTCCACATTTGAGCCACAGGACTTTCCGAGAAAATCCATCTATGCATCCTGAAATGGCTAACCCAAATGGTTTAAGTTTGTCATATCCATCGGCATGCCACATATAGTTGGGTCCAAGTGAATGATAGGTTCTCCTGATGAATCGTCGGCGTGCTCTCCTCTCGCATCCTCGAGGATTAAGCGTCCGGAGTAAATTCATGACATCGTCTCTCTTCACTTTGAGATGGTGCTTTTGTCTCAGTACTTGCCACATGGTTCTATACCCAAACAGTTCTCCAGGTCCACGAAGTTCTTCCCTGATTGCGTTTATTACTGTGGCTCTGGGGCTATAATATTTTCTCCTGTACAAACCAGCATTATTAAGTTTACTTTTAAGAGTTCTCAAACTCATCTTAACACCGTGTAAACTTGACATCATGTCCAAGATTACACTATATGAGTGACCCTCATTGAAATATTCAGTGCAGTATTGCAGAACATCGAATCCTGCCACCTGGTCCGTGTCCCGTAAAAGTTCCAGAGACCGTCCGCACGAACAACAAAATTGTGTAAACTGGCTGAAATGTGCTCCACAATAACGGCAAAACATTGTTGGGTTAGCGTAAAAACAGCTTCAGTGCAGTTCTTTCTATCTAATTTTCGCCGCTGACTTTCCAAGCAGGAGGACTACAGATTGAGCTGTTTGTACTACAAGTCAGGGTAATCGTGACGTCACATCCTGCCACTGGGACATTCCCTTTCCGTGTAGCCGTCTTTTGTTAATTTGTTTTTGGCTATGTAACTGTGTTTTGCCGCTTGTGTTTCGTTTGTTGTAATTTTGTTTTCTGAAATGTAAATTTGTTTTATGATTTGTAAAAGTGTTTCGCTTGTTGTAATTTTGTTTTCTTAAATGTAAATTTGTTTTATGATTTGTAAAATTGTTTCGTTGTTGTAATTTTGTTTTCTGAAATGTAAATTTGTTTTATGATTTGTAAAAGTGTTTCGCTTGTTGTAATTTTGTTTTCTTAAATGTAAATTTGTTTTATGATTTGTAAAAGTGTTTCGTTTGTTGTAAATTTGTTTTCTCAAATGTAAAGTTGTTTTATGATTTGTAAAAGTGTTTCGTTTGTTGTAAATTTGTTTTCTGAAATGTAAATTTGTTTTATGATTTGTAAAAGTGTTTCGTTTGTTGTAAATTTGTTTTCTCAAATGTAAAGTTGTTTCAAGATTTTTAAAAGTGTTTCAGATTTTGTATTGTTGATTTGCACTTCCCAGCCACCGTAGTTTTGGGAACTGTTGGCAAACTCAAATTTTGCCAAGAATTCTTCAAAAAGAATTAACATTGACAATAAAATCTGCTGCAAAACAAGGAGATTTTATTAGGCTTTTTAGCACTAAATCTTAAACCACTGGGAGTGTGTGAGCTGAAAAGATTGTGCAGTATATACAAAGTGTCATGATCGATTTAAGAGATCCAACCCACATGCAGAGAACCACTCAGAGAACCAGGGGAAACGTTTAACAGGTTTATTGAGGAAATAGTACAGGAGTTAAATCTGGAACTCAGAAAACTGGTGAACTGGAACAGGAAAGTCTGGAGAGGAGATCACAGTGATCAGTTCAGGGACCGTCGGAAAATGGACTGAATCTTTAGTACTGTGGGAGCGGGACTCACGTTTGAGGGGGTTCTTGTTTAGACCCTGAGGAGCAATGGAGCGGACTGTCACTTGGATTTCCGAAAGGGACTTGAATGGCACATGTGGATGTTTTTCCCCTGCTCAGAGTGAACTCAGGTAATCTTTCCAGGGGGAGAAGGCTAAGCATCCAGTTACACAGGAAGGCTTCCTGCCGAAAGGCAAAGACAAAAAGAATGTTAGAATCAGAGAAACAAAGACTCAGATTAGACTCTGCTAAACTCAGCTTGGCTAGAGTACCGAAAACTGGCAAACACTCTGGCGTCGAAGGTAGTGACAGTCCACTGCTCAAATACTCTTCAGTAATGAACCAATGAGCCGTAGGTGTGCAGGAAGGCCAACAAGGACAGGGCACCACCTGGTGGTGGAGGGAGAGAAACAGACAAACAACCCACACAAACTGGATTCCTAACACAAAGTCTGCTTTTGGAAGAACTCATAAACAGGTGTAAGTTAGTTTCTCTTTTTTGTACATGATGCATTTTTGTCTGAGGCACCCTCACAAGATGTTTGTATTTTGAGTGGTAGGCTATATTGATACTCTTTTAAATGTAATGCTTACTATGTGGAAGATTAGAAAAGTGCTGTTTACACTAAAAGTGAGACATGGCCCTTCTACACATTCAACATTGCATTATATATTTTTTTTGGACATCTTGAAAACTTTCACTAGATGACAATTGCAGCTTTCACTGCCAGGAAAACATTTAATTTAACATCAATGTGATTTAAATATTGTTGCAAAGACCCCATATTGGCATTGTTTGATTTAAAACATTGGGGGTTAATTAAAAGCAATATTTGAACCTCACATAATAAAAAGGAATACATATACTCTAGATATATGGTGTGCTGTCATGAATTAGGAAACAAAACAGTAAGAGATTAAGAACTCACAGTTTAATTTGACCATGACACTTGTCTTACATTGTCAAAATTGAAGCTACAATGGAGCAATATTTTATTGATCCTTATTATTATGTCCAGAAATAGATGTTTATGTCTTAAAATTTCAACAACTGGGTACTGTAAGAGATTTTCTTTTTTTTTTTTAACTATGTTTTTGTATCCGTAGTTAAGCTGTTTCCTCTAAATCTGTAAGTCCCGCCTCTGAAATCTGGCTTTACCTGCTACCTTATTTATGCCATAAATTAGTCTGGCTGGCCATGGTAGTCAATTCAGGTTTGGTTGAACCTAATTTTTATGGTTTTTGATAATCAAAGCAAAAGCAAGCATACTATCTATAAGAGGAGCCCTTCTGAGTAATATGTTTTTGTAACAAAGTGTGTGGATTTTTAAAATTAGTAATGATACATAAAGAGGAATAAGAGATAAATATATTGTTAATGCATTACTCTGCATGGCCACATTTAGCTCAGATGTAAGAAGCATTTTTAACTGAATCTGGTGATTAAAGCCATGAAACAGCATTTGAAATAAGGGTAAAAAAATGGCTCGATAACCTTTACTTTGAAGCAAAGAACTCCTCAGTGCTGTTTCTCGGTGCCACAGCAGAGTTATGCTGCTGAATATAATGGAGGTTTTGCTTCACTCTGATTTCTTTTATCCTATCCATGGTATGTTTGATCATTTGGTAACCACACATAGTCAACAGGCTTACAGCTAAAAGTGTCCTTTCATTAGAGATAACATTTCAGTCTTTTCTCCAAGGGAGAGAGTATGAGACAGTTACAGAAAAAGAAAACTCTACTTAAAGCAGGTATTTGTTGTATTTGCAGGCATCTGTATGCATGCTTCATGCACATCTGTGGTTACCAAGGCAACGTGTATTCCCTAAATTTAGCTGAGGAAATCAGATATTTTTGAATAAATGCTTCCCTCCGCCACTTGCCCAGCCTTCCTCAGGGGCACAGATTCTGTCCTCTATTATTCAGTCTCCCCCTTGGCAGAAAAAAGCGTTAAGTGGTCGTTAAATGAAATTTCTGGGATTGTGCTGTGCCTTAATGTCTCCGGTTCATGTGGGGTGGTCCCCCACCTTCACAAAGTGTGTAAAGGGGAGAAAGTCCAGTGACTAGCTGAACAGGTTCGTGGACAGGGAGTGGAAAATAAAGGTATTTAATTACTGATGAGTACATTGAAATTTAAAAGCATGAAAAAAATATGTTTTAAAGATCAGATGTGAAAACTATCTACAGGGGCAATAAGAAGAATTGTATTATCATAGATAAAAAGAACAAAAATATTTTTGAACGAAACATCTCTTTTCTGATGATCTATGGTAAGACGTCATATACTATCTCTCTGTGTTGTTATCTACTGTCTTGTTTACATATGCTGATACCCAACCGATCCTCTTGGATCGGTTGGGTATCAGCCTGAAGTCAAATTTTTGTTTTTGTTGGTCTTTCAATCTTGTTAGACAAGTGTTGCTATGTTGATTTGATTCAAAGTAATGCTACAATTGTGGCATGTGGGTTAACATTGAAGTTTGACCAGGAATTGGCTTGACATTACTGTTATTTGAGGTTCAAAGCAATTGGCCCAGCTAACACTGGTAGTACTGTTTATTGCAGCCTGGCAGACTTGTAAGTTGTGATGACCCAGTATTTGTCTTTGCTCCAAGTATTCTGTGTAGTTATGCTGAATATTTACCACAATGTTGATTTCCATACAATTCTGTGTATTTGTATAGAACCAATTAACAATACATATAATCTCAAGACACTTTGTAGAAACATTTCACCAGATCATTCATTCCAACTGGTTTTCTAACATTTCTATCTAAGGATAAGATCAAATTTAAGTCTCATTTCTCTTTTATGGTAAACCAAAATGACAACATGTGTTGGGATCCGGAGGTTTGTCCACCAGAGGGCGCTTGAGATCTCCTCCTGAGGGCATGAGCTGCACACCTGTTTCCTGTCTCCTCATTTCCTGAAGACCTACTTAAGGAGGAGGAGACTAACAATTCCCTGCCAGAGTGTTAGCCAGTAATGGTCAGCAAACCTGAGCCAACCTGCGTGATCTATAACCCTGATTGTGAGACCCTGCCTAATCTTGTTTCTCTCTGCCTCGAAGATCCTGACTTCCCTGAAAACCAGAAACCCTGGAGATTGATACCTCAGCCTGGAATTTGTCTGTCTGCACTCTGTCTCAGTCTCTGCCTCTGCCCTCAGCCCTCTGCCTGCCAATAAGCCTCTGGACCCACAAGGTCCCCCCCCCTGCTGATCATAATCATCTCTGAGCAGGTATTTTTCCCAGTCTTCATAAAACTGCAAACTTCCTGGATCTTATCTAACTGCTCTGTCCTCCTCAGTGATGATCCTCCTGTGACCAGACCTGCTGAACCCAGAACCCATGCTTCATTACTTTTGTGTTTAATTTTGTAAATAAACCAGTTAACTTTTTCCCAGTGTCTTTGTGTTTCTGCATGTGGGTTAGGCACCTTAAACCCACCATGACAACATGAGGGAAAGAAAAGATCTGACATCTGTATATAAAAAAAAAAAATATATATATATATATATATATATATATATATATATATATATATATATATATTGATGCAATCTAGTGTCATAATGTGTAGTCAGTCTAAATCTAATGGGAGAAATCAGTAATATTGTTATTATTATTAATGAGCACAACCAAATAATTTCTTGTCATTTGAGCTTGTTAAAAAAATAGTTATTATCGCTTTATAGATGTACACACATTTATGTAGAGATGTAGAAAAAAATATATAGGACAAGCCTAATTTTCACTTCTTTTTTTTTTTGCTTTGTCATTTTTATCATATTCCTTCGGCGATTTATCTTTAGAATAAGGAATCAAAGAAAACAAGGGTGGCCTAATAACTTTCTTCTGGACTGTATTTTTTTTATAATAAATTTGACTATAGCAACAGCCAGACTTCTGTTATGCTGATTGTTAAAATTAATATTTTATGAGTAGAATTCTAATTAGCACACTGACAGTAGGAGGTTCTGTTGTGGATCATTGAAACCAATTAGAATCTTTCAAAAGTGCATACTTCCTGCATGAACTGTAATATATCTCTGGTATGTAAAGATTGACAAGCTGGAAAAATCACAGAAGCATCTCTGCACTTCCAGAGTAGTTTTTGCTCATTATGAGAAATTAGAAAGAATTCATAATGAAGTTTATCTTGGAATTACTTGCCACAAAGTTACTGCAAATAAGCAACTCCCATTTACTCTAAAAATATTTTTTTACATCTTTGGAGAAGAGTGCGAGAGAACAGAGTGAGGATTGAGGAGCTGTGAGGAACAACTGTGGATGAGAAAAATTCCAGAGGAAACTGAGCTCGGTTCTCCAGGAAATTTAAGAGAACTTTGAGTCATTGACCTTGAGGAGTAAAAGGTGGGTCAAAGAAATAAATCAAAGAGTTTTGTCTTGGAGAAAACATAGTCAAGGAACTTGGTCTGAGACAGAAATATAATCTAATGACTAAACTACCTCAGCAGGTTATTCAGTTCCACAGAGACCTGGTAATGACATGTGTCAGTGGTGTAAATCAGATTTATGTATGTCTACTTGTTTATTTTACAATAATGCTTTCAATAACTTGTTGAGTTTGTTCTTTGCTTCACTATAATTGACAGGCCTACACTCCTTAGTTAAGAGCATATTATTGAAATACATCAATCAGAAAGCAAGTGACACCTGTGAACAGAAAGGAAATGTATCCTTGAAACATGTCGGGAATGTTTTATGACAAATCGTGTGTGTGATGACAAAAGAAACGGCAGCTTTGTTCACACTGCAGACACATGCAACCCTGATCTGATCTTTTATTGCCCGTGTGGGACTGATATCCAACTTTTTCATAGCAGTCAAAAAAGGCCTAATTCCAATCATTTCACCTCCCAAAAAATTGGATTTGTGCCAGTTCCATATATGGTACTAAACCGGACATATAATCAATACCTTTTAAAGCCTTTGCAGTCTAAACGCTCATGTAACACTTCAGCTGACTTTCTCGTTATCTTCCAGGCTCTGACTGCTCATTCATACAGACTTCTGTCCAGCACAGAAGTAAGTGCTCCGTAAAGCACATTGTAAACAGCGCTACTATTTTTCTACCTTTCTTAATCTCGTTACAATGAGCTTATAATACTCTCTAAAACTAATGATAACACAGAGATGCCAACATCTGTTATTACCTCTGTAAACAGTGCACTGCTGTGTGACATCTACACTGTCCTTCTGTGCATGTGGGTCTTTTTAGGCCTTTAAGTAGTAGTCTGAATGGCCCTGCAGAAAAATTCAAATTTCTTAAAGAAATCAAAGTCAAGCATCAAGGCCTACAGTGTGAACACAGCCCAAGAGACTGAATAAGGATATATTTTTCTGATCACTTTTGAAGAGTCATAGACTTAAACTTTTATCCACATAATGTTTTTGAATCCAACCTAACATTGTGAAAGGTTGTGTATTCTACATACTATTTGTGGTGGTCCGTCCAGTAGGCATATAAAAAAGCATTTTCTATTTATTTTCCAAAAAAATCTTCACAAAAAAGGACTTACATCAAATCTCAAAAAAATATACCAAAATGTGCCCAAAGAAATAATCTAAGGCATACCTAACTCAGGATAACAAACCAAAAAACTGACCTCACACAATGAACACACAGGGGAATTTATACACAAAGGCTAGCCTACACAAACTAGGAGGTGTGGGAGATGAGACAGAGACAAACAATGCATAAACATAAATAACTAATTCAAACTAACACCTTTTGACTACAACACAACTATCAAAAGAAAACAACATAACACCAAAAATGCTTTAACAGTTATGCCATAAGTGGAGAGAGAGAAGCAGACTCTAACATCCAGTCCCCTGCTCCCAGCAGCCTGATGGTATGTCCCACTTCCTGGTTTGCCTTTCAACCAGTCCTCTCCACTCAGCCAGTCCTTCAAACTCAGCAAAGAAAAGTAGTTAATTCAAATAAACCAAAGGTGTTTACTAAATGTGTGCACCCATAATAGTAAACAACCTAATGCCAAAAAAACACCACAAAAATGAAATTATAAATCTATTGTGTGAAGAAATACAAACACTGAGGAAAAGATTGAGTAACCTCCACACTAATAAAGAAAAGCATTCTGTAGAGGGAATTATCAAAAGTTAAGTTTAATTAACTTAATTGATGTTTTATAAAATGTAATACAGGGGAGTGGTGGCCTAATGGTTAGGGCATTGAGTTTGGGTCTTGGAGGTTATGAGTTCAAGTCCCACACACTCCCACAATCTGAGCAATTGTGGGCTCAGATTGTGAGCTGTATCTGTATTCATGACTTCACTTAGTTGTATTTATGCAAGGAACTGTGGGGTGGGGCAGGTAAACCACTGATTGTACCTCATTAACAGAAGCTTTTCAAACCTCTGGTCAGACAGTCTATTTCTTCTTGGCGTGAGTACCAAACCTCCCAGACTGAAGAGATGCTCCACAGGAGCACTGGATGGGGTTGGAGTGTTATACTTCATGAAGATCTTCTTTATGTTTGTAAACTGATGCAGGATCTGCAAATCATGGGATGAGCTCAGGTAGTTCATGACCTCCTTTTCTGCAGAGTAGGTCTCCTCTGGCTCTGCCTCAAAATTGAAGAAGTCCATCTCACCCTGGGTGACAGCTGTGTTGGCCACACTGGCAGAGCTCTGTATTGGAGGAGCAGTTGTGCGGCATTCTTCGGTTAGAAGCTGTTTGACTTGCCCCCTCCTATCGGCATCTCTCAGCCACCTGAGTTTGAATTTTGGGCAGCTCACAGCTGCTAGAAGGGCATCTCTGTCTTGCAGGAGATCACCAAACCGGGTCTTGACCGTCTGAAAAATAAAAATAAATTGCTATGTTTAGGATATGTGCAATAACCTGTCTGTCTGTGTTTCTGTTTCTCTTTTCATTTTTTCTCTTTTGTGCTTTGATGTAAATATCCTATTTGTTTGTGTATGTGTATTTATTTATTTAATTATGCATTCATTCATTTATTTATTTTTATTAAATAGCACACTGTTGAACATAATATTGGCATAAGTGAGCATTTTGACTCTCATTGTGAATGTGTATAGTGTTAAGTGGAATAGCTTAAATGTGGATCATACCTGCACTATAGCATCTGGAAGGCCTGCGGTCATGGTGGAAAGGGCATCTTTGACAGCCAGGGTCCTCTGCATCAGGACTTCCAGTGTTGGTAATAAAGTTCCATAAGGACAGTCTGCTTGGAGAATGTCCAGAGCCACAGTCAGGGGCTTTGTGGCCGTGCAGTATTCATTAAGGAATTGGTATTCTCTCTCTTTGAAGCATTTCACTCCCAGCTTTGTGCACAGAGTATTCAGCTCATTCATGGGGATTTCTGTAACTCTCTTCAAAGCATCAAAAAATGAGTTCCACCTTGTGGAGGTTGGTACCAGGAGCTTTCTTCTACTGACTTCCTCTACTGCCTCTGATGCGCTGGTGGACCTTCTTGCTTTTGTCCAAAGAGCTGAGCATTTTGCTTTGCTGCTCCTGTAAACAACCTTAATGTCAGCATTAGATGTTAAATATTTTTCCACATTGTTTGTGGAAATTAGGTTGATTGTGTGGGAAGCACACCTGTGGTGTGGAGGAAGCACAATCTGCGCCTCAGCATCACTTTCATGCTCAGCTGACAAGAGTTCTGCCATAGGTAAAAACGTGACGTCATCATTGGGGTTTGGCTCTTCCTCCATCTCATCATCGCTAGACACAGCCTGGTAAACTCGAAACGCCTTAACAAAGTTCGAGCCGTTATCTGTCACTGTTGCAACCACCTTGTTCCCAATCCCATACGCCGAGTGGATGTCTTCAATTTCTTGTCCAATTACGTCATACGTGTGTCTCCCTCGCACTCTTCTGCATGCTAAAGCGGCCTTTTTACGTTCTAACGTGTCTTTACTAAGCCAGTGTAATGTCACCCCGATGTAACTTTTATTGTTAGCTGTCCAAATATCAGCTGTTGTTGACACAAAATCGACCTCATGTAGCGCAGCCTTCAGATTTTTTTCCATTGCTTCATATTGTTTGTCCAGTTAACTAGAAAAGCATGTTCTGTGAGGCAGCTCGGTATCATTACTGGTAGAGATCTTAGATATGATGGCTCGAAACGATGATGAGTCCACAGTATTCACAGGCAGCATTTCCTCAACCACATAATGCCCAACCATCCTGTTCAACTCCCCCCCACTTTTTTTCGGTTTTACACCGAAATCCAGCTTCCTCTGCTTGCTGGGTCTGGGACCTCCTTCACCCGTGTCTTTTGCGGGTAGAACTTGCTCCATTAGCTTCGTTGTGCTGTGCTGTTTCTCCAGATGTTTTTTTAGGTTTGATGTCGTGTTATTGAATGTAGACAACACTCTGTCACCAGCGCAAAGTGTACAACGGACCTTAATGTTGTCATCCTTAACCGAAATAAAATCAAAATAATGCCTGTATTTCCAGCTGCTAAAGGCGGACTTCTCTCCTTCCATGTTCATTGTTCACATCACATCTGATCTGACGAGATAGAATCTTTGATCTGATTTTGGCGCTGCGGAACAGATATGACGTACCTCGTAAGAGATAGACAAAAAAAAAGAAAAGAAAAAATGTATAGTAGACCTAAATAACCCGTGCAGTAGTAACGCATGGTGTTTTATAAAAGTAACTTTAATCTGACTACTAGTTTTGGAATAGTAGTTGCGTTAGATTACTCGTTATTGAAAAAAGTAGTCCGACTACAGTAATGCGTTACTAAGTAACGCGTTACCGGCAACACTGCTTATGACAGTGTAATGACAATACAGTTGAATTCTATTCTATGTTAAGTCATATTGAACACACATTTCTCAATTCAAATGTAACAACAGTTTTAGTGAGAGGCTGTGATGGAAATGTTTCTCTACAAATTTTAAAACCCTTAGATAGTCAATCTGCTATATTTATTTAAAGGCATCTGACCCAAACTGTATCTTTTAGATTAGTTTGAAAGCAAAGGATAAGCCCCAAGGCTATTAAGCCAATGCAGTGCTGACATGTATTGAATTGACGTGTGTGGCTGCAGTCCAAGTATACACATTTATAAAGGCTGTCACCCCTCATGCAGTCAACTCTTGTAGCAAGTACCTGGACTTTGCTACCTGCATATAGAAAGAACCCAGAAAAGAAATGTTGAATAACAATCATTTTGGAGTGTTGGCTTGACAACTAAAGTGTCTAGAGCCAAACCCCAACAGAGCATGGATAGGCTCTACTGGACAAACTGAGAGACAAGTCTGTTCTAGGAGGCTCCTGTTTGCCACTTAAAAAGGATCTCTCAATGACGGATGGGGGCAAGATACCCATGCTGAGTTTCAGAGGTCAATTGGAGCCCCTGCCTCTGTTATGTTAAAAGCTGTTTTGGAGTGACAGTCAATTTTCTTAGTGTTACCTGAGTCTGAATATATCTCATTCAGTGAGCCGTTTAAAACTAACAGAGCAGAAGTATACAGCAGTGCTTTATTGTCTTTTGCTTGGCCCAAAACTGCACATCATGTAGTTACTCTTTTGTATTTTGGTTTCTGCTAATTGGTAGCTTAGACTTAGACTTTAGACTTAGAAATAGACTTATTTTACTGTCATTTTGTATACACAAAGTGTATACAAAACGAAATTTTGTTTTGTACACCTCTCATGACATTTCCATTGGTAGCACTGCCTTTTTTCATTGACTGTAAATTAAAGCTATGGTCATCTTTTTTGACCAAGCCTACAGTACTTTTTTTGTCTTTGGGATGTTTGGCACAGTCTAATTTCTGGACAAATAGGGTGAGGACTGTAATATCTTCATATAATCAGCAAGCCTTTTTATTCCCTTCTTTATGTTCTTTTTTTTTGTATGGCAGATGCTAAATTAAACATACATTTAAAATCTTTATATAGTCTAAAAGCAATCAATATATTTTCATATATTTAGACATACAATATAATTCGATTTGTTGCTTGGTATGTGCAGACTGACCCAGTGGGGAGAGTAGGCATCTTGAAATCTAAAACTTGTGTGTTTTTTATTCCAGCTTCCTCATGCCACATGTGAATGTTCCTCTGAACAAGGAGTCTAAAGTTGCCTAAAAAGCTGCTTAACAGTGAAGGAATGTGTGTCTGTTTAGAAAGACTAGGTGAGTGGATATTTATTGTAAAGTTAAGTCATGTCTAAGACTAGAGAGGTACAATATCAGTTTAGTTAATTTCACCCTTTTACACCTTTATGCAATTATAACAGCTTTGTGACATTAGTCTACAAAGCCTAAAAACTTTACCTAAAATGTGTAGACAGCCCATTTATTTTAAAAGGACAATTAGTCACAGATGGTTATAGAATCATTAGCACACATCTTCCTAATTTTTGTGCTGCTCTGATATGGCTGATATCGCAGGCTAAGGTTGTTTAATTTCATACTGCCATTCTTTGATAACCAGTTTATAACTTCTTTTTCAAACATTATATTTAATCAAATACAGCCAAAGCTGTAGCAATTTGTTTATTCTGTTTGATATTCTTTCAGCATTAGAAACTGAAGTAGTTGTGCTCCCTGGTCTGGTTTATACAAGAATGCTGCGTTTGTGTGGGTATACTGAGGCTTAGCTAAACAGGCCACATTTCAAGGATGGGCAGGAATCTGTGACAACCAATACCATCTCTCTGTATGTTTTATTGCATCTTCTCCTCTAAATGTCAGTCTTTATGATGCAAAACTTCTCACTTGTTAAATTCATTAGCTTACATACACATATTAAGAAACTCCAGTATGGTGTGTTATATTGCTAGGTTATCCTTGTTCACTCCATCTCCTCAAATAATTACAATTTTACAAAAAATACCATAGTGTCAATTACTCTACTTCAGAATACAGTTTGTATGGGTTGTTTGTGTGTTTTTTTCTATCTCCACCACCAGGTGGTGCCCTGTCCTAGTAGGGCTTCCCTGCACAACTGCGGCTTGTTGGTTCATTACTGGAGGAGTATTTGAGGAGTGGGCTGTCACTACCTCGACGTCAGAGTGTTTGCCAGCTTTGGGTACTCTAGCCAAGCTGATATTAGCTGAGTTTATTGTGTTTTTTTTATCTTTGCTCTTCGACAGGAAGCCTTCCTGTGAAAACTGAATGCCTGGATCTTCTCCCCCTGGAAAGAATTACTGAGAATACACTGAGCAGGGGAAAACCTCCACATGATCTGTTCAAGTTTCCATCGGAAATCCAAGTGACAGTCGGCTCCATTACTCCTCTGGGTCCAACGCATGTCTACTTGTCCGCTCTCCAATGAGTCCCCCCTTCTCTGGATAAACCCCACACAGACTGGATTCAAGGATTGACAAGAGCCCCCTCAAACGTGAGTTCCTCTCCAGCGTTATTCAAGCCGCCGTCTAAATTCCTACGGTCCCTGAACTGATCTCAGTTATAAGACTGAACTTCAGACTTTCCAGTTCCGATTCACCAGTCCACTGAGTTCCAGATCCTACTTCTGTATACATTTCTTCAAATAAACCTGTTTAACTTTTCCCCGTGTTCTCTGAGTGGTTTCTCTGCATGTGGGTCAGAATCCTTAAAACCGATCATGACACAAACGGCAGCCGAATGGCAGCCCACTTCACTGCAACTCCCAGCAAAATCCCCTCCAACTTCGAGCCACTGGAGTAACCCCCTCCTTCTCCTGGGCATGCATATTTTTTTACTCCGACTCCACCATTTCACTGAATTACAGGGTCCGACCTGGAGAAGGCGCTTCTCTTTAGATCTTCCTGTCCACAAATCATTACAGATTAAATATTTTTGTACAAAGAATGATGTTTAAAAAGGAATTGTAGGGAACCAGCTAAGGGCCCATCAAGAAAAGTGTGGACACTTTGAATGGCTACTGCTTGTGTATGAGATTAGAAATCAAAACTGAGACGCAACATTTAATTGCATTGCCCATCTCCATTACTGAAACAAGCTTAAGACACATTGGTTGCATAAATACTTAAATCAAGTTTTAGTTGCTTGAGCTAACAAAACAAATTAGAGTTACTCTTACCATTCCCTTTGATTCTGTATGACTCTGACTTCCACTACATCCTGTTATTTGCAGAAATACTTGGATGACTCTACATTCTTTGGGTATATCAGTGAAAAACAATAAGCCTGGTAAAGAAAAAAATGTCATTCATAATATTTAGAAGTCGATATATTCTCTATTTTACACTCTACATCAGACCTTTTTATTATGTTGTAGAGTATCTTGGAACATTTTTACTTTGTGGTCTTGAAAGCCTAGATAATTTCATTTTAGAACATAATTTCGAATATTGTCTGAATAAGAGCTTCCCCGGTTATTCATAAGTCTTATAAGGTTTCCCTTTGCTCAGTAGATGAGAAAAGTTGATTCTTAACCTAGGAAACGAGTTTCATAGATAAGTGAAAAGGCTCATCTCGCTTGAACTTAACAAAAAGTAGTATCTTTGATGTTACTCCACACATAGTCCTACTTTTAACAATGATTTGATTCATGTTTCCAATTCATTACTTAGAAATCGGAATTGGTCCTTGGTGTTGGGTTATACAGTGCGGCTAATACATTTTTTTTTTTCATGGCGCAAAAAACAGACCAATAAAATTGATGGATATTCAGAGAGGTCAAATGAAATTGTGCGATACATAATTCTCCCTTTCACTCTTATTTGCAGTCTTGTAAATCAGTCATTCATACTGACCCTCAACATGGATACTCGAAGAAAAGCATACAATGCCGCTTTTAAAATAAAGGCAATAAATCTGGCGATTGAAAACAGAAATCGAGCTGCTGCACGTCATTTTGGGATAAATGAGTCGATGGTGAGACGGTGGAGACAACAGCGTGAGGAACTGACTCGGTGCAAAAAGACCACGAAAGCTTTCAGAGGTAATCACAGCAGGTGGCCGGAGCTTGAAAACTGTCTTGAAGACTGGGTGAACACACAGCGAGCGGGATGCCGCGGTGTATCCACCGTGCAGATCAGGCTGAAGGCTAAAGAAATAGCCACCGACATGAAAATTGAAGATTTCAGAGGTGGGCCATCGTGGTGTTTCAGATCTATGAAACGAAAAGGCTTGGTGGTCCGGGCGCGCACGACGTTGTGTCAGCAGCTCCCTCCCGACTATGAGGAAAAACTCGCTCTCTTCCGTACTTTCACCCAAACAAAGATAGCGGAGCATTCCAATCGGGCCAAATGAAATTATAAACATGGATGAAGTACCTTTGACTTATGACATGCCTCTCATGCGGACTGTTAATAAAAAAGGTGACTCGTCCATCTCAGTAAAAACCACGGGTCACGAGAGGACGCACTTCACCTGTGTTCTGAGCTGCACAGCATCCGGACTAAAGCTTCCACTCATGGTGATTTTTAAGCGTCTGACAATGCCAAAGGAAAAAATCCCAAAAGAAATCGTGGTGAAAGTTAATAAGAAAGGCTGGATGTAACAAAGCCTAATGAAGGAATGGCTTACGGAGTGCTATGGCAAGCGTCCGGGGGGATTTTTTCTTCGAAAAAAAGCACTGCTCGTGATGGACAGTATGAGGGCCCATATTACAGATTCTGTAAAAGCTGCCATCAAGAGGAAAAACTCAATTGCAGCTGTGATTCCTGGGGGCACCACCAAGTATTTGCAACCACTGGACATCAGTGTGAACCGTGCATTTAAAGTGGCACTGCGCAGTGAGTGGGAGACGTGGATGACCAGTGGCGAGAAATCTTTACTTAAAACTGGCCGCATGCGAAGGGCATCTTTCACCGATGTCTGCCAGTGGGTTCTCAATGCGTGGAGCCGTGTAAAAACATCCAGCATCACCGGCGGGTTTCGGAAGGCTGGGCTGCTGCGGGACGAAGAGGACCGCGAGTGCTCAAGTGAGAGCGACAAGGATGAGACTGAAGTCAGTGACAGCATCCTGAAGCTGTTCCACTCAGACACCGAGGAAGAGGACTTTGAGGGTTTTAGTGCGCAGGAGGAAGAAGAAAATGATTAAGCACTTTTCCTGGTCGGCTGCAATGTTCTGTTCAATGCGTTGTTCAATTATTGATTGGTAAATGGAAGAGGCAGATGCAGCGTTATTTGCGTGTTACCGACACATGTGTTTTAAAATGTGTTACAGGTAGTTTGAAAAAAAAAAAAAAACGTTCATAACATGTACCGTATTTGTTTTTTTATCATACGGATTAAATCAAACGTTAAAAAATGCTCACGTGTAATATCTTTATTTGTAATTATCTCATACAATGAAGGAAACCTGCGGCTTAAAATCTGGTGCGGCTTATAAAAGTACAAAATTGATTTTCTTTCTAAAATTAGAGCGTGCGGCTTGTAATCAGGTGCGCTTTATAGTCCGGAATTTACGGTATTATATTTGAATAAAAATGACTAACACCTTTCAAGCAGTTCTGTCGCTTCCACTGCGGTTTTCAACATAAAAATACAAATAGAACAGTAATGTAAAAATATATATACAGCTGACATGGCTTAAGTTTAATTGAGCAGTAGTAGAACAAGCTGTTATTTTCATTGTAATAAAGAAACAGCAGAGCACTGGTATGCAAATATTAGAATATAATCAATATGATCTGGCTGCTGTTCTTTGCAAATAAACTGGTTGTGTGGTTTTTCATCCAAGCTTAGTTTTTGCAGCCTCTAACTGAACAAGGTGGTGAGGCACCTGCAGAGCTAAAGGTCAGCTGATGGTCTATTCTGCAAAAGCACTGACGCTACCTTGATAGTGCTGCAGCAGGGACGGTGCCAGCAGCTATGGTTGTGAACAATCTGTGGTCATTTCAACTTCTTAATAAGTGAAATTTGAGAATCTTCACCATCACTTGCATATGGTCAGGATGACACAGAAAGGTGGACTTAAGCAAGTTAGTTTTAACATCTTTATCATTATAAGTGCTCACATAAACCCTATCTGAAAAGAAAAAAGATGCTGTGCAATAATTAGTTATTTCGAGTATTGATACAATCCATTGATTATCTTTTAAAACATTTTTAGACTAGTTCGTGTTGTTGGATTGCAGGACTAGAAATCATTCCATCCATTAACCGATGAATTGTTACATCCCTGATATATTCTATTGTGCTGTAAGTAAATTAGTAAACTTCTATGATGTCCAGAAATCCCTGCAAAAGCACTTACAAGAAAATACTATGTCCAAATAAGAGACCAAACTGTTTAAGCCTCTAAGCAAGTCAATTTTTTTTCCACGACCACAGAAACTGAAAATCAAAACAGGGAACAAAATATCCTTTGGCAGACAAACCTTAAACACACTGACGAAAAAAATAAATAAATGGCATTAACATTATCGCACAAAACCACCTTCCTAAAAAGCCTTTATTCTTTGAAATTTTTGTTCTCCACTTTGTGATTTCAGATTAAATCTGTCAAATAGCTTCGGGTAATTACCGGCGCACAACACTTTGAGTGACCAAGACAGCATAAGATTGGCTAAACTTTGTCCTCATCAAAGTACAGCATCTGTTCTAGCATATAGTTACATTAGTTTGTTTCGCCCCCTCTGTCCCAGTGGTGCCGCTTTTAATTAGCAGAGCCTAGAAAAAGAGATGGCTTACCTGCCAACCTCTGCAAACATTAGTATTCGGGGCTTTGCTATTTTATCCCCCATCTGAGTGTTATTACATGATTTAGGGCCACGTGTAATGCATTTGTCATTATGTTTGCCAAAGATTTATTGCAGTATTAGCACAGGCAAGTTATTGTAGTTGGATTTAGAAGATGTGTGAGTGAGTGCTGTGAGGAACAAACGTGTCTATATTAGTGTCTCAGTCAATTAGAGAGCCTCTCACAAACAATGGGATGCTGCGGAGTTAAAAAAAAAAAAAAAAAAAACTCACAGGTCACAGACAACATAAACAGCATGAAATGAAAGCTAATCAAAGATTTATTTGCCTAGGTAATTTACATCTGATTATTGCTGTGATGTCCTAAGCTAAGAGGATGATTTCTGAAGTTTCACCTGTTATTTTGTTCAGCCCCCCTCCCTCCTTGTGCAGCCAGAGCGAATGATGCCATCTGCTCATCATCATTTAAATGTTTTCGCCTCAGCCAATTATGTTCATTTGGAATTCTCAGCATATCGGAGGGCGTGCACAATGTGCCAGCCACTGTGTTCGTGTCCTGCACAGACTCCAGAAGTTATGAGCATACAGAGACGCAAATATGACATTTATTTAGAGAAGCTGTGGATGGCCTACTCACATTTGAAATAAGGTAAGGTCTCAGTGATGTGTTGGGCATTTACAACTTTGGCAAAAGACATGCACCTATACAGAATGTTGTAGATTATAATTTAAACTAGAAGACTAAATATATATAATTAATTCCTAGAAAAAAAAGAACTCTTGGGTATACATCTATATTTTCCTCTCAGTTATATACAGAAAGAAATAAACAACACACCTGTTTTTACTCTTGGGCAAAGCTTACTTGTTTAAATTAAGATGGAGAGAAGTATAGAAGCAGAGTGGTAACCGGGATAGATTTAAATAAGACAAAGGTTCTCCTCCAGCTGCTGGGATAACTGGTTTTTAGGGGCTTTGAAGAACAGATCTTGTTGACGAAGTTTGCTTCACAAGAATTTGAATAGTTTTCTTTGTGTTTCGTGTGCATTTCTGGAGATTTAAAGCTACAGTGTGTAATTTTTAGCGACATCTAACATCCAGACTGCAGACCGCAGCAACATGAACATCTCCCCCCCACCGCTTCTCCTCCCAACAGTACGGCGAGCGTTACGTGACAAAATGTCTTCCACGACGTCTGCATCACCTACCTTCTCAAGTGATGAGGTTTGTTTACATAGATAATTTTACAGATAGTATTCTCAGGCATAATACTGCCATCTATTGTTCAGTACCGTCTCAGTTCATCTCTCTCAACTTGCCGTAGTTACTTTCGAGCGTAATGGGCGATCTCGCAATCGCTAGTTTGTTGGCTCTGCGCTGCCGTAGCGCAAAGATGTCTGCCTCCATGGCTGCAAGACCCGCTCCTATGTAATTATAAATAACGAATTCTAAGGCAACGCAAATATTAAGTGGCTGAGCTCCTAGATGATGATAAATAACATAGTTATGTATAATATATTAGATTTCTGACTGTATATCCCTGTAATTATTACACACTGTAGCTTTAAGAGATGCCTGTATTTACACTTGTGCTAAGACTTAACTTGAGTTTCACTACTGTGTTTTCTTTATTCATCCCTATATTCATTTCATAAAGACTTTAGATACGTTCTTTCAAGTTTCAATCTTACTGACTCTCTTCTAAATCTATGTGTAAATGTGCATCCTCCTTTTTTACTATCCCTGATATTCCAGCTAGTGCCTCCTTGTTAGTTTCTCTGTACAACCAACATCAACCTTTGCAATAGTCATTTTACCACATTGTGTTTAGGTTAAAACTACTAGTACACTACAGTAGACATTTACGCACTTGTAATGTATTATTATGCTCAAACCCTCCCTGGGATTTCTCAGGACCAAGTCCTAGTTTTTTTTGTTTTTTTCCAGTTTTTTGAAGGGAGGTCTAATGTCTGATCCACAGAATCCACTCTCTGCCTCTTCCATTTATCAATCAATATCACCAAGGGATTCCTTTAAAAAAATGTGTATGCACTGTATGATCATAGCCTTCTGTATTGGATGTTGTACACCTTTTAGAACATGCACTTGACCAAACAGAGAAGGGTTCCTTGTGTAATCAAATGCAGAGCCAACACCTCTAATTTTTGTCAACTCTTTGGGAAAATTTTTTTAACGAAATATTGAACTGTAGCTGATATCCCTGTGGCACTAGGCTTGTAATAGGATGTGTAAGAAAATCTAATAAATAATTTTTTGTCCTTTGTTTCCCCCAAATTTGTAGTGATCCCAAATTTGCAGTGATCATCAATTTTGGCTCCTCCCCCAAATGAAGCAAGCCGGTATACGCGCTTGGTGGAGACGCCCCTCCAGTACTTGACACACGCCTCAAAGTTCTGGCTCATCTCACTACTATAAAGCCTTTTTTATTTTTATTTATGACCAATTTTTTATTTATTATTCAAAACTGACTGCAATAATCATACAGAAACACAGAATTATACAGTTGTATCCATTCAAAATTTCCCACTTTCCTTGATGGGCCCTTGGCTGGTTCCCTACAATTCCTTTTTAAACATCAGTCTTTGTACTAAAATATTCTTTCTGTCATGATTTGTGGACATTAAGATCTAATGAGAAGCACATTCTGCTGGTCAGACCCTGTAATTCCATAAAAGGGTGGATTCAGAGTAAAAAAATATGAACGCACATGAAAAGGAGGGGGTCACTCCAGTGGCTGGAAGTTAGAGGGGATTCTGGTGGGAGTTGCAGGGAAGTGGGTTGCCATTCAGCTGACGTTTAACTGGGAAGGGCCATTTTGAATAGCCCCTACTGTAAATATATGCATCCTTGTATGTTTGGTAATGTTTTACCAAAATGATGCTGACCGGCTGCCTAAAGAAAGACCTTAGCCACTCACCACACTTGAAAGATACAGTTTGCATAGAATGAATTCTCTTCTTTTTAAGCCACGTCTTGCTATTTGAACCTGCTGTAAAAGCTTGCAAGGTAGCTTTGTGATGTATGCATATTTACATTTTTACATTTGATTGATATGAGTTCAAACACATTGTTTGAACAAATCATATATCAAAAGGTCTAAGCCATTTGATAATATTTTATGTAAATAAACACAATTAAAGTAAGCCAGTCAGAATAATTTTAGAAATCAGTAACATCAGGTAAACTCTTCTCTTCCCTTTAGCTGAATGTCTTAATAGGGCGCTCCGATGCCAAAAAAGGTCGTCAAGCATAATTGATAGTCTTAAATCCTGATAAATGCTAGAAAAATACTGTACACCTTGACAAACTCTTGACTAAAGGGAAAAAAAACAACAAAATATGAATTCTAATAAAGAAAACCGTATAATGTAGAAAGGAGTTCTGAAATAGTTTTGAGAAGTGAGAGATGAATGTTAAGAGGGAGACAGAAGGATGTTAGGGTTACAGTAGCAAGGATGGTTATTAGATAACATTCAGCCAATAATCGGGAAGCAAGAGCAGCTGTCCAGAAGCACTGAAGCCAAGCAACTGAAGATTTTATTTGCTCCATTAAAAACACTGCATTACCAATCCTTAAGCAATATGAGCAATGCCTGTGACTTGTTCATACAAGCATGGATACACTTGCTTGGCTTTCAATGTACAGTAAATATGCAGATTTTTTTTTTGTATAAATGTGATTTTAATCCATAGTTTTGAAATATCTAATGTAGACATTTTATGGGAAGCAAGATATGGCTTAAACCTAAAGAGCTTGTGGCAAAAATGAAAGCTATTTAAACAGGCTACTCACAGGACATAAATTCAGCTGCTTTTAAGCTTGAAAATTTAGCTAACTAGCAGCTTGTTACATCTAAGTAAATGATGTCGGAGGCTGCAGTCTTCTAAAGTTATACTTAATCATTTTTCTGTGGTCTATTCAAATTTTCTTCCAATCTTAACTGAAGCATTCAAGCCCCTTTTCCATTGCTTTTGAAAACCCAGTACTTCTGAAAAGCCTCTGGCTTTTTAAAGCCCAGCATGCATTTTGATACTAATTTCTCTTGGTTAATTCCCTCTCCATGGGCCTTACATTTCCAGACATTTGGCCATGATCAAGGGGTAGAATTTCTTAGAATTTTCTGGGATTATTAAAGGAACAGGGTTTTGTTCAGAAAGATATTATGCAGTGCATTGTATCACCAGCAACAGTTACTGTAAGTGTAGAAGGTCGTGTTTATACCTTCAATTTGTCATATTTTGTTTTTATATTTTTCAAGCAAGAAAAATACCTTAACCCTACTTGTTTGAAGCAAAAACGTCTTGCTTTATTGGGTGTTTGTTATTACTGGTATTTAATGGATAGCTTAAGTGTGAATATTCAGAGGCAAAACACTCTTATTCTTGTCATCTTAACAGCAATAATAGATTTCTCTATTCTTGAGGAGTATACATCAAGCTTGCTTTTCTGATCTCTCTGCTAATGGACAGGTGTCAACCAGTGGCATGCCAGGGAAGTCTGATTTCCTAATATTTTGCTTTGAAAACGATGCAGGACAATGCAGCTTTCCTGGTGGGTGTTTAACATCAGTGTGGTCTTAATATCAGGGTTTGCTTAATCCCTTCCTTAATTGAATCAAGCTGGATTTGCAATGCTTGTTACTATAGACTTTGGTGCCAGTCAAGGGTCCACATGTGGATGGGGATAAGTATGTAATATATTCATTAGCTCTCATCATTTACTATTAGCTAGATTGGCAGAACTAAAGCAGGATGGACTCATTTAGGATGCCCTAATTAAGTGCTTAAAGTGTGGTCAACATGCATCCTGATGTGGCACTGCAAATGGTTGCTCTAGCACATGGTAGCTGTATTTTTATGAACACATAGGAAGAATTAAGTTTAGTTTCACACATATCGAATAACTCAATATTTGTGAAATGTAGATGTTTTTGTCTGTTTTTATGAGTGCTGTTAATTTATTTTCTTTCCTAGTAGTGCTTTTTCTTAATTTTGAGTGAGCAATTCTAGCACTGATTAATATATAGTAGCCTTAAAAGTTCATTTAAATTTAAAGAATCCAACATGATGTTGCAGTATCTTTGTGGTTTGCCAAGAACCACACAGTGTGACATGGAAATGGTAATTTCTTTCACCTGATAAACAAAAACTGTATGAAAAAAGAATACTGTACATTTTTTATTACATTAGGAAGATTTTCGACTTCAGTTAACTAATGACTTAGACCTTTAAAGACAAGAGAAGCGAGTTGCCTTATGATGGGGTCCAGTCCTCAAACTAGGTAGAGCTGCAGAAGGCAAAGAAACGAACAAATAAATTAGTTAACAGCACATAAGACGCTGAATTTATTGCCTGTCCAGCTAATTAAATGGCTAAAGATATATAGAGACAAGAGTGTGAGATGAGATGGGTATAAGCAAAGCGGATTGCAGGGTCTGATGAATTTCATATGTCTTCTTCATCTTTTCTGTGTGTGCTCATGGGCTCACACAAGTGTCAGAAGTGACTCAGCTTGTAATGTATGATTGTGTTTTTGAAGGAGTGGAGTTATGCATGATGATGCATGTCTATCTGTTAAAGAGGTCTTGGGCAGAAAGGGCAGACATCAGAGCATTCATGATTTATCAATATAAAGGCTCCAGAAGCCTTTTATAAACCTGGAGGGAAAAGCAAATGAAAAAGTAAATTAGATTATAAAGTGATGCAGTCAAAATAGATTGGCAGCCACTTAGCTGGCGGTTCACCATTTGACCCTTGCTTCTTCTTACATTTGAAAACAATGTTCCAAGTTGTCTTTACCTAAATCATTTGTTGGAGGAATGGATGGATGGACGGACGGACGGATAGATGGATAGATAGATCCATAGAGAGATACGTAGATCGATCAATTAACCAACCAACCAGTTGCATGGTTATGTTTATGAGTAATCATGACTCTGAAATTATTTGAATTCATAGTCTACGCTTGACTACAAACAGGAAAACTGCAATTAGTTGATAAAAATATGTGGGGAATATTGACAAAGATTTTATGAGGGGTTGTACTGTAAATGCAGCTTCGCTTGTCAAGCCATTCGATACTGAGAGCTTAATTTTTGAAATGCTCAATACCAGAGTCTCCACTTGTGATTCATCAATATGCAGAGGCAGCTCAGATGTAGCTTGTTGTCTTGTGTGTTGGGTGTTTATAACACAAGCTGTAAGCTGGACTTCATTACCAAGGTACTTAGAGTTTAGACCTTTTAGGCTGTAGTCCCATTTTTACAAAAGGTGAAATCCATCCATTGTTCTGCTCATTCTTCTGCCATCATAGCATATGCCTGCAAGAATACAGCTGATGTCTAACTTCAACAATCAAGGGCTAGAAACTGTTCACTACATGGTGACACAAACACACACGACAAACAACAGGAAGCTGGAGTACCTGGAGGGAAGCAGGCTTTTAGAAGAAGAATATGCAAACTTCAAAACCTTCTTGCTACAAGGCAGCAATCTTCCAAAATACCCCAAAATATATTTCTGCCATTTTCTCTCTCTGTTGAGAGAGAAAGAAAGAAGAAATAGAGAAATAAAGCCACAAGGCTCAGCTGGTGAAAAAGGCAATCTCACTTCCATTATGCTACTCCTTTTTCTTCTGCGCTGAAGTGGCTTTCCTATCATTGTGGCTCCTATTAGTGACTAATTTAAAAAGAGATATTACACTATTTACCAGCCTGATTGAGACGAGAAGGCTTTGTCCCACACTATTTTTTTTTTCTTTGAAGTCTTTTTCTGTTTTTATTTAGGGGCAGATCTTTAGCTAACCTTTTTCCGCTTTGCTATTCCACTCGTCAGCCAAATACCAGATGACTTTTGTTTGGAGGAGTGCATGTGCTCTCTCTTTTTCTCTCTCTGTCTCTCTCTTATCCAGACAACCCTATGCAGAAAACCAAGCTTAATCAATGATTTAAAGAGGCTCTGTTTATCATGGATAGTGTGCCCATGTGTGTTTACATTCAGCCC
Organism: Cyprinodon diabolis; assembly: GCA_030533445.1. Classification (NCBI taxonomy): domain Eukaryota; kingdom Metazoa; phylum Chordata; class Actinopteri; order Cyprinodontiformes; family Cyprinodontidae; genus Cyprinodon; species Cyprinodon diabolis. The sequence continues at coordinate 16,487,724 of CM060074.1, forward strand.
TCCCCAACATTGACATTTGTCAGCTGGGAAGAACACAGACACTAGAGCTTTCTTTCTGTGTTCTCATCTGCCTCTTTCATCTTGGCAGGCATCTCTGAAGAGGGTGGGTGGGAAAAAAAAGAAAGAAAAAACAGAGGAACACATAAGATGAAATGATGTTGACAGAAAACAGCTTTGATTTTCTTTACGGACAGATAAACCGACCTGTTGAAATTCAGAAAACTAGATATGAAACCCACCTGTGGACCTTTAAAATTTTGACAAGAATGAGGATGAAGGTTCTGATACCCCAGGATATAACATAATACTTTAAACGGTTATAACTCTTGTTTGGCGTGTGGGCCTGTGCAGTGTTTTCCCAATAAGGAAAAAGATAATAAATCTTAGACTCAGTGACTTCGAGTCAATTTCTATGAAGAACATAAATCAGTCAAAGATTTTAATTAACCCCCACAGTGCAATAACCCTGCACAAATGCAGCCTTTATTTGCATGACTTTCAGGGACATTTCATTGACATACATTCAATTAATATGGCCTAAACCAGACCGTTACCCTAACCCTAACTATTTCCAACATATACCCAACCATAACCCTAACCCTAACCTTACAATAACCCCAACTCAAAGAAGTAAACTTTACCATTTTGGGGACCTGTCGAATACCCCCATTCGGACCTCTTTGGACCTGGAGGTCCCTACAATAAATATTTGACAGTACACTGCCCCCAGTTGTAACTCAAACAAACCCACACTCAACACACACACAAACTGATCATGCTATCTTTGAATAGCCTTTCCATTGATTTGCATGAGTTTCTACAGCCTAACCGTGACCCTTACCCTAAACCAAACCCTTAAGTGTGACCCCAGCCTAAACTCAGTTCACACCTTAATCCTAAACATAACCCCCTGAATCAAAGACAGCAATTTCATTTCATGTTGTCCAGGTCTTAGACCCCACAAGGAGCATTTGGTCCCCACAATGTGTTTTTTTTCTCCAGAAAATGGGCCCCACAATTTATTTAAAAACACACACCCTCAATTTGAAATGACACCCAAGATGTTCAGGTCCACTAGACCCAGACCTGTGGATGTTTACTCTGCCCTTCCTTCTCTGCCTATTATTTGAGTGTGCATGTGAGAATTACCTCTCTACACCTGCCATTCCTAGACGAACTTAAAACACTGATTGTAGGATTGTAAGACTGTAACACTGACATTTTTTTTGACAGACCATGAGACCCGGCAGATTTATCAGAAAAATTTAGAGTCAATTCGTTTAGAAACTGTTCTAAGGTACAAGTTATACTGAAAAACGGGTCTCTTTCCCTTCTCGGGCTTTACCGGATAATTGTGAGAGAATAAAAACTATTTTTCTCTCGTCGTCAGGGAAACTGGACGGATAATGTTCAAAAAATTATTTGCACTGCCACAGAAAACTTTTACACTCACAAGATGAACCAGAAAACAGTGAGGGACGGAAATCAGGAAGTGACGGAACAGATTCTGACCTTGTAACTGAAACCGGAAGTGACGGGCGGAATTCCGGAAGTGACGAGACTGGCTCCGCCCCTTGAGGCGGAGTTGACTCCGGAACCGGAAGTTGAGCTGGCGCCGTGTTAGCGTTTCTCACGTAGCCTGCTAACATCTGGGAAGTTTGTTCCTTTAAATCAGAACTGGTGTTTAACTCACGGAGGGTTGAGTCGTATTCCTGGATCTGAACAGATTGCGCCTTGATAAACCTCCGTGGGGTGTCTGCTGGGTTTTGTTTGTGGCCGCAGTGTTCTGTCATGATTGGCTTATAGGATTAAACCCACATGCAGAACAACGATGGAGACGGAGTAAAAGTTTAACAATATTATTTATTGGGAAAACACACAGAGAATAATGGACTGGTTCTGGTACAGGTCCGGGACTGGGATCACTGATATCTGGAGAATTGGAGAGTTTGATTAGGCATGCAGTGAGATGGTTTGACGAGTGAGTAATTTCTGAATGTACCTTTAAGTGGTTCTGACAGATCCTTGAGATGGGGAACCGGTTGGGTCCAGAGAAGGTGGAAGTAGCAGAGAACTCAGCAGCAGCAGCGTCTAGCTTCTGGCTAGAGAGTCTCAGACTTGGGTTTAGTTTTCCTAGCTCTTCCTTGAGAGCTGTTGGGGGTCCAGAGACTGTGGATTCAGCAGGGAGCTCAGCGGCAGCAGCGTCTAGCTTCTGACTCATGAGTTTCAGACTTTGACTTGGTTTCCTAGCTCTTCCTTGAGAGCTGTTAGAGGAATCCAGACTGATGTCTTCTGGTTTGGCTTCCTTGGGCAGGCAGGCAGGTTTCCAGACTAAGCTCATCCAGAGCTTCAGACTTCGATCAGGTTTCCTATGAGGCAGAGAAGACAGAGGCAGGTTAGAATCTAGTTTCTCTTTAGAGTCTACTAGGATTCTATTAACAGAGGCTCAGGTTTCGCTAACCAAACTTGATCAACACTGCGGCGTTGAAGGAAGGTCTGGCTGCTGCTTATATAGGAAGGTCTCTTGATGGGCTGACGAGCTTCAGGTGTGCTGGAGGGCTCCAGCCCAGGAGACCCACAGTGCTCTCTGCTGGAGACAGATGGTCAATCTCCAGATCCCAACAGTAACCCCAGTTCCTGACAGAAAACATATAACAAAAGAGGATCCTCGGCACCCTCTGGTGGGCAAGCGTCAGGAGCTCAACACTTCTGTCACAGCGGCCCACTGTCACCATAGGCTGTCTCTACCTGACAGCGGCGACTAATAACAAAGGTGGCGCAGGCACCATGCAGTGCAGAAATAGGGAAGTGATCGTCTGTAGGAACGGTAAGTTTACTGAGTTTGCTTAAAGTCCCCGCTCTATATAGAAATTTATTGATTTAGGGGTTAGGGCGGACGTCCGGACACGATAAGCTTCTTTGAGTTATGAAAACAGCAACTTTTAAACAGAGCATGCATGTAGAGAAATGGGCTTGTGCTTGCTTTTGCACGCGCATTTTTTTCTAAAGCAGAGAGGGCGGGTCTTTTAAAAAATTTGAGAAAATCCTCCAGAATACCTTTAAGAATGTTTTCAGCTATTTTTGCAGCAGGCAATCCAAATTAGTCTAAATTAAATAGTTTTTGAGACTGTATATTATTCTAGACTCATTTGTCAGCTTTTTTTATAGCAAAATGTCAAATTCTAATAGTTCAGTATTTCATGAAAACAGGGTGATCATAAAGCAATGTGTAATTACCTAAGATATGTATGCAAATATTTTCTAATTAGTGTTTAGAACAAAGTAGAGCTGAGTTTGTTGGCTAGATGAACCTTGCTATACACTAAATGTCAAAGTGATTAATACTTTCCCTGTGCAGTAAATTAATCATTAATATGATGGGAAGGTTTCACATATTTCAAAAGATTCTCAGGCAAATTGAAGAAAGCCATGCATAAATCAGTTTTATGAATTAGCTTAAAAAACTAAATTGTTGTATTTTAGTCAAATGCTTGTTTCTCCAGGTAAATAAAATATGGTTAATTTTTTATTATTTTTTATTGTCTTCTAACCTAATTTGGGACCGGTATCACTTTCTTAATTATTTACAACGAAATTCCTTGTTTGAAATTTTCAGGTGTCACATTGTGTTCCAATATTGTCTTTTTCTTGTACCCTCTCTAGACCAAACTTAAAAGATTCTTCATCTAGAAAATTAATGGCACAACCCTTTGACTTTCCTTTTTTTTTAAGGTTTACTGAAGAGATTTTAAGGTTAATAACCTTAAAAGAAAACAACCATTTAATATTTACACTTCAGCATGCCGAATTTGAGGTTCAAACAAATAAATACTCACATTTCTTCCTAAATAAAAAGATTTAAATTTCATTATTTTAGACAAAAGAACATAAAAAATTGTTTTGCGAATAAAGGTATATTTTTAGATTAACTATGGTAAGAGGCCACACCACATCTCTCTGTGTTGTTCTCCAGTATGTTGTTCACATAGTGTGGCAAGTGTGTACATGGAAACACATGCATGTAAGTGCATGTGTGTCCATGTCCACTCAGGTTTAAACAGTGGAATATGGCAGACGGTGCATTTTTTCAGGCATCAACTGTGAGTCTGAATGTCTACCTTTGAATACCTTTTGACGAGGCAATATACATTATCAAATCCAAGGCTCGCAGTTTTGGTAAAGCGTAACAATGCTTAAAATCATCAGCCAGAACAACAGGATACTTTATGTTATGAATCCATGCCAAAAAAAATTATTATAAAAACAGAATGAAGAAGTTATTCATTACCTACTAGAAGGTAATTCAATACCTAAAAGAAGCAAAGGTGTTTATTTAAGGTATTTTTATGCCTTATACTGTATCAAAGCCAAGATGTTAAGGATTGTATTTTCTTAGAATATTGTACAATCCCTAAAATCTCACATACAGTAGAGGGAAACTCACCTTTTTAAAGTTTAAAAACTATCATTGTAGCATAGAAAACCTACAGTTTTTTTGGAAAATCCATTCACCTTTTTATTTGTTAAAAATGATTCCAATAGGGAAGCAGCAAGGACAATCACTAATGACATTAACTTGGTTCACTAAGCATCTTTTTAACACATACTTCAAGTCCTCGGTGTAGTGCATCCGATCAAAGCCTCAGCAACAATGTGTCATTTTCAATAATCAGTTATAATGTGTTATTGTTTTCACAATGATTTTTTTAAAATTAATACTATAACAGCAGTTCATTGCATCTACTGCTTCAAAGAAGTCATTCTAATGATCTGTTACATTTCTAAGTAAGTGTGGTATCATTGCAAAATGTTTTTCAAACACATTAAGGTAAGGTTCAGTTAGAGAAACCTCAGACTAAGGGTTAACAACATACTTAGTTGTATGAGATTTCCAGCAATTGAAATGGGACCCACATACTCCCAACACAAACACTCACACACAGGAAAAGTCCCATATTAGGAAATCAACCTGAAAGATAAACTGTGTAACAACCCAGTCTAATCTTCCAGGTTCATTGACTCCATTAGGACAATCCCATTAGGGGAATGGAAACAAAACGACATCCTAAAAAGGGGAAGATCTGATCACAGACAAGATGATACAATGGGACCACTGATAATGTTGAGAGAAATTAGATGTCAGAATCACATTTTTTTTTTTACAAAATAAGGCAGTCATGTCACTGACAGATCAAAAAAATAGATTAAATTAGTGGCATGGTTAATTTGTGAGCTTTGAAAATAATGATTACCACTACTGTCTTAGTTTTTAAGTTTACACCTTGTTAATTTGGTTTAGTCAGGTCCTGACTACAACTACAGACTGTAGTGACATGAACAATATTTATGACATGCTCTTTTTTTGGCTTCACTAAAAGAAAAGTAAAAAAAAAGTGTCATAAATCGTCACATGCTGGCAAGAACAGTCTTTGGGCACCGCATCATGATTGAAGGAAAACGTTAATGTTACAAAAAGGCACAGAACTTTTTAGATCTTTATGTCTTGAGTATTGTGCATTGCTTTGTTCATGGAACAGTGGCACCCTTCGCAATGCCCCGTCTAAAACCAGGGGTTTCATTGTCCAACCCACTTTTTATATATATGTGACCCAGTCGTGATGGAAAGACAGGACACAGAAAACTCTCTTTGTGGTTTTTTTTATTTCCCGACTCTGCCCAGTAGAACACAGTATTAATTTGTTTTGTTGTGAATTTTAACAGTTGGAATGAACAATAAAAATACAAAATAAGGATCACAAGTCAACTTCAATAGAGTGGTTACTGACCTAAAACAAGCTACCATGTCCTGTCACTCACTCAGTCTATGACCGTCAGGATCTCATTATTAGTAAGAGACAGGTGCACTTACACACTATACAGGACAGTAAAAAAATGTAAACCTTGCTAGTATAGACAACAGTAGTGACCTGTCCTAAACAGACAGAAAACAGAGCAAAATTCAAATAAATACATGGCTACAGGTAATATCACAGTCACAAGTTTGTCTCATTAAAGTGCATTTGCTGCCCAATAAACATACATTCATGAATTAAATGCTTTGTAAATATTTTTAGAACTTCAAGTACCGTGAAGAAATTATTAACTCACTTTTCCAGAGGGCGGCCTGCACACCAACACACACCCTCACAAGTTGTGACACCGCAAAATCTCTCCCCTCTGGGTCAACCAGAAACAAAGAAAGTTGTACAAAATATATGAAAAAGAAATATTAAAACAAACTTTGAAATCCGTCAGGACAGTTACAACTGCTCGCTCGCAGCGTGGTCGGCTCTTACAAACAGACAGGCGTTGCACGTTTCAGCAATCTACAGAAATCATCACGAATACAAAGCCATCACGCATTAAACTTGGCTTGCTAGGCTACTTAACACTTTGTGACACACATGTATAGCAGATTTGATGTATTTTAGAGTATTTACCTTGAGTTTTAACCACCATGCATGTCTGCAGTCTCTTAACTCTCCAGACTCCCGCTCGACAGAATGCAGAGTCTAAGTGCATGCATGCTCTAAGATGGCCCTGCTCTTAAAGAGGCAGCGTCCCCAAAACCCCAAATGCAGTAACCACAATATTATAGTAAGAAAGAGAATAAAGGCAGCACAAATCTTACATGAACTTAAAACTCTTAAGAATAAGCTGTGTCACACTGATAACAATTATTTATTCACTTGGTTACATATATATATATATATATATATATATATATATATATATATATATATATATATATATATATATATATATATATATATATAGTGTGCTTTCTGCCAGGGCTGCTGGGGTCTTATTAGCCATCACCCTCCAACTCAGTGTCTGTCAGTGTAGGCTGTCAATGTAGGCTGTTGGTCAGCTCTGGATGGTTCTGTCCTGTAAGCTGTGATTCCTCCATATTCCTCAGCATCACTACCCTCTCTTGAGCTTTAACTGGTTGCTGTTTCAACTACACAAAACAATTCAAGGGTAGATGTTTTGGAAGAATCACGAATACCTCCATTGGTGGTGGGCATAGATTATTTTTTTAATCTAGGTTAATCTCACTGTAATCTTGGAATTGATCTAGATTAATCTAGATTAAAAGGGCTCATTTGAATTCTGCCAAATTGATTCATGAATCAAAATTAGAATTACCTTACGGAAATTCCTTGCAAGATTTTTTTTTTCTTGAAGTGCATCTGTTTACAGAAGAGAGAAAAATAGCATTGTAAGTACAAATAAGATATAAGAATAACATAAGATAAGGGTAGGAATAAAATAAGAAGAGGATGATATGTGTGTGCTACCTAAATAATGAGTCTTGAACAGATTTCTCAAGCCAGGTGGTGCATTAGAGCAGGGGCTAACCTCCTGTTTCCAAAATTCATCACAAACAGCTTGAGAAAGCTTGTTTACTATGATAACCGGTGATAAATAATAGTCATTAAGATAAATATGAGTTCTGTACTGTTGGCCTACATAACAGGTCATGAGGAACAGTTTACAGTCAGAAGCAGTATTCAATGGGACACCACCAAGCCACTGGTTTAGATACGTGGATGACACTTTTGTCAAAATCCAGCTAGAGGAAGTGGAAGCTTTCACCAAACACATCAACTCTGTTGACCGTAACATCAAATTCACCAGAGAGGATGCCAAAGACAAAAAACTACCCTTTCTGGACTGCCTGGTGAGCATGGAAGGAGATGGAAGCCTAAACATTGAAGTGTATAGGAAACCTACTCACACAGACCAGTATCTTCTTTTTGACTCACACCACCCACTGGAACACAAACTCTCAGTCATCAGAACCTTAAAACACCGCGCAGAACATGTCCCTACTAAAACAGATGGGAAGCAAAAAGAACAGAAACACATCAAAGATGCTCTCCGAAACTGTGGATATCCAAACTGGGCTTTTATCAAATCAGCAATGAAATCCAAAAGACTCGCAACAGAAGACAGCGATGGGAAAATTAAACGCAAAAACATCACAATCCCTTATGTTGCTGGAGTGTCTGAAAAGCACAAGAGGATTTTCTCCAAACACAAGATCCCAGTACATTTCAAGCCAAACCAAGCCTTGTCCATATAAGACTCAAACTCACTGCGGATCCAGAAGTTTGAATTGAGAAAGCTTCCTGGAGAGGTGGCGAAAGGTCTTCAAATCTTGAAAACCAAGTTCAGTGGATATTTTTTGAATTTTTACGGAATGACTATGACCTGGATGACTGAGAACCTTCATCAGCATACGTCAGTAGCAGTAGGTCAGTCAGTCCAAGCTTGATTTCACCTTTTTCCACCAGTCACTCAGGCCGACCAACTTTGGGGCCAAACTTTGCAGGACCAGCGTTTGAGGATAAAACTAAAATCTGTTTTTAGAATGTCTCCTGAGGTGTACAGTGATGCCAAGGTTGTTATTGTTATTGACACATGTCAAGTGGTCCCCTGTCAGTGCTAAACATGTAGCCTCTACCAACTTCTCATCTGCTGGTCATATATTCTCCTCATGATAGTTTACCTCAAGGGTAGTTTGTAAGATGGGTCACCTGTGGCCGCCTGGAGAGCAAGCTCGAGCCCATCATCTTCAACCATGCTGATGGGCTTTCTTAGAAGTTAATTTTTGCTGAATCAAACCCGGCGGCTTTATAGCTGCATCGATGTTAATACGTCATTTTGGATGAGTTAATAGTAGGCCTACAAATAAAGTCTGATTTGTTCTTGCCCCCAGATCTCTGCCATCTGCCATAGATATACATTTGTGGCATGCCATAGCTATAGACCCAGCTCCCAAACCAACTTTGAAAATAAATATTTTGTTTATTGCCCAATTAGAGTCTGGCATTAATGCAGCACGTTAACGACGATAACGGCCCACCACTAGACTCCATCCACCTCCATTATAGAATGTTGAGGTAACTCCAAAAGTGTCCTCCCTCTGATGTTACCAGGGTTAGGGTTACCAGAGATGGGATTTTAAGAGCTGTTAATCAGAGTGCAACGATGGGGCTGCTAAATGTAGGATATTTGTGTTAAAAAAAGGCTTTTTGATCCTGATAACTAAGCACATCCTAGCATGTATACAGCTGCATGATTTTAATGTGAAATGATATGAACTTACACTTTTTGTTGCCATCTAATCCAAATGACTTGACATTGGATTCTAAGTAAATAGTGTTAGTTCTATCAGAAATACTAGGAAAATATATAGAAATCTTTACATTTTTTTTTTTTCTTTTAATCAAAACCAACTACATAATCACCTTTCTTTCATTGAGTGGTGTCCCTGTTCTCGGAACTGAGTGAAAGACTGGAAGCTGGGATCATTGCAGCCCATCAAGGGAAAGGGCAGCTTCACTAACTTCCTCTCCTACTACACCTAGGATGGCTCATGACAAATAGATCTGAAGAGACTTTGGCTGATAAATGTTGTAGCATTTTGCTATGTTCCACAAAAAAAAACCCAAAACATACAATTTTTATCATTAGGTTTATTACTTTTTTTCATCTCTGCTTAGCTCCTTCCTTGTTTAAACTCCTTATTTACAAAGTCTTTATATTCTGCCTATTTGTCCATAACAAATTAAAGCCATTCTAGTTGATGAGGTAATTTCCAATGCCACAGTGGCACTGCTGCATGATGGACAGCTGTCTTCCACTTTCCATCAGGAATACAGACTGAAAATTTTCTTCACGGATTACTGTATGGAGCAAACCAAACTAGCAAGGAGGGGAGACTTCGGAGGAATAGAACTGATCTGCTACATTTTGAAATAAGGGGCAATGCACAAATCCCTAAACAACTCAAGTCTGGATTGTGGCATTGCCCATCTTGCAAGGGATTACTGGTGAACACAGATTGTAGTATGTATGAGGCCGGCCTCAGTTTCCATTGTTTTTCTTATTGTTCTTTGGTGAATTTTAGTGCTTTACTTCCATTTATACCTTTTCCATTATATGTGTTTCAAATCATCCATGTACAAGACCATTTAAACTTTTTGTAAGATCTCCCTATTATTTATTAAAATATGAAGCAACTTCATCTCATCTTTCTCAAATCTGAATAAAACAAATTTCATACCCCTTTCACAATGGCCGGAAAACCTGTTTAAACCTGGGAACAATCATCATTTAGTCACAGAGGGGACAGCTCACTGACATTGGGTTGTTTGACCCAAGTAGACAGCGTGTCTACTTGGGTCAAACGACGCAATGTACGAACGTCAACATACCTCAACAAGCGTTTCTGATCTTACAAGTCGAAACAACTCAGTTTACATTCAATAAACATGGCACAGCACTAGTAAGAGGGATTCAGACAGGTAAAAGTGCAAAACAATAATGAATACTGACTATGCTCTGGCTCCTGTTCATGTTGCTCTCCATTATTTACCTCCCTGATTTCTGTCGCATTGTCAACATCATTAATGCTCACCCAGCGTGATGCTGTCATCAGACACACAGTGGTGAGGGCCAGTGGCAATGTAGCTTACCATAAAAGAGCCAAAAACTGATTGTTAGGCGGTTGCCCCTTTTTTGAAAAACCTGGGTTTTTTAGTGGGAAAGCGGCTTTAGATAACCATTTCCAATGTTACGAGATAATTTTGATTACAATAATATGTTATGATGATGGTACTTTTCTTATTATAACTGCAATTTTGTTGAAGGTGGTGGATTGGGGGTGCGTCAACCTTGTTGGGAGACACAAGGGTGTGCGCAGCTGCAAAAGTTCAGGAACCGCTGTTCTAGAGTCTTTTGTTTTTCTTATTGTGCAATATGTATGCAATTTAGTGAGAGTCCAAACTAGTCATGCTAGTCACCAGCCTCTCTGAAGCTATAACAGTGGAGTTCTCTCCGTGTCAGTCACTAGCTCTGGCATCTCATTTGCTAGCACTAGCCACTTAGTTACTGGTGCCAGCCTATCACTGACCAGTAGCTGGTAATGAAATGGATATAGCCCCATTCAACGAGGAAGTAGGCACTGCTGCGTACACAATAGTCTTAACTTTTGCACCAATACCATTCCATACAAGATATGATAGCTTTTTATTTTTTCTGCAACATTTATAGTATCTCTATAAGTTTTCGGTAAAACGTAATCTACTATAAGACATGTTGTACCTTGCCTTTTCAAGCTGTAAACTTAATTGTTACTGGTTTCAAGAGGAAGATGCAATCACATATTTATAGGTTTATTGTAACTTTTTATTCTCAGGGTGTCAAAAAGAAGGAACATTCCTAAATTTAAGGTTTAAATGGGCTTCTAGAGCAAAGGCTTTACATCTAGCTGGGGTCGGAATTAAAGATGTCATGAAGCGCAGGTTTTACTAGCCCAAATGCAGAACTCACAGACTCAGAGGGAGGATTAAAAGTCCAATATTTATTGGAACAAACAGGATACTGCAGGTTCAAGGTTCAGACAGGCATGGTGGCACAGGAAACACAACAATCCGGCTCAGAGGAGAGCTTTCACTCAGCTTATATAGAGAGAGCTCCTTTAATCAGCAGATAGAAAAACAGCTGTCCATGCTGAGCCAAAGCTCCCCAGGCAAGGATCCACGGCGCCCTCTGATGGGCAAAGCCCCGAATCCTAACAGTACCCCCCCCCCCTCAAGGGCGGATTCCAGACGCCCCACAGAAAAAGAAAACTCCCAAAAAACAACTTGCCCATGGAGTGCGAAGGGCGAACCAGGGATGCCAGGCAGAGTCTCAGGTGGCCGGCCATGGGACCGGCAGCAGAGCAGAGTCTCAGAAGCTGCAGGGGTCTTGGAGGAGGGCGCCACCTCTGCTTCAGCAGGAAGCACCGGGAGAAACACTGTCTCCGCTTCAGCAAGAAGCTCCAAGGAGGACGCCACCCCCCACTCCAGCACAAAGTCCCGAGGAGGACGCCGTCTCCGCTCCCGCTGTTCTGCAACAAGCCCAAACAGGGCCGCCCACTACGGCTCTGAATCAGGAACTGAAGAGGCCGCCGCCTGCGGCTCCACATCCAGAGCAAAGGAAGCCACCGACTGCGGCTCCGCATCATCAGGAGCAGAGGATGCCACCGACTGTGGCTCCACCTCCGGAGTCTCTGGAAGACGCAGAGCAGGCTCAGGGGTCTCCAGACGGCACAGAGCGGGCTCAGGGGTCTCCAGACGGCACAGAGCGGGCTCTCCAGGAGCGCGAAGAAGGAGTCTGCTGGGCTAGTCTGTTGGCCGGATTGTTCTGTCATGAAGCGCAGGTTTTACCAGCCCAAATGCAGAACTCACAGACTCAGAGGGAGGATTAAAAGTCCAATATTTATTGGAACAAACAGGATACTGCAGGTTCAAGGTTCAGACAGGCATGGTGGCACAGGAAACACAACAATCCGGCTCAGAGGAGAGCTTTCACTCAGCTTATATAGAGAGAGCTCCTTTAATCAGCAGATAGAAAACAGCTGTCCATGCTGAGCCAAAGCTCCCCAGGCAAGGATCCACGGCGCCCTCTGGTGGGCAAAGCCCCGAATCCTAACAAAAGACACATTCAAAAACAAGGTATTTAGTATTTGGACTCAGAATTTCTAGGCTTCATGTCAAAACAAGAGAAACTGCCTCATTTTAACTCGAATTGGTTTAGTCCAAGCTTTGTTATGTCCTTTTTTTTTCTGTAAATAGATTACTAGATTTTCCAAATTTTACTGCACTATTTTCTCCTGCATTTGTTTTTTGTCTGACTCTTGCATTTACTTGTGCATGTATGAATGTGCTTTGTGTCTGAACCCTGCATCTAAGCTGTCAGGATTGACTTTGGTTAATAATGTTGTGGATTTATCTGATTGGATGAGGAATGACACTAAAAGCGCTCATCAGCCAGGGGGACAGGATAAACTTTTAAGTTGCCAGCTACTGACCAACATGAACTCAAATTGAAGCCAAAGTTGTCAAAACATATATATATAGTATTTACTCTGTTGACTAGTGCTCCACAAAATCAAGACAGCATGTTTATTTTAATGCCTAATGTGGAATTGGAATTCTGTAAGATGAAATTTATAGCATAAATTTGTAATTTATGCTATAATTTTCCTTGAAGTAATGCTATATGAAGTAAGTAATGCTATATATATATATATATATATATATATATATATATATATATATATATATATATATATATATATATATATATATATATATATATATATATATATATAGCAGGCTGAAAAATGCTTAACAGACAACCTTGCTTTATTTGGTTTTGTTCTTTCCTGGAAGTTAGATGACTTTTCATTTAAAGGTACCATCTTTATTTCATTTATGAGAAACAAATGCAATCACTTTCCCACTTACTTTGCAGAAGAATATAATTAGAAATTTCTCCTTTCCTATTTTTCCTAGTACTCTGCATTGTTACTCCTTGTTTGTAACTACCTATGCAGGTGTTTTTAACATCTCTTGAAAGTAAAGATGGTCTTTAGGGGCCAGTTCATTATCCCAACACTTTGCAACTGTTTATAATAGTTTGGCTGCACCTGTGCTGTTAGTCAGTGATAAGTGACTCAAGAGCATTAGCTGTAATAATGAGCTTGTTTCTTTCTCTCCCGCCCCCCTTTTTCTTTCTCTCTATTTAGCTTTGCTTCTTAGCTGAAGACTGTGTTGCTTACCCTCACCTAAAAAAAAGATACTTGACCAGAGGTCAGTTGAAATAATTTTGTTGCTTGTATGACAGAGCCTTAAAACCATAACAAACAGTTTCAAATTGCATTTATCTGTCAAGTTTGTACTCATGACATTAAATTTCATTGTGTGCTTCAAATAAAAAAAAAAAACAACAAGAGCTTAATGGAAAAGAAAGGGCTTATCATATTAACAGCATTTGGAAAGCAAGTAGTCCAGGATGAACAAAGAGACGTCTGTTCGATTAAATTGAATTGAAGGGAAATATAAGAAAGAGAGAAAGAACCTTGCAGAAATTAAGCCAGAAAACAACAGGGCCTAATGAAGAGAGAACAAACTGAAGGTCAGCTTTTCATTTAGACTTCAATTTAGTACGCAATAGAGGCTGTTGGCACTGCAATTATACTACGTTCAACAGATTTCAAAAGGCCCTGACATCAATGATACTGCAGTTCAGAGAACTTTGCCTCTGAACCACTGAACTTTGTCAGATTTCAGGCTTGAGACTTAAAGCATTTACTTATTAGAGCTTTAAATATACTATGTTATTGCGGTATGTTAAAAAAAAAAAAATCAGCCTTTGGTTCACACAAAATAAATGTATGAAATTTGTAATATTGAGGGGGGTAACACTTTACACCAACAAACCAGACTTGGCTTAAGCACTAATCTGCTTTAAATGACTCTTTGCTAAGAGAATCAATAATAACACCTAAGAATTTTCTTTCCTTTCTAATTTCCAAATAGCATTAACTTAGTTTTCTCCTAGTCAAAGACTTTTTTTTGTTGTTGTTGTTTTTTATTTAGTACAAGTAGCCTGTAGAGAAATACAGAAAATATGTGTATCATCTGTGAACAAAACCAAAACTGCAATACTTTTGAACCTATGTCATCCATCCATCAATCCATCTTTTTCTATTTATTCCGTCAGGATGACGGTGGAGTCAGTGCCGGCAGTCTATGGGCGATAGGCGGGGCACACCCCGAACAGGTCTCCATTCAGTCGCAGGGTAACATAGAAACATACAATCATTCACTCACAAAATCACATATAAGGACACTTTAGAGACACCAATTAGCTAAGATTTATGCTTTTCTGTGGGGGCAAGATACATTGCCCGGAGGCAACCCACGGATGCACAAATAGAACGTGTAAACTTTACTGATCTTAATTTTAGATCAGTTGTCATAGTTCCAACAATATAATTATAGTAGGGTGATTTAACATTCATGCTGACACTGAAGATGAGGCTTTAATGCAGCCTTTAATGCTATCTTAGACTATATTGGCTTTGTTCAAAAAGTGAATGCTCCTATTCATTCTCATCTCCATACCTCAGACCTTTGGATCTCACGACCCTGTTCTCTCTGACCACTTTTTGGCTACCTTCAAAATTACTTTAACAGAGTTCCAGCAGGGACAAAATCACTTTGCGGCAGTAGTGGCACTTCTTGTGGAAGCTGGAACAATTAGTGGGATATTAAATCCCTGTTCAATATTTACTTTCAATTAATGATGTGCTAAATTCACATCATTTAATGAACATGTTTGTGTGAGTGGTTTGACCCGTGACAAGAACAACTATTGTGGTGATATGAAAAAAATCACGTGAAATACACTGGCACACTTACAGTATGAAGTCAGTCGCTGACGTGTTGAAAGGATGGCACAGATTAACTGCAGCTTACTGTGAGTTGTTTAAAAAAAAAGAAAAATCACTTAAAAACACACTGGTACTTGGTAGAGTTTCCTGGCCACGAAGATGCCATGATAAACACAGAAAGTGCTTGCAGTTACACTGGCTGTGATAACTTTATCATTGACAAACCTGCTGCAAAGAGTAATTATTGTGTTTTCCTCAAATCTTGCAAAAAGCCTGAGATTTCGCACATCAATAATGATAGAGCAGAACTTGTCATAGTGATTTTTATTTTCAAAATCAAAAGTTTGGCTGGGGAGCTGTCACCGTAATCTCCCTCCGAATTCTGCATGGCCTGAAGGTCTTCAGTTTGTTCTCTGTCCATAGTAAGTACTCGAGAAATGTAACTCTACCCTCAAAAGTCACTTTTTGGCACCAATCTGCTGCAATTGCTGCAGAGGGAGGGAGGAATCCAGGAGGTAAATTGTCCACGGCTTGCAGCCGTAGCAACTTCCTGAACTCTGGGTGATGATGAGCTGACACCAACCCAATGCCAAGGAAGCAACAGTGAACCTGAGGGAATATCCAGCGCCAAAGTTGAATCCGAACCAGGTTGACAGACCAGAAGATCAGAGAGCCGAAGAGGTGCCGAGGGGGAATCCAAGCCAAGGTTAATAACACATTCCAAGTTTGGTACACCAGCAGAATCCAGGAAGACAATTCAAAAACAAAAACTGACAGAGCAGATAAGGGCAAGGCAAAAACTTGAATATCCAGAAGCAGAAAACAGGTCAAAATTATAATTACAGAAAAAAAAAACTTTGAACGCCAAAGTTATTCTCACAAACAGCAAGAATATTCTGAACCACTTGGAAATGATCAGCATTGATCAGCCACCGGGCTAGACAGGTGAGCAGGAACAAATGAAAAAGCATTCCATCATTGACATAATTTTGGCTAAGCAGATCTTCTCTAAATGCTGTCATTGATACCTCTGTTTGTATTCTTTTTGCTTTAGTGTCATCATAAATCTGACAAGGTGTGCAATTTAGACAAAACAAATGCTAAATTGACCAGCAAAGGCGTTTTTCTTGCATACTGTAATTGTGTTACATCAGACAGAACAGGAATATGAAATATAGGTTAAAGAGATGACTAAGAGGGGACAGGCTAGCAAAACAATATGTTTTAAACTACTAAAAAACAGTTGATTTTATAACCCAAGAAGAGTAACCCTATCATACATCTCAAGGATTTTACTCTAGGACGAAGGCAACATAGCCTGTGGTAATTAGAGGCTTTAAATCAGTACCTGGCAATTACAGTACAGTAGATCATTTAGTTTGCCCATGATTATAAGAGCCACTGTGTTTGTTAATGTTAGTGCAATGACACAAGCACATCGTTGTGAGTATCATCCTTGTGTTTCAGAACATGAAAAAAGAATTAGACACCTTTATTTATGCATTAAAAAAAATAAAATAAAAATGGAAATACGTGTCCAGATTTCTACATGTGGCTTAATTTGGTAATGTTGTACTGTTTTATTTTATGAGGATCAGAAAATATTTCAATACTTATAATTTTTGGAGCAATGAAAACTGAATATTTCTGTGTATAATTCCTGATTGTAGAAGTATAATAGAACATTGTTTTATTGTTCTAGTGAATCCAATAAAGGTTTTAAAAAATAGTATGCATAGGCATGTGTATTGCTGGACTTTCTTCAAGGATATTTTTGGGTAGCTTTAGAAAGAATAACATACATTTTTATCAGATAGTCAATGCAGGTCATAAAAGATGCAGCTACAGTAAAGGTTCTGAGAGGTTTTGCCCTTTCTTTTTTACTGTTTGCACTATAAATGTGGAGGTAAGCTGTTTTTAAAAATGTATTTCTTTCTTCAAAGAACCTCAACAAATATTAATGTTTCCCCTTTTTCTCCAGCTTGGTCTCCTCTATGAATTAACAGATCTAATGATCATATCATCAAAATGTGGGTTGATAAACAAAACTTAGTTAACCAGCCTGTTATTTACTAAGTTAATGTGCAAGCTGGCAGGGCACAAGCTGAGAAACATGATATAAAAATTCCGATTTGGATCACTTGGTTGTTCAGGCCGCAGTCCGATTCCAAGAGATCTGAAATGTACGGTATCAGATTTAAAACCACATAGAAATGTGTCAAAGATTGGTTTTGAAAAAAGGCAAATTCCATTTTTCTTGGCCAGTCAAGAAAGAATGTCACTTCAAGGCAATAAAAAAAAAAAAGAGATTTGGACCGCATTTATGTGAAGTGTGAATTTCCCCCTATGTGTTTTGAAAATTTTGCATATGCCTGCATTAAAATACCACTGATATAATTGCCATTTAATAGAGTGTTTTCATGGTAGCCCATACCATCATTGCCTATAATTATCTGTTTGTACATCATTATTATTCAATTGCTTTTCTGAAGACTGCTGTTGTTTTAAGTCTGACCAAAAGCCCATTAAATGACTTACATGTGTTGAAGGTTTTAGAGAAATTGCTAATAAAGAGGCAATGATCTCAATTAAGTCAGGTCATATGAGTAGTTCCAAACATATATTCCATTACAAGGCCCTGCAAAGTTTTGAGTAAACACTTACATCGAGAAGGCCTTTATTGTGGAAAACCCTGTTTCAGGGCAGGTCAGACTCTAGTTTTTTCAAGAATTACCTGCAGGAGCGTTATCTCTTTTCTGGGGATCCACTAACTTTGCAGATAGGTGGGTCCCAAGCAGTGCGCTGCATCAGAGACTGTAAATATTTACACTTCGAGTCCGGATTGCTATTTAAATGTGCATGTGCAAAGCTGCTGCTAATCCTGCCCTAGATCTCAAAATTAAATCACAAAAATAATTTTTAACTGACAAACTTGTCTCAAATAAAAGTAGTGCATTTGCATTCTACAGCCTTATTTTTTCCCCTTCTGCTCCACTAGTCGCCTGGGATTTTTGCACCGCTGCTTTCTTCTGCTCCATGTTTTTTTTTTTTTTGGTGAATTTAAGCCACCAATTGATATTGATTGTGGAGCTAAATGGCTGACATATGTATTTTTCTTACTTGTTTTTGTATAAGACCTGATAAAACTATAAAAATCAATAATTTAGAGGGATTCAGAATCTCCTGCAGCTGGATGACATGAAGTATGCAAATTATGCAATCACATAATCTTGCACCTTCAAGCGCCTTTTAGGACAGCCGATGACGACTTTTCTTGCTTAGAGGTTGGCAACACTGGTCCCAAAATTCAGTGTGGCACCAAATTGAGCCATTCCTTTTCTGTTACACAAAAGATTTTGTCATAAAACCCAGAATGTAGGACCCAGTATTCAGGCAAGACAGGCAGTGGAAAATTTCAAAACATAATAAAACAAGCAGAACTGAATACAGAATGCGGACTGCTGTGTATCTGTGGACCTACAGCGGCTGTATGGGGAGGCGGGAGACCACCCATCACTGGCGGTCTGGTTCAGGGTGAAACAGTGGTTAGTGAAGACGATAATCTGATGGAAGATGATTATCCATGTGAGTCACTTACCTGGTTTAACAGTTCAGTACATCCTCTCCGAGGAAGGCAGGATCCAGCAGAAGGACTGCCAGACAAGATGCGGCATAGAGCCGCCCAGAGTGTCCCCGATGCAGCAGCCCCAGTGAGTAGGCAGGAGTCCGAGCCAGGTCAGGGAAACAGTGCAGAACAGGGTGGTTCTGAGATCCAAGAGTCCGCAGCCCGACCAGGGGTTCCCATCCGACCCGCAACAGACAGATCTACAATTCCAGGCATCCATGGAGCGTTCAGATAGGTTCAGAGCTTTATTAGTCCAGCATCGAGCTCAGGCAGACACACTCAGATGGAGACAGGGGGGCTCAGTGGTTCAGAGGCAGAGATGGTACCAAGAGAACAGCGAAACTTT
This sequence comes from Cyprinodon diabolis, assembly GCA_030533445.1. NCBI lineage: Eukaryota > Metazoa > Chordata > Actinopteri > Cyprinodontiformes > Cyprinodontidae > Cyprinodon > Cyprinodon diabolis. The sequence goes on from CM060074.1 coordinate 16,506,930, forward strand.
AAACTGGCTCCCACCAAGAGCCAGGACTATGGGACTTTAAACTAGGTCGCCCCCGCCAAGCCAAAACAGGAACAGGGTGCACTCAACGGAGAAGAAACAGGGCACAATCAGGAAACACGAGACAACACGAACACCCTCTTAATGACTAGCCTCCTAGACTAAAAATATACATAATAATCTGGCCCCAATGGCTGGGCTGAGCCGTATATAAGCAGCAGGTGCAGGTTGATAAGATGTATGGTGATTGACAACCGGGCAGTTAGGCAAGTGAGTGAAATGAACAATTAAGGTCAGCTATCAGGGCAGATAAAGACAGATTTGGCTAGAGGTATTCTACAGCACTGCAGGTAACATAAATTAGGCTAAACACTACAAAATTTATTTAAAAAACTTTGGAATATTGTTTTTCATACACAATTTCCTTGTCATTTGCGCACTGTACTGTACCCAAATTAGGATAAAAATAGCACTCAGGTGCACATAAATATGATTTTTTTATATAATAACTTTTTTTTCATTGTATCAACATTCATGTAAGAGTGAGTTACTGTTAGGTCGGCTGTCAACTACTTACATTTATCACATGCATAAAATGACCTTAACATATCTTATTGCTTCAGATGATCTGTGACACTGACTGCATCTTCAACAACATTGAGGGAATGTGGCCTTGCTCATTTTATAACTCCTGAATCTTTCAGGCCTTTACAATTAATCAGCAACATCACAGGCAGAGCAACACAATTTATGTGAATGACCTTTCTGACATTGTCAAAAGTGTTACTCTCTGTACACTTGACCATTACACTTGGTGTTCTCAGGTGAACTATCTGTGTGCCACGAGGAGACAAGGGCTACAGTATGGCTGTCAGATATTTTATTTACTTCATTTGCAGACATCAAGACAGAAGGAAAATGCACATTTAATAGTGCTCATGCAAGAACAACAGCATGAATATAAATAGATTTAAATCTTCTTGACTCCAGTTTCTGGTGCATTCACGACCTGACAATTGCCACAGACAAGGCCTATAATAGCTTTGTTGCATGTTCTGCCCTTCACAACATTATCTGTCTAAGAAAGGAAGGACTACGAGTTGCATTGGAAGTGGGCTGGGACAATCTTGCAGTGTTTCCTGTTAGTGTTATTTGCAGACTTTTCAGAGATCAATACAATAACTATTTCAGTCTATAGATTTTTTCTGTATTCAAAAAAAGAGAGGATGCTTACAGTATATGCTTACAGCATGTACTGCAACACGCCTCTCTTCGCTTTGTTACCTGTTTCTTAAGTGCCTTTCGGTATTTAAGTTCAATTCTTGCAGTTTTGGGGCATATGTTTTTGTTTTTTTTAAGTGAGTGTTTTAAAGACCTTTGACAGCTTATGAGTCCTGTAAAACAGATATCAATTAAACAGTATCAGTTGTTTGGGGTAAGGCCCTTTTGATTCCACAAAGGTTTGTGCCTCTACTGCTACAATTTATCCAATTAATGCTGTAGGCCTATATGTTAGGGTCCCTCATGTCTGCTGTTACTCTGATAGTTCTCTCATTCTACTGTTGTATGAATGTTTTTTTATTTTTTCTATGTAAGTTGCTTTGGATATGTCATGATTGGTTCAGAGAGGCCCAATATGCAGAACACCATGGAGACGGAAACTGGAGTAAAAGTTTAACAATGTTTATTGAACAATGGTAAAATGAAAGAGTCAAGTACTGGTTCACTTCTGGGGATCTGGTTCACAGGAAACTGGAAGGGAGACAGTTCAGTTAGCCACATAGCTGGTGAATGTGGAAATGTTATCTTCAGAGATCTACCTTGAAGAATCCGGGTTTGGCTTTGAGAGAGGCACTGTTGGTTCCAGAGACTGTTTGATTCAGCAGAGTTCAGTTTCAGCTTCAGCGTCTTGCATCTAACGATAGGACAGACCTTGGTTTTCCAGCTCTTAGTCCAGAGCAGCATGGGAAATCCAGAGAAGGTTCTTCAGGTTTGGCTCTGAGGGCAGGCTCGACAGGTTAAGCTCATCCAGAGCTTACAGGACAAAAACAGGTTTCCTGTAGGCAGAGACAAAAGGTAATTAGTTTCCAGCTAGGAGACTAGAGGCAACAAAGATTTCACAGAGGAAGTGAGGCTCAGGTGCTAACCAAACTGGATAAACACTGCGGCGTTGATGCGAGGTCTGAGGGCTGCTTATATGGTGGAGGATCCTCCTGATGATGAGATGGGTTTCAGGTGTGTCGAAGGCTCAGCTTAGGAGGATCCACAGTGAACTCTGCTGGAGACAGGTGGTACAGCTCCAGATCCCAACAGGATAAAAGCCTTTATTAAATGAATAAATGCAAATGTCAATGAAATACTTTCTATATTTTCAGATTGACTTCTTCAGCATTACAACTTATGGATAATGTTATATCACATACATCAGAGATTTTTTTTCAATTTGGGATTAAATTACAATATGACCACAAGATTTACATTATATATCCAGCCTCCTTGAATCCACAGAGTCTCTATGTTCTGCAGCACGAAATCCTTCACTCTGCTAAAACTCATTAACCTAATGTTGACAGGTGCTTAAAGCCTATATGCTTTTAATGAATAATACTCCCTGGATTATATGGTGCTCCACAAGAAATAGTGTGTTGCCAGATACTTGAAGATGTCAGTCAATCCATATCAGATTTAGTGTTTGTTCTGCCATGAATGAGCCATCCAAATGAATGATTTTTTGTAGAAGAGCTAAATTGCAACACTATCATCACCTGATTTTGTACTTTCTCAGTTTGGCGTAAGTGAGAATCAAAGAACCACATTACTACATATGCTACTCGACACTAATGGCTAAACTTAGCTTGTGCTAACTGAAGTTTTGCCAAGCCAAGCAACTGGACACAACGAGAAATTCTACATAGAAGTAATTCACCAAGTAGTTCTTATGGAAAATAGTGACGTGATGATTCACTCATGCACCTAGTATACAAATCAGGTAATGATTTGTTCACTGTGGCAATAAGATTTGGTTGAGAATGTGATGGTATTGGCCTGTAAAGTAGACGTTCCCATTACTCTCAGATTCTTCAGTAGCACACCTGCACAAATGATTTTACCACATATAAAAATAAATAAAGCTCCAGCTGTAAAAATTGAACTCAAATAAAAGTAAAAAGTTTCTTAAAAAAATGTTACTTCAGTAAAGTTATATTCTTAAAAAAAAAAGAGATAATCTCTCTTACACAAATGAGATGAGATATTGGTCTTCTGCTGTCTATAGCAAAGGAAGCTCCTGTACAAAATACAAATATACAAAAAAAAAATCAATGATGCTAAATAACCTTAACATAGCACTATTTCATGGCATGGGACTTCAAATCTTTCACATTAAATTTGTTAATTTACCCATTCCTCCACACATTCACACACTGATGGTGGAAAGCTACATTGCAGCCATAGCTGTTCTGGGTTATGATGACATAAGCGAGGTTGGTGTACACAGAGACCACAGGGCCCCCCTGTCCACCATAAATGGGCAATGCATGTTAATCACATGTTTTTAATGTCACGGTCTTAAGCATAAACTAGTTACTGTCTTCCCTTTGACTCCTATATATATAGTTTTTAGATGTGCAACTGGTTAGCACTAACTTTGCAATTTTTAGCTTTAGGGTAATTTAAGACCAGAGGGTCTTATGAGCTAAATCCAGCTTAAATTACATATGTGAATTAAAGCAAGTACAGCTCTCAGTGTTTGAGTTTCTATGATAGAAAGGCAGTTAGAAATATTTTTAAGGTGGAACCATTATTGTGTATATCACTATGTCTGATTTATAGGTGATTAAACCAGTAGGATCTAATTAACACAATTTAGTTCATTGTTTATTAGTCTAGAGCACTGGAGCACCTAATAATTAGTAGTATACCTCAGCCTAACCCTTAAAAAAACAATTCAACACCTTAGTCCTAAACCTAACCATTAAAAGAAATTGCTTGTAAAACACAGGACCATTTCCTAAATTTACAACGATCGGTCCTAAATGTTGATCGGAAAAATGGTCCTCACTCTGATGCCATGATAGGGGCACACATACACATAATGTACACACCCACACCCGTAGAGTCGTTTTTCTGTATGTAGTGAGGACCATTCGTTAACTCCCATTGACATCCATTGATTTTTTGTTATGTTCAACCCTATCACTGCCCTAACCCTGACAATATCCCTAAACATAACCATTATCGGTGCATACTTCAACCTAACAATAACTTTATTCACACCTGAGTGCTAAACCTAACCGTAAGCAAAATAGCTTGTGAGGACCGGCCAAAATGTCCTTACTTTGTAAAAATTTCCTCTCTCCATAGGTTAAAAACTGATACTGGTCCTCACTTTTACTCTTAAACAGGAACACACACACAAATTTTATAAGGTAGCCTGCTCCTCACACAGACAGATACTGAGCCGTTCACATACATCAATAAAGAAGACACAAGGACCCTGGACTTAGCCTTGAGAGGAAAGTATAAATGCTGGTTATTGAGCCAGAAAAGCAAATGACAACAGCATCCGTCTAAAAAGCTTGTTTTTTCTTTCAGCCTTCCATCTTCCATACCCCCATGAATTTCTACTGCTGCCCTCGACTCAGTTAGTCACTTTGTCAATGTTTCAAGGTATTTATTTGGGTATTAGGTGTCTTTGTGTCTGTTCTGGATCTCGACAAAGCTATTCCTGGCATCTTCTCATTTTGCCATATGGCGGTGGCTTTGGGAAAAATCCAAGTACAATCCCACATATGGAAGCCCATCCACAGGGATAACTGTTTGTGATATCCCCTGTTCTTGACTGGTCGAGGTAAAACAAAGCTCACATTCTCTCAGTCAGTATCCAGCAAACTGACAGAGTGGACGCTGGGATTTAACATGCAAATCAAACACATTGAAATATTGATCAAGTTTCATTCCATGTAAAGCTAAAAGAGATTTAAAAAAAGCAAGATTCATTCCATGGTAACATCTGATGTGAACAACAGATTAAATCCGATTTGTTGTATCTGTTTTAGGCAGTTGATTTAAGTTTGATTAGACCTAACTGGTATATAAAACTTTTATATATGAAATAGATCATTTTACTTGTCTTCTTAGAAAAGTGACAAGCTGTGTTATATGCATATGCAGATGACCTGATTCATGCAATTTTTTGCTTTGCGCGTTAATGGGTATTTGCTTGTAATTGGTTCTAAATACACAATGTGCAGAGTTGACAGCAGTAAAGTCATATAACAATTATATATCAGATAGTCTTCCCAGGACATTTTTCTTTCTTAATTTTCCCCTATAATAACTATTTTAAAGTGGATTTTTTTAAGTTGTCTATCACACAAAGATAAAAGGTTTGGTGTATCCTTTAGTGAAGTCTCCAGCAAGTATGCATAGAGTGCAAAACATGCACGCTAGGTAATGTTAAAACAGGACTGGGCAGTGCTTAAAAAAGACAGAATTTTGTTTTAGAAGTTGTTAATTGATGTCTATCTATGTATGTATATATATATATATATATATATATATATATATATATATATATATATATATATATATATATATATATATATATATATATATATTCTTTTTTGTTTGTTTGGTTTTTTTTTCTCCATTATCTTGTCTGTTATTTGGTTTGTACTGTCAATCTATATTTGTTTTTCTTGATTTTGAAACAGCACCAGGGTTTGTTTTCTTTTTTTTTACTATTTCTGTTTTGTCATTTTCGATTTGCCTCTTTCCTAGTAAGTTTAAGCAGAAAGATGCACAAGAACAATTACCTTATAATCATGACTAAGAAACAGTAAACACAGGATTTACTAATAAAATATATTTCATTCAATGTCACAAAACTGTTAACAGAACCCTTTTAGTAATATCTTGTTGGCAAATTATAAAATCATTTTGTCTTGCAAAAGGAAAACAACAAACAAACAAACTCCACACGTTTCAGTTTATGTTGCTAAGAAAATGACTATTTAATTGCATTACTCCCCCCAAAGACCAGTTGGCATGTAGGTGATGCGCTGTCTCTTTGCTGCAGTTCAGTAGTAAGCTTTTTTAGCCTCCTTTTTCATCCTACTTACCATGGATGGTAGAGAGATAAATTAGGACCCTCAGCTGTGGGTTCGACTTTAGCTTCCTCAGCTTATTTTCAATTTACCATTCAATGAGCCCAGTAGCCACTGAATAAAATAAGTGGGTCTCAGTGTGATCTTATATGCGTGTCCCAGGAAACAGGAAGTTTGGGACTACAGAGTGAACTTTCTAGAAACAAAACTGCAAAAAAAAAAAATAAAAAAATAGATTACTAAAAGAATATATGAATAAAAAGTTAGATAAAATTCAAAGAATTTTTTTTTCATGAACCAAGGCCTGTACCCCTTGTAATTGTTTAATTGTTAATTCTTCCATCTTTTTTTCTTGTTCAAGAATAGAATTCTATAGAACTTAATTCAACTTTATTGTCATTACACTGCCACAAGTACAAAGCAATGAAATTAATGCTCTGCGTTTAACCCATCCCCTTGGGGTGCAATGGGCTGCCATTTTGAGACGCCCAGGGAGCAGTGTAGGGACTAAAGGTCTTGCTCAGGAACCCAGAGTGGCAGTCTGTGGGCGTGGGGCTTGAACTCATAACCTCTGGGACCCAAGCATAATGCCCAAACCACTAGGCCACCACTCCCCACAGTGGCCACCACTGTTTTGGCTTTTACTTTTCAGAGGTTGTAACAGTAGTTCATCTGTCTCCATCTATCAGCCATCCAAAGATAAACAATTTAATTAAATGCATGCTTTAAGTTTGACACATTTTATATGTTCAGTTTAAGATTATGGTACACTGATAAATAACATATTCTTTAATTTCGTTTTATTCAAGACTTTGTGTAGAAACGCAAAAAGGATGATAACCCATGGCTGTATGACAGAAAGCAATAAGGTGATAATGGGAGCTATGACTTCAATTAGCGAGGGTCCTGTAGTCTAATTTTTTTTAAAGTATTATTGGCACCTCAAATTTGCTGATTGTTTATAATTAAGAAGGTTGAAGTTAAAATTGGCCAAAACTTGAGGAGGTTATTAATTGCTGCATGCTTTGTTGCCACCATGGGTGAATTGATCTAGCCTTGATTGTTTTAATCAGACTTGGCATGATCTGATGAGCTCTTAAAGGTTGTTGTTATACTCTAATGCTTTTAATGAGAATTAACAAATGACTAAGGTTCCACAATAAAAGGTAAAAAAATAAACAGAGGAACATTATTATCATCAGAATTTGGATGTTAAGGATTGCAGCAATGGTTAAGGATGTTTTTAGAACGTAATGCGTGTAGAACAAGTGGAAAACATATATCAAAAAAATTACTGCTCTTTTTTATGTTCGTTTTTATTAAACAATTAATAAATACATTATATAAAACATTTTCAATATTAATGTGCATTTCACACACAGTCCACCACACCAATTATTTTGATGTGAACATTTGCTTGTGAGGGCTAATAGAACAGTGTTGCACTAGCAACAGTATCTGTTTTCCATAGAATCTTTTTTTTTATATTAATATTATTTTGCCAATCTTAGTGAATGTTTGTAGAGGACCCAAATGCATACATAAAAGATTAAGAGAACCTGCACCAAGTAACTCCAGAGGTGGAGTATATATGGGAGACAGAACAATGAATTGAGTAATGAGCTAATTGGGAGTAGATGTGGAAAGAAGCAGCAAGAAAGGAGCTAAGGGGAAAGGAAAGAGGAACTAGGGGGCAACAAAGAGTAACCAGGGAAAATAACAGGGCTTAACTGTAATTCGAAAATAACTGAAATAAGCTAAAAGTGAATAAAACTAATACAATATAAATAAAGAATTACCTTTCAGGATCCTATTGTATGTTGTAAATTTTCAGGAAGTTATCTAGAACAAACAGCCTCTTGGTCTCTGTCCTTTTATAGCATGACAAAACTGGGATGATGATGTAGGCTTAAGTTTAGTTGAGAAGTACATAAACACCAAAATGACATTGTGCCAGCAAGGTCACAAGCTTATTTCAGTTTATAGTTTTTATCCTCTTTTCATCAGTAACTATTGAGCCTCTCTCTGGTCAAAATGAGCAGGCCAAGATTTGGTTGCAGTCCCTGCCTGAAAAGCTACTGACAGCCTTGCCCTGTGGCAAAATTAAGTAGTTTATCACCAACCTGTTTTTTTTTGTTTGTTTTTTTTATCTCATAGACAGCTTTGTACATTGAGACGTCATCAACTTGGAAACACAAGGCCACAATAACCCCTCTAGATTAAATCCTACCTATCGAAAATTAAATTCTCCTATCAGAGAGCCAATAGAATACATATCAGGTCAGTGTTTGTTGCCCAACAAACTTTAGCTTTGTTTGCTCTGTTAGCTTAATTCAGACTGAGGCTGAGTTACATGACCCATTCAACGATGGATTCAACCTTCTCAAGTTTTTTTTTTCAGAAGGGGGGCCTGAGCATCCAAATTAGCATTTATTTATATTTAATTGAATGCTCTGTGCAGGCGGCCCTTGTGACACAACTCAATCAATCAAATGTTCGGGTCAACATTTACACATTGTTCTTTTAGGTTCTCTTAAAACCATTGCTTTAGGGAAAATAATGCTAATATATTGTGATATTGTAAAATCCACTATTAGGGGCAAAATTCAATATAGTTGAAGTCCAGGTTTATAATCTCACTCTCTCCGTCTAAGAGACAGACGTGTATAGACATACAACAACTGAGTGAGCAGCAGGGCTGTGGAGTGTAAGCAGGTGTCCTATGGGAGCTAGTGTACCATTAGCAGATCATTTCCCTCTCTGCTCCAGCAGGCGCTCCTCTATCATACCTCCTCTGTCAGCACTGCCTCAGAGGATTACTGCGAAAGAAAGGGAAAAAGCAGAAAAACTGATCCGAGGAAGGAAAGCATAGTGTGAAATTGAAACTTGCATAGCCCCTGTGTGCCCTCAAAACAGTGATTATTACTTGGTAGACATTTTATTCTCATCCACAGGCCTTCTGGGGAAAAAACAAGTAGAATGTTACATATATTGGAAAAAAGAGTGTTGATCTTGACTGCACAGATTTTTCACCAGAGGCTCTGATAAATCTACAAAAACCTAAACTAACCGAGTATATAGGTGGTGTCAAGAGTTGCACTAAACTTCCAACTTTTCTTTACGGCCATACAACATACAATGCTAACACATATTCCAGCAGATTGTTGTTTTGACGTTTCATCAAGACCTCCCTTGATCCCTGACCCTCTGCCGCTGAAGGGATCTACTCTAACTAGAGGGCAAAGTGGTGGTCTGGCTGACAATAAGCCCACTGTCATCACAGATAAAGATGCCTCTCTAGTGATAAATCCAAGGGACTTAGAGAGGAAGGGTTGCTGTGTTGGAAGGTCAAACAGAAGTGGGTTGGCAAATCAGGGTGCGAAAGCTAAGTGTGATAATGTAATAGAGGAGAAAAACACAGGGACGATTGTAGTCCGGGTGAAGCATACATTTTTGACATCCTAAATCTGCTGGCCTTTAAAAATATGAACTGTAAGCATGCTTTTGTGACATAAGGAAAATAAGCATTTTATAACAGTAAAATGCATTTTTAATCACATTTGGTCTTAACTCCATATCATGTAAGAGCCTTTTGGGGTAAATTAATTGTGGAGGAGAACCCACATAGCAGCCCTTCCTCTCGAGAGGGGGCATAATGTTTTGATGTTGATATATGTTCACTCATAAAGCACAATGGAAACGTTAAGGAACCACAAGGACAACAACAGCATGATCAAGCAGAGAATAACTAAGAATATTAAGCATAATTTCTGAGGAGATATGAATATTAACTTGGAAATCGGATAAGTACAATCAACAGAATGCACAGAAACTACAGAATAATCTAGCCAAGATTTAATGACATTCAACTCAAGCTTGAATAATTTTTCACCATAGATAGAGTCTTATTCTTTCCGTTTGGCCACTTAAATATACACTTCATAGCATTTTATATATGTAGCTTTGCATAACTGACGTGGGGGGGGGGGGAAAGATGATAAAAGGCAATAGCAGTTTTATCATTTGGAAAGTGCTAAAGTTCCATCAGATTAGATAGAACAACAGTTTTTAAGTCTATTGGCTAATCTCAACAAATTGTATTTCTGAACTTTGACTAGGTCATATATATGCTTTAATCTACCATCCTACTACAGTCTCAAACTAACATGTTTATCTTGTAGTAGTTCTTTGTGTTTAGTCACTAAAATATTAGGCTTAAGTCAGAGGCAACTGTACTTCCCTCCATTATCTTAGAAATTCTAACCATTTCCTGTGCCATTAATGTGATGGTATGAGTTTATTTAGATATAGTGTCTATTCTCCACCTCATGAATTGTTTTGCATGTGGACAATGGATGTAAGTTTTGGACTTGCTTAATAAAAGCACCTTGGTATGCAGATTCTGTGTTAAAAACAGTAATTATTTTAGCTTTCTTCCCACCAGTCTTCCTTGAAGGAGTCTTGTTTAGGACACAACACCTGATTGTCCTGTTAATGCTGAAGAATCTCTCATTTGAACTTTGAATCTCTACACTTCTTTCAAAGTAACCATGGCACTATTGGCAACTTCGGATAAATGCTTTTCTAGTCCAACATATCAATTTAGGTAGATGGATATGTTTTGGTAAGTTTGCAGTTGTCTGTGCTCTTTCTATATTTCATTAATGAATTATAAAATATAATCTAAGGTTGGACAGTTGTATTTAATAGATACAAAATGGGACTCTGTTACTTCGGTGGGCCCAATTAGTTGCAGATGCCTGTTTTAAGAAATAAATAAATACAAATGCAATTGTTTACTTTCTTTTCACAGTTACACACTATTTTTGCAGAAAATGTTAGAAAGCTTAAAAGACTTTTAAATTAATCACCCAGAGTTTGTATATGCTTTCAGGGTGTTTAACCTCAATTCACTTCTGAAAAGGATATCAGGCCTTTGATTCAGGTTACTGGTTTCAAGATAAGTTACTATTGATTTTTTAAAGTTGGTGACCAAATGTTTCTACTGTTATCAATAAATACATATAACATATTTATCTGAAAAATAAAATAAAATCAAGCAACATGTGTCATGTTTTTTTCTCCTTTATTTGCACCATTAGAAGACAATGCAATACAGGAGAATGGCCTTACTGGTTTAATAGGCTACAACATTAGTTTTCAATCCCACCTGTGGGGGTAAAATAAAGGGCGGACTTTCTTTGTACTGACTTACCAAAATTGGGCAATAACAGATTAGAAAAATGCTGAAAGTCTGATGAATATTAATTTTAACAGCAATATTTAGATTGTTAAGTAAGCATATGAGAAAAATTATGCAACCATCCTTAATACTATGAATGGTTCACACTGCTACGAGTTATGTAATGATGTGGAGGTTCTTTTTTTGCGCACTTCTTGTCCACTAGTACAAGCTCATTTTTATTTAAACACTCCTGCCTTCCTAAGTATGGCTGCTGTATAGTTGCCTTTTATAAAATGTATTTAACATGACTATGATTTTACTATACTTGACTGACCTCCGTGCATACCAGATTTCAATCTGATAAAGCAGGCCTAGGTTGTTGAACAAGAGATTTACATTGTAGAAGTGTATCCAACCATTCTAAGGCATCTATGTGACGCTTTAATGTCATTATGGACCTTCGTTATTGAACAGAGTGATGATCCTCGCTTTTGAAAAATAGCTGTTTAGCTATTTAAAATGGGTGGGGTGGGGGGGTCCACTTTTGTGTTCCTATTTGTATCTTGTTTGGATCTTTTCTTTTTATCGACTTTGAAATCTGTTATACTTTTGATTTTCTTCATTAATGATTAAAAGAAAAGCAGGGGGTGAATTAAGCCCACAATAGTTCTGTAGTATTCCCTTACATTGTGTAAAGTGTGATATTAAACATGTCAAGCCACCTGCCAGACCAACCCTACATGTAGTCTAGTCTGCAAGCATGTTGATATATAAACATAAAAGACTACTGAATCACAAAACTTATTAGGCGTAACCCAAAAAATGTTTCCTCTCTGGCTCTCAAGCCTCCCCTCCAAGTCCTCTGCACTTTTTTCTCTTCTGCATTTACGCAGTGACTGATTTCTGCAATGCTGTAAGTATCAAATTAAATTTCCCTCAGAGATATTTCATTGTATGTTTAAAGAGTCCAAAGACTTATCTTGAAACAGTTAAGGTCTAGAATCTTGGATGTGTGACCTATGGTCTTCAACATTAACAGTTATATTCAAATACCAAGGGCACAGAATAAATGCCTGGAGAGTTTTTTTTTTTTTCTCAAAAAAATATGCTGCTGAAGACAAATGTCCTTCATTTTTATGTGACAAGTGATTTCGGTATTTTCAATGACACTTCATATACTTTCATTGCACACCCAGTGACAAAGCTCTCTTTGTCAAAACATCGATGACTTGATGACTTAATGATTGTTGGGCTGTCAAACAACAATGTCTGTCAGGAGCAGCTACACTGTATTGAAAACACACTTTCAGATGAAGGTAAAAAAAATTATATATACATATATATATATATATATATATACACATATATATATATGTATATATATATATATATATATATATATATATTTATATATATGTATATATATATATATATATATATATATATATATATATATATATATATATATATATGTATATATACACATATATATATATATATATATATATATATATATATATACAGGTGCTGGTCATAAAATTAGAATATCATGAAAAAGTAGATTGATTTCAGTAATTCCATTTAAAAAGTGAAACTTGTATATTATATTCATACATTACATACAAACTCATATATTTCAGATGTTTATTTTGTTTAATTTTGATGATTACAAATGACAACAAATGAAAATCTCAAATTCATCATATCAGAAAATTAGAATATTGTGAAAAGGTTCAAAATTGATGGCCCCTGGTGCCACACTCTAATCAGCTAATTAACTCAAACCACCTGCAAAAGCCTTTAAATGGTCTTTCAGTCTAGTTCTATAGGCTACACAATCATGGGGAAGACTGCTGACTTGACAGTTGTCCAAAAGACGACCATCGACACCTTGCACAAGGAGGGCAAGACACAAAAGGTCATCGCTAAAGAGGCTGGCTGTTCACAGAGCTCAGTGTCCAAGCACATTAATAGAGAGGCGAAGGGAAGGAAAAGATGTGGTCGAAAAAAGTGTACAAGCAAGAGAGATAACCGCACCCTGGAGAGGATTGTGAAACAAAACCCATTCAAAAATGTGGGGGAGATTCACAAAGAGTGGACTGCAGCTGGAGTGAGTGCTTCAAGAACCACCACACACAGACGTATGAAAGACATGGGTTTCTGCTGTCGCATTCCTTGTGTCAAGCCACTCTTGAACCACAGACAGCGTCAGAAGCGTCTTGCCTGGGCTAAAGAGAAACAGGACTGGACTGCTGATGAGTGGTCCAAAGTCATGTTCTCTGATGAAAGTAAATTTTGCATTTCCTTTGGAAATCAAGGTCCCAGAGTCTGGAGGAAAAGAAGAGAGGCACTTCATCCACGTTGCTTGAAGTCCAGTGTAAAGTTTCCACAGTCAGTGATGGTTTGGGGTGCCATGTCATCTGCTGGTGTTGGTCCATTGTGTTTTCTGAGGTCCAGGGTCAACGCAGCCACATACCAGGAAGTTTTAGAGCACTTCATGCTTCCTGCAGCTGACCAACTTTTTGGAGATGCAGATTTCATTTTCCAACAGGACTTGGCACCTGCACACAGTGCCAAAGCTACCAGTACCTGGTTGAAGGACCATGGTATCCCTGTTCTTAATTGGCCAGCAAACTCTCCTGACCTTAACCCCATAGAAAATCTATGGGGTATTGTGAAGAAGAAGATGCAATACACCAGACCCAACAATTCAGAAGAGCTAAAAGCCACTATTAGAGCAACCTGGGCTATCATAACACCTGAGCAGTGCCACAGACTGATCGACTCCATGCCACGCCGCATTGCTGCAGTAATACAGGCCAAAGGAGGCCCAACTAAATACTGAGTGCTGTACATGCTCATACTTTTCATGTTCATACTTTTCAGTTGGCCAACATTTCTATAAATCCTTTGTTTTTATTGGTCTTCAGTAATATTCTAATTTTCTGATATGATGAATTTGAGATTTTCATTTGTTGTCATTTGTAATCATCAAAATTAAACAAAATAAACATCTGAAATATATGAGTTTGTATGTAATGTATGAATATAATATACAAGTTTCACTTTTTAAATGGAATTACTGAAATCAATCTACTTTTTCATGATATTCTAATTTTATGACCAGCACCTGTATATATATATATATATATATATATATATATATATATATATATATATATATATATATATATATATATATATTATATATATGTATATATATATATATATATATATATATATATATATATATATATATATATATGTATATATATATATATATATATATATATATATATATATATATATATATATATATATATATATATATATATATATATATGTGTATATATACACACACAGTTGCTGTTATGCAAAGACACATATTGAATCTGCAAAGCTAGAATAATCTATCTTAATCCAATCCTTCAACCATCCATCAAGAACCCATGGTTGAGAACTCATAGCTGGTGTAATGAGGCTGCAATCTAAAAAAAAAAGTATCTAATCAGTAGAGTTTCATAACTGTGGCTGTTAAAGATAAATGCACTTCTGTTTTTTTAAGCTTTGAAAAAGCCTTTTACCTTTAACTGCTGCCTAAGGCCTAGCTTGCAGTCTGTTGCAATTATGGTAGACTATTTCCGCAACAGCAAAATTAACAAGAAATTGCAGTGCCAGCTATAGCTCTTTACTATCATCTTATGATTAATTAATGGTTAAAAAAAATCCACTTTCATCAATATTTTGTTACTTAAAAAGCATAGAGTTGAAGAATTTTATAATAGTAAGTAAAGTTAATCTTAATATCAAATTCACTTCTTTCACAAGGTGTCTAACCAAAGTGATCTAATCACTCAATCTTCTGAAAAGAAAAATTGTAAAAGACATTAAATCCAGTTAGCATAGGTCTCAACTAGCTCTCCTGACTGGTTTTGAAACCAAGCAGAAATAATTATACACTGCAAAGACAGCCATCTCAGACGATGTTCATTGTCTTGGTAAAAAGAAATATTTGGGTTACCCTTTTTTATTGTCACAGCCAAAGGGACATCATACAGACGGAATCTTTGAGGACCAGATCAGGTACTCAATATAGCTAAATTCTAACTTCTGTAACATCAGCTGAAAGGCCTTTATTTACTATAGAAGGGAGGACACAAAAATGGCAGAGTCTTTGTGAATGAGGGGTTATTCTCTACCACATGCATTATTCAGGCTACCTGTTTATCTAACTCATGCTGCCCTGCCTTTTCCCACACTATTTAGGCTTGTCAGTATTCTATCATCCCCACTAGCTGATACTACTCAGTTTATGCCTCACTAGTGCTTGTTGATGCCCGCTAACTGCCGCTGGTCTGTAAAAAAGCAGAGTTGATAGAATGAATAGTTATTAAGCCAGTTTCATTGCTACAGTTCAAAGATGGGTTTATATAACAGACAGGTAAACGTGGGATGTAGGCCTGTGGTCCTGCCCTCTTTACCTAATTTTTGTTATCATTTGTGACTTATTCCTCAACTAGGGTCTGCCTCTTAAAAATTTACTACTTATTTCCCCCAAACTGCTAAATCTAATCCACTATTATCTACTACTTAGTAGGAGTTTTATCAAATACGACAGATAAGGTTTTTTTTTTGTGTCTGTGTATTGTTTTAGTTGTGTATACTTTTGCAAGGCATTTTATGTAGAACACATTTACTTGATAGAGCATTATTTTTGTTTTTTGTTTTTTTTCCATATGAAAAGAATAATGCCAAAAGCTTTTTGGGTTCAGGTGGAAATGTAATGTAGGGTCAATGCTGCCAACACTGACCTGACAGACAGAATGACTGTCCATTGGGGGATGCAGAAATAAAAGCTTCGACTCGGATCAGTGAAGCATCCGACACACAAGCCTAGACTGTTTTGGTCTTACAGACAAGAGGTGCCTTTCTGTCACCCTTTGCATGAACACAACCACACACAGACCACAGAATATAAAAAAAGTATATTAAATCTGCACCTTTTAAAATAAACAGGAAGTTGTTTTAATCTTTTTCCTCTTGAGATGAACAGATGAGTCTTATTTTATGTGGGATCCAAGGCATAAAGAAACATTATTATGATTTCCAAACTAAATAATAAAAAAATAATGTCTTTCAACATATTTTTTCCCCATAAAAACACTGTCATATTTTTAGCTCTTTTGATACTACTAGACTTATTCTTTTTGGAGTATAATCCAAATAGGCTAAACAGACAAAACAAAAAGCCAGAAAAAATGGTGTAATTATTGTAACACAGCTCACACACACATCCATGGATCCAACACCACTTACACGTATTTCTCAAATATAGCTGTATATAATCTGTAAATCTTTTATCTGCTGTCATTTGTCATTATTTATCCTGTATATATACATAATCCATATGCCAACTTTCCTGTAAAATATGTATATAGTTTTTTATATTTATTTATTTTATAGCCTCTTACAATTACTCTCTGCTTAAATATACCATATATAGTGCATGCATACATGGTCTGTGCACTTGCAAATTAATATTTATATCAGGTATAGCTCATATGGATAGATGCAAAGCACATTTTGTTGCTTTGTACTTGTGACAGCTTAATGACAAAGTTGAATTTTTTTCAACTTATACCCTTTTTTACATTTTGAGGTAACATTTGATGTAATACATATTGACATACAAGCAGTATATTCTTAATACACAGAGATAATGCTTTATATTGTTTATCATTCATGTAGGTATCATTTGTAGGTTTCACGTCTCTTCAAAAGTGGTTTGGGGTTTAGGAGAATGAACACGTCTTGGCACTAAAAATGTAAGAAGAGGAAACAGAAGAAAAGAATTAAATTCAGCACATTCTTTCTTTCTTCATCTTCAACTTACCGAGCGTGTCCCCCTGGCTCTCCGAGTTAGACTGTGCCAACTCACTCAGGTGGAAGCTTTGAATATCATCTGTGAGAAAAAAACTCACAAGTTTCTTTACCCTTTCCGTTTCATTTTTTGACATCTTTCCTCCATTTCAGTCACCTCACTATCCGATTTTAGTCTTTTATCCACTGCCTTGCAAAAGTGTCTCCAGCCGTGCACAGGTAAAGGCAGAAATGGTACACTCTTTTTAGTAAAATAGCTCAAGCTTATTCAGGACGTTGGGAGATAATCAGTAGAAATTTAGTTTTGCCTCTCAACTGCATTTAGGTCGGGGCTTTGACTACATTTTCAACCACATTAATATATTTGAATATCCTTAATATTGCTCTAACTCACAACACATGTTCACCTGCTGCAAGGTAAGCATGTGTCATTCCTTTCCACCACTGTTTTTTTATGGGGATTTATTATTCAAGTTGAATATCTGTTTTAACATATTAAAGCTAGATTCAAAAATCAACTTAGAAATATAAGAAAAGCACCTTTTTCCACACATTGTGTGATTCTTACATAATTTATGATCAATTTTCGAATATGAATTCTTAAAGCCTACTTTTATCTAAAGCTTTATTCTTGCCTGTCTTCCTGGAAAGTCAAATTTGTATTGTTTGCAACTCAGTTACCTTTTTGAGAAATTCTCAATACAGTAGTTCCTTCTTCCACTAATGCTCTCTCTGCTCTGGCGTGCCGATTGAGGTGGAAGGCTATGCAGGTGAAAATATCTCTGTTTTGATTAGGATGTTCCTTAAATCAAAGGGACTTAGATATGTATATATATATTTTTATTTCAGCTGTTAGACATCTTTATTTTCCACTGCATGAAAAGTGGGATTTTCTTCAATATGCGGCACTGTAGATTGTCGTGGAAGTTCAGGTTAACGGCAGTTTACGGTAATTTGCAGGCATAGCCGAAAACTCCCATAAATTGTCAGAAATTGACGTGGGCTTTCTTAGGCAGTGTTCCCCCCATGCCTCCCCCCCATGGAATTCTAGGGGAGGCTTTAACATGTAAATGAAAATGCTGTGAGCTATACAAATGCAAATCAGGGTTGCAGGGGGAGTTTTACCCCAAGTGACATTTTTCTAAAAGGTAAGAAAATCTCTGATACAAAGAGATCAGGCTCAGTATAGACTTTTACGTTTTAGCTTGAATTGATTTATTTAATTAAAGTATAGAGACCAAAATAGATCTTTAGCTGACAGAGCAATACATTTAGATCATTAATTATTTTTAAAAAATTTGCATTTAAGATAAAAAATAAAATGTTGTCTGTCAATATGCTCAATTCACAATTACTTAAGTGGAAAGGTTTCAAGAAATGAGTCTGAGATGATTCACTTTATAACATAGTGCATTATCCTACTGGAAGTAGCTATCAGAAGATTGGTACACTGTGGTCATAAGGACATAAGGTCAGCAACAATGCTGAGGTAGGGGTATGAGAGAGGGAGAGACATGCGGCCAAGGATTCGAACCCGGGTCATCCATGTCGAGGACTAAGAAATCTTTCTGTACATGGGTTTTGTGCGCTAAACACTGGGCAACCAAAGCACGCCCTTATGCAACAAACTTTTAAACAATTTTCCCAACATTTATGAAGAACAGCAAAGTTGCTGTTTTGTAGTTTTTATTATTTTCACCTATAAACATAGAAAAAGTCAGCAGCCTTTTGAAATGTTCTGTAGTATGGTACATATCAAGATTCTCCAGAACATATCTCCAAAGCTTGCTATTTTCTGTAACACAAGTTGTGCTACCCACAGTAATTGCTGATAAAAAGTCTAAAGACTAAACCAAACCATTGTTTTACAGCAACTCCTCTCTCACATATACAATATTGCATCTTCTAATATGTTTCCTTAAAGACTGTTTAGGACAGGAAGCTGCAAAAAGTTAAATGACCATAAACTCAATGTAAACCCCTAGCTATTATTATTTTATGTTTATTTTATTTATTTGTTTATTTATTTATATGTTTGTTTCCCTTGTTTTATTTTTATTTATTTTTTACATTCTATGTCTCATTTTTTTTAAGTTATAATGTCACCAACTGCTGTGTATCTTTGTTTGATGTTTGAATTACTCTGTATTGTTACACGGAATTGCCAATAAAGCAAAAAAAAAAAAAAAAAAAAACATGATAGGCGCAGCTGTTCTCGCGAGTCCTTCCGTATAACAATGACCTCGTATGTGATTGGAGGAGCTATACTCAGAAGAACTTTATCTCCAGTTCCTTTGTCTGGATTTTGCTGGTACGTGATCAATGGCTGGACGACGTGTCACGTTCAACTCGCCTTCAACTCCTCTTGGACGCAATGGCGACTCCGCAGTCGAACAACTGTGCGGGAGAGACGAACTCAAAGAAGAGAAGCTAGCGGTAAATATATGTTCGATTACTGCCTGCTAAGCTAAAAGCAGCCTCGCCTAAAGCTACGGCTAATAGCAGCCTAGCCTAAAGCTACGGCTAATAGTAGCCTTGCAAGAACAAGCTTTATTAAAGTGTATTTTTTATGATTAACAGGAAGCAGTACGCCGTCTTCACAACTCGGAGACAAATTGCAGGCGCTATGAACCGGAGCAAGGGTAAGAGTTAAAGAATATGCTTTCATTCTGCGGTAAAAGGAAATGGATACGGATGGATACCGATCATAACTGTACATTTTGTTTTCACAGACTAATCTCGCCTCATAATGAGGCGGTGACCTTCTATTATTCATACCACTCTCATTTAATTTTTTTTCAACTCCCTGTAAGACGTATTATGAGACGGTACGCTGGAGCTTCAGATATACGAAGCCAGAGAACAGGTTGTGCGCGGAAGCTGCCAAGCATTCAGAAAAGAAAGGGAGTAAGACTTTATTTGGTGACTATTTTTCAGGTGCATTGATAGATGTGTTGTGTCCGTACGCAGTGCATCCCATCGCATATTGCTGATTCATTGTTGTTGTTTTTTTTTTTTTTTACAGCTGCTGGAATCGAGGCAGAGTGTGCTAGCTCATGAGGAAATGAAACTGTGGAAGTCCGCCACCGTCGACCTCATGTCTAACGAAGAAGATGGCGTCGTTGGCGGATGGATTGTACGGCCGCCGTCATTTCGTAGGCCGGATCTCTCTGAACTCTGTGTTAAGCTGCAGTCCCGGTTAGAAGCGATCCCGAAAACAGGGCCACGCACAGTAGGCGTCTGCACATCGGACCTGCCTCGGAGGGAATGCTGCCAGTTACCTCCAACCCCGAGGAGGCAAACGGACAGTTCACGGAGTTGTAATTTTTGGATACGCATGTGTGGGCAGATCCTCGCGTTGTATATAGTTGTGTTTGTTTTAATAAAGCTCTTTCTTTGCATAAACAGCTTCCTGGTGTTAAAGAAAAATGATTATTTTTAGTTTTTAATACAGTTAATCTTATGGCATGTGTAAAAGGTATGTTGAGCACTCTCATTTTGAACATATTTCTTAATTTTGAACAAGTTTGTGAAGATAACCTTTCCTTGAACCAAAGGACTGAATTTAAGTTTGTTCATGAGAATTTATGGCAGGAAAGAGGCCCCCGCATTCCAACAGCTATTCTGTGAGGTCTTATCTTATGTTTTCTTTAGCCAGAAGACCATAGAATTCCTGGAGGTCAGGCCATAAATTAGGGGAAGCTCTAAGTTTTTCTGAGTGTCCAAGATAGCTCCTGGTTGGAGGAGCAAAAGCCAGCCTTATTTGAATAAATTAAATACAAGAGGATAAAGCTGTCTACATAGAAGTAACAAATCAGATTTGCTCTTGCAACTCTCCAAAGATGTCTTTGTACGTCTTTGCTTTCTTTCCTTCTCTCCATTTATGTCAGGTAATTGAATGTATGTCTCCGTTGTTCTGCAGTTTCTGGTATAAGTTTGTCCATTGTCTTATTTCTAAGTTTGTGCATTGTCTTATATTGGATTAAACTCTGTAATTCTGTGACGTCAACACGCATTGCTGGTTTTCCTTGTGGCCACACGCAGCTCGCCGAGAGGAACCTGGGAAGGAAGAGAGAAGCCAACCTTTTTCCAAAGTTAACTATTTTAGAATATTTTCTTCCTTAACAATTGGGGGCTCGTTCCGGTTCTGGAATCTCGGTGGGCGGCTGTTTGGCACTGATTGATCCGTTTCGGCCCAATGCTTCGGTGTGGTAAGACAGTATTTGATTATTTTTTATTTTTTAGTTGTCTGAAGCGCCGTGTGGTTGGACCGTGGCTGATTGCTCTTGCTGTGTGCGGCCTCACAGAATTTAGAAGCTGCAGAGGTAGATAGAATCCCTCCTAAAAGAGTCGATTGTTTAAGGATTTGAATAAATACACATTACAGGGAACTTTGGCTAGTTCAAACAGAGCCTTTACGTTAACTCTGCTTTATAGCTGGGTTTTTTATTATATTCTTTACCCTGAGGATTCATGCCTGTGCCTCAATAAAAGAATTTCGGGTGTCTGTGTATTAATTAGCAGGGGCTTGTATCAGCCCGGAGATTATGGCTCATCTCCAGTGGACTTATAATTAATTATTTGGGTTAATTGGACCGAGTTGTATCACTCATGGAAAAAGGACTAATAGGTCGGATCACCTTTCTCTGGCATTCTGAATCGAGTTGCTAGTTGTATAAAGGACTGAGAATAATTAATTTAGCAGGATGAATCACCTTAAAGGACTGATAGCAGGTTGAATCACCTTAACGGACTGAGAAGTTGAAATGAGAATAAAAGGGATTTGTAAAAGTGAAGTTGGAAAATTAAAAGATGCGTCATACATTCTTTTAGCCGGCGCCTGACATTTTCTTTTCTTTTCTGTCTTTTCTTGACTGAACTACGACGTTGTCTGTGTTTCTGTGTTTTGTACGTTTCTTTGTGTTTGTGTGCGTGCTTGGCTGCGGGTTGATCTATGGCTGTGTGTCTGTCTTCCCCCGTTATATGTTCCACCACGCGCTGCTGTCTATTTGTCTGTCTGTGTCTGAATTGTGCTGAGATTGTGCAGAAGTGATTTGTGTTTCAAGATTGTGTTATGAAATATTTTCAAATGTTTTTGCTGGATGTTGTATTACTAACTTTCTGTTAAAATGTGCTTCTGTGGGACAGAGGTTTCTCCATTTTGGTTAAAAGTTTTGTTTCACAGCAGGGGGATTGATTGACCCCCCCATTTGCATTTTGGGAGTGCTTCAGTTCTGTTAGCACTGATATTTCCAGCTCACTCTTGCAGGATTCTTGGATTTTGATGTGAATTACTTTTAGAACTGTTTTTTGTGTTGAAATGAAAAGTACAAAATAACAGATTCACAGATGTTTTTACTTTCTCAGCGGGAGAAATGTGTGGCATCAGTTCCAGGCTGGAGCACTGGAATGATCCAATTTTTTTTTTATAATATTGTAACATTGACAATCACTTCAATTTCTAGGTTTCCTGACACAGGATGGAACACCCTCACTGAGTGGAACAAGAGAACAAAAACGAGAACATATGGATGTTTTTCTGCTTGACAGTGTTTTCTACACTGTTAATGTAGGACATGTTGAAACACTAATGAATGACTTTGTTTCTTGTAGGACGATCTTCGTGTGCAGCCCATTTTGCATATTACTTGACCACATGAACGGTTTTTGGGTTTTCCTACAGGGGGTCCTGGTAGTCATTTAATAACAGTGGGCTATCATGAAATACGGTTGTGTGTATAATATGGAGTTTTTAAAACAGGTTCACTCAAAACTGAACAATATTAGAACTATTGCATAATATTTTTTTTTTTTCAACCATGGTGTTATAATAATTGTGTTTAAGACTTTCACAGGACGAATTTTGGTTTGAAATCTGGGGTAACATCCTGCATCTTTCTTACAATGGGGTGTTGATGAGTGTGAATGAGAGTGAATGTGTAGGCAGATGGCCTTTGATGGGTTTTAGGAAGCTCTATGTGAATATGACGTCACTTTAGTGAGTAGCTGTGTGATATTTTTCTTATTTTAAACTATTTAGGGACCGTAAAGGTTTTGTTTTATAAATATACTTTTATTACTGCTTTACGGACAATTTTAAGGTAAAGACGATTACATATTTTGGTGTCACAATCTGGTTGAAGCTGAATCATCTGCTTGTGCAGTGGAATTAATATGAAACGAGAATTCAGCCTTGGCTTAAAGCAGATAGATGTAGTTATTAGGAAATTGTGTTATCCACTTTGACTAACAACACTAACAAACTAACCTAAATTCTAACTAAATTAACTTGGTTTATGTTTCATATGGGTAACTGATTGGACATGTTGAAATTTTAGCATAATGGGGGAAAGTTCTTCTAGTTTTGTTTTCCACCTCTAAATTGTTTTTCTTTTGGAAATAAGAAAACACAGGGGGATGTTATAAAGATAAGATATTACAGATGGAACTTTGAAATTTACATCATCTAGTTTGAATACTAGATGGAAGATTGGAGAAATGGTGGAACATCTTATAATATTTTGGTTTTTCAGCTAATTATTATATAACAGTGACATAGATTCCAAATTATTTTCAAAATGATAATTTTATTATATCAACAGGGGAGAAGTAGACCCTAATTCCTGGTAGATTTTTGGATATGGTTAATGGTAAATTAGTTAATCAATAATTTAGATTTTTTTTCATTCAACAATAGTGAATTATGGATTTTTTTTTTAATGTAGAGTCATATGGCCTTCCTGCTTGACTAAAATATGGTGTATGTGATATAGAAGCTTCTACTAAATTAGATTTGATCATCTAAAATTGAACGGTTTCAAATAACATCTATGCCATGTTTATTTACATTTAAAATTGTTGATAGATTTCTGCATCACTGCTGACTTTGATTATATACAGTTGGGTGTAAATTGTTAATTTTGAGGAAAATTTTGGTTAAAACTGTAAATAACTGTAAATAATTTCTGAAATTTTAAAATAGGACTTTGTCTTGAAGCGTGGGACAATGATAAGGATGTTTGGTATTTAGTAGAACAATATGCAATTCATAATTATTTGACAAAGTGCAATTCAATCACAACTTTTATTAGTGTCAGTACTAGGACATTCTAGAGTTTGTTCTAATCCTTTAATGAGTTTGTGAGGTTGTGATTTTAAAATTTGTAGTGATATTTGGCACAAGCAGAGTGAATGTCATTGAGGTATTGACGTTTATTGATTTTGAACAGTAAGTGTCAGTATTTTCTTAATTCTGGCACATCTGATCGTGGACTATTTTAACACATTTCTATGTTTATTCTTTTTGCAGTTCAGGATTTGGGGCGGTTGGCCGTTAGTGCTATAACAAAAACAAATCTAGAGCCACACGGGAGGATGCATCACAAGATAAATTTTATTTATAATAGTGAAAGTAACAAAATGTGGCATATATAAGTTTTGATTTTTTAATTACTTTGTATTATTTTTTCTCTGGCAGTTCTCCTTCCTTCTGACTTGATGGCAATCTTGGGGAAAGGGTCTTTTAAGCTCAGAGATCATGGGACGATGTATTTGAAGGGATCTTCTTGATTACCACATCAGGCCGCTGTTGTTGCTGAACAAAGATGCTGAACTGTGCCCATCTTCTGCTGGACTGCTGTATGAAAGCCAAAAGCTGTTGAACGATTACGAAGGTCAGCGAAGACGAGCTGTTCTCCTGCTGTCACGTGAGGGCAAAGTGCTGCTCACAGGACCTGGCAACAGATGTCTCCTTTAAGTGTTGCTTTTCATACCTGGCTGAAAACAAAAGGGACTCAGGCGTTATCTGTGGGAGTCTTCTACGGCTGGGAATCAGCAGTGAGTCGGGACCACAAAGATCATAGCCTTTTGTCCAAATCCGGATGGGGGTTTCAGAGGATGACTGATCTGCTGGTTTCTACGTCTTGCTCTGTCGACCACGAAAGGCTGAGCGAAGTTCATCAAAGCGGGACTGTATCCAGATGCTTCTGCACTGCGGGAATGACTGCTACTCTGGACACCTTCTGATTCAGCAGATAAAGAATTGCGGCATGGCAAGTCGCTCAGCGGTGGTCCTGTTGTGTGTTCTCATGTTTGATCCTGGATTCTCACCTCTGATCATGTGACCTGGGCGCCAAAGCCCACCCCTGGGGTTCCCTTCAGTCTGCAGGTTGGAGACGAAATGGGTGCCAACAAAACTTGGTAGGGGTGAATAAGTTCTTTTTAAATTTTTGTAGTGTGTGATGCCAGTGTTCTCTTCTTACTTTAGTTATAGCACTGATGCACCCTGTTGTCTTCACGTCCTGAACCCCTGCATTGTAATGCTAAGTGTTCAGGACACCCCATCTCCTGGGGTCAGAGGTTTTACAATGAGTAAAACACCAACCAGTTTGAGGGTTGGTGTGCACCAACTGTTACGACACTGCATTCCTCGGAAATGCATTAACTTCCTCCATGATTCACTCTGTTTGTCTCACAGAATGCTAATGTGTCTTTTTTCCCTTCCTGCCTGAAAAGAATGGGCAGGGACTAACTATTGCAATTACATATTTTTTCCTTAACCATAGCTGAATTGCATTGTGGGTTACGCTTCATCTACTAAGGAAGATGATCTAAATTTTATTTACATAGTACAGTGGCTACCATTCAGTAAAACTAAATTTTAAATTTAAATGGAATTTAACATTAAGGTGTTTAAGTGGATTGATGGGTGTCTATAAAGCTTACAGAGCTAAAGACACCAAGTTCTGTGTTGTTTTCATAAATTTAATCAAACATTAAATTCTTTGATTGAGGTGTGCAGATTGTAACAGCATCTGGGACACCATGTTTGAATTACATCCAACTGTGTTACATGAGGCTAAAGTTAGTGGTGATAGCGGATTTCATCTCAATGAGTTGTGTAGGATTTTTATTGTATTCTATGACAGAACATTTGTTCTGTTATAGAAACAGGGGGACATGAATGGAATTGATCTAATAAGCAAATTTTTAGTTTGGATCTCTCTTTACTTTTCGGAAAAAGAGGTTATTGAAGTTAAATCAAAATACATTAAATGTTTTACGGTGTATTAGAAGCATTAAATATGAGCTAACTATTTGGATATGAAAGAAGTAAAATTTATAAATTGAATATACTAAACTAAATATTACCTATCAAAAAATTTACATAAAACAGTGTTTCTTAAACTAAGGAAGGTGATCGTTGGATTGTTGCATCTCTATTCATATGATTTAAAATAAGTTGTTTAACTAAGACATCCAGGAAGGTCTAAACTAAAGATTTACATCATTTAATAAATTTAGCTGTATCGAATCTCTCTCCAAAACTGAAAAGGCATTGATAATGGATAAACAATATAAAAAGGGTAATACATTATTCAATTAAATATTTTATAAATAGGTTTTCAAAAGAATAAATGGATCAAAGGTAAAAATGGTTGAAATTTTTGGGATTTAAAACTATGATTGGAATAAAGTAGGTAATTTTTGATATTTAGTGACAAGGTTAGCTATACTCATGTAAAACAGGCTGATCATTCTTTAAGGTTTTAAAAAAATAGAAAATATGATGATTGAAATTAAATTGGTCTAAATTGGAGATTTACAAATTACCAATTATGGAACTGCTTCTAAAATACAGTTAAGTTTTGGGTTCAACATGATAGGAAACATTTATTTCTCATGTAAGCCTTATATAAAAAGAGGGTCAAAGGATTCATAAAATACAGCTCCAAAGTAGCAGATTTATAATACAAAAGGAAGACAGCAAAGCTGTCATAAAGTGTTGGATCAATCATTAACCAATCAACAGGGTTCTCTCCATATGAGCTCCAGACAGGATGGATGTTTCCAGGACCTGCTACCCGCATTCCAGGATGGAAAGGTGAGCTTGCACATTTATCTCATAAAGATTTCTTCAATGAGTTACAGGTCCTGGCAGCGGAATTTACACGTGAAGGATAGAAATTTTCAATTTCAATTTTCTGATACAAGAAGTCTGAAATCAAGAATAATCAAACACAATTGTATTATTGTACACCTACTAAGATGCTTAGCATTCAACTGATTTAAACTGGGTGGGTGTGCATCTTGCATGAATGTTTGATTGGCATTATCTTGATTGTCAATCAGCTAAAGTAATAGTTTATTAAACTGCTCAGTAATATTGTGCCTAACTTGTCAATGTATAGCTGTGTTGATTGCAAAGTCCTGATCTCAGTCCATTTGAAACTCTGTGGGCAAAGCTTAAAAGATGTGTGTGTGGCCATTCATTTGTTAACTGGTAGGGACAGTTTCTCAGGAACATGCTACATTTTGGGGACTTGTAGGAACTTGTGAGGACCAACAACTGGTTCCCATGATGATAAGTGATTCTCTTGGGGTGGAATTTAGGTTCAGGACTAAGGTATGAACTGAGTTTAGGGTTAGGCATATATATTTTAATGGTTGGCGTTAGGGTAAGGCTCAGGATTAGGCCATAGAATTGCAGTAGGTAATTAGTTGCTTAAAACATATTAAACCCAAGCTGTAAGTGTTTCAAATACAGCTTTATTTTAGCTTGTTTGTCACATTTGTGTTTAATATAACCTGAAGGTCCATTCTGTGGATCATGTTTACAATAAAATGTTTAATTTTACTTTACATTTTACATTTTAAACATTATGTCTACACTACATAAAGATATTTAAAAGTCAATTATTGGGTAAATACTGTCCATCTGCTAGTCCATAAACTTACTAAAATGTTAGGTTTAAGCTCTTGTTAAGTGATAATAAATATAAGTGTTATCCCTGTAAGTTCTATAAAAGGGATAAAATCCAGCATCTTGAAGCACTCCCAGTGTTTTTGGCCATGCTTTTTGTGGTGTACTTACACTTAATAATTACACGTAATTGGCAGTGACTATTCCTACCTCTGGTGGGTTTATTTTGTTCTTAAGATACAGCAAAAGGCACCCTGGTTATAATCCTCAAATGTGAGTAAAATGATCCAGATGTGTGAAAAGACATGTTCTTGCAAATAAAGATTTTTGCCTCTAGTTTGAAATGAAAATACCTCTAATAATAAAACTATTGCAGTAATCCAAAATCAAATGTGATTTAGGGATTGAGAGATTATTTTGAAATATGCTTTAAGTTAAATGGTAATATGTCTGAAAGTATTTCTCAAAGCTTATGACTTTTCAAATGTGTTTTTTTTTCATATATAAATATTGCTTATGATTGCTTAAGAACAACATTCATTATCAACAATTGCCTGTTTTTCATTTTAACATTTTTTTTACCAAAAACATTAGGAAAACACACATTTTTGTTTTAAGATAACACACTTAACAATTGGCCACCATGCTTCATCCTTATAATTGGTAGAGGGAAGGAATTTATCAGCCCAGTTGTCCCCAAGGAATACCTTAGATGTAACAGCTTAAAAAGTCATTGTGAGTGGTGAGATTCAGTCCATGCATTTACAAGTGTCCTAACTGCACTGGTTTGTGAATAACCCTCCAAATTAAACCTGCTCTTGCATCTGCTGTAATCCATCTGGGATAAATAAAAAAAAATGTTGTTTTGGGGTATAATAAACATCCACAGTTAATATGAAATTAGACTTTAGACTTGGTTATTCAGGGACTTTCCTTTCAAACTGTATCTCCGAAAGCCAGCTTTTGTTTGTGAAATTATCTATTTGATAGATTTGCTAAAACATTTTCACTTAAAAAGCAAGATGTGGTTCTTTTTAGCAAAAAATTGAAAGAAACTCCATGTGTTTTATCCTGCATTTACACAATTTAAAGCATCCTTACATGTATAGCAATCCTCCTCCTATTACAGTATAGTATGGGAAGCGCAAAGGTTCTTTTTTGTACAAGATTATGCTTTCAGTGATGAGGCTGAAATATTTAATCAGTCAAATAATTAACTAAATAGGTGCTGATTCGCCAATGTATATTTAATATCCAAAAGAAACTCAAAACTAAACATAATTATTTAAAATAAACTTAAATTCAAACAAAAGAATCATCAGAATTTTGTGCTCAATCAACAATGTGACTTTGGTTAAATAGCAAACACTCTACAGACACGTGGCTGTTGTGGCTAATTTTTCAATATTGCGCATTGTAACAAATGTTACACAAAGGTAGAAGTTTATGCAGTTTGTCTGCAGGATGTCATGTTTGGTACACTTTTACTTACACCTGACCCACATAAATTTGTCAGACACATTTTGCACCTGTAACATTTAGTCATATTATGATATTTTTAAATGTTTTATGTTTCTTTACATTTTGGTGTAAATAATTTAACATTACTGTTACTTTTATGAATAATGTTGAGGTATATCTGATACACTGCTTGCCTCTGCACCTTGTACTTTATTTGGTATTTTAATTCTTGGCCAGGACATCCTTATAAAAGATTCCAAATTTCAATGGATTTCTTTCTTGTAAAATAATGTTTAATAAAAATTTTTTTTTTTAAATCTGGACAGAGGAAAAATTTGTTAATGACAGTCTACACTGTCAGTGACCATCAGCTACTGTAATAGATCGCACTTTTTACATTTCTAAAGGAGGTATAGTGTCTCCTGGGTCTTCTGAACAGTGTCTATAAGAGATCTTTAGCTCTGGTCCTCAGAAAGGGTGGTTCCTCGAAACAAGGAGTGATCCAAAGTAGTTTTATAGTAGAGAATAGCATAAAGTGCTCTGGTGTGACATCATAGGCTACAAAACCAATTGGGGACCACCATTGTAGTCCCCCTCTATACACCATCTGTCGTGCTAAGCAATCGTCTGCTGAGAACTGTGTCTTAGGAAATGCATGGTAAACCTTATGGTGTAGCGTCTTCCCTAGCAAAGCTGTAAGACCATTTGCATAATACTTTGAGAGTGGAATCTGCATGAACCAAGAGTCTGCAGAATTCCTGATAGTCTCTCCCAGATGTTGCTGCCCATGTTTTAACCAAAACAGTTAAGATCTGGAATATTTACACTTAGGAAGAATGAATGGAAATAATTTACAGAGACATTTGGGTGGACATTTCAGCAAGACACTTACCCTAGACACAAAGCCAAAGAAACTCTCAATTGGTTTCAGAGAAAGACAATAAAGCTGCTAAAAGGGCCCAGTTATTCACCTGATTTGAATCCAGTAGAAAATCTATGGAAATAACTAAAGATCCGAGTTTATAGAAGAGGCCCACAAAACCTTCAAGATTTGAAGACTGTTTGTGTGGAAGAATGGGCCAAAATCACACCTGAGTAATTCATGCAACATTTCTCCATACAGGAGGCTACATCTAGTTATTTCAAAAGCACTACTAGAAATGTATTTACTGAGAAAATGGTGCCATGTTTAATGAATATTTTACCCATTGTAAAAGAGAAACCCTGAATCCTGCACACAAAAATAGAGTTGGATACTTTATTTTTGTTGATGTGACCATCACAAAAGCTTTTAAAATAATAATAAAAAAATATGTAAATTAAGTAAAATTAATAAAATAAGGTCTTAACCAAATATCATACATTTACATCCAAAGTGCGTGATACTATTAAGTTATTTTGAAGAAAAATACGTCTTTAAAAACTGTGATTATAGTCTGACAGCCTGCAATAAACAAATTAAAGATAAATTAAGATGAAACTACTTTACTTTTTTCAAATTAAATGTACAAAAAGCTCATGGGGCTTTGAATTTTAAGAGATTTTCCAGAGCAGTCAAAACAGAATCGGTAACATCAGACAGTTGTTTTCTAAGGTGATGAAGAAGTCATGCAGGGTAATGTAAGCAAAATTTGAGAGTTAGCAAATATAATGTACCGTGTAAAATAAAACAGCTGAATATCTTTTATTATTTCTAGGTATACCGTATTTATAGTATTTCTCAACAAGTTTTGACCATTTTTAGACTGACATTTTTGTCTGTTTGAATAGGACCTAAGATTGGATGAAGAGCAGCACTTTTCTAATACCTTGAATTTTAAATAAGATCTCGGTGTTGGCCATTCTAGCAAATTAATAACCTTTGATTTAAAACATTCCGTCGTAGCTTTGGCCAACTTTTAACTAGGTGGAAGCTGGAAGTGTTAATTTAGGTTCTCTGTGTATTTAGCAATATTTACTTCATCTTGATATCAAAATAATAAATATCTGATTTGCATTTCATTGCATTGCATTTTCATTGCGTGATATACTTTAACACATTAGAAAAACAAAAAATAGTGTTTGGTATAGGAAATGTTTGCAGGTACAGATTTAAGACATTTTCTTTAGTTCTTGATGAGAATTGCACACACACACTGCAGCAGGAGTTTTGGGCCCCCCTCTATACAGATCTTGTAGAGTTGTTGGGCTTTCACTCCACAATACCGACTTCCAGCTCTGTCCACCATCTGGAGCTTTAGTTTCTGCCTCAGTGAAAAACAACTTTCATATTGTATCTCCAAACACTAAATAGTCGTGATTTATTCTTCTACGTATTAAATATATTTTATAGGTTTTTCGCTCGTTTTTGGACTTTTCATCTTTCTTTACACACCTCATCTGAGAGGTCCATTACTCTTTTATTTCCTTTTTTGTTCATTGCACATATACACATTATACTTCTGGTCATATGGTCATGTTTATAACACTTGTTAACATTTTGAGAAAATGAAAAAAAAAGCTGTTAAAAAATGCAATGTTTACATTTTTTGTTTTCAGTTTGTATTCAACAGTAAAAGAAGGCCTACTGATGAAGGCTGTTTCAAAAACTGGAATATATTTTTCATCACTTACACTACCAGACACTGGAGACCACATAATTGCTTACTCACTTAATAAATTCAAGACATTAGCCAAAAGAAAGGGCAAAAAAACAGAGACTGGTTACTTGGTCCATGTAAGTTAAAATTGAAAGAACAGCCTGTATCTTTGGCCAGATCAATAAATTCTAATTAAAAATCTAAATCTCTTTATGGCAGTAACATCTTGAACAACATCCATTATTTTACTTTTTGTCATGGGCATGGAAAAAAATTACTTAAACTAAGGTTTGGAAATGTTTGTATCTTGAAAACCTTACTTAGGTCACATTGCTTTGTGTTTTATTCTCTTTTGTATTTATGCCCATCAAAATATTGCACAATTAGGAGATTCAAACAATGTTTAAACTGTGTAAACATGCATAAATAAAATAATTGCCTCAGCGAATATCCGGGTAGAGACGGTTTTCTCTGGTACATAGTTTAATTAAAGTAGTGCATCTCTTCCACGTAAAGATAAATGGTACTTGTCCAGTGCTGTAAAAGCCCACAGTCAGCACAGCAAATGTAACAAAACCCATTGAAAGGGCTTTAACTAGGTCAGGTTGCTCCATGCTTGACAAGCTATTAATAGCTTATAAGAAAAGAAAAAGTACTATATAGCCTGAGACCTGTGCTCCTGACCCACTGCTTTATGTCCCTTATGACTTTTTTGTAGACATAAAGGTGTGAAAAGAACACATTTCTGAAATTCCTTGAGTCCTTGAGTTTCATTACATATGAAATTGTGTACACTCAGGAGCTTTTAAAATTGGCAAGCAGAGAAGCAGGTCAAAATGCTCCTGAATATATAAGACTAGTTCTTTGAAATTATTTCCATCTAAGCATAGGACGGAGATGCTAAGGAGAGCTTTAGAAGTGACGTGCCATGCCTTGTGGAGTATTCCTCCACTTGAAAAAGGAAGACATTTTACATCTAAATCAATGGTGTCATGGGACCATTCGTTAAGAACAGCACTCCAGACAATTACATTTTTTGAAAGTGCAGCCTTGAAAAAAGTAATAAAAAAAAACATAAAAACAGCAATATAAACATATGACTGTATATTTCCAGTTCTAACATTTTTTTAAATAAATAATAAAATATAATAAATATAATAAAATACAATAAAATAAACCATTTTACAAAACATTCAGCAGTCTAATGGCAGTGGGGAAGAAACTGTTATGGAATCTGCTGGACCTGCTTCGGATGCTTCAAAGTCTCTTACCAGACAGCAGCAGGAAGAACAGTCCATGGTGGGGGGGTGAGGGGTCATTTATGGTGTTACGGGCTTGGGACATGCAGCACTGGGATTAAATGTCTTTAACCTCTTACACCCTCAGGGGGTATAAATAAATTTCTGCCTGACAAAAACACACAAAAGTAAATCACTTATAGCCTCACAGCTATTAGATTTAAGAAGAAACTTTTGGTACAGTAGTACAGACTTTTAAATCTAAATGTTGTGTAAAAATATACCAAATTTGGACTCAATCAGATGAATCATATTTATTTTAGAATGGTATTAGTGAGAAATTTCTTAGGTGGAGGGGCCATTTTGGCACATTTATCCAAAAATGTCACCAAACTGTGCCAAATGTGTTTTTTACATCAATACTGGGGGTTTGTTAAAATAACAAGGTCACGTAGCGGCTGGACCTACCGGTGGGTCCGTAGGGTTCTAGGGGTTAATAGAGGGAAGAGGAGCCCCAATGATCTTCTCTGCTGTTCTCACCACTCTTCTCGCCTTCTTCCTATCTGAGGCGCTGCAGCCTCAACACCACACAATGAGACAACTGGTCAGAATCTCTCTATGGTGCTTCTGTAGAAGTACATTCCCTTTTGACCAGTGAGGTGGTGTTTACATTCCAGGTGAGGGTGTGTGTGATGTGCAGCCCAAGGAATTTGGTGCTGCCAACCACCTCTAGAGCTGAGCTGTTGATGAGCAGTGGAACGTTGTTAGGCCGGCTCTTCTTGAAGTCCAAGATGATCGTTTAACCTGCTCTGGCGTCTGTGGGAAGTGGGTGTCCCGTTTCTGGCCCCCTTTTTTTATTATTATATATTTTTTTTAAATAAAAAATATATTATTAGTTTATATAATTGATTTATTTTGCCTGCCCTTTCCCACATGGGAGGGTTTGGGGATCTCCTCCTGGGTCTTTGGGTTTATTCCCCCAGGAGGGATTGGCCTACAGAACCGGGAAGGTATTTTGTGTATGAGGACTCTAAGAATATGTTTAGTGTCTGCGTCTGTGTGAGTCTCCGTTGTGCGCTTGTTTATGTCCTTATGAGTGTAAGGGTGGAATTGTGTGGATGTTTATTGTTTATTTATTTAGATCCCTAGCTATTCTTCCTGGGGTCTTAACATTTTTACAGGTATTACATCAAAGCTGAGTAACAATGAAACCAAATACAGAAGTAAAAACACACACACAACAATACAACTTTATATACATATATATATCATAGACACAGATACACATAATATAGTACAAGCTATTCTATGTACAAAACATTGCCAAACTCTGGGTATTATGTAAATTACAAAACATTTAAATTACTAGTGCTTATTATGAATTACTTAATTACAGATAAGTTACAGTCACTCCAAAGTAGATATATATAGAGTCTACGCCTTTTGGAAAAGCTAAAATTGCACATATAATGAGTTTGGATGAATGTGAAGTTGTTTCTATCTACTTGTCAGGTTGGGTGTAAGCCTCCCTCGCAGCACCCACTGAATATCCTATGTAGGCCCAAGTATGAGTTGCTGTGTCTTCTGGGAAGCTGACAGGTCCGGGGTTGGGTACTTCGGTGGGTGCCGTCTCAGTCATGGTGACTGCCAGGCCGGACATGGGCCTGGGACATCACTCCCAAGCGGGCCCCCACTTGGAAAAGGTGTGATTGGCCACCTACGGAGCAAATTTGCTCGCAGCCACTGCCCCGTGTGACCATTGCATTATGGCACTTTTAGGGCTAGTCTGGAGCCACCCACACCTGCTGCTAAGCATACTTTCCTTTTAAAGAAGATTAGCGAATCATTGATACAAAGCATACTCATACATTTGATTCCAGGTGTTCACAGAAATACACTAATACTAAATACTAAGCTATTGCTACAGATAAATACCTTGATTGTAATTGTAATACTTTGGTTTCCTGGTGTTTTCTTTTGCTGTTATCCTCACTGTTTTCTGTACCTCTTGTGTCATACAGGTATGGAAGCAGATTTCAATGAGTTATTGTATATCTTCTGTGTTGCCTATTTCTGCTATTTTGTTTTATTCTCTATCTTGTAATGCTCTCTTTTCTATCCCTCTTTCTCTCTCTCCTCCCTTAGTTCATATCCCCTCTTTCTTTCTCAACTCCTATTCCATATCCGTGGTGTACAATTTTATTCCCCGAATAATGTTCAATAAAGTTTAATATACAAGTATCAAGAAGAAACTTATGGCAACAGTCATACTGGTTTGCTTGTTATAGCAGCTGATAGCTGTTTGGCTATCAGCTAGCTCTGGGACATCAATTCCCAGATCTATATTGCCTAAATAGGACACACACATATAAAAAATAAATAAATAAAAAAATCCTAAGTTTAAAATACTTTAAAAGAGCTTCAAGTTTCAAGTCAGCAGTGAAAATTAAGAGCAATGTAAAGGACCTACCAACACATTTAAGATGTAGAGTCTGTTATAAACCATTAAAAACTGTCATAGGTAATTGTTCTATATTTAATTACCATTTTTTATTTTTTTTATTAGACTACTTAGAAATCTACTTTACCCCCTCCTTTCCTCCTTTACTCCTTTAAATTATTAGCATTTTTAAGCTTAAAATAAAACAACCTTCAGTGCCTAAAAACATGACATTTAAGCTTAATGACTGTCTATATATTGAGTCAAGCTTCATAACATTGCTTACAGCAACACATTTGAAAATTGGTCGTATTGATGGTCAAAGGAATATTGTCCTTAATGTCCATTATGAAAGTATTGTGGCTGTTCATAATCAGCTAAAGAAAGGTGTGTGTGGGCATGTGGATGTGTATGTGTACATTTGATTAAACTGTGTGTGGTGCAGAGCTCAAGACACTGTCGCTAAGAAGCACAGGCACTCCTAATCAAGACTGTGCTCACTCTACAGTGGAAGCATAAGGTCACCTGTGACTGATTTATGTAACAAGAAGCATTTTGTCGATTTTTTTCGGAGTCTTTATAGCCTCAAAAGCTTTAGCAGCAACAATGCATTTTCACTGAAATGTTGTGTGCAGAAGTGTGTGACTCAGAGTAATAGTCTAGAACTATTTATTAGACATTCAATAAAGGTGTTTGCGTTGCTCATTGTTTACCTAAGATGTTTGGCAATGAGCCTCAAATAATTGTTTTGATGTGGTCCAGAGACATTTTTGAAATAGGTTCTTTTGGTTATGCTCAATATTGATTGTCTCCAGATACTGAAGATTGTTGTAGAGTTGTGACATTTTTTTTCCACTGAAACATTACAAAAGCTTGTGTGTTTTTCTTATCCTAATAGTTTGATGATAATAGCTAATGTTTTTAAAGCTTTCCATTAAGTTCAATTTAAAAATACTTTATTAATCTCACTAATAAATTATTTTTATATTATAATAAGGAAAATTTATTTCTGTAGTAAATAATTTACTTCTCAACGACTTTTCTAGAATTCATGGCTGTAGGCATGAAGAATCTCTTGTAACGGTCTGTCCTGCACCAGATCTGGAGAAGTCTTTTGCTACGTCCAGTCTGAAGCAGATCTGGGAGCTGGCAGGGAGATGGACACAGTGCTGCCACAGAGCACTATGATTACTCTCCTGAAGAAGTTTTTTATTGCCTAAATTAACTTAAAATGTTGAAACCGACCAGCAAAATATGTTTGCTTTTAATATTCTGGTGCCTGCAGTTTACAACATACCTGAAAAGCAATAATATCTACTTCCAGCTGCCACGAACAGTAGGAGAACCCCCACAGGTGACCGGGCCTGAGGGAGTTGCTGCTTGATTCCCAGTGACAGCGCACCACTGGTATGTGGGGTTCCCTGCGGCTCTTACAGCAAAGTTATATTTTAAGGCATGATCATAATCTTAATGAATTGACAATGTTTTGAGGTGTAGTTTCTCACTTAAAAATATATCAAAACTACTCTTTACCCACTTATCACTAGTGTTGCCAGATAGAGTCGAGGTTTTCCAGCCAAAACATGTCAAAAACCACCAAACCACACAAAAACCCATCCAATTAATACATTGTTATATTTACTGTGTGAACATGAACACACTTCAGTACAACTTAATTCAACACTACATGTTAAAACGCTACAATCCAAAAAAATCTGCCCAGAGTTGTTCTCCATAAACAACTCTGAACCAGCCACCACAGCGATGTCAGATGAGGTGAGTGTCATGTGACACATCACATACTGGTACTAACATGTTGGCAGATGGATTTATAACAACATAGACTACTCCTCTTTTTACATTTAGAAGACAAACTGCAATCAGTCCACACACACAGATATGCATGGATTGATTTTGAAATCTTATCTTTAATTCTTACAAGGGCTGCTCAGTGGCACAGTGGGTAGCACTGACGCCTTGCAGCAAGAAGGTTCCGGATTCGGGTCCCGGCCCTGGGTCTTTCTGCATTGAGTTTGCATGTTCTCCCTGAACTTGGGTTCTCTCCGGTTACTCTGGCGTCCTCCCACAGTCCAAAAACATGACTGTTAGGTTAATTGGCTTCTCTAAATTCTCCTTAGGTGTGAGTGAGTGTGTGAATGGTTGTTTGCGTCTGTGTTGCCCTGTGATGGACTGACGGCCTGTCCATGGTGTACCCCGCCTTTCGCCGGTAGAAAGCTGGAGATAGGCACCAGCACCCCTCGTGACCCCACATGGATTAAGGGTGACAGAAAATGGATGGATTTCGTACAAGATTGTTGGCAGGAACATTGAACATATGAATGCTAAACTTTTACTCCTGTGAACTATAATAATGTGATTAGTACATGGTTGAAAGAAATCTCCCCAATAACTGTCGGAGAGGACGGAATGTTGCTGATGTCCATCCATTCCATGTCGATCCGGTTCCCCCCTCCATCAATCTTGACAGGATTTGCAGGCCCATGCGATTTTTGCACTTGTTTTTAAGCAGAGCAACTTGTCAAAAAGCTGTTTCAACTGGTGCAATTGATATAGAGAGGGTGAGGAGTTTAATTGCACCAATCACTTAATCCCGAAAGCAGTGGTTTCCTCCAGCATCTTTAAAAGATTCCAAACAGAACGCTTTGATCATCAGCACAAAGTTCATCACACCAGAACCACCTGCTGTTAAAACTAGCATAATTTGTAGATGACATTAGCTAATCAGTGATGGAGAACGGTAAGGCAGGCTTTGCTATGAACCAGTAATGATGAATGACTGGTGGACATGTTTTTTAATAGGTTAACTCAAAAACCGCCAATCTACCTCCAAACCAGCCCAAATTATCTCCACCCACCCAAAGCATTTTTTACCCACAAAATCTAAATAAAAACCATCCAAATGGGTAGGAAACCGCCCAATCTGGCATATAGTAAAACCACTCTGCCATTGAATACAGTTGTAATACAATCCTCAGATACATCCGTACACACTTTACTTGACATGCTTCATGAAGCAAGTCTGACTTTAATGTGTACAAGCACCAAAATTGAAGCAGCAGAAGCTTCTTTGATGCTCAAATTGTGTTTGGTGTAAACGTAGCATTTGACTGAAAACACTGTTGTGGTTTAACAGACTTCTGAAGACGATGCTCACTGTTGTCTATAGTTTGATCTACATGAAGGAGGGTGTCGGGGGGTGGGGGATGGAGGGGGGACAGTGTCTTTCTGTTACATAGTGCTAAGGTCGATCTCAGCTAAGACTGGAACCATCCTTTCTGACCTCAGCTGTGAAACCCAATTGGGTTCCTGGATCTCAAGGCCTATAGAGTTGGAGGTGGAGTTGGTCTACAGTTACCACATATATTGCTACTTTTTTCTCTATGTCTGCTTCTGTCTCCTTGAACCCTGTGCAGATGGCCACTCACACTGAGCCTGGTTTTGCTGGGGGTTTCTTCCTGTTAAAAGGGAATTTTTTTCTTCAATGTTGCTACATGATTCCTTGGTGTGATTGATTGTTGTCGAGTTATTGAGTCAATGCAGTCAGCTGGTTTTTCTTAAATAGAAAAGTTTAAACAAATCTGATTGTATGATCTGATTGTATTGTGTCTATAAAGGGCCTTGACATGACATATGTTGTAAATTGATGTTACATAAAAAACTGAATTGAAATAGAAATTCTGACCATCTTCTTCCCAGGACTTCCCTTTTTTGTAACTGGCAGGTCAGACAATCAAGCAGACAGGGTCTTTCTTTGAGTTCTACTTGTCATCCTCTTGGAATACTTGTCATTAGCAATTTAATGCCATAAATACCGGAAAAGGTGATGTGTAAATAGATGTGGCATCAGAAAACCTTTAAAAAGACCTCAAAATATAATCAATAACACGAAACAGACGGAAAAAAAAAGCAAACATCGGGGACAGAGGTTGTGCAAAATAGTTTTTCCTGTTTGTTTTGCTAATTGAAAAACATTGCTGACTAAGTTAAATTCCTTTGAATGCAGGTTTCAATTCAGTTGGTTGTTTTTCAGGAAACATTTTAATTCTAAGCAAGGCGATCTTGAATGTACCGTTCTTGTGCCATAAACCATGACCGTGACCAATTGTTTCAGCTACTGTTTGAAGCTGTGCTGCAGCCGTCTAAGCCGCTGCTACAAAGCTTTCCTCTACCTTAAGTTTCAAGAAATCAAAACTGATATGTATACAGGGCACACAAACTTTACTTATCTTACTTTAGATGTTTAGCTCAATTCAGAGCCAACAACACAGCAAAAATTATTCAGGGTCATCCCCAGACCCAGCGCACTCCATGCGCAACAGGCCCACCTCAGCAAAAAGCATTTAAAGACAAGATATATGTGTCATGATTTGGTTTTAGGTTAAACCGACATGCAGAACACAAACGGAGGCTGAGTAAAAGTTTAACAGAGTTTATTGAAATGAGTTTGACACAAAGACATGAACTGGATCTGGTACTGGTCCGGGTTGGGTTCATTGATGTCTGCAGAGATGACAGTTTGATTAGCCAGGCAGTCAGATGATTAATTGAGTCTTAGGATAGTTCTGAGTCTACCTTGAAGGAGTCCAGGCTTTACTTGTGAGAGAGAGAACCGTTGGGTCCAGAGACTGTTGGTTCAGCAGAGTGCACAAGCAGCAGCAGCGTCTAGCTTCTGACTTTGAATGGCAGACCTTGATCAGAGTTTCCAGCTCTTCTCTGAGAGCAGCAGGAGAAATCCAGACTGGACTCTTCAGGTTTGGCTCACCAGGGCAAAAAGGCAGATTAAGCTCACCCAGAGCTTCAGACTTGAGACAGGTTTTCTGTGAGCAAAGACAGAGGCAGATTAGAATCAGTTTTCTCTCTTGAGATGACTAAGATTCTTTCTGGTAACAGAGGCTCAGGTTTGCTAACCAAACTAAGCTCAACACTGCAGCATTGAAGGAAGGTCTGGCAGCTGCTTATGTAGGGAAGGTTCCTGATGAGCAGACGAGCTCCAGGTGTGCAGGAGGGCTCCAGCTCAGGAGACCCACGGCGCACTCTGCTGGAGAAAGGTGGTACATCCCCAGATCCCAACAGTAACCCAGTCCCTAAAAGAAAACAAAAAACAGAAGAGGATCCTCTGCGCCCTCTGGTGGGCAAGCCTCAGGATCCCAACAATATGCAGGTATGAGTTTCACCAGCAGAGGTCGTATTATAGAGTTTAAGTTATAGATTCTAACAATGGTTTATTTAAAAGAAAGCAACCTTAGAGATAAAATAAAATTGGGGGAGGTGACAAATTAAATGCAAATCTTTTTTTCATTAATGCAAATCTTTCTTTCATAGTGCCAAACTTTGAATCCAATTCTTAAAGTATAGCGGAGGATTTTCGTGAATTTTTGAAAATGCCCACCCTCTCCACTTAAAAAAAAATGCACATGCACAACCCTGTACCTGAGAGGTAACGCCTATTAAATGTGTGTGAGAGCATAGACGAGCACATTTCTCCTCATGCACGCTCTATTTAAAGGTTGCTGTTTGCACTGCTAATATCAGCTTACTTTCCAAAAGCAGATTTGCAATTTTTCCACTATGTCAGACACAATTCACAAGTGAAAATGGGTGCAAGCATATAGGACAGTCTTACGTAAACATGTCAACAGAATAATTAACCACTATTCCAGGTGAACCACTATCCACCCGGAAAAAGGACATCCTCCACTATACCTTTAAATACTACATATTTAGTGTTTCGTGTTTAGTGTTTTGTCTACTTATCTCTTGTTTGTTTAAAGAATTATCATACTTTTACATACATACCTAATACTTTTTTATTTTTAACAACACATATTACACTAATGTTTGTGAGGAGAAGTAGAAAGTGTTAAAATCATTATCTTGTAATGAAACTGAAGCTGGATCCAAATATAACCAAGACAGTTCAGTGATGTTTGAACAGTTTATTGAACAGATTGCATTGACAGCAGGACTGAACCTGAGCGGAGCAAACAGGCTGCAGGCAGACAGGCAGGCTGATTATGTGAGGTTTACCAGTTTGTGATCCAGAAGAGGAAGGCAGGCAGCTAAGCGAAGCTTCTCAGAGTTTGTGATCCAGAGAGAGGGGAGAAGGCAGTTCGGTCAGACTGATTCAGAGTTTAAAAAAAATCCACTGGACTTGGTTTCCAAGATTTGAAGACGTTTCGCCACCTCTCCAGGAAGCTTTCTCAATTAAAATGTCTGGATCCTCAGGGAGTTTGAGTCTTTA
Source organism: Cyprinodon diabolis (assembly GCA_030533445.1). Taxonomy (NCBI): domain Eukaryota; kingdom Metazoa; phylum Chordata; class Actinopteri; order Cyprinodontiformes; family Cyprinodontidae; genus Cyprinodon; species Cyprinodon diabolis. The sequence continues at coordinate 16,548,781 of CM060074.1, forward strand.
TATAGCCAAGGCATTGTATTGCTTGGAAACATGCAAACGGAAACCCATGAGTGGGTCGTTTGGTTCCATTGTTAGCCTGTAATATCCGAAACCTGTCTATGATTCTAAAGGTTGGTCGTTAAGGAGATATTGTTCACCGGCTGGAGCGGGTTGGACCGTTTTTTATTTTGTTTAACTTTTACGGAATACTTCTAATAGATGCTGAACTATCCTTACCCGGTTGGCACTAGATAATGTGGCACAGAGGACTGGTCGGACGGGTGGAGCAGAGTAGGTGTATGGACTGAGTAATCAGGCCAGAATCAGCGCAGAGACCATTACATATCTAATGTTTACCTTTAAGTGTATTTTCAGCTAGTATAATAAATTAACATGTTCTACTACATAGTCATAATATTATACCTTGGAATCAAATAAAGTAAACTTAAAATAGTTTTGTTTACACAAGAAACAAATAATAAGGCTACTGGAGGAAATTATTTGAGTATGAGCCTGACAGTATCAATTGTCCCACTATGGGGTTGAGTCTAAAACAATCTAAGTAACAAAGAGCTCAATGTTATGATTTTCACGCCTAGGGTGGAACAACATATTTTCTCAGAAGTAATAATTGTACCTCAGTAGATTCAGTGTTCAAGAACAACATATACAGTATATATGTATGCAATAACCATGACAACAGGTATTGACAGACATTGTAATCTTACCCCAAACCAGAGAAGTTGTTCTGGGTTAAGATGGCAGCACTTACCAACCAGGCTTGCTTCTTCAGGAAGTTGGCCCCAACTCACAGTTAAAGAAGCATTTTATACAACTCTGGTATCACACCCTGCCACATCATTAAATGTCACATTACATCGTACACATTTACAAATGTGGAGACATCCCTGGCTCCAGACATATCAAAATAATACCACGTTCTTAGATCAAGGCCATTCTGAATGCCCTGTGAGAGATAGCTCGCTGTTAAGAGTCCTGCACTCTGTATGTATATCATTTCCAAATCTGTTACAGTATGTATCTGTCCTTATTAGATAAACTCCTTGGTAAAAGAGTTTTGCTGCATAACAGGCAGGCATTATTATAGTTTAACAGCGTCATATATGATTAATAAAGATAATCCTAACTCATAACCAACACTAAAGAACAGAAACAAGCTGTCTGCCTACTTGTCTGCCCTAATTTTCTGCTGTTAAGGGTCCTTACTGCCCTTAAAATGGGTCTTAAAATAATCAGATGAGATACTCCAGCTGTGTCTGGTGTTAAGAATGATTTAGACTGTGCAGTAGAATGCTGGAACTCTTCCAATCTAAAATCAGGGATTTCCAACATGTTTTGGCCCAATATCCTACCATCTGGGGGGTAGACAGACAAGCTAGCAACCTTGACTTTAATGTGCAGCCAATCTAAGTACTTCCAAACTTAACTCCAACAACTCAACAGTTTAGCAGGTAGAGTCTCTACCCATGCTGTATCATTTCTTTAACCATAGCTTTTAACGTTTTTCTCTGTTAAAATTAGCACATCAACTATTGCTATTGCATCTTCCTAATTGGTCACATTCACATTTGATCAGGAGTTTTTGGCGATTTCTTTAATGCCTGACATCTGATTTTATTCTGAATGAAATCTGTTCGTGTGTTGTGTGTGGTTGTGGTGTGGATTTTACACCACACCCAGTATGACTACTACTGTAGCAACAACGTTTTATTGCTGTAAGTGGAGTATTTTATTAAATACTCAATTTAAAACAAGTAAAAAAAATAATACTCTTTATTTTATAAATATTTTTGGGTACGTTCCACTTTTGGACACTCATCAATACTTTTAGCTGATGGGGGGTACTCAAGGTAAGACAAAATGCCAAAAGGGGTAAACAATTCACAAAAGGTTCGGAATCACTGCTCTAAACGGTTATTTTGATTGGTAAATTATTCTTTAACGCATAATTTTCTGTCCACCTCTATAATTTGCATTGCGAGTTGGTTTTAACCATACCAAGTGTTAACAATCTGTTTTAAAGCTAATTGGACTCCATTCCAAATGGTTTTAAGGTAAACTTTGGTTCCCAAACGTAAAATCTGCACTGAATCCCATTTTAATTACTTTTCTTATTGATAGTGGTTCTAACCCAATTTTTTTTTTAATTTTATGTACATGTAGTGTATAAGCTTTACTTATACATATCAGTTTTGCTTTTTGGATTTAGGTGAATTTCAATGGTCTATGTAAGCACTGTTAACTCAAACAGGGTTAACTTGGATTTAAATTCTGTTATCTATTTGTCCATAAATTTTGAATGAATTTTTCAATACAGATATTTCATGTCTGCAAAGTTTGCTATTTGAAATTGACTGAATATCTTTTCCATCTGTTGTTCTTACACCCAAACCATTTAGTTTGGTGTCAAAGATAATAGATAACTGACTAAAAGTTAGTTGATAAATATTGAATATCATAAATGCTGTAACTGCACTACTCTAGAATGATTAGAAATAGAGTTTCGTATGCTGTATGAAGGTATATGTAAACATGTGAGCCATAGCACATTTTCTTCTACCACACATACTATCACAAATCTGCCACCTAGAAGTGCATGACATTTTTTGCTGTTAAAAAAAAATAAAACAAGATAACAGACCATGGTGATGCAGTCTGTGGAAAAAAATACATATTATAGCAGTTATACATACCATTTTTTAAACTCCTCTTGCACATGGTTACATGTCCTTTTAATTATAGCACTTATTACTTTGATTATTCCAGCTACAGTGGGGCAAAAAAGTATTTAGTCAGCCACCAATAGTGCAAGTTCTCCCACTTAAAAAGATGAGAGAGGCCGGTAATTTTCATCATAGATATACCTCAACTATGAGAGACAAAATGAGAAAAAAAAATCCAGAAAATCACATTGTCTGATTTTTAAAGAATTTATTTGCAAAATATGGTGGAAAATAAGTATTTGGTCAGTTACAAACAAGCAAGATTCCTGGCTCTCACAGACCTGTAACTTCTTCTGTAAGAGGCTCCTCTGTCCTCCACTCGTTACCTTCATTAATGGCACCTGTTTGAACCCGTTATCAGTATAAAAGACACCTGTCCACAACCTCAAACAGTCACACTCTAAACTCCACCATGGCCAAAACTAGAGAGCTGTCAAAGGACACACGAAACAAAATTTTAGACCTGCACCAGGCTGGGAAGTCTGAATCTGCAATAGGTAAACAGCTTGGTGTGAAGAAATCAACTGTGGGATCAATTATTAGAAAATTGAAAACATACATGACCACTGATAATCTTCCTCGATCTGGGGCTCCACGCAAGATCTCACCCCGTGGGGTCAAAATGATCACAAGAACGGTGAGTAAAAATCCCAGAACCACACGGGGGGACCTAGTGAATGACCTGCAGAGAGCTGGGACCAAAGTAACAAAGGCTACCATCAGTAACACACTACGCCGCCAGGGACTCAAATCCTGCAGTGCCAGACGTGTCCCCCTGCTTAAGCCAGTACATGTCAAGGCCCGTCTCAAGTTTGCTAGAGAGCATTTGGATGATCCAGACGATGACTGGGAGAATATCATATGGTCAGATGAAACCAAAATAGAACTTTTTGGTAAAAACTCTACTCGTCGTGTTTGGAGGAGAGAGAATGCAGAGTTGCATCCAAAGAACACCATACCTACAGTGAAGCATGGGGGTGGAAACATCATGCTTTGGGGCTGTTTTTCTGCTAAGGGACCAGGACGACTGATCCGTGTGAAGGAAAGAATGAATGGGGCCATGTATCGTCAAATTTTGAGTGAAAACCTCCTTCCATCAGCAAGGGCATTGAAGATGAAACGTGGCTGGGTCTTTCAGCATGACAATGATCCCAAACACACTGCCCGGGTAACGAAGGAGTGGCTTCGTAAGAAGCATTTCAAAGTCCTGGAGTGGCCTAGCCAGTCTCCAGATCTCAACCCCATAGAAAATCTTTGGAGGGAGTTGAAAGTCCGTGTTGCCCAGCGACAGCCCCAGAACACCACTGCTCTAGAGGAGATCTGCATGGAGGAATGGGCCAAAATACCAGCAACAGTGTGTGAAAACCTTGTGAAGACTTACAGAAAACGTTTGATCTCTGTCATTGCCAACAAAGGGTATATAACAAAGTATTGAGATGAACTTTTGTTATTGACCAAATACTTATTTTCCACCATATTTTGCAAATAAATTCTTTAAAAATCAGACAATGTGATTTTCTGGATTTTTTTTTTCTCATTTTGTCTCTCATAGTTGAGGTATATCTATGATGAAAATTACTGGCCTCTCTCATCTTTTTAAGTGGGAGAACTTGCACTATTGGTGGCTGACTAAATACTTTTTTGCCCCACTGTAATTATTCCTGTGTGTTTTTATGTAAAGCCTTTGTACATCTGTTGCTGTGCCACAGCAATGATTCGTGTTTACACCTAAGCTCCGCAATTAATGGATCAATACAAAGTGGAGAGACTGAAAGCTCTTTGTTGGATGCAAATGAAAACTGATCCTCGCAAATACATTGTGTGCACACAGACTAACACTGGGAGTGCAGTAGGCTGTTGCTTCTTATCCTAATGTGCTCCAATAATGTCTGCAAGATATGCAAGGAACATGAATGAAGACAAGGTCATTCAATGGGCATATTTAACTATGGGAGAAACTTGTAATACACCAGATAACATCATTTGCATCCATTTAGAAATGGATAGTACATTGTCTGTATTCTGGCGTTTCATGGAAAAAAATAAGAACTGGAGCTTTCCAGCACACCTGAGACGCATCTACTTATCAGGAGACCTCTCCTTTATAACCAGCTGCCAGACCTTCCTTCGACGCCGCAGTGTTGACCTTAGTTTGGTTAGCAACCTGAGCCTCTGAAACTGAAAGAATCTAGTTGTCTCTGTTGAGAGATAAGATTCTAACTCTTCTCTGTTTTTGCCTCCTGTCTCTAGCCTGAAGCTCTGGGTGAGCTTAACCTGCCAATCTGCCCTGGTGAACCAAACCTGAAGATTCCTATGTGGATTCCCCTGCTGCTCTTGGTGAAGAGCTGGAAACTCAGATCAAGGTCTGCCATTCAAAGTCAGAAGTTAGACGCTGCAGCTGGTCGTATCCTCTGCTGAACCAACAGTATCTGGACCCAACAGTTCCCTCTCTCTCAAAGAGAAGCCTGGACTCAGTCAAGGTAGAATCTGAATAATCAAGAACTCATAACTCATCTGCCTGATCCACTAACCAAACTATCATCTCTGCAGACTTCAGTGAACCTGGCCGGACCAGTTCCAGAACCAGTACACTATCTTGTGTTGTTGAAACTTTCAATAAACTCTGTTAAACTTTTACCCAGCCTCCGTTGTGTTCTGCATGTGGGCTAAGAACCTTAAACCCATCATGACAGAACACTGCGGCCAAACACAAAGCCCAGCAGATCACCTCCGGAGGAGGCTTGAGGAACAGGACGCTCAGATCCTTGGACATGAGCATACCCTCCGTGAGTTACACACAAAGATTGAACATCAGAACCAAATACTACAATCGTATGCCAGCTACATGGGTAATGCTAATGCCACGCCAGCGGTACGTCCAGTTCCGGATCCACTTCCGCCTCCGAGGTCACCGGCAGTGACGTCACCTCCTGATTTCCGTCCTAGTCCGCCTGAAAGATTTTCAGGTAACCCAAGAGATTGTAAGGGATTTTTGTTCCAATGTCGATTACTTTTTGAGCATTCTCCTGTCAGTTTTCAAAATGACAGAAAGAAAATATTAATTCTTTCTCAACTCTCTGGACGAGCCCTTGAATGGGCGGAGGCAAGGTTCTCTTCAGAATCCAGTTTTTCTTGTACTTTTTCCGAGGTCATATCTGAGTTTTCCCAAGTATTTAACCACGACTCAGATAAAACTATTGACTCCCGAGCCCTGCTAGATTTAAGACAGGGAAATTCTACAGTGGCTGAGTTCTCAATCGACTTCCGGGTCAAAGCCGCAGCCTCAGGTTGGAACGAATGTGCACTCAAAGGTGCTTATTTTAAGGCCTTAAATGAAAACATCAAGGATGAACTAGCCACGATCGACGAACCAACTAGTTCGGAGGATTTAATCCGTTTAACAATCAAATTGGATAACAGGCTCTGAACCAGAAACAACACTAGACAAAGAAGTCTAAATTTTTCTGTGTCAGCTCCTGCATTAAATAATGCTTCTGTTTTTTTCTGGATCCACAGAACCCAGTTCCAAGCCAAAGTCTAAGAACCAGACTCTTTCTGTGCCTGTCCAAGTCTCTCACTCAGATGGAGCGGAGGTCGAACCCATGCAGATTGGACACACAAGGCTATCCCCTGAGGAAAGACAACGACGTTTTAGGGGCAATCTGTGTCTATACTGTGGTGAGACTGGCCATTTCATAGCTTCATGCCCGGCTAAGTCAAAAGCCGGGGCCCGTCAGAGGAATTGAGGAGTCTGACGGGCCATTTGAAAACTGAAAAGGCTCCTCATCTGATGTTACCTGCTACTCTTTTCTTTTCTAAACAGAACCTCACCTTGTCTGCTTTCATTGACTCTGGATGTGAAAGTAATCTCATTGATTCAAATCTGGTCCAACAATTACACATTGAAACCGTTCCTTTGTCTAAACCTCTCAGAGTTTCCGCTATTGATGGAAAGAAATTTCATCAAGTCACTCATCAAACACAACCTCTAGAACTTTTGATCTCTGGAAATCATCGTGAGACGTTAACGTTTTTTGTCTTTCCTTCTGCATGCTCTCCCTTGGTGCTGGGATTCGAGTGGCTGGAACGTCATAACCCCCATATTAATTGGGCTGAACGCCACATTGAGTCTTGGTCCACTTCCTGTCACGAGACATGTCTTCGTTCTGCAGCTCCTGCTGTGCAGTCCCCTAGAGGTAGGGGGGAGATGGACTCTCCTGACCTTACTTCTGTTCCTCCCGAGTATCATGATCTGGCACCAGTCTTCAGTAAGGTCAGTGCGACGTCTCTTCCACCTCACAGACCATATGACTGCGCCATAGAATTATTACCCGGAGCACCCCTGCCCAGCAGTAGACTTTATAACATCTCTAAGCCTGAACGTGAGACCATGGAGAAGTACATCAATGAGTCTCTAGCTGCTGGGATAATCTGCCCATCTTCTTCTCCTCTTGGTGCTGGTTTCTTTTTTGTGGGCAAAAAGGATGGTTCCCTGCGGCCCTGTATAGATTACAGGGGCCTAAATCAGATAACCATCAAGAATAAGTACCCCCTACCATTACTGGCATCAGCATTTGAGCCTGTTCAGGGTGCAACTGTTTTCACCAAACTCGATTTGAGAAATGCTTATCACCTTCTTAGGATAAGAGAAGGAGACAAATGGAAGACAGCCTTTAAGACTCCCTTAGGCCAATTTGAATATTTGGTCATGCCTTTTGGTCTTACAAACGCTCCTGCCTGTTTTCAAGCTCTAGTCAATGACGTCCTCAGAGATTTTTTGAATGTATTCGTTTTTGTGTACATCGATTATATTTTGATCTACTCCAAGAACCTATCAGAGCATAAGAAACATGTCCGTCTAGTTCTTCAGAGACTTTTGGAAAACAAGCTCTTTGTGAAGGCAGAAAAATGTGAATTTCACCAACCATCTGTCACTTTTCTAGGGTTTGTGCTCGAGGGCGGGCAGGTTAAGCCATCCGAAGATAAGATAAAAGCAGTTCTGGACTGGCCGACACCTGAAAAGCGCAAACAGCTTCAGAGATTCCTTGGGTTTGCAAACTTTTACAGACGCTTCATAAGAAATTACAGTCAAACAGCTCTACCTCTCACAACCCTGACTTCTGTAAAGAAGACTTTTCAATGGACACCTGAAGCCCAGAGCGCTTTTGAAAGATTAAAGAACCTGTTTTCAAGAGCACCCATCCTTATCCAGCCAGACCCCTCTAAACAGTTTATCTTAGAGGTGGATGCATCAGACTCCGGTGTTGGAGCTGTTTTGTCTCAACAATCTGACTCAGACCAAAATATTCACCCCTGTGCCTTTTTTTCACGTAGACTCTCACCTGCGGAGCAAAACTATGATGTTGGAGACCGGGAACTTCTTGCCATAAAACTCGCCTTGGAGGAATGGAGACACTGGCTCGAGGGGGCCAAGCATCCAGTTTTGGTCTGGACAGACCACAAGAACCTGGCCTATCTCCAATCAGCCAAACAATCTAATCCACGTCATTCAAGATGGTCATTATTCTTCTCCCGATTCAATCTCATTATCTCTTACAGACCTGGATCCAAGAACGTCAAGCCCGATTCTCTCTCTCGTCTGTACTCCGCTGACAAACCTGAGACACCCGAGCCTGTCCTCCCTGCCTCCTGTACTGTTGGAGTGGTTACCTGGGAGATCACTGATCTCATCAACGCTGCTCCTCTGAGCCTGACCCAGGTAACGGTCCTCCAAATAAAACCTATGTTCCATCTTCCGTCAGATCCCGACTGATCCAGTGGATGCATGCTGCTAAATTTTCCGCCCATCCTGGAGTAAGCAGAACTATTGCCCTGATCACAAGACGTTTCTGGTGGCCATCCTTACACAAAGACGTTAAGGAGTACGTTTTGGCATGCCCCATCTGCGCCAGAAACAAAACCTCTCACCATCCACCTTCTGGCCTGCTGCATCCTCTATCTGTTCCAACCCGTCCTTGGTCACATATCGCAGTAGACTCTGTCACTGGTCTTCCGATATCCAGGGGTATGTCCACCATTTTAACCATCGTCGACCGTTTTTCCAAGGCCTGTCACTTAATCCCCCTCAGGAAACTTCCCACGGCTTTCCAGATGGCCCAGCTTCTCGTGAAGCATGTTTTCCGACTCCATGGCATCCCACAAGAAATCCTCTCCGACCGCGGTCCACAGTTCATCTCTCAGGTCTGGAAAGCCTTCAGTTCTGCGTTAAACTGTAAGTCATCTCTCACCTCTGGTTATCATCCACAGTCTAACGGGCAGACGGAGAGAATGAATCAGCAACTAGAGTCCACTCTCCGCTGCCTGACCTCTAACAACCCAACTGACTGGAGTCAGTTTCTGACCTGGATCGAATATGCCCACAATTCATTAAAATCTGCTTCTACTGGTCTATCTCCGTTCCAGGTGTCTCTCGGTTATCAGCCTCCACTTTTCCCTGCAGACGAGAGAGAGATCTCAGTCCGATCAGTCCAACATCACATCCGCCGTTGTCAGAGAGTCTGGAAGGACACTATCGCCACCCTCAACCGCTCATCAGCTTCCTCTAAACGCTTCGCTGACTCCAAGAGACGCCCGGCCCCTGACTACTCCATAGGCCAAGAGGTATGGCTGGCTACACGAGACATTCCCGTCAAGGGTATGTCTCGGAAACTGTCCCCCCGGTTCATTGGCCCGTATAAAATAGCCCAGATCATCAACCCCTCTGCTGTCCGTCTGCACCTACCTCCGAGTCTTCGCATCCATCCCACGTTCCATGTCTCCCAAATTAAACCTGTTGTCTCTAGCCCCCTGTGCCCACGTCCGACTCCCCTCCACCCGCCCTGGACATCGATGGTCATCCAGCTTTCACCGTCCGCCGGATCGTGGACTCCCGTCGGCGAGGTCGCGGTTGGCAGTACCTCGTCGATTGGGAGGGCTACGGTCCGGAGGACCGCACATGGGTTCCTGGTTCGTATATCCTCGATCCATCCCTTATCGAGGAATATGAGAGCTCCCTCCCGTCGACTTCTTCTGGACCGTCAAGAGGCGGTCGTTGAGAGGGGGGTACTGTTGGGATCTGGAGCTGTACCACCTTCCTCCAGCAGAGTGCGCCGTGGGTCTCCTGGAGCTGGAGCTTTCCAGCACACCTGAGACGCATCTTTCACTTACAAGGAACATTTACAGCCGGGAACAGCTAACTAACATCTCTAAGGCTGAAATAATACATCCACTATTTCCCCAAGTGAAAAGAAGAGGCTGGGGATGCAGAGCAGGGAGATGAAAGAGGAACAAGAAATTTCAGCCATCACTTCCATCAACCATCATGGGCGATGTGAGAACTTTAGGAAACAAGTTAGAAGCACTCCAAGCAAGGACCCAGCCACATATGGAGCTAAATTGGTCTCGATTTTCCCAAATACACATACGTGATTCATGCATGCACAGCACAAGCTCCACAAGCTCCAATTCACGCAAGCACTAAAAAATTCGCACACAACCAGTACAAGCTCCACAAACACAGCACGATTCACGCAAGTGTACAAGATTCATACATGTACAGCACTAGATTTGCCAAAGTATTTCTGATCCATAAATAATTACAAATTAAATTACAATATGTTTACATATTACTTATGTTTACATTTGATCACCATGTTTACATTTGATCACTGCTGCACTTTAGAAATGCAAATGTCTTCAGAGCTGTACTGAACTACATTTCGTTTTGTATACACTCTGTGTGTACAAAATGACAATAAAGTCTGTCTAAGTCTAAGTCTCTAAGTATTTGATGTGAAAATAGCACATAATAAATTAATATATATTTTCATTCATACATTACCTCCTTGACCTTTATCTTCTTTTTTTTAATAATCCAAAATTTATTGAAGTACTTACTGTTGGTTGAACCTTTCTTTGGTGTTTAACTTCGTCACCAAACTAGAAATGTAAGTAGAAATCGGCTTTTCTTCATGCTTTTCCATTTGGGGTGGGGGTTTTTGGTTTTTAACTTTCATTAGAAAGTGACAAGAATCATTTTAGTGTAAGGGAGGTCTCAAACTGTGAGCAGAGGTTTCTACTTCCAGGCAGGCTAAATGAAAGAATAGTCCCTCAGGCAAAAATTCAGTTTGGGGAAAAAAATAACACAAAATCCATAAAATCCAGAAGAGAGGGTGGGATTAGCTATCAGTGGGTACATAGGTGTCAAAGTCACATCCACGCATGTTTCATACTGTGTAATTGTGTGTGCTCTATGACTTCCACTCCCTGCTGGTTAGATGTTATAGATGGGAGGTAGGTAGGGGGCTGATTGCTGCAGACTGTTCCCCCTCTCGCAAGGATAAAGTTTTAGGGCTTGGCTCTCTTCTGAGTTGTGAATTTTTACAGGATGATGTAGCTCTTTAAGTGAACAGTTAAGAACTGCAGTAAATTTGTAGGCATGAGTAAGGTCACAGTCAATGGGACTATAAATATTCAAGGTAAAACAATGTTTTCTCAATAAAACAATCTGATAGAATATGTTTGCTTTATGTATTTATTGCACGCACCAAACAAACTAAAACAATGGGTATGTGGGTGTTTATGCATGCCCTGTATGTGAGCTGGAACTGCTCCACAAACCAAAACAGGCAGCTGCTGCTCTGCAGAATTATCTCCATACCGTAGAAAGGCCAGCCAGGCCAGCATCCAGCAGAGATGGATGTGGAGGATTTAAACTGGTTGAAGGCACTCAAATATATATTCTCCAAGATCCACATGTTCAGACAGACATATAAAAGCATACAGGCGTAAAAGAGAAATGAGGAGAAGAGAAAAGAAAAAAAAAATACAACAATGGTAAAGCAGTTGAGGTAGAGGATTTTGCCTCTGTCCTCTTACCTCCTTTAAAGTACGATATCACTGCAAACCACATTTGTTTTATTAATTCTATGTCACTTTAGGAGGACTGCCTTTGTGGCTTACTGAGAAATTCCTACTCCTATTCTCTGTGTGCAGTGTACTAACAGTACCGAGCGTGATCGTGTAATAACAGCAATGAAAGAAAAGGAGGTACACAGAAAGGCGGGGTGCCGGGGGATGAAAGTAGTTTTTCTTTTCCGATTAAATTGCCCTTTAGATAAAAGTAAATCTAGTAAAAGCCAGAGCAAAGTGGGAAATTATTAATGGTTCTGCTCTCTAATGTGATTTTAAGCCTTTATATCATAGATGAATAGTGAAGAAATAAGAAGGAAATATGTTTATATTCTTGTATTGGAAACTTAATCCCCTTAGAACAAATCTGCATCTTATTGGACCATAAACAAGCCACCTCCGGGGAACCGAGGGTTTATTTTAGATTTCAGGCATTTGGGATTTAAAGTAGAAATGGCTTGGTTTATGTTTCTTATGTTTTCCCCTCACTTGCAAAGACACAAAAAATAATTCTGGTACTTTAATAAGGTTACATTAGTAGAAATTTTAACTATATTCGATCATGCATCTTAAAGCTTGTACTGATAATTTTTAAAGGGTTTGCAGAATCTCAGCACACAAGCCTCTCATTCTTAAGGAAAAAACATTTTTGGCTTCATGTTCTACAACTAAGGGCTTAGTGTTTTGAGTTTTCAAAGAAGACTCAGATCATGTATTTGTAATAATGAAAGACACGGTTTTCTGAAATAAAAAAGAGTAACAACTAAATTATTTTAAATGTTCTGTCTTTAATTATCTTAGTTGCAGGAAAACCCTTTGGTTTTTTTTTTTCAGTCTCATTCTACCCCTTTGAAAATGCTCTGTCTACACTAACCTACTCAGACCTACTGGATCTCCATGCCTACAGATTTATAAGGTTCATAATTGTTTGACCATGTGAGGTCTAACTGAACAGTAATCCCTACATTTCACTTGACTGTTGAATATAGAAATAAGAAATATGTTTTGAACTCTTACAAAGCCTTTATACTGTTTGTTCAAGTGAGAAGCCTGTGCGGTGTCAATTTCCTTATCTGTAACCACCCACAAGGACATGAGAGAATACAACTGAATACATTACGGAAAATGAAAACAATGAACAATCAAGATTTGCTGTTTTCTCTAACTGGATCATAACAACTCAATAGATTTTCTCATTAGAAATCGCTTTATCCTTTCCGTTACTCCCATTTCCCAAAAAGTAAGCAAGGTTCTAGTAGCGTGCTTTCAAAACAAAAGTATGGTATGTCAATGGCCCACCTTCAATTCCTGCACATACTTTAGAAAACAGCGGTGGATATTAGAATCACAAACTCTACACAATGAAAACATGACAGGAGTAAATGTTTTAGAATATGTTCCTAAGTTTCTCATGGTAAGTCTCTCTTTACAAGTGCATTTCAATATGCCAACAATCATTGCAAGAAAGTAAAGTGTATCAGCAGCTCCCAAATGTAAAAACACTCCAGCATCATCCTCCTACATATTTAACACTGCGGCATACCTCATTTGATCACCAGTTAAGCCAAGCTAGGAGACATTTTTATGCTGTCAAAAAATACCGCAGCATGAGCTATGCATATTGCACCTGTGTGCCCCTGCTACATTATTTACATATTTGCAACTCAAACATTCCAATCAACCACTGATAGTTATATAATCTCATGGAACACTATCAAGATGTTCCATCTACAATGTTTTGTTAGCCTTTAATGAAACATTACAAGCCGTTATAGTACTTAGATATAAAATAAGATTAGATTTTTTTTTGATATAGTGCCACTTCACAATAAATTTCTTATTAGGGTAATTTACATTAATGACAAATGTACATAGCTGTGATTTATTGTACTCTAAATTACACAGATAAATTTACAAACAAAGCAAATGTAAATTTATAAGTGATTTTTTTTCTTGTTTGCTTTCAGACCTTCAAATTAGCTCATATAACACAATCGGCGTTCAAATAGACTTTCACTTCCTTTCAAATTGCTGTGATCTTATAAAGATCACAGAAATTTGAAATGAAGTGATCTATATATATATATATATATATATATATATATATATATATATATATATATATATATATATACATGTTACCACGTCAAGTAATACGCCAGGCACGCGTATTCTGTCAGAAGCTGACAGACAAAAATGGCAGATGGATAGCCAAGGACTATAGACTGATTAATATTGTCAAGGACATGGGCGTCGCAGAAGTTTTGAAAGTGGCAACTTTAGACGCACTCTACAAGCCACTGTCGAGAGGCATAGTGATGACTAAAATCAACAAACGTTATGAGGCTAAAAAGTAAATGAAGGAAGACAATTGGGCTTCAGCAGAATGTGTTGCTTTGACAGGAGACCACTGGCCCTCTGTAAGTAACAATGATTATCTAGATGTGACGGCCATATATATGTGTGTATATTGGTAGTACTTGGGGCATGGGGAATACTTGGCAGTACAATATTTTTTTTGGAAAAGCCCTGGAAGCATTGAAAAGCACTTTGGTTCATTAGTTGCGCCTGGATGATGGTCGGATTTGGCAGTACATTCTTGTAAATCTACCCACGCAGAAAATACCAATGCTAGGAAGCGACAGACCAAAATGTGTGCTGGAGGTGAGGGAGGAACACAAGCAATCCTAAATTAAAACTGCTCTTTTTAAATGCCATGTTAAAGCATCCTTTGTCAACTTTATTTTCTGTATAGTTCATTCCCACAGAAAAAGGCTTTGTCTTGGCTGAACTCTTTCAACCTAGGACACAACCACGAGTCCCTGATTGGTTGCAACAACGCAATTTCACAAAAAAGCTCAGATTCCCTCTTCGGTGTAATTCACTGCTGGTTATTTACATTTCTTGCCCCCTCAGTGTGCAAAGGGATACTAAGTAAATCCACCGGCCTTGCCGCACACACCACATTTGGTGTAAAAACAACCTCAGAATGACAAATTAAAGAATACAAGGGTGGTCTAACCCCCAATGTTTCATATAGCTTTATAAATAAAAATATTTCTTTATTACAGAATTTTTCAGATTTCGGAATTACGTAAAACCAGACTATAACCTTAATCATTATGATTGTTTCCAGAACTGTTGATTATTTATAGTAAAACAATTAATCTCACTTTTAATTGGGCAATGTTTATCAGTAGTTGTATTTGTCTGAACACTTTTACTGGTAATTTTTTATTTGAAATTTTACTTAACCTTTTGCTTTACAGGATAAATCACACAAAGAAATACATGTATTTTTTAACATAATGTGTTTAATGTCAAGCCCCTCGTTTAAAACATGACTTTATAACAAATGTTGTTTTTAGTTTAGGCTTACATATGTATTAGTAATGATTAAGGTTTGGACACTTTGGTACTCTAAAAGAGAACAAACTAATCCTTGAGGGAAAATTTCTCAATCTAATATTTTTTTTTATAATGTATTGCCCTCTTATAGAGGAAGACCATATATTAACAGTGAAGACCTCTGCAATACCCAAGACATACAAAACCTTCAGAGTTACACCTTTATAATGTTTAACATTTTTACAAGATGCATTTGAGGGTGCAACAATGTGGTAAACCTCAGTACATCTGATCCAATGTGACCTCTCAATCAACAAAAAGCCATCACTGTTCATCAGTGCTGATTGTTGCTTTCCTGCTACATGCAGCTGATTGCCCTCTTTTGAGTGTTCATCAGCATATAATTGGTACATATTTAACCCTGGCATGCACGACCTACAGACCATCTCCCATATTTATTTCACCATATGTCTGTAACTGCTTTATTGTAATGATAGTGTATCTGCCTTTTCTTTTTTGGGGGGAAGGGGGGTAGTTTTAGTTTCACTCTAAAACTAAAAAGGTCACAGTGAAATACTTTTCCTCTAAAAGCACAGCTGTACATTTTTCTTTCTCCATTTCCTTTTGACTATTATCCTTCTATCAGTGCTATTGAGCACAAGCGAGAGGTATTTCATGATATTATTTGTATCTGGTCAGAGACTAGAAAGGGGGAGTAAGCTTTGTCACTTTTCTAGAGATTTCAATCTAATTGTTTGAGAAAGTGTACCTTAGTTTTATTTTGTATTTTTTTGCTTCTCCCTCAAAATTTTCTTATTAACAAAAGCTAACACTGCAGACATATAACTGCAAAGGTTCAAATCTCTCTAAGAAATGCCGGTTAACCATGTGACATTTTAAACTCTTTTTTTTAAACATAAATAAAGCCTGGCAAATTTCAAAAATGTCATTTTAGCATAAAAATTTGGGATAATTTTTTTCTATTTTGCTGCTCCAGTTCTCCCAGGTATGACGATTGCCTTTATTCAGACAATATGTTTCAGGTGCTTTCAAATATGCTCTTTAGCCTACGGCTCATAGAACATATGAAGGCAATATAGTTTTACTTTTTTTTTTTTTGTATTATGCAATTCAATAAAAGGACCATTTAAAATATCTAAATTAAAATATTAACTTAGTCAAATTAAGTTATAAACAAATGTTTTTTTTAACTTTAACTTTAAAAAATAATCAGGCTTTCAGTGATTTTACAGGCTTTTAGAAGTTTGTTCCGCACAAATGGGGCATAGGGACTAAATGCTGCTTCTCTATGTGTCATGTTTGGCTTAAGGTTCCTAACCCACATGCAGAACACACTGAAGCAGGAGAAAAGTTCAAAGGTTTACTGAAATATTTCTATACAAGGAATAAAAAGATCCAGGGGTTAATCAGATCCAGGACTGGCAGTGATGGGACTAACGGCGTTGAAAGTAACGGCGTTACTAACGCCGTTACCTTCTTTTAGTAACGAGTAATCTAACTAATTACTTTGACTGTAACTATAACGCAGTTACCATTGCAGACACCCCGTTACTGCGCGTTACTCAGGTCGCACAATGAACCTTTTTTCATGGTAGGACTCGTGCGC
Organism: Cyprinodon diabolis; assembly: GCA_030533445.1. Classification (NCBI taxonomy): domain Eukaryota; kingdom Metazoa; phylum Chordata; class Actinopteri; order Cyprinodontiformes; family Cyprinodontidae; genus Cyprinodon; species Cyprinodon diabolis. The sequence goes on from CM060074.1 coordinate 16,565,389, forward strand.
AGCTGCGTGAAGCTGACACCCCACCCACGTCAAAAAACTCTGCAAATAGACTGAATGGTTAGTGCAACGTTAGTGCAGATTTGTGCAGAAAAAAATATTGTTTGTGCTACTTTTGTTTAAGAGATATTAAAGATTATGTTTTAGGTCATCCAGAGGTGCGCGCGTTGTCATGAGAGAGGGGAGGATGAGAATGGCTGATGTATAGTGAGATTCCGTCTGTCAGGTGGGTAGGTGTGTGTTTCCGCTGGTGGGTGTTAATGTACAGCACACACAGAGAGATGGAGAGTGAGGAGGATCCAGCAGCAAAACAGCGTTTTCCTGATGGAAATACCGGTGTTACGTCGAGCTGCGTTTCCCCATCAGATACGGTTTCCTCTGCATCTCCGCACAGCGCAGTCACGAGTCATCGCGCAAGCGACAGGAAACGCGCATGCTCGCTAAAGGCGCGCACCAGTCGCCCTGTGCTCGCGCCACAGGAGAACTATGGAGAGCGTGAACGATCAAATGAATGGGAGAAATCTGGATGGATGGATGGATGGATGGATGGATACTCTGCCTTCTCAATCTACTGTATTTTTTATTTTAAACATTATTTGATGGCCTTTGTGGCAGGGATGGAGATCCATATTTTATGTCACACACAGAGTATACATCTAGATAGATAGATGTATAGATAGATGTTGCAGTATCTATAACAACCCAAACACACAGGATTTCAGAATTAGACATCCCCAGTTATTAATTTCACCAGATCTGAATGCCCTGTTAAAAAACTTCACATCGCGTTCCCCCCTGATGTCATTTACATTGAGTTGCAATAAATGCAAAACTCTCTGCAGGTTCTTGTCTTTGTCGTCCGCTCTATTCAGCTGGCTTTTGAATCACACCGCAAGAAGGTGGGGGCTGGGTGGTGAGGGGTACGGGGGCGAGAAACGCAAAAGTAACGCAATAGTTACTTTTACTAGTAACTAGTTACTTTTATTGTGGAGTAACTCAGTTAGTAACTCAGTTACTTTTTGGGAGAAGTAACTAGTAACTATAACTAATTACTTTTTCAAAGTAACGTGCCCAACACTGAGGACTGGTAACGAGTGGGTTCACTGTTCTGGAGTTAGAGCTTAGCGGCTGAGGGGGGGAACCTTGAGGGTCCAGAGACTGTCGGCAGGCTGAGGGCTTGGCGGAGGCAGAGCTTGGTTTGAGTGTTTGCAGATCACAGATTAGAGTTTCCCTTCGGTTCCAGGAGATCTAGTACGCCCTCTGGTGGAGAAAGTGGACAGACCTCCAGATCCCAACACTATGTTTGGTTCTAGGACCAAACTATTACATATAGATGTAGATTTCTATATGACAGTAGCATCGGTACCATGTGAGCATGTATTCTCCAAAGCTGCAGAGGTAGTGAGGCAGAAGATGAAAAATAGCCTAGAACCGACTTCAAACTTGAAGCCTTTTATTCATGAATGAACTCATAAATCAATTGTTCTTGAATTACATAAAAGGTTTTGGTCCAAAGGGACAAATTAATGCAACAAAGAAAACATTGTAAGTAGCATATCAAACTGGCCATAGCTTCATATCAACTTTTATTAATCTCAACAAAAAGTAAAGCAATGTCATATAAAGTGTTATGCTTATCTTATGAAGCTTCATTTAAGTCTGATTAAAATCAACATTTTACCAAATAAAACTCTTATGTTAGCACAAATCTCAATGCAACTATAGGTACAGATTTATGTCCAACACAAAAAATAAAGGCGTGGTCTATTTCCTTTTGTATGAGGTAACCATTTTTTTTTTTATAGAAGACAGAAACACTAGCAGTGAACACATTACATGAAGTGTTATGCTTATCCACTCAAGCTTCATGCAAGTTACATAGCATAAGCATTTTAGGAATAAATTGTATTATAAAAATTGAACTGTAATAGAACTAGCATGTTACTCGCCCAGGTTAGTGCCTTGTAATTTGGTTCACAGCTACTGGCAGCTAATTGTACGTTGATTCAAAGTAGGCACTCATGAGGTGAGGAGGGGAAACTTCTCCCTGCTGACAATTTCACAAAAGTTACTGTATTGTGATCGTCCTTTCGCTCAGTGTAATTTATTAAATCCACCATCTCCATGTCTACCCCACTAGGCAGAGCAAATACCTGCTGAAATCTGGCTACTACCTGTTCCACACCACTAGTCAGGAAAGGATTTTAGATAAAAGTAGCATCTTCTTCCATGGCGTCTAATTCAACAAAAAGTCGACTGAACTCTGCTGCCACTTTGTCCAGGTGAACACAGTTATCCACAGGGTGAAAAGGATTCTTGTCACCGATGGCCTAGGACATTTCTCCAAGTTAGAAAAGTGTGTCAACCTCCCGTTTTTCAGCTTTGTTTTCCAAACATCCAGCTTGGCCTTGAACGCATTCACCGCGCTGATCATGTGGGTGAGGTTTCGGTCTTTTCCCTGGAGCTGCGTTCAGTTTTGCAACAGGAAACTGTCTTTAAATTTGAGCTGGTTGGTGTTGTGGTGCCTCTGCAGATTTCTTCTTCTAGACAGTGCAAGCCTTTGGTGGCACAGCATACAAACACATTTGTCTTTCACTACAGGAAAAATAAATTCCTCTTCCCATTCTTCATGAAAAGATAAGTTTTGGACTTTTTTTCTCAGAGCTGCCTCCATGCCAGCTGACCACATCACTGTCTGTCTGCTGTCACCTTTACGCTGTCCAGCTTTGCAGCTAGTTCCTTATGTTGTCATTTTGTGACATTAAATGTGCCAGCTTTATTCTATCATCACAGGGATCTACAGGGAATGTTTCAAATATCTACCAGTCGATCGTGATGGACAGGTTGGCAGCCACTGATTCAAACCATTGTTTGCTATTATGTATTATTTCATATCTTCCTTTAAATTAAAAATATATTGGATATTTTAAATGCAATCCATAAATGTGTTCATTTTATTTTTATCGAACGTCTGAATAAGGATGTTTGTGGTCAGGAAATCTAAATCTAAATATCTAAAATAATAACTACAGTAAGAACAGCAAACTAAGACTCAATTTTAATCCAGTTTGAATTTGGATGAGTGGAGTCATAACTGAGAGGATCAGGGTGATACAACAAGATAATTAAAACAAATAAGAGATCAAAATGGTCCCTTGGGGCTTCTTGATATTTCTTGAATAATTTAGTAAAATAAAGGAACATAATTTTTTGGCAGATGCGTTGTGTTTACAGATGCACTTATAAACACGATTTAGTGCAAAATACAGTTTGAAACAGCTCCTGTATCAGTCATGTGACTATCTTAAAGCAATATGCCATCATACGTCATTATCCCCTGCAGAACTCCATAGATGCTGATAATCCAGGTGTCCAACCTTTATGTAAAACACTAAGAACCTTGATGAAAAAGCAACTTACAGTTACCCCTGGCTCACACCGACTCCGGTCTTACCGTTGCGGTGCGGTGTGTGCGGCGCCGCAGTGATTCCAAGTCATTAAAAAGACGTAAACCTCTCTCACCGGCTGCTTAGCTGTCCGGCTGCGGTTACCGAGACACTCCGGCGCTGCAGAAAATTCAGCAAGAAAGCTATCCTTGCGGCGTGCCGGAGCCCTCCGCAACAAGCTCTCGCAAATATCCTTATTTGGGCCGTGTTATCGCGTGAAGTTATGTGAACTCAAGTGAACTTCTGTTAAATCTCCGGACCTGTTGCCGGAGCCGCAGAGCCGCACCGCACCGTAGTCAATAGGGCGGTGTGAGAGGGGGTGTGCGGGAGTTGCGGTCTCCGTCGGCTCGGTAACCGCACCGGAGCCAGTGTGAGCAAGGGGTTATAATCATTTAACTAATAATCAGTATTTGGTTTTACCCTGCATTTGAATGAACTATTAATTAGCTAACACTTCCAGGTCTAGATATTTAATAGAGTCTTCTGGCAAAATAGCACAATACCATATTACAATTTCACAGGTCAGCTATTTGTTTTTTTAAAATTAATTTTTTATAAGTACTATTATTATGGAATAAACAAGTTCATCCATGAAATAATGTGGACATCTGGATGCCAACTCGAATGTCTAGCAAATGCCGGCATTCAAAACTGAATCAAATGTATGGAGCATGATGTAGAGTTTTGACAAATTGTGTCAAATTGGCTTATGCGGCTTCTAAATTGACATCACTACAGCTTGAAGAATCAGTGTCAGATCTACAGAGTTTGACAAATTTTTGTTTCATTTTGTATGCACAGAGTGCATACAGAATGAAATTCCGTTGCATACAGCTTACGATAAGAATGAGATAGTAGTTAAAATAAATAACATTACAATTTAAACTACAGCAGTGATAAGATGTAGGAGAAAAATCTGTTTTTAAACAAAAGTGTGGGGAAGAATCAACATTAGTAGTTGTAACCCATGTTAAAATCTAACATAAATAGGGATCTAACATAAATAGGGATAAGTAGTTGGTTAAAAGTCTGTAGACAGAAAATAACGTCGCTGTCCCTTTAAGAAACCAGCGTTACAGGTGCAGTGTCTGGGTGACGTTACAGGTGCAGTGTCTGGGTGACGCTGCAGTACGCAGACCCGAAGGACAGAGCAGAGGAGGAATTGGAGAAAAAAAGAGCGGTGATTAATTAACAGAAAAAAGTTAATATTTTAGTAAAACAAAACATAATTTACCTGGTCGGGAACTGACGAGGATTTTATGATAACTAAGCCATATCGGTTTTGGTGAGTTTTGTGTTTATTTTTCAGTATTTTCATCGTGTTGTAATTTTTCTTTTGTGGAGAGTCATTAACTGTTACCCAGTTAATATATTAAGTTTATGAAGAAGAATTTAATTGTATAATTTGAGTATTTAAAAAGAGTTTTATTGTGTTTTTGGCCTTTTACACAGGTCAGGTTTTTTGTTCGGATTGGAAGCTTGGTCGGAGCGAGGATTAGTCTGCCATGTGCGGCGTGCACATTCACAGACGGGTTTCAAGATGGCGAGCCAGACCTACACCTTCAATTCATCTTCTACATTGCATGAGGGAGGGACTTTCCCGCGTGTGGTAATCCCCTGCCAGAGCGGTAGGGATATCAGAAACTAGTTTGAACTGAACTAAAAAAGAACTGAAGACTGATTGAATAATAATTTTTTTTTTGGACTGAATCAAACTGATTCTTTTGGTCGAACTGATATTTAGATTTGGACTTGAACTTGAATTTTAAGTGCCATACTTTGATTTTCATATGTTATTTTCTGAATGTGATTTGAGTAATCGTGGTCCACTTGATTTAACTGTGTTGAAGGTATTTTGCAACCTGTAAAAGGAAGGAAAGAGTTAACTCAGGAAAAATTTAAATCTTAAAATAGGTGCAACCTATGAAAAGGAGACTGGTCTAATTAATTAAAATTAGTCTAATTAAAATAACCTAGGTGAACTATAGAGCAATAAGAGAGTGATATATTCTTTTTTTTTCCTTCTCCCTTTTCCTCCCCATTTATACTTACCTCATTATTAAGAATCTGCAGAGTATTTTTGGTTTCATGTATTGTATTTTATGTGTGTTTTGCATTCATTAAATTGCCGGCCATTTTCACTTAAAGCAGCGGTCTCTGGTGCTATTATTTTGCTCCCCACTCCTTAGAGCCTAGAACTGGTCCAGTGGCGCAGTTAGTGGTGTGATACCGGTGCTACAACTTGGCGAGCCAGCCAGGAGTGGCTTAAAGCATTTAAAACTAGAAACCAGAGACCATATAATATTGTTATCATTGTTAAGGGAGGAGAAGGAAAGGGAAAAAAATGGATGTCGTTGAAACCAGCAGTGTAAAAATCCCTAACTCAGTCATAGTTAGCGGTATAACCGATACAGAAATAGATGACGAACTAAGTGACTTCCTGAAACAATATGGTTCCATTCAAAGGGTAATTCCAGTAGCTCTCACTGAACCAGAGTCAGCCAAGCAGGTTATCGTAGAGTATGTGTATGGTATAGCTATGCAATCTCTCTTACCTTCACTGCCTTACAGGCTTAACAGTAAAGCTAATACTAATGTCACTTACCACATCAGAGCATTAGCCAATGTTTACACACCTGTAGCTAGCAAAACAGCTACACAGACTTACCTTTCAGAGTTAAAGGACATTGCAAAACGGACTGGTAAAGACTTTGCAGCTGTCCTCAGAGAAGAGCTCTCCCTCATTGGTGAGACTGTCGATCTAGATCATTCAGAGCTCCAAGATGAAGATGCAGAGCTGAGCTCACCTGATACCCCAGAGCAACATGCCCCTGAAAATGCTGCACAAGTAAGCCCCCTGCCCAGCATGGCCCTGCAGTAGCATGTTCGACATCATTGGTCTCCACCATTGACACCATCTAAAGAAAAGACACAGCCCGCTCTGAAACTTTCTGACGTCAATCCACCTGACATACAAAAAGTAATTGTAGAGCACATAGTGAGAAATGAAGACTCTGCTCTGCAGGTGCACACTTCCTTGAGACTCAGACCCTTCTCTGGACGTGTCCCACGTCCCAACAGTGAAGTGGATTATGAGACATGGCGATCCAATGTGGAACTTCTTAAAGACACAACACAGTCTGATATTTACAAGTCACGAAAGCTTCTTGAAAGTCTCTTATCACCCACCATTGATATTGTGAAGCACCTGACACCAGATTCTCCTCTTAGTGCAAACTTGGAGTTCTTGGACTCTGCTTTCGGCACAGTAGAGAATGGAGATGATCTTTTTGCAAAGTATCTCAATACAATGCAGGATAATGGTGAGAAACCTTCAGCTTATCTACAACGGCTGCAGGTGATGCTGAGCACCACCCTCAGAAGGGGAGGTGTAACTGCAAGCGACCTTGATCGGCATCTTCTCAGGCAGTTTGTAAGAGGCTGCTGGGATAACCTCTTGATAGCTGAACTCCAGCTAGAACAAAAGAAGCAGAATCCACCTACCTTTGCTGAACTTCTCCTGTTACTCCGCACAGCAGAAGATAAACGTTCTTCCAAAGCTTCACGCATGAAACAGCACTTTAATATTTCAAAACCAAAAGTGTCCTCTCATTATCAAGGTGTTTATGTGCAGGGTGAAGAAGAGTGTAGCTCATCTCAGCCAGCTCCTGATCACAGGTTTGAAATCCAAGACTTAAAGAAACAAATAGCTGATCTACAGTCCCAGCTCACACGTATCACACAGAAAAACAGTAGAAAAGCTAAATCAGCCACCAGACCACTAGCTCCCCAAACAGCTAACACACATTCCCCAGCTATCACTCACACATCTCAAAGGCTGCAGCCCCACAGCCGAGACGCAAACATCAGCCCAAGCAATAGACCAAAGCCCTGGTATTGCTTTAGATGTGGAGAGGATGGGCACATTAAGCCTCAGTTTGAGAGTGAGCCGAATCCATCTCTTGTGGCTGAGAAGAGGAAGCAGTTAAAAGAAAAGCAGTAAGCAGTCAACATGACGCTTCAAAGCCTGATCCTTTAAACTAGACCCAGTTCCGGTTGTGGGACAAACGGGAACTGGAACACAGGCAAACTGTCCCAAAAAGAAGCTGCACAGAGCCCATGTGTACTCGCATACACAAAGACAGTCAGTGACTTTGCCAAAAGGTCTGATTGGGGCCAAGTGCACCGCACAAGTTATCATAGCTGACAAAGACTGTAGTTGCTTGTTGGATTCAGGCTCCCAAGTAACAACGGTCCCCAACTCTTTCTATCTAGAGAACCTGTCTCACTTGCCTCTTAACTCCTTGAACGACTTGCTTGAAGTGGAAGGAGCCAACGGTCAAAGCGTCCCTTACCTTGGCTATGTTGAGGCCACCATCAGATTCCCAAAGAGCTTGCTTGAAGTCAACATCGAGGTACCTACCCTGGTCTTGGTTGTACCTGACATGCGCTCCACGTTGTCATCAGTGCTTATAGGCACAAATGCTTTGGATGTTCTCTATGAGAAGTATGCAGAGATTGTACCTCAGAACTTTGAGTCTCTTCCTTATGGCTACAAAGTTGTCTTAAAGACCCTTGAAATCTGTAAAAAACAGTCTTTTGAGTCCAACCTGGGAGAGGTGAGGCTTCATAGTAGAGACTTTGAGACCATTTCAGCTGGACAGATCAAAGTCCTTCAAGGATCAGTGAGCTGCAGAATATCTGATGTTGGAAAGTAGGTGATGGTAGAGTCACCAAAATCATCGTCCCTGCCTGGTGGCATCCTAGTGACAGATAGCCTGGTAAGTCTACCACCAAAGCAATCATGAGGCATACCAGTCACGCTCAGAAACGAATCAGAGCATGACATCACCCTGTCCCCAAAGGCTGTGATAGCAGAGATACACGCTGTCAGAAGTGTTCAACCTGTCAAGACCCCTGACTCAGATTCTCCTGCAAAACCTGACCAAAAACCAAATCTCGACTTTGACTTTACTGATTCTCCTATACCCAACGAGTGGAAAGAGAGGATAATAGAGAAATTGAGCTCCATGCCGGAGGTGTTTGCAATGCACGAGCTTGACTTTGGCCACACTGACAAAATCAGACACCATATAACCCTCAGTGATGAGACACCATTCAAACATAGGCCAAGACCTATACATCCGCAGGACATAGAGGCTGTGCGTACCCATCTCCAGCAACTCCTTGATGCAGAAGTCATCTGTGAATCAGAGTCACCTTTTTCCTCACCGATCGTAGTCGTCAGGAAAAAGGATGGCAGTGTCAGACTCTGCATAGATTACAGAAAATTGAACACACAAACAGTAAGGGATTCATATGCCTTACCTAATCTGGAAGAGTCCTTCTCAGCATTGACCGGGTCCAAGTGGTTCTCGGTGCTCAATCTCAAATCAGGCTTCTATCAAATAGAGATGGAGGAAGCAGACAAACACAAAACTGCATTCGTCTGCCCTCTAGGATTCTTTGAATTCAACAGGATGCCTCAGGGGATAACCAATGCCCCTAGCATGTTCCAGAGACGTATGGAGCGTTGTATGGGAGAGTTGAACTTTAAGCAAGCCCTTGTTTTTCTGGATGACCTCATCATCTTCTCCTCTACATTGGAGGAGCATGAGGAAAGGTTGATGAAAGTGCTCAACCGATTGAAAGAGTTTGGCTTGAAACTGTCACCAGGGAAATGTAAGTTCTACTAAACTTTTGTAAAGTACCTTGGCCACATTGTGTCTGAAAAAGGCATTTAGACCGATCTTGACAAAGTAGCAGCATTAAAAACCTGGCCAAAACCAAACAACTTGAAGGAACTAAGAACCTTCCTGGGTTTCTGCGGTTACTACCGCTGGTTCATTAAAGACTACTCAAAGATTGTGAAACCACTAAACGAGCTCACTGCTGGCTATCCACCGCTAAGAAAGCATGCTAAAACCACAGTGAACTCTGAGAAGTATTTCAATCCAAAGGACGACTTTGGTGATAGATGGACGCTTGCTTGCCAAACAGCGTTCAACACTATAATAGAAAAGCTGACAACCGCTCCCATCCTCGGGTTTGCTGACCCCAAGCTCTCCTACATTTTACATACAGATGCAAGCACTTTGGGCCTCGGTCCTGCTCTCTACCAGGAGCAACAGGGACAGAAGCGTGTTATTGCTTATGCAAGCCGAGGTCTGTCAAAGTTTGAGTCCAGGTATCCTGCTCACAAGTTAGAATTTCTTGCCCTTAAGTGGGCAGTAACAGAGAAATTTCAGGATTACCTGTACGAAAAACACATTCCTTGCTGTCACAGATAGTAACCCATTAACATACGTTCTTATGTCAGCTAAGCTTGACGCCACGAGCTACAGATGGTTGGCTGCTCTGTCGACGTTCGATTTCCAGCTACAGTACAGAGCCGGTAAGCAGAATCAGGACGCAGACGGACTGTCCAGACGCCCTCATGGCAGAGTAGCTGATGACACATCATCACAAAAAGAGTTAGAGAGGATACAACAATTCACAAAAAGACACATGTCAGAAGCTGATTATGCACACTTGAATGACAGCACCATCAAAGCCATCTGTGAGAAGCACATGGTCCACGAAGTGATCAACAATCACCCTGGGGAAACGTCAACCAGCACCATCTTGGTTGTGTCGCTTGCCCACCATCCAAAGGCTCTCCCTCAAAGCTTTGAAGAGGAGGATCAGCTTGGTGGTCTACCTGTCATCCCCCCTCTAACACCAGCTGAACTAAGAGACAAACAAAATGCTGATCCCTGCGTTGGCGAAGTCCTTAGGCTATTGGAGTCTGGAGAGACACCTCCACCATCCTTGAGGAAAGAACTTCCTGAGCTTGGTCTCTTATTGAGGGAGTGGAACAAACTGGAGGTCTCGAATGGTGTTTTGTATCGCAGGCGACAAGAGGGTGCTCAGACTCACTACCAGATTGTACTCCCTGAAGCCCTGAGATTCGTAGTCCTAAAGAGCCTCCACGACGACATGGGCCATATGGGCACAGAGCGCATGCTAGATCTTGTCCGGAAGCGATTCTATTGGCCCAAAATGTCAATTGAGGTGGAAAATAAAGTCAGAACCTGCAACCGTTGCATACGACGTAAGACCATGCCCGATAAAGCTGCTCCACTCATCAACATCGTGGCCACAAGACCACTCGTAATACAAAGAAAACACTCATGATTTAGGTCAAACGGACAACCAAAGTGGAAGTGACTGTTCAGCAAGACCTGTCAGAAACAGAAAAGCAACTAAAAGACTGACTTATCCTGAGCTAGGAAACCCGTTGGTTACAATAGTTCAGTCTTTATTTCAAACCTTGAGTGATGTGTTTACAGAATCTCTTGAAGATCGTAGCTCTCCAGGAACCCCTAGAGTTATGATAGCATAAATTCAAAATGCACAGGGACGTGCATTAGGTAAAGAGGGGAGGATGTAACCCATGTTAAAATCTAACATAAATAGGGATCTAACATAAATAGGGATAAGTAGTTGGTTATAACGTCGCTGTCCCTTTAAGAAACCAGCGTTACAGGTGCAGTGTCTGGGTGACGCTGCAGTACGCAGACCAGAAGGAGAGAGCAGAGGAGGAATCGGAGAAAAAAAGAGCGGTGATTAATTAACAGAAAAAAGTTAATATTTTAGTAAAACAAAACATAATTTACCTGGTCGGGAACTGACGAGGATTTTATGAGAACTAAGCCATATCGGTTTTGGTGAGTTTTGTGTTTATTTTTCTGTATTTTCATCGTGTTGTAATTTTTCTTTTGGTGGAGAGTCATTAACTGTTACCCAGTTAATATATTAAGTTTATGAAGAAGAATTTAATTGTATAATTTGAGTATTTAAAAAGATTTTTATTGTGTTTTTGGCCTGTTACACAGGTCAGGTTTTTTGTTCGGATTGGAAGCTTGGTCGCAGCGAGGATTAGTCTGCCATGTGCGGCGTGCACATTCACAGACGGGTTTCAAGATGGCGAGCCAGACCTAGACCTTCAATTCATCTTCTACATTGCATGAGGGAGGGACTTTCCCGCGTGTGGTAATCCCCTGCCAGAGCGGTAGGGATATCAGAAACTAGTTTGAACTGAACTGAAAAAAGAACTTAAGACTGATTGAATTATTATTTTTTTTTGGACTGAATCAAACTGATTCTTTTGGTCGAACTGATATTTAGATTTGGACTTGAACTTGAATTTAAAGTGCCATACTTTGATTTTCATATGTTATTTTCTGAATGTGATTTGAGTAATTGTGGTCCACTTGATTTAACTGTGTTGAAGGTATTTTGCAACCTGTAAAAGAAAGGAAAGAGTTAACTCAGGAAAAATTTAAATCTTAAAATAGGTGCAACCTATGAAAAGGAGACTGGTCTAATTAATTAAAATTAGTCTAATTAAATTAACCTAGGTGAACTAGAGAGCAAAAAGAGAGTGATATATTCTTTTTTTTCCTTCTCCCTTTTCCTCCCCATTTATACTTACCTCATTATTAAGAATCTGCAGAGTATTTTTGGTTTCATGTATTGTATTTTATGTGTGTTTTGCATTCATTAAATTGCCGGCCATTTTCTCTTAAAGCAGCGGTCTCTGGTGCTATTATCTTGCTCCCCACTCCTTAGAGCCTAGAACTGGTCCAGTGGCGCAGTTAGTGGTGTGATACCAATGCCACATAGTGCAAAACATTATAGTCTAAAAAAAACAGCCATAAAGTCCAGTTCTGTGCATGTGTGATTCAGAGTCCAGTTTCGAGTTCAACAATAAGTCTGATGGCAACAGTGAAAAAGCTGTTCCAGAACCTGCTGTTACTGCAGCAGATGCTGCACAGCCTCTTCCCAGTGGAATGGGAGGGGAACAATCCATGGTGGGGGGTGTGATGGTTCACTGATGATGTTACAGGCTTGAGACATGCAGCGCTGGGATATGATGTCTTGAATGGAAGAAAGAGGAGCCCCAATTATCATCCCTGCGTTCCTCACCACTCCCCTCAAGTTCTTCCTGTCAGGGGCGCTACAACCTCCAAATCACACAGCGAGACAGCTGGTCTGACTGCTCTCTATGGTACTTCTGTAGAACGTCTTGAGGAATGGCGGAGGCAGATGGGCTCTCCTCATCCTCCGCAGGTAGTACAAGTTCTTCTATGTCCTCTTGACCACCAATGTGGTTTTGACAGACCTGGTGAGATTGTCAAAGATACAACTAGTCATGAAATTTTGGAGGGGAGTGAAAAAAAAAAAACATAATGAAGAAGAAAGGTCAGAGCCGGGGTTTTCAGTCCAATCCAGGAAGGAGACAGAGACTAGGGCACAGTGGATGGCCAGAAAACAGAAGGGATAACCATTTACCAACATGTTAATTTCAAACTAAGTTTTTATATGATACAACTTGCAGACACAAAAAACATGTACAGACTTTCACTTAGTTTTTGTGTGCATTACCATTGAATTAGATGTTGTTGTTTTTTTGTACAGCTGAAAGATGTTTGCTCAGTGCACAGACATTTAGAATCAATTTATCTTTGCTGATACGCTGCATAAGAGGAAACAACACCGAACCTTAGATTTAAAAAAAAAACAGAACAAACTGCTATAGCTTTAACCTGAACTTTTAAGTTCAAAGGTCTCTGTTATAATGCTGCGGAAAGTTTTGAAATTCAAAAGATTTTTGTGTAACTAGTGAGATTAACCAACAACTCAAACTGTCAATTACTATCAACACAATTACAATGTATGGCCAGTCTTCTTGATTATGTTTTCTATTCTCTCTGATAAAACTGAATATTGTTGTTTGAAAAAATGATAAACAAACCCTCTTTCCTTTGCCATAGCAGATGTCCCGGCATTGTGTGATTGCTATGTGGGCACTGTTTAATTGCCAATTAGGAGGGGAAACCTGGTCAGGAATCAAAATACCTATCTATGAGTGTTTGAATTCCAATATTTTAAGGGAGGTGAATGAAACAACAGGGTATATTTTGGTACCTTGATGTGCTGCATTATATGAAGATGGCGACCCCGCTTTGGATATGAGTGATAGAAGATGGATAGATGGATGGATGGTTATGCTAAATATATACTGACTTTTATTTCAAAGTCAAATCAATACAGTGCCCCTAAAGGGACATGGAGGAAAAAATAAACTTTGCGAGATCCCACAATACTTTTGCGAGATCTCGCAAAACGTTTTGCCATGTCAGCGAACCAGAAGTAAAACAAACACACAACAGTGAAGGTGCAAAGTGTACTGCTATGGGAGGATAATACGCCCATGTGTCAGCTACAACCATGGAGGATGATTTGGAGAGGTTCCTAATTTCAAGAGAAGTCCCAAAACACGACATTACACGAATGGAGAGAGACAAGGTCAGTATGCAATCCTACGGAGCCCCTAAAGGGACATGGAGGGAAAAAATAAACTTTTGTGAAGTCCCGCAATACTTTTGCGAGATCTCGCAAAACCATTGCGGGATCTCGCAAAAGTTCTTTTTTTCCCTCCATGTCCAATTAGGGGCTCCGTAAATCAAAAATAAAAGAGTAAAAAAAATAAAACCAGTTAGTTTCTTGTTTTAACCAGAAAACCAAGTAGGAGAGAGAAATGTTCTTATTATAAATAGATAATTTTCAAATAACTAGACAAATGTTTCCCTTTTTTTATTTGGTTTACATTGATCACTTAACTGTATTTTAATTTACCAGACAAAATCAAATTATGCATTAAGCTTTTACTTGTAGTGATTGTTGCCACTTAACCCACAACATTTCATGAAAAGCAGAAATATCAGCAGCATTTGGCATGTAGAACTGCAGCAGAACTGCAGCGTAACAGCTGTACTTTGGAGTTTTAAGCTTGAAGCTTAAACCTCCAAGAATGGACATGACCTTCCTTTCTCAGAGTTGTGGCAATGATCCCCTGCCTCCCTCTGCTATAGGTTAGTGTAAGCTTTCACGTGTAAAGAACCTGATGTGAGCAATACACATGCAAATTACCAAGTCCCAAAAAACCTGTTTCATCACAACGTCATGAACGACTTTAATGAAAACACCAGTTGTAACTAGTTGTAACTCTTTCTCAACATAGATAAAGAAAACACAACCTTAAACAGAGGGAGTGGACTCAGGTTTATCTTTGAAAAACCTACAATGCAGAGATAGAGTTAAGTCCTGAGCTTTAACTTTTTTCACAATTATATGCAAACATAACAGTACTTCCGTAAAAATTCAAAAATATCCACTGGACTTGGTTTTCAAGATTTGAAGACGTTTCGCCACCTCTCCAGGAAGCTTTCTCAATTCAAATGTCTGGATCCGCAGTGAGTTTGAGTCTTATATGGACAAGGCCTTGTATTGCTTGGAAACATGCAAATGGTAACCGATGAATGGGTCGTTTAGTTCCATCGTTAGCCTGTAATATCTGAAACTGTCTATGATTCTAGGGGTCGGTCCTTAAAGGGGGGATTGCCATCAAGGGGGGGATTGTCTCCTGTAATACCTGAAACCTGTCTATGATTGTTAAGGGTCGGTCGTTAAGGAGGTATTGTTCACCGGCTGGAGCGGGTAGGTCCCTCATTCCTCTGTGATGGGGTGGGGGGTTTGGTGATATCTGGAAGGGATCATGTCTATGATTGAATTGTATGTTTTTGGAAGCTGGAATCTGAGTCCACCACCTCTGTTTAAAGTTGTTTTTTCTGTAAAAGGCCCAGTAGTGTGCCTTTGTCTTTCCACAACCTATTTCAAATTCAGAGGTAATTTTTACAGACAGAAGCATGGCTGTGCAATGGGATCTCCAGTTTCACCAATTGTAGCCAATCTTTACATGGAAAAAATGGAAAAGAGAGCTTTAGACACTTTCAATGGGACACCACCAAGCCACTGGTTTAGATACGTGGATGACACTTTCGTCAAAATCCAGCTAGAGGAAGTGGAAGCTTTCACCAAACACATCAACTCTGTTGACCGTAACATCAAATTCACCAGAGACGATGCCAAGGACAACAAACTACCCTTTCTGGACTGCCTGGTGAGCATGGAAGGAGATGGAAGCCTAAACATTGAAGTGTATAGGAAACCTACTCACACAGACCAGTATCTTCTTTTTGACTCACACCACCCACTGGAACACAAACTCTCAGTCATCAGAACCTTAAAACACAGGGCAGAACATGTCCCTACTAAAACAGATGGGAAGCAAAAAGAACAGAAACACATCAAAGATGCTCTCCGAAACTGTGGATATCCAAACTGGGCTTTTATCAAATCAGCAAGGAAATCCAAAAGACTCGCAACAGAAGACAGCGATGGGAAAATTAAACGCAAAAACATCACAATCCCTTATGTTGCTGGAGTGTCTGAAAAGCTCAAGAGGATTTTCTCCAAACACAAGATCCCAGTACGTTTCAAGCCAAACCAAACCCTTAAACAGAGGCTAGTGCATCCTAAAGATAAAACCCCCAGACCGAATATGAGTGGAGTGGTATATGCCAGGGGTTTTCAAAGTATGAAAGGGTGAGCCCCCCTCCAGGGAGCACTATGCCTGCTGCGCCTCCCCCCCATAGACATGATCCCTTCCAGATATCACCAAACCCCCCACCCCATCACAGAGGAATGAGGGACCTACCCGCTCCAGCCGGTGAACAATACCTCCTTAACGTCCGACCCTTAACAATCATAGACAGGTTTCAGGTATTACAGGAGACAATCCCCCCCTTAATGGCAATCCCCCCTTTAACGACCGACCCCTAGAATCATAGACAGGTTCAGATATTACAGGCTAAAGATGGAACTAAACGACCCATTCATCGGTTACCATTTGCATGTTTCCAAGAAATACGAGGCCTTGTCCATATAAGACTCAAACTCACTGCGGATCCAGACATTTGAATTGAGAAAGCTTCCTGGAGAGGTGGCGAAACGTCTTCAAATCTTGAAAACCAAGTCCAGTGGATATTTTTTGAATTTTTACGGAATGACTATGACCTGGATGACTCAGAACCTTCATCAGCAAACATAACAATATTCTCTGTACATGATCAAGTCACAAACCAAGACTATTTATGACACTGATAACATCATAACTACAGTAATAGAACTCAGCTGAAACGTTTTCTGCATTTTTGCATTATATATATATATTTATTTATTTCTCCACTGCTCTGACCTTCCACACCAATGCCTTTTTTTGCACACTGTTTCTCCCACACTGTTGATCACTGCTGCACTTTATGAATGTACATTAAATGTTCCTTTTCACTGTTAATCTGCTGTTCATTCACTGGCTGAAATCTGTATAAATGGAATTTTGTTTTGTATATGCTCTGCGTATACAAAATGAAAATAAAGTCTGTCTAAGTCTAAGCTGTTGCATAATGGTGCAATAGAATAGTAATCCTGTGAAAAATCCAATAAAAAATAGTTTTACTTCAGGTGCATTATTCATATGTGTCAATACTCTATGACAAAGCCATCAAACACATGCAAGGAATAAAAAAAAGGTTTCATTTAAACTTAAAATTAAATCCAATTAAATTGTGTACTCATATAGCTTCTTTTTAAGTCAGCAGAATCACAATAACTTATTTGTAGTCATTTATCCATTCATATTCTCAGGATTGGGTTGAGGTTTGTGGACCCAAATGTAGAGGCAGAGGTGAGTTTTTGTAGATTTAATGCAAGGTAAACAAACAGCTGAGGCAGGAATCCAAAAATCCAACAAGAAAAAAGTTAAACAAACCAGAAACCAAGGGGACATCAGGGGAAAACAATCATGACTTGGTAAGACACTGGAAGACAGTGTAGGTCGAAGTTTGACGAGGAAGCAGCACCGAGGAACTGGACAGAGAGTGTATTTATGGGAGAGTGAAACAAAGAGAGGACTAATGAGGAGATTGGGAGCAGGTGTGAACAAAGCAGAACAGGAAAGGAGATAGGGAAAAAGGAAAACACAAGAGGGCAGAAGAGGGCAACAAATAAAAACCTGTAAACTGAAAGTAACCAGAAAACACAACGAAATAAGAATTAAACCCATAAAAACCAGAAAACAACGAGCAAAGTAAAACTGAATACTCAAACGAAAACATAACAGAACCAAGACTGTGACACATACACAAAATTTAAACTAATGATGGCAAGCTATTTTGAAGCTCACAGGCACACTGACAGAAGCAAGGCTCCTGTACTAAAATGAGCAAGGGTTATTATTCAACAGTAAATAAGATAAATACTTGTGATGTCAAGGGTTAGTGCAAACTTAAACTCTGCATCGTATTACTTTAAAGACAAAGACAATCTTTATGATTGCATTATATTTACTTACTGGTTCTTTGGTAATTTAGGTCACCTTGTGCAACATCACATTGTTGACAATATTAAAGTCTTAGGGAAATCATATTTAAACATGTATATAAATGTACTCTATATCAAATTTAGAAAATCTATAAAAAAAAAAAATCCTGTCTTAAAATCTTGGGGTTTTTTGTTATATTATGCAGACCAGTTAGTTATACGTCAGCCTGTACACCTAAATTCGGCCAGTGTCGTTTCTAAGTCACCAATTTGGTGCTACTTGGTCCCAATGTAATTTCCCTTTGGGAATCTACTAGCACTAAGTTGCTAACTGGTTAGCAAGATGCTTCAGAGACATCGACCACAATCAAACTTGCTTGCGAACCTTCCGCCATAACAACTCCGCCCTCTTGATAAATTACCCATCATATTCACTTTATTCACTCATGTAAAGTCGTGCACCACTCCGGCAGAGATGGGAAGTAACGAAGTACAAATACTTTGTTACTGTACTCAAGTAGATTTTTCTGATATTTTTACTTTACTACTTATTTTTATGGTGACTTTTTACTTCTACTCCTTACATTTTTACACAAATATCTGTACTTTCTACTCCTTACATTTTAAAAAATTGGCTTGTTACTTTAGTTTTGAATCATTTCAATGGAGTTACCGTTATTATTTTTCACGTCATCAATACCAAATTCAATCTAATTGGATGGGAATCTACGTTGCATTTGACGCACCACTACAAGATGAATCGACAGATTCGGCGGTATTCATTCGCGGCAAATCATTGCAGCTTGGTGGCGGTGGCGTTAGCATTGTAGTATGGACGACGAGATGATTGAAAATGAACACAACGGAGATCTAGTCCTATAGGCAGACATCCATTTAAAATGTAGGCAACGGCATGAAAAAAGTCGTTTCTACTTTTACTTTTATATTTTAAGTAAATTTACAAGCCTGTACTTTGTTACTTTTACTTGAGTAAAGAAGTTTAATCAGTACTTCCACTTTTACCAGAGTATTTTTTAACACAAGTATCTGTACTTTTACTCAAGTACGGAAAGTGAGTACTTTTGCCATCTCTGCACTTGGGAGAATTTGGAGATGCAACAGCTGCTTCCCTACAACTTAAAACCCATTTCTACCTCTACAACCTCTGCTGAGGCTATTTAATACATTAATCTTTCTGTAGTTCATTGAAAGGTGTACTAAAGAGTAGCTTGTATTTATTTATGTATCTCATACTCTGTAACCCCTGAGTAATGATGTATATATGTCATTTTGAAATCTAGAACATTTTCCTTAGGAATACATTACTTAAACATCTCTTCAGCAACATGTAGCGATGTTTTAGTACACCATGGGGGAGACATGTGAAGATACAACATGAGCAATAAAAGGATGGTCCTTAAGATATTGTGAAAGTAAATGCACACCCACACGATTTACTGCAGCTCACTGTTATGGGCATGATAGATGTTGGGCCAGCCAGGAAAGGAGGAGAAGTGGGAAACTGTACAGGGGAGAGGTGTAAATCAGGGGAGACAAAAAAATACAGAGTATGAGATTTTAAAAGACTTTACAGCAGACAGTCAATAAGGCGTATCTCTGTCACTTATTGGCCATTTGTTAGCAAAAATCCATGTTATATCAGCGTAAAATTTTCCAGACTTCGAAAACTAAATCTGAGTATTCTGTAGCATTACATTTTCTGCTACTTGTAAAACTATGCAAATCTTTGAGAGTTTCAATAAAACAATTGAAATATGAACAAGCTACAAGAAAATGTAAACGTAGGTATGTATTGAGCTCCCTTTATTCTGTTCAGACCATCATCTAAAAGACACAGTATGAAACAATTGCAAACATAACAACATACGAAGAGCCACCTAAACCAACAGGCTTAGCAAAGGGATGGAGAAAAATAGAGATACAGCCATCATAGCTCTGTAGGAGATAAAGAGACCAGCAGCTAAGACTGCAGAACCTATGGCAAAACCTTTATTTGTTTTGCAGTTTGTTAATGTAGCCTTAAGTAAGACAATAGTCTTTGTTAAAAGACATTCATGGAAAACTGAATGATTAATAATGCTATAAAACATATGGGATGAACAACAAAACGGTTAATGAGCTGCCCTAGTTAGATGGACCATAAACTGAAATTTTTGTCCAACATGTTAAATTAAACTGACAGAGGAAAACAAACGTCCCGCCATCGTGAATAAACCATTTCCCCTGTTTAAAATAAGAATGAAAACTTAATGCTGTTTTAAGTAAGCCAGTGAAGCAGATAGACAGTAACCTGAGGGGAGGATGAATTAACCTAAATACAGGATAACATGAACGAAAATGTATACAGCTGTGGTCTCAAAGTCTTTGAGTGCCAGTTTTCAGCCACTTCTAGATGTGTCTGTGTTCAGTATACACTGCTAGTGAGGCAATTTAGGAATTAATTCAGGAATGTAGGGCAAAGAACATCCTTACACACTGCCAAAATTCCAGTACCCCCAAAACCGCCAGAACTTTAGGTAAATGTGAGCTATGCAACCAAAACTCTGGGCTTGAATAATAGGGCTCCATGATTTAGTTTATATTTATTTATAAATGTGATTGTTATGAGAGGGCTTCATGATTTAGTTTATGTGTGTTGCTAATAAGGATTTAATGTTAAAGTATGATTCCATGGCACTGACTAAAATCTGTTTTAGTTTGTTAAAATATTAATAGTTAAAAAAAGGGCAAACAGCTCCCAGACACTGAGGCGAATGGTGAGGAAAATCAAACAGCCATGGCAGACAGGGAGGAACAGCTTGGTGTGGTCTATCAACAAAAGACCTGCTCAACCGTTGTGCAGGTGAATTGTTCAAGATTGCCAAATCACTGAGTCCAGTGTCAGAGGGGATGTGTTTTAGCTCCAGCATTGCTCCTCCTGTATCTGTGTCTAACCAGCAAGCTCAGTCCTAAAGCTAATGAAAGCCAAGGTTAATACTAAAAGTGACCTTTGAAAATGAAGTTTCTCAAGATGATCATGTAAATGCAGATACAGGTGCAGGAATTACTATTGTGCGATTTACTGACATACAGAAAATACTTACAAGCTGTGTAGAACTCAGCAAACAAATTAAGCAATACATTCCTGCAACCGCCACGTAAACCACATCCTATTCACCTGCAAAACCGCAGACCATAGGGCAGAGCTCTGGTTTGTGTAAAATTAAAATATGGTAATAACAGATTGGTAACTACAAATTAGAGCATAATTCTTATATATTCCCAAAAACCAAGACCATTTAATTAAATGATTGGAAGCAAACTATTGGTACTTCAACATACCAGGATTTCAGATTTTATACCCAGAGGCTTAAATGTTTAATCAAATCCAGTCAAAACATCCAAAGCGTATTTCACAACTTCAAAAGAAACGTGTTATTGCATGTATGGATGAAGAGATGCTGAGTTTGGAAGTAAAGAACAAACATAGCTCATACAAACCATGTATGATCCTAGTTATCTGTTAAAAAAATCTACAACAAAAAGAAAGTATCTGGGCAGCAACTGCACATATGCTGGATGCTTATAGGGATTTTTTTATATTTCATATTAAATTAAGTGTTTATTTCCGCATATTTTGCTTGGACAAGTTTAATAATAATAATATCGCCCATGCTCGCCTCCAGCCCCCGAGAAAGTCAGAGCAGAGCAAGATGGGAGGAACAGCGGAGGCTGTAGGCTTTGCTTTGAGCAGGTGGTCTGGAGCGCAGCGGAGCGGGGTTGTGATGGTGAATGTGGGATTTTGGGGTAAGTGAATTTTGACTGGGGAATACGCTATGGATACAAACAATAGGAAAAACACGCCAGATGACAGAACAAAAGAAGTGGGTGTATTTCAGTTTCCACTATGAGCAGCTGTGTTAGGGACAGCTTCACTTTAGAGGGCCTGGGTCGTGTGTCCACCTCGGTCATCCTGAGAAACTGTCAATCAGTCCAACACAGCAATAGACAATATCATAGAATCATAACTTTTTGGTACTCACACTGCTTTCAAGAGATCTGCATTCAGATGCTCTCAGCTCAGTGAGAGTCTTTTCCTTCAGCATCACTGCTCAGGAAGGCAGACAGCAACTCAGCATTATTTTTGGTCATAATCGCTCACAGCGCAGAAGGGCAAACCGGACACAGGATGTCTGGCCAGGAAATTAAACCGGGTGCTAACTTGGTCAATCGACAGGTGGATGTTTAACAAATACTCCTCATGCGTTATATCAATGGTTGTCACCAGCAAGATGTGCTGGATTTTCAGCTCAGAACTATGTCTAATGGGGATGTAATCCCTTTGCCCTAAAAAAGGAACTACAGTTCTGGTGATTGCACCATGTTTAGCCTGATGTCCAGCTGGATTGTTTGATCTCTGCACTTGTCCAGAAGGAAGAGGGATAAAAATGCTTTATTCTGTGGATTTACAACTTCTGGAATGTGATATGGAAGATGTAGTCCTGAACTAGGATTTCTTAGTTTTCAACCAGGAAGTTGTAGTTCGTAACATATCCTAACACTAGTGCATTAAAACACACTCCAAACATATAAACAGTCAGCGCTTAGCCTGACAGGCGGGAAGGTAAAGCCTAGTGCCCCGACAGGCATGGAACTAAAAATAAATGATTTGCATCGCATTATACAACAAACAACAAAATCATACAAAAACCTCTATTCATTAATAAAAATAAAAAAAACAAATAATAAAAAAACAGCATAATCCAACTTCAAAAATAAAAAGAGCTGTTTACCTAAGGCGACATGATTACAAAGACATAAAAATTCCTGATTAGAGTTTGTCATTAGAAGCACATCACCATGAGCAAACCACCTTTCCAGTGAATCATGTTGATTTTAGTATAACGACATGGGAATGGTTTTCTTCAGAAAAAACAAACAAACAACCAAAACAAATTAAAACGAGCAGCTAAACAGTGTTAAGGAGATAAATGAAGCTAAATACAAAGAGATCCTTAATGAAGATTTCCACCAGCAGGTTAAAAGCATTAAATATGTAGCCAAAGCTACAAAGGAATGTCTTAGATTATTATTTTATTATTTTTGCCAGAATGGCCAACACTGAGGTCTAATTTGAAATGCAGTATGCTGATGAAGGATTTGAAATGCAAGGTATTTTAAAATTTATGTTTTGACATGCTCTTCGTCCAATCTGAGGTCCAATCCAAACAGACAAAAATATCATTCTGAAAATGCTCAAAATCTGTTGATAAATACTCAAAAAGACATTCAGCTCTTTAGTTTTCGAAAGTACTTTGAGCTAGGTGCTAGTTTTTACAATATGGTAAAGTCTAACGATGCTACTTGAAAGGCACTGTCAATGTGCAGCACTTGTGGTATTTTGCTATACTGCACTACAGGAGCTGCATACTAATACTGAGGCCATCTGTCAGAAGAATATTTTTGTCTGCACAGATAAAAACCCTCCCAGATACAATACAGATTATAACAATGTTGCTACCAAGATACTCCTTTATTTAAGTATGTAAATTTATTCAACTGTCATCATTAAGAGATGCACAAGCCTTCTTAACCACATCCAGATGGGAACAACTCAAACAGGAAATGCTTATATTCCTGTGTGATAATTGGTTTTTATTTATTAATAACCCAACAGCTGGTTAGAGGGACAACTTTAAGTGTAGGCCTCTGTAAGCAAACACATAGCTACATCAAAGATACTTAAACGTGCTACAGGAAATGCTTTTAATAACTCTTATCCATGTCCTCTCACAGTTTCATAAGTTGTTTTTTTTTGTTGTCTCCGGCCTATGGTTCAAGAATTAAAGAAAAAAAAAATGGTTCTGCAAAAGCTTTTGTGTAAACAAAATTAAAGAGTAATGATAGCTGCTCATGACAAAAAACAGGACACCATAACGTATTTTGCTATGTACAATTTCAAATTTCTCGAAAATTCATTATTTAGCTGTACATATAATATTGGCACAGGCAAAATAATGATAAAAAAAAAACATTCATTAACCTACCCGCTCCAGCCGGTGAACAATACCAGCCGGTGAACAATACCTCCTTAACGACCGACCCTTAATATTCATAGACAGGTTTCAGGTATTACAGGAGACAACCCCCCCCCCCCCCCTCTTAATGGCAATCCCCCCTTTAACGACCGACCCCTAGAATCATAGACAGGTTCAGATATTACAGGCTAACGATGGAACTAAACGACCCATTCATCGGTTACCATTTGCAGGTCTCCAAGCAATACAAGGCCTTGTCCATATAAGACTTAAACTCACTGCGGATCCAGACATTTGAATTGAGAAAGCTTCCTGGAGAGGTGGTGAAACGTCTTCAAATCTTGAAAACCAAGTCCAGTGGATATTTTTTGAATTTTTACGGAACATTCATTAACCTAAATTTCGCCAATTAAGTGACTTAAAAATTCCTACTTAACAATATATTTAATAAGTAGTATCTCAGCCAACTTAGAGCAGAGCTTAGAGGCAAAGTAATGCTACAGTCTTTGTTATAATAGACACACAGGCCCCCTCTCTGCTCCTATTGGAGTGAGCTATCTCTCTCTGCTCAGAAAAATGTCATCATTTCCATATGTATGGTCACCTCTAGGATGCTGTTCATAAGCTATGCTGCTTTTTTGGCGGTTTTCATCAACTTGAATATCATCAGCATCTCTCTACTTCAAGTCTTGTGAACAAAAGGCCTGGGATAGGCAAAAAAAAAGTTCTCTCACTGAGACCCCTTGATGGGCTGCTGTGTGCATATATTCTCCCATTCTTAGTTATTTGTCCATTATTCCATTAAGTTGGTGAAGATTCTCAGTTAGCCAAGTCATAGTCATTCCAAAAAGTAAAAAAAAAATAAAATAAAAACACTGGACTTTGTTTTCCAAGTTTGAAGATGTCATCCAGGAAGCTTTTTCAATCCAAACATTTTTCTAATTCAGACATTTTGAACTGACAAAGCTTCCTAGATGGGAAGCGAAATGGCTTCATACATGGAAAACAAAGTCTAGTGGTTTGTTGTTTATCTTATTTGGAATTATTCCATTAATTTTGATCAGTTGCCTTATCCCTTGTATAGAAAAGCTTCTGCTACCGCTAAACCTGATGGATGCTAGGTTAGAAATGTAGGATATACATAACAGTTCACATGTATTTACAAAGTTTAGTTTCGACCTCACAGGACTGGAGCACATTTTACCACATATTAGCTTTGTCTGCTTTGCCTTTTAGTGTAGTGCAAGTGGGATAACTAACAGTTATTTTCATGTCTGCCTTTACAAAGCATTTTGCTTCAAGCATTAAAATGTCACAAAACCTTAGCACAGATTTCATTCACTACACTAAACAGTCAGTCTACCTTACTAACCTGACACCAATTCAACATGTTAAATTGGCTGTAAAAAAGCATTAACAGGGCCAAACAGAGCCAGCGGTGCGTTTCATAGCAGAAAAGACGAGAGAGACAGACGCTCAGTGACGCACCAAGCGTTCCCAACTGTCGATTGTCTGTTTAGTTAATGTGGGCCTTAACACCAAAAAATTAAACAGGCAATGACAGATTGGTCTCCCTGCCTCCTCCACACAGGTATCTGGTATCTTCAACCTAATAAAACTAAGGGTAGCGTGCCCTAATCAAACGTCAACACATATACCTGGTCAAAGTACACAAATGAAGGAAATATTGTTGGGATCCAGAGGTCTGCCCTCCAGAGGGCGACGTGGATCCCTTTCTGAGGGGTTCTGCTGTCGGTTGGGATCCAGAGCTTGCCCACCAGAGGGCGCCGTGGATCTTCTCCTGAGAGCTGGTGCTCATTAGAAGCAGCTGATCCCCATCTTCTGATTAAAGAGCTCTCCCTATATAAGCTGAGTGAGAGCTTCCCTCTTAGCCGGATTTTTGTCCTTGCCATGGAAGCAAGCCGGAGCCACCTTGCCTGTTTTGAGAACCTCCATTCCACCTGCTCTTAACACCAATGATTTTATGGGATTCTTTATAAATAAGATTGATCTTATTAAAAATAAGATCATAAGCACTCCTCTATCTGCGATTGTACCTGAGGTAGTCATGGAATCTGAACCGGGTTTAGACTGCTTTGATCCAGTTGAACTTTCTGAATTAGCAAAATTATTGTCTTCATCTAAGCCTTCAACTTGTATGTTAGATCCAGTTCCAACCAGGTTATTTAAGGAGGTATTCCCTTTGATCTCCTCCTCCATTTTAGATGTGATTAATCTATCTCTGTTACAGGGATATGTACCTAAAGCTTTTAAGGTTGCTGTAATTAAACCTCTGCTTAAGAAACCGTCTCTTGACCCAGATGACTTGGTTAATTATAGACCTATATCCAATCTTCCTTTCTTATCCAAAATTCTTGAGAAAGTAGTTGCCAAACAAGTTTGCGACCACTTACACCATAATGAACTTTTTGAAGAGTTTCAGTCTGGCTTTAGAGCTCATTATAGCACTGAAACAGCTCTGGTGAAAGTCACTAATGATATTCTCATGGCCTCAGATAATGGACTCGTATCTGTGCTCGTCCTGTTGGATCTTAGTGCTGCATTTGATACAGTTGACCATAGTGTTCTTTTAGAGAGACTTGAATATTTTGTTGGAATTAGAGGAGCAGCACTAGACTGGTTTAAATCTTATCTATCTGATCGAATTCAGTTTGTTTATGTTAATGATAGATCTTCAACATGCTCAAAGGTTACCTGTGGAGTACCACAGGGATCAGTGCTAGGACCAATTCTCTTTACTTTATACATGCTCCCAATTGGTAGAGTTATTAGACAGCATGGGATTAATTTCCACTGTTATGCTGATGATACCCAGCTATATCTGTCTATAAATCCAGATGAAGCTAACCCATTACATAGATTACAGGCATGTCTTGAAGACATAAAAACCTGGATGACTCTTAACTTTCTGCTTCTGAATGCAGACAAAACAGAAGTTATAGTCTTTGGACCAGAGTCTCTGAAAAAGAAGCTGATTAGCCAGTCACTTCATTTGGATGGGATTAAACTGATTTCATATAATAAAGTAAAAAATCTTGGTGTTATTTTTGATCAGGACCTGTCATTTAAATCCCAGATCAAAGAGGTTTCTAGAATTTCCTTCTTTCATCTGAGGAATATTGCAAAAATTAGAAATCTCCTGTCCAGGGGTGATGCTGAGAAACTAGTCCATGCATTTGTTACTTCAAGGCTGGACTATTGTAATTCTTTACTATCAGGAAGTCCACAAACTGTAGTTAAAAGCCTTCAGCTGATCCAAAATGCTGCAGCCAGAGTTCTGATGAAAATTAAAAAGAGAGATCATATCTCTCCTATCCTGGCTTCTCTTCATTGGCTTCCTGTTAAATCAAGAATTTAATTTAAAATCCTCCTTCTCACATATAAAGCCTTAAATGGCCAAGCTCCATCTTATATCAGAGATCTGATTGTTCCTTATGTTCCTAACAGAGCACTTCGCTCTCAATCTGCAGGTTTACTAGTGGTTCCTAGAATTTCTAAAAGTAGAATGGGAGGCAGATCTTTTAGTTATCAGGCTCCTCTCCTGTGGAACCAACTACCAGTTTTAGTCCGTGAGGCAGACACTCTGTCTCCTTTTAAGACTAGGCTTAAAACTTTCCTTTTTGATAAAGCTTATAGTTAGGGTGGCTCAGGTTATCCTGAGCTGTCTTTAAAGTTATGCTGCTATAGGCTTAGACTTTTGGAGGACATAGGGACCCCCATTTCATCTTTCTGCTTCATTCTCTCTCTATTTTCCTATTCTGCAGAATCTGTTAGTTCAATCTCTAACGTTCTGCTCTCTCTGCTTTTCCTCAGAGTAGCTTTGCCTCGTCTGTTCCTGTTTGGCTGTGACGTCATCCAGGAAAGAAACATCAGCTGTGCTGCTTCCATCAACACCCTTGTTTGTAGATGTTGGAGATTGGCCTGTTTTCCAGTGTGGTCCTGTTTCTCTGGCCGTGGCTGGGTGGATGTGCTCTCTTCATCCTCTGGCATGGGAGCTGCCTTGGAGCTCGTCTGCCTGGCTGTGTGTTTCCTGGACGGGGCCGCCTTTTACAGCTGCTTTTTGTATCTCTGCTTCTGTCTCCTTGAACCCCAGTCGGCCTCGGCAGATGGCCGCTCACACTGAGCCTGGTTCTGCTGGAGGTTTCTTGCTGTTAAAAGGGAGTTTTTCCTCTCCACTGTCGCTGCAAGCATGCTTAGTGTGAGGGATTGTATTTGAGTCAATGAGTCAATGCAAGCAACTGGTATTCCTTAGATAGAAAACTTTGTATCAATTTGACTGTATGATCTGGTTGAACTGTAAAGTGCCTTGAGATGACATGTGTTGTGAATTTGGCGCTATATAAATAAACTGAATTGAATTGAATTGAATTGAATTGAATTGAACCTGTGAATCTGTTAACCTGAACCTGTGCCTGAACCTAACCTACTCTGTTCTCTCTGCCTTCCAGGGCAGAACCCTGTGAGTTTTCCAATAAATATTGGACTTTTAACCTGCCTCTCAGTCTGTGTTCCTGAGTTCTGCATCTGGGCTAGTAAACCTGCCACATCATGACAAATATACACACATATGTTCATCTGCCAAAAAAATACCAATGTTGCCATCCTAGAGAGGGGAAAAAATAGAGTTATAGCCTTTATTTTGTCAAGTGAAATTACAATAACACTGGTGCTTTTAGGTTGGTTTTAGGAGCAGGGTAAACTTCCTTGGAGTGGATATTTATGAGCCTTTGCCTTCCAGTACCATTTTATTGCTTTAAAAACATTTTACATTGTTAAACAATGTTTCATGCCAGGTCAGAGAGAGAAAAAAAGAAAAGATAAGGAAAACTAAAAGACAGAGCAGTGGGTGCATATTTAAAAAAGTATTTTCCTTTGTGGAACTCATCTATGAGAGCTGGTAATAACTCTGCACCACATTCACCTTTTCACCCCTCATGAGCTGTGCAAAGTGTGAAACTGTCTGTTCAATGTTGGGTACAGCTTTGCAGCTAACCTTGTGCCCTTACACAAATGCTTTCACATACACAGAGGTGCATAGATGTCCATAGTTTATGCACTTAAAACACTTAGATGTCAGAGTGTGAACGATATCTCATCTTAAAGATATCGCTTAAGTCATAATGACAAGGCTGCAGCTACTGACTGAAAGTGATGCACAGTCAAGGCACACTGTAAATTTCCTCCTCCTTTGCATTATTTTCTTCTCACAAAGGCAATGCATCATGTAATTCTAGAACCAATCTCAACAAACACAAAGTCTAGATTAGGCTTTTATGTGTTTATGTAGAAGAAATGATAGTGTCAGTCAGATTTGCCTGTGTAGTTGTATTCTAATTGACATGTCTGCCTTGCTAGAAAAGCATTAAATACTTCAGGTGATGGAACTATTAGCTGTTGTTATTTTAACAAGGTAATTAGGGTGGTAGTAGTTTAAAAAAATATCGTGAAGAAGAAAAGCCACTGTGCTGCATTTTCATTCTGAATTTCATTAAATATGGCTTTTTTTCTGCAAGCTATCATAAAAGTCTTTAAAAGAGCTTGTCTTGATCTGCAAGGCTTACTTAAAGTTACAGGACAGACTTTGTTTTAATTCCCTTGAGCTACAGTTTTCCATCTATTAAGCGAAATGTATTACTGAGTTTTCCACCAATTGTTGTCATTTGATAAAAAAAAAAATTATTTAAATGCCAGAACTATAATCTTTCAGAATGCTTAATGTTCATCTGATGACATGATGGCAGGTTTAAGTCAGAGGACTTTCAAGTAAATCTATTTGTATTTTTCTGTTTTTAAATCATTTTGTTTTCTACTTCTGTTTTTTTTTCTTTTGTAGTCTCTAGTTATGTCAAACAAACGTGAACTCTCAAAAGAATTATTAGCAAGTAACCTCATAAACCATTGTTTTGAATTAACTATGCTAAGGCAAAATGTAACATTTTCGAGTTGAGGAGAGTCATGGATTTTTTCCTTAATCCAGAAAGTTTTGCTTTTTTTCCTATTTGTTCTATCACTGAACATAAAAAAATATATAAAAAATGAAATTATTGCTAAAAGCATCACAACAAATCACTTTAGCAGCACCCATTGTTTACTCTCTTCACACCTTAAAACCATCTGTAGCTGCCATAACTGGCTGAAAATGTTTTGGCATGTCTACAAATGCATAAATATACTGCCTGATGAGGCAGTTTCTCTGATAACTAACACCTTGAGAATATTTGGGGGTTTCAGATGCCTTTCAGAATATTGAAGAACAGAGGTTGAGCAGGCAGGAACACTAGGCGATAGAATAAAAATGTCCAGTTCAGTTCCTGTTTCTCTCAGTTACATTTTGATATGCCCCTGGGTGAAATGATCTAAATTAATTGGGAAAATCGTATTTTCTCCAATCAACTAGGATCAGAAAGCAAACATAGTTAAACACGTGACCGGAAAATATATATCTGAGTCTCAATCCATCCCAGACACACTGATTTAGCTCTAAGGCCAATATGTAAATATCAACATATTATTCTGATCACAATTAGCATTTCCAAGCAAAAAGCCACAGTAAGCCATTGGTATGCTTGTGCGGGTTGGAATAGATGGATCTGGTATTAACTTTCTTACTGTAAGTCTTTGCTGCAGGTAACTTTCAAAAATAAAAAGGCCAAGACTTAATGACTGAGCAACACGACCAATCACTTCAAGGAAGTCAAGAGTGTGGTCCTTAGCTATGCTTTAAAAATAGCACAAATTTGGTTCTCTAGTTTGAGGTTGGATGTCAATGTATTTAAAAAGCGAGAAAGATGTTTACTAGAACAGATAGTCCCTCTCTGTAGATATTGTACCGTAAATCTGTAGAAATGTAATTATACTGCAGTGGTTTAGACAGGTGTGTCTCTAGGGTGTCATCTTTGTCTTCTGCATGGGCAAAGAGTACAAGGAGAGTTTAGTAGTTTGAATAATTCACTGAAGAAAGGTGAAGGCATTTTCTGGATCTTGATTAAGATCCAGTGAGTGAAGAGGATGGGTCTATATACTATAAGTGTACTTGCAGAAAAACTGTAGGGAATGATGACAATGAAATTAATAGAAGAGAGGAGTGCCTGTGGAGAGAAGCCAATGTAGAAATCCAGAGGATGAGCACAGTCACAGAGGATTAGGCTGACAGTTGGATGTGTTAGATGGCAGGGTAATGCTATGTCTCTGTCATTCTTAAGGAGGAGGCAGAAGTATAAGCCGTTGGTATGTAAGGCTGGGGAGGTGAGAACTGCAGTGAAGTAGCGGATGAGGGAGCAAGCCTGAAAAAGGATACAAGTAGTATGAGAGAGAATTGGCTTGTTGTACCAAGCAACGTAAATGTACTTCCGCATTCCTATGTGTGATGCTGTTTACTTCCAGCCGGCTGAATCATTGCTGCAGTTTTACACCAGCTGTCTTCAGGAACTGCTTAAAGTATCTATTAATGACATCCTTTGCTTAATTTTGGTTTTATCACCCCACCACACAAAAATGTGCAAAATTGTAAATTTAGATTTTTATGAATCGCACAGCTACAAAGAACCTACCAAATGAGTTGTGGGCGCATCATGCCAAAAAAAAAAAAAAAAAAACTGTGGCTGGAGATACCTCGTAAATGCGATAAAACCAGAGGAATTATCTGATGGAACAAGGGCAGCAGCGGCATGGAGAAGGGGACAGATGGAGCTTGTGAAAGAGGCGGAGAAGGGGTGGAGTTGAATTCTAACATGTGAGCCAACTTTGCCACGCTTGGTTGGGTAGCAGTCTGAGTTGTGAATGAAAGTATATTTTAAACTGGGCTCTAAAGGTTGATTGGTCTTCGTTGAGATGTGGTCCGATGCTGATTCGGTTGCTTTGAATGAAGATGAGCCTCTGATTGGATTGATGTAAGTTATTCAGTTTATTCAGTTGAATTTCTGCCTAGGCTTAATTTACGAAAACAAATTTGCAAAGTGGTTAACCCTGTAATTTTGAAAAACTCACTTTTTTTGGTAAACTTTTTTTTTTTAACGATTAGATGGGGTGGTTTTTCAAGTGCATCAAAATTACTATGTTTCACAAAACTGCTATACAAACACTTCAAACTAGTCAGATGATCTTCAAATGAACTTTCTTCCTTGGGAAAAGGCAAAAACTATCTGCAGACTATCTGTTACATTTCGCTTGTGACGAGAACTAGAGTGATGGCTGAAATGTGGGTATATCTCATGTGTTTATATCTGTTGCTGCCATATTTTGTATTAGAGATATTGCATGAAACAAATGTTTTCACAAGCAATTTTGAATGTATTTTTTATTCATAGAAAATACTACTAAGCAGAATATCAAAATTTTTGCGAACATTTGTAATGGAAACAACTATGAAGCTAGCAATAATATAAAATAGTAGCCAATAAATGTAGGCCCGATAGACATTTTGCCTTCACTTTTTTTGTTCAAACCATATTTTTAAGGATTTATTAATTAAGGGGGTCATAGAATGCAAAACCGAGTTTACATCGTCATAGATGAGTAACGATATTTCAGTGGGAGAAATAGACAGAGATGTTCAAAGCCCATCGACACCTTCTTTTTCTGCATATCTCACAATTCTAAACTTCCACATTAAATTCAAATGAAGCCCCGAATTCATGTCAATTTGGGGATGTTGCCTTATTTGGTTCTGACCTGTACCTTTGTTTCCCTTAAATTTACATACAGACCACCCCACTGGTTCACTGGCCCAAGAACATGAGTAGAGATATCCATCTGATGTAAGACACCAGTTTAGCTGTTTAGCCTACAATTTGGTTTACTTCTACAATAATTACAAAGCAGGAAGTTTTTTCTATTGAAAGTGAGCCAGAACCACGGGCGTAAAACAGTGTTCCAGGCTGCACAGAGCAAGGGAACATTTTCACAGTGTTCCCAAGGATCTGAAGACTCGACAGGCATGGATTATTTTTTGTATATCAGAAGATTTCTGCAAGGTTTGATGCTCATCTGTTAATTTCCTCTACGCATTTTACCAAACACAGCTTTCATAATCTTGGACATTTCAAAGCAGGATATGCTAAACTTCTTTTACTTAAACAAGGGGTTGTTCCGACCATAAGGCCATCACAACCACAAGCTGTAAGTATGATTTGGTTTCCTGAAAAGGAGGACGTGCTCTTTTCCCCGACATGTCCTACTTTTCATTTGAAGAATTTTAAAATCGTCCGGGATTTTGGTCGACTACAGTGCAGAAGAACCGAGCTCCCCGGCTTGTCGGGGCTGGGGACAAAGCGTACGAGGCTGGGAACAGAGCGACCGAACCCGACCTGGTGACCGTAGTCTGGACACTGGCTGCCCTGTGCTTCCCCCCACCTGCCTTACCATCACTTGGTCAGGTTCGGTAGCTCCTTCCCGGGCCACCGAGGTTCCCAGGCCAGCCCCAGAGCTCATGGCTCGGTTCCAATGCCCAGTCCAGTCCAGTCAGCGGCCCAAGCAGCCCCCTCCAAAAAAGTGTCCTCCTTTTCAGAAACACAAATCTGATCACCATTGGTGTGAATGTAACATAACAGTGGCTAGCTTCCAGCCATGGCATCCTGTACAAGCATTGGGGGGTTGATTCGTTCATGTATCTTTTTTCCATCAGTAGAATACAAGATATTTGTAATATGAAACCAGAAATAAAAGACAGAGGTATTATATATTATACCTCTCCACATCCCTGAGTTTAATTTAGAAAATACCATTGTCAAAGTGTACAGGTTGTACATTTTTATTCTGGTTAATACGCCCCCTTTAACAGCCATATTAATCCTGATAGAAATAATGAGTGAGGCTTTATTTAGACAACCAGAATGGAACACTAGTGAGAAATATAGAAATTAACATCACAGAAAAGAACGGAGAATGCTCAAAATTGTATATATTTATCATCAACACTCTGACCCAGTACTGTAGTCAAACAGTAAAAAAAAAAAAAAAAACGGCCACAGAAATAATAACCTCATGTCACACAGAAAAGATTTACAGAGAACTTTGAGCCAACTTGTGGAAGTCTTATATGCAAATGAGATACGTTGTCTTTCATTTTCTGTCTCCTCCATCAACAAAAACTGCCACTAATGTGCTCCGCCTGCTGTGTGGGCCGCAAACAGACACAAAAAGTGACAAATCAATGCAGGCAAAAATAGGACATACTTAAATTTGTGTTTTATTTCCTCTATTTGTCACTTTCTCATTCTTTTTATTTGTCGTACAGTGGGCCCTTGTCTCCAAACATAGAGACATTTTGTAAGACAGATACTTTCAGAAGTAAACATGGACTGAACAAAAAATAGAAAGAAAAAACAACGTTTTTTTTTTCTTTATTTACAATTGCTTAACTAGACATTAGTCATCCAGCATCAAAATATAGTCACCTGCAATCACTTGCAAGGGGCTATATTCATCTCTGGCCCCTTACACCAGTAATAGAATGCCATGGTATTGCATTTTATTATACTGGAGTCAGGTTATGTCAGGCTACATGTTAAAGAGAAGCAAATGCAAAGTAAAGAGAGATTAAATCTAAAATTAAACTTCAAAAGTTTTCCTATTAAAGCAAAAATAACATAATTATAGAGATTAACAACTTTACAGGGCTTGGGAATGACTCATATTTGTTCCAAAATGCTCACTCTAAACTAGCCCTAAGCAACCACTGACAAAATAATTACACCAGTCTGTGCTGCATAACCATATACTCCTGTACGTCTGGTCAGAGAGTTTTACTTTGTGTGACCAATGGTTTTTGGAAGACTTTGGAAATGAGCAGCATGACACAAAATAATCAAATACATTTGTTTTATGCAGAGGGAGAGTGACTGAGAACTTACAGTATGTTCGGTTAAAATGTTTTAGCCAGTGATTATCCAGCTCAACTGCCATCTGTAAGGTTAGCGACTGAAAGATAGAAACAGAAAGACAGCTTAAGAAAAAGATGACCCTTGTAGTGTTTTTACCTTTGGTAAAATGATATACAGAGGGTCATCCATAAAAAAAGAAAAAGAAGTGGAAATTAATAAATTATGACTACTCAAAGCAACACTAAGTAACAAAATCAGCAAAAACGGAAAGTTCTTAGGCAAGTGTTACCATAATGGGAGTCATATCAAATAATTTTTCAAGTCAATATACAACTCAAAGCTCCATGCAGACTGCCCTTGTAACTTGATTGGATCCATAACTGAATTAGTTGTGACCCAGAGCGCTGTTTTGCAGCAGTGTGATCTTCCCTTAAAAGTGAGAGCTAAATAAGCTAAAAGTTGCGACGTAACAGCACTAATATGACTCTATCAAACAGTTTTGATTCTTTTAATTTTTTTTCAAACCTTTCCTTTTTTCATATATGTTCTTACAATTGCCCAACAAGGAACATTTATGCTCCTCTGTTTAATGTAGTTGGCTCTATAGGATCCATTAGTCAGTTTATGATTTCTCTGGCTATGCATTTAAGGGTGATGCACTGTGCACTGTTGTGTACTTGGCTACTTTGTTACATACCTGCAACAGTGAGAGAACACAGGCAACAGTATGTGAGGATTGATTACATAAAAAAGACTAGCCACCAGTGCACCTCAAATCCCCTCACAAAATTTTCACAAGAGTAAAAAAATTAAAATCTTTGTTATAGTGCCAATAAGGCCCAAATTGCAGTCTGATATGGGATTAAATAAGACAAGAGTAAATATATCCGAAGCTTTCAACAAGGAGGAGGCTCAGATCTTCAGTGGGATTTGGCTCTCTCTTTGCTACAAATCTCCAATTCTCCAATCAAAAATAGCTTCAATATTTATACAGCTCTTACCCTAGATGACATTACCCCTTGTTACCCCTCTTGACATTACCCCAATTGTGCCAATTTTTGCCATTTGACCCAATGGATATATATATGTAAAGATATATATATATATCTTTATATAGATATATCTATAGATATATAGATAATCATCATTTTTTTGTTCATTTTTGTAGAGTGTAATTATCATTAGGGAAAGGTTTGCAATCTTTGAAAATTGACCTAGCCTGACGATGACTCGGCAAACAGTTCAGAGCTTTGCAGTGCTTGATGGAGCAACCAAGACAGCTAGGGTAGTGTGTCTGCAGAAATGTAACTAAGGACATCTATTATTTAATACATAATTAGGCAGTGTGCCGTCTGTCAGCCAGTCAATCAGAACCAGGCTTTTCATCAAGGTGCCTGTCATTATGTGAAGCTTTAGGCATGCCTCTTGTGCACACAGCACTTGCACAGACATGTGAACAAAGACACATAAGGCAAACAAAACAGCACAGTAAGAAATGTTGGGTTCAGATTGATGGCAGAAGACAAAAAATGTAAAAAACCTGACTGAATATTAAAAAAAAACTGTGGGGGAAAAATGGATGACTTGATCATCACTTTTAAATAATAACTGCTTAAATCTGTGAGTAAACAGTTGAGAGTTTACATTTTTGTTGGTAAAACCCTTACTTGAACAAATAATATTAGATTCAATCAAAAGGTAATTTTACCAAATATTTAGGGAATGTACATAAATATCTGAATTTGAAGAGTTTTAAAACTACTCAAACACTAAATAATAATAAATAAATAAAAATCAGTCATCATTTAGTGATTTGACAAATAGAAATCCCTTTAGCGATGTTAACTGTTAATTGACATAAACCATAAAAAAATAACATGTTTGTCTCTCTATGTGTGATTTATGCTAACATTTGATTTCATCTGTGTCTGCTCTTCATTAAGGCTTTTTTTCATAAAGCTCAAATAGGATGAAAATGCTGCGAAATGAAAATGCTGCGAGTTCAGCAGATGTGAGCAGTTTGTATGTTTTTCAGCATTTAATTGCAGATCACTCATCAATAATGCTGTCACAAACAGTACAAGTACAAGCACATTTTTGTAAATTATAATATACTTTAAACTGAGTGTGTGGCGGACCACTAGGGGGCTCCACTCACAGTCAGTGGAGAGGTTGCAGTTATGTTTGTTCGGATGTGTATATATATGGATTTTCTGTACAGTTGCTCTCAGTTGGAGTAGAGTAAAGAACTGTTTAAACCTGCCTGCTTTGTGTCGTCATCTTCACTCCTCCACATTGGTGACCCCTGTGAGCCAACATGTCCAAATCTGATGGCCTGCCCAGCTCCTCTCAGCCGATCGCCGTTTCTGGTGGACCTCCACCGACTCCTCCGGTTTCTTTTGCTGTGGCCGTTAAGATCCCGGATTTTTGGCAACATGATCCGCAATCATGGTTCTTCCACGTCGAAGCACAGTTTGCTCTTCGTGGAATCTCATCAGACGACACAAAATACCACCATGTGGTTTCAGCGCTGGATCCGGCATCCACCAGGCGAGCAATGACCCTGCTTCGCAACCCTCCGGCGGACGGAAAGTACCGCGCCCTCAAGCACCTGCTTCTCCGCCGTTATTCCCTGTCCGACGCAGAATGCGTCGCATCCTCCTGGCTTCCAAGACCTTCACGGTCCAGTCGCTAACCAGGGAAACTACAGCAGCTTCTTCTGAGCCTTTGCGCGCTTCAGCTGTCGATCAGCCGTCAGTGATGGCAGCGATCGCCACCAGGAAACGCCAGAAGCCGCCTCTTTGTTTTTACTAGTGTTGCGCCAATGCCATTTTTTGGCCCCGATACCGATACCCGATACCTGGCTGTGCAGTATCGGCCGATACCGATACCATAATAATGTAAAATAATTGCCGTCATGGCTTTGTCAAGCTGCTGCCTACCTTTGTGAAGCAGGAAAAAATCTAATACAAAGTGAATCCAGTAGAACTTTTTATTGCCTACCAGGAGTGGGTGATAATAGTTGAATAAACTTATGGCTCTCAAAATGGTATCGGTGCCCTATTTGTTGGTACTCGCCGATACCAGTATCGGGGCCCCGCCCGATACTGGTATCGGTATTGGTACAACACTAGTTTTGATCCAGTTGAACTTTCTGAGTCAGCAAAACTATTGTCTTCATCTAAGCTTTCAACTTGGATGTTAGATCCTGTTCCATCCAGGTTATTTAAGGAGGTATTCCCTTTGATCTCCTCCTCCATTTTAGATATGATTAATCTATCTCTGTTACAGGGATATGTACCTAAAGCTTTTAAGGTTGCTGGAATTAAACCTCTGCTTAAGAAAATGTCTCTTGACCGAGATGACTTGGTCAATTATAGACCTATATCCAAATTTTTTTTCTTATCTAAAATGATTGAGAAAGTAGTTGCAAAACAAGTTTGCGATCACTTACACCATAATGAACTTTTTGAAGAGTTTCAGTCTGGCTTTAGAGCTCATCATAGCACTGAAACAGCTCAGTGTGATGGATCAGTGTTAGGGCCGCATGTAGAGCTGGTTGACAGTTGGTTTTTATATCTGTTCTTCTTTTTCTATGTCTGCTTCTTTCTCCTTGAACCCCAGTCCGCCTCAGCAGATGGCCGCTCATACTGAGCCTGGTTCTGCTGGAGGTTTCTTCCTGTTCAAAGGGAGTTTTTCCTCTCCACTGTCGCTACAAGTATGCTTAGTGTGAGGGATTGCATTCAAGTCAATGAGTCGATGCAATCAGCTGGTTTTCCTTAGATAGAAAACTTTGAATCAATCTGACTGGATGATCTGGTCTGTATAAAGTGCCTGGATGTGATGTGAATTGGTGCTATAGAAATTAACTGAATTGAAATTACATTACATTAACTCCCAGCAGTGTTGATGACAGCTGAAATAAGATTATTTCCAGTCAGTTAAAGATCAGATTTTTGCCTTTCTGTCAGAACTGATTGTTTTTTGTGCATCGTAAATCTTTTCACCAACAGATTGTCTGTTAAAATGCTCTATTGTCCAGACTTTGTAAAAGACAAAGGTGATCTAGAACATCCTCCTGCTTGGTTGCCTTCAGTCTGCTATTTATAATTGTTCTATTGAATCTATCCATTTGGTTTGTGATGTTTCTGTCTGGTTATTGGTTCCATCTTGTCCTTTTTTAAATGCAGCGGTGGCCACACTCCTCAGAAGATGCAGCAGCTGTACAACAGTGACCTGCTGGACATCTACTGCTCTCAGTGCTGCAAGAAAGTCAATCATCTCAATGACCTCGAGGCTCGCCTGAGAAACCTCAAAGCAAACAGGTAGGAGGGTGCATATTAGTGCATCACACTCACAGCATGGCTGCTGGCTTATTATCATTACAACACAGCTCAGAATAGCTGTTAGGATCTATGGAGTGAATTTTGTTCCATGATTGTACCGAGGACAGTATATATTTTGTAAGTGGAAATGTTCAAATAAATGCAAGGAAAACCTTTCATTTAAAAAAAGGTTAAAGAGTAACTTTGCTAATTTTTATTAGATTTTATTTCTTTAAAATATATTTTTATTACTTTTTTATTACAGATTTTGTATTTTTAAATTAAATGTTTTTCAAATATTTCTTTTCAGATTGAGTTTTCTGAATTGCATTCTTTTTAAAACATGTTTCACAGATGGCATTCTCTTTACTCTAAGCCTCTTTTAACTAGTGTTGCGCCGATGCCATTTTTTGGCCCCGATACCGATACCCGATACCTGGCTGTGCAGTATCGGCCGATACCGATACCATAATAATGTAAAATAATTGCCATTATGGCTTTGTCAAGCTGCTGTCTACCTTTGTGAAGCAGGAAAAAATCTAATACAAAGTGAATCCAGTAGAACTTTTTATTGCCTACCAGGAGTGGGTGACAATAGTTGAATAAACTTATGGCTCTCAAAATGGTATCGGTGCCCTATTTGTTGGTACTCGCCGATACCGATACCACCATTTTAGCACAGTATCGGGGCCCCGTCCGATACTGGTATCGGTATCGGTGCAACACTAGTTTTTACCATCAGCGCAAGGGCGTGGCGCTGTCTCCCGCCCTGCAACTTTAAGCCGCCGGGAAACAACCAAGCCAATGCCTGCTAGCAGCCGTGGCCGTCGGCGATAAGGAGAGGCTGCTCTTTCTTGAGGATTCGCGATCGGGGAGACATTTTCTGATGGATTCAGGTTCGCAGAAGAGCCTCATTCCCCAGTCAGGCTCCGACAGGCTTGCTGAGGGCTGCGGTCCCCAGCTGACCGCCGCTAATGGTTCTCCAATCAGAACATTCGGAGAAAGGTTGGTGACTGTCTGTTTCAATGGGCGTGGCTGTTGCGCGGGAGGAGTTTGCCAACATGGAGCGTTTAGGGATCGTGCGGCGCTCCAACAGCCCCTGGGCATCACCGTGGCACATGGTACCTAAGTCGGAAGGCCAGTGGCGGCCTTGTGGGGATTTCCATCGTCTAAATAACGTCACAGAGAATGACCGTTATCCTATCCCCCACATCCAGGATTTCTCTGTCCATCTCGCCGGGACATCCATTTTTTCTAAAGTGGATTTGGTGCTGGGTTATCACCAGGTTCCCGTCAGAGCTGAGGACATTCCTAAAACCGTGGTGATCACTCCATTTGGCCTGTTTGAGTTTTTACGCATGCCATTCGGCCTTAACGGGGCAGCTCAAACATTTCAACGGTTGATGGATTCCGTTCTCCGTGGGTTGTCCTTTGTTTTTGTTTATTTGGATGAAATCCTTGTGGCCAGCAGCTCGGCCGAACAGCACATGACCCACCTATGTCATCTGTTCCAATGTTTGGTGGCACATCGCCTAATTATCAACCCGGCAAAATGCCAATTTGGGTTGCCGGTCATATACTTTTTGGGCCACCGCATTTCTGCCAGTGGTGCGGTCCCACTGCCACAAAAAGTTTAGGCGGTGGCCAATTTTTTTGGTGATGCTAAGTCTGCTTTGGCCGATGCTGTTCTTCTGGCCCACCCTTCCCATTGACAACTGATGCATCTGACCTGGCAGTGGGGGCAGTTTTGGTCTGTAGCTAAGATGCAACAGTGTCAGTACCATCAGTGAGCCACCTGCTTTGAGAAACGACCGGGAACCTACCAGAGAAAAAGGAGTTCTGGTACTTTAAGGGCAAACATTTTCTATTCACAGGTTCTGTCTTCCACACCTACAGTACACGGCTGAGTGATAGTGGCCAAATGGATATCAAGGTCTGACATAGTTCTGGGATGTCTTAAATTGTTGAAATAGTCTAACAAAAGACAAGCATATTTTTTCTAGTTTAGAATCCTTTAATTAATTGTGTGTCCGTTCAGTACCATAACTACTTTTCTCTGGTACGTTTCTGGCTGTTTCTCAAACAGGGCTTGGTGAAAATACTGACACTGTTGGATCTCAGCGACCGATGGTGAATGTTTCACACAACTTAATTTCCAAAAACCTGAACTGTCTTTTTAGGCATGTCTCATGACATGTGCCATTTTTGGGTGCTTATGCACTTACTGTAATATAATGTTGAAGCACAGTACCGTATTTCTCAGACACACTTCAGACTAAGGTAGTCATAATTCTGCAAGTTCAGTGCTGTGGCTTTTTAGGTTACCAAAGTCATATGCAAACATTTTTACTGTCTTGTATACCACACAAAATCACCTTAAGATAAGTAAGCAAAACCGGAAAAAAATCCATTAATAAAAGGTGCTCAAGATTATAAGGTGCAATGTCGTTTTTTGAGAAAATTATAGGCGTTTAAGGGCCCCTTATAGTGCAGAAAAAACTGTTGTAATGGTATGATTTAAACTGTGTTCTTTTGAAATCACTCCCATACCAGCTGGCAAGTAAACATATCTAATGCAAATTTCTGAGATTTGGTGAAATCTGGATGCTGGCATTTACATCAGGGTAAAAATCCCATTGCGCTGTTAAGATCCTATCCAGATCCGTCTGACATCACTGCTGCCAAGCAAACATGAAAGATGTGCATTCCATAACTAGATATAGTAAATTGATATCACAATGCTTTTTCTAAGTCTAAGTCAAAGTGAAAAGATACAGTGGGTATATACGTCATTACTGTATGGTCTATAATCTCTCAGGCCTTTGCCTTATGTCAGGGGTCGGCAACCTGTGGCTCCGGAGCCGCATGCAGCTCTTTAGCTCTCTGGAGCTTTTTAAAAAATGTATAAAAATTTTGGGTTTGTTTATTTTAATATGTTCAGAAGGTCAAAAAAACATTCAAACATTTCAAGGAAAATTTGGCGTCATAGCCATACAGATAAGTAGTCACAGCATGGAACACACGTTTCAGTGCAGCGCAGTACCAAGGAAACAAAACGGCAGGTGTGTCTCAAGGCTATGGATCCCTAAGGGGAATAAAAGGAAGATAGCTGATGAGAACAGGGGATTCAAAGAAGAATGGACATTTTCATTTGCTTTCATTATCAATGCGGAAGGACTAACTGCATTTTAGCTTTGTAATAAGAGGTTGTCAAAAAAATAAAAAGTAATTTGGAAAGGCATTTCCAGGGAAGCCATGCTAAATATGTAGGCGACCACCAAGTTGGGAGTGAGAGAAAAAGTGTCACTGCAGAACTTCTGGACAAATTGCAGCAGCACAAAGATAGATTTTCGAAGTGGATTGCATATATGTGAAGTGGATGGTATTCCATCCACAGATGGAATACCATCCACAGATCAAATATATATTGTTCTTATGCAGGTATGTTATTTTTCTTCCATTTTTTACTCAAAATAAAAATAAGACCAAGGAACGGTGGTGACGGAAGATGAGCGATTTCGGGGTTAGAGAGTTCCTGCTTGGTTGCTCATGACACAATCAACTCTTCCCAACACGTTCACCATAGAAAGACTCCTTTATCATGTTTCTATAATTTCATCAATGCAACAAAACTTAAACCACACGGTGAAGGGCATTGAAGCGGTGCACAGTGAATTCCACATGGTGAGACCGTTCACTGCTTTTCCCTTACCGCATGCTACTATGTGACATTTGTTCCACGAAAAACAATGAATACCTATTATATATATTTAATCCCACATAGTCCTTTTCTTTAGTGGGCTAATACACTTAGAGCCCATCTTGCCATACAAGGCTTATATAAGACTTTTACATTGTTGCTGCTCCAGAAAGATTTGTTTCTTGTTTTTAATAGTCCAATATGACTCTTTGAGCAGTTTGGGTTGCCGACCCCTGCCTTATGTCATATATAAATGCCCAGGTTACCAGAAAATAAACAAGTATAAATTATAAGTTTTATAGACAAATATGATAGACATGTTTAATTATTAAAAATGATATTGAAAGACAAATTAATTTGAACTATTAAATCCACTTTATAAAATCAAGTAGATTAATTATGCACAAAGGTTGTCAAACCTTTATTCCTGTTAATTCTGATATTTTTTTACTTTGAGCGA
This sequence comes from Cyprinodon diabolis, assembly GCA_030533445.1. NCBI lineage: Eukaryota > Metazoa > Chordata > Actinopteri > Cyprinodontiformes > Cyprinodontidae > Cyprinodon > Cyprinodon diabolis. The sequence goes on from CM060074.1 coordinate 16,608,464, forward strand.
GAGAAGACATGTCATTTAGGATCAGACCCAATAATAACATTTAAAATACATAAACATTGATCTGATAAAAATGTGTTATACCAGTTTAGAGGTTGTTATTTTCAGAAGACTTCTGAGATATGACAAACCCCCCCTTGGAGTACACATTTTACTTCAATGAATACAGTATGATCACTTTTCTCACAGATGTTAAAATCCCTTTCAGGAACATACCCACTCATTTATGTTGGATTGTGACCGGCATTTGGAGTATATCAGTTTATATGACTATCTTGTAAGAATATTTATTACATGGTGTAGGAAGGTTTGTTTATTTAATTTCCTTTTCAGCCATACAATTATTGAACAGAGCACCGCTTGATAATCACATTGCGACTCTGCATCTTATTGCTGTTTTCTCATAAATTTGTGCACTCTGAATTAATCTCAGTGATGAGAGCTACCGATAACTCTATTTCGTTAGAACATTAGTGAACAAGGTTTGACAAACGTACAAAATAGAGGCAATTTCTTTGTTTTGTTTTGATTCTTTTTTTCTTTCCATTTTACATGTTGTAAATCATATCATCCACTTGACTTTGTTTTTTCTGTAACCAGCAGAGAGATGATTCAATTTATACTGATTAGCAACAAGATCAAAAAGAACATGCTTTATATTATGGAAAAACCTGCACTTGGAAAGCTGCACTGAGACATTAAAGCTTGGATTGCATTTCATGATGTGGTGTTAGACAACAAGGTGTCATTTTTAGATACTGTTGTAAATTTCCTTGTTTCATTAGCAAATCCCAGTACTTCAAATAAAGGTAGATGATATATTATTCAGACTCTGCCATCTTCTGCTCTTAGTTTTTCAAAGAGCAGAAGGCTGACTAGACTGACTTATATACATGTGCATCTTTACTTCCTATCTTTACTACTTCCGTTTTCACAAAAGATCAGAAACATCAGATCTAACTGATAATAAATAAATTATGTAGCAATCGATTTTGGTGATTTTGCCAAAATTATTCTATACCTATAGGCTTGGGGGGGTCATGAAAGGGAGAGATCGCCGGGGAACATGGTCTCAGCAGGAAAAACTGTGCCACATCAACACATTGGAGTTGAAGGCTGTGCAGCATATGTTGCGGTCTGTGTGCAGTCAAACAATGCTTGACCATGTTGGTATAAGATTGACCTGTACTTGATATAATTAGATTTATATTTACATGCATTCATCTTTTCCCACTTATTCCATCAGGGTCACTTTGGGGCCGGCCTATCTCTGGCAGTCTGTCGGTGTTAGGCAGCGTACACCCTGGACAGGTCCCCAGCCTGTTGGAGGGTAAAACAAAAACAAAAAACCATGCACACACACACACAAACACACCCCAAACCACACACACAAACACTTAAATTTACAAAAAAAAAATAAATAAATAAAAAAAAATCATTTGTCGTTTCGGTTTCATTTTGCACCATCTCCTGATGTTTTCTTGCTCATTGCACATTTTTCACTCTTCTTCTGCTCTGGTTGTTTATTGTTCTGGCTGCATGAGTTGCCTTTTCACAGTTTTATAAATACAATCGGGATTAGCATTTTTTTACATACCTGCAGGCATCTATCTTATTCTGCTGCTTTGAATAAATTGGATAACTTGAATAACTGATTATTTCCTCTTGCTTTATCCAAAAGTATGGTAGATACTTAAATACTCTACATAAAGATATCAAAACAGGGAAATCTGGTATCTCTTCATGTGTTGATGAAAATCTTTAAAGCATTGTGTTGAACTAAAAGAGGGTGGTCAAGACCTTTCTTTTTTTATAAGTGAATATAAGAATGGGCTACACAGTGGTGCAGTTTGTACCATTGTTACCTTGCAGAAAGAAAGTTTGTTAGTTCCATCTCCAATCCAGGGTCTTTTCTGCATGGGATGTCAACGTTCTGGTTAGTTGATTTGATTTATTTGATTCATAGCTAGTGGCCTGTAACCAGACTGAACTCAGTTTTTCACAATTCAATCGAACTAGTAGGGTGATCCTTATAACATTCCTTTAATTGCCTGTAATCAGACACTAGTTCCACATATGACCATACACTTGCTTTTAGGTATTAAACTTTATTAGTAACTATTAAAAGATTATTACTTTAATTAAAATACATCTTGAGGACTGTAAAAATAGCAGCCATTAATCAATTGATTTTGGTCTCCTTTATGATTTGATTTACCATATTTTGGCGCAGTTGGCTACACTGTTTCCATGCAGAACAAATGTTCAACATTCAAATCCTAGGCTTAAAGGAAACATTCGGTGACATTCAGAATACAAACTTTTGAAAGTAGTTTAAGTATGAAATTATGAAATACTTTTTTATAAATGATAAATGTTTTTAATTAAGAGTAATTTCATTTGAATGTGCATTAAAGGACACATTCATGTTTGTTGAAGAACACTACTGCCATCTACTGGTTTGTGACATCATGGTGCGGTATCTGCTGTTGAGCAAGTCTCAGTGCTATATCTGGTGTTTGTCACAATGCGCTATTATACATGATGGTGACGACCAGTGCACTTTGCATTACGGAGAGTAACAGATTAAAGACGTGTTTTTTCTCTGGCCAGAAGTTTGACGTCAAATCCTCCCTCTTCAAGTTTGCAATCCAACAACGAACCCATGGTGGGATCATGAATTGGAAAGGGGAAATAACACTTTTTTTCCACTTTTATAACCTATGTATTACATCCAACTGCCATGCACGTGGACATTGCCAGTTTAATTATAGGTCTTACAGATTTCAATGAGGAAGTCCTCTCAAAATCTTAACTAATTGTTGTTAATTGCAGGGGTGTCTAGTAGTTCCCATTGATTTTGCTTGTAAAGTGGGGAGAATGGCGCTAGGCTTACCGCACCATGACATCAATGCCAGTAGATGTCAGGAGTTAGGTGTTACTATATTTGGGCAAAAATGGCCATTCCCAGACTCAGTGATTGCTACAAAAAATATTATTTTTATTTATTTACTGATTAACGCTAAATTCATTTCATCACCGCAAACTTATTAGTTTTACGTATAGCTAATGATCCATTGATAATTTCTTGCTGACCGGATGATCTGGTTAAATTGTTAAGTACCTTGAGATGACTTGTGTTGTATTTGGTGCTATATGAATAAACTGAATTGAATTTATAATGAAGTCAAGAAAAGACAGTCAGTTTTCCATCCGGGTTCTTCTTTCAACCCGCGCCAAGGAATAAACTCTATTCCATGATCGACTCCTTTTTTTCCCCAGGCATGATACCTTTCCTGCTTTCTCTTTTAAGCCTCCTCAGAATGTTCAAACTCTTTTCTTGCCTGAGCCATGACCAGCAGTAGAGCAGGTGGAAAAACGTACATAGTTAGTATTTCAAGATAGGAGCCCCGCCTGTAGCATCGATATTGTCAAGCGCTGTATATTGGCTTGAGATTAAGGTCACAAAGTCTGCGTTGTGCCTTTAATAAATCAAAAATATAGAAATATGATTAAAATAAACGATAAAAATATTCCAACATATTTTCTTATTTCATGGGAATATGTATTTATTTAATGGAACATTATTTGAAAATGTATCAATTGCAGTGATTTTTCATTTATTTAATTTCAAATTAAAGAGCTCTCCATATGATGCAAATTTCCCCTCTGCCATCCACCAGATATACTGATCAAGTCTATGTGTGATGGATGATGGAGAAAAATGCATCAGTATCTAAAAATCGAATGAGCCACACAAAAAGTCAGATGAGGAAAAGATGATAGATTTCTTTTTTGTGTGTGTTTTTTCTAACAGAAAATATCTGAAAATACAGAAGTTCACAAGTTCTAAATATAAGTTAGTTTCCCTAAATATGAATTGTCAACTGTGACAGACATTTGGAAAAAACTTATTAAAGAAATTTAAGAAAATAATATTTTTGAAATCAAAATCTGAGAGGTATGTGGGGTTAGATGGTGTTGATAAAATTCCATATCACATCAAAAATAAGGTTTGCACCACAGTTTTCTTTTTTTTCTGATCGTCATGCAACACTTATTTTAGCCTACCCTTTACAGTTTTATACTTTCCTTTTTCTTATTTAGCACAGAATCAGTAATATCTCTCTTACTTAGGCATGAATGTGAAATCAAACAGAGGCCTATTTTCCTTCCTCTCTTCCCTTCTTAGCAATCAACATGTGGGTTAAGAAACACAGCACCTCAAAATAAGATTACCTGTGATAAAGAGGACAAAAAGGAATTTATCAAGAATTTACCTGTTTAAAATTTAAAAGAGATATCATTCCCACCCAAAATATTCCACACTTTCCCTTAGCTTTATTAGATTTATACTAAAAGACACAGGAAGGATAAAGAAGGTTAAAACTTGACAACAAAGAGGATTTACATGCTGTCTTTTTAAAGCTTTCAAGGACAGAAGAAATTAAAGTGATTCTTGGTGATGCAGACGATGAGCCCAGATCACTAATGGACTCATAATCAGCTCATAAACCTTCAGGCAGTTTTAAAATGAAAGAATCTTCATGCATTAACACATAAAGCAGTTAGCAGCAGTCAATGAAATCATAATCTTGATGTAGGAGAATGTACAGGACATGCTATAAACATCCAGGTCTTTATTTTTTCTTTAGAAGAATCTGTTGACAGCAAGGCTTTTGTAACATAGTTCCTGTCAAAAATGCTAATATTTTAGTTCAATTCCATCCTCCTGTACTATATATATATATATATATATATATATATATATATATATATATATATATATATATATATATATACATATATACAGAGAGAGAGAGAGAGAGAATTCAACTTCAACTCCCACTTAAGAAAAGTAGTTTTTTGGGGTCCAAAACATTGAGCTAACTTTATTGTTTCACTTTCATAATGGTTCTGATGCTCACTGTGCCTTATTCTTTGCACTTAGTGTCTATCCTGTACAGTCCTGGTCATGCACAGTGAGTAGCTTTTGTTTTAACATCATTGGCCTTAATTTGCTCCTTAGACCAACTTAGCTGAGTATCTGATATCTGGCAAGGCATAGCTGTTGATTGCCTGGACCTTGTTCTTACCATTGAGCTGACTCCTCAATGGCTTGCCTTGCTCATTGTAGGTATTTGGCTTTGCTGCTTTCCTTGTGACCTCTTTGTCGTGTATGATACACCGGGTCAAAATGAAAAGAAATATTCAAGTAGATAACTGGAAGTTAGCACATAGCAACCTTTTATTATCAACAGGGAACTTTCTTCTTCGCTTGAGGCACAGCTCACCACTCTCTAGTGCACTGTCAGAGCGCCCCCACTGGCGAACTGTTATATTTACCTTAACTTTAGATTCACAGTAACAAACAGCCTCCAACACACACAGGAGCATACTTAAACCAAAAGTGTCTTAACACATCAAACCCGGCGGTTCATTAATTTCGGTGTCTGGAACATTTGCCTGTCGTATACCAAGGTACTCGTAGTTCTCTTCTACATTTGCTATTCTCACTTCTGGGAGTGCAATCCCCTCTCTGTGGATTAACTTCAATCTCCTTTTCACTATCCAACCACATTTCCCCAGCCTGAATGACATTCCAAAGTCCCTGCTTTAGATCCTGGTGGTATGGATCAGCAAGTCAAAGTCTCGGTCACTCTTAGCATACAGCTTGATGCCATAAATGTATAGAAGGTAGCTGGTAGTGGCTCGACTTCTAAGTCGATACCCATTGTCAAGATTTTTTGCTGAGGGGATTCAGGCATATGGATATTTGCACACAGCCCACCAAGCAAAAATTGGTTGAAAAAGCATTGAAAAGATTACATGATTTTCCCCAAAACAATGTCTACATTTGGTTAAGAAGTGAAATGTGAAAAACTGTAATTTTCAGATTGTTGAAAAGACATTGTAAACTGCCTTTTAACGTCTATTATTCGACTAAAGAGGGACAAAATCGGATCGACCATACAAAGCCCAATTTTCGACAACTATTTCTGGAATAAATAACGCTGGATGTTTGGGGGGGAGTTGATCCACAGTAATTCACAAATGACTATCTTATTCATTGTCAAGCAGTGCACCAGAATGATCAGAGCTTAAAGAAACAACTCTGGCAGTCAGTAACAAGAAAATAGAACCAAACACCCCACCTCTTTCAATCTCTCCACCTTCTGGTCCATTTAAAGCCATGTAGTTCCACCAAAAGTCTGAATTGATGACGTCATCCGCTTGCCGGACTGGAGTTGTGACAGGCAGCCCGGGCCACAGGCGGCTAATCTGAATCGCTCAATTCCATTTCGAGAGCGGGATCCTCTGTGGTAGTAGCACTACACATCTTCCAGGCATGCGAGTAACTAGCAGCAGTTTAGCGGACAGGATGAATGAATGGTAGCCGGCGCGCAGATGACATCATACACGCACCGCTTTGTTTTTAAAAAAATATAACCGTGGATGTCCGGGGGACAGTCCTTCACCTACATGTTATGAATGCCGGCGTACCATAGATGATAAATTATAAACAGTTTAGTTTGTGCCTTCAACAAGTTTGCCCATAGGAAGACGTTACTTGGATATAACCTAACGGAATATCTTCAGAACAGCTCCAAATGACACAAATCTCGTGTGGATGAGTAGACCCTGATGTAAGAATGCAAAATCAAGGGCCAAATGTAAAAAAAAAAATGGTGTTCCTCTTTAAGCCAGAAAAACAAAAAAGAAAAAATAGTCAGTTCAGGTGTTTTATAAAACATGTGAATCAGGAAATTGTCTGTATACCAAAGTTGTTCTATACCTCAAAAAACACTTTAGATTTTAAAATTTATTTTTTTATTTACAAATTCAATGGATAACATAAACGATTAAACACCTCATTTTATTTCAGTGTTAAATTCTGTTTAAAGTAACAGATTATAATTAAAGATGTCTTTGCACCTTTACTGGTTTATGATTTTCTTTATTTGTACGCCACTGATTTTTAATTATACCCCTAGTTTAATGTTTATAAATATTTATTTCACGTCATGTGTGCCACCCAATGTAGAACATTGGCGCCATCCACATCTAATGAAAACTAGTGTAATTGGATGAGTCATATAACGCAAAAACACATTGGTTAGCTATTCATAAAATTTGTGCTGATGCCAAAGGAAATCATCAGAAGCAAGCAGCTGTTCTTCAAACTGCAAACATGAATTGTCTATACCATGCAACAATGTCAGATTCAGAAAAAGATGTTGAAATATCTGAAAGGTCGGACACAGGCGAGACCGTATTGGGAGATGGAGACCAACAAGACCTCTCTCATCCTTGGCCCTATCTCAAAGAATTTTTAGAAATAGTCAAAAAATTCAGCTTTCAATTCATATAGTGGCATCTGGCTTTTTTTTCTAAGGTTACTTTATACTTTTGGTAGTATTTGGTGCACATACTTTTTCACTTTTCCTTGAGTAAAGAAGCTGAGGGGATACTTCTACTTTTACATGAGTGTTTTTAAACTGCAGTATCTATACTTCTACTTAAGTAACAAATGTGTGTACTTTTGACAACACTGACAGAAGCCCATCTCCAACACTCTTCTTTCCCATCTCCTCAAATGTAACTACATTTGTGTGAGTAAATAGGTGAAATACAGCCCAGGTAAGTGGATATTTAAAGTCCTCCTGACATTGTGCAGAGTGGCTTGAGAGACACATAGTATTAAAAGTGTCAGCGCTAGAAGACATGGCTGTGATAAGGAGCCTTGAGTATCATCCTCATTAAACATCAATCTTGCCTTACTTTTGGGGTGCGTTGCCCTGAGCAACATCCTGCACTGTCGCACAAATGCAAAGGAAGGGAAAGGGGATTGAATACAAAAAGTGTATTGCGTTCTAAGATGTATCTTTTTTTTTGTTACTGTTGAATAGTTTGTCATAGTGTTGTATACATAAATGTTATAGTATTTGACTTCTTTACATCTGACAGAAAAACACACACTTTACTGCAGAGTGCATGTTTGTTTACTGAGAGCACTATCATTTATTCAAGATTAAAACATATATTTGTGTTACATATATATGTTGGGATCTGGAGATTCTCCACCTTCTCCAGCAGAGTGCGCTGTGGATTTCCTGGGCTGGAGCCTTCCAGCACAGCTGACGTTCATCAGCCCATCAGGAGACCTGCCTATATAATCAGCAGCCAGACCTTCCTTCAACGCCGCAGTGTTGACCAAGTTTGGAAACCTGTCTCTCGTCTGAAGCTCTGGATGAGCTTAGCCTGTTACCTGCCTGCCTGACCTAGAGAGCCAAACCTGAAGATCTCACTCTGGAATCCACCTGCTGCTCTTAAGGAAAGAGCTAATCCCTCAGACCAAGGTCTGTCACTGGAAAGTCAGAAGCGAGACGATGCTGCTGCTGAGCACTCTGCTGAACCAACTGTCTCTGGACCCAACCGGTTCCCTCTCTCAGAAAAGAGAACCTGGACCTCTACAAGGTATTTTCAGAAACATCTGAAAACTCAACAACTAATCTGTTTACCTGGCTAATCAAACTATCCGTCTCTGCAGACGCCTGAGAATCCTGCCCGGACCAGTTTCCAGAATCCAGTTCATGTTATCTCTGTGCAAACCTTTAATAAACTCTGTTGAACTTTTTATCAGTCTCCAAGTGGTGTTCTGCATGTGGGTTTGATTTCTAAACCAACCATGACTATATATATATATATATATATATATATATATGTATGTGTAAATATATATACACACACATATATATATATATATACACATATATATATATATACACACACATATATATATACACACACATATATATATACACACACATATATATACACACACACATATATATATATATATATATATATATATATATATATATATATATATATATATATATATATATATATATATATATATATATATATATATGTGTGTTATATATATGTATATACATAGCATGTTTTGCAAAAGTACTCGCCTTCCTTTTCTTCTTTGCAAGTCAACTCAAAAATAATAGAGCATGTTTAAAAACATGTTCAAGGTTGTTACAAAGTGCTTGAAAATAAAACATAAAATTAGAATAAACAAAACCACCAAAACAAATTAAGTCAAAGCATAAATGTCCAGAATAATTGCTGTAACAAAGCCGTTCCTACTTTTTGGTTTTGCTTAAGAAACAAAACATGGTGTGCCGGTCCTCTGTGTGTTGAAATAAATGTCCTGTAATATAGTACTGTAGATGCACTGTGATGTAAAGGTGCGCAGCGTCTTGATTATGCTGAGGTATATGATCTCATGCAAGGACAGAATTGAGAAGACTGCTGTCACAGTAGTTTCAAATGATTCCACTTATTAAAGGTTTACCTTGAGGGAAATCAATGGTGGTAGTAATGGTAGTGCTGTCGAAGATGCAACAGGTGAAAAAAAAAAAAAAAAAGTGTAAAAACCTCATTCAAAATACCAAGCTGTGATTGATCATAATGTCTTAATTTCAATAAGGCATAACAAACAGTTCAAATACTTTAAATCTGGGCCCGATTTTTAAATTCAAATAGATATATTCACATATAACATATTCACATAACTTATTGCAGTCAAAAAGTAGATTAAAAAAAAGATGCTTCAGAGAGATGCAGGGGTTGCGCCTTACATGACTCTATGGTACTTGTAACAAAGTGCAAGCCTATGTAAAGGGTCTGGGGATCAGTAAGGGCATGATTCAAGCTGTTCCGTTGGGGAGCTCATGTTTAATTAAGACAGACAAATAGATTAACCCTTTTCTGGAAAATTGCACTGAAATATGTGTCAGGGAAAACAATACTGTTTTCTTGGTTTCTGAAACAGGGTGCTGTGTAATAAAAAAATAAAAGCCATGTCCTTCTATATGAACAGACAGGCAATCTCTGACAACAGCATGAGTTTGAAAGTGCCTTATATGGGCAAGGGTGGATTTTTATCACAAATCAAAACATATTCAGATACAGAGACAGCTTAAGGGACAAAGACAAAATATACATATATTTTATTGATGATTTATAAATTCCATATTGTTCTCATTGACTTAAGATGCAAGAAAAATGTGTTCATAATTTATTACATAATATAAATTTTGAGATATTTAGCTTATAACTTATTTTTGATGGCACAATAAAGTTAGGGTAAATGATGGTGTTGTGCCCTATAGTGCTTGATTCAACAAAAAGACACACAGTTTGAATTTAGTCAGCTCTAAACCTGGTCCAATGAAAGTCACTTGGTCAATTGCCATAGTTATAAAGTCAGACTCAGCAAAGGCCAATCTTTATGGAACCCAAATAACAACAAAACTACTAAGTTTGTAAGCAAGACATGACCAACTAAGCCTGGCTTAAGAACTAAGTCGGTTTTATGAAACACCTTTCAGGGGAGCTAATGACTGTACACCATTCGTATGCTTTGTCCACCCAAAGCAGCCTCTAAAGCCATAACTTCAACCTATTCTCACAGTTGAAAGAAATAAAAGTTTGTAATGTTTTTAGTGCAATTCATCTCACATTTAGTAACACAACCTCAGGCATTTTATTTTTAAATGCCACCAGGGCACAAAATGATGATTTAGATGGATGCTGATCCAATTATAGATCAGCATAAACCAACACTTTCAGCCAATATGTAGTTTAATTTCAATTTAGTTGTATACAATGGTCAGTTTTTAATCCAACTATAGCAATAGTATTAAGAAATAACAGAGTTTACCTTTAAAGGCAAGGATTTTGGGGGAAAAAAATTTAACAGATGTAAATGCGGTTGGAGACAATTTCAGCCACAGTTTCAACACAAAAAACCTTTCATGCTTTTTCCTTTTATGCTCAGCTTATCAGCACTAAATGTTTGGCTGCTCAAGTGATCACATTTAACCAAATTAAGGCAAGTTTAGAGTATTTCATTACTGTCACAAGGTTCAGGGTTTTGACAAAAGACTCCTGTAGTAAAAGAGCAGTATTAGTGTAGCAAAGATGATTTAGAGTAAGTAATAGTGTTTTTATTGTTGTTTAATGAAAGAAAAGCAGAGCAGAAGTATGAAAAATAAATATCAGATAACACATTGCTAGAGTAAGAATTTTAGACTCACAAATGGGAAGAGTTTTGGATAAAAGACGATTATAATAAAAAAAAAAACAGCATTCCCAGTTTCTAAACTATGTAGAGTGGCATAACCATAGGACAAAAGTAAATCAAGTACAAGCCTGTTGACTTACATAGAGCCATGTAGTTAAAAGGCTGATTAAGATATATTAACCCTAAGACCAACAGCTTATTGGAGCAAGAGACAGCAATATTATAATCTGCAACAAATAAACTCTGTCAAACTTGAACAGCATTACAAATTAAATGTTGTTAGGTTAATTCTTTTATACATCATGTGCATTGTTATTTTGTTAGTCAGATTAGACAGAGCAGAAGGCCTTCCTTCACATTGTGGATGTCACGGTGTGTACGGAGGTCATCTAATCGGGACAGCCTTTGTGTCTTTAAGAATACACAGGATATGGGCACATCTTGAAGCTGGTCTGATAGGAGAGCTACTGTATCTGTAACCCTGAAGCATAGAAGCAAGCTGCATCGAGTTCAAGACATAGACGGCGTTTCAGTACGGACAGCTAAGCATCCACATGATGCAACACAGACTCAGAAGGTATAAGAAGGAGGAGATGACGTTGTTCGGGGCTCAAACTTTGCCGGACGCTCGCGGACTTGATTTTTAAGACCACAGCTGTGCAAGCTCTAAGCATTTTTCTCTGTCCTGTAATGACCTGATCTGGAATAAACTGTTACTTTTTTACTCCTGTTTTTATAGTCCTTTTTTATATGGTTTTACCCAGTTTGAGTTAAGAGTAGTAAATAACTTGCTCCCAGGAAAAGAACCGGTGAGGAGGCCCCCAGGGCGCTACATCCTTCCTTCCAAGGGGACAAATCCTCCTCATTTTAACAATGTCAAACGATCCTTGTTTTTCTTGGGTGCTCTCTAGATCATTGTGCACATCGCCGTCTGGGAGACAGCCAGCTTTTTACTTTACCTATTTTGTTTCATCCCAACCTGTTACTTATGTTCCTTTAAATAATATTTTAATTGATTTTATATATATATATATATATATATATATATATATATATATATATATATATATATATATATATATATATATAAATATATATATATAAAACAAAAAAGAATCACATTATTGCAAAATTGATTATCAATTTAGGTCTCACATGATCGTCAGTATAGGTACTGTACCTCTCCAAGAGATCCACTTAATCCATCCCGTTTAAATAGAAAGTGCATGCTACTGTTATAGACCTGCCAAGAAATGGCCACCAACCAAACCAAGGGTTTTGGTTGATGAACTTTGATGAACATGGACTCCTCCAGTAAAGCACATAAAAAAATATCTTAATTAAAAACACATTTTATATTTAAAGTACTTTCAGAAGTTTGAATTCTGAATATGACCGGACTTTTCCTTTAAAGGAAAAGATTAAGATCCATTGGGATGCTCTAGTCAAAAACTAGACCTTAATCCAATTAAAAATCTGTAGTTAAAACTGAAGACTGCTGTTCACAAGTAAAACACACAATTAAGAAACTGAGGCAGTTTTGCCTACAGGAATGGATAGATCACAATTGGAGAGATAAATGAAGCTCAACAAGACCTTTTAGAAGAAACTGGCAGATGTGATTACAGCAAAAGGTGTCACTACTAAGTGCTGAAGCTATTAGAAGGTACAGTTATGCACCCAAAAATTTTGCTGTTGTTTAATTTAGCTCTTAGAAGCTTCTTTTAAATTCCAAGCTGTCAAGCTACAAAACATTAGAAAATGTCAAGGGCAGTGAATACTTTTTCAGGCCACTATACTTAAACCAGAGCTCAAAGGAAACACAGTTGATCAGACCCATTTCTTCATGTCTGTGCACTTATCGCCTGTCCTTTAAGCATGAAGAAGGTGTAGAGGCTGGAGGTTGGTGACTGACAACATTGAGTGGAAAACATGAAATAAGTAATATGATATAAAATAGTAGAAGGACCTAATAGCTTTCCTACCAGAACCATCCAAAAGTATTTATCTTTAGAACATTAAAACTTCTTTTTTTCCACATAACAGCCCTTACACTTAGTGTATTTTATTAAAATTTTATGACAAATTAACAAATGCGTCATTGTTATTTCTGTTGTTGACGACAACGAACAGAACTGAAGAGAGGAAGTGGAGCAGCTGGTGTACTGGTGCAAAGTTAACAGCCTGTTCCTGAACTTAGAGAAGATGAAGGAGATCCTCTTGGACTTCAGAAAGAACTGGCCTAACCATGCTCCACTGGTAATCAACAGCTCAGCTGTAGAGGTGGTCAACAGGACAAAATTCCTGGGGGTGCACATCACTGACACCCTCACCTGGAATGTAAACACCACCCCACTGATCAAAAGGGCACAGAAGCGCATGTACTTCTTGCAGAGGATGAGGAGAGCCCACCCACCCCCACCCATCCTCACCACCTTCTACATTAGCAACATGGAGAGCATTCTGACCAGCTGTCTCACTGTGGTGTGTAGGCTGTAGCACCTCAGACTGGAAGAAGGTGAGAAGAGTGGTAAGAACAGCAGAGAAGATCATCGGGCCTCCTCTTCCCTCCATTAAAGACATTTCATCCCAGTGCTGTGTGTCCCGAGCCCGAAATATTATAAATGGCCCCTCACAGCCCCAACAATGGCTCTTCTCCCTACTGCCCCCTGGTAAGAGACTTTGAAGCATCTGATGCAGGTCAAGCAGGTTCCAGAACAGTTTCTTCCCCACTGCCATTAGACTGCTGAATGTTCTTTAAAACGGGTTATAAAAAAAAGAAAACTAAATGTTACAACTGTAACTATACTATGTAACCATATGTATACATTACTATTTTTCATCACAATGTTTTTATCACTGCTGCTTATCTTATCAAGGCTGAACTTTAAAAAATGAAATAGTCCAGAGAGCTGTAATTGATGAAAGCTGTCAAAGCAGTCAGAACAGTGAGCTGCACAAGTACTGCAAGAGTCCTGCTGCCGGGGAGGTGGCGAACATCAGCAGTAAGGAATCAGAGCAGAAATTTAAACCTCTTATAGTAATTGTTATAGTAATTCAGATCTTCATCACCAAAGTTGATTAAAAAAAGCAGCATCATAAGAAATTTAACACACTTTGCAAATTGTAGACAAATTCCACTTATATAGAAAAAAAAATGAAAATGAAATCATATAAAAAACACTAGGATTTGTACAACTACTAAAATTAGAACATAATGATTAAGTTGTTTAAATTTGTCTTTATTGCATACAGAACCAAGACAAAAGCTGTTATCAAGCTGTATGCTAAAAGCGAACAGGCATTGACCAGCTGATCCACACCACCAAGCTCTACAGCAGGGACATCAGAATGTGATTCAGGCTGGAGAAATGTGGCTGGATGGTGACAAGGATAGGAAAGGTACTCCACACAGAGGGGATTCCATTCCTAGAAGGGAGACAAGCAGATGTAGAAGAGAACTACAAGTAACTTGGAATACCAGAGGCTAATAGCAACTACGAAGAGGCCACAAGGAAAGCAGCAGCAGCCATATAACTACAATGAGTAAGAAAAGTTTTGAGAAGTCAACTCAATGTTAAGAACAAGGTTAAGGCAATCAACAGCTATGCCTTGCCAGAAATCAGATACCTTGCTGGGATATTAAGTTGGCCTAAAGAGGAAATTAAGACCACGCCTGTTAAAATACAAAAAGTACTCACCATGCATGGTGGATTCCACCCCAAATCCAGGATCAACATACTATACAATAAATTCAAAGGAGGCAGAGGCCTAGTGAGCATCAGAGACACCAAAAATGAAAATTTTAAAATGAAACATCCAAGCTCATAGAATAAACCAGGAAGATGGCCCCAAGAGATGAAGCCAGAGTGTCATGACTGTGTCATGTTCTTCCCAGCCACTGAACCACGATAGTCAAATCTGCACAGGTAATTCATTCTCTGGATTATACTCACCTGGTTCAGTGGCTGGGCAGAACAAACACATGGCATAGATATGACTTCTTGGCTGTAGATCCCCCATCTCTGGATGAAGCACTTAGTTAATGTCTCAGACAGTGGAAGCTGGAAACGAAGGAATTGGAAGAACCATTCTGGGAGGAAATTCCCGAAATTGGATGTACCACCGACAGATACAGTACAATAGCTGAAGTGGCTGATATGACAAAATCCAATCAATCGCTAGAGAGGGCCTGGCTGAAGGATCACATAAGTACTGATCATGGTAGCACAGGAGGAGGCATTGAGTACCAGAGCATTAGAGGCCCATATCTAGCATACAAGGCAAGATCCCAGTTACAGGCTATGGAGAGAGGCCCAAGAAACAATTCACCATCTCATAACTGACTGAAATGCATGCCTGTGTAGCTGTTATGCATCCCATGTCTAGATATAAAAACAAATGGGATTTAGGTACTTTACAAAAGGCCTCTACTAATCAGGAAAAATTTAGATTGCCAGATGAAGATATTTATATTAGGTGAAGAATGTAAGTTATGGTAACAAAACTACAGGTGTGCGAAGATATGTTAATAATAATTAAGGTGAAAAGGTACTTAGAACTTTGACTGACCCATTAAAAAAAGGTATTTCACATGAAATAAAGCCCACCATTTTTTTGTTTCATGTGTAATAGTTTTGTTTCTCCATGATATAAAGACAAATGCAGAAGCAGACCAATAATTGTATATCCTAAATCAGGAATTCAGGTGTTTTATTGCAGGTACATGTCAGCAAAGTCCCAGGGAATTGTTGAGGTGGAAGATCCAGTGGCAGAACGGAATGAAGAGGTGACAGGCAGATTAAACTAACATGGAAGCTTTAATAACTAAACCTGCTGCAGGCCAGAGAACCCAGAAAACAAACGTAAATCTAAAGAAAAGACATGTGGGGGGAAAAAGCAAAGCAAAAGAAAAGCGGTGATAATGCAGCATGAAAACGGGAAAGCATTAAGCCTGTTTAGTGATTTGAATCATCAGCTGATATAACTCAGATGTGATTTATGCTCATATCAAAATCAAACAAAGCTGATTTATATTATGGAAATGTTCCACAAAATTAGGCAAAGGGTAACTACACAATGTGGACTGCTGATAACAAAAGACAAAAATGGTAAATTATGTGAAACTTATCTGGTTGAAAGAAAAATAATAGCAAATTTGATACCACAGCTTTCAGTTCATGTTTCATGCAGCAGAGTATTTGTGAAGTCAAACATTGATATTATACATGTACAGAAACTCTGGTTGGGACAGAATATGTCTTTTACTTAAGTAAAAAGGATTGGAGAGTCAGCAGTTTGTTACTGATCGGTTACAATGGACATAATAAAACTATTGTCCCATACTGTGATATGCTGATGAAATGTAGTGTGTCACTCCTTTGTCAATGAAAGCTATTAAAATGTTAAGCCTGTTTTGAATTTGAATTAATTTTAAAGTATCACCTTTACTTTTAAGGTAGTATGACCTTAAAATACTACCGTATTTAAGGGGGGCAACGTGGAAGATTTCTGCAAGATGACCCTCGCAGCCACCACTAGCACCCATGTAAAGAAATTAACATCACCATGACTGAAATATTGCAGAAGATATTAGTAATAAATCTATTAATACACTGTTCAGTGGCCAAATGGGCAGCTTATCTTTAAAGATATTACTTTAAATACTATTATTTCTTCTACATATAATACCACTCAAAAACCTTGTGTACTGTATCCTACGCATTTTAAAAGGGGACTGCAAAGTGGCACAATTGTTAGTGTTCATCCCTTGCAGCAAGGAGGACCTGGGTTCAATTAGTGGCATAGTTCTTTCTGCATAGAGTTTGCAGGTTCTCCTGCATGGGTCCTCTGTGGGTATGAAGTCCAATAACATGGTTGTTAGATTAAGTAAATATTTGAGTCAAGTAATCTACAAAAAAATTACATGCAATAGGACCTGAGACCTTTAAAATGAAGCAACATTCCTGAGTTAGTAAAACAACTTCAGGTTTAACTCTGACTCTCTGGTACCACAAAGCTGGATTCATTCTTTGCAAGGTTAGAAACTATGGTAACGGAAACAGAATGGCAAACCTTCACCAGGGCTGTTTGGGAAACAATGTGCCCTTTCATCAGTGTTGCAAACTCCTCAGTAAGGAAAGTAGCTATTGGATGTGCTATAAGTCGCTGAATGACGTCATTGGCTAATTTGCATAATATATATATATATTTTTTCAACTTTTTTTTCTTTTTTCCCTTGTGGTCCACTAAGGACCTTAAAAATCATGCTAAAACATGAACATTTTGAACCATAACATTTTTTTTACATTACATTAACAATCTAAATGGAAAGAAAAGACTATAAAGAATCAATGACAATGTGAGCAAATGGTAATTATTGTTTTTTTTTTTTTTTAACTAATAAGAATTCCCTGCACACACACACAGGCTGTGCTTGCCTGCTCACAGAAAGAGTGGATCATGGTCATGTTGGTCAAGGCTCTCTATGGCAGGTTCAGCAACTGAGGGAGCTGACTCCAGAGTGATCAACCTGCGCTGTCAATCCCGGCGCATGCGCGCGGTTCATTTGCAGTCTGGACGCTGAGGGTAAATATGCTGTGTCTCTGACTGTAGCGCTGAGAGGGACTACTGCGGAAGCGGGAGAACGGGGTTGGGACGGGGGGAGGCGCCCCACGGCAGACACCAGAAAAGTCGCTAGATTTGTCGCCAGTCGCTTTTTTGAAAAAGAGTCGCTTGAGGGGTCTGAAAAGTCGCTAAATATAGCGACAAAGTCGCTGAGTTGGCAACACTGCCTTAAATTAAAGACCCGATTTAATTCAGAGCTCAAAAAGAACAAAACAACACAACATCACAATAAAGGAACTATAAAACAAAACAGCAGTTAAAAAAATATTTCCTTTACAAATTAGTTTTCAATTTATTTACTTTATGTACTTTTATTTTTCTTCCTTTTAGACATAGACGAGCAACCTTTTACTATTCTGTATTTGTCTTCTCCTGTATAATGCCCTCATACACCCATGCCATTCACTTGTTCCTTGTATAATTGATATATGAAGTTAAATAGAAAAAAGTTACAATAGCAAATCAGAGCCCAGACTGAGAAGATCCTCTGGATCACAATGGCAATTTTTGATATGATCCTTACTGGTTTTCAGGAGCTGGACTGCGACATATGTGCCAGATTCTGGAACCGTGTGACCCACAGGAGAGCGGCCCTCTCTGTATCACAAATTTCATAGCCATGCAATATGTCATCATTATGTTCACCAACAGGGATGCTGAGCGACTCAGGAAATGTATACAGTCTATTGAGCTTTCAGTCAAGTGTCCAGTGCATCACAAAGCACCTGTATCAAAGCATCACAGGTGAGTCAATACCTGGATTTCTTTGAAATGTTATATTCATTGCATTACCAAAATCATTCTATATATTTAAGGATATATATATATATGCACAATATTTTCTTGTTTGCTATAACAGTATGAATGAGAACAGTAAATGTTACACTGTAACTGGTTCAATGGGGGATTAATAGTAAACCATCTGGTAAAAGACTCAGACTGATCAATTCTTGTATTAGTGTCATCGAATCATGGCATCAGCTTCCAGCTTTTTTTTTAGCCCAAACATTATTGAAAGAAAAAGTTCAGCTAATCAGACATTTTTTTTTGCTCCCAAGTCCTCTTCACTTCACTCCCGAGGGGCATGCAATTAATATACAGGAAAGTGATTGGGATGTATAGCTTTGTAAAATGTCACTGATGTGCAACCTGTGCAGTTATGCAGTCAGCAATCCTTCGGAGTCTTTTTGATTCTGCCACCGTGTTTGGCTTTTTATTAAGACTTTTTTTTCCTCTTCGTATTTCATTAAGATGAGTTTTTGTTCCTCTCAGGAGAAATTAGTCACTTTCCCTTCTGCACTCATGGTTGTGATTGGTCTGTTACCTTGAACTCACCTCTCTTATGCATGTGCCTTCATGATCAGTTAAAGCTGGATTGAATTAGAGAGTTGATAACCAGTTTCATTGTACAACTGATCCTCATTGCCAATGTTGTGGATTGGTTAAGCGGAATAGGCTGGAAATAATCCCAATAGGTTGAGATCGCTTTGTGGTACAGGCCTCAGGATATGTCTGAAAAAACACCAAACCACATCAATGTAAATGAGTAAAACACAAAAACAAAAAATAGGACAAATCTTCGGAGGATATTAACAAAAACAACATAAAAATAGCAGATAAAATTAATCAATTTTTATAAATTACAAAAAATAAAAAAGGCAAATGAATGTGCTAAATTCTTATGTTATTCACCCAATCCCTTTGTACACATATCAGTTGGTAGTTCCGGGGTTAAATGGCTTGCCCACATCAACATTCAGCAAGAGGAAAGAAGCTGGGGTGTAATCCACAACCGTGTAATCCAAATGGCCGACTGGAAAGTCATTACTGCATGATAGTGCTGTAGAGTTAGATGTCATAAAAACATTTAAAATACACATAGCAGAGGTGAGGATGAAAAAAATCCTAAAAAAATATTCTATATTAACAAAGGGAGAAAAGAAACATACTGTGTCATGCTTTACAATTGTTTAACTGTATGCATTCACAAAAACAATCCTTACATATCAACAATTATCAGGACAAACTCTGACAGTTGCACAACTTTTCTAGGAACATAAACTACAGCTTTTGTGTTTCGTAACTTTGCAAAGCATATGTGTAATGTTATGTCATTCCTATAGTTTTAACAGGAAATTTTGTTGTGTTTGACATAAGATTGCATGGGTCACGAAGTGAGCGGAGGTGGTTCTGGAATGTTTTGCAGTCATATAGAAAAGTTAGACACGGTGGCATTTAATAAAACAATGCCCTACATTTTTAAGTCAATGGCAGCAATATTATTATTGGATCTTAAAGTTAATGCAGTCGTTTTAATTGTGTTAAGAGCTGTGTTTATTTGTCGGGGAAACCAATAAAAAACCAATAAAAAAATTAGATAGATTAGATTCAACTTTGGGTTTTAATTATTGAGAAGTCAATAAAAGATAATAAAAATAACATAAGTCGTCAACAAGTAAGTAAACGTAAACCAAATAATAATACCATCCCCAAATTGCATAATTGCTGATAGGTTGTGGACTTCTGTTTGAGTTTCTTTTTTAGTTTTCAGTTCCACTTTGATTTGTGGTATTCTGTGTTTTCTTGGTTTCTTCTCCATTTTATGTCATATTTAAGCAGTCTTGAATTTTTTGAGCTGCTCTCTACAGCTGTCTACACCTGCTCCCTATTAGATAAATAGACCTCCCATTGTTTCTGTCTTATATAAATACACCTGTGTTCAGTTACTATTTGCTGGTTTCTTGTTGTTACTTTGCCCCTCATGTTTTTCCCTGACATTTCCTGGTTTTTAGTTTTCAGTATTTTGTTTCTGGATTTGTGTTTGTGTTACAGCCTCCATTAAAGGAAAAGTCTGGTCACATTCAGAATACAAACTTTAATGAAATTATTACATACTTTTCAATAAATAGTAAGTGTTTTTGTCAGGGTTCCGTGATCTGTGCTCTGCTTAGTTTTTGTTTACAGGTGGGTGTTGAGGCTGCTCTGCTGAGCTTAATAGGAGCGTTCAGTCCGCTGAAGGACGCCAGAGTGTTAAACCATTTTGGTATGCCTAAGCCTCTGTCCTGCTGACAGATCTCTGAAACCTGATGTTTTAGATTCCTGAATTCCTGGTTTGAGTGAGTAGAGCGAAGGGAGCGGGACGTTTTCTGTGGCTTGATAAGTTCTCTGAGGTAGGGGGGGACATGTCCATGGATGCATTGATGTGTGAGGAGGGAGACCTTGTATTCTATCCTGGTGGGGATGGGAAGCCAGTGTAGTGAATGGAGAACGGGGGTAATGTGCTCATGTTTCCGCACTCTCATCAGGATCCTAGCTGCAGAGTTTTCAACGTACTGAAGCCTCTGCAGACTCTTTTTAGGGATCCCAATGAGAAGTGCATTGCAATAGTCCAGTTACAGAACCCATTCCTCCACTCACCTTCCCCGGATAGGTTATCCGCACCTGGTGGTAAGCAGAGCAGAACAAGAGCAGTTTTCTTTAGCTTTTTCTAGTCTGAATCAGTTTCCCCTTTCCTCCCGCAGAACTCCGAATGCTGACGTTCCAAACCTCGCCTGCAGCTCCTGTTCTGAACCGTTTTTATTTGTGTGTAGTCTAATAAACATCTTAAACTGCTCCTTTTTTCCTGTATATGTCTGCATGTGGGCCAAACATTATAAAAGAATGACAGTTTTTAGTCAAGAGTAATTTCATTTGAATGTGCTTTCCTGGAGACATCCATGTTTGTCATAGAGCACTACTGCCACCTACTGGTTTGTGACGTCATAGTGCGGTATCCGCTGTTGAGCAAGTCCCAGTGCTGTATCTGGTGTTTGTCACAACATGCTTTGCATAGTGCGAAGCAGAGAGTCATGGATTAAAGAGGGGTTTTATTTCTTTCGCCAGAAGTTCGATGGCAAATCCTCCGTCTTCAAGTTGGCAATCCGATGATGAACCCGTGGTGGATCATGAATTGGAAAGGTGGTTAATTGCAGGGGTGTCTAATAGTTCTCATTGACTTTGCTTATAAAGCAGGGAGAGTGGCATTAGGCTTACTGCCCAATGACGTTACTGCCAAAAGATGTCAGGAGTGAGGTGTTACTGTATTTGTGCAAAAATGACTGGTCCCGGACTCAGTGATCGCAACAAAAAATATTTTTTTTATTTCTTTCCCGATTAACGTAGATTTCATGAAATCACAGCGAATGTATTATTTTTAGGTATAAATAATGACCTATTGGTTATTCCTTGCTTACCAGACTTTTCTTTTAAATCAGAAAAGCTCATCTCTGCCTTCTCATGTCTGCATTTGGGTCCTCAACCAACGTCCACCGAATCTGACATATAGTGCACGGCAGCTCTAGATTTATATTAAGGGTTGATGTCCTGGAAACCCTACCACAGATAAACATATAACATTTTAAGGACTGCCTTGTATTTAATTGTAATTAGTTTGACCAGTCCCAATGACACTGCTGGTAAAGAAAAACATCGGTGCCATATGATGCATCTACCGTGCATCTTCAGATGGCATTTCATCTTCATGACAAAGAACAAAAATGGCTACTTATAGTATGACTTTCTTTCAACAATACTCCATACTCTTTCATTATACTTAGATTAAAAAAAGGGCTCCTCAAGAATTACCATGGGTATCATGGCTGTTTATGTGACCACTTATCCCCTTAACTATTAGCCCAGATTACAGGTGTTAAATTTCTTAAGCGCCAGTGCCCGGCATTAGTAAACATGAACCACAAGATGCATGACTAAATCGGAGTAGATGAGGGGATAACTTCGTAATTTGACATTTTTACAAACCTGCCTTGGATGAATCTTAATGAGTTTTCTGTTTTGATTTTTGTGGGAGGCTGTGGTCGTTGCTGTGACACTAAACTGATCATTTGTGCTGCACTCTGTTTATCCACTTTAGATAACAGTGAAAAGGAGACTATTTTTCAATAAATAAATACTACAATTCATCTGTAAATTTGCTGCTTTCTTAAGTTTGTTAAGGAGACATGTTTTCACTTCGAGATGGTTAATGAGGAGCAGTTTAATAGATGTAAAAGCCTTGTTGGCCATGTAAGTTACTGTCAGAGTGGTTAAAGTTCAACAAAGTACATCTTGAGGAGGTGGGAGCTGTGCTCCACTTGCATGCAGATCCCTTAATGCAAAATATGTACAGTACTAACAATTAATGGATTTCAAAGCACAGCTAAGATCTTGCTGCTTTGGATAGAAAGCTGTTTTAAACTTTCAGCCACCTTTTCTGGAGTTGTCTGGTGCTTTCCTTGGTTTTCATGATAATGTTGGTCACATATTTCCAATTTCTTGATTCAAATGCAAAAAACAGAGCAGGAGACAAATTAGAGTTCAGTTCAAATATCCTTTTTTTATGGTAACAGAGTGCATCTTAGCTTTCCTTTAATTATGATAAATAGACATAACACTACATTACAGATAAGTAGGACTACATTACAGATAAGTAGGACTGTCTTATTGTATTGAAAAATCGTGAATATAGAAATGTATTACCAAGTTCACATATACATATGGTTAAAATATGTACATCAACATATATTACCAAGTTATATTCTTGAAAGGTTTGTGCTCAAGGCATTTATATTATGAACATGTAATAAAATCAAAACATGTAGAATGTATGCTGCTTTGAAAGGTTATGTGAATATCATTTTGTGTAAAGAGGCATCTATCATGTTTTGATGCATCTGGACTTTCTTTTGACAGACATCTGGGCCTGGTGATTGAAGTTGAGTGGTGCAACTCTAACTTCTCCTAATTGTAGAAAGGGCTTCATGAGCCCCCCCAAGGATGACCAGTGACCTCTTATTCTGGCCTCAGCTATAAAGTGATGAAGGTGAACAAGCAGCAACGTTGAGGTCTGACTGGCCAACATTTACATAAATGTAACTGTCTACTAAACACTTCACAGAATATTGCCCATCGATTAAAAGCCTATTGCTGATTTGATGTTAAATATACTATTGATTAAAAAGAAAAACTGCAGAAACCTCCACTTGTCATCAAAACATTGCACCTTTAACCTAAACCAGTGGTGCTCAAACCTTCTCAAGTATCACTGCACTGCATGTTTTAAATGTGTCTCTGTAGCAACACACCTGATTCAAATGACTGCATGACAGCCATCAAGTGCTGCAGAAGCCTGGCAATAATTATTTTATATAAGTCAGGTGTGTGGTACTTTAGGACGCCAATTGAGAACCAGTGATCTAAATTAACAAAACAAAGTGCTTTGGGATATAGGTTTTCATAGTTACCTATATTCCTGAGAAAAGTACTAGGTGATGATGAGGATTTAAGTTGACAGCACTTAGTAGATTAGTATGCCTCGAAGTAGTAAAACAGAATTTTTATATGTTTTTAATTTTTAATTTATAGTGAATATCATATTCACCTAATTTCCAGATTTTACTATTAACAAATCTATTAATATCTGCTGTATATATAATCCTTAAAATTAATCTCAAATGAG
Source organism: Cyprinodon diabolis (assembly GCA_030533445.1). NCBI lineage: Eukaryota > Metazoa > Chordata > Actinopteri > Cyprinodontiformes > Cyprinodontidae > Cyprinodon > Cyprinodon diabolis. The sequence continues at coordinate 16,632,685 of CM060074.1, forward strand.
AAAGATATTCAAATCACAACTGCCCTTAAAGAATAGCAACCCTCGACCACAGATTTGATTTTGACATTGTAAAATATTTGCTCTATGTACTGTAGAGCATTTTGACGTATCTGTTTGTAATTGTTAATGTTCTATGTTGTTTTGTTTCTTTTGCAATAAAAAGAAAAGCAGAAAGGGAAGATATATATATATATATATATATTTTTTTTTAAGAGTGGTTGGTGTTTTGGGAATATTTTAGCTTTAGGTTAGGGTGACCAGATTTGGGTTTCTGAAAAGGGGGGCTGCTGGGCTGCTGACTGGTCCGGGGACATAGCGACCGAGCACGACCCGGTGACGGTATGCTTCCCCCCTGCCTGCCTTACCCTGCTTCCCCTCACCGGGGCAGGCGGGGTAGAGCACAGTAAGGCAAAAATATACAAAGGCTTAAAATGGAATAAAAATGAGTGTGCCTCAATTTGAGGCTATTGAAGAAATATCGCATTTTTTTAAATCATAAAAAAACCTTTAAAAATTAACAAAGGCCTAAAATTGAATAGAAATGAGTGTGCCTCATCAGGCTGATGTAGTAAAATAATTTCACAAATAATTTGAGTCAGTAGGTCACATGACCTGGGAACTAATAAGAATATCTTAAAAATTGAAAATAGCTTAAAATTGAAAGCAAGTGTGCCTTATAGATGTTATCTATTGGCATGATTCTACATTAGTTTCGTCTTGGCTGGTGATAAAATAAGGAATTTATTGATTTCTGTTTCTCAATAGTGTTTGGTTCAGAGATTTGTTGATGGTCCCTAAAGGCAACACTGCGTGTGGGAGGAGGGAGCAGTTGAGAGACGCTGGCCGACATCGGAGTGCCTCAATCGAATCAACCATTCGCTAGATCCCGCTGACTCTGCGGAGCTTGAAGATTCAATATTTAACTTCAAACCAACTTCACCACGGTGCTGACGGCTCGGTTCTGCTGCACTGTAGTCGATAGTTGTCAGGAAATACATTTGATCGACTACAACTGAATTATGTGTTCTCAGAGGTCATCTCGTTACAGTTTGCTAGAATCTACGAACTGCAACTCAATTATCAACAGGTAGGGGTCTTCTGCACTTGTTTTGAGAAATAAATTGTACAATTGATGAATGTGTTTCTTCTCATTCTGAAGTTTGGCAACAGTTCTCTGTAAGTGCACAGACTATTAATGTATTCCTACCTCATTTAGGTGAACCAAGATGGTACGACTGTGAAGAAATTATATATATATTGAATATCAATCGATGTAAGATGACCAATTTAAATAATTTTTTTGAAATGACACCAAGAGAAGTACAGATGTCGTGACTTAAAACTCCATGCTTTCAACAAGTGTAGAACACCAGAAATACTTCTTGTGCTCACATTGGGTACTTCTTAACCACATCATACCAATAAGCTGAACACTCTTGTGAGGTTATGAAGGAAGATTTTTGTTCACTTGCATTTCCCTTTATTTTAAAAAAAAAACAAAACACTAAAGATAATGCAAATATAGAGGTATTAAGTTGATTTGTTCAATTGGTTTGGAACAAATGGCAAGAGACTGCTGGTTTTAGATGTAAGTAGATAGAAGTAGTATTCGGCATAGAGTCTTGCAATAACTTTACTGCAACACTTACTTTTTCCTCAGCAAAAATGTTTTTGCTTGAGGTTTTTCAACCTGTGGAATGAAAGATTGCATGACACAAAACTTGCATGTAGACAATGAGGTAGAGGGTGGGGAAGAGGACCATGGAGGCAAGTCGGCAATTTAAAAAAAAGAAGCAAGTGACTCAAATGTTAATGTACAAGAAGAGGTCTGTCAATTATATTCCATGACTTGAACGTAAGAAACATAGAAAGTGAGTTTTTTGGAATGGACGTTACTGTACCATAATCGTCATCCAGCACGCTTTTTTTTTTCTTTTTTACACAAAAGCCTGATTAAAAGGCTGGAGTCAGACATGAACACAGCAGACTAACAAACCACACCCATTATTAACCAACTTCTGCAGATAATTGGATTTAAACTAATATATGAAGGTAAATATAATTGCTAGGAGTTTTTTAGATGATCTTATCTGTTGCAAAGCTAGCAATCTTGTGCCGTGTTAAGGGGTGTCATGTAAAAAAGAACAAAAACATTACCTTACTTAAGTACAAATTTTGGCTATCAATGCGTAACTGGAGTAATTATTTCTTTGGATAACTTTTTACATCTAATCCTTACATTTTTAAAACAGACTTGTTAGTTTTGTTTCATTTAAACTAATTTTCATTATGGCCTGTTAGTATTTAAAAGAATGAAAATACATCAAAATAATTTGTTTCATCCAGACAATTAATTTCCTGTTGGTTGTACTGCACCAAATTGATGTTCCGCACATACCAGAAGACACAGGTTTTCAAGATGATGCAAAGTTCAAATTCATACTGTTGCCATTAGTTATAAAACTAAGAAATTAAGTATAAAGATACAGTTTTTCAGCTCAGAAGCAATATAAATACTAGTGTTGCGCCGATGCCATTTTTTGGCCCCGATACCGATACCCGATACCTGGTTGTGCAGTATCGGCCGATACCGATACCATAATAATGTAAAATAATTGCCATCATGGCTTTGTCAAGCTGCTGCCTACCTTTGTGAAGCAGGAAAAAAATCTAATACAAAGTGAATCCAGTAGAACTTTTTAATAAAAAGTTCTACTGGATAATAAAAATAAAAAGTTTTTATTGCCTAACAGGAGTGGGTGACAATAGTTGAATAAACTTATGGCTCTCAAAATGGTATCGGTGCCCTATTTGTTGGTACTCGCCGATACCGATACCACCAATTTAGGGCAGTATCGGGGCCCCGTCCGATACTGGTATCGGTATTGGTGCAACACTAATAAATACATCAAATCTATCACAAAAAATAAAATCATCTTCGTATAAGAAGTTTTCACTTATGTCTCTGTTTACTTAAGTGATGTTCCTTTGTATTTGCCCATTCTTGGAGATCTCCTTAAATTCCTTTAATTTCTCACTCTTCTGCAATGACAGGCCATTTGGCATCTATGTTTAGCAGTAAATGGAATGAATTAATAGTCTTTGTTTTACAAATTGATATAAACATTTAAAGGTATTATGAATTTAGTCCTAGTTGTGAGCCAAAAGCTGAAATCTGATTGATTTAAGCTCTATTGTTGATTTATTTGAGTGAGTGGACCCAGTTAGCCATAACACATCATGGTCCAAAGAATAATAGAGATTCCCTTTTCTTTTTCATCAATTTAGTATGTTGAACTTTTGTGCTGTTCTGTACTGAAAGAATTATTGGAAATGCTTTAGATTATGTACTTATGTGCTTCATATTTGGCTGACAATATTACAGACAATTCTTCACCTATGGCCACAGAAAATATATTATTCAATAAATATCTGAATTATATGTATTTGTCAACCATTCACAGTAGCTGTAGAGTCAACTTTAACTATGATTTGTAAAATTATCATCACCCCCAAGTTATTATCCTTACTACAATGCTCAGCTCTGAAATACACTGGGAGAAATAAGGTGAAGTCTTTGCAGCAAGAAGTGAATGTAATAAAGCAGAAAAAAGAAGGAACACTTCTTATTACATTTTACACTTCACAAACCCTATGGACAATGTATTTTCTGACAAACACCTAACATGCCTATGAGGATGAAATTCCATTTCCAACATACATGTTGTGTCATGTAGAATCTTCGACAAATGGCAATATCACTTATTCATTTATTTTTCCTCCTTTGTCTGCACCTTATGGTTCTATTGGCAAGCAGATATTTACACAGTTGTGAGTTGAGCTTTGTTTAATGCAACACTCTGTTATTGCATTTAGCTGGCAGATGTGTTTCAGAGCTCAGCATCTCTATTGTCACACTCTGTAAAGGACATTAAGGACGATTATTTATACATTTATTTCAGCCATTTCTGTTCAATCTTGTTCAAACTTACAGTGGTATTGCTCATTTTAAAATATTTTTATTGCAAACTTAAAACTAAACCTTTAGAATGTTAAAGCACCAAGACGAGTAAAGCTTATTGTCTTAAAAGTAAGTTACTATTAAATATATATACATAAATATATATACATTAGATATAAAGAACTCATATTCCATAAATATCCACATGCACTAACTGAAAATTCATGGGGAAGGGCAGGGAAGTGGCCAATGGTGAATCCCATGCGGATGATTGAACTAAGGTGTTGTGAGACAGTGGCATGGAGAGAGAGGAACAGTGCTTGCTAAAGTTGAAAAAGCTGAACTATTCCATGATATAGCAATGCAGCAACCAAACAGGGACTGGTTGTAGTGAAAGCTTTTTTTCAGTTGAACTGGAATATCGAGAAAATTATGTTAAAGGTGTAGTGGAGGATGTTCTTTTTCCGGGTGGATCGTCAAAATAAGTTGTCCTCCTAACTGTCAGTCAGTCTGGTGATGTGTTTACGTAAGGCCTTCCTTCATGCTCATCCCCATTGTCACTTATCGGTGTTGAGTGTGACATATTGGAAAAATTGGAAATCTTCCTTTGAAAGTAGCACGAGGAGAAATGGGCTTGTGCATCTCTCTCCTCTTAGAGGGCAGGTCTTTTCAAAAATTTGCAAAAATGCTCCACTATACCATTAAAAAAGGTGGAACTAATGAATGCTCTCCAGAGGTTTTTAGCAGTCTTTAATGTGAATCCCTTTATTTTCCCACAATGGAGAACTTTGGTCTCTGCATTTTGACCCATACCCTTGGGGAGCAGTGGTGTAGGAAATGTGTAGGAAAGGTAAAGAAGACCCTAGGGTCTTATAAGGAACCTCTCCTAAGACAAAACATTTTACAACAACTCCAAAAGACAAGTTGTTTTATCAAATATGTTAGATATGCACATTAAAGTTGCAGTAGGAGATCTTTTCTTTTCTACTATGTGGCTTAAAGATCCCTGCCCCCATCAGTTGTGAATAGGGTGACCAGATGTCACCTTTTTCCTGGACATGTCCTACTTTTCATACCTAAAAAAAATGTCTGGGCGGAATTTCAAAAATCATTCGGGATTTTGTTTGACTACAGTGCAGCACGTAGTAGGAACACACCGGTCACACGAAACAGGGCTGGTCTGGGAACCCAGGCGGACGGGGGCAGGGAGCCAGCGGAGGTAATAGAGGTTGGGTGCAGTAGTCTGTGTTCAGAGTGTTTGAAGTCAGTGTTTTGTTTTTGTTTTTTTTTCCCGCTGCTCCCGTGTCCCGCATCTCGGTGTAACATCATTGGATCTGTCGCTTTGAGACATCTGATTTGCGGTCGCATTTCACTGCTTAGAGAGTAGCTATGTGGTTGGAGGAGAGATACACAGCAGCACTCATAGAATATTAACCCACAGCTACTTCGATGTTAAAGTAAAAGTTAGGAGACGGGTTGGTTAAAATAATTAAAGATGCCACCGAAAAATCTGTTCGTTAGACATCTGGAGCTTGTTCAGCTAAAAATGGCAACAGATTGTAAGTTTAAACAAGTTGGTATTATAACGTAAGAAGCTTGAGAAAACATAGTTTGTTCTTCTTTACTAGTTAAACAATTCTTCTCAGAGGACCATGACTCACAGTTACAGGTTAAAATAAACACATGTTTTCTTATTGTACAGACAGAATCAGACTGCAGAGCTTCTATATAACTTTGTAGAAGATATGTGGTAGGATATTTACTGGGATATGCAACATGCAATAAAATATATCTCCCAAGTTTACCACAACGTTTACAAGAAGAAAATATGCTATGTTTAAATTGCAGCTTATCCAATTTTTTCTGGATGGAATTGAAATTGTACTTCTAGGGATGCATGATATATCAATTTTGGCATTGGAATCGGATTTCACTAATAATTGTTTTTAATGCATTGATGTTTTTGGGCCCTATATTTGTAATGCACTAAAAGGCATCTCTCAAACATAATATAAATATCCGTGTGTTGTGGTCTTGTGTTCTCAAAAATAGGAAAGCATTCAATAGATATATGTTTGAGCTCAGTTTTGTAAAATTAGCCTAATGAAAGTGTAACTGTAGCTCAATGAGCTACCACCCAAGTGTACCACCAACTTTAATCACAGCTGGCTCCCTGCCCCCGTCTACCAGATTTCCCGGACCAGTTCAAGTAGCCCCCCCCCCCCCCCCCCCCCGAAAAAAGGGTCCTCCTTCTCGGAAAACCAAATGTGGTCACCCTAAGGAAGGCATTTTTTGGTATTTTAAGTTAATTTAGGCATTCAGAGGAGTGATAGTGCTCTGCATCATAAGTGCTGCCTGTCTCCCTGCCAGCTCCGTACAACGTGTCGCTTCAGCTGCTGTAGACACGCTGTCTTGAAGGTGTGGTTTCAAGGGGTGGTCTGAATGGAGAGGCATGGTTTTGTATGTTTTTCCAAGATCTCCTTCTGCACCTTTAAGTACAATTTGTGATTAGCATGCTTTTTAGATGTTTTTTAAAAAGAAAAAATGTTGTCATGGATTGAACAGCTGGTCGTAGTGTTTTCCACATAATGTTGTGTTTTCTACCTTTAAGCATATTTTGTTTAAATTATGTTCTGCATGATGGAAAACAGAAGTCACTAGAATAGGTGTGAATCTCAAAGGAATATGTAAAGAAGCTATGAAAAATTATTAGCAAATCAGTAATTAAATGTACATATTTACACATAAACAGAGATAAACAATATTTGTTTACATTAGTAATTGACAAGAGGTTGTCTTTTATTAAAAATAATCTTAGGTTTGAATGTTATTTCCTATCAGTTATTAGTTTTGGTTTATATTGTATTGCAGCTTATTAAAAAAAACTTTTAATAAATCGACTTCCGTAAAATGTGCCCACACAGGATAAAAAATAAATAAGTAAATAAAATCTCCTCTATTTTATTTTTCAAAATGTTGCTGGGTCTTGTGGTAGTATGCTTTAACAAGCGAAAGCCTCCTCCACTTCTCATTTGATGGTCTCTGCAGCCTGCTACACTGGGACAGTATGGTCCCAGGATTGATTTTAATCAGTGCTGTCATCGGATCAATAGATGTTTATTACCCCCGGAAGGAGCAGTGGCAGTAAAGCTCTGCCCTCTAGGAGGTAGAGTTTCAATAATCTTTATAATCTGAGGTTCAAACAGCCAAAAGGGAGCATCTGGTATGGGTATTGAGGATTAATTTGCTTTTATTGTGTACTCTAAATCTCGTTATGTCTCTGAAACGCAATGTTTTGGGAAACGTCGTTGTCATGAAAGCAAATCAAGCTAGGGCTGTGGTGGAGCATTACAAACACATTAGTTCAGAGCATATTTGTTGTTTGTCAAGTGCAAAGAAATGTGTCTAGAAGTGGCAAGACAAGAAGGGGGAACCACACGACAGAGTGCAGTTATTTATTTTCGCTCAAATTCGAGTCAGGATGATGAAAAAGTCTGTTTCGCATCCAATGTCTGACACGTGGATACACCGGTGGTTCTTCTGATAAAGAACCAAACAGAGGTGCTTACAGCGCAGTGTGTTATATTATAGCTATTTTGAGAGACCCTTGTTAAATACTCCCACCCACTGCTCTCAAAGCTCACTAGTTTTTAGTTTCCCAGGTGACCAGTACATGCCTGTGATTAATTGCACTTTGTTAATAAGTAATTCCTCCAACAACTAAAGGAAGAATATTGTTCATATGTTGGCAACTGAGCTACCCTCAAACATGAACTTTACAAAGCCTTTTAAGTCTTCTTAGGGTTGCATATGATAATATTCAGTAGAGAAAAAAACTATTACTAATAATCATCTTTTACTGCCTCTGATGGTAGTATTTGTCCAATGATACATGGGAGCATAATATTGTTCTCAATAACCCAATTTCCTGATTGCAAACAATTATTCATTGTTACTTGTAGTAATAAAAGGGTAATGGGTCCTTATAAATCTACTTAGTTATACTTTTATTCACTCCCACAGGGAAACTTGCTACTGGGCCCACTAGTGGATAATAAAGACTAGTGAGCTGTGCAAAATATTATACTTTTTTGTGCCTTGCTACGCCCACAAATTACACTTTGCATCTAGGTTTATCTTATGGTTAAGGTTTTTAATGGAGACATTGTCAGATACAGTGGGGGAAATAAATATTTGAGCCTGATTTTGCAGGTTTGCCCACTTAAAAAGAATGCAAAAATCTACAATTTTAATCATATGTACATTCTAAAAGTGAGAGAATGAATCCCAGAGAAAATTCCAGAAATTCACACCATATGAATTTATAAAAATTGATAACCATCTGATGAGGAAAAAGAAGTAGATGACCCCCTACCAAACAGCAAGTATTCTGGCTCCTACAAGCCAGTTAGTCTTTCTTTAAGATTATCTAAATCAAATACACCTGCCGCACCTCGTTACTTGTATAAAAGACACCTGTCAACACCCAAACAACCAGCATCCAACATCACCACCATGGGCAAGACCAAAGAGCTTTCTACGAACATCAGGGACAAGATTGTTGATCTGCACAAGGCTGGGATGGGCTACAAGAGAATCGGAAAGCAACTTGGAGAGAAAAGATCAACTGTTGGTGCAGTTATCAGGAAATGGAAGAAGCACCAAGGCAGCTGGGACCACAGCTAGAAAAGAAACGGTTGGTAACACACTATGCAGTCATGGATTGAAATCCTGCAGAGCATCAAGGGTCCCCCTGCTCAAGAAGACACGTACAGGCCCACATGAAGTTTGCCATTCACCACCTGGACAACTCAGAAGAGGCCTGGAAGAAGGTGATGTGGTCAGATGAAAATAGAACTTTTTGTCCTCAACTCAACTCGTCGTGTTTGGAGGGCAAAGAACACCGAGTACCACTGCATGAAAAGTGGGATTTTCGTCAATATGCGGCACTGTAGATTGTCGTGGAACTTCAGGTTAGCTGCAGTTTACGGCAATTTGCAGGCTTCGCTGAAAACTCCCGTAAATTGTCAGAAATTGACGTGGACTTAGGCAGTGTTCCCCCCATGCCTCCCCCCCATGGAATTCTAAGGGAGGCTTTAACATGTAAATGATGGTTGCAGGGGGAGTTTTACCCCAAGTGACATTTTTCTAAAAGGTAAGAAAATCTCTGATACAAAGAGATCAGGCTCAGTATAGCCTCTTACATTTTAGCTTGAATTGTTTTTTTTTAATTAAAGTATAGAAACCAAAACAGATCTTTAGCTGACAGAGCAATACATTTAGAGCAGTAATGATTTAAAAAAAAAATTGCATTTAAGAGAAAAAATAAAATGTCTGTCAATATGCTCAATTCACAATTACTTAAGTGGAAAAGTTTCAAGAAATGAGTCTGAGATGATTCACTTTATAATATGGCGCATTATCCTGTTGGAAGTAGCCATCAGAAGATTGGTACACTGTGGTCATAAGGTCAGCAACGATGCTGAGGTAGGCAGCCTCATTTATTTGATGCTAAATTGGTATTAAGTGGCCCAAAGTGTGGCAATAAATATCCCCCAAATAGATGGTACAAATAGATCAGGCTCAGTATGGCCTGATTATAGACTCTTACATTTTAGCTTGAATTGATTTATTTAATTAAAGTACGCTAGATTACTGTGTATGCCATTAGCAATGGCAAATGTTATGTAAAAAAATACACAATATAATTTATTTCAAAAATCAGTTTTAATCAGAATCAGTTTTTTAATTGTCATATTAAATTAAGCGCTTACAGGGTTCATACAGGAATGAGTGACTCTAATTTAATGCTATTTTAATGCTATTAGAAATGATTTTAATGCCATCAACAAGAACCATGTACACAAGTTATTAGTGTACATGAAATATGAAGGAGCTGTAAGCACAGTTCCATGACTCCTGTATGTATGTAAACACACACACACATATATACGTATATATATATCCTCTAGCTTTTTCTCCGCCTGGAGCTTCCTTTCCGAACATACGGCTTTATGATCAGTTCCACGCAAATTAATAGCGATATAATATATCTGACGAAATTGTTTTTATAAGCATTTTTTATTAAAGAATTATAAATACTTCGATAAACAGATTTAAATAATTTTAGTGCCAATTAAGGCCTTGATTAAAAAGAAAAATAATGAATTGTAATTATTTTTAATGATCCGCAGAAACCCTGGTTCATCTCGCGCATGCTCTCTACGGTCTCCAAGGAACTCAGAGCGGAGCGGTCTGGAGCCACAGCGGAGGATGTATGCTTTGCTTTGTGCAGGCGGTCTGGAGCGGAGTATGTGGGATTTTGGGGTAAAACTCCTCTTGGACGCTATGGCGACTCTGCAGTCGAACAAGACGAACTCAAAGAAGAGATGCTACCGGTAAATATATGTTCGATTACTGCCTGCTAAGCTAAAAGCAGCCTAGCCTAACCTACGGCTAATAGCAGCCTAGCCTAAAGCTACGGCTAATAGCAGCCTAGCCTAAAGCTACGGCTAATAGCAGCCTAGCCTAAAGCTACGGCTAATAGTAGCCTTGCAAGAACAAGCTTTATTAAAGTGTATTTTTTGTGATTCACAGGAAGCAGTACGCCGTCTTCACAACTGGGAGACTAATTGCAGGCGCTATGAACCGGAGCAAGGGTAAGATTTAAAGAATATGCTTTCATTCTGCGGTAAAAGGAAATCGATATGGATAGATACCGATCATAGCTGTACATTTTGTTTTCACAGACTACTGTCGCCTCACAATGAGGCGGTGACCTCCTATTTGCTCGGAGCCATATCAGCAAGTCCAGATTTGCACAATGTTGATAAAGACGACATTGTGTGTAAGTGACTTGTTTTAATGTTTTCTCCTTCCTTGTTACTGTGACTTGCGTTTGAGTTTTTATTCATACCACTCTCATTTAATTGTTTTCCAGCTGCCTGTAAGACGTATTTTGAGACGGTACGCAGGAGCTTCAGATATACGCAGCCAGCCAACACGTTGCGTGCGGAGGCTGCCAAGCAATCTGCTCGGAGTCGGGCTAGAAGAAAGAGGGTAAGACTTTATTTGGTGACTATTTTTCAGGTGCATTAATAGATGTGTTGTGTCCATACGCAGTGCGCTGATTCATTGTTTTTTTTGCAGCTGCTGAAAGCGAGACAGAGTGTGCTAGCAGATGAGGAAGTGGAACTCTGGAAGTCCGCCACCGTCGACCTCATGTCCGACGAAGAAGATGGCGTCGTTGGCGGTGTCTCTGGATGGATTGTACGGTCGCCGCCATTTCGTAGGCCGGATCTCACTGAACTCTGTGTTAAGCTGCAGTCCCGGTTAGAAGCGATGCCGAAGTACAGGGCCATGCACAGTAGGCGTCTGCACATCGGACCTGCCTCGGAGGGAATGCTGCCAGTTACCTCCAACCCCGAGGAAGCAAACGGACCGTTCAGGGTCTTGTAATTTTAAGATACGCATGTGTTTGGATACGCGTTGTATATAGTTGTGTGTGTTTTAATAAAGCTCTTTCTTTGCATAAACAGCTTCCTGGCAAATGTTCATTTCCTGTATAAATTCATTCATGTCCTTGATGGTAGCCTAATAATTGTGTAGTAGTGTAGGATAACATAAATACACAGCATATGAATGAATAAATATATGAATGAATAAATATATGAATGAATAAATATATATTCATATATATATATATATACATGTAAATTTATACGTAAATATATATATATATATGCCAACCAATCACGAGCGACTTTACTTGTTTAAAAAGAATTGGTTCCATCCAATACTCAGTAAGAAAATTAAAGCCTGGCGTGGCCACGTGTGGTTTTGCTGCCAATCACGAGCAATTTCACTTGTTTGAGAATAGTGCTTTCAGCCAATACTGAGTAGGTTATTCAAGCCAGACCTGGCCAGCCGCGCGGGTTTTCTGCATTCATATGCTAATTAGGGCCATTAGTACAGCTGATCGCTCTCCACATACGTCAGAGTCCGTTTCCGACAATTTGTGGCACGACAAACGCGGACAAACGCGGGTTGCAAATTGTCGGAAACTGACGAAAATCAGGGAGATCTGCGGGAGTTTACGGGGACGAAAATCTCACTTTTCATGCAGTGTACAACCCAAAGAACACAATCCCCACCGTTAAGCATGGTGGTGGCAACATCATGCTTTGGGGGTGCTTTTCAGCCAAGGGGACGGGAAAACTCCATCGTATTGAGGGGAGGATGGACGGGGCCATGTATCATGGAATTCTGGAACAACATCTCCTTCCCTCAGTGAGAGAGCTGAAGATGGGTTGAGGATGGGTGTTTCAGCACGACAACGACCCTGAGCACACCGCCAAATCATTCGGAACCTGAATGATTTGGAGGCTGTCTGCAGGGAGGAGTGAGCCAACATCCCTGATGAAATGTGCACAAACCTTGTCACCAACTATAAAAATCGTTTGACATCTGTGCTGGCCATTAATGGCTTTTCTACAAAATATTAACATGCTGTTTGTCCAGGGGGTCAAATACTTGTTTTTCCTCATCAGATGGTTATCAATTTTAATAAATTCATATGATGTACATTTCTGGAATTTTCTTTGGGATTCTGTCTCTCACTGTTAGAATGTACATATGATTAAAATTGTAGATTGTTGCATTCTTTGTAAGTGAGCAAACTTGCAAAATCAGCAAGGGGTCAAATACTTATTTCCCCCACTGTACTGACAAAACCAATTTCATATATGCAAAGAAATCAAAGCAACATAGTCCTTAAATATAGTTGTTTGTAAAATTCTAAATTGGCATAAATACAATGCAAAAAACATTTGATCTAACTAAATATTTTTTTTAAAAATATGTGCAATTTTTCTTGAATAAAGGAGGGAAGTAAGACAGAATTGAATTGTCCTATTTCAAGGGCTTATTATCTAATTACCCTATTTTAAGAATAAGAATACTCATTCCATTGGCAAATCATCTTATTTATCTAATTAAATTAATGGTTAATACACTTAATCTAAGAAATATTTACTTATTTCTAGATCATTTCTGCATTTTATAAAAAAAATGGTTTCAATTTTAAAGTGAAGTGACATTGCTTCAAGCTAGACCATCTGGAATAAAGCATTGTCATCTCTAATACTAAATATTTTTCTCTAATTTACAGATTTAATGTTACCAACATTGAGCTTATTTCCTAAAAGTTGTTGGGATCTGGAGCTGTACCACCTGTCTCCAGCAGAGTTCACTGTGGATCCTCCTGAGCTGAGCCTTCGACACACCTGAAACCCATCTCATCATCAAGAGGATCCTCCACCATATAAGCTGCCCTCAGACCTCGCATCAACACCGCAGTGTTTATCCAGTTTGGTTAGCACCTGAGCCTAACTTCCTCTGTGAAATCTTTGTTGCCTCTAGTCTCCTAGCTGGAAACTAATTACCTTTGTCTCTGCCTACAGGAAACCTGTTTTTGTCCTGTAAGCTCTGGATGAGCTTAACCTGTCGAGCCTGCCCTCAGAGCCAAACCTGAAGAACCTTCTCTGGATTTCCCATGCTGCTCTGGACTAAGAGCTGGAAAACCAAGGTCTGTCCTATCGTTAGATGCAAGACGCTGAAGCTGAAACTGAACTCTGCTGAACCTAACAGTCTCTGGAACCAACAGTGCCTCTCTCAAAGCCAAACCCGGATTCTTCAAGGTAGATCTCTGAAGATAACATTTCCACATTCACCAGCTACGTGGCTAACTGAACTGTCATCCCTACAGTCTCCTGTGAACCTGTCCTCCAGAAGCGAACCAGTTCCAGACTCATTTCCATCTGCTTTATTAATAAACTCATTTAAACCTTTTCGCTGTTTCCCGTGGTGTTCTGCATATTGGGCCTCTCTGAACCAATCATGACAAAAGTAGGAACAAACAATGTATAATTGCTTCAAATGAATGTGCTTCAATTATTTTGAGACACAAAGAAGAATTGTTTTTTTTATAATTTCATAAAACAAGCTTTTTATGCTCATATTTTATTAGTTTAGGACACTTAAAAGTTACTTCTAAGGAAATGTTATCTTAAAATCTGCCTTTTTAGCCTATTGTAAGTCCTCTAAACATGTACATATTTCTAGATTTAAAAAATCTTAAATCAAGAAAACTTCTGAGGTAAAATTATCTTGCTGCATGGACAGAAACTTTCACTTGTTTTGAACATCTTTCCTTTGGATTTATTTATTTTTAAGATTTTGTTGGGATCTGGAGCTGTACCACCTTCCTCCAGCAGAGTGCGCCATGGGTCTCCTGGAGCTGGAGTCTTCCTGCACACCTGAGACGCATCTACTCATCAGGAGACCTGCCCTTTATAACCAGCTGCCAGACCTTGCTTCGACGCCGCAGTGTTGACCTTAGTTTGGTTAGCGACCTGAGCCTTCGAAACTGATAAGAATCTTAGTTGTCTCTAGAGAGAGATCTGATTCTAACTCTCTTCTGTTTTTGTCTCTCAGGAAACCTGTCTCTAGCCTGAAGCTCTAGATGAGCTTAACCTTCCAATCTGCCCTGGTGAGCCAAACCTGAAGATTCCTATGTGGATTCTCCTGCTGCTCTTAGTGAAGAGCTGAAACTCTAATCAAGGTCTGCCATTCAAAGTGAGAAGCTAGACGCTGCAGCTGCTCGTGTACTCTGCTGAATGATTTAGGGTTCGATAAATGTATTACCTATCCTTTCTGAAAAAAGAAAAAATATATATACAAAATATATTTTAAGGAATTATTTTGACCTGCTGTTTAGTGCAAACTCTCTTAAAATTTTATCATGTAGTTGCTAGTCCTTTCCATTCAATCTTGTATTTAAGGTGCAGAGCTAAAAGTTTTCAAGAACTAAAAGAACTAAAACACTGTGGAAAATTCTCAAGTGTTCATCAGAACAAACGCAAACCCCAACACAGTGAAATATATTGACTTCAGCATCATGTTGTAGGGATAATTCTTCAACACAGACAAAGAGTTGAAGAGATATGGGCTGAAATTATATCAGGGTCATACTACAAAGACAGGTGATACTGCAACAGAATGATAAAGTACTTAGCCCAGGCTCTGACATAATCAAAATGAGAATAAAAGACACTATTTAACAATTCCTCTCTACATATGGTCTCCTTCCATTGAAAATAAAGCTATTTTGCAAAGATCAGTTAGTCTCTTGATAATGAATACATAACACAATTTTTAGATTTTTATTTCCAAAACACTTTTAAAAACCCTATATTGCTTTTCTTCCTTAAATTGTGCACAACCTGGTCAGGTATAAAGAAATTCAATCTGAAAAACTCACAGAGAGAGAAGATGCAATTAGAAGAGTTTATTGATACAATAGTTTGAACTTTGGCGCTCAGGCCTCGGCAGGAAACAAACGCTGATTTATACTTTAATGCAGATAAACTGATGTATGAGAGTATGGATATTTCCCCCGGGCCTGAAACTGGTGGTGGAGTTTAGATAGATGAAGTTTGGTTAATCCACAGAGGCTGGTATACAAGGTGATGCTTGAGTTAGATGAAACTGAATGAACGAAGTTGCATAAACTGTCCATGAACTGTCCATGAAGAGCAAGCATGAAGCGAATGTGGAGAGAAAAAACTCCCCTTTGGTTGGGAAGAAATCTCTGGCAGAACCAGGCTCAACATGGCAGTCTTCTGCCAAACCGTTTAAAGTGACAGGGAACTCCGTAAAAGTCTGAAGGGACTACGCACTGGGGGTGAAATTGAAGTAGCATCGAGGAGGAGTTGGATGAGCTTGCTACAATGGTGGAGAAGGGGATGGAGGTGGGTTGTCTGAATCAAAGTCCGACATAGCGACGGATCTTGCGCTTGTTGAAGAGCAGGTCAAGAGATGATTTGGAGTGGCTTTTAAGGAGAGTGCTGGAGATAATTGGGCATCGAGGAGATGTAGCTTGAAGCGGATTGGCTGCATCGGAGGCGGATCAGCCTCAGATTGAATGGAAGTAATCAAAGTTTCTTCAGTTGAATTTCCGCCTTAGCTTCATTATAGATAAAAGCTGACTAAACACATGTGCAGCTTACAATTTGTAATCCTTTAAAACAGAAATTAAAAGAGCTAAACTGGATGATCAGAAAGAAAGTTAAGCAACTAACTGGCATTATTCTGTTTGCTCCATGATATAAGCATCCCTTCCTTTCTCATCAAACAATGCTCACAAGTTGTTCATTAGGTTAATATGTCACACATACCGAAAGCATCTCCTAGTAAATACAACCTAATATAATATCTTCTCTGACTAGATTTATGCTTTTTCAAAGTTTGTCATGGCCAACCTTGTTAGACAATAACGTATTAGTTTAATTACAGATCTGTGATACTCTTTTCATTGTTACATGATGGCTTAAACAGTGTTTTATGAGATGTTTGACCCCTAATGTCTTATTTTATTAACAGTAATATCAACAAAACATTGTTCAGGCAACAGTACAGGAGATATAAAAGTATCTGCTAAGCAAATTGTATAAAATCTGGCATTATAGGCATAAATGCAACCCAAAAATGGGGATTAAGTTCTTCCAATTTTGTCTATATTAATATAGTATTTGGTTAAACTTAATCAGGTACTCATGTTTTTATTTGAACATGAGTGTTTTAACTTTATTATAGATATAAATGATGTTACAACAGGGTAGCCTTACCACTTGAACAGTTTTAAGATATACTCTGCTTAGGAAAATAGATTATGCAATCGTTCCTCTTAGGTATAAAAGTTCCATTGATAAGCTCAATAAATTAATAAAGTTAAAAGTTTCAAAACATGATTGTTTCTGCAGTACCCACTAATGTGATTGATAACTGACAAATATTGAATAAAAACCGTCTACAACTTATGTGAAATTGCTTATACCTTGGGATTTTTTTCTGCTTTATACATTGCTTTATCTGTTGTCCCCACCATACTCTGTATTAGCATTGATTGCACTCTAAATTCAGCCTAAAAAAGGCTGACTTGTTACAATTGTGAACAAAGTTGGTTAACCCAATTTTTTAAAACTCAAAAGACAAGGAGGGGGCATTTAATCATTGCTGCAAAAAGAGGCAATGATTATTTTTCCTGTGTTTACCTCACGTGAGTCAAACTGGTTCCAGCATGTGTATCCTAGATTATAACATGCCCAAAGGTTTAGGGTTCAATTAATGTAGCTGTTTGTGTATTGAATACACTATAAAATCCCATGTAAGTTAAATATTTTCTGCTTAGAATAATTCTAATTGTTGTTTTTGTCTGGTTTTTTTGTTTGTTTGTTTTTTTATGTGGAGGATATCTGGGTAAAATAAACTAAAACAAACTGTTCTGGTTTGTTCGTTTTTTATTTAGGCACATAAAAAGAAAATAACAACAAAATATTCCCTCCTTCTACATTGCAGTTTTTCAGCATTTTGTGTTAGCCTGTCACATAAAATCTAAATGTCAAGCAATATATTTTGCTGTTATGTGGTAAAATGGAAAGGCACAGCAAAACTCCTGACCTAACCTCATTTCTCATGATTTATTAAGTTTAAAAGACTATTCTTGAACCCAGTAAGTACACTTTTTCCAGCACTCAAAGACAAATCGTGATTCAGCAAATATCGTCTTTCTTTTTCCCTCCATCCTCTCAGGACTCATGGCTTCCAACACTAGCATTAGGAAGCATTTTTTTTTTTTGTAAAGCATTGCATAAGTGTCTAAAGAAACAGCAGGAGAAAGGAAGACATAATGTCAACAGAAGGATTAACTGTATTTCTGTGTTTTAGGGGGGGGAAATCATGGATATATAATAATCCTTTGTAAATGTCTTATGTGCCTATAAAATGGGGACAAAATGATTTGTGGGTCATTTAAACCATCTCCCTCTCCACCGAGTTGACACAATGACACTCAAGTGCACTCACGCACGAACATCTCTCTGCAAGCCTCCTCAGGAAGTACTCAACAACCAACATTGGACAGACCTGGCTGTTTATGGTAAGGACACACTCGGGGGAAGGATGGGGGTTGTGTTGCTAAAAACATATCACATTGGGTGCAGATGAAGGAGAACAGTGCGACTGAGAGCAAACGGATGAAGGGTGGCGAAAAGTAATTTGTGAAGTCAGATGATGGACTGAATGTCTGGACTCCAAGGACAGGTTGGAGTAAAAAGAGCTGGGTGTGGCTCTTTAAGTGGGGGGATGTATGAAGAAGAAGGTGAAGCTATGATGAGGGAGTCATCAGTTGGTGTCGGTGGCATAATATAGTAAGGGGCTCGCTTGATTGAACCGAATACTGTGTCAAGCGCACATTTTGTTCCGCTTCATTTATCATAGTCAAGGCCTGATTCTGTAACTTTCACACATTCTCAAGCACAGCGTCGACCCGTTCTGAACTGGGGCATTGCTTGCTCATGTGTTCACATGAATACACTAATAGGTACCAATGACATAAATCCATCAACATCACAAAACAAGCATGCACTGATTTCTCTCTATGACACCTAGATAGGTAGATTCCTGCACTATGCTCAAACCCACACACACACCTAGCTGCACCTGTCTTTGGTTGGCCCATTAACCATGTTGAGAGGGAGGAAAGTCAGGGGCAGTGGAGTGTCTCTTACTTCAACAATCAATCATACATTAGCCAGACAGCATATCCAACTGAGCAAGCTGCCAAACAGACAGGAGGAAGAGAGGAGGAAATTACTCCTAAACTAGTGGGTGCTGGTGATTGAAGAAATGTGTTTTTGCTCTTTGAGGCCCAGTTTGCTATGAATCTTTATTCTACATGCCCCACTCATGGTTAGCCACAAACTGGTACAGATGGAGTTTCTAATATTTAAGCATGGCTGACTCCAATATTGGAAAAATAATGTTCAAAATATAATGTATTTATTAAGTTTAAACAACAGCAGGTTAGCTTAAGTCTGTACCTACTAAGAGAAGAAAATAAACACATTCAGCACACTTGTAAAACACTCATGAAATAGAAAAGAGGCAATATAAGAGCATGGCATCTCTGACTCACAGAAATAAGTTTTTAAAAGAGACTTTAAAATAGAAAATGAAGATATCTGTCTAATATTTCAATGTAGTGTGTCCAAAAGTGTGGGAGTCCTTAAAGCACAGGGTTGATCTACATTCAATATCCAGCTAGAGGCTGGAGTAGATCTGAATAGGTAAACCAGAGCAGTGCTATTTAAGCATGTATAAGCTAGCAATGAAACCTCTAAACAATCTTTTTGATACCTGATAAAGGTAGCTTTCATTGAAGCAAAAAAAAAAAAATCAAGTGACATACAACAAAAACATTAATGTATTAAAAACAATGTAAGAGAGGTTGGATGGAGGATTGATTTGAAGGTGTTAGAGATAGGAAAATCTAGCATTCACCTGAAACAAGAACTGAGGAGCCCCACAAGTAATAGGGTTGGCGCTGACAAGAATGTTCTATATCTGGCTTACTTTAAGCATGGAAATTACTTAAAATGTTTGTTTATTGGGGCATATATGGTGGGGGATTTTCACAATCTTCCCCTTCAGAGGAAACGGGTATTGAAGAGGGGAAAGATCAGCAGAGGACTTTGGTGGCCCTGATCTGTACCCTTTGAGCTGCTGGCTCCAAAGATGACCAAAGCCTTTGTCTAGACTCGCTCAACCTCCTATCCTAGCCAATGACACAACAGCATAAGGACACTGACTTAAAATCATGTGTTGTAAACATAGAGTGCTAAAAAGACAGAGGATTGTGAAACAATTTGTGCAAAAAAATTGTAAGAAAGAATGCCATGATTATGTCCATGATTATCCATGATTATGTCATGATCGGTTTAACAAATCTGACCCACATGCAGAGAAACCACTCAGAGAGCATGGAAAAAGTTTAACAGGTTTATTGAAGGAGTTTAACAGGAGTTGGATCTGGAACACAGTGAGCTGGAGACCCGGAACTGGAAGTGAGAAGGGAAGTTCAGTGGTCAGTTCAGGTACAGTGGGAATCTTGGAAGCTCTTAGATTTTGCAAGGTTGGGACTCACGTTTAAGGGGGGCCTTGTTAGTCCTTAAATCCAGACTGTGTGGTAAATCCAGAGAATGGTGCACACGTTGGAGGGCAGACAGGTTGAGAAGCGTTGGACAAGGAGAAGTAATGGAGTGGACTGTCACTCGGATTTCCGATGGGTAATTGAACGGAACATATGGAGGTTTTCCCCTGCTCAGTGTAACTCGGTTTATTCCTTCCAGGGGAGAGAAGGTCCAGGGATCCAGTAACACAGAAAAGCTTCCTGCCAGGGAGCAAATACAAAAACTCGTTAGACTGATAGAAACCAAGCTAGGTTAGACTCAGCTAAACTCAGCTTGGCTAGAGTACCCAAAACAGGCAAACACTCTGGCGTCGAGGTAGTGACAGCCCACTGCTCAAATACTGCTCCAGATAATGATCCAATGAGCCGCAGGTGTGCAGGAAGGGACAGCGAAGACAGGGAACCTCCTGGTGGTGGAAAAGGAAAAACACACAAACAGGCCACACAAACTGGATTCCTAACAGATTACAGGTTATTAGCAGAAAAGAAATAGGTTATTTTAAATTTTGTAATTTAAATTCCAAGTTTTGAATTGGAAACCAGAAAATAGCAATGGAGACGAGATAGTATCAGACACAATGTTGGCCCAGCGCCTGATAGCCAAATACTTTATACAAATTATTATATTTTTATTTTTATTGCATAATCACAGTACAGTAGTATGCAGGGACTAAAATAAGTTTGACGATAAATGTTTGTCATTTGAATCAAGAAAATAATTCTGAAAAATGAAATCTTTTTTTGGTTTCAAAATTTTATTTTTTTAAATGTACTTTTGCAAAACAAAGTGTGATATTCTATACAATGACAACTTATCAGTTGCTGGTGGATTGGACTGACACAAGCATGCTTTTTTGTCAAAGACCGTATGACGGAATCTATTGTTTTATTTTTTTCTCCTCTCCAAAACAAATAGTAACACCCAATATGATGGATACTGCAGAATTACCTTCTACTTTGATGAGGGGAGGACATTTTAATTGTATTAATAAATGTACTTTACTAAGTATTTAATATGTTCATTTGCACATATTCCCATTAACACATGACATTGCTGGAGGTGTCATTAGAAATAAAGGCATAGGTGGTTTACAGTTTTAAGACCAATAAAAAGACCACATAATGGGTGTAATTTTTTGGAGTCGGTCTAGTTAAAAATGCCAAGGCCAATATTCTAACCCAGGCTCCCTCAGGTAGGAAAGCACTGCTTTTAAATTTCTACAATGTATGCATAAGCTATTTTGAACAGGGTATGAAATAACCTTTTGCATCTGGACATTTGATGTCTGTGAAACTGTTTTCTAAGAGTTCCCGGGTGCAACATATTGCAGATGGACTCCTGAGGAGATAAGACCTAATCCCTGACAATCACAATGTTCAAAACAGTGTGTGTTTTCTGTCATCAAAGTTAAGCTTTAGGAGGTTGAGTGGACCTACAGGAGACCATGTAAGGAAAAAGGAAATTCTTTCACATCTTTTTTCACACACCTTTTGTTTACTCAGCGTTTTCTTTAAAGCTGCCTGTGAGTACATATTAGCAGAGATACTGCAGTCAGCACTACAGATGGCAATATAGGCAACGAGGAAAACATTCAGGATTTATGTTTAATGCTTTGTTTCCAGACGTTTGATATTATTGATATTGCCTAAATGTTTTTTTTTTTCCTTTTAGGCATGAGCAGAAGGACAATGACAAGAAGGTGTGGAGTTTAATTTAATTAAACAAATGTGTTTCAAAAATAAAGAAAATGTATAGGCAAACAGAGGCAGTATTGCTTTTCTTATCAACAATATGGGTAAATAAAGATAACAAGCTGAGGAATTTCACCCATGGGAAGTTAGTTGGGTACCTGGTAACACTGATAATTGAAGGGTTATAAAATGGCAAACTTGTTTAAAGTGATTGGATCCTGCTGTAAAATAATGACATCTCATCTTTGTGTGATGTATGTATCTTTGGCAAGATGCCTGGTAAAGCTTATTACACATTTGTGCCAGCATCTTTGATTTCTTTTATGTTAAAGTAAAACTCATATCTCTACATAGTAACACACAAGACTGCCTGTGAGTGACCTTAAATACATAATTACTACTCTCTATATTTGAAATAAGGTAAAATCATTTTTGAAATAAAAAAGCTTTTTAGAATTGTTTATGATTTAATTTCATAATTTTGAAGGAAGGTTTAATTATTTAATTGAAGACTCAATTCTGTTATTGTGCATTTTATTTTTAATACATTTTCATTCAATGTATTGAAAAACAAACAATGAATGTCTTTCACTATACATTAATTTATTTAACCAGTTTGGTTAAAGACTGCTGTGATATGGCATTAAATGCTTTTATCAGCATTTGCAAGTGTCTGTTGATGACACTTTCATGATCACCACATTGAATCTAAAACAGTTCAATTAAAATAAAGGGATGATTGTAGGTAAGCCATTCTAACTACAAAATCTTTGGAGGCATTGTCTGATTAAAAAAAATGTAGCTTCATCACTTACTAATGTAATACAATGATTACACTATTACTATAGTCTGATCTGTAAGTATAGGGACTGTATATATATATATATATATATATATATATATATATATATATATATATATATATATATATATATATATATATATATTCTGCTATCTGCTATTTTATCTTAGATTTACATTTTGGTTTGTTCCATCAGAAGAATAATTAGTGCAAAATAGAAAAAAAAAAAAATTAAAAGAACTTTGTTTCAATCTTTTTTTTATTTCCCACTTTGGTCCAATCCTTAGCCCTTCTTCTTTTTATGCTCATACCAGTTCAATCTGAAAAACTCACACAAAGAGAAAAGACAATTAGGAGAAATTTATTGATACAATTACTTTGTCTTTGGCACTCAGGCCTTGGCAGGAAACATAGCACTTAATTTTGATAGATATGCATGAACAGGAGCAAAGAACAGGGCTGTTTCCCCCCCAGGCCTGAAACTGGTGGTGGAGTGGAGATACATGATGTTGGTCAGTCTGTAGACTGCTGGTTAGTGAGACGGTATGCTGAGCTTTAAGGGGAGATCCAGTGGATTCCGTGAGCTGATACTAGAGCTTCACTCTCGGACCTGGAAGATGGAAGTCCAGTCGATAACACAGGTTGAAAGAACCTGTCCATAATGAGCAAGCATGAAGCGAAAGTGGAGAGGAAAAACTCCCTGTTGGGAAGGAACCTCTGGCAGAACCAGGCTCAACATGGCGGTCTTCGGCCGGACCGGTTAAGATGAGACAGGGAACCGAGTAAGAGTCCAGGAGGAAGGACACTCTGGTGAAGCTTTAGCTACGAAGGTGGAGGAGGTTGCTAGAGGCGGGTTGAAACGTTGTCACCTGAATGAAGTCACACAGCGCAACAACCGTCTGTGCACAGGAGCAGACAGGTGCGTATCGGAGGCCTTTTAAGATGAGCTTTGGATGCCGATTGGCTTTCCTGGAGGTGTGGTTCAAAGCTGATTGGCTGTATCGCAGGTGGATGTATGAAAAAGCAATGAGTTTCTGCAGTTGAATTTCCGCCTAGGCTCCATAGTGGGGAATCGTTCTGCTGTGATGTATGGGAACAGGAGAAGAACTCAACTTTCTAACCCTTAAGAATAGTGATTTAACTGGGTCTTGCAAACACATTTGTAAAGGTAGATAAGACCCTGATTGAGAATATATTCAATGCAGAAAACCATTGTAATCTTGTATTTATGTACATAACACAGTACTTTTGTTTATTATTGGAAAACCTCAAAGTCTCAAAATCAGTACATTTATGCTCCTAATAAAAACAGGAAATGTAAATAATCAGGGCAACATTCACTAGTTTAGTTAAAATTAATTAAGAGTTAAAGCCTAGACACAATTATGAGCATCCTTTTGATATCATAACATTTTAGTATGCAAGTGTATTTGGTTGTAAAATTATGTACACGTTAAAATGGCCTGCAACATAAATTGACTGTTATCTGACATAACAAAGCATATTTAAAGCTAATGAATTTAGCATTTTTATAGTATTCTATTGCTCTTGAATATAATGCTAAATAGTCCTTAACTCATCTGCCAGTACCATTCATTTTATTTTATTTTATTCAAGCTTTTTTATTATCATTACACTGTCCCAAGTACCAAGCAAGGAAAAATTAACTCTCTGCATTTAACCCATCCTCTTGGAGAGCAGTAGGCTGCGCCGCATGGGGAGCAGTGTGGGGGATAAGGGTCTTTTGCTCAGGGACCTAGAGTGGCAGTCTGTGGGAGTGGGGCCTGAACTCAGAACCTCAGGATTCTAAACTCTATGTCCTAACCACTAGGCCACCACTCCCCTATATTTTATAGGTAACTAAATATTAATGCAAATTAAACTAAAGTGATGTGATAAAATTTACAAAGAGTCTGAGTGTATGACTTTCTTTAGCTGAAAACCATTCAATTTTATTTGAAATCAGTAGAGATAGTTAATGTGGGGTCTATACAATTCAATCTGGAGAGACTCACAGAGAGAGAAGTTGTAATTAGAAGAGTTTATTGACATGAATAATATATATAAGTACTTTAACACTCGGACACCGGATGAAAACTTCATGTTCAGACCAGATGGATGATCAGATCAATGGATTTAGGAGAGACAGGATAAGTCTTCCCCAGGTGTCCGCACACTAAAAGTGGAAAAAGCCCAGGATGAATGGGACGGAGCCTGTCCCAAGATTCACTTCTTGGGTAGGAGAAAGGGTGGACGGGTAGAGAGACGGCTGGTAAGCAGGAAGGATGTATGGAATGATGCTTGTAAAAGAAGACATTGTAAGTCGGTTGGCTGTGGCCCCGAGGCTGTTTTGCTGAGGTTTTGAGGTAGGGCTCCAATGGGTGATCCAGGTGAGGCTGATCAGAGTCTTTTAAATTGAATTTATGCTCAAGCTTCCTTTCTTAGTCTATATACATGTGCATGCAAGCGTGGCTGTATAAAAACTGGAAGTAGATGGAAGACAAATTTCTGCTTTAAAACAAGGGGTTAATTAATTCATTTGTAAAACATTTTTTCTGGCGAGTTAAACTTTTATATACCAGTGAGTTTGACAACAAAATTCAAGTTGAGGGTTTTTTTTTTTTACTAACAGTGTGTATTCCTCTCAAACATATTACCTACATACTGTTTTTTTATGTTTACCTTTTCATTTTCAAAAGGAATGGGAAAACTGATTAGATTTGATAGGAACACACATGGAGCTAAGCACAGGGTAACCCTGGCAGAAAATCTGTTAAACTTTAGACTTTGGAGATTTATCTATCAGTGGGATAATGACCATAGATATAAGGTGTGTTAAATTATAGACTGAGACTCTGAGACTTCACAGAAAGTTTAAACCAGAATTTGATTCATTTATTGGATGTGGAGCATTCATTTCAGAATGCTCCACATCCAAGCTGACTTAGTTTGAGCTATTTCACAAAGAAGAGGGGGAAAAAACACATTCATTTTAATTTTATTTAGAGACCTTTTAAAAAAATGCTAAGAGCTGATCAAAAACATCCCCAGTCATATTAACTATCCTGGTTTGTTAAAGCCCTACATTCACTTTCTATAGCAAAGGACCCTAGACATATTGGAGTAAATTTCCTTTAAAACTTTCAGACCAAAAAATGTTAATTCAAAAGGTTTTTGGTCTCTCTGCTAGTATGGCAAAATCAAAGTCCTCCATCTGTTGAAAAAAAATATTCTTTGCACTGAATTTCTCTACCCGCCCTCTTTGATATGACACTTTATTACAAAAACATATGCATTCATGGCCGAGTAAACAGCATGGATTCCATTTTGTATGTTCTTCGTGTTTTCCTTTTTTTTTTTTTTTGGGGGGGGTGGGGTGGTTGATACTAAGTGGAGCCTGTGATTCTTTTTAATCTCTGCTTTTCTAAGGCCAAACATTAATAATACATTAACTGTTAGAGGCTAAAATTGAGCCAAAGTAGAAATTTGCTTTTGGAAAAAGTTACATATGCAGACAAGATGCACTTATATTATTGGCTCAGTATGTGTTCATAATAAACACTGTGATTTACTATTTATACAACAGTCACAGTGAGCAACCAGTAACTGAAGGCATGATTCCATGATTACATATGCATTTTCCAGAAATAGAACACATTGGAAAACACTAAAAATCTACATGTTTAGTATTAAGGATTATGTTAGTTGTTGGCATATTATTTTGATCCCATTTCTAGTTGCACATACTCACAGAAAGACCTGGGACTAAGGGCCCTGGCCTTTTATGTTTTACTGTTTGCAGTGCTTATTGGAGCGTGCTGTTTTTGCATTTGCAGAGCTCTTAACAATGGCCTTAGCAAAAATCCCATTTAGTAAAGAGCCCCTAGAAGACCTGTCTTAGGGCTATAAACAGAGCAGCAAAGTGTCAAAGAAGAGCAAACACAGATAAAGGAAGAGAAGCTGAAAAGCAGCATGTGGATTTTACTTCCTGTGTATTTACTTATGGAACCTGAAACAGCCTTTCCTGCTTAGTCATTCAGCTTGCGCCAAATCCCAAAATCCTGACTTCCTCTATATTTTATACGGGGGATATTTTCAACAAACTTTGAGTTCAGTATCCCCCGCCCCACACCATCCATTTAAAAAAAAACTCACCCCTTCAAAGTCTAACTCTTTTCCTTAAAGACCAGACAATCTCTTCCACATCTTGATTCCCTGTTGGTATTGTCAAAATGATTGAAATAGCAGCAATCCCTCAGAGAGCGCAGCTCTCTAATAGTGATGAGTGTTTTCAGCTGGCATGAAATTGCAAACTTATCTCATGGAGGGCAAGATCAACTGTCATCACTACTGTCAGGCCAGGTTTTATTCATTGCTTCCATATGACCACCTTGTTGTGATTAAGTGCAACAAGGCCTCATATTTTATGTGCAGTAATATAGATAAAATCTGAGAAACTTGTTTAGATGTTTATGCCGTTTTTTTTTTGCTCCACTCATAAAATCAAAGGATTTTCTAATGCTCTCTTTATATTAAAATAAACTGCTACACTTTAGAATGTCACTCTAACTTTTTCTTTATTCTTTTTTTTTTATAAGGGCTTGATAGAGAAATATATAATGTATGATCATGACTATAATAGCTTGTTAATGTTTTCTTTTAAAGCAAAACTGTGTAACTTTTTACCAACGCATTACCTTAATAAAAATATTTGATTGTTGGGTTAGTCCGGGGGTCGGCAACCCCCGGCTCCGGAGCCATATGCTGCTCTTTAGCGTCCCCCTTGCGGCTCCCTGGAGCTTTTTCAAAAATTTATGAAAATCGTTTTTTTTTTTTTTTATATCGTGGGCATGAGGTCAAACAAAAATTAATTATGTTTTCCAATGCTGTAAACATTTGTATAATAAATGAATTTAAAAGTAAAATAGCCATAGTGATCAGTGGTCATAACTTGCAACCAGCGTGGCACCGTGCCAGGCAAACAAAGCTGCAGGTGTGTCACGGACCTTGTTTTCCAAAGAGAAAAAAAGGATGATAGCTGATGAGAAAGTAGGATTCTAAGAATGGACTGATCATTTGCTTTCATTATTAATGCGGAAAGATTGGCTGCATGTTGTGCTTTGTAATGAGAGGTTGGCAAAAAATATAAATAAAAATTTGGAAAAGCATTTCCAGGGAAGGCAAGCTAAATATGCAGCCGACCACCAAGTTGGGAGTGAGAGAAAAAGTGTGACTGCACAACTTCTGGATAAATTAGTGGAGCACAAAGATAGAAGTGGATTACATCTCCAATACTGTTGCTAGTTTTTTTGCAAGGATGGAAAAGCTTCCACAGATCAAAGAGGTGGCGCTCTGATACAGGTATGTGAACTTTTTCCCATTTTTTCTCCAAATCCTAAAAATATAAATCACACCAAGGGACGATGGTGACGGAGGATGTGAGATTACAGGGTTAGAGAGCTCTGCTCTGATGGATGTCAGTTCCTGCTTGGTTCCTCGTGACTCAATCAATTCCTCCCAACAGAAACATGTCCACCATAGAAAGATTCCTTTATTGTGTTTCTACAATTTCATCAATGCAACAAAACTTAAACCACATGGTGGAAGGCGGTGAGGCGGCGCACATGAGAGCGTTCATTGCCTGTCTATCACCTGTCTATCTGACATTGCCTGTCTATCTGACATTTGCTCCATAATAAACATTTGATAATGATTGCTTATTATATATTGAAGCCCATATAGTCCTTTTCTATATTGGGATTTACACTTAGAGTCCATGTTGCAATACAAAACGTATATAAGACTTACATTTTTGTGGCTCCAGACAGATTTATATATATATTTTTTTTGTCCAATATGGCTCTTTGAGCAGTTTGGGTTGCCGACCCCTGGGTTAGTCTATAGCACTTGGCATGTATCTCTAATCCATGTGGACTGACCTCAACAACTTGTCAGTTTAGGTTATGATGGGGGATCCCTCACTGAATGAATTGAGAGACCCAGAGTGGTATTTTACAGCAGCCTGAGCTCCCCAAATATGAGAGCTAACTTAGCCAAAAGTTGTTGATTGCCAAAAGAACATACGAGTATTTGACCAGGTAAGTGTCGTATATGACACCTGGTCAGTGTCATATACAAACCATGTTTTTGGTTCTCAGATGTAGGATTTATTTAAGAGGGTTGAATGTGGCCAAGTCTTTACTCTATGACTTCTCAATCTGCTGGTCTAAAGTAGTCTGCTATTAGATTCCCAAACACAGGAGGAGGCTATATTATGACCGTGCATTGTTGCAAGATGCTTTCAGGGGCACTAAACCTGCAAGTCACAGTCCTAGCTCCCCTAGTGGTTAAAAGCTACACATTTATCAGACCTTCTCATCAAAGCAGCACAATGTCCTAGAGCCAGCTGAGCCACCTCAAATATGGCTGGGTAGAGTGCTTTCAAAAGCCCACCCTGAGCTTCAATTATGTTGAGTGTCTGATCCCACCTGGGTAAAAGGAACACATCACATAAAAGCCCAGTGATATTGCGGCTGTTCGAAACCAGCTTTAGGAGCTCTTAGATGCAGGAGTCATCCAAGACTCAGAATCTCCTTTTTGATCAACAATGGTAAGAATGGAAAGAAAAATGGCCAAGTCCGACTTTGTATAGATTATAGGCGTCTCAATCTCCAGACTATCAAAGACACCTATAGTCTTCCAGAGGCCGAGGGCATGTTCTTTGCACTAAATGAACATCAGTGGTTTTCTTTCCTTGATTTGAGATCAACATAGATAAGCCAAAAACTCTTTGTATGCCCGCTTGGCTGCTTTGAATTTAATAGAATGCCCCAACACTGCATGAAAAGTGGGATTTTCGTCAATATGCGGCACTGTAGATTGTCGTGGAAGTTCAGGTTAACAGCAGTTTACGGTAATTTGCAGGGAACGCTGAAAACTCCCACAAATTGTCAGAAATTGACGTGGGCTTTCTTAGGCAGTGTTCCCTCCATACCTCCCCCCCATGGAATTCTAGGGGAGGCTTTAACATGTAAATGAAAATGCTGTGAGCTATACAAAAGCAAATCAGGGTTGCAAAGGGGAGTTTTACCCCAAGTTACATTTTTCTAAAAGGTAAGAAAATCTCTGATACAAACAGATCAGGCTCAGTATAGACTCTTACATTTTAGCTTGAATTGATTTATTTAATTAAAGTATAGAGACCAAAACAGATATTTAGCTGACAGAGCAATACATTTAGAGCAGTAATGATTTAAAAAAAAAAATTGCATTTAAGATAAAAAATAAAATGTTGTGTGTCAATATGCTCAATTCACAATTACTTAAGTGGAAAAGTTTCAAGAAATGAGTCTGAGATGATTCACTTTATAACATGGCGCATTATCCTGCTGGAAGTAGCCATCAGAAGATTGGTACACTGTGGTCATAAGGACATAAGGTCAGCAACAATGCTGAGGTAGGCTGCCTGATTTATTTGATGCCAAATTGGTATTAAGTGGCCCAAAGTGTGGCAATAAATATCCCCCAAATAGATGGTACAAATAGATCAGGCTCAGTATGAACTAATTATAGACTCTTACATTTTAACTTGAATTGATTTATTTAATTAAAGTACGCTAGATTACTGTGTATGCAAATGTTATGTAAATTAAATACACAAAATACATTATTTAAAAAATTAGTTTTAATCAGAATCAGTTGGTAAAATGTGCATTCCATGCAAACAACATTAGAATCAGAATGAGGGGTCTGCAGAGATCACTGTCTCCTAGAGCTCAACTACTGTGCATAGTGGCATAATGGCATAGTGCCATTGTTTTACAGCAACTCCTCTCTCACATATACAATATTGCATCTTCTAATATGTTTTCTTAAAGACTGTTTAGGACAGGAAGCTACAAAAAGTTAAATCACCATAAACTCAATGTAAACCCCTAGCTATTATTATTTTATGTTTATTTTATTTATTTGTTCATTTATGTATATGTTTGTTTCCCTTGTTTTATTTTTATTTTTTTTTTACATTCTATGTCTCATTTTTTTAAGTTATAATGTCACCAACTGCTGTGTATCTTTGTTTTTTAATTACTCTGTATTGTTACATGGAATTGCCAATAAAGCAAAAAAAAAAACATGATAGACGCTGTTCTCGCGAGTCCTTCCGTATAACAATGACCTCGTATGTGATTGGAGGAGCTATACTCAGAAGAACTTTATCTCCAGTTCCTTTGTCTGGATTTTGCTGGTACGCGATCAATGGCTGGCGTTCAAATCGCCTTCAACTCCTCTTGGACGCGATGGCGACTCTGCAGTCGAACAACTGTGCGGGAGAGACGAACTCAAAGAAGAGAAGCTAGCGGTAAATATATGTTCGATTACTGCCTGCTAAGCTAAAAGCAGCCTAGCCTAAGCTACAGCTAATAGCAGCCTAGCCTAAAGCTACGGCTAATAGTAGCCTAGCCTAAAGCTATGGCTAATAACAGCCTTGCAAGAACAAGCTTTATTAAAGTGTATTTTTTGTGATTCACAGGAAGCAGTACGCCGTCTTCACAACTCGGAGATAAATTGCAGGCGCTATGAACCGGAGAAAGGGTAAGAGTTAAAGAATATGCTTTCATTCTGCAGTAAAAGGACATAGATACGGATTGATACCGATCATAGCTGTACATTTTGTTTCCACAGACTAATCTCGCCTCATAATGAGGCGGTGACCTCCTATTATTCATACCACTCTCATTTAATTGTTTTCCAGCTGCCTGTAAGACGTATTATGAGACGGTACGCAGGAGCTTCACATATACGCAGCCAGCGAGAAAGTTGCGTGCGGAAGCTGCCAAGCATTCAGAAAAGAAAGAGAGTAAGAATTTATTTGGTGACTATTTTTCAGGTGCATTGATAGATGTGTTATGTCCATACGCAGTGCATCCCATTGCATAGTGCTGATTCATTGTTTTTTTTTTTTTTTTACAGCTGCTGGAATCGAGGCAGAGTGTGCTAGCTGATGAGAAAGGGGAACTCTGGAATGGCCGCCGCCATTTCGTAGGCCGGATCTCTCTGAACTCTGTGTCAAGCTGCAGTCCCGGTTAGAAGCGATGCCGAAGTACAGGGCCACGCACAGTAGGCGTCTGCACATCAGACCTGCCTTGGAGGGAATGCTGCCAGTTGCCTCCAACCCCGAGGAAGCAAACGGGCCGTTCACGCAACTGCTTACTTATATTTTGACATCAGTATAATGAATGCAACGAGTTATAGATGGCTGGCAGCACTGTCCAAATTCTCATTCAAGCTTCTCTACCACCCCGGAAAGCAGAATGGTAATGTGGATGATTTGTCACGCAGGCCAAAAGGAAAGCTTGACCATGACCAAAAAACTGATACTGGTACCACACTGACTCGGACACAAACACCAATGAGCAATAAGACAGATTTTCAGAATTGGGTTTTGATCATTTGTAACAGAACTTTGATATTGTCCAATTTAATTTTTATATTGTCATTTACTAAGATGTTCTCAAAAAAAGAGAAGTCACATTGACAAAGTCTATTCATTGGTGTCATTATTGGGTTCAAACCATTGGCTCCTAAAGGCTTACAATCTTCTATCACTGGTCCAGCTAATATTGATAACTGATTGCCTCTTAATATGTTAGTTTACAATAATAAACTGTTACAGAAAGCAAAGACTTTTTATTGGTAAGGTCAGGGACATTAATAATAAAATCCCACCAACTTCTCATCATCCTCCAGTGAGAGGTTTTGGACTGCCCTCACAAGTCTTGTCCTAAATTAATTCAGTGTCCCTGGTGGACATCAATGAATTATTTGATAAAATGAGCACCAGCCATATTTTACCTCATGTCCTCCCCCCAAGCTTTTTGGAAATGTTTTTGACTCAGTAAATTAAAAAACTCAGTAAATATGAATGCATTTAGTAATTCATATCTGTAACGACCTTGGTTCTGTTGGTTTTCCCTAAGTTTTCAGTTTCAAGTACATCCAGGTTTTTCTTTGTTTTCTAGCTTTATTGGTGTGTTCTGGATTTATATAAGTTTCTTAGGTCTTTCTTTGCTTGTCCTCTTTTGCCCCCTTGTGTTTTCTTTTCCCTCGGCTTCCTCGTCAGCTTTACTCACACCTGCTCCTTATCAGCTTGTTAGTCCTGCCTTTGTTCAGTCAGCCATAAATACACTCCCTGTGCAGTCCCTTAGTGCTGGTTCCTCATCTAACTTCGTCTCACCCTGGCTCCTCATGATTGTTTTCCCCTGATGTCCCCATGGTTCTGGTTTGTGTTTAATTTTTATGTTGGATTTTTGGATTCCTGTTTTGTTTAGATTCTTGTTTTTGCTGTCTGTGATCCTTCATTAAATCCTCAAAGAACTCACCCCTGCCTCTCAGCCTCTGCATTTTGGTCCTCACAAAAACCTCCAACCAAATCGTGACAGTATCTCCCTTCTTGCTTACCAAACATGATTTGAAATTTTCTGGAGGTAGCATATGTCTTACTTCAAACATGATATGAATAGTCTTAAGCTGCTCCAAGTCATAACAATGTAACACACCAGATTGTAGGAAGGGAATATTAGTATGATATTTGTACCCTAGTTGTGGGCAATTCCTATAGCCTTCTTCTACAGCCTGAACAATGCATCCATATCACTTTTTTACCCCAGATTTCCAAACAGTAACTAATATACAGCATAATAATCGAACAGTAAAATTATATTTAAAGCTTTAGGATCTAGTAAGATAACATTTTTTAGCAATAATGTTTATCTTTACCCATTAGGGCAACATTTTTTGTCACCTTTTGATTGCGCTTTATCACAACATAATTATTTGGACCTCTGGGTACGAGAGAATTATTTGGTGTCGTTTCCAAATAAATGTTTGATAAAGAATTACACCCAGAAAAGTATACTCATGTACTCGCTCTATGGAAGCTAAAGCTGAAACAATTAATCTGATTAATCGTGATTAATCGATTATTGAAATAATCGCAAGTAATTTAGTAATCAATTAATCATTAACTGGAGTATTAATTCTGAAACATGCCTTTAGCTGACAGAGTAACCCACTTAGAGCTGTAATTATACCAATTGTAAAAGAATATATAAATATTTTGCATTTAAGACAATAAAAGCATTTTCTTCTGTCAGAATGCTCTATCAAGAACTCCTGAAGTGGAAAAGTTTTAGTTTCACCTGGTTTAATTCTGTAAAAAATATTCTTTAGGGAACCTTTGGCTATCCGATTATTAAGCAATTAATTGAAAAAAAGAATTGACACATTAATAGAGCAATCATTAGTTGCAGCCCTAATCACACCATTGCCAATAGGGCTGCACCAATTTATCAGCTGGAAATCAAGAGTGGTCTCATCAGCCTCTATTTTCTGAAATTTGGGAGATCAGCTTTAAGCCTGTAATAAGATGGGAAATGATTCTTTTCCACCAATCTGATCTACTCTGTAAAGATCTGAAAACCATCCCCTGCCAATGCCTTGAACTTAACCTTATATTTGACAGCAGTTGTTTCAGAAGTTTTTATTGTTTCATGGGCAGTAATGAATGTAACCTGTGTCCTGTGATCTTATAACAACTGACAGTTTCAGTTATAAAAATAAATCAGAATCAGCATGCAGGCTTTTTAAAGATTGGGTCGGCCAAAAACCTGTAATCAGTGCACCCAGAATGATCAATTTGAACTTTTACATCTAATGTTGTCCCAGACTTACCAGAAATAATGCATTTGGTTTTGGTATATTCTGTGACATTTATTTTTATGGAACTGCTTATTTAACTTACCCAGTTTATTAGTTGATCACAAGTTGCTGATTATTTTTCCCAGAGCATATTATTATAGTGTCATCAGTGTCACCCCCCCCCCCCCCCCCCCCCCCCCCACACACACACACACAAGCGTAAATCTCTGATAACAAATAACTAATTAAGGCATGGCAAAAAGAGGTTAGGTCACAGTGCTGATTCCTGTGGAACTCCGCAGGTTATTGCTTTACAGTTGGATTTGTGCTCACCTATCTGTCCCTACTGCGATCTATCAGTTAAATAGGATTTTATCCAGTTTGAGGCAATTCCCTTGATTCCATTTGCCTCCATTGTCTGTAACAAGATAATGTGGTTCATCGTATCAAATGCAAAAAAAATCTGCTCTTTCTATACTGAACAAAAATTTGGAGAGATAATTAGGTGTTTTATGTAAGGTTCAGAAAAGTAATAAAACATCTGCACCTGTTGACAGGTATGTCGGTTCAGTTTTAATGAGCAAGCTAATTTAAGTTGTCGGGGATATTTTTGTTTTTTGTTTGTTTTTTAAATAAAATTCATAATTAATATTATATATTACTAAATTATCATTTGGCAAATTTCTGTTGTTTTTAATTACTATATTTTACATTTACATACATAATTTACATGTATTTTCTGTGATTAAATTCTATATCCACAAGGATTTAGACAAGGAAACACATGTTATAATGGCAGAAAAAGTTGGTTCCGAGTTAGACATTTTCTGCTGGAAATAACAGTATATATTCCTAGGAACCACAAGGCAGCCTTCCTTGCCGAGAGCAAGGTGGGGTTAAATCATAGCTTTTTTTCTTCTTTCTTTTTCTTGAACCTGTTTAGCCTAAAGTCAGTCATGATGGATGGGCCAACAAAGTGTGGTCTGCTGTGGGCTTCAGCTGCTCTTAAATGTATGGACAAATGGGAGGGGGTGGAGAGCAGACAGAGGGATGGGATTGAGGGACTGGGGCAGATTTATGAGAAGAAGGCTGAATCTAGCTGATAGATACCCATAAAGAAGGGCTAGACAAAAGTTTTATATCAGCTGAAGAAGACCAAAAAAGAATCTTGACTGTATGTGGGATAAGAGTAGGGTTGCTGTCATGTGGTGATTTGTCCTTGTCAATAGGGAGCAAATGATTCTCTACCTTTGAAAATGATGAAATTTAAACAATGAATGTGAAGGTAAAGACTTCTCACGCATTGCAACGCCTCTGATGGCAGTGATTTATTCTACACACAAAACAGCTGTTTCATGATGGCTTTGTTGAGGCAACATAAGAAATGCATTTAATCCAATGTCCTTGGAAATAAATGAATGGCAACTGGCATAAAATCAATAGAGACTCAATTAACAAACCAAGAAGAAACTCTTATTAGTTTATATTTTTAATCTTGGGAACTCAGACTTTGCGGTTTCAAGTTCAAATTTTCAAATGTAACATATTGTAATAATTGCCCTTTTTTTGTTATGTAAAAGACTGTAGGCAACATATAAGAGAAAAGGATATATTTTTATTCAAACCAGAATCATAAATGGCTAGCATTGGTGTACAGAAAATAATAAGTATTTGCACCTCTTGTAAAAAAAAATATCAAAAAGAGAAATCTGCTTCTACTGCAGTAGCATATCTCAAACTGAGAACTTTATAAAATTAGATGTATTTGTGCGTACTTTGAAAGAGGAACAAATATTACATTAGTAAAGATTTTTTTTAAGAAATTCTGTTTCCCTTGACAGTCTCCTGAGGTTCATTTGCCAATCTGTTATTAGATATACCTTCACAAACCAATGGCAGCAACTCATGGCTTATAGCAATCCCTCGCTTGGCTACCATATATGTCAGTGGTATTTGTAGCTAGGGTTCTGAGCACCACGGCTGAGCTGAAAGAAATTAAATTGATTTACAGGTACCGTGAATTGGATGAGAATCGTCCAAAAGCCCTGGTTGACCATCAGTGTTTCACTCTGAGGAAAATCTGTAAGTAGCCAATTAGAAACATAAATTAACATGGAAACAAACAGTTCAAGAATGTACATACACAGAATTAGTCGGCAAGCATACCGAAAAGCAAACTTGGAATGTGTTAAAAACATGCGATACTACGATGGCTGTGCAGTTGACAAATCTGCTCACTTTTGGAAAATGTCATGTCATTAAGGACCAGAATGTGGAATGTTGCTGCTATAAATAATTAAGTTTCTTAAGTGACAAATCTGATAGCGGTAATGCATACCTGCACACTTGGCTTGCATAGAAAGTCTTTCATATGGATTACGCTGGCATATTATTTGTTTTTTTTGTATTTTACACCTTGTTTCGTTAGTTAGCAAATAAAGCCCTTCATGTATACATGCAGTAACAATGGATATAGATCACTATGCATGTGTGCAGGAGGTAAAGAAGGATGTTTGGATCAATATTCTCTTTATTGTGAAAATAAAGAGGAAAAGTCCAAGATCAAGTGTGAAAAACTGCAACAAAAAAACATATTTGATTTGAAGAAAGATGAGCCTCAAACAGCACTCGGAATATAGCATTAACGTTGGTGTTTACTGAAGGAGAAGCTGAAGCTACAAAGGAAATTCAGATGTCACTGTAGAGTTGAATGATTTGTAAGTACATTTTCTTATTGATACAGATACTTGCGATAGCAATGCTATTCATAGACAGACAGACAGACAGACAGACAGACAGACAGACAGACAGACAGACAGACAGACAGACAGATAGATAGATAGATAGATAGATAGATAGATAGATAGATAGATAGATAGATAGATAGATAGATAGATAGATAGATAGATAGATAGATAAAGCGGTGGGGCAATTTTCTGTCACAGCTACTAAACCATTTTACCTTGATGCTGTGTCCCTGTTTGTGATTGTTAGAAATGAGAATTTTCTTTTCCCTTGATCTTCTGATAGAACACTCTGGGGAGGATTTAGATAGATTTTAGAGTTGCTGTTGATCGGGTCATTTAATCGATAATACTTGGTCTTTGACCATATTGAGCTGTCATTTTACCTCAAGGCATTGCAGGATGGTCGGGCTCATTTGGGCTCAATTAAATAGCAGCATCAATTGTCTACGTTTGGCTCTCTGAAAGCTCCGTGGTACTGTTAGCAGATGACGCACACATCTGTTTATGTCTTCTCATGTGCTCTGTGCTGGAATTTTATTCAGCCTCATAAATATAACATTATTTTATCAAGATCAAGTGGTTTTAGTTCTTGTTTTCTATAGGTATATAACATGACTATGCGCTTATGAAACTAAACTGAATAATTTTAAATTTGATTCTGAATTTGACTAAAAGTCAATGGAGCTGGCGTATCAATAATTTGTGGTGAAATTAATAAAATCTGGTGAGGATAGCAACAAACACATTTCTGACTATTTAAATCTTAAGGAGGGATTTTGAGGAAAACCAGAGTAGAACTGCATTGCTTGATAAAGCTGACAAGATATAAGGTAGATGTAAGGGTAAAGGACGACTGAGGATGACTAATGCAGAATAGATGACCATATGGACTGATGATGTTATTAATATCAGAGTTAAGCAATCAAGGATAATGCTCAGACTCTTTTCTTATCTGAAGGGAGACTATGTTGCTGTCAAAGAAGGAAGAAAAATTTTATTCTTTAAATTCTTTTGATTTTGTTCCTTCAAGACAAAACTTTTGACCTGTAACCAGAATTAGTCAATTAATTAGAAACTTGTTATAAGAAATTCTCATTATGTAAGTTTTGTCTTAAACCCTTTACAGGGCACTCAGTGAAATACTTTAAAAATCAAAATTTCAAACCAAGAATGTTATTAGAGGACAAGACAAGACCTTATTACTTTTGTAGCATTCAACAAATATACATATTTTAGTGGCAAAAATTAAGGTTAATATAATAACAAGATACAGCCACTTGCCCCAATATATTGAGAAAAATAAAAAATATGCTTCTATAAGAAATACACTAAGCTTTAGTTTACTTAATTTATTGACTTTTTAATTACAGTAATTAATTTACAGTAGTTAATATATTATTCAAGGGCACGTCTAATTGGTCAAATGGGCCCACCTTTTCTAAATGACTGATAGAAATCTTGACCTCATTGACATATAGAGGTACTCCATTTGAAACTGGTATGTATGAAGATAATATTGAGTCAAAACTATTTGTGCATTGTAAGTGTGAATTTGGAGTTGCAAAGAGTTACATTTTATGTTTTTTAAAATTGCTGAAATAAAAAAAAATTTACAGGTACATGTTTTAAACCTATTCAGATTTTAAGTGCAAGTACACAAACTGTGTTCTACAAGTTGCACATCAAAAACTTCTTATATTCTCAGTTTTGCTCCAAATGGTCCAGAACTATTCTTGCAAAACTATTTTTACATTGTAACTTTTTTTTTTTATTGTAGATTTTTCTTATCCGTCACAATTACAAAAAAAAAAATTACCTATTCAAATTCTTGAGTAAATTACACAAATTGTGACTGTGTGTACATCAAAATGTCCTCCATTCAGTTTTGCTCCAACAGATCAATACGAATATGCGGCTGTGAGTCACAAATTCAACTTTACAAATATTAAAAATATTTATTTTCCCTTTTGACCCAAATTTCAGACTGTTATAAGTAATGCTGTCATGATTGGTTCAGGAAGACCCAATATGCAGAACACCACGGAGACGGAAACTGGAGTAAAAGTTAACAATGTTTATTGAACAATGGAACAATGAAAGAGTCAGGTACTGGTTCACTTCTGGGGATCTGGTTCACAGGTAACTGGAAAGGAGACAGTTCAGTTAGCCACGTAGCTGGTGAATGTGGAAATGTTATCTTCAGAGATCTACCTTGAAGAATCCGGGTTTGGCTTTGAGAGAGGCACTGTTGGTTCCAGAGACTGTTTGATTCAGCAGAGTTCAGTTTCAGCTTCAGCGTCTTGCATCTAACGATAGGACAGACCTTGGTTTTCCAGCTCTTAGTCCAGAGCAGCATGGGAAAATCCAGAGAAGGTTCTTCAGGTTTGGCTCTGAGGGCAGGCTCGACAGGTTAAGCTCATCCAGAGCTTACAGGACAAAAACAGGTTTCCTGTAGGCAGAGACAAAGGTAATTAGTTTCCAGCTAGGAGACTAGAGGCAACAAAGATTTCACAGTGGAAGTTAGGCTCAGGTGCTAACCAAACTGGATAAACACTGCGGCGTTGATGCGAGGTCTGAGGGCAGCTTATATGGTGGAGGATCCTCCTGATGATGAGATGGGTTTCAGGTGTGTCGAAGGGTCAGCTCAGGAGGATCCACAGTGAACTCTGCTGGAGACAGGTGGTACAGCTCCAGATCCCAACAGTACTCCCCCCTCAACGACCGCCTCTTGGCGGTCCAGAAGACGTCGATGGGAGGGATCGCTCGTACTCCTCGATGAGGGATGGGTCGAGGATGTAGGAACCAGGAACCCACTGACGATCCTCCGGACCGTAGCCCTCCCAGTCGACGAGGTACTGCCAGCCACGACCTCGCCGACGGGAGTCCACGATCCGGCGGACGGTGAAAGCCGGATGTCCATCGACTTCCAGGGCGGGTGGAGGGGAGTCGGACGGAGGGCACAAAGGGCTGGAGATCACGGGTTTGATCTGAGAGACATGGAATGTGGGATGAATTCGAAGAGTCGGAGGCAGTTGTAGTCGTACGGCAGACTGGTTTATGACCTGGGAAATCCTGTAGGGGCCAATGAATCTGGGAGAGAGTTTATGGGACATCCCCTTGAGGGGAATGTCCCGAGTGGAGAGCCATACCTCCTGACCGACGGAGTAAACTGGTGCAGGGCGTCTTCTTGAGTCAGCGAAACGTTTAGTGGTCTCCATGGAACGGTTGAGGGTGGCTATGGTGTCTCTCCAGATGCGATGACTGCGGCGGATGTGGTGGTTGACTGATTTGACCGAAATCTCTCTCTCGTCTGCGGGGAAAAGTGGAGGTTGATAACCAAGACTGACCTGGAAAGGAGACTGAC
Source organism: Cyprinodon diabolis (assembly GCA_030533445.1). Classification (NCBI taxonomy): domain Eukaryota; kingdom Metazoa; phylum Chordata; class Actinopteri; order Cyprinodontiformes; family Cyprinodontidae; genus Cyprinodon; species Cyprinodon diabolis. The sequence continues at coordinate 16,673,035 of CM060074.1, forward strand.
CGGTGGAAGCTGACTTTAGAGAGTTGTGAGCATATTCGATCCATGGAAGGTGTTGGCTCCAATCGGAGGGATTACTAGAGGTCAGACAACGAAGGGAAGATTCGAGCTGTTGATTCATTCTCTCGGTTTGGCCGTTGGACTGTGGGTGATAACCTGAGGTGAGAGAAGATTTGCAGTTGAGGGCTGAACAAAATGCCTTCCAAACCTGAGAGATGAATTGTGGACCACGATCGGAAAGAATCTCCTGAGGGATGCCATGTAGACGGAAAACGTGTTTAATAAGGAGCTGGGCGGTCTGAAAAGCCGTAGGAAGCTTCCTGAGGGGTACAAGATGGCAGGACTTGGAAAATCGGTCAACAATGGTGAGAATTGTGGACATACCTCGAGAAATGGGAAGACCAGTAACAAAGTCGATTGCGATGTGAGACCAGGGACGAGAAGGAATAGGAAGTGGATGCAACAGGCCAGAGGGAGGTTGATGTGTGGACTTGTTTCTGGCGCAGGTAGAACAGGCCAGCACATACTCCTTAACATCTCTGTGTAGAGTGGGCCACCAGAAACGTCTTGAAATGAGGTTGATGGTTCTACTCACCCCCGGGTGAGCGGCAAATTTGGCATTGTGCATCCAATGAATTAGGCGAGACCTGACAGAAAAAGGTACATAAGTCTTGTTTCGGGGACCGTTACCTGGATCTGGTTCTGAAGCGAGGGCAGAGTTTATTAGATCGGTGATCTCCCAGGTAACCACCCCAACAGTGCAGGAAGCGGGTACAACAGGCTCAGGAGTCTCAGATTGATCAGTGGAATAAAGACGAGAGAGAGAATCGGGTTTGATGTTCTTGGATCCGGGTCTGTAAGAGATGATGAGATTGAATCGTGAGAAAAATAGTGACCACCTTGACTGTCGAGGATTGACCTGTTTGGCGGACTGGATATAGGCAAGGTTCTTATGATCTGTCCAAACAAGAACCGGGTGCTCTGCTCCCTCAAGCCAGTGTCTCCATTCCTCTAATGCCAATTTGATGGCCAGTAATTCGCGGTCACCAACGTCGTAGTTTTGCTCAGCAGAGGAGGGTCTACGGGAGAAAAAAGCACATGGGTGAACTCTTTGGTCTGAATCGAGTCTCTGAGATAAGACAGCACCAACTCCTGAGTCGGAAGCGTTGACTTCGAGGATAAATTGTTTCGATGAATCAGGCTGGATTAACACTGGAGCTCTGGAAAACAACATCTTTAATTTGTCAAAAGCAGTTTGAGCTTCGGGAGACCATTGGAAGGTTTTTTTGACTGATGTAAGAGAGGTTAGAGGTAGAGCTGTCTGACTATAATTCCTGATGAATCGTCGATAAAAATTAGCAAAACCCAGGAATCTCTGCAGCTGTTTGCGGTTTTCGAGAACCGGCCACTCCAAAACTGCCTTTATCTTATCATCAGATGGCTTAACCTGTCCGCCCTCGAGCACAAACCCCAAAAAGGTGACTGAAGGTTGGTGAAACTCGTTTTTTCGGCTTTGACGAAAAGTTTATTCTCAAGGAGTCTTTGTAAGACCAGGCGGACATGTTTCTTGTGTTCAGTGAGGTCCTTGGAGTAAATGAGTATGTCATCAATGTAGACAAAAACAAACACGTTCAAAGAATCTCTGAGAACGTCGTTGACTAGGGCTTGAAAACACGCAGGAGCGTTTGTTAGACCAAAAGGCATGACTAAATACTCGAATTGACCCAGAGGGGTCTTAAAGGCAGTCTTCCATTCATCGCCATCTCTGATTCTGAGAAGGTGATAGGCGTTCCTTAAGTCGAGCTTAGTAAAGACAGTGGCCCCTTGAACTGGTTCGAAGGCAGAAGCGAGTAGAGGAAGTGGGTACTTATTCTTAACAGTAATTTGGTTCAAACCTCTGTAGTCAATACATGGTCTGAGAGATCCATCCTTCTTACCCACAAAAAAGAAACCTGCTCCTAAAGGAGATGAAGAGGGGCGGATTATTCCAGCAGCTAGTGACTCATTTATGTATTTCTCCATTGTCTCCCGTTCGGGTTTGGAGATATTATAAAGTCTACTGCCGGGTAGAGGAGCTCCTGGTAAAAGCTCGATAGCACAGTCGTATGGTCTGTGAGGTGGAAGGGACGTAGCACTGACCTTACTGAAGACAGGGGCTAGATCATGGTACTCAGGAGGAACAGAAGTAAGGTCAGGAGAGTCCATCTCCCCCCCCCCTCTAGGAGATCTTACAGCGGGGGCCGCTGAACGAAGGCACGTCTCATGGCATGAGGTCGACCAAGACTCAATATGACGATCGGTCCAGTTTATGTGGGGGTTATGTCGTTCCAGCCACTGAAATCCCAAAACCAACGAAGAACATGCAGAGGGAAAAACAAAGAAAGATATGGTTTCTCGATGATTACCTGAAACCAACAGTTCGAGGGGTTGTGTCTGGTGAGTCACTTGGTGAAGCTTCTTTCCATGAATCGCAGAGACACAGAGAGGCTGGGTTAGAGGAACAGTTTCAATCTGTAGTTGTTCAACTAAATTGGAGTCAATAAGGTTCCTTTCACAGCCTGAATCAATGAATGCAGATAAAGTGAGGTTTTGGTCAGCAAAAATCAGCGTGGCTGGAAGTAATAGGCGAGGAGATCTTTTAGAAATAACATGGCCCGTCAGACTCCTCAGATCCTCTGACGGGCCCCGGCTTTTGATTTAGCTGGGCATGAGGCAATGAAATGGCCACTCTCACCACAGTAGATGCACAGCTTGCTCCTGACACGCCTTAACCTTTCCTCTGGAGTTAGCCTCGTATGTCCAACCTGCATGGGTTCGGCCTCCACTTCAACCGCATGAGAGGCCTGAACTGGCAACGGGAGAGATTGGATCTTAGTTCTTGGCTTAGAAAAAGGTTCTGTGGAAGAGGAGAAGGCAGGTGCAATGTTAGAGGCAGAAACAGAACTTAAAGGACCATGATTCCTTGGTTTAGAGCTATTTCTGGCTCGAATCCTATTATCCAGCCTGATTGTCAGGCGAATTAATTCCTCAAGAGTGGCGGGTTCGTCAAGGGTAGCAAGCTCATCCTTTATGTTTTCATTGAGAGCCTCAAAAAATGCTGTCTTAAGAGCACATTGGTTCCAACCGGAAGCTGCGGCTTTAACCCGGAAGTTAATGGAGAATTCAGCTACAGAAGAATTTCCTTGTCTTAGTTTCAAAAGAGCTCGAGAATCAACAGTTTGATCTGTTTCCTGGTTGAAGACTTGTGAAAACTCAGAGATAAAGTCGGAGTACTGGCAGCTAAGGCTTTCGTCGGAAGAAAACCTAGCCTGTGCCCATTCCAGGGCTCTTCCGGTCAATTGAGACAAAATAAATGATATCTTCTTATAATCGGTGGGAAAACTGCCAGGGGAATTTTTGAAGATTAATCGACATTGAAATAAAAATCCTTTACAGTCACTAATGTTACCTGAAAACTTTTCAGGGAGGCTTGGTCGGAATTCTGACGATGACGTCACCGCTGGTGACCTCGGAGGAGGAACTGGACCCGGAAATGGTTGTGCTGGCGGCGTGGCGTTAGCATTGCTCAAACTATTAGCGAGGCTTTGAATTACTTGGCTTTGCATTTCGATGTGGGTATTTAACTCACGTAGGGCTTGAGCATTCCCATATATTTGAGCATCTTGCTCTTCCAAACGACAAAGGAGATGGTCTGCTGGGCCTTGTGTTTGGCCGCAGTGTTCTGTCATGATTGGTTCAGAGAGGCCCAATATGCAGAACAGCACGGGAAACAGGGAAAAGGTTTAAATGAGTTTATTAATAAAGCACATGGAAATGAGTCTGGAACTGGTTCGCTTCTGGAGGACAGGTTCACAGGAGACTGTAGGGATGACAGTTCAGTTAGCCACGTAGCTGGTGAATGTGGAAATGTTATCTTCAGAGATCTACCTTGAAGAATCCGGGTTTGGCTTTGAGAGAGGCACTGTTGGTTCCAGAGACTGTTAGGTTCAGCAGAGTTCAGTTTCAGCTTCAGCGTCTTGCATCTAACGATAGGACAGACCCGGAAATGGTTGTGCTGGCGGCGTGGCGTTAGCATTGCTCAAACTATTAGCGAGGCCTTGAATTACTTGGTTTTGCATTTCGATGTGGGTATTTAACTCACGTAGGGCTTGAGCATTCCCATATATTTGAGCATCTTGCTCTTCCAAACGACGAAGGAGATGATCTGCTGGGCCTTGTGTTTGGCCGCAGTGTTCTGTCATGATTGGTTCAGGAAGACCCAATATGCAGAACACCACGGAGACGGAAACTGGAGTAAAAGTTAACAATGTTTATTGAACAATGGAACAATGAAAGAGTCAGGTACTGGTTCACTTCTGGGGATCTGGTTCACAGGTAACTGGAAAGGAGACAGTTCAGTTAGCCACGTAGCTGGTGAATGTGGAAATGTTATCTTCAGAGATCTACCTTGAAGAATCCGGGTTTGGCTTTGAGAGAGGCACTGTTGGTTCCAGAGACTGTTTGATTCAGCAGAGTTCAGCTTCAGCGTCTTGCATCTAACGATAGGACAGACCTTGGTTTTCCAGCTCTTAGTCCAGAGCAGCATGGGAAAATCCAGAGAAGGTTCTTCAGGTTTGGCTCTGAGGGCAGGCTCGACAGGTTAAGCTCATCCAGAGCTTACAGGACAAAAACAGGTTTCCTGTAGGCAGAGACAAAGGTAATTAGTTTCCAGCTAGGAGACTAGAGGCAACAAAGATTTCACAGAGGAAGTTAGGCTCAGGTGCTAACCAAACTGGATAAACACTGCGGCGTTGATGCGAGGTCTGAGGGCAGCTTATATGGTGGAGGATCCTCCTGATGATGAGATGGGTTTCAGGTGTGTCGAAGGCTCAGCTCAGGAGGATCCACAGTGAACTCTGCTGGAGACAGGTGGTACAGCTCCAGATCCCAACAAATGCAAGACTTGTGGGTAGTACCCTTGGTACTACACCAGAGGGCGCTTGCTCCGTCAGGCTGTACCAACCCGAAATACATATATGGACTACGCCATGGTGCCTTCCGAGGATTCAGTCCAAGTAGATCTTCGAATGATGCAGCCATTGATATTTATTGTATTTTTGGTTTATATGCAATGCTAGCTTTTAACTTAATGACACTAGCGTCTTACTTCCTCCATTATGAGCAAATATATGTACATCTTCCAGGTAGGACAGCAGTGGGCAATTCCAGTTCCTGAGGGCCAGTATCCTGCAACTTTTAGATGGGCCTTTGGTTCAACACACCTGAATCAAGTAATTAGATTATTGAGAGGACTGAAAGAACTGACTGCACACTGAGGAGGTAAGTCAGCCATTTGATTCAGGTGTGTTGGACCAAGGATGGATCTAAAAGTTGCAGGATACCTGCCCTCAGGAACTGGAATTGCCCAGCCCTGAGGTAGGAAGAGTAAATGATGGTCAACATCAGCTTTTTTTCTGCCAACAATCTCCCGAAGAGCCTAAGGTAACGCTGAAATGCTCTCACCACTGGCTTGAGAATAATCTTTCCCTATGACTGGAAACAGGCAGGTTAAAATAGATCAAACGGGAACAGGCGAGTTCAGTGGTTGAGAGACAGAACAGGTAATCAGAAATACTAAGGTAAACCTTGACGCACTCTCTTCCACTGACTGGAGAATAATCTGACCCTTGTGACTGGTTAGAGAGCTGGTTAAATAGAAGCAGGAGCAGGTGGATCAGATGAACAGTAACAAGAAACTAGGCAGAATTAGACAGGTGAATGAAATTAGTAATTAATCCAGTCATCTGCACCAAGATAATGACAAATAATCAACATAATCCCCCCAAAAATACTATTTTATTTGCCACAAAGTAAATCATGCTTATGTTTGCATGAAATTGCAATTCCAATCTAAGGAAAATATGTTATATATTTTGCAGGATAACCCCCTTCACCACTTAAATAATCCACAAAATTGGACTATTTCACTTTCCAAATAGTTATTATTTCTTTTTTTTTACTCTTATCCCAAGAATCTTTTGAAAATGTATCCTCATCTATTAACATATGTCTCTGCCTGTACGAATTAAAAAGGTGAACAAAAAGATAGATAGCTTTAGACTTTCAAATTGGGAAATAAAACTTAATGACATATAAGCAACCAAATAATTAGCAGTCAAACTTGTAACATCAACCCAAAACTCTTTCTCAGTTCCAATTCAGTGCAAAATTTTTGCTTTAACATTTTTAAGAATACATCCTCAGTGGCTCTCTGAGTGAATTTGATGACTGTAGGCAGTGTCAATGCCGTAAGAGGTGTCGGAAAATTCCTAATGGTCTTTTATCTTCTCAGTAACTCTCTCTTTGTTAAGATAAGGTCATTTTAAACTACACTAACCTTCATTGTAGTGAAATTCAATTCATGGAGGACTGAAGTGCTCGGGTAAATCAGGGACAGCACAGGAGAAGCTTAGAGTTCAGGTTTTCAGTTTAGCAAAAAGTTTCAGACTATGGTTTAAACCATTGGTATACTGAGAAGCCAGCTCATCTGAGCTGGAGGAAAAAATGAAAGGATGTTCTGCAAATAAAAGAGGAAAATTATTAATGGTCTTAATATTCTGAAATGAGATGAGGCCTGGTGTTGTGGCTATTAAGATATGGAGGGAAATGTTTAATGAGAGGAGAAAATAGTCTGTTATCTAAGGTTCATCAACTGCGCAGTTGGGTAGAGAGATACCACAGCAGTAGATTACATCCAGAGTGAGACCCTTTATGTGCAATGGAATACTTTCCCAAAAAATCCACCTACAACAAAAAAGTTCTGGTAAATGGCAGATTTTTATCGTGCAAACATATGTTAGAATACCTTCACTAATATTATTTTTAGAGAGAGCAGAAAGGTAATTGAGTAAAGCAGGGAAATCATTCAGATGGTCATTGTGGGACTTAGCCAGGTGATAGGCTTCAGAAATGGTGTCTTTGAACTAACAAACTGAATTACATTCAATAAAAGGTGGACACTAATATAGACATAGCTTTCCATTTCTCACATCTAATTAATTTAGGACCCTTATGGCAACTTGATCACAAGGTTTAAGCATAAAAACAAAACCTGATTTAGAAGAGTCACTATGCTGGGAACAGTACTGGGGTTGTTGCCAGGTTTCTGTCAAACAAAAAGAAGTTCATATGCAGTAGGTGTCAACAAAGAGAGACTGTGTTATTATCATATTTATTCTAAGGAATAGACAATCAAATACTGGTATTCAACAGCCCACCTGATATTATTGTGTTGGATACCTGTGGTAGTCGATAAGATTGAAATGTTTCAGAGGTAGAATTTCTTGTAAGACCCACAGTAGATATATCCTTGGTGTTGTAGAAGACCTATTTTGTGATTGTTGCATTCTTGAAAAGGTACTGTGGGGTAGCAGCAGATTCATACGAGCTTAGCAGCTGTATAATTGAGGCTACAATACTTAGAGGAAAAGCAGCAAAAGATTAAGGCTGTTTGGATCCAACCTGGTGGAGTCTCAAGAACCACCTGAGATGTGAAACACTAACCTAAAATAACCTCATTGACAAACAGAGAGGATTTGGTAAACTAATAAATAATACTGCATCATCACAGAAAAAAGGATACATTTCAATTTATATGATACATGTACATGATTAATAAGAGACCACTGGTGAGTAGGGACACCAAACTAGGCCAAGTCAAATCCAATTATAAACTCAAGTAAATCAACCCTAAGAAAATATTCAGCCATAGTAGATGAGACTTAAAAGACTACTAAACCAATTTGGCAATTCTTAACATTATTCTACTCCTTATCTTGGGGATTATAGAAGAACAGAGCATCATCCTTAACAATCAATAAGTCTGTTGGTCACTGGTGTTGAGCTCTAAACCTGACCCTTAAACAAAATAAGATATTGGTTAAAGATGTCTAGCAAACACTTTTCACGATTTCTCTCCAGCCTTGAGTCATCGTTTAGTAAATGTCACTGAATAATATGTGGTTTGTAAATATTTTAAAGATCTCTACTGTGCAGGGAGATTGAAGAAACCCCTTTTCCACTTATTTGAGTAAACATTTTTTCATATTTAAACTTTATATGTTGAGCTTTCTTTTATCATATCCAGCAAGTCTCATTGTATATCTTCAAAAATAAGTAAAACAATTTTCTTGTAAAATGTAGAGTGCATGGATATCTGCAGTGATGTAGCTCCTTAAAGAGAAAAAGAGCAGTTACGGGCTACAGCATACATGTCAAAATTCTGTCTTCAAATGTTCTGATCGGGCTCTGAGCCTTATTTGTTAGCAAACTTTTCATGTACTTAATGATACCTTGTGTCGTCAGCTAAATATCTGAAATAATGGACCATCTTACCAAAGGATCAAAACACTTCTGGTAAAGATAAGTCATTCTTGTCTCCATGAAGGAGATTCTAAAAAGGAGATGCAATTCACCTCTCACCTTTTCATAACCATTTCACAACCAGTCATTGCTGTTCTGTAGCATGTTTTAGTGTATACAATTTTTATGAAATATATAATCAAGGCTCTTCTTTAGGCATATTCTGCATGCCTTTGCTTGCAAATTGACATATACTGTGGGTGGGGACTTTGTTCAAGCCAAATTTTAGTTCCAATAAATTGGAGATCTAACTGAGACTAAAAAATCAAGCAGAGGTGTTTTAACTTAACAACTATCATATCTGTGCTGCTTAGAATGAAGTGACCAGAATCAAGATCTAAATAAAACAGGAACTGAAAGACTTACTAAAGCCACTTGTGCTCCTGGCACTAGAAGAGCTCCTTGTAAATATTTATTTAGTTAATGCAGACAATACAAAAAAGGTCAATGATTCTTGTTTTCTCTTTTCAGTCTTTCTACACTGACACTGGATGTTATTTACTAGAATCTATCAAGCGGTTAAGGTTCCATCTTTTCATATTTCAAACTATAAAGAAGTATAAAGAATCTATGTGACCAGCTTTTCCATTTAGTTTATGGAAAATGTCTCAGCAGGAAAAAAAAAAGACCAGGTTCTGCTTTCATGCCAGTATCGGTGACATTAAAGTAAAAACAATCAATTTGGTAATTTTGCTTTCCTTTAATACACCAAGTAAAAAAAAAAAAAAAAAAATATATATATATATATATATATATATATATATATATATATATATATATATATATATATATATATATATATATATATATATATATATATATATATTTTTTTTTTTTTTGTAACAGGAAGAATTTTTTTACTTGTAACAGGAAGAATTCTAGGTAGTGTCATGATCGGTTTAGGGATAAACCCACATGCAGAACACGACTGGAGACTTGGTAAAAGATTTAACAGAGTTTATTAAAGGTTTCACACAATGACATGAACTAGACTCAGGTTCTGGTCCGGGCAGGATTCTCAGGCGTCTGCAGAGACGGATAGTTTGGTTAGCTTGGTTTGCAGATGAATTAAATGAGTTTTCAGATGTTTCAGTGGATACCTTGAAGAGGTCCAGGCTTAGTTCTGAGAGAGGGAACCGGTTGGGTCCAGAGACTGTTGGTTCAGCAGAGTGCTAAAGCAGCAGCAGCGTCTAGCTTCTGACTTCCAGTGAAAGACCTTGGTTGGAGTGATCAGCTCTTTCCCTAAGAGAAGCAAGTGGATTCCAAAGTTGGAACTTCAGGTTTGGCTCTCTAGGGCAGGCAGGCAGGTTTCTGGTTAAGCTCATCCAGAGCTTCTCTCGAGAGATTGGTTTCCTAGGAGCGAGAAGACAGAGGCAGATTAGAATAAGGTTTCTCTAGGAAGACAAAGATTAGTAAATTCAAAGGCTCAGGTTCGCTAACCAAACTTGGCTAACACTGCGGCGTAGAAGGAAGGTCTGGCAGCTGCGTATAAAGGCCGGTCTCCTGATGAGCTGATGAACGTCAGCTGTGCTGGAGGGCTCCAGCCCAGGAGGATCCACAGCGCACTCTGCTGGAGAAGGTGGAGAATCTCCAGATCCCAACAGGTAGCCTATTTTGAGTCATGGGGGAAAAATAGTTACAGTAAGTACAGGCTAGAAGAAAAGAGAAAGCCGTAAAACATGGACAGCAAAGGGTGAATCAGGAAAGAGTTGAATGTGAGAGCCAGAGGGGTGTTTTGTAGTAAGTTACACAATCATTACTGCCCTATTCAAGGAGAGACACTCAGCTTTATGGACAGATCCTCTTCTACTTCATCTGACACCTCAGTGAATTCTGCAGGCTGAGCACACTTATACCACCAAACTTATCTTGGTTTTTATTTTCATAATTTAATGAGGGTAACATGCATGTGGAACCATACATTAGACATGCACATATTCACACTCATGGATTTTATGAAACTGACAAAATGTAAAGAAATTACTTATTTCAGTCATATTTTATTCAGACGTGCTTGTACTTAGGCAGAATGGTATCCCCAAAGCAAAATGTTCTGCCTTGATCTGAAATCTAAGCAGATTAAAAGGAAGTACTAAACTTTGGCTCTTGAAAGCACTGATGAGAGGTAGCATGAAAGCATTACAGTTTCCATGTTATTTCTGATCGAATCTGGCAAAGAGGCAAACCTCATAGCCAGAGAATAAACCCCAGAGGCAACTTATAAATATGGGCCTTCAAACAGCTGATGCTTCACAGATTGCAAGGTAATCCTCGAGGGGTGAATAAAATACAACTCAAGCAAAATACCAACTTGAGAAGATGAAAAAAAGAAAAATCTGCCAAGGATTAAAATGGACTTGCTGGTTTCTCCAATCATATCAATTAGAGGAAAAACAAAGTCCTGAAAATGATTAACAACGCAATTTCAGCTCTAATGCCCTGGCCAGATCGTATATTCCCTGATTTGAAGGAAGCAAATCAAACACAACATTGTTCTGAAGCCATTTAGTGGAGGCAAAATTAATCAAACTCAGACAATACAATTTTCTGACAAGGCACACATTTTAAAATTACAGAGAAGGCGAACAGGAAAATTACAGTTGCTCTGATTGGGAAGCTGGTGCTGGAGATGTAAGAACACATAGGACCTTTGCACTCTTTATTAGGATGGGGAATAATAGAGACAAATACTAAGACTGAGACGTGTTTTCTCTTAGCGCAAGACAAATAATGTCTCATAACAATAAAAGTGCATGTCTGCTGAAGACTGACAGAGCCAGATTGGAAATATAGAGGCCTCAAAAACTATTGGCACCCCTGGTAAAAAAGTGTTCATAAATATCAAAAGCGTAAGTAACATACACACACACACATATATATATATATATATATATATATATATATATATATATATAATGTAATATAATGTATGTATGTGTAGTTATATATATGTGTAATAACACATTTATTTCTATTTATATATATTTATATCTATTTATTTATTTTTACTTTCCTTTAATATAGACTCTTACAAAAACTGGAGCCTTAATGAGATTGGGGAATTCAAGATGATTTGGCCTTTTAGACTTCTGGGATGTTCAGAATTAAGTCAATGTCCACTTTTAAGACAACTCCAACACACTTTGAATGTAAGCAGTTGATCTTACATGTTTGCTTAGACTCCTGTGTATTTTTTTATTTTTATTTTAATGTAACAACGCACTTTTTCTTTAGGTGGTAATATTCCAGTTTGTAGAAACAAATTTAAATGAATGTACTTTTACGTAGTTGTCAGTGTCACATCTCTGTGTAGAAGGAATGCAACGTGCAACATTATAATACATTTATAATATTTATGATCAGAAATACCAAATATGCCACCCACATTCAATTAATATGTTGGATAGTGAAATGTCAGCAAATACATAAAACAAATATATTGGTAATATGAGGTCAATAGACGTGTCGAATTTTGAGTAATCAAACTTTAAACTGCAAAGAAACAAGCCTAAAAGTATAACAATATTAACTTAAACTTTTAGTGAGCTTTTTCATTGTCACAGTAATAATTTGAAAAATTAAGTACATCCTATCAGAGGTAAATAAGTAGCAAAATTTAGCAAAAATGTAGAACTCTGTGTTAAAGTTTTCAAACTTGCCTTTGAATTTCTTCTTGCATGTCCAACTCATAGCTTAATGAACTTGAAAGGTGAGTTATAGAAATTGATCTTTGCTATGTATCTATAAACAGGCCTTAACAAAAAATAAATAAAATAGGACCCAGAATTCAAGCAAACAAAAAATATGTATTTTAAAAAGAAAAGTTTATTGACTGCTCTGACTTGTGCAGCTCGTAAGCTGGGACCAGCTAGCTGGAATCTCTTTAGAGATAGGTATTCAGGTTGGTGACCATGAAACTCAGATGAGGAACAATAACAAGCATGTGAGTCACTAACCTTGTGCTTAGTTCTGTCCATGCCCAGGCCCAGCTTAAATAGGAGCAGGGGCAGGTGGATCAAATGAGGGCAGATGAAAACTGTGCGGAGCTAAGGAGGTAGAAGGAATACATTTATAATCCAGTCATCAGTGCCAAAATCATGATAGATATCATCTATGGAGGAAGAAATTGAAATTCTTGGACATGTTGTCTATATGTGGAAATGATAATTATAACTACAGATTAAGATTTAAAATTACAACTTATAAATGTATATGATGGTAAGTTGTTCCCTTACAGACCAACTTAATGAATCTAGAGTTTAGGCAGTCTGAAGGGAAGAATACAATTTTGCTAAATGTTCTTTACTCCTGACTTTATGTAACAGCTATAAATGTGTTTTCCTTTACATTAAAGAAATTAAAAATGAGTCATCTACTTAAAAACCATTGCCAAAAATTGTTGATTATTGAGCCTGATTATCCTACAGTATCAGTGATTGTGATGTTGATACAAAATAAATAATGGTACCTAAAGATAATGTTGCCTTCAAGTGATTGTGTTATTCTAAGATGCTGCATGACTAACTGATTTATGTATACCATCCTAGACATTAAGTATGTAGAGGAGATTAATCTGTTTTGTATATTCCATTTTAGAGTACAGAATACACATTTTCAATTATTCACAGGAAATTGTGTATTGTTAAGGGAGATTCCTATCAGTCACTAAGTGAATTAAAATTAAGTATATTTTTATCAGTATATGTCGCTTAAATAAGGTTGTTCTTCTCAACATTCCTGTTTTAACACATAATACATTAAAATTAATGTCACAGTCAAAAATGTTCCTGCTTTTTGATCTGCTTTGTGCTTTCATGTGGTCCAATTTTTGGTAGTACAAATTTGATTATGAGTGAGGGATCAAAAAATTGACAGTGATAGATCTTTCGATAGTACCACATATAGGACAATTCCCATTATCTTATCATATGCCTATAGTAAATTTTGCTCTTCAAACCTAAAATCACTGTATTATATATGATGCTATTTCATTGTGTTGTGTCTTGCAACGTGCGTTGGTATATTGACAAACATGTAACACAGTTATGTAGTTTCATACCGAGTTGTGCAATTGTTTTGATAAAAGGGTCGGAAGTTATATCTACTGTGGTTATGTATCTCATTTTATGCTTTGGTCCATATTTAAAGTAGGGCTGCAACTAACGATTATTTTAAAAATCGATGAATCGGCCGATTATTTTTTCAATTAATCGTTGAATCGGACAAAAAATGTTTTTTATATTAACCTCTTTATTCCAAAATAAACATTTTAGACAGAACAAACAAGCACACAAGTACAGGTTGCTCATTAACTGTACTGGTGCAATATGAAAAATAAATGTTTGTGTTAAAACTACGCAAACTTACATGAGAAATGTAGCTGTACATCGTCAAAATATAGGGTACTTTGTTTCATAAAGTGCAAAAAAAGACATTTTTTGTTTTTAAAAGCCCCTAAGGGGTTCAAACAATATTTCAACAAATGAGTTTTTTTTTTTAGACTAGAAGAGTTCTGCCTTTTAAGACAGGAAAGTATAGCAGTTAAAGTTGCTACTTGAGAAAATACTTAACCATAGAGATAAAAATAGCCCTGTGATTGCTGATGAAGGTTCTCAGTCATCCAGGTCATAGTCATTCCGTAAAAATTCAAAAAATATCCACTGGACTTGGTTTTCAAGATTTGAAGACGTTTCGCCACCTCTCCAGGAAGCTTTCTCAATTCAAATGTCTGGATCCGCAGTGAGTTTGAGTCTTATATGGACAAGGCCTTGTATTGATTGGAAACATGCAAATGGTAACCGATGAATGGGTCGTTTACTTCCATCGTTAGCCTGTAATATCTGAACCTGTCTATGATTCAAGGGGTCGGTCGTTAAAGGGGGGATAGCCATTAAGGGGGGGTTGTCTCCTGTAATACCTGAAACCTGTCTAGCTCTGATCTTTATATTGGAGAAACCAAACAACCGCTCCACAGACGCATGGCCCAACACAAAAGAGCCCGTCTCGGGACAAGACTCCGCAGTACACCTACACCTTGTGGACAAAGGACATTCTTTTGAGGACCAGAATGTCCATATTCTGGATAAAGAAAATAGGTGGTTTGAGAGTGGCGTGAAGGAAGCCATCTATGTTAAGAGAGAAAAAACAACTTTAAACAGAGGTGGTGGACTCAGATTCCAGCTTCCAAAAACATACAATTCAATCATAGACATGATCCCTTCCAGATATCACCAAACCCCCCACCCCATCACAGAGGAACGAGGGACCTACCCGCTCCAGCCGGTGAACAATACCTCCTTAACGACCGACCCTTAACAATCATAGACAGGTTTCAGGTATTACAGGAGACAATCCCCCCCTTAATGGCAATCCCCCCTTTAACGACCGACCCCTAGAATCATAGACAGTTTCAGATATTACAGGCTAACGATGGAACTAAACGACCCATTCATCGGTTACCATTTGCATGTTTCCAAGCAATACAAGGCCTTGTCCATATAAGACTCAAACTCACTGCGGATCCAGACATTTGAAACGTCTTCAAATCTTGAAAACCAAGTCCAGTGGATATTTTTTGAATTTTTACGGAAAGGCCTGTGATTCAAATTATAAATTGTATTTGGAATAAAAATGAGAGAACTAGGGGTGCTAAAAAACACATCCTCCAAAGACAGATATTTACATGGGAATGTAGCAAATATAATTAATTGACATATTACTGATCTTGCTGGATTTTATGCTTTACTTCCATAAATTGCAGGATCTTCTTTACTTTATCTTTGCCAGAAGATTTAAACTTTAAAAGCCTTACCCTCATAATTTCAAGTTAATTTATATATAATTTTAATTATTGTGATCAATTTGCGCCGTCAAATCCTGGCGCATGCGCACTTCATTTGCAGTCTGGACGCTGAGGGTAAACATCCTGCGGCTCTGACTGCAGCGCTGAGAGGGATTCCTGCGGGAGAACGGGGTTGGGATGGGGGAGGCGCCTCACGGCAGCAGCTGCTGCTGCAGGGCAAGAGTAGGAACGATACTGTTGGGATCTGGAGCTGTACCACCTGTCTCCAGCAGAGTTCACTGTGGATCCTCCTGAGCTGAGCCTTCGACACACCTGAAACCCATCTCATCATCAAGAGGATCCTCCACCATATAAGCTGCCCTCAGACCTCGCATCAACGCCGCAGTGTTTATCCAGTTTGGTTAGAACCTGAGCCTAACTTCCTCTGTGAAATCTTTGTTGCCTCTAGTCTCCTAGCTGGAAACTAATTACCTTTGTCTCTGCCTACAGGAAACCTGTTTTTGTCCTGTAAGCTCTGGATGAGCTTAACCTGTCGAGCCTGCCCTCAGAGCCAAACCTGAAGAACCTTCTCTGGATTTTCCCATGCTGCTCTGGACTAAGAGCTGGAAAACCAAGGTCTGTCCTATCGTTAGATGCAAGACGCTGAAGCTGAACTCTGCTGAATCAAACAGTCTCTGGAACCAACAGTGCCTCTCTCAAAGCCAAACCCGGATTCTTCAAGGTAGATCTCTGAAGATAACATTTCCACATTCTCCAGCTACGTGGCTAACTGAACTGTCTCCTTTCCAGTTACCTGTGAACCAGATCCCCAGAAGTGAACCAGTACCTGACTCTTTCATTGTTCCATTGTTCAATAAACATTGTTAACTTTTACTCCAGTTTCCGTCTCCGTGGTGTTCTGCATATTGGGTCTTCCTGAACTAATCATGACAGATACATGCTTTCACGTCTCCAAAAGCCGCCAGTGACACCGTAAAAAGTCGCCAGATTTGTCGCTAGTCGCTTTTTTTGAAAAATAGTCGCTAGAGGGGTCTGAAAAGTCGCTAAATATAGCGACAAAGTCGCTGAGTTGGCAACATTGCGCACCTGCAGCGCTGGCTCGCTCTGCCGTAATTTTTTTTCCTTCCCCCGTTTCAGTCAAGTGGCAGTGATGACGGCGGCGGCGGATGACGCATTAATCGCGCGACACAACTAATCGATGATGAAATTCGTTGCCAACGCTTTTAAAAGTCGATTTTTATCGATTTTATCGATTCGTTGTTGCAGCCCTAATTTAAAGATGAACGTAAGGCCCTGAACTAGTTGGGAAATTATGAGCTAGTTTAAACAGAAGGCAGATTATGGTAACAGTTTCATATTCTAATTCAAACATCCTGCAAGTAAATTTAATCTTCATGCACCCAGACAGGACATTTGCATAGTGTGGCAAGAGTTTAAATTAATTTGCAAGCAACAAAATGTGTTTGTTGGGATCCTGAGGCTTGCCCACCAGAGGGCGCAGAGGATCCTCTTCTGTTATATGTTTTCTGTCAGGAACTGGGGTTACTGTTGGGATCTGGAGAGCTACCATCTGTCTCCAGCAGAGAGCGCTCTGGGTCTCCTGGGCTGGAGCCCTCCAGCACACCTGAAACTCATCAGCCCATCAGGAGACCTTCCTACATAAGCAGCAGCCAGACCTTCCTTCAACGCTGCAGTGTTGACCAAGTTTGGTTACCAAACCTAAGCCTCTGCACATCTAGTGAATCACAGTAGACTCTAGAGAGGAACTGGATTCTAACCTGTCTCTATCTTCTCTACTCACAGAAAGCCTGACTGAAGTCAGAAGCTCTGGATGATCTTTACCTGGAAACCTGCCTGCCTGCCCAAGGAAACCAAACCTGAAGGTCTTAGCCTGGATTCCTCCTTCAGCTCTCAGGGGAGAGCTAGGAAGTTGAACCTGAAGATCTCAGACTGGATTCCTCCCTCAGCTCTCAGGGAAGAGCTAGGAACCAAACCCACGTCTGAGGCTCACTAGCCAGAAGCTAGACGCTGCTGCTGCTGACCTCTCTGTTACTTCCTCAATCTCTGGACCCTATCGGTTCCCGATCTCAAGGATCTGTCAGAACCTCTTCAAGGTACATTCGAAATTACCCACTCATCAATCCATCTAACTACCTGGCTAATCAAACTTCCCATCTCTCCAGATATCAGTGATCCCAGACCCGGACCTGTACCAGAACCAGTCCATGTTTCTCTGTGCATCTTCCTTTAATAAACTTTGTTAACTTTTCCTCTGTCTCCAGTCTGGTGTTCTGCATATGGGTTTAACCCACTTAGACCCATCATGACAGAACACTGCGGCCATTAACAAAACCCAGCAGATCACCTCCGGAGGAAGCTTGTGGAACAAGCTACCAGGTCCAAGGACAGACACTAACCCTCCGTGAGTTAAACTCCAGTTTTTGATTTAAAGAAAACAAACACTTCAAGATTCTACAGGCTTCGTGGGAATCACAACATGGCGCCAGTCTCATCACTTCCGGAATTCCGCCCGTCACTTCCGGTTTCAGTTCCAAGGTCAGAACCAGTTCCGTAACTTCCTGATTTCCGTCCTTCACTATTTTCTGGCAAATCTAGTGAATACAAAAGTTTTCTTAGGCAGTGTAAATTGTTTTTCGGGCTCAATCCGTCCAGTTTTCCCGACGACGAGAAAAAAATTGTTTTCATTTTCTCACTTTTATCCGGTAAAGCCTACGAGTGGAAAGAGACCCGTTTTTCTCCAGAATCCAGTATAACCTGTACTTTTGAACAGTTTCAAGATGAATTTATTCGAACATTTTCTGATAAACCTGCTGAGTCTCATGGTCTGTCTAATTGCAAACAAGGAAATAGATCCGTAGAGGAGTTTTCAGTCGACTTCCGGGTTAGAGCCGCTGCTTCCTGCTGGACTGATCCTATGCTAAAAAATATCTACCGCAACGCATTAAATAAAGAGATTAGGGACAAACTAGCAAAAATGGGTGAACCTGAAACCCTGGAAGAACTCATCTACACAGCTCAATATTATGATCATAAACTACGCACAAGAGTCTAGGAAACCAGTTCAACCGAGCTTAGTCCAGTCCAACCCCGCTCAGCCCAGCCCAGTACAGCTCTGTACAGCCCTGTTCAGTCCGCTTCCGCACAGTTCAGTCCAGTTCAGCCACCACTTACATGATCATCAGTTAGCTCCATCCATCAAGAAACTCAAGATCAACCCACAAGTCACCACCCAAGCAGCCAGAGCTCCCATTACCCATGAGTCGGAACTCTGGAATTTCTATTACGGGGATAGAGATGATCTATTCCCCTTCTTGTAACCTCTTCATAAACCAACTAGACCCGCACCGGAACCCGCTAACACTCCTGTTAACCTTTTGTCTCAGTCAGCCTCTGAACAAATTAGTCCAGTTTCTATAGAACCCCGACGTAAGAAACGGCGTCGCCGTAAGCCAGCTCTGAGCCATCTAGAGACCCCTGAACCAGCTCTGAGCCGTCTAGAGACCCCTGAGCCAGTTCTGAGCCACCTAAAGACCCCTGAGCCAGCCGTGAGCCGTTTTGAGTCAGTTCTGTGCCACTTCGAAACTCCTGAGTCACCTCTGTGCCATTTTAAACCCCTTGAGTCACCTCCGTGCCATTTTAAAACCCTTGAGTCACCTCCGTGCCGTTTAGAGACCCCTGAACCAGCTCCGAGCAGTCTAGAGACTTCCGAGCCGGTTCTGAGCCGTCTAAAGACCCCTGAATTAGCTCTGTGCCGTCCAGAGACCCCTGAGTTATCTCTGTACCGTCCAGAGACCCCTGAGTTATCTCTGTGCCGTCCAGAGACCCCTGGGTTAGCCCCGTGCCGTCCGGAGATCCCTGAGCAGAACTTTAAAGAGATGTCAGAATTCGAAGGATGTGGTTTTACCCCTCCTAGGACCTCTCTACAGGCGCCACTGACCGCAAGGAGCCCTCTACGAGCATCACAAGCCACTTCAGAGACTGAACCTTTGCTGCCATGGGCGGTTTCCTCCATGCTGGATTGGGAGCCACAGTCGGTGGTCCCCTCTGTTCCTGATGTGGAGACACAGTCGGTGGTCTCCTCCATTCCTGATGTAGAGCCAGAGTCGGTGGTCTCCTCTGTTTCTGATGTGGAGCCACAGTCGGTGGTCTCCTCTGTTTCTGATGTGGAGCCACAGTCGGTGGTCTGCCCTGTTCCTGATTGGGAGCCACAGTCGGTGGTCTCCCCTGTTCCTGATTGGGAGCCGCAATCAGCGGGCTCCCCTGTTCCTGAGGTGGAGCCGCAATCGGCGGGCTCCTCTGTTCCTGAGGTGGAGCCGCAATCGGCGGGCTCCTCTGTTCCTGACCCGGAGCCGCAATCGGCGGGCTCCTCTGTTCCTGAACCGGAGCCGCAATCGGCGGGGTCCTCTGTTCCTGACCCGGAGCCGCAATCGGCGGGCTCCTCTGTTCCTGATCCGGAGCCGCAATCGGCGGGCTCCTCTGTTCCTGATCCAGAGCCGCAATCGGCGGGCTCCTCTGTTCCAGTCCAGGAGCCGTAATCGGCGGGCTCTTCTGTTCTTGATCCGGAGCCGCAATCGGCGGGCTCCTCTGTTCCGGTCCAGGAGCCGCAGTCGGCGGGCTCCTCTGTTCCGGTCCAGCAGCCACAGTCGGCGGTCTCCTCTGTTCCAGTCCAGGAGCCGCAGTCGGCGGTCTCCTCTGTTCCAGTCCAGGAGCCGCAGTCGGCGGCCCCCTCTGAGACTGTTGCTGAGCCGCTGAAGAGGGGTCGGCGCTCCCCTTGGGGCTTCCTGTTTAAACTGGGGCGCCGTCCTCCTCCTAAGGTCCTGCAACGGCGGCTGATACGTCGTCCTTCACCAAAGGCTCTGCTTCGCCTCCGGCCCAGCGGTCGGCCTCCCGAGACTCCGCTTTGCCTTCGGCCCCGCGGCCGGTCTCCAGAGCGTCAGCATCGCTTCCAGCCCCGCGGCCGGCCTCCAGAACCTCTGCCACGTCTTCGGCCCCTCAGCCTGCCATCTAAGACTCTGCCTCGCTGCCGACCCCACGGTCGGCCACCTGAGACTCTGCCTCGCTGCCGGCCCCATGGCCGGCCACCTGAGACTCTGCCCCGCTGCCGACCCCACGGTCGGCCACCTTAGAGTCCACCTGATAAACTTTCAGAGACTTTTGTTGTTTTCATCCACCTTAAGCGGATCGTTTTTTGTTCGGGACTCTGTTTCTGTTTTTTGCCCTCCTTACCTGTTTCCCCCTCCGCCCACCCTGGGTGGGCTGTTTTTTGGACTCTATTTTTGTTGTTTCTGGCCCTCCTTGCCCTAGTGCCCCCTCCGCCCGCCCTGGGTGGGTTGTTTTTTGTTTACTTTTTTTTCATGGACTGTTCTGAGGGCGTCTGGAAACCGCCCTTGAGGGGGGGGCTCTGTTGGGATCCTGAGGCTTGCCCACCAGAGGGCGCCGAGGATTCTCTTCTGTTATATGTTTTCTGTCAGGAACTGGGGTTACTGTTGGGATCTGGAGAGCTGCCATCTGTCTCCAGCAGAGAGCGCTCTGGGTCTCCTGGGCTGGAGCCCTCCAGCACACCTGAAACTCATCAGCCCATCAGGAGACCTTCCTACATAAGCAGCCAGACCTTCCTTCAACGCCGCAGTGTTGACCAAGTTTGGTTAGCAAACCTAAGCCTGTGCACATCTAGTGAATCACAGTAGACTCTAGAGAGGAACTGGATTCTAACCTGTCTCTATCTTCTCTACTCACAGAAAGCCTGACTGAAGTCAGAAGCTCTGGATGAGCTTTACCTGGAAACCTGCCTGCCTGCCCATGGAAACCAAACCAGAAGGTCTTAGCCTGGATTCCTCCTTCAGCTCTCAGGGGAGAGCTAGGAAGTTGAACCTGAAGATCTCAGTCTGGATTCCTCCCTCAGCTCTCAGGGAAGAGCTAGGAACCAAACCCACGTCTGAGGCTCACTAGCCAGAAGCTAGACGCTGCTGCTGCTGACCTCTCTGTTACTTCCTCAATCTCTGGACCCTATCGGTTCCCAATCTCAAGGATCTGTCAGAACCTCTTCAAGGTACATTCGAAATTACCCACTCATCAATCCATCTAACTACCTGGCTAATCAAACTTCCCATCTCTCCAGATATCAGTGATCCCAGACCCGGACCTGTACCAGAACCAGTCCATGTTTCTCTGTGCATCTTCCTTTAATAAACTTTGTTAACTTCTCCTCTGTCTCCAGTCTGGTGTTCTGCATATGGGTTTAACCCACTTAGACCCATCATGACAGTGTTCAAAAAAATTGTGGGAGCCTTCCTTGGCAGGTGATCAAATTATTCTTCAGAAACTGTAATTGAAAGTATTAAAGGACAGAGATATTTCCATAAGGCAGCATACTGTACATATATTCCAAAAGCACGGAGACGAAAGGTAGCAAAACATAAATGTGCCAGCGGTGCTCTTATAATAATAATTTATACTTGATCGTTACCATAATTATTTTAAATAGGCTATTTACACTTAACCAATATGTATATTTTTAAACATATATATTCAGTGAAGTCCCTAAAACTGAAACTGTTACTTTGTTTATGTATAAGTAAATACACATAGACACAGTAAAAAATAGCACCATAATGCACCTTAAGTTACCGTATTGCTGCCATAAGGCAGATCCCTGGTATTGTCATGGTCTGCCTTTCTTGGACTTTTGTTCCTGTCCAAGTTGTCAAATTTGTGTTTTCAGTTATGCTTTAATTTATGTTATTCTGTTTTGTTTTCTAGATTCATATCATTTTTGAAATCTTAGCTTTACTCTTCCTTGTTATTTTATTCCTCGGTCTAGCATTAGTTACAGTTCTCATTTTTTTGTTATCTTTTGGTTATTTTTTCCAGAGCTTCATAGTTACCTTAAGAAATCTCCAGCCCCTTCCCTTATCCTTTAGTTTTCCCCTTGGCTTTCTTTATTTTGTATTCATTCCCCTTGAGCTTAATTTAAATTCTCTCAAGTTAAAGTTAAGCCTTGTTTTCCCTGGTTACCCTTTGCTGCCACCTAGTCCCTCTTTCCTTAGCTCCTTTCTAGCTACTTTTTTTCACAACTAGTCCCAATTAGCTGATTATTCCATCAATTGTTCTTTCTCCCATATATTTTTGGTGCTGGATTCTCTTAATTTCTTTATATATGTTTCTCCCAAGTGTCTCCTTGTTTTGGTTCCTAAGTTCCTTGCATGTATTTGCTGGATTTATGCTTCTGGTACCATCAACCTTTTTATACAATCTTCAAGAAACTATCTCTGCCTCTGCATTCGGGTCCTCTAAATACATCTACTAACCTTGACAAGTTACATTCTGGCTTCAATCTTTCTTGCAGGGAATGTGAATTAAAACTATTTCATGAAAGTCATCAGTAGAGTTTTATTTTATAAGAAAACAAAACAAAAATGTCTTAAAATTGAGATGCCAGATTTGGACCTTTTTGAAAAAGATAGACCTGCAGTGTCTGTTGGTTTGATGATTAACACTCTGGCTTGATGTTATTTTCTATGTACAAAGCCTTGATAGGTTCTATTTTCTCTATGTCATTTACAACTGTGCTCAATGAGCCCACTGGTGAACAATTTTCAAATTTAGGTTGTTAAAGTAATATGGTCTCCTTTTGTCCTCACATGATCTGCTCTTGAATTTCAGACAGTATTCTGACTTGCTTTCATCATCTTACCTACAGCAGTTGAAAAACAACCAACTTATTTCTGTGCAGTGACACTAGATTCTTTAAAGGTATAAGTTAATAGGAAGCTAAGAATGGATTACTAAAGCCCCAGAAGCACAGAGGAGTTGAAAATTTATGATAGCTGAATATATGGCCGCTTAGCAATCTGTCAACACTTGTGGAGCCAGGCTGCACTGCTATGGCTCCTCCTTCACTCCCAAGCCGTCAAAAGAACCACTTGAGTTGACTAATGTACCATCACTTCTTCTCATCCTTATGCAAATATATGCAGGAAATGCACCCTAAAGTCTTATCAGATCATCCACTGTCTAGAGGATGCAATGGGAAAAAAAGTGGTGTATGGAATTTTAATGCCATAAAAGACGTGAAGGTGTGAGGATTTCAAAATTTAGAATAATCCACAGCATATAGAAACACAGCTAAGTTTCTGACAATAGTATATATATCCCTTTTTACAGTTTGTCATGTTATAACCACAAACAACAATGAATATGTTCCAGTCTGTTACAGAGAGGCACATAAATGTTAAGTGAGACCACCTTTTACTCTATTTACAGCTGCAATTTATTTTTATGATTTTACCAGACATGCACATCTAGTCTGTAGGCTATGTTGTAGATTAGTGTCTCCACTTTACCTAGGCCATTCTAACACTTTATGATTCGATCTAAGACATTCCTTGAGAACTCCAGGTGTTTGTATAGGGTTATTGGGCCAGTTTCAATCCTCTAGTTTTATTTCATCCAGGTGTACACTGTATGTTACTTAACTTAGATATGATTAGCTTCACTTTCCATTCAAAGAAAAATGTTAGTGAGGGTCAACAGTAACTCATTTGATGCAAGTTACACAGTGCTCTATTTAAATATATATATATATATATATATATATATATATATATATATATTAGGGATGGAACGGTTTATGAAAACCGTCCGAATCGTTCGGTTCGACGGTCTCGGTTAGATTCGCGTGTGTTGCGTTCGGTTCATGCGCGGCTCCTTTTTCTCATAGGCGAAGCGTGTAAACTCCAGAGCAGAAGGTGGCGGTACTGTGACCAAAGCCAACCACCAGTAGTAAACAAGAAGAAGCGAAGCAGCGTAGCCGGGTGTAGCAAAAAAAAATCAGTGGTTGTGGAGTTTTGTGTGGGTATGGGTAAAGAACAGGAGTTGGAAGACGCACCAGCAGCACTTTATAGGTCTGCTGTATGAGACCGCTTTGCATTTAGAGTGACCTATGATGACGGCGGAAAGAAAGTTGTGGATAAAAACAGTGTGCAAGCATGTATATATATGTATATATATTTATTTATTTTTTTTTACTTTCTGCTGCAAAAATGTAATTTTGAAAATGTATTATTAGAGTTCAGACTAGAAATTATTTTTTATCAGGAATAACCTTATGTTATTGATCTACAAATGGAACAACAGAGAGGACAGGGCTTTTAATTAATGTAAAAATGGCCTGCCATACTGACTTCAAATAAAACTACACATTAACTCGAGCATCAACCTTCACCTTTGCTATTTTCCTATCCATTGCAGCTGTAGCGCTGTTTCTTTGTTGTTTAAACACATTCTCTTTTTTTCATAATTTCTTTATTAAAATCTCCAGTTCCAGTAAGGTGAAAGAGGCACTTCCGGTCCCTTGTCATGATGGTGACTCATTGAATTTGGGCTCCACTGATAGTGTCTTTCCAAACTTCTTACGCAGGTGCTCAACTCTGAGTGGACCTATTTAGAGTTGATTCAACTAATTCATAGCAGCCGTTATGAAACCAAAAACTCAGAGTTCCCAACCTTACGCTAGATAAATTAAGAGTTGTGCATTTGAATCTGAGTTTGTTAAACCTGCTTTCTGAAACGGACCCCAGGGTTCACTTGGTCTTATTCAAACCTGGTCAAAAGTAATGACCCAAGAGTCCATTAACATAAACCCCATTTGCTTTGTTGAAAGTAGATCAAACATGGCAAATGTGAATACACCTCTAGATATCTGTGGCATCCAGTTTATAATGACAAGAGTTACAGTTGCTTTTTTAAAGAAACCCAGTCCATGCATCAAGTAAGTGACTTTGTGCCAATCTCTTGCCCCATGCAAACACGTGGAAACAGTGGATAGAAGAAAAATCCCTTTTAACAGGAAGAAATATCAAGATTTGCCATTTCAATGTTCTGTTAAATGAAGCATTTTCATGAAGGCCAAAAAGCTTCATTTTATTTATTCTCACTGAGAGGACCTGATTGAGATGTTTGCTGTGTCCCCAGAAAGGGGAAATATAACTTTTTTTCCTTTCCTAAAAAAACAAACAAAACTGAACTTGTAGCACCTCTTCCAAAAAGGATTTTCTCTTTAGGGTACAACTTGTACAATTTGTTTTGACATCTCCGCAGAATGACTTTAGTCAAGTCAATAGATTCTCCCCCTTGAGCTGTTTATTTCTGTAGATCCCAGTGAGCTACCAGGGACTTTTAGGCTCTTTACTCTCTGATTATATTCCTCTTTTTGCATTATTACAGTTTAGGTTGGCTGTTATACTACATGGCATTGCATGCTCAGAGGCCTTGTGATGGCTGCAACTACAGCCACCCAAATGTGGTAACATTCAATCACAACACACACTAAGTCAGCAAGTCTCATTTCATTTATATTGGGATTTCTTTACATTTAGGATTTAATTTACAGAATTTTTGTAAGACATAACCCTGTATTCTAGAATAAGTGCGCACATTTTAGTTTACACTGTTATGTTCTGCTTGATTTAATCTTTGTTTGTTTTTTTGAGTCACCTCAGTGCTGGCTGCTCCAGTCCTTCAGGAGAACAGAGGTGGAGAAGGGGTGGAGCCAGCCCATTGAAGCTGCAAATTGGTTTACACCACTTCTCATCAGCAAGAGGGGGGGAATGGGATTTTCCTCTGTTAATTTCACTTAGGTTTTTGTGTGTTTCCCCCTTTGTATCTTCTATGTGGCCTGATCAGCCAGTATTTAAGTTTTCCCTTTGTCTCATGGAGGAGGTCTGTTTGTTTCAGTAGGTCTTTTGTTAGCCTGAGTTAAATTCTGTTACTTTGACCTCTTTTATGGGCCCAACTTTGTGATTTGTTTTTTGTTGACCCAAGTTCTTTGTTTTGGGTTCAATAAAAAGAAGAGTTTTTGGATCTAAACCTGTGCCTGATCTTCCTTTGACTGCTCAGACCCTCACAGGCCTTCATAGACCATCTATATTCATATACACCCGAAGTTACTCAAAGACACTATTTGCTGTTTTGCTGACTTTAAGCCAAAGATTGCACTATATATACACAGAGGTATATCAGAGTAAATTTTTACATAAAAAACATTCCACAGTTTTAAGATGAGAAAGATTTTAAAACAATGAACTGATTTCCATGGACTTCATAATTATGGACTATGTGGTGTTGACCTATGATCCAAAATTTCAAAAGGTGTGAGCAATCATTTTGAGTTAGACTTTATGCTGATCAGATTAAAGCTGCTTCAGATCTAGATCCATGGCCATAGGTTTGCATAGGGACCATAGGGACATGCCCCTATCAAAATTTGGGACCGACCTACTTGTCCCTACCAACAATTAGATATGAATAACATGTTTATAATTTACAATAAGGCGTTGTTGCAACAGTAGAGGAGTTCTGGATGGAGAACATTGACAGACGAAAACATGTTTTATCTAAAATGCAAAATGTTAATCAATTTTTTTACAATTTTGGTATAATTCCTGCTCTAAGTGGGTTGCTCTGTGAGCTAAAGACATGTTTTAGAGTCTCTATACTCCAGCTAACGATTAATCGATTAATTTGTTGACATTATTTCAATAATTGATTAATCCAATGAATTTTTCAGCCCTAAATAAAATACATGAAATGGGTTAAACAGAGTAACTACAGCCTAGATGTACAACTTGTAGAGTGAAGTTAATATATTAAATGCTCAGTGTCAGTTCCTCTTCTAGTTCTGGTGCATATGTAAATACAATTCATTTTTTTGCCGTCCCTTGAATCTATTATTTCGCTTTGTTTCATGATACAAAGAAAACATTTAAAAGATAATAGTGGGATTTAACCTCTGTTTACCTCTGCACAATTATATGTCTTCAAAAATAAAAAAAAAAGTATAAAACCACATATAGCAGACATATTTAGACTATATTCTTTTAAATAGGCATAGATTTAAATTCTGTCTTAGTTGCTGGTAATTTCAAATGCAAACCTTTTCAAAGTGGGAAAAAGTCCTAATTCCTCATTCATCAGTTTCAGTCACTGATAAACAGTATCTAGTGTGTTGTGCTTATAAAATTTGTATAAATGTAGCAAGAAATGCTGCTTTTCTCTTTTAACGAAATATACCCTGATTTTCACATCAAACATAAAAAAACAAACATGCATTTTTTTGCATAGGACCAACGACATCAGACACAACACTGTTCCTATATCAAACCTATACGCCCTTGTCTAGATGTAAACCTGATAGAGCGTTTGTGTTTAAATGTTAGCAGTCAAAGGTGATGTTATAAAGAAAAATGCAGAATTATCCCTTAAAGAGCTTATGGTGTTTGACATCATTTAGAAACACTTGCTTTATTTCAAAACTTTGTGGGCTGACGTAAGTAATGGTAGGATGTGCGTGTGTGTCTGTGCGCGCGTGTGCGTTCATAGAGAAAAGATGGAGGATGGACGATGAGATGGGGGGAGGAAGGGGGGGAGTTTCATCATGGACGCGCCTGACGGATCCCCGGCGGAGAGGGGCAGCGAGAACGCGCATCTCCGTCCTCCGCTCATGAAGACACTGCAGGGGAGCCAGATGCCCGACTGCGAGCCGCTGCCTGTGGATCCTCATCCCGGATGCCAGAGCAAGCGACGCATCACATCCCAGTACATAGAGGAGGAGGAGGAGGAAATAAAAATTGTGGAGTGAGAGATAATGCATTTTGTGATTATTATTATTTTTTTACTCGCTCTTTCTGTGTTTTTAGCGTGTGATTCAAATGAAGAGCATCTTTGGACTTGGAGCACCGGGCATCTTTAGACAAAATAACAGCCGTTATTCCACTGCTGCTGCCGCGCTGCTGCTTACTGTGAATTTGGGATGTGTCGTGCAGCTCTCTGCACCAAACCATGGAGATTATATCACGTGGATTTATGCTTTTTTTAACAAAACTGGACATCTACAGTAACAACGTTTTAGTTTATAATTTTGGATTACTTTCCCCCACCGCCCCCCTCATCATCTCTTCTGTTCTTTTATTTGCCCACGTTCTATGATTTCATGTCTATAGCGTTTGCAGATCTTTTATTTAGACCGTTTATTATTATATTTTACACTTTCTTCCTTTTCCCTGTCTTTTTTTCTTTTTGGACTCGATTAAGTGGGATGCCTCAAGGAAAACATTAGTGAGGCGCAGCAGCAAAACGTGAATGAATAATAGTCCCCTTCTCCATCTGAGACGTGCCATGGATGGGAAACTTAACTTGTGTCCACGGAACCGATCGGGGAATCGCATCCTCCTCAAATAACTGCTGCTGCTGCTGACAGCGACCAGGTAAACGAATCTAAAATCTAAACTTTGCCTCCCTTTGTGTGGATTTATTTAATGTCTGTGCGTGCGATCTTTGAGATGGTACACAGGTGGGACAATTGACAGCTGAAAAATCCCCTGTGCATAAACGGAAGAAACAAGGGTTTAGGATTCTAGCACATAAAAACGAGCTGGAACTTTGCGCAGTGGCCACACAGACGTGCGGTGTTATTTCCACTTCCCATTCTGGGGTCGCTGGAGGCGTTGGTACAGTAGGTTTACTTTATTTCGCTTGGAAAGGGGCGCACCTTACCATTTCAAGTTTAAAATAGACGTCTTATGTGGCAGATTTACCAGCTCTAGAACTAATTGGCAGGATTCATCGTCCGAATTTTGGTGACAGCGATTTTTCGTGAGCCGCTGCGCGCCCGAGTGAATGAGAGGACGCCTTCTCCCACTGAATGTTAAAAGAGGATGCATGAAAGAGCGTGCAATGCAAGTGAAGAGAAGGGAGGGGGGGGGGTCACTAGCGACGCATCTTGCAACAGAAAGCCCTTTCAAAACTGCACTATAGCGGCGATTCGTCTGCGCCTGCCGCAGTGGCCCGCTGTCAAAGCTTAGCTCTACCTTTTGCGCGCGTTGCGTAAAAACTCCCCATCACAGCCGCTCGCCCTTTGGGAAAGCAAGCAGGTGGCTCCCGCGTGACGCTTAGCAAGAATGACAACCTGGGACGCGACGGGGAAGAAAAAAAAAGGGAGTGCAAAGGAGCCTCCGAGCGTCTCTTTTCCCCCCTGTCTGTTCCTCTCTGCCATCTGTTGAGCGCGCGCTCTCATCTTCACGCATGTTGAATTCGAAACTGCCACTTCTACCTGTATTAAATCCCTGTTGAATATTCATAAAATTTTACTCACACGGGGAGCTGGAGTGGTTTGTTGCTTTAAAATGCCTTCTGTAATATGTTAAACATTGTGCCGTGCTGTCGTAACTCGCATGAAAAGCTTTGCAGATGCATTGATTCATTTGCAGTGAATGAGTTTCGTTCATTTTAGATGATCAGCTTATCAGCGCTTATGCGCTGATTTTTGATTTATTTTTTTACATTTTTCTTCTTACAATCACACACCTAAATGAGTATTTGGAGCCTTTCATGCAACACATGATCACAGAAGAGTCCACGATGGTATGAAATAGTTGAAATGAATAGGTTTTCCACCAAAAGGGGAACCTCAAAGAGATGTTGCATTGACTACTAAAGTGGACTAATGATTTTGGAGGGCACATTAAAAATAAAAGCCTTATCAGGGTAGTATGGGCATGCTCTAATTTTGGATTTTAGGTGTGATGGGATCTATATAAGCCTGATTATATAAGCCTGATTAAGAGTCATCCAGAGTCATCATAAGTATGGTGTGCTGAAGGTGGCGTGTAGTGTTTTCCATCATAAAGCCTTTTGTATGTCATGTCAATGTAGGGTATTAAGGAAAATATTTGATTTTCGATACCACAAGGAAAAAAACTCCACATTTCAACAGAAATATTTTGATTAATAATTAAAATACAATAAATAAATACAATAAACAATAAGAACAACATTTTGAGGTTGTTTGATGTGCACAGTATTAAGCAAGCTTGATAAAAAACTTACAAAATTAAAATTAAGTTTTCCTTACTTGGCTATGCTTTGCACACATAGCAATGACACTAGCCAAACCGGTTAAGAAAAAAAGAAAATTCTCAGCAGCTGCACCTGTTACAAAAAAGTCTGAAACTAAAAAGTACACAGAATTATTCAATCACACAGTGTTCAGAAAGTGCATTTTCCTCTATTCTGCACTTTATATAAATCACTGTTTAGGGGCCACTGGTGGTATTACTGTATTGATACTTTTGAAAATGAGTATTGTATCCGGATACAACGTTTCAGTATCGATACTTTTTTGAGTATCGATACTTTTGACAACCCTGTGTCAATGTTTTACTTTTCTCATCTGGCCAAAGCACTTTCTTCAAAGTTTGTTGTGTTTTTATTTTGAATTTTACTTTATTATTATGTTGTTGTTTTTTTTATCAACAATAGCCTTAAGTAAAATGCTGTATTGGCAAATTTTTCACTTAAGTCCACAAGCCACCTCAATGGCACACATCAATCATTACAGTGAGCTAGAGGGGCTGTTAGATACAACTTTGCTCAATCTCTTTATGGATAGTTGATATTGTTAATTACATCAAAAGTCTGTATGAAAACTGTTATATTTTTTCATTGCTTTTATCTATTTTTGTTTCCATTCAGTTAAACCATTTATTAGGTAGGGAAGATATCCTTGGAACCTTCACAAAACATGGCATTTATCTGACTAGTAGGAGGCTCTTGGTAGCTGCAAAGCATGCTTATACTTCTTGTTAGTCAGAGTTTTTATAAAAAATAATAAAAGGATTCCTTTCATAACAGTTACTGGAAGTAACACATGATAATGATAAGACTATCATGCTTTATACAGCACTCTACTTCCAGCCTTTCTGTAAGTGAAGAGAAGAAGGTTTTATCTTGTATATTTCCTCAATGTTCAGGTTGGAACATATTATGGACACACAGAAGCTTTAGCATTTTCTGAAAATGACCTGGAGTTTCGCTATAGGTGGATGAATCTGATGTTTTCTTATTCTTAACTCCAGGAAAAGTACTAAATCCACACTGTAGACAGTCAGTGAAGTACAAAACATTTTAATGTTCGAAGTCTGATGTAAGAAGTATCTAGATGGATTTTCCTCAATTCAGAAAAATAAAATGAATAAAGCACAAGCAGTAAATTTATAGAGAAAATATTTAATTTAATCTAATTCTAGGCTTACTAATTTTCCTAATATCCATAAGCAACCTTGACATTTGGAACTGATTAATAGGTAACGTGTGTTTTTCATTATCAAGATGGTTTTAATATTTTCTTTTATTGTGTATTTATCTACTGGCTGTTTACCTCTTTTAAATTAAAGATAATTTCTCATAAAAGATTAATTAAAATAACTTGGATGCAAACTTCTTCAAAACATTCATTGATTCAGCATAACATTATGAACCACTACTTAATAGTGTTTTGTTTCCTCTTCCAATGCAGTCATGATCCATCAAGGCATGATGTATAGCAGATAACTGCAGGACATATTTTAGATCCTGCAAGTGGTGAGGTGATGTCTTCATTGACTTATTTGTCTTTTACATCTCATCAAAACTTCATTGGTCTTGGAATTCAGAAGCCAGCAAATCAACACCTCCAACTTGTGTCTTTTTGGCCCTTTTTTGCTTTGTGGTGGTGTTTTCATTACTGTTACTTTAAGAAGCTATGGCCATCAACAATCTATAAAGTGGTGTCTATAGGGTGAAAGCGCCTTAATAGTGGATGTATAAAATCCGCTCCAAAATAGATGTGAGATGTATGATTTTCCAGCAGAATATTGACTAAAAATCATTACTGCCATTTTTCTTTGTCTAATCAACATGTTATACTGCAACCCAGTATTTACCACAATTTACTAACAAATGCAATAAGGACGAGATAGTTATTGTGATTCATTGCTCAGTAGTCATTATGGTATACAATGAATAGATTGCATTGACTGACAGACAGAAATGCTTTATATACCCTAGAATATAGTTTGTTACTGGTCTTTTAATTCTGTAATATAATTTAGTTTCATTTTAGTTAAACTGAATATTTTCATAAACAAAAACATAAAACTATACAGAGAGAGGCTGTCTGAGAGTAAATCTCCAGTTAGGAAGAAGGAATCATTGGATCATTTTCTGGCAATATTTTCACCATGTGCCATGTTGGCAGGTACAACACTTTTCTCCATAACAGTGTTTCCCTCTTTTGAATTTGTTTTGCTTTTGCCAAACCGGTTCAGACATTGTTGACAGTGATCTCTAGAGAGTTTTTCAGTCTCTGTTTCGAAAGAAGACTTTTATCTTTTTGGATTTTCTTCTTCAAGGCTTTGCTGAGGTCCACAGTTTCTCCCAAAATCAAGCACTTCATTCACTATTGTAGCTGGTGCTTGGATGATTTTCAACCTGCTATAGTAAATGGCTTGAATAGGCTCAACATCGTATAAACTCTTAAAGAGATTTGAATTAGAAACTTTATAGATTTTTATTTGGAGTTAATCTTTAATAATAAATAAATGAAATGAAAATTTTGGGTGTAAGGAGTCTCTCAACAAAACAAGAACAAAAACCTTTTTACACACTACAGGGTCTTGCTTCTTTTTTTATATACTGTATATGCATGTATACTGTGTATACATTTTTCATTGAATTTATAAATGCATAAAATAGAAGACTACTTATTTCAAATAAGATATTGCCATACAATTTAGAGGAATTGTGTTCTGTGTTACACAACTCTAGAATTTGCATTCTTGAATAACTGGAGATGTGCATTGCTATAAAAAAATATGACAGAATATTGGAAAAAATACATGAAATCATTTGTAGACTAAAACACAGCAGGAGGGTCAAAGAAAGCTGAGAAATGAGATGCAAGTAATGGCTTTGCTATCGCTGAGTGATCATCCACGCAGCTGCTAGAAGTGCAACACATATGACAGTGTGGGACATATCAGCTGAAGATATATTAAAACGGGCCAGCTCTGTGGCAGTTTTATAAAGCCCATAAATGTGATACTAATAACATCTTCAATATCCACCCACATGTCACAGACCAGTGCTGGCACTGAAATATTTTTTTCATCCTCCTCCTCCACTGCTTATCTCACTGACTTCAACCCTTAAAACCTCTTCCTCACCTGCATCCCTCCCTCTGGTTTTATTTTTCTTTCACATCTCACTTTGACTCAAGAATTTCATATGAAGTGCACTCATCAGCACACACCCTTGGCAGGAGGGAGGAATCCCTGTACAAAAAAGTGGTAGTGGGGCTTCAAGCTGTGTGTGTGCACACACGCAGGCTGTTTAACTAGTGCATATGTACCAAGAGCCAGGCGACAGCTTGGTCTTGCCTGGATCACTGCACGCTAGCTGTGCCATTGTTCCTCTGACACCACTCTTTTACATGTGCAAAAAAAAAAAACACTTCCTCCCCATCACTGCTGTCTCCCTAACAAGCTCTCCCCCCTTTCTCCTCCTTATAGTTAATCCTATAAACCAATTGTATGAACTCAATGCCTTGTCAAAAAGTTTTCAGTGGCTTATTTTCTGATGTCAAGAGGAACAAGAATAATAAGTCACTTTTTACTTATTTTGGTGCACTACAACCACAAACTTAAATGTTTTTTTTCAGGGTTTTATCTGACAAAACATCACAAAGTGATGTGTACAGTAACTGAATTGCAAAGAAACATTTCTATGGTTTTTAATTTTTTTGTTAATTGCAAATACAAAAATCTGAACCACATATGTATTCAATCCCAACTAACACCCCTAAATAAGCTTCAGGGCAACTAATCAAAGAGAGAACCAAGCTTTAAAAAAAATCATTAGCATGTTTTTAGAAAGATATATATATATATATATATATATATATATATATATATATATATATATATATATATATATATATATATATATATATATATATAAGCTCTCTCTCTATGTATATATATATATATATATATATATATACATAGAGAGAGAGCTTATGCATATGTCTACAAGCGCTCTTAGGTAATATCAGTGAACAGATGGCATCACAAAGACCAAGGGAGACAACAGACGCAGCTTTTAGGTTTCTGGATAAAGTTGTAAAGAATTTTAAACTTGAGTTACATTTTCATAAACCAGTACATGAGGTGTTTTTTTTTCTTCTCGATTTACAAATGAATTTGGCCAACTGCAAACACATAAAGAAATGACTGGTTGCCTCATTAAAAAGAGATGCAGCTATGATGTTAGGTGGTGGAAGTAACATGCTGTGGTGATTCCTTTCTTTAGCTAGAACCTGGAACAGGTTACCAGACAGTGTTTAAAGAAACCAAATTACCGTCTAGTATTTCAACAAACGTAACGAGCCACTTAGAAGAGCTGAATATGAATGCGGTGCATGTCTACTTACAGTATAGTTGCCTGATATGTGTGATTGAGTTCTGTGTGATTCGGGGGGATACAACATCAGACTTTCATATAATATAATCAGGAAATCCATGTGAATAAAAATGTACACATTTAGACAGATGTGTTTCTCTACTAATTCCAGACACATTTAAAGGCAATTCATTTTTATCTGTGAATGCACACTCATATTAACACACATGATACTATACACAATTCAAAAGAAATGAAATTGAAATAATTTACAATTGGGTTTTTCTTGATGTGATGTGAAGAAATGTGCAGCGGTTCAAATGGTATAAGGACTTCTTTCTTTTAATTCTGGGAAAGTGCTGGCTTTGATTTAGAGCCATAGCTAAGGTGTATTATTGTATTATCTTGTATTATCTTGTATTATCTTAAACAGGGCATAGCATCTAATCCCATCATTGTGGTTGGCTGGGTTGATTCAAGTAACATTCACTGACAGACAGGCTTAGGAGTTCTCCTCAGCACATCTAAAGTATCTGCTGTCATCTTTCTGCAAATCAGCCGTCAAAGGCCCAGGTCAGCAGATAGCAAGTGAACAAGTATAACTCAGTAAAAATATAGGGTTGAAGGAGAGGTCAGAGATAAACTGAATAGGAGAATTCTTATCTATTCCCTTAGCTTCACTCCTCAGTTTCATATAGTGTGCCCCTCCTCATTCATATGCTCTGCCATGCTCCATTTGGAGTCACAGATGCCTCTATCACTGGGGCAGGATTCATTTGGCATGGCCCTGGGTGACTGTGTTAATATTTGTGATGAGTGCCATTTTGGTTTGGGGTGCCTCTATAGGCATGACTGGGCTGAGCCGATGTTATCCCACAGAAGATTTATCAGGAAATAAGGAAACCACATGAAAAGGCCCATAGACCACATTTGTGTAGTTAATTGAGTATGTTTTGGCCTAACACTCCACAAAAACCAAAAAACTTAAATAGAGAAATAAGTGCCTTGCTAAGATAACTTACACCTCTGATTAGTATTGTTTGCATTTAGGGTACCAAACTGTCATATTACAAACACAAAGAACACTTAATTTGCACATGTCTTCTTTTGTTAAATCTTTTTTCTGCAAAGATGAATGAGAAGACTTAGCAGGGCAATGACTGTGCAGTTTCAGTTTGTTACTTCATGTGCTTCAAGCTGTGCAGCCTTGCGCACAGGCTCCTAGTCAGTGACTGACTGCGTCCCGGTAGTCATATTTGCTTTTCTATGTAATGTTTTTCATAATGTGCTGGGGGTTGAAAAAAGGCAGGAGCTGGCAGATTGTATTGATTCAGAGCATCTAAAGCTGTTGTTTTATGGCACGATACAGGAGGGCCTGAGAGGATTCTTTAAGTTAACGTGTTTTCATGATTGCTTTTTCTCAGCAAATTATAGGATAAGCTTTTTTCTCTTCATCACAGTCAGCCTTTACAACGTCTCTAAAGCTCTTGTTTCATTTCCTCCCTTTGCCTTTTTTTTCATGCCCATACGTTATGCCTTGTTTACTGTCTTCTTTTTGACTATTTTTATATCTATGAAACATCCAGGGTCTCTTTTCTTTCATAAACGCATACAGGCAATATTCCCCTAGTGTCACACTCATTTGGCCCCTGTTTCTTTGCTTTATAAGAAAGGAGGCTTTAGGTTTGCAGGATAAAAAAGTAAAAAGGTTTTCTTCATTGAAGCATATGGAAGAACTTAAAAGTCTTGTGCTATGTGTTCCTACAGGATAGTGTACTGTTTGTGCATAAACATTCAGTTTTGGTTACCAGTACAAGCGCTGAATCCTCACTGGCTTTGTAGGAGTAGTGCAACTCTCTGTGTCAACCTGAGGGTCTTGTTAGCAACCTGACCTGCAAAGGTACATACTTGCAAAATAAGACATAGCCCTAAAAGAGATCACAGCTGTAGAGGTTATTGGTGGATGTGCAGTATTTAAATTAAAGGGACTTAGGGTGAAGTGATTGGTTTTTTGTGGGTACAGGGAGGTTAATAACTCATGGGCTGTTCAGTGGGGCAGTGGGAAGCACTGTTGCCTGCCAGCAAGAAGATCAGGGTTCAATTCTTGGCCTGGCTCTTTCTGCATAGAGTTTGCTTGTTCTTGTTCTTGTCCGGCTTCCTCCTTCCAAAAAAATACAAAAGTAAAAAAAACATGACTGTTAGGTTAATTACTTTCTATAAAATTGTCCTTAACTGTGAGTGTGTGCGTGAATGGTTGTTTGTCTCTGTGTTGCCCTGCGATGGACCCGGTGATTTGTCCAGGGTGTACCCCGCTTAACAGCTAGAGATAGGCACCAGCACCCCTTGTGACCCCAGCAGGGATAAGCGTGACAGAAAATGAATGGATGGATGGGTTAATGACTATAACTCAGTTGATCTAAATTATGTTATTTATACTTTGGAAGTAACCCATGCATACATGGTAACCATGATCCCAACCAAAAATGCCACCATAACATCCCTAGGTTACTTGGTTCAAACAAAAATGGGTAAATGAACACATCAGGTTTGAATTTCACTTACCCTGGATGAGCCCTTAAAATTGTTATGGTCTACAAGTCAAATATAACTTGAACTGATGAATATGTTCAAGCTACCAGACAGTACTTTTAAACCTTTACACATTTAGTATGAATAAAAGACCAAATTAAGGTAAATCTGAGTCTTCTACATCAAAATAAAATCAACATTTTCTGTTAGAAACAAAAAGAAAAATGTTGCTGCTCTACAATTGTATATGTTAAATTAAAAAAAGTCACAAGGTCATTTGTTTTCCCCAAAAATGGCTAATATTTAAAGTTTAGATTAGGATAATTTCAAATGTATTTTTAACAAAAAAATATACATTCAGCAAAGTCTGGCATTCACACCCTTGTCTTTGCAAAAGAAGGAAAGAAGGGCAGATAAGAGAAAGCTGGAATTTCTCCTAAATAAGGGCATCTCATCTCCCTGGGCTGTTGTTGTGATTAAAATATATTCTTGGAATGTGCTCAGCTTGCCTGTTTGAATAAAAGTTGAGAGAAAAGTAATATCACAGACATTTGGAGGTACCAAACCGATGAAAGGTTTTCTCCTTTCATTGGTTCACTGCTTTGCCATTGGCAGAATGTGGTGCATGTGTAATTACACTTGCCGCGGTGTGTGTGTGTGTGTGTGTGTGTGTGTGTGTGTGTGTGTGCATACAATGTGCTTGTGGAGGAAAGTGCTTTGCAGATCTGGAGGCTTGTTGGGACTGCAGCTTGTGTATTTAGGGAGTAAGCAATGGAGACAGGTAGAAATCCATCCCAGAGTGATGCTGGTTTGTCTCTCAGTCTGACAGGTCTGTATGCCGACAGTACAAAGCTGGCAGAGACATTATGTCTTTGTGATAAATACCTATTGTCGTACTTTCTTGGGTGTTTCTGAAATCAGGACATGAAGCTAATTAAGACAGATTTTGTGTCTTCGGGTCTTTTTGTAAGCACTTGTACTTGTTGTAGGCCTAAAGGCAGCATCTATGCACTTTTATCTTCCAAAGAGTTAAGAGTACAGTGGTTTGTATAAATGATAGACATTAAACACACAACCCAGTGTGGACTATTTTGCTAACTCAGTCTAGGGTGTAATTAACACAATGTTTTATTTAGGTTTTCACACAGCATGCAGGGTTGGAATTGCAAACCCAGGAATCAGCTTAGTTACTGTATACTGAGTCAGTGGGTCAAAAGGACATACTATAATATTAATATTGAAACCATGTTGAATTTAAAATGTTTCAGTTTTATGTTGCTTTTTGGTTGCTTTTTTACTTTTAGTGTAGACCAGCATTAATAAGCATTTTAAACATCGGCTGCGTAAGCTGACTGATGTTAAAAAAACACCAAATTCGGTGATTTGTCTTAAGTTTTACTATCAAAACGCAGAGATATAAAGTTAGCCCTTAAAATTTCTTATTTTTTCTCTCAATCCACTGTATATAATACCCCGTGCCCCTTTTCCTCCTTTTGGCACATTCTTTTGACGATAGAGCCAATGTGACAAGTGAATTTCTCCACTGTGAGATCAATAAAGTCTATCTTATCTTAAATTACCCAAAGGCAATCTTGCATAAAAGGGAAGGAACACACAAGTAGTGTGAGTATAAAATCAAAGCAAAAAACACATACATAATGAAACTAGGACAAAAAAAAAAAAGATCACATCTGGAGAAAGTCAAGCAGATGTAAGCCACACTGTAATACTTGAAAAACTGAGG
Organism: Cyprinodon diabolis; assembly: GCA_030533445.1. Lineage (NCBI taxonomy): Eukaryota > Metazoa > Chordata > Actinopteri > Cyprinodontiformes > Cyprinodontidae > Cyprinodon > Cyprinodon diabolis. The sequence goes on from CM060074.1 coordinate 16,711,800, forward strand.
CACCACCCTCCTACAGTAGCTGTCAATTCCAGTTTTGAAGTAAAGCAAAAGAGGCCATCTCGAAACATTATTCTGTATACTTTTGCTTTATTATTTTTATGTTTCCACTGTGTCTCTGAAAATTTGAAAGTAATGGAAACAGGGAAAACAATCTATTTACTTTCACTGAATGAAAAAGCTGTGTCCAAGCTATTTACCTGTAGTGTACGAGTGGACCTAACTTCCAGCCCAAAATTCACAAAAAAAATTATTTTGGGTTTAAAGTAAGCAGCTTCTGGTAAGTTTTCTGGTAAAAAAAAAAAAAAAAAAAATGTTGAGGAATTTGACTAGTTCACAGTTGAAATTGTCCAGTTTGATATTTATATTGTCTAGTTTAGGTCAATATTTGAACTGAAGTTGTTTGGCATAGGCATAGGTTTTAATAATGGTCTAAGTCCAAGTGGGTTTGTGGTTGGATAGACTGTATCTTTAGAGTATCGAGACATAAAAAGCAATGGACTATCAACTTGAAAATTACCTTTTGTAATCATATATAATTGTTAATTGAAGCAATGAAGAGTTCCCTGGTAAGGTTGAGATAAAACTAGCAGAAAATCTATGAAAACCTAAAAACTTTCTGAAAAAAAAAAGAAACAAAAAGCATAAAACAAATTGATTGCATCTGCTACTGCCAAGGTTAACAAAATGTTAAATTTTATCAACCATTTAAGATTTTATGGTGTCTTTCAAAGTTCATTTTGTACATATTTTTATTATTCAGAAGCATTTATGAAACTAACTTCTAGAAACTGATTATTTATTCTTTCTTAAAGCAAAATTTTTCATAATAGGTCAATAAATATTAAGCAGTCAACCAGATTGCTATTTTGCACACTTTTGGTCCTGCTGTCTCATCTCAGATTCCAAAAGCTCTTAAATTTAAACTTAAATGTTTAACTTTCAATCCCCCTGATTGTTGATGACACTATTGGTGTCTCACCTGATTGCATTTGCCTATCTTATATTGCAACCAGCATATGTACCAGAGTATCACTTGATCATTTAAAAAAAAACAATAACCATGAAAAGACATACTACCTTAAACTGCCTTGGAGCTTTTAATGTTAAAAAACTAAATTACTGCACTTAGTGGCAGGACTCCAATTTTTATGGGTTTACATTGAGAAGTAAAAGGTCTTTTACGTCTGAACTGTCAGTCTTTCGTAGATACATTGTCTAATTTAGTCTCCCTACTAAACATCCTGACCAGAGGTAGCCCTCGGCTTGCATTTGCAGCAATTAGACCGAAAGATGAAATGAGAAGGTTGCATAGGCCAGCTATGTAATTAAACTTGGAATGAGAGGCCATGCTGCTCTGTGATGTAATGCTCCACTCACCGCCACACTGTTTGCAGGCTCTGGCTTAGTGAGTAAGGATTATGCTCTTCCTAACCGAGGTTCACCTTTTTTGGGCGATATCATGAATTTGTATTAATATGTTCATGACAACAAACACATGTGTTTATAACTGTATAATATTAACACACATTACTAAGAATAATAATCTTAGAATGTACAAATTTGCAACTATTTATGGAAGCTTAAAAAAATCAGCCAATGCACATTGAGAAGGTCTATAAACTAACAAGGGAACTGTGTATTTTTTTCTGGTAGCCTGAGATATATGGCAGACATTGTGGTTCCTGGAAAGAAAACCTTTACATACATACAATACCTCACTGCAGCAACAATTCTAGCCCCCGATTCCATATAATTTATTCAACATATACCCAATCCAAACAAGATACATATGCAACCCCTTAATATAATTGCTATGACCCCAGATTCTGCTTCCAGTAGAACTTAACTAGAAAACCTTGAAAGGAGATCCTGAACAGGTGCTCAACCATATTATCTGATTCATTTTGCTGAGGTTGTACCTCTACTTCTAGCTCCGCCGGGTTATGGATTTCTTCCCCTCATTCTGTAAGACTGATCTGCCTATTTCAAGAGGTAGCCTATTTGATCTGTCTGCATCTTGGATCATGTCCATTCAGTGACAATCCAGATCCCAAGACTATTCGTAAGTGAGGGTTGCAAGCTCTGATACACAATATTTACTTTCCTGTTTGAGTTTACACAGCATCTTGTCAACTTTAAATATTTGTCCAGTCCCGCTAATACAACTTTCAGCTTCTGAGTGTGACCTTTGTTTGAAATTTAAACTTAAGAGCCTGAAAGATTCACTTTTGTATCTGAACATTTTATTTTAAAGGGATAGATAAAACTTCAGTTCACTGACCTAGTGACAGTACATGAAGTATATCAAGCATGAATCCTGTTTATCCTGTAGGTACCTCTGCAGGATCAACAGGATCACAGGTGTTAGGCTATAGAAGGCCCTTGAGGATATATGAGAGCGAAAGCAGAATGATGAATCTACAGCTTAGACTCAAAAGTTATATAGACAGAGATACTTAAGACTTCAGAGTGTGACTTATGGGACTGTCTTGGGTTCTTAGGGCTCTAACAAAGACTTAGAAATTAGCTTATTTGCACAAATAATGTAATAAAACCAGTATAGCTTTTTGGCATCCAGTTATTACATTTGGGAACCTATTAAGTTCCCCTTTATTTACTTCCAGTTAAATAAATGGAGCAGGTATTGATTACACCATAAATTCTTTTTTGATGAATGTATCCAGTAATGTGTGTGATTTTCTGTTGCAGTTTGAATTAAGAAAGCAAAACACACACTCTTTTGAAATATTCCCTCACCAAATATTACAATTATCAGAAACAAACACCATATATATACACACACATATATATATATATATATATATATATATATATATATATATATATATATATATATATATATATATGATTTTAATTCACTTATCTTAAAGTGCAACATTTTATATTCTATCCCCTGTAAAGCTACAGCACAGGATTAATGTGTTCTTGCACAGCAGATGGAACAATTAGAGATAAAAGCTTTCCATGTGTGCTGAGGATTAAAATGTTTCACTCATTTAAAAACAAAACCTAATGCATCTGAATGACACATCATTCTCTTTGCATATAAAATTAGCAGTTTATCACCCCCGAATTGTACTCTCGTAAGAGTAACATTACTTCAATATATGTGCACTCCTTAAAAAAAAAGAAAAAGAAAAGAAAAAAAAGAAAAAATACTTCGAAATCACATTAGATCCCAATTTCTGGATATCTATACTGATGTGAAATTGGTCATATATTGCGAACAAAAGGTTGCCACATCATTTGATTAAAGTAAACACAGCATTAGCTCTTACCTTTTTCTTTTGATAAGTGCATTTTAGTTATCTGGATTTTATACGATATCATATGGCATGTCCATTAATCTGAATTGGATATATCTATAAGCATATAAAACGCATCAATTAGACAATCTTAAAAGGATCAGTTTTGTAACTTTAAGAAACCTATATATCCAAACATGGACCAACTGTACAAAGTACACCAGAAATTCCTATAATTTCATTTAGCTAAATAAAATTAAAAACAAAAAGGGTCAGGTACATTTTTGATGCAAATGATATATTTTAGATAAAAGACAGAAGGGAGATATGTAATTGGAAACATAAACAACAAAGAGTGGTGAACTGCTAATGTTTACAGTTGAAATATTTATGATTTCACACATGTGCACACCCATGTGCAAACAAAAAACTAGTGTCTACATACCATTGTTGTTCCCCCTTCCGCGTCATCACTGCACCGTAGGTCTGTTTTTATATCGTATTTGTGTTGTTACATATATAAGATGTGTAATAAGGCAAAGAGAGATAAAGGCTCCTTGTACTTTTTCGGCCGATATTTTTTGAACTCCTGAAATCTATCATTTCAATGCCTTTTCTCGCAGTTTACCTATGTGTCAGTAATGGCAGTAATGTTGATGCGCCTTCTTCTTGAACAATCTTGCTCTGTCTTCACCCTAATTGTGTCTTCTTGCCTGTTATTAAATTTGATTTACTTAGAGTTTTGAGAAGGTTAAAATAAAAATACTTTTGATTATTTTTTGTTATATATTTTGGGTAAAGACCTTGCTGATTGTTGTTATGCTTGGTTTTGTCTGGTGCTCATTTATTTATTTAAACTGACATTTTGAATTACCCTGTTTGAGTAAATTTGTATTAATTGTGTTAAATAAACTTAATATGTTAAGATACCTTGCTGTTTTTTTGTCTTTGTTTTTATTTCAAGAATTGATTTTGCGATGGATGCCCCCTTTTTTTGGCTTGAGCCCCCAAAAATGTTGGAGAGATTTATTTCTCTTGCCCTGACAGTGTTGAAATTCTCTCTGTGATGATGGTTTCATAGCTGCCCAATCATCTCTCCACAATATCAGCAACTTTCTACCGGAACCAATTTAGCCCCTGATCCTAAAACTAGAACACTGAAAACCCAAGAGACTTAGAAGGAATATCTTCATGGAATAGCAGGCTATTACCTTAAAGGAACAGACCATTTCGAAAAGAAATTAGGTGCTGTCAATCTTTCTCAATCACTAGGGGGAATGCAGCACCATCGAGCCTTTAAAGATAGATGTTTTCCCCTCTGTCTGCACAGATGTATTCTTTCAACCCAGTCTCATGGGAAAATGTACCTCCACTACGTTGGTCCACACTGCAAAACGTAGTGGAGGTACATTAATGGCCATTTTTTTGTGGTACTGTTACATTTCTTCTGCCTATACGCTTTCTATTGTTTTACGTCCTGGTCACGTGACTCTCAAGATTCCAGCTGGGAGAAGAAAAAAATATATATATATGGCCGACATTCGCTCATTTTTTTGTGGAAAGATTAATAACTTGAGTTTGTTTTTCCATTAAAATGAGTTTTGATTACATTTCTAGTGAGAAATGTATAGTTTGTTGCCAGAATATTTACTCAGGGAATGTACATATTCACTTGCTTGTTCGTTTCTTGCAAAGATTTTTCAAGATAATGTGAAACTGTAACGTTTTGGTATAAACATGGCCGAGATTTCTCTAACTTTTAGTGGGAAAATCAATAATTTCAATCAGTTTCTGCATTTAAATGGGTTTTGATTACATTTATAGCGAGAAGTGTAGGGTTTATTTACATAATATTTACTTAGTGAACATACATAATCACCCGCTTGCTAGTTTTTGCTACGGTTTTTCGGATCTCGTCAGGATTATGTGAAATTGCAACGTTTTGGCTGCTACCCATCGCCTAGCATTTAGCATTTAATAAACTTCTGGTCCCAGTCGCTCTCTGTCATTGATTCCAGATATGCTGGTTGTGTATTTAAATTGTTTTCTTTTTTTTGAGTTCCTCTTTGGTCAAAATCTGGTCAAAACCCATCAATGAGATCGCACCAAACAGGAAGTTAAATGCACAAAGGATCCGGTAGATTTCCAAATAAAACACATCCGATCTTAACCCATGATCATTTTGTCAACATTAGTTTCTCCCGTATGCCACGACGTAATGCATTGATCTGAAAATCAACTTCAGACGCAACGCACGCAGTGGCGAGGGTTTGATCCGTCAGATGGAGTTAAATCACAAAGAATTCAATGTTGAATCGGGGCGGCAGCTAAATGCTAGGCGATGGGTAGCAGCCAAAACGTTGCAATTTCACATAATCCTGACGAGATCCGAAAAACCGTAGCAAAAACTAGCAAGCGGGTGATTATGTATGTTCGCTAAGTAAATATCATGTAAATAAACCCTACACTTCTCGCTATAAATGTAATCAAAACCCATTTAAATGCAGAAACTGATTGAAATTATTGATTTTCCCACTAAAAGTTAGAGAAATCTCGGCCATGTTTATACCAAAACGTTACAGTTTCACATTATCTTGAAAAATCTTTGCAAGAAACGAACAAGCAAGTGAATATGTACATTCCCTGAGTAAATATTCTGGCAACAACCTATACATTTCTCACTAGAAATGTAATCAAAACTCATTTTAATGCAAAAACAAACTCAAGTTATTAATCTTTCCACAAAAAAATGAGCGAATGTCGGCCATATATATATACATTTTTTCTTCTTCTCCCAGCTGGAATCTTGAAAGTCACGTGACTAGGACATAAAACAATAGAAAGCGTATAGGCAGAAGAAATGTAACAGTACCACAAAAAAATGGCCATTAATGTACCTCCACTACGTTTTGCAGTGTGGACCAACGTAGTGGAGGTACATTTTCCCATGAGACTGGGTTGATTCTTTTGAAAGAGAGCAGAGCTCTTACATTTATTCTTTAGTGTTAAACATGAAAGGGTTTGCCAAGATGTCTATCCCATTGGATTTCTTCACATTTAACATGTAAAACATATTTAAAAAATATATATATACATATAATTAAAGAAATATATTTATGTTGGAAAAGGTCTAAAGATAGAAATAGTTTGCTTTTCATGAATGCTCAAAATGGAGGGTCCTTACTTGTGTTTTCATTAATTTCACTGTACGTTTCACTTTTTGGTTTAAAAATATATTATATTACAGTAAGCAATTTTAATGTAGTAGAATATCTTTCTACCTGGACAGCATTTTCTTCACCACTATAATACTTTTATTTCTTTTTTTTATTATGTCTTAAGCCTTATTAAAAAAATGTATGCTAATCAATTCAACTTGAGCTAGGGGTGTGGCAGACTAGTGGTTTAGTCCTAGCAACCTTTTTTGCGCCACAGACCGGTTATATGTCAGACAATATTTTCACGGACCAGCCTTTAAAGTGTGGGGGGTAAATACAATCAAATGAAATTATACAACTGTCATAAAATCAAATACAAACAGCGTAAAAATAAAACTAACCATTATGTTGAATTAGTGGGAGCCCTGAGCTGGTTTCTCCGACAGTGACAAACAAAGTGTGCTCCTGATGTCCAGTCTGCTCCGTAGCTTTGTTCTGGTCGCTGTAACCGCAGAAAATCCCGCTTCACAAAGATAGGATGTTATAGATAGGATGCGTCTTGACCTGAAATAACCTGTGTCAAAGGGAACAGATGCACCGACTGATGTAATTGGGAGGGAATACCCCAATTTTTTAAAATATTTTTCAAAATAAAACATCACTCAGACTCTGACTTTGATCGTCGATAAATCATATATAGATATTTTTTTTCTGTGCGTCCCGGTACCAACTGACCGACGGACCGGTACGGGTCCGCGGCCCGGTGGTTAGGGACCGCTGTTTTTTGCGCTTTGAATCCAGAGGTTCTGAGTTCAAGCCCCACTCCCACAGACTGCCACTCCGGGTCCCTAAGCAAGACCCTTAACCCCACACTGCTTCCCAGGCGCACAATGGCAGCCTACTGCTCTCCAAGGGGATAGGTTAAATGCAGAGCTTGTTTAAAAAAAGTTCAAACAAGCTCAAGGTTACTTTACAAAAGTGTAGCTTTTTACCCTTTTTTCCCAACTTAATCTAAAATGAAAGTAATTGAATCTCTTTATAGAGATAATAGGGAGCTCACTTAAAAAATGTAGACATGTAATAAACAAAATGTGACAACTGAAATGCAATCCAAGGCCTTAAGTGTAAAATACTCCCTAAGGAGTAGGTGAAGATCGTAACTCCTTTTGGTTCTTTAGGACATTTAGCCTCTCATTCTAACAGTGTCTACAGCTAATAACTTGAGAAAAACGGAAAAAAGGTGCAACTTTTCTACAGAGCAGAAATATGTATTTCCCTTTCCCTTTAAGCACTTGCCATTACATGAGGATGGAATATCTAGATCAACCAGCATGAGGTAAAACAAGGCAAAGATTGCTGAAGGGTAGCTGGTGTTTACATTTACTAAAATAATGGAATGTTGGGGATTTAGCACTAACCTGTAATGCATACACAAGGGGTTTCCAAACTTTTCTATGCCATAGCCCTCTAAACAGCATTAGCTTCTGGCCGTGGACTCCCTTTGCAAACCCGCAGATATGCTACAAAAAATATTAGGATAAATCTCCTTTTCTAATATTTTTTAAAGTTCAGTTTAGTTCATTATACAATATTTGTTCCATCTATTTAGTTTAAGAATCATAACAAACTTGTTTTCAATTATGTATTTTATCCCACTTGAATATAAACTTTTCATCAAAGAACAGAACAAGAGCTAAAAAAAAAAAATCAGATCTCAAGTGTATGTGTGGAGGAATGTTTTGGCTTATTCATTGCCATTCCAATTTATTTTTTTTTTATTTTAATAACTTTTAAACTGATGTCATTTCAGTGTTGTTGACTTGGAGTGTTGAGAAAGTCACTTAAAAAAAAATCAACTAGTTATAGTCAATAGTTAGTTCTCCCAAAAAGTTACTGTGTAAGTAACTCAGTTACTGAAAATGGAAGTAGGTAGTTACCAAACAAAGTAACTAAGCAGTTACTTTTCAAAATTGTAATAGATTAAAAAAATTTTTTTGCTCTTGGAACTTTGAATATAACTGTGGTTACTATTATCAAATATACATTAGAATGTGGAATATGAATTTACAAAATATATTATCAATTCATCAAGAGGACTTTGAGGATACTTGAAAACATATACTGATCTTCACCAAATTTGTGTTTCGTGGTAGCAGGTCGGCCAGGTTGCTCAGTTACAATATATGTATTTAGACGTGATTATTATGTTTAATCTTTATACATAAAAAAACACAAAAGCAAGTTACATACTTAAGAACTTGATATTTAAGCACATAAGCAGGCTTCACTTGGCTCAAAAATAACATACATGCTTAAAAATAATGCTTTTTAAGCAATACAACAAAAGTGAGGTAAACTTTGGGATAAAATTAAACAGGAGTCACTGTTCTATAACATGATATATAACATAAATATGATAACAGCAGCCTGTACTATGTAAGTAAATTTGTCTTGGTAAACTAAGGCAGACAACTCTAAATTAGTGTTGCTAATTGTGAGACAAAGTAGGAAGCTTCATTACATTAAGCTGCTGGTAAATGAAATGGATAAAGTCTTAGTTCCCAGATACGATGGGCAAATCATTGGATCATTTAGCCTTTGTTTATAGAGAATGTTTCCCATTTAGAAATGCTATCACTGACTCTCCTCATGTCTCTCCTTGCATGCTTAACATCCGCCCACTTTATGTCCCCTCAGCCAATCGTATGCCTCAATCTCTGGTGCTACTCTCTCCCACAGCAGAGAGAGCGCACATATGGAATGTCATTGGATAATCAAGGTTAAGTAGTGTATTGTATTTGATGCAACTAATGTGACTGGTTATCAATATTTTAATAGTAATTAGTTAGATTACTCAGTTGTTGAAAAAAATAACTATGTTACCAATGCCGTTATTATTTAATTCCTTTACTCCCAAAACTGGTGTTTTGTCAGTAAAGTTGAAATATTACCCATGTAGTAAGATGGGGAAAGAGACTTTCAATTTTAGATTGTCATTTCATATGATATACACAAATATAAGTTATGTTATGTTACAATGATATACACATCATATTTCATAATAATAATAATGATAAAAGATTTTATTTATTTTTGCATTTTCCTCTCTTATTTTTCCTCAATGTTTTTGAGGCCTCCACTTTATAACCTTGTTTAAGGGAATAACTGTTTTCAAAGTGGCTATTTAACTCCTTATGTCTTGTCTATATCCTAACTTTCTGCTTTCTCAAACAGTTACAAGATAAGGTTTGACTGCATTTTTGTGCATGGGTGAGCAAAGGTTTACTGTAAAAGCAGTAAACCTGACTGTGGGCTATTGTCAAGCTTGGGATGGCAGAAGTGAGAACAAGGCCAGTGGCGTTATTAACCCCTCACTAAGCTGAGAGGAAGAGACAATTATTACCAGTCATATGGCTGTCAGGCTGCCCAAGGGAGATAGCTCTAATGCACACAAATGGTGCATCAAACGTATAAGATCTTTTTCCAGAGGGGTAATTACAACTTATCAATTTATACTTGCCAAAGTAATTGCTGATAACAGAAACCCAAGTGTCATTGCTAAAACAGCAGTTGCATTGCAGCTAATGAACCTCTCACACATCAAAATCTGTTGCTTTAGCATCATCTGTGTGCATTATGAAAGGCAATTAATTTCACTGAGGCACACTGCTTTGTTAGATTTGATTTGTTAAAGGCCAAGGAAAAAAAAAAGATGCATGGCTTGACAGGGGATATTCTTGGAATAGAACAGAACAAAAATAGACTATAATTTTCCACTGTATTAAAAGTGGTTTCAGTAGCATATGAAACTTGAATGAAAGCATATTCAACATTAGAACTACTGTTATTAGTTGTTGTAAATATCTTTAAAACTTAAATAACAGGTGTGCAACTGACAGGAGGCACAGTGGCCTGGTGGTGAGCACCATCGCCTCAGGGCAAAAGGGTCCCCCCCCCGCGACCCCATTAGGGAATATGCTGTTATGATAATGCATGGATGGATGGATAGTGTCCAACTGACCATGGTCCCCCCAAACAATATGCAAAAATAAATAAATAAATAAAACACCAAAAAACTACGATTTAAAATACTGGTGTTCAAATATAGACACTTTTAAGTGTGTTGAGAGTTGAAATAGTTTTATAATCTAGCAGGAAGCTGCTGGTAAGAAATCTGTGATAATGTTCATTGTACGTCTAGGAGTAAGCATCCTGTTACTAAAGGAGCTCTCCAGTTCTAAAACAGCTGGTTGGACTGGATGGGAGACGTTGTCCAGTAGTGATGTCCTTCTTTCTGGAGTCCTTCTGTCTCTCACCATCTGCTCTGGGTCAAGGGAGCATGCTAGAATAACCTTATCTAACCATTTTTTCTCGGCTATAGACAATATGCTGCTCACACGTGAATCACATGATAGAATATTACAAATGCCACCACAAGCACAGAAAGTTGTAACATGATGGAAGTGAAACATGATAATCTTATCAACAGCATTTAAAGTTAAAAATCTTTTATCAATATTTAGTTTTGAATAACCTGTAGGATAATATGCTGAATGAAAAACTGTTTAGAGCATTAATATATGACATAATTATTTTAACTGAGGAGCATTTCAGAACACAATCTTGAGTAACTTTCAAGCAGGCATGGCTCTCTAAGTGCTTGATTTTTTTTTAATATTTTTTGATGCCATTTGAAGATTTTGGTCAGTGCAACAATTAAGTAGCATTATGTCTTAAAAAAAAAAAAACGTTTTGAGGCTCTCTGTAAAATGTTTGAAAAAAACAAGGTGGCAAGGGTTAGGGGGGTGGTTACTGTCTCATAAAGGCCAACATTTTTAAAATGTTAGTTGGTTTTGAGGCCTAAAGTTCTGATAGCTCTATGACACATCATCTTTGCAACCAGTTGACAAGAGGATTTGTGGCACAACACATAAACCCTATTTAAGTATATTTATTTTTGTCAACAGGTCTGATCTTTGTCTCTTAACCATCTAAGAGCAGTTTAAAGACATGCACATACTTTGCAACTGTTTGAAATATAGATTTTGTGTTGTGTGATATGGCAATACCAATTTGAAATAAGAACCAGGGTAAAAAGGCAACATTTTAACTGTACCCCTAACTGGGTTTAATGTAATTTTTTTAGCAGCCTTGCTTGGTTTGGCCATGAGAGGTTAAGAGGATAAAGTCTTTCTTCTTCCCATATCCCCCAGAAACCGTCTGGTAATGGATCAGAGTTCAGTGGAATTGGTTAACATTTTATCAAATGCATTTTCTGCTGGTATTGGTCAGGTTTTTATTGTGATACATAATGATATATTGTCCAGCCCTAAATAGAACTTATTGCCATTTAGTCTAGCTCTGGAAACGTTATTCAGTAGTTTTTCATCTTCCCTTTTACTTCTGACCTTAACCTCTCTAGTTCATTCAGACATCAATTGAGAAAGTACTATATGTTGAATTTAAGAATAGCTTTTTCAATTTCATTCAAGAGATCCACTTGTGCCAGCATTTAAAATGTCACAGCAATGCTTAAAGGCTATGGAGTGTTACATAACTTAAGCATTAAACACCTGTCAGAAACATTGTTGAGAACTCTTTTTTTTTCTAAAGTATTGATTTTGTGAAACAATTCAACAACCCAATTCAATGTGTTTTTTCCCCCTCCAAAATTAAGGAAACAAACTGCAACAATTTTTGAGAGTATTCATGTTTTTAATTTGGTCTGAATCAATATTGATTGTTGGTTCGGGTTACTATGAAAATTGTAGTTGATTTGACTCGTGTAAAGAAACTATTTTCATGCTTTTCCTTTGAAAATTCTACCTTCCCTGCAACATCTTTTGCAGCAGCAGTGGATGTAACTTCCCATTCCTGTCTAACAGTCCTCCCACGCCACCTCTCTTCTCCTTGTCTTCTATTTCAGAGTGTTAAGGCGCTGAACATGACCCAACTTGCTCTCAGCGGTATATCTGATCTAATCGATACCTATTTCTCTTTTTCCAACACTTTTTCTATTCTTTCCTCTTGTTTCTGACCAGAGTTAGCCATGGTGGGATGATTGGAAAGTGATACATCCACTGGGTCTGTCTTATCTGTGTAAGATAGATAGATTAGCAAGGGTGAGGTGCAAGATCAGTGAAAGGACTTAGTCTTACTGCACTGCAATAAGGCTTTAGCAGATCCATCGGTCTTGCAGACTCAGTGGAGGACAACCTGAAGCTTACTGGACTCACTTTTGCTGCAGTATTACTTCTCTATTTCTTGTTTTGTCCTCCATTAACTGTTCAGATGTGTAATAATGGAACAGATGAGACATTTTGTAAAAGCCACAAACAATCAGCAAAGTACCCCATTTTTTATTTTTTTTTGGCAATGTCTTTCACATCCGTTCCTCTGCTGACCTTAAGACATTCATTTGTGGATCTATTTGAATCTTAATGAGAGCTTAAACTTTTCCTTACTCTGTTAATTGAGGCTTTTGTCACCCTCAGTGAATAAATATTCAGCCTTCAATGCTGAAGAGCTATGTGGTTATGCAAGTATGAAGGATACAAAGATAAGTGTTTATTTCCATCTACTGCTGTTTGCGTGACAGTATCGAACCTTTTCACTTCCAAATTAATTACCCAAAAATCATAAAACAATACTTTAGAGTCACTGTTTTCCATCCGTCCGTCCATCCATCCATCCAATTATGTTTTACTTTAAATTATGTTAGCCATAAAAACAGGCCAGAATGTATTATTATTACAAAGGTTACAATTTTTTTCTTAATTTAACAATTTCAGTACTAATTCTATTCAGAGGGCCCCCAACATTCCCAATGAATATGTTCTTTCAGAAAAGAATTGACACAGAAGAAAGCAGCCATTGGTACATACTCACTGTTGCTTTTACTTCTCCCTCCTGTTAGACTTTTTGCCTCTATGTTTTACCCTGCCTTGCTACAGTGTATTGTGAATTGTGCTAATACTTATTTTGTTAGGGTGTGAAAGATGTAAATTTTCTTGAATAGATATTGTTTAAAATATTTACAGAAGTTCTATCAAATCAGCAAGATGACAATAAGAATTGTATTACAGCTCCAGTAGGTTTCATCTAATCTTCTAAAACACATTTAGAAAAGACACTCAGGAGAACTTGAATCAGCAAAGTCAACTTTATTGTGTAGAAAGGGAATATGAAAATATTGTTTCGATTCCCTGCGACAACGAAGGTAGGAGACCCGGACCTCTGGAAAGAGAGGATCAATGAGTAGCTTGGGGAAGAACTGGACAAGAAGGTCTAAATCTGGGCTTATGGGAGATGGTTGTAGATGCTTTAATGGTTAGATTAGTTGATCTAGCATTGGATTGTGGGTGGTTGAAACCATGAAGCGATTCAGAGAAAAGCTGGTCAAAAGCTAAGCCTGTGGCAGGTAGAAGTGGGTGGTTTATGCAGAGACAACAGATATGAAGTGGTGAGGAGCAGCTACCAGATGTGGAAAAGTAGTCAGAATGATTGATACTTAGTTGGATGTTGTTGGTTTGCCATGAAGATCAACGAGAACAACAGTACTGCAGTTTCCAGGCTGAAGATCTGTTACAATAGAACTGCAACTGTGTAGCGATACCATGGGAGGATAACACTCCTACATTGATTGAATGGCAAGCCACTCCTTCCATGCTGCTCTGGAGATGAGTTGCACCCGTGAAAGCCGAACATCATCATGGGAAGCAATGTGCACAGCAGCAGCCTCTTTAAGAATAGCAGAACAACAACCACCCCATTCAACAGCCTCATTTCAGTACAGTAGGATGAGCCCCAGTGAATATCAAGAACTGATCTGCCTTTCACTAAATAACCCTACTGGCTGTAAATAAACTGTGAAATAAAAAAACATTTTCTGAATGAAGAACATAAAAAATGCCTAAACTTTAATATAGTGGTCTGTATGAGAACAATGAGAAATGTAAAAGTGGTAGCTTTACATGCAAAACTGTTAAAAAGACAATAACAAGAGGAGAAAATACCTTAGCTATAGTAAGAATAATCTAATGATTAAAAAAAGTTACCATCCATAACAGCAGAATACACACTGACAAATGAAAAAAAACATTAACATTAAAATTGTCTACTAATGTAAATGGTTTTAATACCATATGACATACAGTTATTTTTTTCTCTTCTCTCAACATAATTGTACATGACTAGGATGAAATGAACAGAATTTGACCAGTGAGTTAAGAAAAAATGCTTTTAACAACTTTTAACTTACTGTAGCTTTTCCATTTGTGACCAACAAAAATTTTTCACATCTACTCCAGGACGAGCAATAAGAAGACTCTCATTAAGGCGGGATTATATTGCTTTTATTTTTCATCAACAACTAATTAAAAACTATCACATTTATTAGACTTTTCTGTATCTAAGCTCCACCATCAACATAATCAGTTTTTACAATATTATTTCTTAAATGACTCTAGTTATTTAATTCCTGCATCCCCAATATTTGGAGGTGTTGATTTGTTTTTAGTGTGGGAAAAATACTGCTGATATATATTTTTAAACACATTTCAGTTCCTCTGCTAATCCCTTTGGGTTGCTGTAAATCAAACTGATTCAAAGTAAGAGGTTGCACCATTTTACATCATTACCATATTGTCATCCAACCTATGACTCATTATATAGTAGAGTACTATGTTAGAATCAAGCAAATTTATAAAAGTCTGGGTAATATACATCTTTAACTTGCCCCACCAGTTTAAATAAATATACAACATAATCTATAATTACCAAATAAGTCTTTTAGGTTAGTGTTTGCTATTTCGTCAGATTTATTTTCATATTTTTACATGTTCTAGCTTTGTCACAAAACATTTCCAACTCTGTCTTTCTGTTCATTTTTGCCCTTCTTGTTGGCTTTGCAGATTCAATCATCATATATTTATTAGAAGCTCTCGAGTTCTGAAGACATGGTCCTCAAAAACACATTTCTTTATCCCAATGATCCTTTTAATGCATTTTCTTTGTTGGCACTCATACTCCTCCATCTCATTTCCCACTAACTTTCCTCAGAAAGAAATAACAATGCCAGTGAAGCGTGCACTCAATCAAGGTTGTTTGTTGGTAACTAGGCTGAACCAACAAATCCTCATTGCTTGATTCAAATCTTTATTGACACCTTTGTAGCTCCTATTCTACAAAGGTGTCAGCAAACCCTGCATTAAAAAATGATTTGTTGCCTTTCATAAAGAGTAACAGTTGTTTTCTTTTGTTTTTTTCTGTATTATGCTATGATTCATACATGCCAGTTATGTTTATGATTTCAAAAGCAAAGGAATTAGAATTTATCCTTTTTGTGCATTGTTTTCTTTCACTAAATGCTTTTTTTGTAGTTTCTTATGACATTCTTAAGTCTGCAGCATAAAATAAAATAGGCCTTGATAAGCAGCAGTTATTAAAAGCAGTATTTTTTTCTGCTTTATAACAACTTGTGGAGTGAGGGTAATTGGTAGTGGCTGGTTGACTATCTGTAACAGTTTAATACAGGGAAGAGCAACGGTTTGCACCAAAATCGGTTAAATGAATCTGATTATCACTTTTCTAACAAATACTGGACATTTATTAGCAGATTTTGAAATTGCCCTTTGTCAGACAACGCTTCAATGACAAAAAAAATCAGCTCTGCTGTTGAGAGTAATGCACGTTCTCAATACACTCTTAAGGTAATATAGAATTTAAAAATTCCTAGAGGTATTGCTGGACATTTCCAGGCCCCAGTTTTAATCCATAGCTGTTGTAAAAATTAGTGTGTGGGAAAAAAAAAGGGAATTCTAAAAGTCCTGGTGATGGCTTCCATTTCCCCTGCCAGAATTGAACTAAAACACTGCACATTGTACTCCAACGTAAAACAAAAAGTTAGCATTTTCCCTTTTTAATCATGTACAGATCATTAATAGGAAAAGGAATGTTAGGATAATTCAGAGTTATTTATTTCATTATTTTGCACAAACTTAAAAATGTCATAATATACTTGAACATTTGTATAAATCACTGAAATATATGTAATTTTATAAACAATGCCTATAAAAATGGTTTTGGAAGGACTGGACCAAGATTTACCAGGTATTCCATTTAAGGAGAAATTAATGCCATTCCTTATTTTCTCTGCATGTTTGTTTTTAATCTTATAGGTTTCCAATAGTATTATATTAGTGATGATGGTCTCAAACAATAATCTCACACAGAGTACATCCATACATCACTGCCCAAGCTCCCATGCTTCATTGTATTGTTGCTTCAAGTTAGTCTTTGACATTATTTTTATAAACTTCCAATGGCCAAAACAATTACTCCTGCTCTCACATGAGTCAGAAAATGCCTTGCTGTGTCTCTATATTCCAGTTAGGGTGTTCTTCAAGCAAATTTTGACCTTTCTAACCCAAACACTTCCTTTCAATAGTGGGACTTTGCAGGGGGTTTGTGGTGTTTCCTAGACTTCAAATAGGCCTCTGGTGAAGTACTCAAAGGTAACTGATCTCCTAAAAAAGATCCATTGCTCAGTGTTTGACATTCAAATGGTAGTGTGCAGATTTCTTTACTTTTTCCTGCTAATTTACAGTATTAGAATTTATTTTAGTAGGTCATGCTATTTTGTTTCTCACTTTCAAATGTTTCCCTTCTCCAGTCAAGCTTTAAACCAAAGCATGTAATTCTACCTTTAATCTCTGGATTTAACCGCCATGGCAACATTTGCAGCC
Organism: Cyprinodon diabolis; assembly: GCA_030533445.1. Lineage (NCBI taxonomy): Eukaryota > Metazoa > Chordata > Actinopteri > Cyprinodontiformes > Cyprinodontidae > Cyprinodon > Cyprinodon diabolis. The sequence goes on from CM060074.1 coordinate 16,728,969, forward strand.
TTCATCCTTACTTAAAGGCCACCTTTTTGACACCTATTTTTTTCCGTGGAATGGACAACCTTGCAATTTAAATGTCACATTGTTATTAGTTTAAACATGAATCTTTCAGGTAGAGACTTAGTTTCACAGAATTAGTAACAGGACAGCCTGGACTAATTTGTTAGTTTTCTGTTACCTCCTACATGTGCCAGTAAAGTAATTGCTTTGACGACACATAAGATTTTATCTAAAACAGTGATTTTAAACTGCCACTAATCTAAAAACAACTGTAATTATCAGGGTCTTAAAGAAAAGCCAAGACATTATAATAATTGATAATGAGGATGGGTAGAATGAATCTTAGGGAGTTCTAATGTTTCTATGATAATTTTTAAGAATTTTTAAGCACTTAATAAAGTTTTACAAGTTTGCAGCAATCTAGCCATGTTTTATGTGCTTGTTGGTCAGGCCTTCTGTCAAAATACCCTTTCTGAGCACAAGTGATGAGAACTGTAGAATTACAGACATCTAGTCATTCTACCTTAACAGATTAGATTAATCATAGTGTTTGCAAAATAGCTGTCAATAAGGATTCAAATTTACAAAAACCACGACTTTTTACCTTAAGACGGTTAAAAAAAGAAGTTCTCAAGTGTATTTAAGCATACTAAATCATGTCTCCATTTAACCATTCTTTTTTATTTTTTGTTTCTTTATTTTATTTTATTTTTTTTTGTTCTTCTTTAGGTTTTACGATCACCCCAATTTTCCTCAATAATATAATCTTATCTTTTTGTTTTCCTTATGGGCTCTGAAGCAATAGGATGTTCTTTCCTCTCCTTTTTGTTTTATCTGGCAGTAAAAAAAAATGCTTCCTCCCAGAGCAGTGGTTCATAAACTATGTCAGCATACTGCTTGGTGATTGACAGCCAAAACATATCATACTTTTGCAAGTGGGTGTATATATGGGTACAATTGTGTGTTCTTGTTTGCATCTAGACATCCGAATATGTGCATTTATTTGGTGTAAATGTGGATTGATCTGATATGACAGTCTCTCTTTTACCAGCAAATGTTTTCACACAAGCATCATGACAAAAATGTAAATTCATACTCCTGCCCTTTGCTGATTTTCGTTTAAAGCATTTTTATAAACTGCATCTTCGAGACACTCTAAAGTTAAATGTATCTCTCATGTCTAACTAGATCTAACGACTTTTACATGATTCAAGAAAGCCGGAGGTTAAATTCTAAAAACGAGCAAACTAAAATTAGTTTTGGTGTTATATTTAATTCCCTTTATGTAATTAGGATTGCCTCTGTCTGTATTTTACTATTTGAAAAAAAATGCAGTTAATGCAGATTTATCAGCTCCACCAACACCTACATTTATCAGCTATACCTACTATTCCCCATTCAAACACAAGTGTAAAGTTCTATATGGATTTAAGGTCTGTTAATGTAGACGCCATTTGAGCACAGTAAACTAAAACACAAATAATGCAGTTTCTTATTATCTGAGCTCTATGCATTGGTATATTATTCTGTTGTAAATAGCACTCATAACAGAGGTACCCTGTGAACAAGAATGGATTGCCCTGGAGAGTAACAATATGCTGTGGCATTTCTAAGACACTCATTTGGAAGTAGTGGACCCAAAATGTGCCAAGACAATATTCAAAATGATTACACCAAACTCAGCAACAGGCAGGACCATTGTTAAAGGAAGAAGGATTCTATTTTCAGGTTGATTATGTCAAATTTAAACCCTACTATAAGAATGTAGCAGCTGAAATCCAGACTCCTCAGACATGCAACCTCTTTCCCAACTGTTATTGTTTATATGTATTATGCTTGTGGATTGTAGCCTAAATTCTTAGCTCTTAGTCGACCAGAGTTGCTCTCAGTGCAGTCTGCTACTGCTTTACCTTACACAATTAAGGATTCAAGATGCTGTGAATTCATGAATATTATTCCACCTTGATTGCTACAAGGAGTCATCTAAAATAGGTTTTATCATTCTCTTCTGACATCTACAAGGCATTTCCATTCATTACTAATGCATATGTCCCCTTTTCATAATTCTTTATGAACCCAGAGGATAGCAATTAATGTCAACCACATTCACCTGAGTTTTGTGTGCATTAGCAGAAGTCTTAACTTGGTCTATTTTTTCCGCTTGCATCTGCATCCTATCTGCTGCTCAACAGTTAGACAGATTTAAGTGGTGCTGATAGCCAGACAGACATTGGGAGTTAACATTCTGGGGCTAGTAGCATGCACAGCTTCCATTATACAGCAGCAAAATATTTGAAAATGTAAAGCGCACAATGTGGCAAGAATTCAGCCTCTGATTTGACTGAAGTCCTTCCCTCCCTCTGATCTACAGCTAAAAAGGCCTCAGCTTGTACAAAAAGGCTTATAAGTCTATTCTAATCCCCCCCGGACCCCTCCCTCCCACCCACCACCATAACCACTACTACAACCACCACCCCCTGACTCATTTTTATTGCCGTTTGAAGCTCTCTCCTTAAATCTCTTGTTCAGTGACTGGTCTGCATTTGCATGGACACACACTAGCGAATACTAAGACTCTCTGCATTACAAAACCCTTCAGTTGAAAATGGAAATGTCTCGCTGGACCGGTAAATTGCACTGTGAGGAATATCTTTACCCCGATGATCAGACACTGACACAAGGACAGCTATAAGTACACACTGCTAATCCATTTTGTGTGACTTTCTTTTTAATTATAAGTACATGAATGCTAGCCAATAGTGACCTCCATTGCTGATAGCTGCCTTTTTTTAGCTGGTGTTTCCATAAAAACAGCCACAGAGGGAATTAAGAAAGGCATCAACACACAAAAACCAAGTAAGTCCATTATACGTGTCATATTCAGTCTGAAATTGATTTCTTTTTTTGTCAGTGTCAATTTAAAAATAGTGAGCTCTGGAGCAAGGGTGGTTGTCGGTGGAGTTTGGAGGAAACAGGATGTAACCCCTCCCACCGACAGAAGGGCTTTTTTGTCATTATTAAAGATTAATGTTTGCACAAGTGTGACAGGAATTAGCATTAGTGACGGTTTTAGTGTCAAATTCTTGTTTAAGAGCTGTCACTCCTCCTGAAATGAGACAACTTAATATCACGGCACTAATAATACCAACTAATCGCGGTGCCAAAACAGGAGATCAAAGCCGAATGGTTGGTGTTGGGGGGCAATAAAAAAAAAAAGAGAGAATACATCGAAATGACAGAATTCTGTCAGAGCCTGATGGTATTCGTAGGATCCTGGAGCCATTTCTATTTTGGTCTGCTTCGAGTTTTATTAACCCAATTGTCTCATGACTAGAGTGTCTGGAATGAAAAACATCCTCCTTGCTGCAACCATTTCCGTGTCACGATGAAAAGGCAGTTTCTTTTAAAGATTTTATCTAAACAGCATATATAGTTGTTTTAAGCTCTGACTATGCATCTAGTTTTAGAGGGCCCCGCATTAGATTTATTCAAAATATCCCTTGACAGTTGTGCATGAAAACCCATTGTTATCAGCTCTCTCTGATGGATTGTTCTACCTTTTAGAGTGTGGCTAGAGCTGCACTCTCCATCTTCATCTCTCTATGGAATTGCATTTGCTTGTTGCATGTGAATGAAATAGTATATGGAAATAACAGGGTGGATATTTACTATGCAGAGTAGATCACCGTCTCCCCATCTAGATCCATTAGCAGATAATATTCAAATAATAAAATATTATATGATAATATAATGAAATATTATACAGATAATATTAAAACAGATGATAATAGAATGGAAAGACGTTGGACCACTCTTAACAATTTGTTTTTATTTTTATATTTCAATCAGCCAAGGGTTTCAACACTGTTACAGTTTACTGAGAGTTGTAACAGATTACTTGATAAGAAATAGTAGAAATAGTTGACTTGAGCCAGAAAACGTGGCTCAAGTCTACTATTTTTGGCCTGGATTTGTGTATTTCTGTAAAATATCATACCTTTTTTTCTTTTCTTTTTCTTTATTTGAGTAATGCTTGAGTTCTAACAAATTAAAATGTGCAAGTTAACAGATTAGTCTATCCATTTGTGTAGTGCCTACAGTTAGTTACTTTGAAACATGATGCTGTTACTTTGAACTTGTCGACTGTTGTTGAGATACCGTTTTTTCCTTACTATAGACTGCTACTTTTTCCTCACGCTTTGAACCAAAAGGCTTATAAGAAGGTGCAAATTTTCTGTGAATTTTTCCCAGGCGCCAGAGGGGGAAGTCAAAGTTAAAAAGGATAGACTAAGTTGCTAATTTATTAATTAGCACAAGAACATGCTAGCAGCAGGCATGACGGAGAACAAATGTCCCAAATTCTCACACTTTGACTTTTATTAGCCTCATTAAAGCTGCTGAACCAATGAAGAGACTCGGCTCAATTCCTCTAGAGCTAAAATAAAGAGCTGACGAAACGACGTCTTTCAGTAGAAGCTCTTACAGCTGCGAGCCAACAAGCTAACGGGAGCTAGCTTTCTTCTTTGTCCCTACTCCAGGTGATATATGTAGAGCTCCCCCTACAGGTTTGGTGGGAGAAAGTTCAGTAGATATTAGCGGCTTATAGCCTGGTGTGGCTTTTATATGTACGTTTCCAGTATTTTTTTAAAAAACGTAGTGGGCACGGCTTTTGTGAGGTGCACTCTATTTAGAAAATACAGTAGTGTTCAAATGTGTTAGGTCACTTTCCTAGTTTCTTTGCCCTTATTATCTGTTTGTTTGTTTTTCCTTCAGAATTCTATATATTTGTCTATGTTTTAAGCAAGTACAAAACGAAGAGATTAGAACAAAGAGGACTCTGGTTAGTCCAGCGATTTCTGTGGGTGCTCATGAAAAACATAAAAACCAGGTTGTTTGAATAAAATATTAAAGGCTTGTAGACCTTAAATTTAATATAATTAAAGTACTTTTGTAGACTTACATTGATTTTTTGTATTGCATAATTAATAGGGAAGCTAAACATCAGTAGATTCTATTCTATTTTTTTCCGGAGACATAAATTACGTTAAATAACCAAACATAGGACTTCAGATTACCAATTTACTTTACAGCTTAAACATTTACACTAAACTGCAAATGAGCTGAAACACAACAACTCAAATCAACACGAATAGGGTGAACCTGATAAATTTATGGTTATCTCCCAAAATGTGATTTATTGACTATTATTGCAACTAAGAAGCCTAATATTATTTTATTTAAGTAACAGAGAAGTGACTGAGTTAAAAAATATGACATTTCTTTTTTTTATTTCGATACCTGTAATTGTTAGGCATTTCAATTACTATTCTGAAACTTCAAGTTGATAATGTTGGTTAATTAATAGCTTGATACTTCACAAAGTAATAATTAAATATTAGGAAAGAATGGCTGAACTTCAGCATAATTAAGTCCTAAACAGTCAACTGCATTCACTCTACTGCAGGTCTCACATGCTAAGCTTCTGAACACTGTAGACAACTCAACCTTCTCCAATGGAGATCACAAAGATTGCAGGTCTGGCAAAGTTAAGGAAAGCATATAAGCTAAACAATATTGGTTTTTAATGTTTTTTTTTTAAATAATTTCTTGCGATTATGTAAGGCAATCTAACAAGAAGATAATAGTGTGCGCATGGTTACCCTGTGTTGACATGTCTTGGGCTAAAATAAACTTTATTTTTCAAAGGATTTAAAAACTAATAAAACTTTAAATTATAAGTGTTTTTTCATATTTTCATTACATATGATTGCCAAAATATGATCACGGCAACTTCTGTCATGATGGGTTTGAGTGATCGAACCCACATGCAGAAAACACACTCAGAGAGCTAGTAAAAGTTAACAGGTTTATTGGTGAGGGTTACAATGTATAGCGAGAGAGATAGATAGCAGATATTTCTCATCGGGGAACCCAGCGGTCTGGTGAACCAGAACCGGAAACTCTAAGGGGGAGATCACAGGATGAGTTCACGGTCCATAGGTAAACTGAACAGGGCTGATGAATAGTTTTGAGTTGACTCACGTTTGGGGGTTCTTGGTGATCCTTGGGTCCTGTTTGTGGGGAATTAGTCCAGAGGTTACAGTACTCGTTGGAGGGCAGAGGGGCAGACTAGAGTGGGTCCAGAGGAGCAAAGGAACAGACTGTCACTGGGTTTTCCAGAGGCGGGCTGAACGGCTCAGATGAATGTTTTCCCTTCCTCAGAGACAGGCAAACGTTGTCCTTCCAAGGGAGGAGAAGGACCAGGCTTATCCAGCAGATCAGGAGGGTTTCCTACCGCGGAAAACAAAAAGAGACAAAGGTAAGGCTTAGGCTCAGAGAGACAAAGGCAAGAATTAGACTCAGCTAATCTCAGGAGGCTAGAGTACCCAATACTGGCAAACACTCTGGCGTCGAGATGGTGACAGTCCGTTGCACTTATACTCCTCTGGTAATGACCCAACAAGCCGCAGGTGAGGAGGAAAAACCCGGAAGCCGCCTCCAAGCCAGAATGGGGAAAGAGCACCATCTGGAGGTGGGAAAAAAACACAAAAAACCAAACCCCACAACTTCTGCAAGCTACTAGCTCCATTATCTTCATAAGTTAAACCTAGCTAAAGGAGCAAGGCATTTGTTACTCCCTTGTAGGCGTGGAACGGTTCACAAAATCCACGGTTCGGTTCAGTTCACGATTTTGTGGTCACAGTTTTCGGTTTGGTTCGGTATATGTTGATTGTTAGCCTGACATGTTGGTCGTGTTGCTGTTAGCATAAACAAAACGTGTTGCACAATGCTTGCACACTGTTTTTATCCCCAACTTTCTTTCCACCGTCATCGTAGGTCACTCTATGCAAAGTGGTCCCATACAGCAGACCTATAAAGTGCTGCTGGCGCGTCTTCCAACTCCTGTTCTTTCCCACTCGCCATCCCCACATAAAATTCAACAACAACTGATTTTTTTCCTGCTACAACCGGCTACACTGCTTCGCTTCTTCTTGTTTACTACTGGGGGTTGGCTTTGGTCGCAGTACCGCCACCTTCTGCTCTGGAGTGTACACGCTTCGCCTATGAGAAAAAGTAGCAGCCCATGAACCGAACGCAACACATGCGAATCGGACCGAGACAGTCGAACCGAACGGTTCGGACGGTTTTCATAAAGCGTTCCATCCCTACTCCCTCAGGTACAATCACAGAATGTTAAAACCATTTATCTAAAATATTGATTTCCAAAAAAGGTTAATCCTTTAATAAATATTCTTTTTTAACCAAATACATTTTTATTTTAGATTTTCGCTCTATTATTTTGTTTGAGCAATTACAATTGCTCAAATTCTTTGAGATCAACTTTGGATCTCAAACATTAAAATCCCAGCCAAATTGTTACATCATTTTATTGATTATGGTTTTCAATCAGTTTTTCTCTCCTTTTCTATGTGTATGTGGTAATGTGGCCTTTTTATTAAGTTTGTTGCATGTTTTCTGGTTTTGGATTTTCTTTATTTTTGAACTTGTTTGATTGTTTTCGATTTTGTGTGTTGCATGTTTTTTTTTCGGATTTTGTTTGGAGGCCACATTACCACTCACACCTGGACACGCCCACAGCGGCGGCACAGGTGTTCCCCATCAGCCAAGCAGCGTGCAGGGACACTGATTAAAAAGGCAGCTGTTTGGTTGGAGAGAGACGCTCTGGACATGGGAAGGCAGAGACCGGACGTAGAGGGCCGTGGCCGGACTCTGAGGAGAGCCAAACTGAGCGGGTGAGGGAGAAGCATCGGGACATTTCTGGCGACCGGTTGCCGCAGGCGCACTGGACTGAGGCGCTGAGCCGCCCTGGAGAGCGGCGCACTGGAGACCGGCGCACTGGAGAGCAGCGCGATGGTGAGCGGCACACTGGAGAGCGGCGCGATGGAGAGCGGCACAGAGGCACGCTGGCGAGAGGACCGCGTGTTGGAGGAGACCTCACTGGTGCCAGCTATGCTGGCGAGGCCCACACGCGCAGCATGCTGGCGAGAGGACCGTGCGTTGGAGGAAGGACTGCGCCCTCCATCGTGCCAGCTGAAGCGCATCTCAGGGCTATTTCATTGACTCTGCTGCCCGATGCCCTGCATTTTTATCTTTTTATTTTCTTTTAATCCCTTCCTTTTTAGCCCTTCCTTTTAACCCATTTTATTGAACTTTTAAACCAATAAAGGGTTTTTGAGGCTCTGCTCACAATCGCCGCAGTCTTTTTAGTTGTGTTTTTTTTAAGATGATCGCACCTCTCGGGTGCCACATGTACAATGGCTTAGTTTAGTTGAGTTTCACTAGTTTAGTAAAGAGTGTGTTTTTTACCTGAAATTTGTTTGACTTGAATGATTTCTGTTAATAAATTCTTATATTTTAAATAGAAGCTGCTGTGGCTGTTTGTTCCAGATTTGGGCAGAGGTAACCTATTGACCATGATTTGAGCTTGGTTCATACTTTCCTCTGTTTTCCTAATGCATACCCAGCTGGGTGTGTTAACAGAACAACATGTGACAGTCCAATGTTTACGATATTTATTTTAAAATATTAGAGCAGTCAATATAGACTTACTGCATAATTAGCCAATGTTTAGGAGGTTTAAGCTTGCTGACTGGCAGTGCGCAGAAACAGGTCAGGGGAACAAAAAAGAGCAAAAACTTAAGTCGATAAATGCAGAAGTGGAACTGGGACCCTTGGCCTTTCCTTTCAGTCTGATTCTTGACTCTCACCTGCCTATATCCATATTAGATTAAGACGTCAAAACCTATCAAGTGCCACGCAATTTAATTTGGCCAAATGAATGTCTAGGCTTTCAATACTACGCTAGACAAGTTATAGTGGGTGTCTGGGTCGACAGCGGCTGTCATAAATGACCACTTGCTGCATAATGTATACCAAGTGCTTTGCCAGTGGTATCAGTGTGTGATCAATATGCAATAAAAACTCATTAAATCGGTCTATGTTCTGTCATGGAAATTAGTTCTGGAAGAGGAATCTGCGATGTGTCACCCTGGATATGATTTCAGCCCATCCATGCAGAAAAAGTTATTTAAAGCCAGCAGTTGGGTACAAGATGTGTGTAGAGAAGATTAAGAGAGAGGGAAGAGAGTTAGTTTTTTGTTCACCTGAAATGGATCCGTACATCATCTTAAACCTTTACCTTTTCATATTTATCATTTCTTTTTGACACAAACAGCAATGTGAGTAAGAGAGTGAAGCTAACCGTATGTTTTACAAAAGATGTGCAACCTATAAAGGTCACCGGGATATTGTCGAAAAAAGCTATTGATAATCTTGTACTCTCAGACTTGAAAGTCACTGTGCTGCTGTTGCCTGACAGCAAAAATGTGCCGTATTAGTTTTGGCTGGTCATAGTCTAAGTCTACCATTGCCTGTTGAAGAAAAATAATGCACTTTCTCATTTCATCTCAGTTTGTATGAAAAAAACATATCTTCTATTGGAATTTTCATCTTATTTTTGCACGCACTTCTATTTCAATGGATTATCCTAGGTTCACCTTTTCTTTTCCTTTTTTTTGGGGGGGGGGGGGTAAACAAAATGAAGGCATGTCTCCTTTTACAAAGAGACATACAAAGCAACCTCTACTGGCACCTTCTTGGCCATTTCAATTTTCTTGATAATCCTGCATATTACACCAAGCATTAACAGCAAAATCAAATATTGATTACATCACCTTCATGCTCCACAATGTGCCGCAAAGGGGTACTGACGTTCTGTGTAGTTCAAAGGGAAGTGGAGAAGTATTAATCACTCCTTGCTTTGGTTTTTACCGGTTCAGAACTAAATTTGGAGAGGCTTCTATGCATAAAACGGCTGAAGCTTCTTTGCAACCTATAGAGTGAATTTATTGCTGTGGTTCGGTGCCTTATATGTTTGAGGCGGTGTGCTCAGATGATGTGCAATTTCTTTCATCTTCGCCATTGATTACCTGCTCTGCAGGAGTATCATATGCATTAATATTAAATTATCTCCTTCACTCAATAAAATGCTATCAAGGCCAAAAGCCTGTACTGGGTTCTATGGTTTTTAATCAATAATGTTACTCATAGGGGTATTACAGAGGTATAATGCACTTAACTCATACTTGGTTCATTGGTTAAATATGTAATAAGAAGACCCATCAATACAGACCTTAGCTGCTTTGAAAACATACCACAGAATGCAGTTCACATTTGAATTTCAAACCTTATATTTGGAGAAAAAAGGATGACATGATTTGATTTTAAAAAGCCGCAGTTAAATAGGGGTGTACTATTTTGAGACGGGTACAAAGAGGTTATAAATTCATTATTTTAACTGCGTTAAGCACCCTATAATAGCAGTCATACTTTGGTTAGCCTGCATAGCCTTACTTAAATAAGGTTGCCTCTGTGCCTATTCTCTAGAGAATATAGCAGTCACTTTCCAAATTTAGATCAACAGCAATTATGTCAGTGCATCTCAAATTTTAATACATCTTCATTATAGGTGTTACAAACCTTCAACATCACAAAGGAAGTTGTAAACGTTATCAGAAAATGAAAATCTGACTGCATATGCTTACTTTTTGTGTTATGATGCATTAACTGCAGGTTTTTTTCTGAGTCAGACCCTCTAAATAACTTTGCAAGTGTTTATCCCTGACTCTCTTTATAAATCAGCTCTGTCATATCCTGTTCCCCCCCAGACCTTTGATTTATAAGGGAAAAAAAATTTTCTCCCCACAATCTTTTTTTGTAGCTAATTATCATTTACATAATTTTTGCACCCAGATGGCCCAGTGCTATAAAAATAATGGTTGGTTTTAGTCATGTTGGAACTAGTGTTGCGCTGGTGCCATTTTTTGGCCCTGATACCTGGCTGTGCAGTATCGGCCCATACCGATACCATCTGTTTGAAATTGATGTGTGTGCGTATAGTGGAAGACTGCTTGGATGTAAGATAATTGTCATGATGGCTTTGTCAAGCTGCTGCCTAAGCAGAAAAAAAAGACTAATACAAAGTGAATCCACTAGAACATTTTATTGCCTACCTGGAAACATTTGGCTCTTAAAATGCTATCGGGCCCTATTTGTCTGTACTCACCGATACTGAAACCACCATTTTAGTACAGTATTGGGGCCCGGCCCGATACTGGTATCGGTATCGGTGCAACACTAGTTGGAACCATAAGCTTATCTGTTTGTTGGTGGATATCAATGTGACTAAATAGCAAATAAGGTACTTAATTGTGAATAGGAGGGAGCATTATACCTAGGTTATGCACTTTTTTCTGACACATTTCTCTCCATCATAATTCCATATCTGGTGACTAATATATTTATTTCAACATCGGTTTTAAGTCTTGCAATGGATGGGATTTAGGCCTGTTCTTTAACAAGACCCTTCTTACTCATGAATATGCATTGGTCTTTACAATCCAATTGTAGCTCTTTCTTAAGTCAGTTTACTATGGGAAACTTTAGTCTTAAATCATTGCTTATCTTAAATTGCTGTTTATATAGCTTTTTTCATCCCTCAATCAACTCTGGCCAACCTCCCCATTTCTGTAGAGAAAAAGCACCCTTACAGCAATGCTGCTACTGAGATTAGATTGATTATGCTTTTTTGGATGACTTCTAAAGGCACAAAGGGATTTGGGACTGAAATGATGAGGGGAAACATATATATTAAAACTATTGAGATTCCTATCTTAGGCACTATTGGCATGTATGTAGGATGTTTTTGAAAGGAATTGTGACTTAGACAGAGGAAACCCATGACAGTGACTTTGGGAACTAAGGCCTCTGTAAATGGGTCATGAGCATAATCCCAGCACCACAGACACACCCCATTTTTCAGATTATACTATGGAAAAGAAAGTTTGAAATTGATCTAAATTCATATCTCCTTTATAAACATTATCATCTACTTTGTGATGGTTAAGTGAGGGGAATTCAGGAAAATTTCATTGAATATTTCAACATGTTTTGCTTCTATAACTGTTGAGGAGTCTATTCTGAAATAAAAATAGAACATGTAAAGCTCAGAAATGTGTTAAATGATTCAGCAGGTAAATCATCTGAATATTCAAAATTCACCAGCCCACTTTAAGTATTTCAGAAAAAAAATATTTTTTTACCTCAACAATACAAGGAAATTAAAAGGAATTTAGACTATAACCTTGCTTTGTCCCTTTTGTCCCATTGTTCCTCAATAATATGATGAATGTGAATATCTCTTCTTTTGTGGCTTCAATTCCAAATGTTTCAATTCTCTTAATAAAAAAAAACAAAACAAACAAACGGTTTGAGCTGAATAATTTTTTTTTCTGTTCTTTTCTGTATATCAATCTGACTTGAGATAGGACTGATGAATGGGGAGGAAAGTGGTTGGCAATGAATTTCTTTAAATGGCCCTTTTTTGTTATTCTAAAATTGTTTCCAGCAGGTTGAGTTGTTTTCTGCAGTCGAAGAGTGGTCCTCTGTGAAAACACACAGTCTGTAACACATGATAAATTTGTTGTGCTTGTTTTAAGTGGATTTTCTGTAGTTGGGCTTCATTGCTGTTGTTAGCAGGAGACATGTTTCTGTCTCTGAATGAGAAGCCTGCATGAAAAAGCGGCTTTGTGCCACAGAAAATCCTGTGACAGCACAATGTATATGGCTCAGCTTTCACTACCCCGGGCTTCATTTGAATTGACTCATACGGCGCTTGTTTACTCGCATGGAACTGTAGGAGATAGCATTATTTGGCTGGGTCATGTGGCTTGCAGTATCTTCTTTTTCACTACAGCCTCTTCTTCGGAACAAAATATGATAATCTATATCATCTTTAAAATTACTACTTAATAGATTCTGTGGTTTATGGGGGTTGGGAAAGATAATCTTCTTATGTTTTGATAAACTGTCGGCTTGTTTGGCATTTTCACAATTTCACCTAAGATCAAATAAAAAAATAAATAGATATAATTCCTTAAATCCACTTTTAAATCTTTCCAATCCTTCATTTCCGTAGCTGAAAGTTTTACAACAAACGTAATAGCTGGTACATCAGTGCAATTTCATGTTAAATCCAAATTCTTTGGTCAAGTTATGCAAAACAAATAGTGCCAATCAAATTAGGGATATAATCATGAACAATGCTGTATGGTAACAAAATAATGTCAGGGGAATATGTTTATGGCTTTAGTTTGTAAAAGAAAGTTTTATTCAATTAGCATCCAGCAGGCAGCTAAAGTATTGGCTCTTAAGTAGTTAGCACAACCTTGAGCTGGTCCAATCATTTTCATAAATATAATGTAGAAAGGCTATAAAGGGTAATATTTTTTGTAATATAGTAGTATTTTAGTAGTATAATAGTATTTAGTAAGCAATTTATTGCTCAAATTTCATTTTTTTATGGCTTTTGAAATATCAAAAATATATTTGATAATGTTTTTATGTCAATCAAGTTAAATGAAAGAATAAACTTAAAGCGTGTAATAATTACAGTGATATACAGTCAGAAATGTAATATATTATACATAACTATGTTATTTATCATCATCTACGAGCTCAGCCTCTCAACGTTAATATTTGCGTTGCCTTAGAATTCGTTATTTATAATTACATAGGAGCGGGTCTCGCAGCCATGGAGGCAGACATCTTTGCGCTACGGCAGCGCAGAGCCAACAAACTAGCGATTGCGAGATCGCCAAAACGTCACAACGATGTAGAAAAAATAACGGGTATATTTATTTTCTTAAGTCTACATGAAATCTATACCCTACACAGACTAATGAAATACTATCTGTAAAATTATCTATGTAAACAAACCTCATCACTTGAGAAGGTAGGTGATGAGGACGTCGTGGAAGACATTTTGTCCCGTAACACTCGCCATACTGTTGGGGGGGAGAAGCGGTGGGGGGGAGATGTTCATGTTGCTGCAGTCTGACCGCTAGATGTCGCTAAAAGTTACACACTGTAGCTTTAAATCATAATTTCTATTAAGCTTAGAACATCTTCTTTATTAATTCTTATTCTAATACAAGTGTGGTATCATATTTATTATTTTCTGAAATATCATAAAGGCAAAAATTTGGCATTCAGGATTGTATTAGAAGTAATTTAATGAAAAGGAAGCTTACATAACACTTGAGGAATCCCAAAAAGAAAAAAAATACAACAAAAGGGCAAACTTCTAGTGGGAGATATGGAGGTTAACAGGACTTTGTTGAAAAGAGGGAGCCAAACCACAGGAAGGATGATTACTAAATAGAGAATAGGTGAGAGACATCACCAGCATGACAAACACTTGCAGGGGAGTGAATTCTGGGGGAATTTGATGGAGAAATGGCAAACACAGAGTATAAACTGAGCTCACAAACAATTATCTAATTGAATAGGACTGAATTCCTAATTAGAAGTATACAGAGAGGTATATAAACAAATACAATAAAAGTTAGAAATATTTGCTATAAGACAATGCTTCAAAATTTAACAAATTGGGAAAATGAGGGTACTATTACATATAGGTGATGAAGGACTCTTCATCACAAATATGGTATGAGGAATTCTTCTAATCCTAAAAGTACTGACAAATGAGGGAATGTAGGAACTTTTAGTGTGACAAACTCCAATCCAGAGTACAAAAACAGGTACTTACCATAAACATATATATATACATATATATATATATATATATATATATATATGTATATATATATATATATATATATATATATATATATATATATATATATAAATATAAATATGTATATACATATATATATATATATATATATATATATATATATATATATATATATATATATATATATATATGTATATATATATGTATATATATATATATATATATATATATATATATATATATATATATATATTTTTTTTTTTTTTTTTTTTAACCAATGTTCACTTGTGTCTTTTATATTGATTAACTGATGATAGCATGAGATAAAACATCATTTCTACATTTTAGGGTATATAAAGGAGATGTTAGGATAATTATCATTGAAGATGTGTGAGTTTATTACCCCTGTCAGGATAGGTTTAATGAGCTAAACCCATATGCAGAACACCAGACTGGAGACAGAGGAAAAGTTAACAAAGTTTATTAAAGGAAGTTGCACAGAGAAACATGGACTGGTTCTGGTACAGGTCTGGGTCTGGGATCACTGATATCTTGAGAGATGGGAAGTTTGATTAGCCAGGTAGTTAGATGGATTGATGAGTGGGTAATTTCGAATGTACCTTGAAGAGCTTCTGACAGATCCTTGAGATGGGGAACCGATTGGGTCCAGAGATTGAGGAAGTAACAGAGAGGTCAGCAGCAGCAGCGTCTAGCTTCTGGCTAGTGAGCCTCAGACGTGGGTTTGGTTCCTAGCTCTTCCCTGAGAGCTGAGGGAGGAATCCAGACTGAGATCTTCAGGTTCAACTTCCTAGCTCTCCCCTGAGAGGTGAAGGAGGAATCCGGGCTAAGACCTTCAGGTTTGGTTTCCTTGGGCAGGCAGGCAGGTTTCCAGGTAAAGCTCATCCAGAGCTTCTGACTTCAGTCAGGCTTTCTGTGAGTAGAGAAGATAGAGACAGGTTAGAATCCAGTTCCTCTCTACAGTCTACTGTGATTCACTAGATGTGCAGAGGCTTAGGTTTGCTAACCAAACTTGGTCAACACTGCGGCGTCGAAGGAAGGTCTGACTGCTGCTTATGTAGGAAGGTCTCCTGATGGGCTGATGAGCTTCAGGTGTGCTGGAGGCTCCAGCGCAGGAGACCCACAGCGCTCTCTGCTGGAGACAGATGGTGGATCTCCAGATCCCAACAGTAACACCAGTCCCTAACAGAAAACAGAAAACAGAAGAGGATCCTCGGCGCCCTCTGGTGGGCAAAGCCTCAGGATCCCAACAGAGCCCCCCCCTCTAGGGCGGATTCCAGACGCCCTCAGAACAGTCCATGAAAAAAGAAGCAAACAAAAAACAACCCACCCAGGGTGGGCGGAGGGGGCACTAGGGCAAGGAGGGCCAGAAACAACAAAAATAGAGTCCAAAAAAAAAAAAAAACCCACCCAGGGTGGGCGGAGGGGGAAACAGGCCAGGAGGGCAAAAAACAAAAACTGAGTCCAGAACAGAAAACAATCCACTTAAGGTGGACGACAGTGACGAAAGTCTCTGATGACTCATGAGACAGAGTCTCGGGTGGCCGGCAGTGGGACCGGCAGCGAGGCAGAGGTTCAGGTGGCCGGCCGTGGGACCGGCAGTGAGGCAGAGTCTCATGTGACCGGCCGTGGGACCGGCAGCGGGGCAGTGTCTCAGGTGGCCGGCCGTGGGACCGGCGGCGGGGCAGTGTCTCAGGTGGCCGGCCGTGGGGTCGGCGGCGAGGCAGAGGTTCAGGTGGCCGGCCGAAGGGGGGGCAACGGAGCAGAGTCTCAGGTGGCCGACCGCGGGTTCGGAGGGGAAGCTGACGCTCTGGAGGCCGACCGCGGGGCCGGAGGCGAAGCTGACGCTCTGGAGGCCGACGCCCCAATTTCAATAGGTAGCCCCAAGGGGTACCCCGTCCCCTCTTCAGCGGCTCAGCGACAATCTCAGAGGGGACCGCGGACTGCGGCTCTGGAACAGGCTCTGAGGTGACCACCGACTGCGGCTCAGGAACAGGCTCAGAGGAGACCGCCGACTGCGGCTCTGGAACAGGCTCTGAGGTGACCACCGACTGCGGCTCAGGAACAGGCTCTGAGGTGACCGCAGACTGCGGCTCAGGAACAGGCTCAGAGGAGCCCGCCGATTGCGGCTACGGATCAGGAACAGAGGAGCCCGCCGATTGCGGCTACGGATCAGGAACAGGGGAGACCACCGACTGTGGCTCCACATCTGGAACAGGGGAGACCACCGACTGTGGCTCCACATCTGGAACAGGGGAGACCACCGACTGTGGCTGCACATCTGGAACAGGGGAGACCACCGACTGTGGCTCCACATCTGGAACAGAGGAGACCACCGACTGTGGCTCCGCCTCAGGAACAGAGGAGACCACCGACTGTGGCTCCACCCCAGGAACAGAGGAGACCACCGACTGTGGCTCCACCTCAGGAACAGAGGAGACCACCGACTGTGGCTCAACCTCAGAAACAGAGGAGACCACCGACTGTGGTTCCAACTCCAGCAAGGGAGAAACCGCCCGTGGCGGCAAAGGCTCAGTCTCAGAAGAGGCTGGTGATGCTCGCAGAGGACTCTTGGCGATCAGTGGCGCCTGTAGAGAGGTCCTAGGAGGGGTAAAACCACATCCTTCGAATTCTGACTCAGGGGTCTCTGGACGGCACAGAGCTAACTCAGGGGTCTCTAGGCGGCACAGAGCTAACTCAGGGGTCTCTAGATGGCACAGAGATAATTCAGGGGTCTTTAGACGGCTCAGAACCGACTCGGGAGTCTCTAGACTGCTTGGAGCTGGTTCAGGGGTCTCTAAACGGCACGGAGCTGACTCAGGGGTTTCAAAATGGCACAGAGCTGACTCAGGGTTTTCAAAATGGCACGGAACTGACTCAGGGGTTTCAAAATGGCACAGAACTGACTCAAGACGGCTCACGGCTGGCTCAGGGGTCTCTAGACGGCTCAGAGCTGGTTCAGGGGTCTCTAGACGGCTCAGAGCTGGCTTACGGCACCGCCGTCTCTTACGTCGGGGTTCATTAGAAGCTGGGCTAATTGGTTCAGAGGCTGACTGAGACAAAAGGTTAACCTCTTATTGGACTTATCATCTGCCTTTGATACCGTTGACCACACCATCCTACTCCATCGTCTTCAGTCCACAGTTGGACTCTCTGGAACCACACTCAACTGGTTCCAGTCATATATCACAGGAAGGTCCGAATTTGTTGCCATAGGACAGTCCAATTCATCACCCCATACAGTTACCTGCGGAGTGCCTCAAGGGTCGGTCCTTGGGCCGACCCTTTTCACCATCTACATGCTCCCACTCGGTCAGATAATCAAAAAACACAAGGTCTCTTTTCGTTGTTATGCAGATGACACACAGTTGTACATAAAAATGGACTCCACTTCTCCCACAGTTCTGCCATCTGCTTTTCACTGCTGCCTGGGGGAGATAAAGACATGGATGGCTGAAAACTTTCTACAGCTCAACAGCAACAAAACAGAAGCCATTCTCATTGGCACCCCACACCAAGCCAAGTCCTTCTCCCTAAACAGTATCCCTATCTTCGATCAAAACATCCCTCTGTCCTCATCTGTTACAAACCTTGGTGTCAAATTGGATCCACATCTCACGTTCGACTCCCACATACGTCACCTCTGCAAGGTCTCTTTCCTCCACCTCACAAACATTGCCAAACTCCGCCCCTCCCTTTCCCAATCCGACGCAGAAAAGTTAATCCATGCCTTTATCTTCTCCAGATTGGACTACTGTAATGCCCTCCTCGTTGGGGTCCCTGGCAAAAGTCTACAAAAGCTGCAGCACATCAAGAACTGTGCTGCCCGGGTCCTGACGAGGAGGCGCAAACACGAACACATCACTCCAGTCCTCAGGTCCCTTCATTGGCTGCCCATCCAGCACAGAATACATTACAAACTTTGCCTCCTCACTCATCAGTGCATACATGGAACTGCCCCTGCTTACCTCAAGGAACTCCTCACACCGCCTCCAGAACCCTCCGCTCCACCACCTCCACCCACCGACTGCACCAGCCAAGAGTCAAGCTCTGCACAATGGGAGATAGGGCCTTCCAGGCAGTTGCCCCACAACTCTGGAATGGCCTCCCAGAGTCCCTTAGGGTCCCACAGAGTGTGGAGGCGTTCAAGAAAGGCCTCAAGACATTTTTATTTAAAATGGCCTTTGAACATTAGTTAGTACTTTATCTGTGTGGTTTTATGGTTATTTTACTGTTTTGTTTTTACTACGTATGTTATTTTATTGTAATGTCTTGTTTTAACTATGTATGCTGTTTTTATTGTACGGTTTTGTTTTAACTATGAATTTTGTAGCACTTTGAGATTTTGTTGAAATGTAAAGTGCAATACAAATAAAATGTATTATTATTATAATTAACAGGAGTGTTAGCAGGTTCCGGTGCGGGTCTAGTTGGTTTATGAAGAGGTGACAAGAAGGGGAATAGATCATCTCTATCCCCGTAATAGAAATTCCAGAGTTCCGACTCATGGGTAATGGGAGCTCTGGCTGCTTGGGTGGTGACTTGTGGGTTGATCTTGAGTTTCTTGATGGATGGAGCGAACAGATGATCATGTAAGTGGTGGCTGAACTGGACTGAACTGTGCGGAAGCGGACTGAACAGGGCTGTACAGAGCTGTACTGGGCTGGACTGAGCTGGACTGGGCTGGACTGGACAGGACTGGACAGATTTGGACTGAACTGAGCTGAGCTGGGTTGGACTGGACTAAGCTGGGTTGAACTGGTTTCCTAGACCTGGGTTTGACTCTTGTGCATAGTTTATGATCAAAATATTGAGCTGTGTAGATGAGTTCTTCCAGGGTTTCAAGTTCACCCATTTTTGCTAGTTTGTCCCTAATCTCTTTATTTAATGCGTTGCGGTAGATATTTTTTAGCATAGGATCAGTCCAGCAGGAAGCAGCGGCTCTAACCTGGAAGTCGACTGAAAACTCCTCTACGGATCTATTTCCTTGTTTGCAATTAGACAGACCATGAGACTCAGCAGGTTTATCAGAAAATGTTCGAATAAATTCATCTTGAAACTGTTCAAAAGTACAGGTTATACTGGATTCTGGAGAAAAACGGGTCTCTTTCCAGTCGTAGGCTTTACCGGATAAAAGTGAGAAAATGAAAACTATTTTTCTCTCGTCGTCGGGAAAACTGGACGGATTGAGCCCGAAAAACAATTTACACTGCCAAAGAAAACTTTTGCATTCACTAGATTCGCCAGAAAATAGTGAAGGATGGAAATCAGGAAGTGACGGAACTGGTTCTGACCTTGGAACTGAAACCGGAAGTGACGGGCGGAATTCCGGAAGTGACGAGACTGGCTCTGCCCCTTGAGGCGGAGTTGACTCCGGAACCGGAAGTTGAGCTGGCGCCATGTTGTGATTCCCACAAAGCCTGTAGAATCTTGAAACGTTTTTTTTCTTTAAATCAAAAACTGGAGTTTAACTCACGGAGGGTTAGTGTCTGTCCTTGGAGCTGGTAGCTTGTTCCACAAGCTTCCTCCGGAGGTGATCTGCTGGGTTTTGTTAATGGCCGCAGTGTTCCGTCAGGATAGTTTTAATGAGCTAAACCCATATGCAGAACACCAGACTGGAGACAGAGGAAAAGTTAACAAAGTTTATTAAAGGAAGATGCACAGAGAAACATGGACTGGTTCTGGTACAGGTCTGGGTCTGGGATCACTGATATCTTGAGAGATGAGAAGTTTGATTAGCCAGGTAGTTAGATGGATTGATGAGTGGGTAATTTCCAATGTATCTTGAAGAGGTTCTGACAGATCCTTGAGATGGGGAACCGATTGGGTCCAGAGATTGAGGAAGTAACAGAGAGGTCAGCAGCAGCAGCGTCTAGCTTCTTGCTAGTGAGCCTCAGACGTGGGTTTGGTTCCTAGCTCTTCCCTGAGAGCTGAGGGAGGAATCCAGACTGAGATCTTCAGGTTCAACTTCCTAGCTCTCCCCTGAGAGCTGAAAGAGGAATCTGGGCTAAGACCTTCAGGTTTGGTTTCCTTGGGCAGGCAGGCAGGTTTCCAGGTAAAGCTCATCCAGAGCTTCTGACTTCAGTCAGGCTTTCTGTGAGTAGAGAAGATAGAGACAGGTTTTTTTTCTTCTTCTTTGATATTTTTGGCGGTTGGCAAACAACAGATAGATGCATTTCCGCCATCTACTGGAATGGAGTGTGGACCAGAATGACTCTCAGGAATTAAATTCTATTATATAAATGTGTTATTTTTAGATATCGAAATACTATACTGTAAATATTACTATCTGAATAACTTCTGAATAATTGAAATAAATCTAATTTCACTTTTACTTTACTCAAATTTTGAATGAATTGCTTTCTCTCCTCATATTTGTTAGAGTATAACATCACATGCTCAACTGTTTCATCTACCCCACAATATTCACATTTGCCATTCCTATGTTTTCCTAAGATAAACAGAGTACCATTTAATCCGGTATGACCAAACCTTATTCTAGAAATTATTGTTTCTTCTCTTCTTGTTCTTTCTGTTCTTCTCATTTGTCCAATTTTCTTTTGAATTTTATAAAACCAACGTCCTTTATTTCCTTTCTCCCATTCGTTTTGCCATTTATTCTTTATTTTCTGTTTAATTAACATTTTAACTTCAGATTTGCTAAAATTAACAAATAAATCCACTGACACATTTTTAGCAGCTTCTTTTGCTGCCTTATCTACTTGCTCATTTCCTTTAATTCCATAATGTGCCGGTATCCATACAAAATTTATAACTAAACCCATCATATTTATTCTAAATAGTGTCTGTTGAATTTCTATTAAAATATCTGGCCTGCTTTCTGAGTGACTATACTGCAAACTAATTAAAGATGAACTAGAATCTGAACATATTACTGATCTTAATGGCTTAACTTCTTCCACCCATTGAACAGCTAATAATATTGCAATCATTTCTCCCGTATAAACTGAAAGTCCATCACTTATCCTTTTCCTAATTTTAACATTAAATTCTGGTACGATAAAGGCTACTCCTATTTGATTTGTTATATTTTAAGAGGCATCTGTATAAATTTTTACATACTTATAATATATAGAGACAGGTTAGAATCCAGTTCCTCTCTAGAGTCTTCTGTGATTCACTAGATGTGCAGAGGCTTAGGTTTGCTAACCAAACTTGGTCAACACTGCGGCGTCGAAGGAAGGTCTGACTGCTGCTTATGTAGGAAGGTCTCCTGATGGGCTGATGAGCTTCAGGTGTGCTGGAGGCTCCAGCCCAGGAGACCCACAGCGCTCTCTGCTGGAGACAGATGGTGGATCTCCAGATCCCAACAGTAACCCCAGTCCCTAACAGAAAACAGAAGAGGATCCTCGGCGCCCTCTGGTGAGCAAAGCCACAACCCCGTGGTATGGGTTGCCTGTTGCACGTCAGAACTGATGTTTTAATGTGATTAGGATAGTTCATCTGTCTGGATATACTGTTATAATCTTGATTTGGAAATGGAACGAGAGCGGTGTCCTTCAGCTAAGAACGAAGTGTAAAATTTTGATAAGGCTAGAGCCATGGATGTCTAATCATCCAGTAAGATGTATGATGTAAAATATGATGATGTGGCAGACTGAAGATGTATAAAATGCCTTCTTAACTATTAATCGGGGCCACTTCCTGAGAGGAGAACCCGTAGGTGAGCAGCTGCCTTCTGTATATTCTAAGAAATTTCTCTGAACTGAGTAAGATTACAATTTCTATCAGAATCTGTCGTCATGTCTCCTGGTTATTTAATACATATAAGTTATGAAATGTTATTTAAAGAGTTTGTCCAGAGTGATCTCTTTTCAAGAAAAAGAACCGGAAAGATAGAGCATCAGGGTGCTTACACAGAGCCTATCTTTAAAAGAGAGATAATTAGATGATCATTTTTTATTTGTTTTCTATATTGTTTATGTATAGTCTTGTTCAGAATTAGCTTAAAGTCCAAATACTCTCATATTCTTTTAAGGCAAAATTTTAAAAAATGTATTACTAAAAGTGTTTTGTTGCAATGTTTAATGTTAATGTCAGGTGTAGTTTTATACTATCTCCAATGACCTGTGCTTCATCCAAAAAGGTTCTTTCCTGTTGATGATGATACTAAAATGATACAAAAAATCAACAGCTTACTTTCTACAGGAACACTTGCATCTCATGATGTTAATTTAGAATCTGACTGCTACCTGTGAAAATGTTTTATAATCAGCATATGGTTAGACAGGTTTGAGCATGCTTGCGTGTTTGAGTGCGTCGAAGTTGCAAAAATCCTTAGGGTAAACCCCAGCTGCGTGAGATATTTGTAGAGTTCAGGCAGCTTGAAAGGAAGGTGAGATGAGCATTATTTTTCCGGGAATATCTGCGTGTCTTGTAACAGGGATATTTATGGGGAGTTAACCTTGCTATTAATGTCACAGCTGGGTGTGCATCTGCCTAGCAAACACATTTTGTATGCATGTAAAGTCATGCTTATCTTTTGGTTTATTTGTACATGTGGGTGTGTGTTTATAGGATGAGGGTTATGGCGACAAGAAATGTCACACCCCATGGGAAGCAAAGCTTTTGATGTGGCACATGCCTCATATTTTAAACCCTCAAATATCTCATCGGCATCAATCTGTTAAAAGTGGGTAAAGCATGGGGAATAAATATAGTGGGGAACACATCCAGTGTTCATGGTCGAAGCATGAGCCAGAATGAGTATGGGAACGTCGGTCTGGGCTGCAAGTCATCCTTGATCATAATCACTGTCTCTAAATCATAAAAAAAAAGGAAATGAATAATGGTTTTAACGCCAACTCCATTTTATGACTGAAAACAGCTGTGTATTTTTAAAGTTTATATAACAATAAGTTCAGGAATAAATCAGAAAAATTTGATCTAGAGGAATGCTGGAAATAATTATGCATTGCTCAATGACATGCAGGGTATACAAACATTCCCTCTTAAGTCCTTTAAAGTCTGGACCATCAAATGATTAAAAGAAAATTCAATGAAAAAAAAAAATAACAAAACATAGTTGTCATTGAAATTTCTGTCAAGTAAAAAAAAAACAAAAAACAAAAAAAAACATGAATATAGTATAAGTTAAATTTGATCATTTATTTGCATCAATTTGAATACTTTAGTCATTTCTATATAATCGTTTATATGTTTTCTGTTCACCACACGTCTGTTTGTGTAAGTCAGGGTTTTCAAGAACAAAAATATTACACTGATAATGCAGACGTCTCAAAAACTCATTTATCGAATGTGATACTCTTGGTTTTAAACGGTTAACACACCGCCAAGCTTCCTCAGTAGATGAACCACCTGCTGCCTCTCATGCATTTTAGCTAAAAATCAGCCCTAAATATCTATCGTTTTGAATGAAGCCATACAACAAACTATTTACAATTCTCTGATTCCACACAAATCTAGAAATACAACACACAGACTTTAGTGGCTTTGAAGCAGCAGTGTTAATAGATCATCTGATATCCCTGACCTTTCATCCGGAATATGATTTTCCATACCTTTCTATTGCTGCTATCCATCAGACCTACATCTGACTCTAAATGTATGTTTTCTGCTGGATCAACTTTAGAGATATGGCATCAGTCTTACAACATCCACTAACTACACTGTGTGAACCAAGATCCCAGAAATGTTTTCCATTTTCTCCTGCGATACTTTCGATACTTGCGATAGAAAACATACAAAAAAATAAATAGAAATTATTGTTGCATATTATTGTTTCAATGTTTGAGCAGTCATAAGAATGAATCTCAATAATGTAGGAGGATTTTTAAGATAGGAGCTGTTTTTAGTTAAGGCATTGCTGCAACATTTTGATGATAAAGTCCTCTCCCAAAGGCCGTTTAAATTACTGCTCTGCATACGAAAAGCAAAGCTGACATAAAGGTGAGAAACAGAGTGCTTCCTTCATCAGAGGAGAGCAGAATGTGTTTTAAACTGAGAGTGAAAGCATCAAGAGAAGCCACGGAAAAGAGGACTTGACAGTCCAGTGTTGAGAAAGCATTTAGTCTTGACAGGTTCCACCCTGTTACAGTCAGAAAAAAAGAATTGAGATAAAAAGCAGAGAAATTAGAGTGAATATCGATGATTTTTATGTGATATAGAGTGTGGTGAAAGACGAAACAAGGACATTAAAGCTGCATTGCAGAGTTGCTTTATCTTATACAACAAAATATCTTTATTCTGCTTAAGAACAAGACTGGGGAACAAATAAATAAAAGTAATAATAACTCTGCTTGATCGTATCACTTTAAGCTGTTGGTATTTCATTTTGTGCCAGCTGATATCGCATAGCCCCATTACAATACATTTTCCTATTTGGTAGTGTGTTGAGCCACTAAGGTGTAATCCTCCCCCACAATAATACATGCATTCTATCTCACAGCTTGCAGATAAGTTGACATGTCTGCTCCTATAAGCCCCTGCCTTCTTTTTACATGTCGTCCTCTGGATCTTGTTTCTTCTCACAAACTTTTTTTTTCTGTTAGCTTTAACATTCATCCACATTTTATTTTGAACCCGGTGTTACTACCTGCCCCTGACTATATCACTTGTTTTATGAAAGAAATAAAATACATAGACCGTATTGGGGATATATTGGGGGAGTGTTGGCCTAGTGGGTTAGAGCAGTGCGCTTGTGCTCTGAAAAGGTTGCAAGTACCCGGTTTGATCCCCACAGCTTGCACTCTGGGTCCCTGAGCAAGACCACACTGCTCACCTGGCACCGCACAATGGCAGCCCACTGCTCCCCAATCGTATAGGTCAAATGCAGAGGTGAATTTGTCCAATGTGAGATCAATAAAGTTCGATTATTATTAGTAGTATTTTCTGGACTATAAGTTGCTACTTTTTTCCTACGCTTTGAACCATGTGGCTCATAAGATGGTGCGGCTTTTCTTTGGATTTTTCCTAACTGCCAGAGGGGAAAGTTATAGTTGAAAATGAAAGAATATGGGGATGATATTCGTTTAGCACAACAACAAGCTAGCAGCAGGCACAATGGAGAACAAATGTCCCAAATTCACACAGTTTGACATTTTTTTGCCGCATTAATGCTGCCGAAGAGACTTGGCTCAACTCCTGCAGAGCTGAGCTCCCCCTATAGGTTTGGTGGGAGACAGTTCAGTAGATATCAGCAGTTTATAGCCCAGTGTGACCTATATATGTATGTTTCCAGTTTAAAAAAAATATATAAAAATAGTGGGCACAGCTTATAGTGAGGTGCGCTCTATAGTCTGGAAAATACGGTATATTGCCTATAGATCAGAATTTACACAAGTGTGACAAATAAGTAACAAAGAGGAAATTTAAATGTCTGAGAGAGAACATGCTGAAGAAGCTACAGTAGGAAGTGGGGGTTGAAAAAGACTAAAGGAGAGAGCAGAGCCTTATCAGCATCAACTCATCCAACAGTGGATGAAATTACTCTTCTCTCTTTTGCTACGTCTGCAGTCAGAGCTATCTGTCCAGGCTGGGGGATTTGCAGCAGCGATAAATCTGTGTGTTTAAGAATGTTTGTTAGTATATACATGCGCATGAGAGGAAGGCATGCACCAAAGCACGGCTGAGTGGGCACAGCTGGGTGTTTGTGTGTAGATGTCCTGTTGTTAGGATGAAATGACTCTGCGAAATAAGCCGAATTTATGGAAATTAGCCTGAGGTGTAAGACATTTGCTTTTGTAATTCCCAGATATGTCGGAGAATAAAAGAAAGCAATAGGAGTGGTGTAGTAGTGAGCTAAAATGACTGGCATTGTCTCAAACAGCAGTGAAACAAATGAGTATGCATGTTGCTAAGAGGCTTTGTTCATCACTAAGTCTCTAATATTTTCTCCTATATCCTTTAAAGGCGTGTATACATTTTCTGGTCATTCTGTATTTTCAATTTCTATTTCAGTATCATAATAAGTATGCTTGAAGTTCCTTAGTTGATCCAGTAATTTTTTTTTATTTTTCCTATTTTTACCAATATACTTACTGTATTTCATTGGTTGTTTAAACTACAGGTAAAAGTGAATTATGACAACTAGCATATGATTATTCAGAGGGAGTTTTTTTTTTCCTCTCCCATGCCTAAGTAAGTAAGGAGAGGGGTATCCCTGAACCATAAGTATCTGATGAGGAGTGGACTTCACTATTAGTCAATAATTAACGAGTTGGGAGTGAGACCATTTTGGCCTATATGCCACTTGGTGCATACTTTCATGTTATGATAAATGTCAGAATTTAAAACAATGCAATAATGAAAGTAGCGCAGATTACAAATATCTATCTATGTTCCAGTGCTATTGTACAGTTAATTTCCACGGAGACCGAATGGAGGTAAATTACGAGACATTGCTGCCCGCTTAATGGGATTTTTTAGCAAATGTTTTTGTGTGCGCAACAAGAGATGTCTAATACCCTGGTCTCAATAAGGACGGTATTTTATTGAAACCCTGTAGACAAGTTAAAAATATGTCATTGGTTTTCATTAAATTAAATAAAAAGACTTACGATGAGTTACTGGTTAATTGGTTATCTTTATAGATCACAGAGAGAGGTTCCAATTCTAATTTTTGGGGCCAATGACTTGTGTTGAAATTAATGCAAATCCAGGTTTTACTGACTGAAAGTAAATTAAAAATAATACAGTTGCATAAACTCTAGCTTTAAGGATATGCACGGGTCACTTAATATGTTTATAAATGAAGCAGTAGTGGTATGAATATTTTTTATTGAACAGTAGCTCTATAAGCTGGGCTGTCTGTTGTGGAATTTATTTTGACCTGCTTGCTTAATCCTGTCAAAAGATCTGCAAGCACTGCTCTTTGAATCTTAACAGTTATGCTGATTTTGTGAGTGTGGATTAGCCTGTAATGAGACACAAGTTAAAAGAACCCTCTGGTTGATGAATTCTCTTTAGTGAAAATGCCTATTTAATTGGGTTGCTCTGCAATGCTTTCAGTGATGAGGATGCATTACCAAAAGATAATTCCCCCGTTTTTATTCTCTCGCTTTCACTTTGTGCTTTATCTGCAACATCGCCGGATTTCTGTTTTTTTTCTCCATTTCATCACTTCTTTTTACCTGCTTTTCTGTGGCTACAGCACAGATATATTGTCGCGCTTTCCAGTTCTTTCCCCTATCCTCTCTGTGCCCCTCTAATTAATTTCCTCTGTGTGTGCTGTGTGTGAAATGCCAAATTAGAAGTTGGGTAAAAGGAGGGCCTTGCAGCTAGAGACATCAATAGCTTCCTTTTAATTCTGAGAACTCCCTCTTTCTCCCATTTCCTCTTTTCTCTCTATCAACTGCCTCTCCTTCCTCTCCCTCTTTTACCCTGCTAATAAAGCCAAATTGGCATGAAAGCTGGTGACCTCTTCCTTCGTCGGCTTGCCTTTCTGTGCTCAAAGAACCATGTCGGGTGCAGAAATGACAATGACAAAAAGGCTGATTGTTGGGATCTGGAGCTGTACCACCTTCCTCCAGCAGAGTGCGCCGTGGGTCTCCTGGAGCTGGAGTCTTCCAGCACACCTGTGACGCATCTACTCATCAGGAGACCACCCCTTTATAACCAGCTGCCAGACCTTGCTTCGACGCCGCAGTGTTGACCTTAGTTTGGTTAGCGACCTGAGCCTTCGAAACTGATTAGAATCTTAGTTGTCTCTAGAGAGAGATCTGATTCTAACTCTCTTCTGTTTTTGTCTCTCAGGAAACCTGTCTCTAGCCTGAAGCTCTGGATGAGCTTAACCTGCCAATCTGCCCTGGTGAGCCAAACTTGAAGATTCCTATGTGGATTCTCCTGCTGCTCTTCGTGAAGAGCTGAAACTCTAATCAAGGTCTGCCACTCAAAGTGAGAAGCTAGACGCTGCAGCTGCTCGTGTACTCTGCTGAACAAACAGTCTCTGGACCCAACGGTTCCTCCTCTCTCAAAGAGAAGCCCAGATTCAGTCAAGGTAGAATTCTGAATTATCTAAAGACTCATGCTCATCTGCCTGCCTTTCTAATCAAACTATAATCTCTGCAGACTTCAGTGAACCAGCCCGGACCAGTTCAAGATCCTGTACTTAACTTGTATTATTGCACATTCAATAAACTCTGTTAAACCTTTTACCCAGCCTCCGTTGTGTTCTGCATGTGGGCTAAGCAACTAAAACCCATCATGACAGAACACTGCGGCCAAAAACAAAGCCCAGCAGATCACCTCCGTAGGAGGCTTGAGGAACAGGACACTCAAATCCTTGGACATGCGCATACCCTCCGTGAGTTGCATACTAAAATTGAACACCAAAATCAGATGCTACAAACTTATGCCAGTTAAATGGGTAATGCTAGCGCCACGCCAGCGGTACGTCCAGTTCCGGATCCACTTCCGCCTCCAAGGTCACCGGCAGTGACGTCATTTCCTGAGTTCCGTCCCAGCCTGCCTGAAAGATTCTCAGGTAACCCAAAAGATTGTAAGGGATTTTTGTTCCAATGTCGATTACTTTTTGAACATTCTCCTGGCAGTTTTCCGAATGATAGAAAGAAAATATCATTCATTCTTTCTCAACTCACTTGACGAGCCCTTGAATGGGCGGAGGCAAGGTTCTCCTCTGAATCCAGTTTCACTTGTACTTTTTCCGAGTTTATTTCAGAGTTTTCCCAAGTTTTTAACCACAACTCTGATAAAACTATTGACTCCCGAGCCCTGCTGAATTTAAGACAGGGAAATTCCACAGTGGCTGAGTTTCCCCTGCATTAAATAATGCTTCTGTTTTTTCTGGATCCACAGAACCCGTTTCCAAGCCAAAGGTTAAAAACCAGACTCTTTCTGTTCCAGTCCAAGTCTCTCACTCAGATGGAGCAGAAGTTGAACCCATGCAGATTGGACACACAAGGCTAACCCCTGAGGAAAGACAACGACGATTCAGGGGCAATCTGTGTCTATACTGTGGTGAGACTGGCCATATCATTGCTTCTTGCCCGGTTAAGTCAAAAGCCAGGGCCCGTCAGAGGAACTGAGGAGTCTGACGGGCCATTTGAAAACTGAAAAAGCTCCTCATCTGATGTTACCAGCTACATTTTTTTTTCTAACCAGAATCTCACCCTGTCTGCTTTCATTGACTCCGGATGTGAGAGTAACCTCATTGATTCTAACCTGGTCCAGCAATTACAGATTGAAACTGTTCCGTTATCCAAGCCTCTCAGAGTATCCGCTATTGATGGAAAGAAACTCCATCAAGTCACTCATCAAACACAACCTCTAGAACTTTTGATCTCCGGAAATCATTGTGAGACATTAACCTTTTTTGTTTTTCCTTCTGCATGCTCCCCCTTGGTGCTTGGATTCGAGTGGCTGGAACGGCATAATCCCCATATCAACTGGGCTGAACGCCACATTGAGTCTTGGTCCACCTCCTGTCACGAGACATGTCTTCGTTCTGCAGCTCCCGCTGTTCAGTTTCCTAGAGGTAGGGGGGAGATGGACTCTCCTGACCTTACTTCTGTTCCTTCCGAGTATCATGATCTGGCACCAGTCTTCAGTAAGGTCAGTGCTACGTCTCTTCCACCTCACAGACCATATGATTGTGCCATTGAATTATTACCAGGAGCTCCTATGCCCAGCAGTAGACTTTATAACATCTCTAAGCCTGAACGTGAGACCATGGAGAAATATATTAATGAGTCTCTGGCTGCTGGGATAATCCGCCCATCTTCCTCTCCTCTTGGTGCTGGTTTCTTTTTTGTGGGCAAAAAGGATGGTTCCCTATGACCCTGTATAGATTACAGAGGTCTTAACCAGATAACCGTCAAAAATAAGTACCCACTACCATTACTGGCATCAGCATTTGAACCTGTTCAGGGTGCAACAGTCTTCACCAAGCTCGATTTGAGAAATGCTTATCACCTTCTTAGGATAAGAGAAGGAGACGAATGGAAGACAGCCTTTAAGACGCCCTTAGGCCAATTTGAGTACTTGGTCATGCCTTTTGGTCTCACAAACGCTCCAGCCTGTTTTCAAGCTCTAGTCAATGATGTCCTCAGAGATTTTTTGAATATATTCGTGTTTGTGTACATTGACGACATTTTAATCTACTCCAAGAACCTATCTGAGCATAAGAAACATGTCTGTCTGGTCCTTCAGAGACTTTTGGAAAACAAGCTCTTTGTGAAGGCCGAAAAATGTGAATTTCACCAACCATCTGTCACTTTTTTAGGGTTTGTGCTCGAGGGCGGGCAGGTTAAGCCATCCGAAGACAAGATAAAGGCAGTTCTTGACTGGCCGACACCTGAAAACCGCAAACAGCTTCAGAGGTTCCTTGGTTTTGCAAACTTTTACAGATGCTTCATAAGGAATTACAGTCAAACAGCTCTACCTCTCAAAACCCTGACTTCGGTAAAGAAGACTTTTCAATGGACACCTGAAGCTCAAAAAGCTTTTGAAAAATTATAAACCCTGTTTTCTAGAGCTCCCATTCTGATCCAGCCAGATACCTCTAAACAATTTATCTTAGAGGTGGATGCCTCAGACTCCGGTGTTGGAGCTGTTTTATCTCAGCAACTTGACTCAGACCGAAAGATTCACCCCTGTGCCTTTTTTTCTCGTAGAATCTCACCAGCGGAGCAAAACTATGATGTCGGAGATTGTGAACTTCTAGCCATCAAACTCGTCTTGGAGGAGTGGTAACAGCCCTCCAAATAAAACCTATGTTCCTTCTTCTGTCAGATCCCGCCTGATCCAGTGGATGCATGCAGCTAAATTTTCCGCACATCCTGGAGTGAGCAGAACAATAGCCCTGATTACAAGACGTTTCTGGTGGCCATCCTTACACAAGGACGTAAAAGAGTATGTTTTGGCATGTCCCATCTGCGCCAGAAACAAAACCTCTCACCAACCACCTTCTGGCCTGCTGCATCCTCTACCTGTTCCTACCCGTCCCTGGTCTCATATTGCCGTAAATTTTGTCACTGGTCTCCCGATTTCCAGAGGTATGTCCACCATTTTAACCATAGTCGACCGTTTCTCCAAGTCTTGTCATTTAATTCCCCTCAGAAAACTTCCCACGGCTTTCCAGACGGCACAGCTTCTGGTGAAGCATGTTTTCCGGCTCCACGGCATCCCACAGGAAATTCTCTCTGACCGCGGCCCACAGTTCATTTCTCAAGTCTGGAAAGCCTTCTGTTCAGCTTTAAACTGTAAGTCCTCTCTAACCTCTGGTTATCATCCACAGTCTAACGGGCAGACGGAGAGAATGAATCAGCAACTAGAGTCCAATCTCCGCTGCCTGACCTCAAACAACCCCACCGACTGGAGTCAGTACCTGACCTGGATCGAATACGCCCACAACTCACTCAAGTCAGCTTCCACTGGTTTATCCCCGTTTCAGGTATCTCTCTGTTATCAGCCTCCACTTTTCCCTGCAGACGAGAGAGAGATTTCGGTCCGTTCAGTCCATCAGCACATCCGTCGTTGTCAGAGGGTCTGGAAGGACACCATCGCCACCCTCAACCGTTCTTCTGTCTCAACTAAACGCTTCGCTGACTCCAAGAGACGCCCGGCCCCTGACTACTCCATTGGTCAAGAGGTATGGCTCTCTACACGAGACATTCCCCTCAAGGGTATGTCTCGAAAGCTGTCCCCCCGGTTCATTGGTCCTTACAAGGTTGCCCAGATCATCAACCCCTCTGCTGTACGTTTACAACTTCCTCCGGGTCTCCGCATCCATCCCACGTTCCATGTCTCCCAGATAAAACCTGTTGTTTCTAGCCTCCTGTGCCCTCCATCCGACTCCCCTCCACCCGCCCTGGACATCGATGGACATCCTGCCTTCACCGTCTGCCGGATCGTGGACTCCCGTCGGCGAGGTCGCGGTTGGCAGTACCTCGTCGATTGGGAGGGCTACGGTCCGGAGGACCGCACATGGGTTCCTGGCTCTTTTATCCTCGATCCATCCCTGATCGAGGAATATGAGAGCTCCCTCCCGTCGACATCTTCTGGACCGCCAAGAGGCGGTCGTTGAGAGGGGGGTACTGTTGGGATCTGGAGCTGTACCACCTTCCTCCAGCAGAGTGCGCCGTGGGTCTCCTGGAGCTGGAGTCTTCCAGCACACCTGTGACGCATCTACTCATCAGGAGACCTCCCCTTTATAACCAGCTGCCAGATCTTGCTTCGACGCCGCAGTTTTGACCTTAGTTTGGTTAGCGACCTGAGCCTTCGAAACTGATTAGAATCTTAGTTGTCTCTAGAGAGAGATCTGATTCTAACTCTCTTCTGTTTTTGTCTCTCAGGAAACCTGTCTCTAGCCTGAATCTCTGGATGAGCTTAACCTGCCAATCTGCCCTGGTGAGCCAAACCTGAAGATTCCTATGTGGATTCTTCTACTGCTCTTAGTGAAGAGCTGAAACTCTAATCAAGGTCTGCCACTCAAAGTGAGAAGCTAGACGCTGCAGCTGTTCGTGTACTCTGCTGAACAAACAGTCTCTGGACCCAACGGTTCCTCCTCTCTCAAAGAGAAGCCCGGATTCAGTCAAGGTAGAATTCTGAATTATCTAAGGACTCATGCTCATCTGCCTGCCTTTCTAATCAAACTATCATCTCTGCAGACTTCAGGGAACCAGCCCGGACCAGTTCAAGATCCTGTACTTGTATTATTGCACATTCAATAAACTCTGTTAAACCTTTTACCCAGCCTCCGTTGTGTTCTGCATGTGGGCTAAGCAACTAAAATCCATCATGACACTGATATCATTTACCATCAAATATATAGTATTGCCTCCTTTAAACGTTATCTTTTCTACCACCTTGCATCTGCATGTGTTGCATGTGTTTTCTGTAAATACAACTCTTGCACGGTATAACTTGCACTTTCTTCCTTTGTTTTTTTTTTTTCTTTGGAAGAAATGCTTCACCCGCTTGGTGTGCTCTTAATTCTTCTGGCAGTCAGCCTTATTTGCTACCACTCTTGACTTTTCCCTTTTTGAAGTTGTTGGTGCACAGCAACCTCCGGCTTTTCCAGGGCTCTAGTGGAGTTTAGATTTAACAATCACACTTCTTATTTTCAGCATATCTTCCTGACCGACCTTGAGGGGTACTTTTCTTTTCTTTAATATTTGACTCCCCGGCGCTTTCTCTGGCTTTGTGGGGAGCAGTGCCTAAACACTCGATAGTTGAGCCCACCTGTCATTCGCTTGTCCTCTCTTTTCACAACTTTGGCTATGAATTATGAATACAGCATTTCACTATCTTTATACATCCTTTGGCATGGAGCCTCCTCACATATACACTCTTCAACTCTTGTGTTATTCATATAGCAACAATAGCCTCACTTGATCCCCTTTATTTGCATTTACTTCTCTTCAAATTTTGAAGGCTTGACTGTGCCTTTCCTGTCATAAAAAGTTTTTGTCATTGCGGGAAAGACTTATAGACGTGGAAACTTTTACAATAATTTTACATTATTCCAGTATAAGCAACTTGTTTATGTTTTTCTTTGTGAGATTCAGCCATGTTCTCCCCACCTGACCCCCTACCCTTACTGTTTAGTGATGTTTGTAAAAGCATCCGCTTGTCAACCCTTGGTTACCATTTGAGCATGTTCTGTCCCTCTGGGAGTATTTACACATTAGGTTTGAGCCTGTGATTATTTAGACCTGCTTGCTGTGTTGTTCTTAGAAGAGCCAAGGAGCTAATATAATTGGCAATTATATTAAGGAAGGAAGGTTTCCGCGCACACACCCAAACACTCATGCACCCCCTGGACAGTTTGCATAGTGCCTCATGAAGTGCTTTGTACACACTCAGTACTCATTGAGCACATTCCCTGATGTAATATTTTCTGAATTTGTTACATTCAAAATTTGGATGTAGTAGGTGTCTCTGTCAGGGTCAAGCCCTCACTGTTAATTAAAACAAATCTTCCAAAGGAAATTATATGGTTTTGTATAAAAAGAGATTTGTTTCTTATTTAATTTTTTGTTCTTCATTTATGTCAGATTTTAAAATGTTTTAGGTGTCTAGATTCAAATGTTTAAGCTGCACAATTAAGGGTATTTACACAATTTTACATTACATTTTTTTACTTTTATGATCCCAATTTTAGCCTAAGTTTGCATTAACACTGGGGCATTTATTTAAGGCCAGCGCAAAGTTATTTTTGCTGTTCTAGATTTGAATGACCAATGGACCAAAAGGTTTTTTTTATGCTTAAGAGATGGTTTCAAGTCCGTTCTTTTAATTACTTTAGTTAATAATGTTAAAGCAAAGCAAAACTTTGATCTGGCTACACTTTGAAAGATATACTCTGAGAGTGCGCCTCAATTCAGGGGTTAAAGGATTACATCACTGTGCTCTGGCAAAACGCTTTCCCAAATAATAACTCCTTCAATAGTGGCTAACAAATGTGTCTTTTTCCTAATTTGAATTATGTGTTCGGTGTACCCTTTGTGAGCCACTATATCCCATGATTCATTGCGGGTTAAAATGGTAAAGCTGGAGCAGCAATTGTGAATGACAGTGGGAAAAATTGTAAATAGAAATATACATATATACTGGGATAGTTCCCTTTCAAAATGTTTTTTTAGGCACGTAATGTACCTTTCTAAAATCTCAAATATATGCTGGATTTATCAAAATGTAAATCTAATTGACAAAAGCAAAGAAATATAATGTATTTTTTTAAGCCTAAAGAGCTATCTTTTTTATTTGTTGCTCATCAAAATTAGGCTGAAATTAAAGTTAATCTTCAGCAGGGCATTTTTTTAAATTTTATTTTAATTTCATTGATCAAGAGTATATTTGAAGATTAATACTTTGCTCATGTTTAAATCTATGCTGTATAATCTTCAGCCATCGGGCGTGCTCAAACTGTAACTATTAGGTTTAGCCCAATTAAAGGCCAAGCTGGCAACACTACCCCCTTGCACCACTTTGGTCCAGTGGACTGAGAAGTAATGGAGTTACTTGTAAATGCAAGGCCACATTCACCACTTTAGATTAAATTCTACAATAGAGAAAAGGGTGTAGGTGCCAAAAGATCCCATAAAGGAAAACTAAAGGAATGTGCTGATTTAATACAACTCCCAATAGCATTGTTGCAGGTATGGTGGTTGTAAAATACCAACTTAGTGATTGCTAAGTGGACTAACTTGACACTAAATCCTGAAAACATTTTAGGCACTCCTAGAGACCATTTGATTACTTTAACTTCTTTCTCTCTTAGTACAACTAAGGGACTCTGAGATGGACTTAGAGGTAAGTTTGCTTCCACAACAATTTCACATCCACTTGAGAGTGATTGCATTTCTTTTTCCTTTGCACAGGCTTAGCTCTAAATTAGGCAGCCTGCATTAGCATGTGAACCCCCCAGTCTTTTCCTTCCTTATCAGCTTCCTAAATTACACTGTGTTCTGCCCATTACTGTCAGCCCAATGGGAAAGGAGTTTGTTTAGATCTGCTCCAATGGGAATGAATGTTGTTTGAAGGCCTGCCATTTCAATCAGGCTTGTTGTTCAGCTGCTGTTTTCTTTTGGGGAACCTGGCCAGGCTTGTCGCCAAGGGCATACATGTGGTTCATCACACCAGTAATTGGATTTGATTTTGCTTCCCCCCACTTTTCCCTTATGTTTAGATTGACAAGCAGGTCTCTAAAGACTCTAAACTCATGCAGAACTGGAACATAGAAGTAGGGATTGCATGGTGATTAGAAATCTGTTGACAGTGGGCAGGAATGTATTTAGGATACTCTACATGATTACTCTTTTTATGGTTTGTTTGTCTTCTTAAGATGCTAAAAGTAGCCTAGTAGTTTACTAGCTTTGTTGTTTGGCATGGTTATCTGCTTTACTTAGGATGTGTGTATTTCTTTAGGAAATGATTTAGAATGATTTTAGTGATGGCTTCGTAGATGTATGATGGGAGGTTGCAAAGGCTGGGTTCAAAGCTCTTGGAAAATGCTACCCTCCTGCCATTACAGAGATTCTGATGTTGGGTGACAGCTTGGTGGAGTAACAGCAATGAGAAGATAACACCCAAAGGAATTACCTGTTGAATCCAAACTCCAGAGACACTTAGGTATGGGAGGAAGAAAATATTTATGTAATGATGTGTATAAAACAGACATACGTTGCTTAGTATTTGCCTGGCCTATACTTTTCATGATGGTTTTGATTTGAAGGACTATTGCTACACACAAAATGTATGTGTCTTTATTTGCAATTAGTCAACTGAGAACAGAAATCTGATTTCACTTACAATAATTGAAGCAATATACACAAATGTATTATGATTTCCCACTAATGTGATTCTGTAACAAACAGGAATAGCTCAGAGTTGTAACTAAATGATGTCATCTTTTTATGATATGAAATGCGTGTGAGAGTTATTTTTTAGAACTTTGATAGAATATCTGCTACATGCCTTGACTAAATGTTTGCTTTAACATTGTCATATTTCAAAATGCCTCTGACTGTATGACATGATTTTTCAGGTACAGAATTAAAAGTGGAAGCCTATCTTCCAGAGCGATAGTGGTAGACCAAAAGCATACTTTGTTAAATATGACTGTTCATATCCTTGGGGAAGGGGGGGGGGGATTTATTCAATATGAATGTGCAAACTGCAAACACAAAGACCCTGGACTGCACTACCAACTACACCAGTGTGAAGTCCACTAAGCAAAACATTAAACAAAATAAATTGCCTAATAAAAATCTTTGGGGGGGGAAAAAAACTAAAATAAACTTTAACATTTTTTTTCTATTGACATAAAACCACCCATTAAAAAATTGGCAGGGTTAAGACACATCCTACCTGTATGTGGTAATAGAATTAAATGTTTGCGTTCTTCAAATCCTAGTTTAGTATATTGAGGTTGAGTGGGAAGACTCGTCTATCATACACTCAAGAGATCTCATCACCAATAAATTCAAGTTCTATAAAAGGTAATGTATTAAGCATTCTGCAATAGCAATAAAAGACATAAAATAATTTATGCAAGAGAGCCAGTCATAGTGGCTCATTCAATATTCTTAAACATAACATATAAAACAATGACAAACAACAAAACATTAACTTTAACTCTTTACAACATGTAAAGAGTTAAAGTTTCATTATCTATGAAGCTAAATTAATAGAAAAAATATATATAGAACAGTCATTTAATTCAGTTTGAAGCAGTTCAAGGAACCATCATGAGTCAAACCACTTGAATCCCAAGAAAACTAAAAAAGTCAGCGTTCACATACTTAACAGCTAAAGACTGAATGTGAGAACTTATTTCAATCATTATTTATAGAAAAAAAAAATGGTAGAGACTTTGAAAAACACCTTGCTATTTTCTTTCTTGACGTTTTGACATCCCACTAGCCTCCTCGCTGTCGCCCACACAATTTGAGTGGCAGTGGCTCACCCACAGAATTACACTACAATCTAGTCTGCCACTGAATGACCGCTAGAACAAGATAATTATGTAGGCTTGGCAGCCATCAGTGCTAACATACAACTGAGCACTCAGTTCTACA
Organism: Cyprinodon diabolis; assembly: GCA_030533445.1. Taxonomy (NCBI): domain Eukaryota; kingdom Metazoa; phylum Chordata; class Actinopteri; order Cyprinodontiformes; family Cyprinodontidae; genus Cyprinodon; species Cyprinodon diabolis. The sequence continues at coordinate 16,767,123 of CM060074.1, forward strand.
TATTTTTGGTGAGTGAAGAGTCATGCGGGTCTGCTCTTGATTTTGAATGATTGAATTGCCCCCGAAAAATTTTCAAATAAAAGTATATATATAAACGTTTAAGTGCATTGGTGTGTAAAGTTGCCATTTTGTGTGGGTGAAAAGAGCAACAGACAGGGGAAAGTAACAAGTTTGTTTTTTAGTTTTTATCAGGTTTTCAGACAGTTCAACAACAGTTACATTTTTTTTCAACCCATCTTAGTTGTTGATGTTCTTTGTGGCCTGCAGGCAGGAAGCCAAATAGATGAGTCTATACTAAGCCCTTGACTCTCCAAACACTAAGATTCAAGGGTAAACACAATTTTGGAATGTTAGATTCTCTTAGAAAGCAAAGAATACTAATTGCATTATAAGGCCTGTCTTGGAATAAATTGCAAGAGCCAATTGAAACAGTGTTTAAAAAATGGAACTGCTGATTTTACAAATTGACACCTGATAGTTTTATAAAGCATATCAAACTGGAACGTGGACTTCTTTGTGCCACCTGTTTGATTTCTGAAATGAGTAGATGGATTTGAAGTCAACTCACCATAAGGATGGATTTATGTGAGGGTTGTCAGACTTCAGGTATTGAACATTTGATGTTTTGGTGCTAGTGTGATAGCACAAACAAAAACTGACCTTCCCAGTGAGGTGTGTCACACAAATATATTTCCATTAACACACATTAGGTGAGTCAGAATCAAGTGTAAGAGATCACATACTTGGAATGATTTGGAAAGATCTGTAACTTGTTAGAGGTTCTAGCAGGGCTTCTCATAATAGCTTTGTGACTAAAGTGTTTTAAATGTGATTTATCATGAGACCTAAATATAAAAGTTATGTCTAGAACAATAATCTCACAATATAATTTTGTCATCTCACTGTGATGCAAATTTCCTTGGTTTGAATCTTAGTCAGGGCCTTTGTATTTGGAGTTTGCATATTATCCCTGTCCATTAATGTTTGCGTCTCTGTGTGTTTTTATTCTTGTTCTGTTTGCTTTCTTTACTGAAGTATCCCAGTTTTTTTTGTTTTTTTTTATCATAAAGATAAATGCATTTTAAATTAAATGACGGTTTGGGGTTCATTTGAACAGACATGGATATTTTTCATATAATTTGGTGTTTTCAAGTGATAGACTGGTGGTCAGTGAAAGTTTTAACTTTGCCAATATAAAATGAAGTTTCGGAGATTTACATAAGCTACCAAATGGTAAAGTCGGGGCATAAAGTTTTGGGTACAGTCAGAGCAGGAAAGTATGATGTATCTGAAGAAAGGTATCACAACAAAAGCTTTTTATATATCATCTCTTGATTGTAGAGTGGTGTTTTGTTTACATATTAGAAATAAGGATTGCGGTAAAAAAAAACAAAAAAACAACCTTGCTTAATTTTGCCTTGTGAAGTAAGGATGTTAACTCCTTTTTTCTGTCTATTTTTGAAAATTTTATTGGATATTATTATGTATTGTTCAGCCTAATGCAAAGATAAGTATGTAAAGAAAAAAGAATTGGCTAAACATTGGTGGTGAGGTCTTAGGTACAGAACATGCTCTGGGTTTATATGTGAAGAATGTAGGGCTGCAACTAACGATTATTTTAAAAATCGATGAATCGGCCGATTATTTTTTTGATTAATCGATGAATCGGACAAAAAATATTTTTTATATTAACCTCTTTATTCCAAAATAAACATTTTAGACAGAACAAACAAGCACACAAGTACAGGTTGCTCATTAACTGTACTGGTGCAATATGAAAAATAAATGTTTGTGTTAAAACTACGCAAACTTACATGAGAAATGTAGCTGTACATCCACAAAATATAGGGTACTTTGTTTCATAAAGCACAAAAAAAGAAATTTTTGTTTTTTAAAGCCCCTAAGGGGCTCAAACAATAGGTCCCCCCATTTCAACAAATGAGGTTTTTTTTAGACTAGAAGAGTTCTGCCTTTTAAGACAGGAAAGTATAACAGTTAAAGTTGCTACTTGAGAAAATACTGAACCATAGAGTTAAAAATAGCTCTGTGATTCAAATTATAAATTGTATTTGGAATAAAAATGAGAGAACTAGGGGTGCTAAAAAAACACATCCTCCAAAGACAGATATTTACATGGGAATGTGGCATATAATTAATTGACATAATACTGATCTTGCTGGATTTTATTCTGCTTTACTTCCATAAATTGCAGGATCTTCTTTACTTTATCTTTGCTAGAAGATTTAAACTTTAAAAGCCTTGCCCTCATAAATTGCAAGTTAATTTATTTATAAAGAAAATATAAACGCTGCTTAAGCTAATTCAAATGAAATTAAAAGTAAAATAAGTAGCCAACCTTATCACTGTCTGTAACCTACTTACAAGGTAAGGAAAGCATCAGACGAGCTACTTGAGAAACTAACGTTACGTTTCCCCACTTTAGAACGAAACAAACATGGTCGCTCACCCTGCTGATCAGCTCTCTTCACTCCCATCAAGGGCTTCAACGTCTTTCCTTTTCAGGTGCTGCATCATAACAGTGTTGCTTCCGCGCCATGTTAATTTGTTTTTACAAAAGTTGCCTGTTACGACTTTTTTCGCTTTACAAAGCGCAGGCTATTTTAATTACTGTGATCAATTTGCGCCGTCAATCCCGGCGCATGCACGCTTCATTTGCAGTCTGGACGCTGAGGGTAAACATCCTCTGACTGCAGCGCTGAGAGGGACTCCTGCGGGAGCGGGGTTGGGATGGGGGAGGCGCCCCACGGCAATGACGACGGCGGCGGATGACGCATTAATCGCACGACACAACTAATCGATGGTGAAATTCGTTGCCAACGATTTTAAAAGTCGATTTTTATCGATTTTATCGATTCATTGTTGCAGCCCTAGAAGAATGTTTGTCATGTACCTTTCTATGTTGCCATACCATGGAGAGGTAAAGTGTCCAGGCATTAATTCAAACCTTTTTCCCATTAACAAGTGGAAATAGATACCAATTGCTATGCAACGATTAGGCAGGCATAGACATTAGCTGTATGTATTCAAAACAAAAATTCAAACATTTGCATTCCCACAACTACATATCAGGATTTCAGTATTGCATGGCAGACTTTATTGGTTTACTTTAATTCAGGCACATGCTGTTCTGTCCCTTTTTAGTTTGATAGGACTTTGAATCATGAGGACACACTGACATGAAAAAGTAAAAAAAGAAAAAAAGAAATTTTTTGTTGTGATTATAGTTTCCTCTTGCAAATGTTCCTGCATTTGAGTATTATGCCTTTCTTGAAATGAATAATTTGCTCTCTTGAGAATTACAGAGCTAGTAGACTGATATACGCATGCAAAAACTACAGGATTGCGAATAGTGGAATAGAATCTTTTTACATTTACTGACCCAATGAGAATTAAGGATAAGCTGGTGGATGATAAGAATAAGTATGAGTTGACTTAAATTGTGTGGCATAGGGTGACCTAAAGAAGGTACATATGTGCCTTAATGTGGCTTTTTAATGGTCTGACGTAGACCACCTCACTCAACAGTACCATAATATCCTCATTCTCTTTTGTACTTTGCGTCTCTTGTACACACAGTCACACACGTTCTCTATATTTTGTTCCCCTGGCCAGTGCTAATTCAGACCAAAGAAATAGACAAAGAGCTGACAAAACCAGGTTATTTGACTTGCAGCAAAGGGGTTTGATAAAATGTGCACAGAAGCACAACTGTAGAGCACTTTCTGGATCATTTTCTTATGTCTACTAGCATAAAAACCAAATATAATGGCTTTTCACCCGGTCTTCTCTTGCTTTACGTGTGTTTTGATGTCATTATAGAAGAGAGGTGAAATGAGAAACCTGTTTGCTTTATGCAACTTATAAGAGTAGGCACCTCCTTACAGTATCTCATCATTGATTGGGTGGTGGATTAGCTACCCACTTTGACCAGTGTGTGATATTGACAGGCTGCCTGTCAGAGTCAAAGCAACCCTCTAGGCCAGAGAGCAGATCTCAATGCATGCAAAGAGGGGGGTTATTGATGCTGACCTGGCAAACTGAGAAGTCTTTTGGCTGCTACCACTGGGTGGCTTTCAATTCCAAGTGACCAAGGGGTAAAAGCACTTTTTTTATTTATTCATTTTTTTTATCAATGTTGTTTGACTGAAATCCTTTTAGAAGGAGTTCATTCTTAAAATGACTGTATCACTTTTGTGTTCATATTTAAAATTGGAAATGTTATCTCAATCTTAAATTTTTGAAACAAAACTCCTCCAAACACTTAACCTGTATTCAAATGTTAAACAAACTTTTATAGCCAAATGAATTAGCCTTCCTGCAAGTCATCTTTTGTTTGATCTTGGAACTTAATGCAGTGTGATATTAAAATGTATCAAAAAGGGTACAAATATTATTACACACATAAACAAAATCGATACTATTCCTCGTCTAGTGAAAGAAAAACCAATCAGTGGTCACAGAAATAACTTAAAGCTGAAAAAAGGAATAACAAAAGAAAACATCTATGAAAATAAATAAAAGTCACCCCTTACTTTTCAACCATGCTTCAACAGAATTAATTTAAAAAAAATTAACCCATGAAACAGATCTGGACAAAAATTATGGTACCATTAATATTTTGTGGCACAACCTTTTAAAGCAATAACTGCAATCAAACTATTCCTGTGACTCTAAATAGCTCATTTACCATCGCCACTCAAAAGCTTGTTTTTTTTTTTGAAAGGTTGGGTATTGTTTGCATACACATTTAACAGGGTTTTTAGGGCTTTACTTTCAAAGGGCTTTGGGTTCTCTAAAGGTCCTGCAGGCTTTTTCAGGGGTGGGTTATTTACAGCTGGAGTGCTTTATTCCATTAATGGTGGTAGTAACAGACAAAGGTGAGAGTACAAATGTTATATACATATCTTACCCTTTTTGCAAAGTTTGTTTAAGGTGGTTTTTAAGTGAGAAAATGCACCTTGATACATACCCTCTGTAGTCGCTTTGCAAAGAAATAGCCTACCTTTATATCTGTGTCGAAGTTGCAGAGTCCCGGGTCTTCAGGGCAATCCGGTGTAGGCTGCTTACTAAGCAGGAATGAGCTCCAGCTAACTGCAGCCGTAATGTAAGTCAGCCGGCTATTACCTGTGTAGTCACTTTGTCAAGAAATAACCTACTTAGAAATCTGAGTAAAGGCGTACCAACAATTTTGTCTATGCGTGTATTTCGTTACTGATTGAGGTTCTTGTACTTAAGACAGAAATTATTGAAATAGGCATCCATGGGCTTGTGACTATGGAGACAAAGACACTTAATAGGGTAAATTTGCATATGTACACATCTTTTACCTGAAAATACCTCATGTCTAGATTTATCTAAAAGTTTGAATAATTTCAAAATAAAATATCTAATTCATGTTTGCAGCTTTTCTGAACTAAACTTAACCGTTTACTGTCTTATTAAGGACAGTGTAAATTAAGAGCCTGTATTGAAATAGTCATACACTATAGAAATGTAAACCTTCACTTATGAAATTGTAATCAGAAAAAAATGATTAAAAAAACAAACATGACAAAATAATAATAATGATGTTAAACTAATCTCAGAAAGTAATATTGAAATATTTGAGTGTGAACACAATGCTCTACCCTCAGATTTTTACCTTACTGCCATTAATTTCATGTTATTTTTTAGGCGTTCCATATGAAGAAGTGAGATCAGCTTTGCTCTACAAAAATGAATCCTAGAGATTGTATCCTAATTGCTTGCTTGACCTTTTTGAATCAGGATTGCATGTGGCATCATAAGAGAGAGGTTGCATTAATTAAACATGAACATGTTTTTGTTTTTTTGCTTGACCTTCAGACTTGTGAATTATTCGTGAGTGTTGGAGTGTGAAAGTGTGCAAATGTATTGTTTTATTTGTCATATTTAGGAGTACATTATAATAAATGGTATTCCACCATATCAGGTATGTGCATGTATAAGACAGTGGCAGCAATGCAGGGTGTGTAGTGCTTTATTGATGTTAGCTTTTACACCATCGGCTCCTCATAATCAACACAGTGTGCTTATGGAATCTGTCTGACTTAAAACTGCACACTGCATAGGACAGGCTCTCTGGTCCCAGTCTGGAGTTGCTGATAAAGTCCAGACCCAATCGGTAAGCAGGCCACATCAACTGTCCTTCCACTAAATCCACCCTCTTGTCCCCTCCAATGTTTCCTCTCTCCATCTCACTATCTTTACCTTTGCCGACCACCTGTCAGACCCCTGTCCTTCAATACGCCACACTCTCCTTTCATCGTACTTCCTCTGCCTTTTTTTTTCTACTTTTCTCCTGCTGCTGCCTCCTTTAGTGCTGTCATCCTTCATTTTTTTAGAGTTATAAAATGCTAATAAAAATAACTAAATGCAGTCATAGATTTAAGTTCTTGGATGTGGAAGCTTTGATTCTAGTGGTGTCTTGGTGCATATGTGTGTTTTAGCAGAGTGATATCTGTGTTAACAAACTATAGTTTAAACTGTATTTTATTTAATGAGAATGGTTCCTCATTGTCCCTAACTCCTCAAAACGTCACAGTCCATAGAGAAGCTCTCTGTCCTTCAGTCAAAATATGAAGCAACTACAGTTTTCTGTTCCACCCTGGTATAGGGTTGCTTACCCTGCACTTCTCATGCATGATCTTTTTGGACTTCATAAAATTGCTGCAGAGATTGACATTGTTATCGGGAATGCAGCTGCCGTTGCTTTTTTAGGACGTGTGGAAGAGGTCTGGAACTGACCTGACAGAACAGGAGAATGTGAAATCTTTGGTTTTGTTCTTTGGTTTCTCTATTTCAAAATAAAATTTTAAAAAAATAAAATAAATAAAATAACAATTTTTTGTTCGTTCATTTCTTCATATTGTTTTAAAATACAAAGAAACAAAATTTTGTTAGAATTTTAGCCAACATTACTATCAAAATAATTTTTATGGTGTTGTTGCAGCAAATTAACTGTGGCACAATATCTTTATAATAAACAAAATAATTGGTGTCAAGCAAATAGCATGGTATAGAGTCGAGCATGTGCCACATATACAGCCGTTAGTCCTCAATGAAGCCATCTGTGGTTCGATTCCCAACCATAAAACCTTTTAGTGCATTTCTTCACCCATCCCATTACACCCTCTTATCTATCTATAGCCACAAATGCATATGTTGGCCAGTTATTTAAAAAGGATATTTGAGTGCAAGCTAATTGAAATGGCTTGCAGTATTTATTTTGGCTGTAAAGCAGAACAGTCTAAACATTGTTGTACAATTTGTGCTTAGACAACATACCACAATTGTTTGGTAATCCAAACACTTCTCTATATTTACATTCTACTTACTGAGGTGAAAGGTGAAAGCACTCTTTGTTGCAGCTAAAAGTCTTGTTTTGAAACTTGGATTGGCCTTTTTCTGCATGAAATTTGTGTTTCTTTTGTGCACGTGTGAGTTCTCCGTTCTGCAATGGAAAAATCATGATTTTTTGCAGCGCTTTATTCCTCTTAGGTTCAGTATGAATGTGTGGTTGCATGGTTGTTGTTCTGGGTTTCTCTTTGTTTATAACCTGCCACTTGTCCAATGACTTTTGAAAATAGGTACTAGCCCCCATGACCCTGCAGGGATAAGACGGTATGAGTGATGCCCATGTTTTGCTTCTGACATGTATAATGTGCAAATGAAAAGTTTTGTATTACTACTTCTGTTACTACCAAAAGCAGTCGTAGCAGAAACGATGCTGTTTTATTCCACTTAGCCCATGGAAGTTGCAGTTTACCTTAGTGTGGTCAAGGCAAGTATTTTATTCAAATGCATTGTTTAATTTATGCAAATAGTGTGGGTTGGTTTACTAGAGTGGATTTTTTTCATATATTAAGTTTTTTTTATTTCTTTCAAACAGATGCCAGAATCATTTTTATAGAAGTTCTTTTTTATCTGCTGACTACTTTTGACTTTGTCACTTATCAATATACTTGAGATTGATACATTTATGATTGACAGGATAACCTACCTCCTTTATTACCATTTAGTAAGTACTCAGTTCACCATGTCCCCATTCGTCACTAAAAGATACCATTATGTGTTCAGAGCTGTGATTAATTATGTTTGACTGGTGGTTGGACAACTGTGGCCAATTTAAGTGCTTCATGACAACAGTCACATATAATCACAGCAAATAGAAACACAATTTTTAGCTTTGTCCTTCAGACATTAAACATTAAAGACAAACATACTAGAAAAAAACGTTTTATAAATGGCAGGACATATCAAACTGTATGAAAGCTTTCCAGAAAACCACAGGGAACAGAATAATTTGTTTCAATATTGAGACTAATCTGAGACATATAGGGGCTAAATGATTATGTCAGATCTTGTTGGATCATTTAATGACAGGGCAACATCTCCCTGTCTCTTTGTGTCGAGATGTTTCAATGATACACAGAATATCTCTGCACTGAATATATTTTCCACTGTCAATACCATTTGCAGTTAACAGGTCTATAGTTGCTTGCACACCACTGGCATTATAAAGTGATTTGGCAAGGCGATTGGCTCTCTCCTTCTCAACAAACGCATTCTGTTTTCATACTTAAAACCATCAAAGGGAGAATGCATGATTTCCCCAGTAGTTTTGCTTTGCCTAAGGTTAACTAGTAGTCTGATAATTGTGTCTAAAAAGCCTCAATGTGCTTAAAAAAATATAATGCCTGAATAAAATTTATCAGTGTTAAGAGAACAAAAGCAACTGAGTGAAGATGCTAACTACTAACAACAAAGACCACTAGCACAGTTTTTCTCTATTTTAAACACTTTTAAAATTTGTTATGTTAGAGGCTGCCATAGTACAACTGTTGGGATTTATTGACAAAGGAAAGTGTACAAAAACAGTTTATTACCATTACTAAGCAACAGCAAAGGTTTGTCCATGAGGTACCTATTCATCCTTTAGGTGCATCAATGGAAATTAGATTATGTTTTACAGCCTTTTTTTTTTTTTCTTGGTTAGAAATCCGAAATACAAGAGATGCAGTGACCCAATACTTGGATCGGATATCTGCTCCCATACCGATTAGTTAGCTGGATCGGATATCTGTGATTTCATATCGGATATCACAGATAAAATCCAGTGCACTTTACCTAGAAATGTTATTTATTTATTTTTCCTTCTTATTTGTGAAATAAATTAAAATACATTTATATCCGTGTCACCTTTTTTAACAGTGATTATTTAAAGGCTAAAGGCTTCCCTCGCATGACAAGATATATGGTTAATTCGCTCAACAGTTGAATCAAATTGGTATTAGATAGTGGCTGATGCTCAGCCCAGGTATTGATATCAAATCGGATGGGACAAAAATCGGATTTTTGAAATACTGAACATGTCTTCAGATCGATAAAAACCAAAGAAACAAGTTTCTAATCATGTCTTAAGCTGAGAACATTATGGCCTTTTAATTATAGCCCTGGACCCACACATACAGGTCTTATCTACTTCCTTTACTCTCATGTCAAAGACTCTATGAAGCAGTTGGTGGAAGTAGACTTGCAGCAACATGGTATGGTACGAGACCTCACTTTAATAAAAGCCCAAAAAGTTTGTAAATAAAAGAGATGTTTGTCTTGTAAAACATTATTTCTTTTTAGTCTAACAGTAAAACTGACATCTTATTTGGATCTTACCATTAAACCCACATTTCAGGGATAGTTTTCAAGTATAGATTTTTATGTTTGACCATCTTTCTTTTCTAACTTAAAAATAGTTACACATTTTGAACCCAAAATAGAAAGTTTTTATTCGGGCAGAAGTGTTTTAAAGAGTATTTTGTATTTATGAAGCCAACAATAATTTTGCGGAAACACAAATAGTGATGCTGTCGATGCTCTTTTGATCATCTTAGAATTGGATAAGCATAAGGGTCTATAAACAGAGAAGGTCAAACCTAAACAGAGACTTCTATCCTAAATATAGAGTCTTGTTGTTGAAATTGTATGAACAAAAAGATAAAATAGTATAAAAATAAAGGCAAACCAAATTTAGCATTAATTTAATAAGAAATATGTAATTTATTTCTTTGAGATTGGTTTAATGCTTGCAACAAAAGCAATTTGATTTTAGACTTAGTTGCCTGCTTTGTCTGTGACAGCATTAATTTTAAGCTTGAAGGTTAGCATAAAAGTCCACATCATGTTTTTAGCCAGTACATTGCTGTTACCTTTCCATTTAATTCTACGCTATCCTTATTATGAAAATTATCTGTCAAGTGTCGCACCCCTTGATGGAAGTGTTCACATTTTAAGAAATATGGGAACTTTTTTCCCTTTTCTCACACACTTTTCTGTAAATTTTGGACTGTTTTCTCTGACAGCATCCATATTTCTGTCAGGGCACAAGGCGAACAAAGAAGTGAAGCGGAGAGGAAATATTTCCTCGGTGAAAGACAGTTCTGGATAAATAAAGAAGTGTACTCAACATACCGAAGAGAGAAAGGCTTTCTTTGTTTTTTTTTGTTTTATGAGTAAGAGAAAGGGAAAAAGGGGGAAAAAAATGAGTTCAGAGAGGATGTGGCCTGGATTAAAAAATTATAATAGATGGGCAGTAGAGGTATATTTGACCAAGAATTGTTTGTCATATAAATCACAAAGACGTGCCATGTACAGTATGGTTGAGATGTGTTTGTGCAGGATGTGATGATTGAATAATTTGCAGACCATCCAGAGTAGCCTACACTTCAAATGAAAATCAACACATCAAAATTGATTAACAGATCACTTATAGACTGTAATTATCTTGATTAATATTAAACAACGAACAAACGCTTTAAGTGCTTCCTATACATCAGCTGGCATAAGATGTTCAGTTTTAAAATTGGGATTGCACTGATTTAGCGACTGCTTACAGAGGACTGCAAGATACTGAATTTAAACTTTATTAATGAACATATTTTTGCCCACCTATCAATCCATCTTTCACTGCTTGTCTGTCAGGGTCACAGATGGCTTGTGTCTATCTCCAGCTGTTTATAGGCGAAAGAAGAGGTACAACAATGACAGGTCGCCAGTCCATCACAGGGAAACACAGACATACAACCATGAACACTTACAAACACCTTCACCTAAGGGGAATTTAGAGACATCAGTCAAACTACCAGTTGGGTTTTTGGACTGTGAGAGAAGGCTTAACTACTAAGAGAGAGTCCACCTATGCACAGGGAGAACTCTTATTTTGTTTATTTGTGCCTTGAGTGAGAGCTAAAAGTGTTGAGGCACAGATTTCTTATGACATCCCTTTTATTTTTATGACATCCCTCATTTTTTTTAAAACCTACTTTATGAGAGCACTTGAGAGCTGTGATGTTTATAAAAGTAAATCAGAAACTGTCAGGATTTGGTTTTGTTGGCGTTTTTGAAAAATGTTTTTTTTCAAAGACGCCAACAATATTTAGTTTTAATTTCTTTCATTTCTTAGAATCATTTTGTTTATATATCTTATATTTAAATTAACATGATTAAATTCCTCTTATTTGTAGTTTATATGTAACTGAGAGCAGAAATTCCATTACTTCAGGAGATGTTATTACTGAAGTGTTTTCTTGATTTAAAGATATAGTAGAGAATGTTCATTTTCTGAGTTTGATATTGATGTCTTTTACTTAGGTTTGATAGATACTGCAATATCTATGCAGTATATGCAAATAGAAAAGAACAGAAAAATAATAATTAAAAAAGTTAATTCATACAGTATTCCTAAAAAGCTCTGAAATAATGCCCAGAAAAGTTGCTCCATTATGTTTGATTTCATTGCACATACAGAAAAATACTTTTTTGGAGTTAAAGGTAAATGTTTTATACTCAAATGTAAAAAAAGAATATGAAACTGGTGATTAATTTTTTTCTAATTTTAGTGTATTTATAAAAGGTATGGAATTTGAAATACATACTGTTATAATGACAGAACTACACTTATACGTGTTCAGATTTTTATTTTTTACATAAAACTCCCGATTATCAGGACAGAGTATTTTTGACGAAGTTACACATGAAGTCTTTTACATTTGATCAGATACATCATGTTGTCTTTCATATAGTCGTACGGAATTGGGCAGATTTTGGTTAAAGAAAGAGCATTTAAAGAGCATTGTTTATAGGATTGTTTACTTTTACATTTGTTCAGCTTAAGGAATTATTATTTTGCCATAAAAATCAAAACTGACTTATTTTAATTGTCTATATTTGTTGTTTGTATGAGAACATTTTGATTCTTGCCCTTTTATTACTTTTGTGTTTTTATTTATTTATTTTGTTACAGATAGATACCTATAGTGTGTATGCTGCAAACACATGCCCAAGCATTTAACACAAACAAACTGTCTATCCAGTTAACAGGCCTGCACCTGCAGAGTCAGCTTTTTTCTTTATGATTCCTGCCCTTGCCTTGATACTGAGCCCTAAAAACAAGGAGAGGAAATACAGAGGGAGAGGAGATAATGAAATAAATACCCCAAGCCTGGCAAAACTTCAAAGAAAGACGGAGAGTCTGATCTGCTCAGCTGCTGCTTGAGAGGGAAAAGATGTTAAGAAGAAGGAAAAACACTACCTACACAATAAGATCAAAATAAATGGATACCTTTGATAGTCTTTATATAAAAAAAAAGAATCTGAATTAATTCAAATCAGTGCAGTATATTGTTTTTTTTGTTTTATTTTGTTTTATATCAAACCTTAGTTTAGTTCTGCTAAATTACACAGGAACCTTCATATTATACAAGAGGAATTCAAAGCTTTGCCATTACCCCTGTGGTTTTAGCTAAACTAAAGTGCTATACAAGTAAATGCCCTTACTATCATAAGGGATGTCTAGGTTATGTATGGATCACATTCAATAACTTATTACTTGGCTGATCAGAAACAGAAACCTGCAAACATGTATTTTTTTTTCACATCTTGTCAACTCAAACAGCAAACTTATTTTTTGTTGGGATCTTATGTGTACCTCCTGTGGAGGATGAGGAGGGCTCACCTGCCCCCACCCATCTTCACCATAGAGAGGCTGGAAGAAAGTGAGGAGAGTGGTGAGAAAAGCAGAGAAGATAATCGGGGCTCATCTTCCCTCCATAAAAGACATTTCATCCCATCGCTGCGTTTCCCGAGCCCGTAACATTATCACTGACCCCTCACACCCTCACCATGGACTGCCCTCTGGAAAGAGGCTTGCAGCATTCGATGCAGGACCAGCAGATTCTGCAACAGCTTCTTCCCCACCGCCATCAGACAGCTGAACAGTTGGAAAAACACTGAATCATGTCAAAGACTTAGCAACAAACTGATAACAGCAAAACCAAAAATACTGCATATTTGCACCAAATATTACTGCTCTAAACTTCCATATCAATTTTTGGCACCATGTTTTATCTCTCACACTGTTTACATTTGATCACTGCTGCACTTTATTGAATGGACATTTTCTGAAACATGTACAAAACGAAATTTCGTTTTGTATTCACTGTGTACAAAATGACAATAAAAGCTGTCTAAGTCTAAAGTCTAAGTGATAGACTAAGACATATTACACAAGTATGTAATGTAAGGTAAAAGTTTTTTTTTACTGAAAATCTGGAAATTGTGCCATAAATCTGTATTAAATTTGATGTTATGGTTCAACTACAGCTGCCAGTTTTAGGGGGAACTTTTTCCTCTGTCTCAAATCTTTTTCAGCCTCTAGCACATGCTCTTCAATGGTTGGCTTGCATTAAACCTCAGATCCTCATTCTCTGAACTATGATTTAAGAACTATTGTCTCAGCAGGACCTTGAAAAACTAATTCATGCATTAATTTTAAATAGAATATGAACTGCCAACATGTCTTCACAGAACTGCCTAAAAAGTAGATTGGACAGATAAACTGATCCAGAATGTTGCTGCCCGCATCCTCACCAAAACCAGGAAAGAAAACCAAATCACCCCACTTCTAACATCATTACAACGGCTCTCCATTTTTTCTGAGATTAGACTCTAAAATACCCTTGTTTGTGTATAAATCACTGAATGGCTTAGCTGCAAAATATATTGAGACCTCTTCTCAGTATCACCCACCCAGACCTCTTTGGTCTACTGGCTCACATCTGTTTTGTATGCGTAGAGCTACAACCAAAAAAGGAGAAGCAGGGTTTAGTTCTTATTCTCCTTTAATTTTAAATTGTAAAAGTGTTAAAACCCTCTGCTGCTTTAAATTAAAAATAATATATTTGGTTAGATTGGACTTGGAGTATGCTTTCTAAACATTATAATTGGTCTTTGTACTTTTGTTTTTTAATTATATATATTAATTTAATCTTTTTCATACTATCATTCTATTTCTATCATTACATTTTATTTGCTCGAATAATTATGGATTGACTCTATACAACTGCAATTATTTTACTATTCTGTACTGTGCTATTATGCTATTCTTTGTTTCTCATGTACAGCAGTTTGAACCGTTTTGCCACAATAACGTGCTATATAAATAAAGTTGACTCGCCTTGCCTTCTATTTAATTTTGTGAAATCCATTTTTAAACCAAAACATTTCAATTCAAATACAGTGGATACAGATTCTATCTGGTCAATTTGAATGTAGTTTCTGGTGGAACAAGCGTCTACCTATAGAAATGCTCAAACAAGTTGATAAAATTTCCATGAGATGTTAAAAACTTGGGATTTTTTTTCTTTATGCACAGGTTTCTTCCTTACACCAACTGCAGGAGTATATTGTTGACCCTAACTTTCATTTTCTATTGCAGATACATGCAATGTGCTCCTTGATTTTCATATTTTTTTGTATTTTATGGTTTTCTAACAAATTCTTCATGCTTTTGCAGAACAGCAGTACATTTAGATCAATTCAACATAAGTTAATTTTTTGTACCGACTGAGAATTAATGTATTTAGTTGTGGTAGATGTAATCTTACATGGATTCAGTATGTTTCAAACTCTCTCAAAGGAATCTTCGGGAATTAGGCAGTTTCCCACATAGTTCTAACAATTGAGAGAAAAATGCTGAGGGGCCAGCAACTTCAAAGTAATAACTCAGGTTAAAGAAGGAAACTAAGCTGAACCAGGTTCAGCTTAGAAGAATGGGGGTGGCGGCGGGGGTGGGGGGGGAAGAGTCCATTTATTTATTTGTTATATTTATTTTGGTCACTTTTCTTTAGTTTATTCTTTGTCAGTATTTAATCACATAACTCAGGTCTCTTAAGTTATTTTTCTTTAAAACAATTCTGTTATGGTTAAAAAAGTTGGTTAAATAAAGATTTAATTTGAAGTCTGTGTTTGTGTTCTTTATTAAAATTAAATCATTTAGCAATATTATAAAAAGTCCAGGCACAGCTTCACATAAAATATGGTTTCAAATCTTTTCAATAATTATCGATATCGATCAATATGCATTTTTTTTTATCGATAAGCTTTTTTTCTATATCGCCCAGCCCTAGTGTACATCCATAAACATTAAAGCCAGTGGATTTATCTTTAGTTTTATGTCCAGTTTTCCTGTTATGTGGAGGCAGGCTTATAACAAGGTCATTTTAAGATGTTTAGGACCTCAACTGTTTGTATTTATCTGCAGGAGTATATCATAATGGCTGACACTCATATCTTGGTAAATATAAATGCTTGTTCTTATTCAACATCTGATTTAAACTCAGGACACGTTCCTTAGCATAAACAGAAGTGTTTTTTTTCTAGATGTTTAAGGTAACATTTTTGCTCATGCACGTATGGTATGAACACAATCCTTCACAGTTTATATAACCCATTAGACAAGCAGAAAATCTTTTCAGACAGATACAAGAAGTAATTATTACACTTAATTTCCACTGCTTAGCTAAAACATTGTTGTTGAAATAGACAGTAAATGTTAGGTTTTATATTCTTTATCCTGTGCTACAATTGCATTGACTTTAACATTATTTTTTGTGACTTTCTTCTGCCCATTTCTCTGTGCCTCCTCCCCGCTTAATCACTTTGCCTTTTGAAAAATACAATAAAAAATCACTTTGCCTTTTAGTATTTGAAAGGTTTTTTATTGCTTTATACTGACCAGTTAGAAGACTTAATTTTTCCTGGAAAGTATATATATATATATATATTTATATATATATATATATATATATATATATATATATATATATATATACACACTCACTCACTCATATATACACTCATATATATACACTCACCGGCAACTTTATTAGTTACCTCAATTCTTCTTTATTAGTTACCTCAATTCTTCGTGGCATAGATTCAACAAGGTGCTGGAAGCATTCCTCAGGGAGTTTGGTCCATATTGACATGATGGCATCACACAGTTGCCGCAGATTTGTCGGCTGCACATCCATGATGCGAATCTCCCGTTCCACCACATCCCAAAGATGCTCTACATGACTGAGATCTGGTGACTGTGGGGGCCATTTGAGTACAGTGAACTCATTGTCATGTTCAAGAAACCAGTCTGAGATGATTCCAGCTTTATGACATGGCACATTATCCTGCTGAAAGTAGCCATCAGAAGTTGGGTACATTGTGGTCATAAAGGGATGGACATGGTCAGCAACAATACTCAGGTAGGCTGTGGCGTTGCAACGATGCTCAATTGGTACCAAGGGGCCCAAAGAGTGCCAAGAAAATATTCCCCACACCATGACACCACCACCACCAGCCTGAACCGTTGATACAAGGCAGGATGGATCCATGCTTTCATGTTGTAGACACCAAATTCTGACCCTACCATCCGAATGTCGCAGCAGAAATCGAGACTCATCAGACCAGGCAACGTTTTTACAATCTTCTATTGTCCAATTTCGATGAGCTTGAGCAAATTGTAGCCTCAGTTTCCTGTTTAGCTGAAAGGAGTGGCATCCGGTGTGGTCTTCTGCTGCTGTAGCCCATCTGCCTCAAAGTTCGACGTACTGTGTGTTCAGAGATGCTCTTCTGCCCACCTTGGTTGTAACGGGTGGTTATTTGAGTCACTGTTGCCCTTCTATCAGCTCGAACCAGTCTGGCTATTCTCCTCTGACCTCTGGCATCAACAAGGCATTTCCGCCCACAGAACTGCCGCTCACTGGATGTTTTTTCTTTTTCGGACCATTCTCTGTAAACCCTAGAGATGGTTGTGTGTGAAAATCTCAGTAGATCAGCAGTTTCTGAAATACTCAGACCAGCCCTTCTGGCACCAACAATCATGCCACGTTCAAAGTCACTCAAATCACCTTTCTTCCCCATACTGATGCTCGGTTTGAACTGCAGGAGATTGTCTCGACCATGTCTACATGCCTAAATGCACTGAGTTGCCGCCATGTGATTGGCTGCTTAGAAAATAAGTGTTAACGAGCAGTTGGACAGGTGTACCTAATAAAGTGGCCGGTGAGTGTATATATACACCCTATACTAAATTCTAGGACATTTTATGTTGCAATGACAAACTATACTGGGTTTAATTAACATTTTGGATACGTTTGTGTAAAGAAGGAAATTGATGCCCATTCTTTTCAAGGAAGTTAAAGCTCATAATCAAATAAAAGCATTTGTAAATACTGTATATATTTTCATGTCTTAAAACAGATATTTTTATTTAGGTATATACTTTGACTGGTCCATGTGCACACATGGATATGCTTTGATATTATGTTGCAGCTCTGGCTTTATGCTTAGGGTCCCTGTCGACCTGCTTGGAAAGGATCCTCTCCCCCAGTCTTTGGCAGCATCTAACAGGTTTCATGATGCGTTAGCTTCATCCATCCTCTATCAACTCTTCAGATTCACCACACAATGTGTTCACGGCTGTGTGTAGTGTGTATAAGAAAACATTATTACATGCTAATGTCTAGTTGCTATTTGAATTTTGCTTTAATACTTTGTCCTTACTTAAATTTATGGGCGATTTTCGGATTTTGGTTTATGCATATGAACTTAGTGGACCGTTTTCTCTGTCCTCAGTTTTAAGGTTATTGGCTAGAAGCTAAAATAGAAGAAAACAAAACAACTGTTGGTACTCATGATAACTTGACTTTCCCAGCAGCTAGTTCTTTACTGTGGATTTGCGTCAGTAAACATTTTTGTATTCTCTCTTCCTTGTTATAAAATCTTCTTACTCACACTGTTGCTATGGGTAGATTTGTTCCTCCTACACAACATATACCAGTAAGACCACCAACTAATGTCTTACAATCACAATGTTTAAATAATTTGCATATTTATACAACAAGTGCTAGTTTTTCTTCCTCTTATGGCATTTTGTATTTAGGCTGTCATGTTCTATTTGATTTTCATTTGACCAGGAACCCCATGTTTTCATATTCTTTTTTCCCCTCAATGATTTATTGAAAAAAAAAAGAGTTCTTTGTGGTTTTACTGAATAACTACACTCTTAAATCCACTTTTATGAAAGCCTAATTCATTGCATCTGGAATGTTTGGAAAGGATAGCTGAGTGGCAACCAGATGCTACCAAATGAACTTTCATAATAGATAATAATAGTAGCTGAATTGTATTATTCTTATCTAGAGAATGATTGGGACAGCCTGCTTCCTTGTACACTTGCAATTTTTTGGGGTTTTGGTTCAACATGGGGTTTTGCCCAACAAGGTGAAAGAACCAAGAGTAACCAACCTTCCACGTCATGTTTTTGTTTTATCTTTGCTTCCCTCTCTATCATATATTTTTGCTGTTCTAAAGTGGAAAAAATAGAGAGCTGGAGTGAAAAAAGAGCTAGCTAATCTCCTGGCAAGTATTTTGCTATGCAGGGAAGATCACCTTCTTTCTCAGTCTCGGATTCTCAAGTTCTCAATGAAACCCAAATTCCCTCCAGGCCAACTGCCTTACTACAAGGCCTTTATTCAGCTTCTACCGTCCCTCACACAAGCATTGGATGCTGCAGCTTATTGGTGATTTCTATTCACCACTCACAATCTTGGGCAGCTGTCTATGCTGCTGAGGGCTGCACAGTGATTTGTTAAAACTCATTATTTTTTCATTCATTTTAATGATGCGTTATGGAAAATATCAAGTTTATAAAACACAAACCATATTATCATCAAATCCTTTTAATACAAGGAGTAAACTTGCTGGCATTAGTGTTCTGCTTTGACAAATTCATCCATGTGAACATTGCCTGTAGGAGCAAAACATAAGAGCGTCTAATAAAATAGCTTGAATCAGTTTATGGGACAAAAATATCTAAATTTAGATGGTGTAATTATTTCTACATGGGAGTGTTGTCCCTCTAATGCACTCACAACCCTTTTGGACTACACCATCTCCCTCATCTTTTGAGGCTAAAGGTAAGGAGGACCCCAGGCCCTGACCAAGATGTATTTTACATTTCTGGATGTTACAGACTCCTACTGAACTAAGAGCTAAAGGTTAAATTCACAAAGGCCAGGATAATTGCACACGGAAAAGAAGAGAAAAAAACTGAATACTTTTTTCAAATAATTCAATAATGTCTTCTGCTGGTGTCAAGCAGGATTTAAGTTTTTTTTTTTTTAAGAGAATATTGAATCAAATAACTATATTTTATTTTTCTCTCCAAAAATAAAAAATGAAATGTTCTTTTTTCAGTATTTATAATGTGACAATATATTTCTTTGAAGATTAATAGCCTGTTGCTTAATCATTTCAAAATTATATCACTTGACTCTTAGATATTTTCCACAAGTAAAATTTAGAATTTAAGACTAAAGGATCAGCTTAAACTAACACTAAAGAATAGATAGAATCGGCAGTAAAACTGCTAAACAAAATGAGTTACAGATTCAATTATATATATATATATATATATATATATATATATATATATATATATATATATATATATATATATATATATATATATATATATATATATATATATATATATAGCTTAATGATACACAATTATAAAAAATACACTGTGTTTCTTATTTTAAGATCCTCCCACTGACAACAAACTCTCTGATATAGAAAGAGTTGTTGATGAATGAAGCACCACAGCCAAGGTTTGGAGAAAGCTGTTCCTATTTTACATTATAAAATTAAGTCACCTTTATTTGTGAACATCAGCTTTTTTTTTTTTTTATTAACAGAGCATACTTTCTAAACCTTATTTTGTTTTATGGCTATTTCTGAAAATACACAGCTTCACATAAATCACAAAAACGCATTTGTGTGCCGTGACACAACCCTTACACACAAATGTATCTACATGTTTTGATTTATGGTTTAATCTATTTATTTTCTGTTTGCAGAATGTAAGCCCTGCAGAACCATGCAATCATTTAAAAATGATATTCATTTCTTTTATTTACCACATTACAAAACTGTGTACTACTCAATAAACCCATCTCCACTACTCTGTACTGTAGCTTTGGATAACTGGATCATGTAAATCAATTTAATGTCAGTTAATAAGCAAACCTACACACATAATCAAATTCTTTGTGTGTGTGTGTTTTACTTAACACAAGCTAAGAAGAAACATTTGATCCCACCTACATCAAGACTGCACTTACTGCCAACTGGAAAGATTCCTGATAATAAATAGAAAAGAAGGCCTAATGTTTTTTTTTTTTCCCACATAGATGTCTCTTAGTTGTATGATATATATTTGTAACTTTTATAGAAAGAGCCCCTAAACATTCTGAACCCCAAGTTTATTATTTTTTTCCAGGTGGGTGATCTTGCAAGATCTAAGCTGATTATTACATTAATCTTAAGGCGTCATGGTAAAACTGCTGTGTTCATCTCGAGCTTCTTACACTATTCACCAAAAGCCATTATCAATATTAGCTGAAGTCAGGTTCGCCTTGCCAAGTAAGCGCCTGCTTAGCACTTTGTGTATTAGAATAATTTATTTACAGCAAGGCAGGTCAGTGAGATAAACATTTTGCTCTTGCCAAACATGTTTTATATGCCCTAGGAGAGTGATTATTTTACAACAGAGCTGTACATCTCACCTTCCTCACCTTTCACAATCTCTTGGGTGCTATATATATATATATATATATATCATACATTTCAAGTAATCGTTTTATAATCAGATAGCCAAAGGTTCCTTAAAGAATACTTTTTACAAATTTAAACAAGGTAAAAGTAAAACTTTTCCACTTGAGGAGTTCTGGATAGAGCATGTTGTCAGGCGAAAAGAGATTTTTATCTTAAAACCTAAATGTTTTTCATATTTCTATTTACAATTGTGGCATAATTACTGCTCTTTAGCTCTGCCGGCTAAAGGCATGCTTTAGAGTCTCCAATTTACGATTAATCGATAACTAAATAATTTGATGTTATTTCAATGATCAATTAATCGCAATTAATCCGATAAATTTTTTCTGCCCTAATATATATATATATATATATATATATATATATATATATATATAGACACTGAGAACACCTAGTGATCAATATATTTTACATCATTTATATCTTCAAAATAGAAGAGACAAGTAGAAAATGTGAACATTTTAGAAAGGTTTTATTAAATTAGTTCAATCCGACTTCTGACCTGATGAAAGTCCTAGCTTTATTTACGTATTTTTCTATAATCAGTTGTGCTGTTTTTACAGACACACATAGAAAGCCTTCATAGGATTGCTCTAAATTAACTTATATGGTCAGTTCAGACTTTTTGAACTTTTTTACTTCTTTCCATTTTTGTTATTTTATTATGTCCCAGGTCCTTTTTTTTAAAGCCTGAACACAAGAGTTTCTCAATCTTAGTATAACCTCGAAATCAGTATTAAAAGTTTAACAACTTAAATTTATTAAAATAACAGTAGAAATATAACCAGGTCAACAATAGATGAGCTGCCAGTTTCTCCTGTCTAAAGTTGATCACACACAGCAGATGGAACAAGTCTTCTACATTCAGACATTATATATGCTTGGCTCTGTTATCAGACTACATGGGACCATCATCTTCACATTTATTGGTAAAAACTTTGTGCAAGGCTGTTATTGAAAATTCTGTGTTTTCTAGAAATATGAGATTACCTACGTATCCTAATCCACCCAATGGGCTGATCCCCAAACAGCAGAACATGTCTGGTCATATATCTCACCAAGCTATTTCAACTATTAGCTTAAAAAGTACCAGTTTTACCTTTCTAGACTTTATTTCATCAGTTCACTCTTGTTACATTGACAAAAAAGGGACATTACAAAACAAAATAACCATGTGAGATGTATCACTGCCCATATGGAAGTGAGGAGAAGCTCTACCCCCCCTAAATCAGTTATGTAGTCTCTTTCTTTGGCATATTCTCCTTTTGGACCCAAAATCGCCCCATTTTATTTGTATATTATTAAGTAGGACATCTAATAATCTGATAGGACTAATGACTAATCCCCCCACCTCCCAACTCATCAAATAACCTATAACAAATTAGTAAACTTTATAGAGTTTAACAAAATAAGGTCTGTAGTTTTATGATGTCCTAATGATAACATGATACATTTGTATCCTCCTCCCTTTATTATTTTGGATAAACTACTCATTCCTGTGTCTGACTTCCTTGGCTCATCTGTTCTTAAGAAAATATTGGACCTGATCTCTGTCCCTACTGTAGTACAGAAAATGGCTTTTTGATATTTCAAAGTGCCACAGAGCCAGTTTAAACTACAGCATTGACTTGAATTGATTCTATTGTGTTTGTAAATGAGAGAAAAACACATGGATTGCAGAGTCTGTGCCTAATCTTGCTCGGAGAAACATTCAATATCCAATAAACAAATGTATTAAACATGGCTGGATGAAAATCCAAGTTTATATCTTGACTATACACAGTTAGAAAAGGAAGGGAAATATTGTACTGTGAAACAAAAGAAAAAGATTATATACTTTATAGCCTATATACTTATATATACATTTTAAGCCTATATACTTTATAGTATATAGGCTTAAAATGTAAATATTTAGCATTTACTCATCTCTACCAGCGGTGCCAAAATGCATGGCCTGTGCTGTACCAAGACAGACTGTCAGTTGAGGCAAAGGAAAATAAAAGGAAAACTTAATTGGTTTCCTTGTTCTCAGTTCTAAGAGTTGTTGGCTCAGCAACAGTATGTGAAATGATCAACTGCTTCAATGGTTTCAGCATTTTTCAATATTAAAAACTAGGTTTCGATTAAATTGAATAAATGCTGCATGGTAATTAAGTTTAAAGGCTGTGGGTCTGTGCGACACTTAGCTTAAATATTTTTTATTGAGTTGATTGGAAAATCATTTTGCTTAGTCAAAAAATATAATGATCTTTAAGTTACTGTATGTTTAAGATTTAGACTGCTAATTGATACATTTTCCTACTTGTTTGTTTGCTGAATTCATTGTGTACAGTAAGTGGGATGTCCGACTTTACTAAACAAAATAGATGCATTTTTTTTTTTTTTAAAGCTTAATATAATTAATGTATACATGCAATTCCAATACTCTTGGGACTGTGTTTAAGAAGCTCTAAATTATGCATATCCTTGCCTTGAATTATTTGGTGCATTCTTCCCCTTTCTCATAAAAAAAAAAAAAAAAAGTTATCAATTACTCAAGTCCTTTTTAGTACTTACTCAATCAAGTACTTAAAAAGTGCTTCTAATGACACTCAAATGGGTTTTACAGTATTAAGGACACAAAAACGGTAAAAAGGTAATATATTAGATAAATATTAGACGATAAAAATCTATCTTAAAAAGCTGGACCTTAAGGGGTCCAGTGATACACTGGTGACGTTTCCAGGGTGACCCAGTTTTTCGCCTGTAGACTGCTAGAGAAAGACACCAGCCCCACCGTGACACTGATGGATGGATGGATCTTGAGGAAAGATTTAAAAGTGAAGAGGTCAGAATAATCCCTGATGGGTTGTGGGAGTGAGTATCAGAGGGGCAGCAATGTTCTGTCACCTAAGGTCCTGAGCCCATTCCTGCAGGAGATCGACAGGAGGTTTACACCTACCCATAAACATGATCATCTCAGTATTATAATTATTAAGCATTTTTCCAAATATCTTAAAGAATAGTTTTTATTATTTCACCTCTGTGCTAGCATGATCCTAATGGATCCCAGGTGAAAATCCAGCTGGTATGCACGATTTTGGGAAAATAACTGTGGCAATCATAGTTGTGTGTTCACTAATTATTGACAACTCAGTGGTGCCCTCTTTGTTATGTAAACAAATAGTTTCTTGACAATCTATCCAGGGAACTGCAATTTTTTAATGCCTCAGTTTCTTATAGTTTATTAATGATGCCCAGTAATGGATGTCGATGGCATTTGTTTTGTGAAGAAATAAAGACTTCTTTCCCATTTAAAAAACTATTTGGTTAGTAACTTGAAATCCATATGTAACAGTGCTACTGATGAATTTGTATTCATAGCAGTTCATTTCTTACAGCATGTGCGTGATGTTAGACTTAAAAGAAAGCTAAACAACCTCTGTCTGTCTGCCTACACACAATATGTCAAATTTGATTTGGTTGTGTAATGATGCTCTCTTTTTCTTTTGTCACACTTTCTAATGGGATTTCTAATGAGAAGCCTTTAGCTTTTACATTTTTAAACCATAGAGAACTCTTAACGTATAAAGCAACAAAGATATTTGCCATTTACCATCATGTTTTTTTTTTGTTTGTTTTATGCACGGAATGTAGAAATAAGTACAGCCTTACTAATTTCATAGATTCATAGATTTCTGAAAAATAAAGGTGTCTAGTAGCACAATGCAAGGGATGAAAGAAACCAGGAATGATGAGACTTTGATGCCAAAAAACCTGGGCAGGGCTACAAAATTATTTCCCACCTATTTAAAGAGCATTATACATAGAAAAGACTTAATATAAAAGGCCCCCGACTCTATCTTCTCGAGGATCCCCCACAAAGCACCACCAGGGACCTTGTTTGAAGAGCTGGTCCTGTATTCCACAACCAGAACATGGAACAGTGCTAATCCTAAAGCCAAGGTTAGTCAATCAGCTAGAATCCCCCTTTCCAGCTCCCCGGCATAAGCCTTCTTGGGGAGGCTTAGAAGTATGATCCCCCTATAGTTGGGAACACCACCTGGTCCCACCAGTCTGCTGGTCAAGATCACTCCTTAAGAGAGCTGTGTAAAGAGATTACCCAAACTGAAACCATGTACTTCAAGTTTTGGTGGTCAAATTTACATGAATCTCCAAAAATGTCAATCTTCTTTTTTTTCGTCTGTTGTTAACCTACTTTTCCCCCAAGTTACTAAATCTCTTAGTATACTTAGTTGATTTGTGCTTTGTTGTTCTATCTTCATAAGCGTCACATGTTATAAGGACTGCAATACATGAGGGGTTTATATGTAGCGTGATCACGGGTCACATGCTCTGTTATTTGGGGACTAAAGAGAAAGCCTTTTTCTATGATCAAGGGGTTTGGAGCCGCTGTCCCTTTTCACAGCAAGAGATCCTCTCAGCTCATCTGCCATTTGTGAATAACTGATAAGACAAAGTGAAAAAGAACAGGCTTGATGGCGCGTTGGAGTGAGATTTGATGTAAGGACTGATTGCTTGCTTTCAAAATGTCAACCATACTAAATCAGATGCTGCATGTTATTTTTCATATATTGGTTTAAAGATAAGGATCTTATCCAAATGAAAGACTCAGGGCAAAGCAGTGGTGGATGTGTGTAGGTTTGGGTAAACAAACTAAGTTTGACTTTGAGGGAGGCTGAGCTCTCTTAAGGGGCTGAGACTAAAGATGAGAAGGAGCAGAATTGAGAATCCTATGTGAGAAGCTATATGAAAAGACAGTGGAATGTTTCATGACTTGTTAATCAGAAGAAAAGCTCCAACATTTGCCAGAAGGATGCGTATTAAATGTTTGATGGAACTGAGTCATCTAAATGGCAGTGCTAATTTGGCTGCATGCATAAGTGCACATGGATTTCAAGTGTGTGAGATTATTGGCAAGACACTCAGGTAGGCACCTCATGGTGATCTTTGCTGACAGATGTAAATGAGAGAACACACTACATCAAAATATCCAAAATTAGTCAAATCCATTGTCAAGCACAGTACTTTGAGATGTTTGACCTGAAAGAAAGAGCTTGTAGTTGAAGCAGCAGAGATAGGATGATAAAGTATTTTCTTTTAAATATGACTTTAACCTTTTAGAATCAAATTTACATAATTACATAAATGCACCATCATGCTTTACCCGGTATATGGTCAAATCTGATCTCTGTTTCTCCTATTGTTTTTTTCATAAAGAGAAGGTTTCTCATATCTTTTGATTCATTGCCTAAATTTGGTATTTCAGACTGTCTCATTGCAGTCTCACAATATAAAGTATAACTATACAATAAAGGCTTCATATACTTTAAATGTGATCACATTTTGTCATTTTAAAAGCTAAGTTTTAGTGTATTTTATAAGAATTTACATAAAAGGCTAAGTTAAATAGTTCATTGTTCCAAACTTGAAAGAAAGGCATACATTCTGTAGTATGCAAAATGTTTTCTGCAATAAACATCTGCTGCAAGCACATATAGCTGGTATAATTCCTTTTCAACACAGCACCATTTTTCTCAGCAAATATTTTTCTAGAGGTCCAATTTTACTAGATGTCTGTAACAATCCATGCAATCCACATATACAGAGAAATCAAACCGTAGATTTCCAAAAATTATGTTATGTGTAAGAAAGTGAAATGATACAGGCAGACTATCTTTGTAAATATTTTGGAAGCACAATTTTGTTTTTGCACCTAAAGGGCTGTGGTTCTCTGAAGGATAAGGTGGCCCAGTTTGAATTTTCGCTTTTCTGCATATTCTATATTTTCTTATTTCCTTAAAGGAATAGTACACCCAAAACATGATTAGCCTTCCTTTTCTACTCACACCCATGCTAAACAACACTCTGGAGTACTTTTTTGATATCTCAAATGCATCTGGAGATCTGGGAGGCTTCTTGCTGTCTGCTGACATTCAAATATTGGAGGTCTATGGTGCCCGAGGCAGAAAGGTCCATAAAAGTCCACAAAAAACGCGGCAATATTCCTCCATACTGCTCGTCCAATGTATTCCAAGTGTCCTGAGTTGGTAGCGTCAGTAAGAAGCCTCCCAGATCTCCAGATGCATTTCAGATATCAAAAAAGTACTCCAGAGTGTTGTTCAGCATGGGGGTGAGTAGAAAATGAAGGCTAATCATGTTTTGGGTGTACTATTCCTTTAATGCTGTTTATATAGTTTTTTCTCAGTCTTGTTAACTATTACAAACATTTACCCTGCATGTTACATACTCCCATTACCACAGATTCACAATATAAGGTGTCTATAGACACTGTAGCTTGTAGTAGGGAAAGTTGGAATCAAACTAACAACCTTAGACACCATTAAATCACCTGGTGAGATGTTTGTTCTAAGATAAAGAATAGAACACCACTCTCATCTCACAATAAGACCGAATTGGTTGTGAAAGCCAAGCTATGCTATCTTTGGTTTGTAAGAAAAAGAAAAAAATATTTAGTTAGAAAAAGAAAATCAAATTGTTTTTTTTCCCCTTATTTGTTTTCTTTCTTGATCTAAATACAGCAAATTGATAGTTTTATATAAACATGAGCTTTCACCCCATTTAAGAAAGAGCAAATCATTTCTAAATTCCCATACCCTAAATATAAGCATTTAAGGTTATAAAAAAGTTTTAACTTGAAGTTTCATATTGAGAGTCAGCCCCAATTACTCTGTACTCAGTGTAAAAGCTCCAGTGGGAGTTCAGTAGTGCATCTACTTTCTCTGAGGTATAAGATCCCTAAACTCAACCTTGGAGCATTTTAGTATTCAGTCATAGCAAGTGTCTCGCTTTGTGGTTTCTCAGCATGCTGCTATAGCATTTCAGAAGCTGGCTAAGCTTTCAAACTGTGCCCAGACTTTGGAGTTTCCAGAAATAGGCACATGGAAAACAATATGTTAGTTTTTAGTTTGTGCTTTTCCCGTCAATTTAGGGGAAAAATACTGGATTCTTTATAAATAAATAGATACAACTCGAACCTGCAATAGAGTCACGTTTATAGGTGATGTCAAAAATAGGGAATTTTTCCACTTGTACTTCACTTATGACTGAACTTTAATTTCCATATGTGAGACATGAGTTTCAGATGTTGTCACACAATACTGGAAAACATTTCACCCTTGGATTCTGTTTTGCTTCTTATTACATTATTACATGATATGATACCAAGATGTTTCATAGATGGAAAACAAACCAGGTGTGAACTGTCTTGTTTTTCCCACCTTTCTGCATGTTTTCCGCACGCAAAATATGTTTTCTATGTTACATAGCTTTTGTTACACTGTTTTTATATGATAAACATGCTTAAAAGACATACATACAAGACAAGAAGAAACAAAATGCAGTGTTTAATTAACAGTTCCAAACCTACATCGCCCTGTGTGGAAAAAGTGATTTTTTCCTGAAAGCGAAGAACTGGTTGGGCCACAATCCGCGGCAACAATGTTAATCAAGTGTTTGCTTTGACTTTTAAAAGTCTTGGTAAGAATTTTGATCCATTCATCTCTGTAAAGTTGTTGGAAAATAACCTAATTTGAGGGTTTTTGACTATGAACAGCCTTTTTAACATTACTCGTCTAATTCTAATAAGAATCAGGTCAGGACTTTGACTAGGTCAGCCATTCAGAGACAGTTACATGGACCCCGTTATCTGTGCATCCTCCGTTCCATCAAAAATAGAAGGTTTTCTAGTCAGGGCACATTTCTCAGAATTCAGACACAGCCAGAGTAAAGAAGATCCAGTACATGTTCATAATAGGAGTCAGTTTAAAGTGTGGAGGCTGCATGGCATCTTTTTTTGGTAGAAGACGGGACAGATGCGTGAGGTAGTAGGTATAAAGCCAGCTTTACTGATGTATTTGGATCATGTTATTTATTCTCTTTGCTCAGGAATAGTGGTGGTCTTGAAACTAAGTAGTGCACATTAGCTCAGTCTCTCTGTCTTCATAAACACTGAAATTAACTGAGGCAAGTGAGGCCTGCAGCTCTTTAGATAATGGTATGTGGTCATTGTGACCTCATGGATAAGTCATTACTTGGTTCTTGGGGTAACTTCATGGAAGGTTCACCACTGTTCAATAGTTTTTCTATTTTCAGGTAATAGTTGTCACCGTGGTTCACCGTGATCACATAGCTTTAGAAATAGCTTTTTAAACTCTTTTCAAACTCTCTTTCCCATTTGTTCTTAAAATTTCTTTGGAGCTCAGCATGATCTTCTGGCTGTGATGATTTTTGGTGAATTTCACGTTCTCAGGCAGTGGCAGGTTCTTTTTAAAATTATTTCTTGATTTAGGACAGGTGAACTATTGTTTTCCAGATTCCATTATTTTGTTCTCGCACATTGTCTTTGACTAACAATCAAATTAGCTTGATGTTCTTAAACACAAAAATAAAAAATACAAAAAAAAAAAATCAGGAACTGTTAACTAGTGATGGGTTGATGAGGCGTCATGAAACGTTTCGACACATTACCAAACTGTATTGATACTGTGTCGATACTGTGTCACTGAATACTGACACCTGCTGGACATTAAAAATCCCTACAGGCAACCTAGTTGACAGTCAACTGACACTGATTTGATGACCTATTATATACACTAATATGATGCAATTCATTGTATGATGCATTGTATTATTATTAAAACATATTTGATATTTTAGACACAGTCAATGAATAATCAGAACCTGCATCATAATGTAATAATCTCTAAGTAAACATGTAGTAAATGAAGATGCTTGTTCACTGGTATTTTTTATTCAAAAAAAAATAAGTTGTTGCAACGTTTTGAAATTCAGTCTGTTGCGCTTTTTTGATATTAGTTCTCCAGCTGTGGAAAACACCCGCTCACACGGCACAGATGAAGCTGGAGTGCACAAAAATTTTAAGGCCAGGCAGAAGAGGTTTGGATAAACCGTCCTTTGGTTTTTCCAATATACAAGAGGATCCTGGGACCTCGCAATATTGCCCTCTACCATGTATCTCTGCACCTCAAGGATGGCATCAGCTGTAGCACTTTTGGTCTGCCTCCCCACTTCGAGATCAAAATGTTCCCAAAGGTCATCTTAAAAAAAATAAAAAAAAGTATTTTAGTACATGATTTACAAACAACAAAGAAATGATGCTCAATATCATGCCTGAAGTGGGGGCAGACAGCTGTTGTGAAGATGTTCCCGGCTGGGGCTCATTTGAGCTTCCAACTATTGAGGCACATTCTGTCCGCAGCCTGCTGTACTTCCATTTACACTCGTTCCTGTTCCTCCTCGTACTTTTTGGCCAACAGTTGTTTGATGGTCTGAAAACCACACCAAGTCAAACCAGAAGAAAATCAATATATTTAAAATAAATTTGATGAATAAACTACCACTTTAGATAATTTCCACACAAACCTTTCTGGTTGGCAAAACATATGAGGGCTCAAGGAGCTGAACCAGCTCCCTGAACCCTTCATTCTCCACAACAGCGATGGGCTGGCGGTCCTTTACAATGAAATTAAGCACAGCCTCATCAAGCATCTGCTTCCTGGAAGCTTGATGGTTAAAAATGAGAAAGTGTAAATTATTCAGAATTATCAATAAAACAAAGTCAGTAAGTTGTAAAATACCTGTATACCTGAGTTCATCATGGGTGTATCATGGATTTCACTCTCATGCTTGGCCCTATAATGCCTCAGCATTGAGGAGGTGCTGTTATTTAAATATGCAAGCTCTGTTGAGCAATTGCGACATTTAACCTGCAGAAAATAACACGAACAGTAAACTAAAGGTCACTTTGAAATGAATTTCTACTCAGAAAATCAAGTGGAAACTCTGAGAAGAACAGGATGAAACAAGGAAATTAAAACAAATACCTTATTTTCCGAAATGACATCAAAGTGGTTCCACACAGCAGAAACCTTTCTTTTTGCTTGAGGAAGCTCCATAATTTTTGATGAATTTTATATTCGCAAAACACGCAAGATTGTTTTGGCAGATGCGCTTTGTTATAAAGGCTTGTCAATCAGTTCGAAACATCGGTCACGTGACCGATACAGGAATTGTTTCGGTCACGTGACTTTTCCGTAGCGATACACACGCCGACACAGGTTTCGCTCTATGAGACCGACACATGCGCCAACGCATCGGTGTTGCCCGACCCATCACTACTGTTAACTGGTGGTGGAAGTGGTTGTGGACCCAAACAAAGAGTTGAAGGAGGCAGAGATGAGTTTTTGCTGATTAAATGAAGATCCAAAGGCAAAAGAAGCAAAGTCAAAAAACAAAATACAGAAAACCAAAAACCAGGAGACATCAGGGGAAAACACACACAGGGAGCAAAAGAATGACGAGAAACCAGCAATGAGGATCTGAACAGGAGGTGTATATATAGGGGACAGAACAAAGATTGGGCTAATCAAATGATATGGAGCAGGTGTGAATAGAAGTAACTAGAAGGGAGCTAGGGGGATGAGACTGGCACAAGGGAACAACAGACAGCAACTCAAAAAATCACCTAAACTCATCTCTGCTTCCTCATCTCTACATTTGGGTTCTCAACCAACCTCCACCAAACCTTGACAAACAGAATGACAAAAATAATTGAAAACTCAAAAAGAAGTCTAAAAGGGGAGAACTATAACAGGAAGTGGGGAAAACACTTTCATTGACTCAACTGTAGTTATTAGATAGAAAACCTCAATTTCAAGAAGTGTAAATTTCACTTTAAAGAAATGTTTGCAGCTATGTCATGTCATTAACACTTTAATCAAAGCTTGCTGAAAATAGAGGATGTGTCCACAACTCGGACACTTTTCGTGTGTATAAATTATTGACTCAAATGATCATAATCCAAAGGTTATCATGGGTCATATCTGGGGTTTAGTAGAAAAAGTACCAGTAACTATGATTATCGAGTTCGATTCCAAGGGCCCCAATAAATGTCAAACTGTTTTATGGCAAGGCGCTAATAGAGTGACCATCTGTATAAAAAATGTTTAGGCGTGGCAGGATAAACAAAATCCAACATTATTTAGTACTTTGTGTGGTTGTATGTCTGAAATCCAAGTACTATAATCCCATTTTATTTGCTTATCCTTGTATGCTGTCAAATAGCTTCTGTCTCTGTGCATACACAGTTGTAAATGTATTTAAATCAATGTGTATGTGATGTATTAATTATAATAACATCAAAACACTAATATATGTCATATTGTGTATTTTATATTGTATATTGTGTTTTTTTATACCTTCTAAGAGGGCAATTGTAAAATATTTTAAAGATGATATCAGAACAAAGCAAAGTATTTGGTCTTTAGTCGTGTGATTAAATTTTGAAACATGCTTCCAGGCCACTTTTGTCTAACATGAATTTTATGTAGGGAAAACAAATAAATTAGTTATGTTTTCAACTCAGTGAATTAAACAATGAAGCCAAAGCCAAAAAGACACACAAAGGAAAGAGATAAAGAGAATGAACATGCCATAGTTGGTAATGCCATTAATATGAAGGGAGGGTGGGGGCATCCAAGCTGATGAATATTTAAGGATGCCCAAAGTGAAGTACTGTTTTAGGAACAAAGTGGGACAGAAGGAAACCCTTCAGGGTCTATTCTTGCTGTTTATGACTTTATGAATATTCATTTTTTATATTGTCCCTAAAACAATTTGCTTAACGCTATTGAAATGTTTTTAACCATAAAATGTGCGTATTTTAGCCTATGTACTGCTTAGTCTGTATTTGAATATAAAATCTGCTGAAAAAAAGCTCTGATTTTAGTTTTTCACACCTATTCTGATTTTAGAAACCAAATCAGAATAGATGGGAAATGAATAGAATATGTATTACTGTGATTGTCACAAGTAAAATAGAATTGGAAAAGCTGTGTTGTCAGGGCATAGAATATAAATTCCCATTATTGCATATCCCTTTATAATCATATTGTATTTCCTTTACCTTTTTCTGTTGGATAGAAACTCATTTAGCCCTCTTGTCCTTGGTGTAGGTACCGGACCTGCAGCATCTGTTTGATAGTAACAGTTCACATGCAGAGCTTGACCCATGTGAGTAGCATCCATTATAATGATCTGGGCCAGCTGGAATTGTGAAGTGTGGGGAGAGGATGGCCAGCAATCTTTTGGCTTCGTTATTGACCCTCTGGAGCACTTTCTTCTAAGCCACCGTACAGCTGTTGTACCACACAAATAGTAGGTCAATTTACTCTCAATAGAGTACCAATTAAAGACCACCACCAGTCTGATCTTATTTTTCCGAAGAACCCTCAGGAAGTGCAGTCTCTCCTGGCCTTCTTCACCAGCTCAGAGGTTTAACTCTCCAGATCAAGTTCCACTCAATGTGGATTCCCAGAAAGCTATCCTCTCCAGTATCCATTGATGATCAGTGGGAAGCTGTCCTTTCTCCTTTCCTAAAGTCAGGTTTATTCCTTTGTTCTTCGAGATGTTGAGAAGCCAGTTACTTCTGTGCACCTCTCTATCTTCAACTCCACCTTGTTCCTTTAGATAAGTGTTCAAAGCATTTCATGACCACTGACAATAGTGAGGAAATAAAAAAACCAACAAAAAACACACAACGCACTTTTTAAGTATATTTTTAAAAGTAACATTTGCATAGAGTTAGGTAACTTTTCATTTTTCTAAGAGTAACTACTTCATTTGCAAAGTTTAGTAGAACAGGTTTTTTTTTATTATTATTTTTGCATTTTTTCAAAAGTTTTTTACAGCTATGAAAGCAAACAAACTGTTATTCCAAAGATATAAAAAATATATATAAAAAATAATATCTATGTATGCATATACAACATTTATATATATATATATATATATATATATATATATATATATATATATATATATATATATATATACAACTGACAAACAAGAGAACATATCAAATGGCTGATCAAGCGATTTAGACTCAAGCGGTAACATTATATACATTTACTTATATAAGTAAATAATTAAACTCTCCAATTTTAATTACAAACGACAAAATGGAAAAAATTAAACCTTTACACAACTCCTCTAAAATAAGTTGAAGAGTCCAATTTAGTCTCAGTGCCACTGATGAGATTCTTTGCAGCTGTGACTCTTTCTCCACTGGCTCAGCCAAATGTGGTCACCCAAATAGTTAACCAATGCCAAATCACATAAGTAAAAAGAATCAAATATGGTATGCTAAAATAATATACATACATGTATTGAAACCAGACCATTTATTGTGGGGTGCACATGCTTTTATACTAAAGAAGAGAGTATACTGTATACTGTTATATGGCCACTTAAAATTACCCCAAATTACAACCCATTATTAGCCATAGGTCACTATCAGATTAATGTGGCTTGATAACATATGTAAAAAAAAATCAAATGCCTCTATACACATTTAAAGCAAATTTTATTTAATAGTTGATTAAAGAAAAACAGCATAATAGTTTCTGGATCTATTATTAATTTTTATTATTCAGTTGGTTTGACATTTCAAATATAACTCCTTGACCTAAACTATGAAATAAACACCCTCTATATTAGGCAGCGGTTTCCAACTCCTAAACTCTGCAAAATATACCTTTTGTATAAATCTGGTACTTTTTCAATGCTTATTCTAAAATAGTTACATCCATACAGGTAAGAATATTGAATCACAGGAATTATTTGATCCAAAATTGTATTGAATTTTTAAGAATCACAATCTCAAATAATTTACACTTCAGGCTGGTCATTAGCCAACAGCTGTTCACTCTCTGTGCCACTGTCCACTATACGTTACACTTAAAATGAAAATAAATGGTGGTTTTCAATGGTACATGGTTTGATGTTTCTTTATATGAAATTGTTACTATTAAGAAATCTGAAACATGGACAAGTTCTCATTGATAAGACCTTCACCATGACTTTTCAAAGACAGACTCATGTATCGTTTTTATATCAGTGAACTGTCCTTGAGCATGATTGTAAACCTTTTTATACTCATGCATCACTCTGAGTCTACATCAGCAGAACTCATAGGAGATGATTAATTTTTCGCAGTGAGTGATGCAAATCTGACAGTGTTTTTATGTATTGAGTTTAGGTTTAATTGTAACCCTTTTAATGCACTGCTGTCTTTAATGTATCCATACTCACTTGATTTTGGCTGTTTTTTATCCATGTTTAATCATAATTTACCCTATCATCAGTAGAAAGACAAGGAGCCTTTTAGTGCTGTGATTTTTACATGTTTATGTCTGAAGTAATCCATTGCATGTCAGTTATCAAGAACATGGGATACTTTAAATGTCATGCACTGTTGATTAGGTATCTTCACTGCGATATCACATTTGGAAACAATAATAATCAAATAAGTAATACATTTAAAGACACAGCATTGTTAAGGTCAAAGAAATGGGACGGTTCACAGCTTCTCATTAGACACTTTAATGGCTCATTAGGGTTTATTCTCTCTTGAACTGTTACAAGTTATTGAAGCAATATTTTCCATTTTGATGATGGTTGTGTTACAGAGCGGTGTCTGATATATATTCAGTAGAGGAGAAAAATATATTTGGTTTCATCTGTGTTTTTAGTGTTTTTGTAGCTTGTACAACCAAAACTTCATTAGATTTGCGATCTGTAATATCTTCAATTTTACTTTGTGAAAACTATGCCCATTGGCAGGCATATAAACTGAATCTAAGGGTCTGCCAAATTAAATCAGGCATCCAGCAGCTGAAATTCTCATAACCTAATTTTTTTAATGTGTACAACCTTTCTGGTCCAAACATCAGAGCCAACAGTAGAACATCCTCAGGCAAATGGAGTGTTTTGTAAATTGCAAACTTTAAAGTGCCTTTCAATCCAGAGTTATGATGGATGCAGATGAAGAAGTTTAAGTGGCTTTTTAACAATGCCCTCTGTTTTATTCTAGTTTTCAAAGTTTATTTAAAATAATAAAGCTATGAAATATCTATTTTTGTGGCAATTTTCAGTGTTGTTGAAGGTTTCTCTCCAACAAAGAGTACCTTTAAAAATCTAATTGATATAAGCTTTATTCTAAGTTATTTTATAAAACATATAGAAATTCAATCATTTTACAGTTCGTTTCCCCAGAATCTAGGATGGTGATTCCAAACACTTTATTTGCTAAGATCCTTAAGCATGGTTATGTCTTTAAATTTTGGTGGAAGTTTTGCCCTATAAAATTGTTTATATTTCTTCAAATGTGTTATTTTTTCTTTTAAACCAAACACGAACTTAGAATTTTGAAAAATTTGGTGTAAAACAACATAATGTTGAAGTGTAGATATAATGACAGTTTTCCTGTGTTGAAGGATATTGAAATGTCCCATTCAGAGTGTTTCTTAAGCCATTAAGGGGATACAATAGATGCTGAAGTGTTGTGGTCAGATTAAACAAACAGTATGCATTTATGTATTTATTTATTTCTTTGGTTGGCAAAAACACCATCACACGTGTTGTAATGGTTGGCAGCATAAGGATGCTTTTATTAGGCAGGAATATAGGTGCAATCAAGGATAAAAATCTGTTGACACAAAAACGCTAAAAATAATGGTTGGAATTCATAATCTATTATTACAACCACAACAAATATGCAGCCGGAGATGCAGTTGTGATCTTTTGATCTAAGGATATTCATGTGTTAAAGTGGTTCAAAGCAGTATGACTTCAAAATTGCTTTTCACTAATACCCACCATCTAATCTGAATGTGTTTGAGAGAATATGCAAAGAAAATGTGCAAAGATAGATGACACAAAGACCTAACAGCCTGATTTTTTGCAATAGATGGCAACACAAAGCCTTGTATTAGGTGGGGTAAATACAGTGCAGTTTTTAGATTTTTGTAGAACTGCTGAAAAAGAAGCATTATTTTTTATAAGGTTTATGTTGTGTGTTGGGGCAAATGGTTTATCCCCAGCTAATCATCCTGATATCACATATTTACTTTGGAGATTGAAACATGAAACATGGTAACTCTTAAAGTAGTTTGAAGCTAAATATTGTCTGCAGAGAGGTTTTTTTCAGCATTATGTGTGCACACTCTATGAGTCAAAATCAGGCTTTTGGCAGACCCTCACTGTGTCAGTGATGGTAATAGTTTGCCAGAACCTTAGGGGAGCTGCTCAGCAGGATTGGAGTGTGTGTGCATAGAAGTGTGTTTGTGTGCACAAAAATGTTTCTGTGCACATATCAGCAGGAAAAGGTAGAGCAGACCCCACAGTACGTGTCTCAACAGCCAAGTCATCAGTCCCTTTAATCCAGCCCAGCAGGGATTTGTTTGTGTTTTTGACAGTTCTTGTGTGCGACTGTGCTTTGAAAAACTTCAGAACTACTGTCTTAATGTTGGTTATGTTATCCCCTGGGGCATATTGCACAAACATTTCCAGCATAACATACTTCTTCAGTATTAACTTGCATTATATATTGTAGTCATTCTTTTATCCATGTCATTTTGATTTCCAGAAGCTCTCAAATATGTCTAATCTTAATTTGTTCTCTTCTCTCTTCCCCTGCAGGACGAATGTCATAGGATGAACACTGCTGGTGGGGTGTGTCTGTCTGTGCTGTCCTCCCTCCTGGCTGTGGCTGGGGCCCTGGCTGCTCTGTCTGCCCTTGCTCTAGCTCCACTCTCTACCCTAGCCGAGATTGCCCATGGAGCTGTGGATAGCATCTCCAGCACAGGGGCAAATGGAGGACCCTCACCCATCTCCTCATCATGTTCCAGCCTTGTAGCAGGGGTGCTCTACGGTTCTTTCTCCCTAAGGGAGCTTTTTCCCTTCAGGAAACCTGGTTGCTCATGGTCCTTGGAGAATCCAGATCCTACAAAATATTCCCTCTACCTTCGCTTTACCCGAAATCCTATCATCTGCCAAATGCACCATCCTATGCTCCTTTCACTGGACCACCACCTAGCCAATCAAAGCTGCCCTCTTCATCTACAGACAAGAACAGCCAGGGATCAAGAAGTTGTTGATCTCTGCGGCAGCACCTTAACCACAGAC
The DNA here is from genome assembly GCA_030533445.1 of Cyprinodon diabolis. NCBI lineage: Eukaryota > Metazoa > Chordata > Actinopteri > Cyprinodontiformes > Cyprinodontidae > Cyprinodon > Cyprinodon diabolis. The sequence continues at coordinate 16,805,178 of CM060074.1, forward strand.
AGACCTTACTCCTTCCTGCAGTTTGATAAAAACTTTGTGCAGATATGTCTGACGAAACATCCTCTTGCAGATGAGGCTCAGGTAACCAAGGAATTGCTGGAGCAGAGGCTAGTGGAGGTATTGCTCATCAACAACGAGAATTCCAGTCAATTTACCTGCGGTGTACTTTGCCGTTGGTTTGAGGAATGCCTGCGGTCAGATACCAATGGGGACCTGGAGACACCTGATGGAGATGTTTGTGGGATGACCCAGACAGGGTGTATTTGTCCTAATCACAACATCATGGCACCACCAATACCTCTACTGCCGGAGACACCACACAGTTTCAGCAATGGCTCCCATGTTCCAGATGACTGCTGTGTAACTGAGCTTCACTCCAATGAGGCAATTGCTATAGCACCCAGAGATGTCCGACAAGGTAGGACATATGAAAAGTGTTTATGTATCCCTTTAAGCAATTATAGGTCATCCCCCATTCAGAGATTTATTAAACACAACATCTATTGACACATATTGTCAAGATATATACTTGACAATGCATTATTACTGTTAAAATTAGAACTTTATTTCATATGTGCAGTGGTTTACTGATGCAACTGAGTTAGAGACAAATAGATGAGAAAATGTATTCTTGTTATGCCTGCTCTTTATACTAATCCAGGGAGGTCAATATTCTATACTTGACAGAGAATTTATTATTTGGATTTTTGTCTTTTGCATGTTGCCCTTTAATTAAAAAACTAAAGCAGTTCAAAGGCAGCCTTTAAAACCTCTCATCAAAAGATTAGTAATGCCTGACAGAAATTCTGCCTTTTGATCTATATTTTAGAGATTTCCCCATGTGGCCAAGAGGTGTGGCTCCAACAGTGTATGTCTACACTCACATCTTTGTGTGCGTACAGCACAGATGCATGAAACAGTATGTTTACTTTGTGCAGAAGGGATCAGATGCGCAATGACTGGCACAAATCTGCACAAATGGTCATTTGTAGATCAATACATTGAAGCAGATAATCCATTTATACACAAGATGATTGCTTCATGCATTTGTATAATTTCTTGTTTGCCTCAAGCAATGTACATAAATAACCCATTTGCAAAAAAAAAGAGTGACAAGTGCACACACTAAAGCTTCTTAATAATTTGCCTTCATCACTACCACCAGGTTATACATTCCAATAAAATCCAATGAAGGTGGAGGTGAAGCAGAATATTCCAATTTCATCCATAATTCAACATAATCTGCAGTTTTTTTAACGGTAACTTCTTTCATGTGGAACCAGGGTAGTTTTGAAAAACTTTACCTGAAGGGTAAATACTGTGGATCATAACTTTAAAGACAGTCTTGCCCTTCTTCTAGGAAGGTAATTTTTGCTCAGGCTCTGTGCAACAGGAGTACTTTTATCATTTAGCAACCTCACAAAGGGATGAATAAGGAGTAAAAAATTACTGATGGAATGATAAAGTCTCTCCTGCTTTTAAATCAGAATAATGTTCCATAGAATGCACCTTTAAATAAAAAGGAAGTACTTTGATACACCAAACCGGTTTACCCAGTTGCTTAACAAGATTATGATAATTCTTCTGCCTGGGTTGTTACCTGGTCATATCTCACATTTAAGTTGGATGGTCACATTATTTCCCACATTTTGTTATTATTATCTATACGCTGGTAACTAATTTAGTTGCATAAAAAGTTTTTGGGGAAAGATGACCAAAACTGCTGGTACAATATTTGTTACTTTTGGGTACACTTTGTTTTTGTTTTATTTTTTAGTGAATAAAGCCCTTCATGAATATTTATAATACCAAAGTACCTCCTTTATAATACCAAAGGAGGTACTGTATGTGACTGTGCATGTTCACAGGGGGTAAACAAAGAGGTTGACTACTACATCTAGGCTAGTTAGCAATTCCCAGAAGTGTGCAGTAATGAAGAAAGGTCCAAGATATTGTATGAAAAAAACATGATGAATGTCATATTCTAAAATGGAGAAGACTGGAAAAGCCCTCAGAATATATGGTAATATGAGCGTTGGTGTTCAAAGCTACCCAGGCTTTCAGATGTGGCTGTGGAGTTGCTGGAAATCTGAATTTTCATATACTGATATTTACACCAGTTCTTACCTTGACGCTATGTCCTTGTTTATGCTTAAGAGCAGGAAGTTTTGTTTACCTTGATATTCTGAAGGCATGTCTGCGAAGTACTGAGTAGAAGTTAGAGTTGCTGTGCACAGTAGATCAGTTTATTTGAAATTATATTGGTTGATCAATCATGCCGAGCTGCAGCCTTGCCGCTTTAGAAAACCGTGTAGGGAATCCATCAATGGAAAAGTCAAGTCTGACATGCCTTTGATGCATATTGGTGTAACATGTGACACTTATGACACACGATCAAAAATGATCCACTAGCGATACCCCTTTTATTCATATACAGAGGGAGTTACAAGTGCACAAACACTTTTTTGCTATCTTTATGTTTGAGAATTTTTTCACTTCAAAATGGGTTTCAGCAAATCTAAAAGACTTTAAGCTTTTAATTAACAAAATCTATACCAATAAAAGAGCCTGAATGAAAAAGCAACATTTTGAGCTTTTAACTATGTTTTAATCTTCATCTAAATCATGCACACATCTGTATTTCACGTGATTCATGCATCTTCATAAAATTTGCTCTCAAACAAACAAACAAACGAACAAAAAGAAAACAAAAATACAGATACCAACCTTGATCTACATAGAGCTATGTATCATGACCCACCCTCTCCAATGCCTGACCAGTAAACAACAAGTCCCCTTCTTGCAATCAGGGAGCGGTTAAATGAGGCACAGCGCGGTCATTTCTGCTCAAAGTTAAAAGAAAGTCTCTCTTTTAGCACCTATTGTGCACAGCAACAACAACTGTTATTTATTTAGCTGGTGGCTGAATTACCAAAAAAATTGTTTTCAGGAATGGTGTGATACCATTGCTGCAGCGGCTTGTTTTCTCCTCTTGGAAGAAAACAACTAATATTTTAAAACAAATTAATACTGCGTGGTGCCAAAGATATTATCTTCTCATATATCTGCCTAAAGTTTATCTTTGAAGGCTTAAAAAACATGTTGTAGGACATTTAATGCACCTATTGCTGTACATTACTGTAAAAACAAATAATGGGTTTGCAGAAAAAAGTTTGTTTAATAGACTTCCTGATCCTTGACCCCTTCATTTCACTGGTAAAGAAAATCCTGTCCTCTGCATTACGCTGCAGTCACCATATTTCATAGCAATGACTGTATGTATAATTTAAGTTCTGCCACACATAAGGTTTTACAGGTCATCTAGACTGTTTTTTAAATTATTTTTTCTGACTAGATAAAAGAAACCACAGAAGACTTTCCTCTCACCACTTATAAATTTACATAGATAAATGCTTTTATTATTCAAATTGATTTTACATAATAATAAATGTAAGCCATGCAGCTGCCCAGCAATTATGGGAAAACAGACCAGCAAAAAAAAAAAGAAAAAGCTGCCACACACACAAAAAAACAAAACAACAACAAACAAACAAAAAACAGTCACACTGATAAGTGCAATTTAAAATCAAAAAATAATCTAAGATGTTTTTATTTGGATTGTGGGAGGGAGCCAAAGTACCTGGAGGAAACCATTAAAATGGTTAGTTATGCTGAAATATATAAACCTTTTACCAATAAAACTGCAGCATTGCTGTGGGTGACCTGATTAAACATTGACACTTTGTACAGTCATGATATAATTATTTTTAAGACACTAAACTTGCAGAAGCTTTCTGGTTATTATTTTAATTTGTTGGGAAGAAACAGAAAATATGTAAAATAAATTTTAACTTTGACTTGACAGTATGATTTTATTCTGTAAGGAATACACAAATGTAATCTGACCCATAGTGCATGCATTTCTATTACACTTTTAGGCCTTTGAACATAATACATTTCTTTACAGCCACTGCTTATGATGCAAGCCTAAGAAACCATATGTAATATCACACCATGGAGCAGTGACAAAAATTTCATTTTTGGACGTGTAAGATGTCCTGTTGCTCAATGTCCAGTCAACTTGAAGCAAAGCAAAAGTAGGAAAATATTCATATCATCATCTGGTTTCTCTGGCAACCAGCAAAAAACAAGGATAAAAGCAGCAATTTGCTGCTGTAAAATGCATCCTATTGTCAGTAAAGAAAATTAAAATCATAAACTACCCAGCACTCTTATGCTTCTCCTCCTGACGGACTCCCTACTTTTGTCAGTCAAATGCATGGTAAAACCAGTTGATTCAACATAAGTAGGTCAATGAGAGCCAAAATGAATAACTGTGTGTAAAAATGTATATGCACAGCACCTCAGAGTGAATACATAAATTCCCAGAAAGCTATAGTTTAACAAAATAACATTAGCAGGTTCAGTATGCCTTGTGTCTGTTACTAGTCACACTTTATATGGAAGTTCTAAGACAGCTATCCCAATTAATTTAAAAAATAAAAATGTAATCCCAAAGATGAATTATATATTGTGTAAAGTTTTTGTTGCTGATTTTAAGGCCTATAGACAGAAGGGATCTTCTGTATTGCTCTTTCTTGCACCAGATCTGAAGAGTCTTTTGATTGAAGACACTTTGTTGTTGTTTACTGTAACAGTCCTCTGATAAGAAGTTCTTCACTTTATGAAGAAAACTGTTTTCTTTTCTCCCCATGAAATAACTCAAAACTATCATTAAAAATCCATACATGAACTTTTATGCTAGGTAGTTGTTTGGCTGTAGTTTAGTTGTGAATAGGCCACACAAAAAAACAAAAAAAAAGATAAAAACTCTCATATGTGTTTTCTATTAAATTAGTCCTATTTTCATTTATAGTTTCTGTTATGTCCTCTTGTTTCACAAAACGCCAATAGAAAAACAAAGCTTGAACTAAGATACAGCAGTAAAAATACATCATTTAATATTCTCATGAGAATTGTTGGTTAACCACGTTATTGGACTTTTATTTTGTCTTTAGCAAGGAACAGAGTTTCTTTAGTATTTATTTTTGTGAAATTTTGGAAATATGTTGCAAATCATTTTCTTCTAATCTCAACTTCATCTCTCGTTTTTTCAAACACTTCCAATAGTTGTCAGATACAGGTACTCTATAAATATCCTTAAAACCTTCTGTTATTTTAATTTATAAAAATGTGGACAATTTTCATAAGACTTGATTGTAAATTTATAATCCGTACATGGGTTAAACAATTTATCACAGCATACCTGGAACATTCAGCTTTTTACAAGGAGAAGTTCCACCCGAATCTTTAGGTGGTGGTAATTCTTTAATTGTATGGAAGAGAATAGCAGCTAGCCACAGATATAGGAATATGAGCTAGTAGTAAGCCCTTTTCCCATAAAACAATTGGCTCTCTACTACAAAATATTTAACGTCACAAAAACAATAAAACTCTATCGACAAACATGTACATGATTCTTGGTGGTGCAGAGAAAAAACTAAATAATATTGTAATCACCATTTTGCTATAAAAAGAAAACCACAATACATCATGTGGTGCTTTATCCTGGTCGTCAAAACCACTGCCCTGCATTGTTTTAGATTTCTCCCTGTTGCCACGTACCTGACTTATATAAATAAATATATTACTTCTGTAGTATTCAAAGGTTATAAAAGAAGTCATGCAATTATTAGAATCAGAAGTGCTGCAGCAAAGATATAAATCTAAAACATGCAGCGCAGTGGTACTTGATGAGTGGGTTTGAGAACTACTGGTGTATCCCCAAAAAACCCCACTATCAACCCCACCCACATTTAGGGTAGGGCAGCAAGTCATGATCTCCACTTGGTAATCTGGATGGATAGGTTTGGTTTAAATCATTGATGTGGAAATGCAAATGCATTTAGATATTTCCCCAAACATATTCAGACCTGCAAAACTCTGACCTAAAATTCCAAAATTGTGTCGATATTTTCATGATGCGTATAAACTTTAAAAACTGTGGAGTTAAAAGATAGATAACTACTGATAGTATAAAGTTTTTATACTGTTTTACCAGTACTATATATATATATATATATATATATATATATATATATATATATATATATTTGTATATATATATTTATATATATACAGTATGTATATATGTGTATATATATATTTATATATATACACAGTATGTATATATGTGTATATATATATATGTATATATATATGTATATATATATATATATATATATATATATATATATATATATATATATATATATATATATATATATATATATATATATATATATATATATATATATATGTGTATGTATATAAGAAATCTAAGATATTTGCAATCACTGATCAGATGTGCATAAAGACTTTTTTGACTGTTTCAATTATTCGTCTTTTTTTTAAAAAGGCAGAAAGGACATTGGTCTGCCAAAAAGACTATACTGTTGACATTAGTTAAAAGGATAAGCATCACCTTGATCAAAAGATTAGAGTCACATGATGTATCAGGACCAATTTTTATCATAAAGCATTCATTTAGACCTTTCGTAATGGCAAGTAAAATTAATAATTCACTTCAGCAGCAAATAGCTGGGAAAGAAACAGATAAATTGTCATTTTAATTTAATCAAGGAAAATATGCCTTTTTTAATATTTGAATGACTTCCATCGCATTATATTTTTATGTGTCCGAGTACATGCAGATGCAAAATAGGTGAACAACCCAGAGCTGTTGTTGTCACAATGATGGATGCTACACTTAACCTTTTTTAGTTGTGATTGAGAAGCATAGGATGTATTGGTTAAACTTTTAACCTGAACCAAAATAAGAGACCTTTAGCTGTAAAAACTAGTGATATTCTTTTTTAAAAGTCTTTGTATAAAAGTTTAAAAATTTCTAGCCTTTGAAAAAGTGTCTATAAAGATACTATATCTTTAAGTGGTTGTATATTTTTATGATCCACTAACCGGGTCATGGCATATTATGCAAACAACTTGGGAACATCTTTGCTGTTTCCCATATATGAATATGACAAAATTGTAAATAGACCAAATAAAAACAATTCAATATTCAGTATGTGTTGACCTGTCCATTATATGGCAGTATCCACTGGAGCAGGCAATCAGTATAACTGCTGCAGGATTTTGGAAGCTTTCGTTTCAAATTTACCGTATAACATATAGTATGCATCTTGTGGAAATCTAACAACCTGAGAAATTAAAGACCCGAAATTTTAGCTGGACTCAAGACAGGTTTGAAAGTTTTATTGTAAACTCCAGGCAGCCTGAGGGTTTCTGCTGCAGCATTGAGATAGAGCACATGTCCCATTGCAGGTTCAAGTCCCAGCCTGCTGACCTTTGCCAAATATCTCTCCTCTCTTTTGTAACCCACTTTCCTGTCTCCAAGCTGTCAAAAGAAACACTTATTAAAAAACAAAATAAAATAAACTCTGTACTGCTGACAGCAGGCAGCCTCCAGCAAAGGGATCAGGAATTTGTGAAGGCAGAGACAAAAATTAATGACTGAATAAGCAGGAGCAGAGCTTTGACTGTTTACAATTGTCACTAACCTTCTAACTCTGTGAAACCGTGGCAAAGGCTTGGTTTAGTTACCTTATATGAAGAGGTTATGATGCCAATGGAGGTCTGCTTCTAAATGAACCAGACACCTCTAAAAGTGGTTAATGTTAGGAAACCATAAGAGGTAGAAAATGAAAGAACTTTGGTTTTTAAGAATCAAGAGATTAAGCAGGACTGAATGTTCCCTATCTCAATAATGTCCATAGCCCTTAAAACAGGAGTCGAATGCAGAATGTGGGAAAGGAGTTAACCTTAAAACGGAAATCAGAACAGATTCAGGCTTACAGATCTAGGGGAGAACCAATAGCCAGAACTCAATAGGCAGAAAGGTGGTTGATGTCCAGAGAGCAGAAGGCTCAGTTGTCCGGCATGCGAAGGGCAGGAACAAGGAATCTATGGGGCAGAACAGAGCTTGAGATAAGGCAGGCAAGCAGAGAACGAATGCAGGACATCTACTCATGCAAGGCTTTTATATAATCTGGCAATAGTAACTGAAATTAAGGGAGGTTAAACTGGCTGGAATGCAGGTGACATGCAGGAGCACAGATTAGGGAAGGGGCAGGGCAGGGCAGGACAGGTGAAACGCATGAGTGACAATGATGGCAGGAAAAAAGCTGAATGACAACAAAGCAGTTACTTTGCCAGAAACCTGAGGAAAGCATTGACAGCCAATAAAGAAATGTAATATTTCTCATTGCACCAGCTGTCATCCATTTTGTACAAAATAAAAGTAATTATAGTCAAGGCAGTTATTCCCAACTGCTGACAGTCCCCCTTCTATCAGGAATACAAATCAAGTAATTTTTTTAAAGATGACAGAGCAAAGTGTGTCAATGTCTAAAAATCAAAGGAGCCAGACAGCAAGTCAGACATGGGAACAGTAAACGCAGATCTGGTATATTTCAAAAGAAAATACAAAATCAACATATGCAGCAAACCACAAACTAAATGAACTTTGAAAAAAAAAAAAATTTTAGAAAGTATTTTTATAGAGGAAGCACATGATGCAACCTAAATATAGTTTTTTTTCCCTTTTCTTAATGTTGTGACTGTAGCACAATACAATACAATGATGAAAATGTATTGGTTTTTCAAGTATTTACGGTCATTGCAATTCCAGGTCTTTTTTTTTTTTAAGCAACAGCAAAGTTTGAAAGCAGATAAAACTAAGAGCCATTCAGCCTTCATGTTGGTTTTAATTTTTAGCTGTATTTACAGTAGGGGTGGTCCCATCCTTTTTTGCATGCTGATAGAAGGATAAAACATAATGGGCAAACCGTAGCTTTGTAAAATATCTGCATCAGAACTTAGGTTATAAGCAGGAAAGGAAATATGCACCTTTTTCAAAATGCCTACAGTTATGCTGTCATAAATATTTTGACATCACAGCTGACATCACACAGTCGCCATTTAAATAGTGTAATAAGACCAACTGAGCTGTCCTGATCAACTACCTCAGAATGAAACCTGTGCTCAGGACAGCATGCTTCTAAAACATTCGACATCACAGATCAGAAGAAGTGACTGAACTCGCAACACTGAGGCTCTGTATAAGAAAGGTCAGAGCAGAATCTTCCTGTTGAGGAGACTGAGGTCTTTTGGAGTGCAGGGGGCGCTCCTAAACACCTTCTATGACTCTGTTGTGGCATCAGCTATCTTTTATGGAGCTGTCTGTTGGAGCAGTGGCTTATCTGTAGCTGAGAGAAAGCGGCTGGATAAGCTAATAAGGATGGCCAGCTCTATGATTGGATGCCCTCTTGACTCAGTACAGGAGGTGGGAAACAAAATGATCCTAACTAAATTAACATCTCTGTTGGATAATGTCTGTCACCCCATGCATGAAGCTGTTGCTGAACCAGAGAACTCCTTCAGTGATAGACTGCTGAACCCTAAATGCACCAGGGGGCATATTCACAGATCCTTCCTCCCAGCAGCTGTAGGACTGTAAAACCATCACTGTTCCCATAAACCTCAATAAGTTGTTACATGCATGTTGATTTTGCACAGTTTCTATTAAATAACATGCTGCTGTCATTTTGCGCATCTCTGATGTTGGTGCTATTTTTTAAATATCCATTACTTTAAAAATATCCATAGCTGTATATTGGTTAATTATTCTCCAGGTGCACAGTATTTATATTGTTAAAACACTCTACAGTACAGTATTTTATTTGTTTATTGTTTAACTCTTCACTAGTACAGTATGTTATCCTTATACACTCATGGTCCTATTTTGTGCAACCATTTTTTCTATAATTTTTTGAGCTCTAATTATGTTAGCAATAGTATGATAGAGATACAAAGTCACACCAAAAAAGAAAATTATAAAAAGTAGGAAAAAGTAGGCTCAAAATAGGCTGCCTGCTCCTTGCAGGCGCCAATACATTCAGAATAGGAAGTAGTATTACTTATCTTGGTGTCAAAGTGGATGGTTGTTAAATTTGACAGCCAAAATAAAGCAGCTATAAAGACTAAACCAAGAAGAAACTATACCATTCTCTCCAGGGAACAATTAGAGACGGTAATCCATGTCTTCATCACTACCCAGCTGGATTACTTTTACAAACTTAATGTTGAGGTTAGTAGCTCCAACACTGCTAAACTACAGCGAGTGCAAAGCGCTGTGGCGTGTCTGTCATCTGGCACACGTAAATTTAAACCCATTACCTGTATTTAAGCCTCATTACACTGACTCTCTGTCTATTGTAGGATTAGTTTTAAAATTCTTCTGATTGTTCTTTTTCGGTGTTATCTTTCTGAGTTGTTGCACCTTTATACCCCCTCTGTTCAACCAGGTCAGCCAATCGGCTGCTTCTTAGGATGCCTAAAACCAAACAGAAGCTTAGGGGGGAGGATCAAGGTTTTGGTAGCTTCAAAATTGTAGAATGACCTGCCATTGTACAATAAAGAGTTTTGAGTAATGCCTTAAAACTAATTTTTTTGTGTTGGCTTTTGACACTTTTTGAGCTGTTAATCTTTGCCTCTGATAAGCAATTACACATATTTGTAGTTCTTATTTAAACTGGTTAATGGTAAATATATATATATATATATATATATATATATATATATATATATATATATATATATATATGCTTTATTAAATATGCTTTATTTAATTTACGTCCTCTGAGTCTGTGTTCAGCATATTGGTCTCTGGGGAAGTTTAAAAGGCTTTATAGATAAAGATGGAATGGATTCGAAGAAAGTTATTAAACACAGTTTAATTTACCAAATATCTTGGGTAAGTTTATAAACACTGCATATGTGACAGACTAGGGACTCAAATTTTATTGATTACTCAGATTGTCAGCCTTTGACCATAAAAATAAAATATGAAAATAAAACTTAACTTATGGGATATTATCATCTAGTCTACAACATTAAGTTGGCATTGTTCATGTCTTATGTCCTTTATAATGGTTAAATACTGCATTTTAAAATACCCTTGTTAAGATTAAAATATAAACGATATGGTCCTTACCTTGTGAGGTTTAAGCCTAATGCAGCTGTCTTGTATAACCATTTCCTCATGCTAGCATAATGACTACATGCATTGAAAGTTACGAGCATTGACAGTACACTGCTTGTATGAGGAATTTTGAATCTGCTAGGACTGACCTGTAAATTGCTTTATATGTTCACTACTGGGGGCAAAAGAGAGACAGGAGACTGGGAGTGGTAGAAAAAGAATCATTGAGAGAATGCATTAGGATTTCAGATATATTCTCCTGGGGCCAAATCACTCTAGTGCTGAGCTGGAGCCAGTAGTCCCTCGCTTGCAAATACTTTCTCACACTCTTTTCCACACATGCGACTTGCCTTTTCCTTATGGAATACCATTAGCTAAACTGTTAATTAGAGCAGGGAGAATTGTGAGAACTTTATTTTCTGTCTGTAGCAGCATGGGTGAGAGAAGTTTATGTTCACACCATCCAATGCTTTATGCATAAAGGTGTTTGTTTTTAAAATACCCTTTACCAAATCCTACTTTGACACTTCTTTTGATAAAGAATTATTGTGCATTGTACAATGCAGTTGCTGTGGAGATTATTTTCCTTAAGTAAAGCTGGATTATTTTTTTGTCAGTGTGTGTTTTTTAAAGGACTCCTCAGGGTGACTGTGGTAGGAGAATTAGTATTCTACACTCTCTGGTTATGGCTTTCTCACTCAGCACTGAGCCCCTTTATGCTCCAGAAGAGGTCCATACACACACATACACAGTCCCTACACACACATACACATCCTCATCCTTTTCTGGTTTCTCCACAGGTCGCTTTGAATCAGAATGGATTGGTTTTCGGCACATGAGCCAACTTCCTGTTGATGCCATTAAAAATGTCATGAATCAAGGCAAACTGAAACTACAGTGCATATCTATCATTATATAGACCTCTTTGTCCAGCTGCAATGCTTACTGCCAAAATCGTACCCTTCAGTACTTGCTGCAATACATTTCAGTTGTTGAAATATCTACCTAACATCTAAAAACCATAAATTCACACAAACTATGATATCAAGACTCTAAATGTGAACAATTATCAATGACAATAACATCTACTGCAAAAGATACAGACAGAAAGCAAAAATAATATAAATAAATGAATAGAAAAAGATTAAAAGACCATAAGTTATGTTCAGCACAGTTTTATTTGTGTTTACTTGGAAACAAAATTGTATAGGGCAATGTACATAAAGAGACTGTTCAGTTAAACAAAATTTTGTTTGGAACATAATGAGGGGCAGTAAAAACAGTCCTTATACTTAATAAAACCACTTTCTTTGTTTTTTGCAGTTTGGTTTTATAAGATCCATTTTATTAACTTGATGGATCAGGATTAAAATTAGGAAACAGGGAACAGAACATGGCCTTAAGACACTCATTTTGAAACAGATGTAGCTTCATCTCAATGGTTAGGTTAGGTTACCGTAAATGCTGACAAAAAACTTGATACATTCCACACATTTTTAAACGCTTTATTGTGTTGCTGAGGTGTAATGATTCCAGCAATTGTTTTGAGGGACAGAGAATTGTGTAGCTTTAAAACAGGTTCAATACAGGAGAGAAGGGTATACTGTACTACCGATAATCTGAGACAGAATGCCACCATTCAATATATTACTTCTGCCATTCTGATGAAATTTCTTTTTATAAAGACTGACCTGAAAACATCTTGAGTTCTCATGGAATGTCTTGAAGTTTGATTAACTTTGAATATCAGTCATTGCTGTCTTGTACTTGTACTAAACTATTGTCTGATTACACATTTGATATTTATAAGGTATGATAACTCACTAACTATAATATAACAGGTCTTTTAATTTAGCCATAACCACCTGTAGTGACTATGGCTAAATACCAACCTATTGGCAAACCACCAAGAAAAGCACCCAAAAACTTTATTTTGTGACCATGGAGGTGAGGGTGTCAAAGCGATATGCAAAATTGGTTTGCCTCCATACAAGGCTTTTTGAATGTTATACACAAAGTCCAACTTTGTTCTTATATGAGAAGACCACTTAGTTTTTGGTCCATCACATAAAATCTCTTTAACATACACAGGGTTACCTTAACAGTCCTCCTTTAATAGTTGTAGCAGACACTGAATGATCAGGTATAGTAGTCTTTTTCCACATGCCTTTCAGATCTGAAGGGATGTAACTTGTAGAGGTGCAATGGTTGATTCCTACTGTGACGAGCAAATACAATCTGTATGATCTTAAACAGGGAATAACAAAATCCAGAGGAAGGAGTGAGATTTTAGAATGAGAGTAGAGGTCTGGAATGACGTTTTAGGAGAGGTGAGCTAGACATTTTTTAAGCATCAGTAGTTCAATTTAGCTCACAAATGCACCTTTTGAAGTTGTATGCATTTATAAATATATAAATGCAGAAAAAGCGAGCCACTATGACTGTATATACAGCTTTTAAAAGTATTTACAGCAATTTAACAATGATAGCATGCAGAGATACATTACAGCAACACACATACTCACAAACACACCCACACCCTACCACAGTCCATGTGACTCTTTCTAGGCCACTGACTCCTAGTCAAGCACCACTAAGTTCATATTATCATTTAACTATTGAAAGTAGAGGGCTGTCCCACAGTGTAACTCAGGCCTCAGTTGTGTGTTACATTTGCTAAATTACCACATTTTGTAGATGTGTTTGTGTGTGTATATGTTATGCTCCCTATTCAGTCCTTTTCTGATATATTTTCTAATCCTGTGAGACTGACAGGCCTTTAGAGGGTCAGTTTACAAGTATGATGTGAACTAACTTTACATTAACGGTAGGGTTAGACATATACCAGTAATGTTTAGGGTTTGGGTACATTGCCCCCCTGTGCAGCCACATTCAGAATAAAAAATGTATTGGGTTTGGAGCAGATTTGTTTTAATTTGAGCTGGCCATGTGAACTTCTCTGGAGTGATGATGATTTTGCAAAGGGCAATTTTAAAACATTACAGACCACTGTGAAATTGTCATCCAAAAAAATTCAAACAACAACATTATCAGTGCTGTAGAAGATTTTTTCAGTCTGCAGGTATTAACAGATACAACAACCTGCTGAAAAATGCCCTATGAGTTACGACAACATCTAATTTTCCTTTGGGATCAATAAAGCATTGTTGAATTGAATTGAATTAAGGAGCCATGTGTGGTGACTGAATAATGAATCGTCATTTAGAAAATAATGTTTTCTATGTCACACTGTTTTCTCTTAAAGAAGCTCTAAACTGCTAAAAGTCTGAACTTTCAAATAAATTTCATATCATTTAAGTTAAGTCTTAACAAAAAAAAAAAACATATTTTCCATGTGTTCTCAGAAGCACAGCATCCCCTCTATGCATCTTGACTCTCTTCAGTGATAAAGATTAGCAATAGAAGTAAAATGCAATTATGCTTTCATACTGAAAAGGATGCCCTGTGGAGATATCTTTGTACAAACACAATAAATCTTCTGTTTCTAACTCTAATACATTGCTGTTAACCTTGAGGCTTTACATCAGCAGCAAATTCATTATTTCTTCTCATAAGACATATTAATGTAAAAATGTATTTTTTCATATCTTTATCACTATCCAGAAATCTTCATCTCTTCTAACCATTGTGGGTCTGGAATTGTGCACTGAAAAACTAAAATTCACCATTTAGGAATGCTATTTAGTATTTTTCAGTGTTATCAGTGAAAACCTTTTCACTATTGTGAGAGAAGAGGTGACAGGTAACACTGTTTATCTGGATATGAAGAGGAAAATGATGTTATAGATTCTTTAGTAAGAAGTTTTTTGAGTGCATTTGGTGCACAATCTAATCAGGCATAGTTCAATTCTGCAACCAATGCACTGATTAACCAGCACCTGAGCCCACAGGAATCACTGTTTATATCTTTGCTTCTGCATAGGAATTCACATTATAGCTGCTTTCCAATTGGATTATACCGAGCATCAAGACATTAACAGGAGCAATATAATTAACTTAGCAGAGTAAAGAGATTTAGCACTGAAGCAACATTCTGGTTGACAACACTGGTGATGATTCTCTGAACGCCTTGTAGATGCACCTTCCATCCTTTTTCAGAAGCAACCTGATGGTATTTTCACCAGCAGAGATGTATGGAGACAGACAGGAGGTTACTGATGTAAAACAAGCAAGGGAGATGATGGATTGCCAGCCATTATGTGATTTTTTTTCTTTTTTTGTATTATAAAATGAAGACTAGATACATTATTTTTTTATTGTTGCCTCATTGGATTTAATTTCAAGCAACACAGAGGACTTTGCAATTCTGTGGCTCTGTGTGATGCTTGATGGAACCTTGCTTTATCCCTTTGCCACACCTCTTAGCTAGCCCTTACAATGTCCTTCATGATAAGTGCCACTAGGACACCTTTTCCCCTGATATGTCTCCTCATGGGACCTCGTTTGTGTTCATCTGGCTTGACGTGAGGCGAATCTGTTGACCAGGGACAGCCTTCAATGATAGACAGGGCTTTTTATTCTAATACATTGAGGGAAGCTTTCTAAGAAGCAAACACAACCGCACATTCCCAGCTCACCTCAAACCACACACACCCTGACAGCTAAACACACAAGTATTCACTGCTGATTGTGTTTTTC
The DNA here is from genome assembly GCA_030533445.1 of Cyprinodon diabolis. Lineage (NCBI taxonomy): Eukaryota > Metazoa > Chordata > Actinopteri > Cyprinodontiformes > Cyprinodontidae > Cyprinodon > Cyprinodon diabolis. Next base: position 16,820,899 of record CM060074.1, read on the forward strand.
CTTTTTTTTTTTTTTTTCAAAATCAACAGCATAGCAAATATTCGCAAAACGTCTAACAATTCCTATAATATAAATATGAATACAGCATATTTGTAACAAACAGTTCCCTTTTTGGCTGTCTTGACTTCCTGCTTCTTTGAGGAAAACAAAAAAGCCACACAATGGTCTTATTCTAAAAATCTAACATACTAACTCAAGAAAGACAAGAGCACATTGTAGACAACTAATATAATCATTATGATTTTCATCATTCTTATATTCAATAATGGTTTTTGAATTAATTGATATGGTGAGGTTGTATAATTGGTTTTAAGACATACAGTAGCAGCAATTCAAAATGTCCCTTCCCAGTCAAACGCCAGCCGAATGGCAGCCCACTTCTCTGCAACTCCCAGCAGAATCCCCTTCAACTTCCAGCTACTGGAGTGACCCCCTTCTTCCCCTTGGCGTGCTTATTACTCTGACTCCACCCTTACAGGGTCTGACAAGGAGATGACGCTTCTCTTTAGATTTTTCATGTCCACAAATCATGACAGAAAGAATATTTTAGTACAAAGATTGATGTTTAAAAAGGAATCGTAGGGGACCACCCAAGTACCAGTCAAGGCCCCATCAAGGAAAGTGGGACAATCTTTAATGGCTACTACTGTAGGTCATCATCTGATTTAGCAGCCACAACAACTTTGGAAAAAAACTAAAATAAAATAAAACAGAATAAAATAAGTTATTGACTGTTTTTTTTTTTTTTTTTTTGTATTTTCTATTTTCTTTAATACATTCTGGTCCCATTAGATAAAGGAATTTGAAAAGCTGATATCTGGTCAGCAGTTGAAAGCAGAAAGTGTGCTAAATGTTAAATCATCTTGCACCCGCAGGTACATCATCATTTGTGAATACAGACAAGGCACCGGTATTCCTATTCAAGCTGAGTTAAGCTGGGAAAACCTTCTATTAAAGTGAACTTAATTAGTTTTCTAGCCTTTGTTTTGGTGTGTAAACATTGCTCCATGCTGTTAATAGGCATCCTTAATGTTGGAAAGGCTTTTAGCAAGACATCTTTATCAGATCTCTGTTGGTAAAAGGGAAATCATTCTTTTAAAATGTCATTAATTTGGTGCCATGCTAGGCTTTCATTTTCTGAAATAAAAATACTCTGAGTGATAACAAATATTCTGATTCTGGATAGTGTTACAACAGGCATAAAGTTTTCTTTTTAAATTTAGATTCATATTCCATATTGATTTACAGCTTTTTACTGTGGTGGCCACATCTGTTGGCACTGTGGTAAAGATCTAAAATAAAGAAATACAGTAGTATAACAGATTCTGCACTGTACAGTACTTAACAGTGTGTATGAAAGGTTTTTCCACATATTTGTTTCTTTTTTTTTAGCAAACTCTATTGCCATAAATGAATATATATATATATATATATATATATATATATATATATATATATATATATATATATATATATATATATATATATATATATATATATATATATATATATATATATATATTATGGCAAGTTGCAAGAAAAGAAAGTTGCAAGGGAAAAAAATATATATATATATATATATATATATATATATATATATATATATATATATATATATATATATATATATATATATATATATATATATATATATGTATATATATATTCTCTTTTTCAGTAAATCTTCTAAACCTTCACATTTGTTTCTGGATGAATTTTTGGGTCTTCAGTCTGTCTAGTCATTCCAGAAGTATGTTATGCCTATAACAAACTGTAAATACAGCTAGCAGGATGCCTCTGACATCATACCACAGGTGATAAAATTGAGTTTAGGTTATGCTCTGGTCTTTGTCTCATTGTTGCTCTGAGGGGGAACCCTCTCAGCTGAATATCCAGTATGTTTTAAAACATACTGTAAGCCAAATGATATGCTGTATCCTTGCAGTCAAAGCTGCACAACTACCATATCGTCAGTCCTTTAAAGAAAAGGTTTGTTTACGCTTGAAATTTGTATTATTTCCTCTCTACAGTTAACGTGAGGCCTCTGTCAACCGAAGCTGCAAACTTTGGTTCCTGATTAGAGAAGATCTGAGGGGATCCACGTTTTAACTTTGTTTCTGAGTTGACTGCCTGTGTTGAACCTAGTTGCTTCATCTGAGCAACTTTATCAAATTGGTCACCAAAAATCCTCTCTCCATTTTCTGAAGCCACAGCGGCATACCTCAGAAAGAAAAAGACTTAAAGTATCATGTTAGCTTTTTCTTTGATACTTTAAACCATCCCTGGGTAGGCTTGGTCCAAGAGGAATTTTGCTTAAAACTACCTGCTGAACATTTTATTGTGTGATCTTGAACCGAGTTTTTGGACTGCATGGATGAGACCATGCTGGCAGCCAACTTAGTAAAGTAATTGATTTTCTCCCTCTTTCTTCCTTTTGTCTTTCTTTATCTGTCCTCCTTCCTGGGACCATGTGATTCTACTTTCTCCAAATGTACATTCTCCAGCCTCCATTCAACCATTATTGTCAGACTCAGGGCAGGAAGACATCTCTAACCTAAATCTACCTGCTCATTCAGATCCACTGCACTCAGCACTGATGCCTTCAGCTTGTGTCTTAGTACCAAAGACTAATAGTTCTTCATTCCAATAAAACTTTCCAATTGCAGCTTTTTCTCCAGTGAAATAATTTTTGAACAATGTGATTTAATTACTGCTTTGAGTAGACTGTTCGTCAAAAAATGACAGACTTTGTACACTCCAGTTAAGAATTCAATTAACTTATTAAATTAGTTGATTAATATTTTAACAAAGGATTAATAATGATGAATTAAAGTGATTGTTTTAGGCCTACTTATGTGTTTCCATGCTTTGGTCTCATTAAAAATTTAGATTGCCTTTTTCCTGTTGGCATTATTAAGATTACATACTGATACATGTAAAGTCAGAAATTACATAAAAGCCGACTTTCTGCAAAATATTGAGTCTTCATGTATGTTGTCTTAGACTTTGAGTTATGTGATAAGCAGTGTAAGTTTAAAGGTAGCCGTTTGGTTTATTTTATCTGTTTCTTTCATGCTTAATCTTGTCTCTTCAAGTAGTATTTTAAAGCTGAGCTCACAACCTGGCTATCATTTGTCAGAGCAAAACATGAATACCAGCTCTGAGCTAGTGTTAACATCTAGGTCTGATGTGTATACTTTGAGACTGGTCACTGGCACATGTCTATTATATCCATGTGTATGCTCTGTGCTTTTCCTCATGTCTTTTACTGTGCAAGGCAACAAAGAGACATTGGATTTAAAGAAAATCTAGTCCTCCTTTAGAGGACTAGATTTTCTTTAAATAGGACACAAGATTAAAACCGAGACTAGAAAATGCTGAAAATCACAAGTGCATATGTACATAAAAATCTCTGCAGAGGTAGGGGTTTGTACAGTTTAAAAACCATTAAGCTTGCAGAAGAACGGGAGGGTGTAATGTTTATTGTAATATAGTCTGAAAAAAGAAAACAATGGCCTGACACGAAACTGGATTTGTTTGGTAATGTCTGTGTGGATTAGAAAGGACAAGGGATCTAGTGTGCTGGTATCTGCTAGGAATATTTTACATTAACCCCCCATGTTTTCCCTAAACATCACTAGCAAAAAGCTGTGTCATGCTGAGCTATGAGTGACACTCACTTCTGTCCTTCCTAAGTCAAAGTAAAAAAAGTCCAGCTACCTCTTCTTCCCTCTTCCTGACTTTTGCTCTCATTTGTCAGTTCACATTAGCATCACCAGCCAGTGTGTGGCAATTAAGTATACCCCTGGGCAAGGAAGCCCTATTTAGAAATCATTACGAGACATGGAAAGCTTGCCCCATGAGTTTAGCAAAAAAGAAAAAAAAACACACAGAAAGAAATGTACCTTTGTGTATGCTTGTATATGTGTGTTAGACATGTGTGATGGTGGCTGCCGGTATGTTTCGCACTTTGACCATCCATCATTTCACTCCACTCATCCATGGCTCCTTGCTTTCAAGATAAGTCTCAGACAATCTCCTGCTGTGCTGTGAAACCTCTCCTCCTCAGTTCCATCCCTCCAACCCGCCTGCATAGCGATTAAAGATTGTATCATCTGCATGGGAGAGTAATGGAGCAGTCAGGAGACAGTATGGCCATCAACTTATGCAGTATATGTGTCTTTGGGTACATATATTGAAGCCTGTAAAAAACGTATGGTACTTTAAAGCTTTTTAGGAAGTAATGAAGAGAGATGTTATATATCTCCTCTCTCATGCTCTTGACGGGCTGTTTAGTGTGCATATACTGCAGGGATGTGTCATATCTGATGTTTAGGATTAGTGGGATTAGTGACCTCCCAAAGGGAGATATTCTTAGTCTTAGATCAATTTCCTAGTGTTGCAGTATCTACCTGCACTATTGCTGTTGGCCATATTGGAACATTAAAAAAAAGGCTGTTCATAGCGAAAATTCACATCCTTTTAGACTGGATTTTGATATAATTGTATTTATTTTTTAATATAAGAAAAGAACAGATACAGAGAAAGGTACATTGCAAAATTTGGACTACAAAATTAATCTAATGATGTTTTAGGTAACAGTTTGAAAATAAAAGTCAAAAGCAAGTCTAAAAAGCTAGGTATTAAAATTTGATTTTAAGCAACACATTGTTTCAGCACTTTAGCAGTTTCCGGAGAGCTTTTATATAATTTTTAAATGTGATTTTTTTTTCACATTAGTGTTGCATAATATGTTATTGCTGCTTCCTGATGCTTACTGGGGGTTCTGGGTATGCTAAGTAAACTTATACCAGAAGATCTGAGTAGTCTGGGTGGTTAATACACTGACAGCAAATCTGTAATGTATTGTGATGCTAAGCCATGCATTGATTCACAGACTGACAAAAGTACTTTAAATTCAGTTTTTTGTGATACAGTAAGCCAGTGTAAGGACATAAGAACTAGGGTGATGTGCTCTACTTTCCTAGTTTTATTAAAAATACAGGCTCTGCAGTCTTTTAGATCAAATGTGTTGTTCTTATTGATTTTTTGACAGACCTGTGAAAACACCATTGCAGTAATCAATTTGACTAAAGATAAACACATATATATTTTTTAAGATCTTGATGAGACATTAGTCCTTTAATCCTGAAAATCTTCGGTTAATAGAAGGCAGATTTTATTGTTGTCTTTATGTACCTTTGACGGCTCGTGACTGAGTCCACACCCAGATTTTAGGCCTGATCAGTTGTTTATAGTCTAAGTAAAAGAAGCTGTGTGCAGACTTTTGATTTCTTGCAGCAGGAATAAATTAATCTGCAAATAAGATTGCCTTTCATTGGGATTCCACTAATCAAAGTTGTTCAACACCAGTGTGTTTTTGTGTTTTATAATTTTGTCTTTTATATTTGATAAGTGTCTCTGTGCCAACACAGCTAAATATTACAATAAAACTAAATGACCCCATTGAAGATATCAGTTAGTTCTGTAAAAGACGCTGGTTATAAACTAATTATTATATTCAGATTTGATGAAGCAGAGAAACTTCAACAATATCAAGAATGGAAGGAGAAACAGTCGTTTAGGTAACGGATAAAACAAATATTATTTAAAACTTAATTTTAAAGTTTAAATCAATACGTTCATTCTCAAGCTCTGGTACATCTGATCATAATATATGCTTATTATAAATAATCTAGCTTTTTTCCCCGAGCAGTTCTATTTTATATTCCTTAGTTGATTGTATTGTTTGAAAATGAAGAAGTTTAGCCAGGATTTGAAATTAAACGGAGAGATCTAATTTGAAAAGGGGGAGTTGCTTCCTTTAAGGGGAGTGGTGGACTAGTGGTTAGGGCATAGAGCTTGGAATACTGAGGTTCTGAGTTTGAGCCCCACTCCCACAGACTGCCACTCTGGGTCTCTGAGCAAAGACCCTTAACCACCGATTGCTCCCCAGGTGCCGGACGAGGGTGACAGCCCACTGGTCCCCAAGGCAATGGGTTAAATGTTAAGGTAAATTTCTCCAATGTGAGATCAAGTTTGAATTTGAAATAGACATGGGAAACAGAGATGCGAGATACTAAAACAAATCATATACCATAAAACTTGTAAACATCTCAAAACAAAACAAAAAATAGATCATAAAACTTCAGAGGCACAAAAAACATTTCTATGTACTTAGTTTTGATTAAAATATTTTACATGTAATAAAATTGATTATCAAATGGAAGCTAGTTAAAACTTTCCATATTAACTCTAGACTTTTCCACCACAGATTGTGTTGAATACATTTAACAGGTTCTGTTTTGCCTTTGAAATAAATATGTTAAAGCCTAATTGTCTGACAAACTTTGAATAATGATCCCATTAGCCTTTCTAGATAAATAATTGTTGGTGGACCATTAGTGTTTTATCGCCTTTCTTTCATTTGACTAGGTGGAGGAAGGGCTGGATACAGTAATCTGCATATCTAATGTGGTGTTGAAAGAAGTAAACTTAATCACCTACAGTTTTATCTAATGTTTTATTAAGCTACCTTAATGGTTACATGCAAATGAGAAATGGTTTTATTCAAGAAAATGATAAATCCTCAAGAGGAAGAAAAGTTAAGGCAGCCACAAATAATTCAAATATATTGCTCTTGATCAATCCAGGCCCCAGCTTGGATAAAAAGTTTATGATGCATGAACCCATTAATTTATAAATAACTGGCGAAATAAGTGGATAGAAAAAAAAGCACCTTGCCTTTTTGTTCGGCATAGAACATAAAGTGAGGTATGCTTTCTCGCTCTTGCAGGAAATAAATGCGCTTGGGATTTATCGACACACTAGCTGTAATAAGCCTACTGTCACAGTCCAGCAGTTCTCCATGGCGGATTTAATACTCAGGGAAGAACAAACAGTCATAGTCTCAATCTTGGTCTTATTTTGCTTCCTTCTTTTGTGCCTAGCTGCAAGAACTTTCATGTTTCCACTGCCAATTTTTAGTCAAAGTTCTCCATGTTTATAGTGGATGGCTTTTGTGGAAAAAAATGCATTTTGTGAAGGTTTCCTATTTAAAGAATCTATATCTGTGTAGGCCCCCCTCAGCAATCGTGAAGAGCAATTTGTGTTTATGCTAACACACTTGGCACAAAGCCACATTTCTTCCTTTATCTGGACAGCTGCCTTGCAATTGTGTTTTGTTTATATGATGGTAAAATATTCACAGAGAAAAAAAGGCTCTGAAAACTGTCCATATAATCCTCCATAAACTGATATCTAAATCCATCACACGCCTATGTGTCCACATGAACGCATGCCCACTCAATGAGAGCTGACACCTTCAAGGGCATGAGGGAAATGAATGACAGCAGCACCTGCAGGTGTTTGTGCTGGGAGCCAAACATCTTGCTTAGACACCAGCATATATGCAGGTACAGAGTCCCTCATGCACAGCATATACACACAACACTCACTTACACATATAGACAGACACTGTCGCAACTCCCAGACTGATGCTGCGGTTTCAGAGTTAGCATCGATCACCACTCGTCAGCATGTCCTCTATAACAAGCTCTGTCCCCGAAAGGACTGCGGCAAACCTGTCAGGGAGAGATACAAAAGGAGATCCGAAGGGGGCAGATGAAATGTACAGCACTGTGAAAAAGTGTTTGCACCTTCTGAAGGATCTTTAGTTTTTTTTTTTTTATTGTTAATTTCTTCACAGATATATTTTTCTATCGTCAAATCATTATACATTATTATCAATGATTATACAAAGTTAAGCATACACAAAAAACTTAATGGGATTTGTTTAACTTTTGTTTTGGTGAAAATAATTACCATAAAGTGTTTATGATAACTAACAATGTCTCTTTCACGTAATAAAGAAGGGTTGACCAATTATTCTTTCATAGATGCTATTCATTTCAGCCATAACTCCAGGGGTCAATATTTTCATGGAGACCCTTAACTCCTTGGACCTAGAGCAGGGCTATAAAACTTCAAGATTTGTTTTGTTTTATCACAAATGAATCAAGAAAAGTAACATCTACAATGTTACTTGGACTACACTGTAGGGGTATCTGAAAGTAAGTTAAAACACTAAGGGCCTGATTCCTGTGCAATACATGCAACAAGTTTTGTGGGTGATCTACAAAGATTGCAGCGCAAGTTCAAACAGGCGAACCAATTTCATTATGCATATTATAATGACCAGGCTGCCTGTTCTACAGGCAGTTTGAAAGTAGCCATCAAAGAAAGATGAGGTTCAAAGCCATGGAGATGAAGGTTCTAATTATACATATTCTAAAAACTAATCATGAACATACAAAATGATATTTATAGTTCAGCTGAAATAAGTAGCATTAGAGTGCTGCAAACAAAAGGGGAAAAAAAGCTAAAAATAACCAAAGTTTAATTTAAAAATGTAACAAAACAAAACATGAGGAAGATGCTCTCTGTCTCTTGATAGTAAGAAGAGAACATGCCCTAAACATCTGGATTTAGCTCCATCAGTTTTTCTCAAGAACCTCTTAACAGGAACTACTGCAAAACATAGGAAGAGCTAAAGAAGCTAAAGAAGTAATAGATTTTTTTGTCTTTTAAAATTGTATTTTAAAAGACAAATACAATGTCAGGGTCAGGTTAGACCTGACTTTTAGAAGTACTAAATAAAACCCAAAAACTGCAGCAGTGGATGACTGTACAATTTTGAAAATCACATTGCAGATGGTGAAGGTTTACATTTGCATGTCCTCCACACATTAATTTGTGCAAATTGGTCATTAGAATAATATCTGCATATTGATGAATGCTGACATCAAAAAAAGCTTTGCACATGCTGTCTGCTGAATTGCAAATACAAATCACTTTGCACCTTCACTAAGCATTCTTGTGCATTTTAAGATGCACAAACCTTCTGAAGATCATTGCTCTAAATATGGGGGGAAAACGGATGATCCAAATCATTTTCAAAAAGCAACAACTATTTTAATGAAAAGGATTTCTTGAATTATGATTATAGTGCAAGTATGAACACTTAAAATAAGAAATTAACCCTTGAAACACCATAAATGATCTAACACTTAGAAATGTATGTTTTGTTAGGAGAAAAACTGAATAATTTGATATGTATGACAAAAAAAATGTTTAAAAAATTAATTAATTTCGGTACAAGAAGTGTGCATTTACACAGTGAAAACCCTAAAAGTGTGGTGTTGATTTGCATTGGATCCACAGGTCAGTACTTTGTAGACTTTCGCTTTCAATAGGACAAAAACTGAAAAAATTGAAGAGGCACTTGTAAATACATTTGCAAGTAAGTGTACATAAAAAAAAGCTAAATTCATGGTATGTGGGTTGATTGTTGGAGTTTGACCAATGAGGGACCCATCGTTACTGTTATATGAGGTGAGTAGCCGTTAGACCAGCTAACACAGTTAAGCATTTTTATGTGCATGCCATTGGGCTTATGAGCTGCCCACTGTGACCCTTAAGTAAATTTTTTTGAAAAAAAAATCCAAATAATCAAATAGTTGGTTCTGCTGCAATTATTCGGAGTAGTTACAGTACGCTGCATCTTTCCAGTGACAGCAATTTGAGGGTGTTTTCCCCTATATTGGAAATCAAAATGACAAGACAAGATAAACAATGGTGCCAGAAGGCTCAGAACATAGGACCCAGAATTCAGGCAAAACAGACATATATTTATATTCCAAAGGGCATTTATTAAATTTGCATGCGGCTGCTCGTCTGCTGTGGCGGGCTCACTGGAAACTCTCCAGGAGTAGAGGCTCAGGTCAGGAACTTCAAAACTCAAATGATGGATAATAATGAGCATGAAAGCCACCAACCTGGCAAAGATAGGTCTGTGCCCAGAAGAAGGAGTGTTGTCCAGAGAAGTGGAACTCTTTTTCTTTTTACTGAGCCGAGAGATCCAGGAGAGAAGAGGAGCAGCGTCCTTCAGCAGCCAGAGCATGCATGGGAATCGATAGAGACTGACTTGGGAGTGGATTTTCACTCCTGTCCCACCCCATTCCCACAGAAAAAAATTGTGTCCCGTCCCGATCCCGGGCCAGAGTAGAAATCTAAATCCTGTCCCGTCCCACTCCTGGTGAAATTACTCCCACTCCCATCCCGCTCCCATTCAGAATGACTCCCGCTCCTGCACCACTCCCATTCTTGTTGTCTTCAATAAGATTTCTGCCAATACATTGAATCTGAAAGTTCTTAGCTTGCGTTGCAAATCAAACTTTTCAAAGTCGAGTTCACCAGTTAACTGTTGGTCCCTCCATTGTTGTTTTTGAGCGCGGGTAAAAAACTCAGAGCGGAAGCACTGTTGGTTTTTGGGTCGTGTAGTTTTTTTGACTCGCATTATAGTGTAGGCTTCAAGGAAAAAAAATACAAAATGGCGGCACCAGTACTGGATTTTTTTTTTCTTTCTATTTTATTTTATTTTTTGGAATCTATCCTAGTTATGTTTAATCCTGTACTGACTCCCATCCTACGGGAATCCCATGACCCGTGGGATTCCCGAAAAAATGTCAGTCTCTAGGAATCGAACAGGAGAGTAAATCCAAGCTGTGATCAGAAGACAGGTCTAAGGTTGGCAGCAGAATCCAGGTAACAGTCTATAGACACAGAACAAGCAAAACAGAGCGAACATTGGTGGTAGAAAACTCAGAGGTCCGTGGAACTACTGTAAACGCAGGGAACACTAGAGTAGACTCGCCAAGAAGCTTTAATAATCTGGCACCAAAGGCTGGGGTCTGACGGCTAAAATAGCAGCAGGAACAGTTGGATGAGATGAAAGCAAATAAGCACAGGGCGAAGCAAAGCAGAAGAGAGCAGCATTGGGCTTATGAGCTGCCCACTGTGACCCTTTGCTCATACAAATAGATCTCACATTATATATCTAAGTATATATATATATATATATATATATATATATATATATATATATATATATATATATAAATATATATATATATATATATATTAGTGCTATCAATCGATACATTTTTTTTTATCGCGATTAATCGCATCAATGCCTAAGTTAACTCACGATTAATCGCATTTTAATCGCACATTTTTTTTCTGATTGAAAATCATTTAAATACTCTCGATGACATACAAAAAAATACATACAGGCTAAGTTTGTGCCAATGTTCTTTTTTTAAATGAAAACAGGTCACAGATACTGATTTATGCCATAGAAACATATGGCAAGAAGATGGGGAGGCAAGTAGCAAAAAATAACAAATATGTAGCCAAAAAAAAGGCCCTGAAAACAGGCTGATGTAAAAGACAGTCTTTACAGTCAATACAGTCTTTTGAACGAAGACAAGCATTTTACCCTACTGCTATAAAATGTAGTAGAGTTAACATTAGATGTTAATTAACCAAGATAATAATGAACAATTTTCAATCAATACATCAAAATCAATATACCGACATCACTTGATGGAGGTAGTCTATGCTCTAGAAAGTTACTTTTCAGCCTCTTAACAAAAATGAGAACACACACCCACACACACATGATACTGACCTGTGGCGTACACAGACAGCAAGAGTGCCGTAGCAGATTCCATTTCACCTCAGTAATCTGTTTTCTCAGCGTATTTCAGGTTGCTACTAGGCACCAGACACTCAACTTGTTTGTTGGTGGTGGGGCTTAAAGAAAAGGCACTAGGGCTACCCAGTGTCTGAGCGTCTTTTTCCCTTGAGGAGCTCCGCTCTCGAAGCCTATGGACAATGCATAGACTGGAGGAAAATAGCCCCGCCTTCCCGCAGGCTGCAGCGGGATGTACTTGGAAAATTGTACCATAAAACCACATAGCGTTAATCTCACGTTAAAAAAATTATCGCCGTTAAAATGGCCTCGCGTTAACACGATAATAACGCGATAATTTTGACAGCACTAATATATATATAAATGCAACAAATGGAGTAGTGGGTTATTTTATAGGCAACAATTTGTAGTCAGTCTAAATTTCATGGCAGAACTTGATCATATTATCATTAATAAGACTATTAAAAGTTAGTGTAACCCAATTATTCCATCTTTCATGTTATTGAGCATGATAAAAAAAGACATTGCTTGTTTTGGTTTAAAGACAGGAGTCATTAGCCACCTAGTGGTAAAAACTCACTTATTGCTCCTTTAAATCTTTGTTTTCAGTATCTCTACCCACACAGCTACTTGCTGTCCCATAATGAGCAAATCACAGGAGCATTTAGCCTTTGACTTCAGTGAGCACTCCCAGAGAATGCGTTTATTGAACCTGCGGGGCTTCCTGCCCCTTGCATCGCTTCTGTGAGCAATCAATGCACGATGAACACCCGCCCACATTAGGCTCATCAGCCAATATGCCTCCCATATGGATCCATCTCAGCTTTCCTGCTCTGTCCCAGCATAAAAAAAGAATAAAAAACTAAAATAAAGTAAAAACTGCATGAGCATTTGCTTGGGAAAAGTTCCTTTAATTTATGGAGTTGTAGTAGCGCAACATGTTAGACTGGAAGTAACGTCATGGTATTACTAATATATGAAAAGTAATGTTAAGACTTCCCCTCTGAAGAAAACATATCACAGTTCCTAACGGCATTATGTAATGCCAAATGTCCGAACACTGAGAAGAGTCAGCTACATGATATAACAAGCAGGTTGTTTACTTTAAAAAAAAATAGGGGCAGTAATGACAGGAGGAGTTTTTATTTTTATCCTCTTAAAGAGCTCTTTGAGATTATGAGAAAAGGCATAAAAAGGATGCAGCAGAAGCACTGATGATAATGATGAAGTATGTAGCACTCTACTAAAGAGACCACAGATCTGCTCTGAATCTGACTGCTATACCCCCCAAAAAACAATGTGTTTTTCACAGTACTTTTGCAAAGCCACCATTCACAAAGGATACACCAAAGGCACTCACAGATGCACACAGAAAGAGAACACAAGCGTGGACTTCAGTCCGCCCACAACAGCCTCGAGACCGTTTCTTGTGTTGCTATGATAACACTAACTGCAGAAGCTAATTCAAATGCTTGTTTTATCCACGCGTGAGTTTCTGTGCATCTGTGCCGTTCTGTGGGTGTGACATTTTACACTACAGTGGCCTCAGACTCTGAGACAACAGTAACAAGGCTCCTGAGACAAATTCCTGTATGCTGATGTGCCTGGAATAGAAGCATAGCAACAAAGGACAGAGTTTTTTTTTATCATCTGATATCTGACTTTGCTATACCCAGGTGTTCCACCATCATAAATATTTGTATTATTGTTTGATTTGCCCTTGCTTCCTTCTTTTGGTACATTATCATTCTATCAGGCTTGTACAGCAGGTTGCCACTTTGGTGGGTTAAGCTGAGAGAACAGATTATTTTAATTAGGTGTAAAGTATATGCCCTATATTGAATCTTGTTCATATATGTTAAATGTATTTAAAATAATTTTTTTCCAGGCTTTTGATATAAGTGCATGCAGATCATTTTCTTGGTGTTTCTTTACTTTATGCATGTCCCTTCTTTTATACTTTTGGTCTTTTCATTTATATTTGAGGGAAACAGGAAGGTTATAAATTATTACATTTTTGTCTAAAGAAAATACTCACACTTCAAATTCCATCTTGAGGTCTTTCAGTTTGCCATGACACCTTAAAGGTTTAAGTCTTTAAGCAAAGTGATGCTCTGAAAGAAGTGTTTGAATCTATTTCCTTTAATTAAACATAAGAATGTTGTTAAGTTAAGTTGACCTAGTTGTGCTACCCCTAAGGAGTTTTTGTTGATTAAAAGTCAAATTAATTTTGATTGCACATATGGAATAACTCCATCAGTTTAATCTATAAAAATCCTAAATTTTATTTGCACCCCAAAAATATATTTCTGCCAACTTATGCCACATTTTTTGACCATAAGCCCATATATGCATGCCGTCACATATCATAAAACCAAGCACATACCGAACAGGTCGGAGACAGGCTTTTAGTGTAAGATTAATAGGCACTTTCCCTCTCTGGTCAATAAGTGCTTTAGGGAGTTCCCTAAAAGCTGTTGGATGCATCCCTGCGGGTGTTCATGTGTCTGGAGTATCTAACAGGTCTAATGGGTCAAACTGTCACCGCAAAGATGGTTAAGCAGTTGGTCGACCAGTGGGAAATCGATATGGACTTGATGAGGCTGTTGTGGTTCTGCATATTGTGTAACTTTTAACCTATGTGTCAAGACATACAGATTATGACTGTTTAAATAAAAGAAAAACAACTGAATGAAGGAAAAAAAGAATCTATTTATTAATAGGGTATGTTCATGCATCTTTATTAATTCAGATTAGCTGGACCTGGTTAGAAACTTGTCTTGATAATAAAGGTAACCACTGTATTTAAGCCTTTGTCAGGTTTGCATGGGAGCTAGCTGATGATTATATCTATTTAGCTTTGACACCTCTTAAGATAATAAAGTTTACTTTACTATACTTGGAGTGGGCTCATCGGTTTAGCTATTGCTGACAACACCTTTATTTTCGGTTGAAAGCATCATGCACAATTCTCAGTCTTTCTGTAATTAAGCCTATTACTTACCTAGACACACTGAAAAAGCTTTTGCTGTGAATAACTCTGTCATGTAATTTTTTTTTTTTTTTTTTTTGTTTGCTGGCATTTATTTTTTCACTGGCTTTAAACTTAAGTGTTTAGTTGTGTTTTTCTCTCAACTAAAGCCTCTAAAGGAGCTAAGATTTGTCTTCTAAACCCCCCATTTGGTTACAGTAGAGGTGCCCTGAAACCCGAGTCAAGTTTCCCTGATGTTTTCTGGAGATTTTTCCTATGTATTGTAGCTGTTGTATATGCAGGCTCAGGATAAGGGTATGCTGCTAATTTAATGATCCACTGATACAATGTGCTATTTCTGAAAACCTTAAACCCAAAACTAAACAAATAACTTTACAAGAAAACACTTCTAATAGAAGACTAAGACAGTATAGAGAAATTTAGTCTTTAAATTAATATGTATTTACTTCCAAATAAATATTTGAAAGTCATGCACTGTAAAAGATATTTTGTCTACCTCTAAACCCTTCATTTTGAAAGTAAAAGTAATATTAAACAACCAGTTATGCAGATACTGTAGGCTGAAATAGCATCCTTACCACATCAACAAATAGAAACAGCTTTTGCACTTCAGTTAACCTTCTGTATTTTTTTTACCTTTCACAATAACCCCATGGATGCTAATACATCACATTTTTTGAAGATATATTACAAATATAGTAAAACCAAAGAACCTTGTCAGATTACTAATGAGAACGTTTCAGTGGTTGTGTGATCAAAGTACTCAAAATCTTGGCTCAGCACAATAATATATAACAGCATCTGGATGATCATTCTTATTTATTATAAAGTTACACATATTTAAACATATTTGAATGTTTTTACAAAATTTAAAAGCCCCAATTTGGCTAAGCTGTTCTGCGTTGCACTATGTCATGCTGAAATGAAAGGGGGAAAAAAAAAATTAGATAGAACCTCAGCCCGGTTTTTTATTTTTTATTTATTTATTTTTTTTTTTACAAGTGTTGCATTTTATGATCCTGAATCTTCAAACTTCAAAGAGGAGCCCTGGTGAAAAAGGTTGGGGCTGACCTGATGTCATCAGTGTGCTTTGCTCAACTGAAGAAAATAAAGGCATTGTTTTTGATGAGTTTCATATGTTGCTTATGAGTTGCCCTTTAGAATCTAGATGTCAAAACATGGTGGTAAAAGATGGTAGATTCTGCACCTCAGATGTCCACAAGGCTTAATTTTACTCCTTAGATGACTAAAATGTAGTCTGCTTGAAAGGGAATTTTAGGGGTCAGTGTGCTGATTTTCAGACAGACAGCTGAATTTCAGTGATATATGGGCTGGAGATCACAAGACTGGAAAGCACAGAAGCTGCTGTGCCTTTTGCTTTGCTTCAGAGAGTACTGAAGCTCCAGCTCGCTTCTTCGCTAGTGAACCCTGGTTGTTTAAACCAGCCCCAGTGGTCCTCATTACCCTCTCCCCAGCCACATCGCCGCACATAGATGTAGGCGAGCGTAGGGATACAGTTAAGGAAAGAAGCACTACACAAAGACATCTGTTGGCTTTAATGACATGTAACAGAGCTGTTTTCCTTGTCTCGGACTGTAGCCCCATCTTATTTGAACCTCTGTGCTCGAAGGGCTGTAACCACATTGATGGTGTTAATGATCCCTGGACTGCCCACGGGTAAGAGTGGACCTGCCAACATTCTGCATCCAAATCTCTTTTAAAGCTGGTGTTGATCCCACTATATCATCTTTCGATTGATACAAGTTTAAGTGACAAACTCTCAGCCGCAATTAGTTAAGCATGGTAATTGCACACTGATTTCAGATGCTGCTTGTGGTTTATTTTTATGCAAACGTCATTACAGCACATTCTGTGTTTCAAGTGCTTAAGTGCAGCTATTTGAGCTCTCTCACTCTGAGCCTCCAGAGTGTTTAATCACTGCTTTGGGTGAGCTCAGTTAAGCATGCATCCCCACTCCCTCCCGTTAGTTTATTTCCTGCCTCTTCCTTTTATTTCCATCGTGCTATTTTTTTTATTTATTTTTTTGATCGGATGCCCTGTGGAATGCACTAAGACCTATTTAAGTCATGTAAGTCATCCTTGCAAATATAGTCTAACACATTTAGATGGTCCCTAATGTAATCTGGCAAAGTGTGACCAGGCTCACCTACAAGAACACCACTTTTTCTGTTTTTATCTGTTTTCTTTTCACTTACACCTATGTTCTAGCAGGCACCATCAATGAAACTTGTGACAGACCTGTTGCTATAACGCCTTTTTCCACCTGTTTTATTGTGTGTTACTGGTAGAGCTTCAGTATGGTGTTGTGTGAAGTGCTTTTGTTGTTACTGAATGTAAGGATAAGCAAGGCATCCATCCATCCATCCATCCATCCATCCATCCATCCATCCATCCATCCGTCCATCCATCCATCCATCCATCCATCCATCCATCCATCCATCCATCCATCCATCCATCCATCCATCCATCCATCTTCTACTGTAATGCTTCTGTAATGTATCTAATATGGCTAAGCAAAAACCCTGATAATTTTTTCATTTTATTCTTTTTCCTGGTGAAAATGTCTTGATGCCACTGCTCACATTTATCCTCAGCGTTGGTCTGACAGTTGGTTTACAACAGCAAGCCAGATTACAGAAACTAAGATCACAGTTTGTTAAAGCACTTGGTTTGTTTTGTTTTTTTTTTTTTTGTTGTTTTTTGTAAAAAAAAAAAATGAAAATAAAAATAAGTTCATTTTTTCCCACTGCTACCTCTGTGGCTCTGTAGTTTTCTTTAAACATGGCTGTCTTTATAGACCTTGCTGTGAATCATTTTATTAACACATAGATCACAAGTAATATGTTATAAAGTCAGTTTTATTGATCAAAATGTTTTTATTTTTATTTATCCTGTATTTATTTTATTTTCTATGAAGTTTTGAAAATGATATCCTAATATCTGTATATATATATATATATATATATATATATATATATATATATATATATATATATATATATATATATAGAGAGAGAGAGAGAGAGATACTGTTTACATAATACTGTTTAGAAAAAAAGAGTGCTCCCTCTTAAATCATGAATTATCTGTGAATTATCGTATTAATTCCTTAATTTCACCCAGACACGATTAAAGGCAAGCCTACAGAGCCTGGACAACTTGAAAATAAGCTACTTGACATGAAGGCTCAATGATCTTGAAATGCAAAGTATTCAAAACTGTGAGAAGAGAAATTTATAGACATTTCTCTGCCTGTAAAGGGCTACTAGGTTGTTTTAAGGAACTCAGACCACCGTCTGAATCTCTGCAGAACTAGGTCACTTAAGTTTCTGTCTGTATGCAGGGTTCAGAAAGTGACTGGACAGAAAAGCTTTAATGTTAAAACCATTTTGACCATGGTGGGGACTTTTTGACATAAACAGCTTTTGGATTTAGCAGGGAATTACTTTTTAAGAAGGAGAAGGTGTTTTTTTAAATAGACTCCTTACCCCAATTAAGGAACAGTATCTTAGTTTGAAGAAAGGTTACAACATAGTAGCGAAAATAAAAGAACATAGTGTAAATCTTAGCTGAAATCAACTCAATACATCGCTCTTTGCTGGCATATTACTTTTGTGTTTAAAGCTACAGTGTGTAATTTTCAGCGACATCTAACGTCCAGACTGCAGACCGCAGCAACATGAACATCTCCCCCCCACCGCTTCTCCCCCCCAACAGTACGGCGAGCGTTACGGGACAAAATGTCTTCCACGACGTCCGCATCACCTATCTTCTCAAGTGATGAGGTTTGTTTACATAGATAATTTACAGATAGTATTTCATTAGTCTGTGTGTTCAGTACCGTCTCAGTTCATCTCTCTCAACTTGCCGTAGTTACTTTCGAGCGTAATGGGCGATCTCGCAATCGCTAGTTTGTTTGCTCTGCGCTGCCGTAGCGCAAAGATGTCTGCCTCCATGGCTGCGAGACCCGCTCCTATGTAATTATAAATAACGAATTCTAAGGCAACGCAAATATTAAGGTTAAGAGGCTGAGCTCGTAGATGATGATAAATAACATAGTTATGTATAATATATTACATTTCTGACTGTATATCCCTGTAATTATTACACACTGTAGCTTTAAATATGTAATTAGACAACTAATCCCAAAAAAAACAAAGACATGAGAGAAGGGGGGGGGGGGGGGGGGGGGGGGGGGGTTACTGAAAAAGACAAAAAAGTAAAATTATCATGAAGGCAACACCAAGTGGAACATATACTATGCATTGGAAAGATTGACAGATAGTTGTTTTAGTCAGGGAGGAAGATTTGTGCCTTAAAGAAACCAGCCTGTGAGACATGACAGCTGATCCTTGTTCTACCTTAGTGCTTTGAAGACAGCTGAACAGTCAACACTCAGTGACTGATCCACAACATTCAGCTGTTTACATATCCTTGCATAGGTATTCAGCCCCTAAACTTCCACACATTCTATCAATTGACTACAACAAAAAGGCTCTTGTATTTTATTGGAATTGGTGATAGACCAAAAACAAGTTGTCCTTTCTTTCAATGTGCAAAGAAATAGGAAATGGTCTTCACAATCCACAAGTCAGTCCTTTTTAGAATCTGTTTTCTCTTTTTTGAATCTGGCATAACAGAAAAAAAGTCAAAAAGATTTGTATAAATAGTTGTGAAAGTCTTTAAAAGTACAATAAGAAGAGTATTATTGTTCAGCATCAGAAGTTCCACTTTCTAAAGAATGAATGCAAATGCATCCACTAAAAGGCCCACTTTTGGAGTGCTTTGTTAAATTATACATCTATGTTCAATTTGATTGTAGGACATTTCAAAATGGAGACTGTAACACAATAGTAGGAGACAGACATGAAGAAATCCTTCAATATGTTCTCCAAAGGAGATGGCTTTTGGAATGTAGTCATATGGTATGCATTCATGTAGCTAAGTGAGTGGTGAAGAGCACCCATCATGCAGGGCTCAGGGTGAACCTCCCTCTAAAACAAAACTGAAGTAATAATGTTTGGACCAATAGAGGAGAGATCTAAAGTTAGCACACAGCTTCAGTCACTTCAGCTAGTAACCACTGATCAGGCCCGAAATCTAGGTGTAGTGCTGGATTCAGACTTGAACCTCCAAAAGCATTTAAAGACACTTACAAGGTCGGCTTTCTATCACCTGAAGAACATTTCCAGGATTAAATGACTAATGTCTCAGCATGATCTGGAAAAACTAATCCATGCGTTTATTTTTGGTCGAATTGATTACTGCAACGGTGTTTTCACAAGTCTGCCTAAAAAGTGGATCAGACAGCTGCAGCTGATCCAGAACGCTGCTGCCTGTGTCCTCACTAAGACTAAGAAAGTAGAGCACATCACCCCAGTTCTAAAGTCCTTACACTGGCTCCCTGTATCTCAGAGAATAGACTTTAAAATACTTCTGTTAGTCTATAAATCTCTGAATGGCTTAGACCCTAAATACATCACAGACTTGCTATCAGTGTATCAACCCTCCAGACCACTCAGGTGTTCTAGCTCCAGCCTGCTCTGCATACCTAGAACCAGAACTAAACATGGAGAAGCAGCATTTAGTTCCTATGCTCCACTTATCTGGAACAAACTTCCAGAAAACCGTAAAAGTGCGGAAAGCCTGAGTTCCTTTTCATAAAGCTCAACTTTTTTAATTTTCTTTAGTCCAACTGTTTTTAATGTTCTTTTTTGTTTCTGGATTTTTATTTATTTTTTATTTTTTCCCTAGTTGCTTTGATTCTGTTTTATTTTCCTATATTTTTAATTATCTAAAGCACTTTGCATTTTCTTTGTACTGAATTGTGCTATACAAATAAATTTGCCTTGCCTTGCCTCTGGGATGGTGAGCCTCTGGGACATGATGAGCAAATATTATAGAACAACAGCGAAGCATGACATTTTGAAAAACACTAAACATTGAAAATAAGTGGTCTCCTAATTGTCTATTATTCTGGTGATATGTTTAGTTAAGGCCATCCTACATGCTTGTCCCAATTATCGTTAACTGTTGGGGAGCCTGACATAGTGGAAAAATTGCAAATCTTCTTTTGGAAAGTAAGCAAACAGCAACTTTTAAACCGACCGTGCATGAGGAGAAATGTACGACGGAGTATTAGGGCCACACATGAGGAGAAAAAATAATTTTGCCATGACGAGATTAAACATTTCGAGAATAAAGTTGAAATGTCTTGTTGAGTTTAATCTCGACGTGTCGACTTTAAACTCGCCATTTCGAGAATAAAGTTGATATATCGTGGCGACTTTAATCTCGCCATTCCAAAGTTTGGAGAAAAGAGCAACCGCGCTCCACAGCTGCAGTCTGCGTTTGGAGAAAAGAGCAACCGCGCTCCACAGCTGCAGTCTGCGTTTTAAGAGTGAAGGTAGTCTTTGACGTGCTGCAACTGTATAACTGTATAATCATCACAGAAAGTACAATTTGACCAAATCATCTACACAAGGCATGTCTGATTCTGGATTATGTGCATGTATCCTGTGCAGCGGTTGGCTCTCTTGAACTAATTTCAACTTTATTGTCGACACGTCGAGATTAAACTCAACATGACATTTCAAATTTATTCTCGAAATGACGAGTTTAAAGTCGACAGGGCGAGTTTAAAGTCGACACGTCGAGATTAAACTCAACATGACATTTCAACTTTATTCTCGAAATGTTGAGCTTAATGTCGACATGTTGACTTTAAAGTCGACATGTCGAGTTTAATCTCGTCATGGCAAAAATATTTTTTCTTTTCATGTGTGGCCCTAATACTCCGTCGTAGAAATGGGCTCATGCATGCTCTTGCACGCATTTAAAAGGCGTTCCCCCTCGGGAACGGGTACAGGGTTGTGCATGTGTATTTCTTTTTTTAAGTGGAAGGGCTGGTCTTTTCAAAAATATGGGGTAATCCTCCACTATACCTTTAATATACACTCACCCAAAAATGATTGCATTTTCCTGTACCCTTTCCTGTGAATAATGACTGGTGAATTGAGACTGCCTAACATATTTTTATGCCTAGTTTAAAAACAGGACTTAAGACTTCAAAAACAATCTGGTCAGTATTTAAATAGTTTGCATTAAAAAATATATATATATATATCTGTGTGACAAATGAAAGATTTTAAATAGTCGAAGAAAAAAAAGGTGAACCAATTGCATAGTCAGAGAAAATTTCTCTGTACCACTGTACTTAAATGAATATCCAAAGGTGAAAAGAAAGCAAATCCTTCAGAATATTTTTTTTTTATTTATTATACAAAATATAAAAGATGAATGTTAAGAAGGGCAAGGGAAGCTAACAGGAATAAAGACAGGTTTATTTATTCAGAATTCATTGAAAGCTCTACATGAAATATTTTTATAATTCAGGGCTGTAGTTTCAAGCAGGAATGGGTGTTAGCCAGTGTTGGGCACGTTACTTTGAAAAAGTAATTAGTTATAGTTACTAGTTACTTCTCCCAAAAAGTAACTGAGTTACTAACTGAGTTACTCCACAATAAAAGTAACTAGTTACTAGTAAAAGTAACTATTGCGTTACTTTTGCGTTTCTCGCCCCTGTAACCCTCACCACCCAGCCCCCACCTTCTCGGTGTGTTTCCAAAGCCAGCTGAATAGAGCGGATGACAAAGACAAGAACCTGCGGAGAGTTTTGCATTTCTTGTAACTCAATGTAAATTACATCAGGGGGGAACGCGATGTGAAGTTTTTTAACAGGGCATTCAGATCTGGTGAGTATATGAAATTAATAACTGGGGATGTCTAATTCTGAAATCCTGTGTGTTTGGGTTGTTATAGATACTGCAACATCTATCTATCCATCTATCTATCTAGATCTATACTCTGTGTGTGACATAAAATATGGATCTCCATCCCTGCCACAAAGGCCATCAAATAATGTTAAAATAAAAAATACAGTAGGTTGAAAAGTCAGAGTATCCATCCATCCATCCATCCATCCATCCATCCATCCATCCATCCATCCATCCATCCATCCATCCATCCATCCATCAATCCATCCATCCATCCAGATTTCTCCCTTTCTCCATATAGGCTATCATTTGATCGTTCACGCTCTCCATAGTTCTCCTGTGGCGCGCCTTTAGCGAGCATGCGCGTTTCCTGACGCTTGCGCGGTGACTCTTGCCGCCTGCGCTGTGCGGAGATGCAGAGGAAACCGTTATGTGGTGGGGAAACGCAGCTCGACGTAACACTGGTATTTCCATGTGGAAAACGCTGTTTTGCTGCTGGAGTCATCCTCACTCTCCATCTCTCTGTGTGTGCTGTACGTTAACACCCGCCAGCGGAAACACCCACCTACCCACTGACAGACATCAGCCATTCTCATCCTCCCCTCTCTCATGACAAGGCGCGCACCTCTGGATGACCTAAAAAATAATCTTTAATATCTCTTAAACAAAAGTAGCACAAACAATATTTTTTTTCTGCACAAATCTGCACTAACGTTGCACTAACCATTCAGTCTATTTGCAGAGTTTTTTGACGTGGGTGGGGTGTCAGCTTCACGCAGCTGCGCACGAGTCCTATCATGAAAAAAGGTTCATTGTGCGACCTGAGTAACGCGCAGTAACGAGGTGTCTGCAATGGTAACTACGTTATAGTTACAGTCAAAGTAATTAGTTAGATTACTCGTTACTAAAACAAGGTAACGGCGTTAGTAACGCCGTTACTTTCAACGCCGTTAGTCCCATCACTGGTGTTAGCGCATGGTTATTTAACCAGGAAAGCTGTTGACAAAATTCAGTCCATTATAAGCCAGAAAAACAGTAAATTTGTTATTGCTCCCATTTTTGTCTTTTGCAAAAATGCAGCTCTTAAGCGTGAAACTCCCCATTTCCCTAAAAGCTGCGTGACTGCGCTGCTCCCTCTATTGGCCTCACGGCCTGAATAGTAACTACTACTTATCTTGGAAATCCAACTGTATAACAGTTTATTTCTTTATTGTCTCTAACACATTAAAAATGGCCAGATAAGTAAAACACAAACATAGGTCTGTCTGTAGGTCTAGTTAAGCTCCACTGGTTTGAACCCCTCTCCAAAACAAAAGAAAACAAGTTCTCTTACTTCAGGTCAAAGAGACACTTATAAACATCGATAAGTAAATGTGTAAGAAAACTTCAGACAGACAGTCAAAAAAGCACTCTTTCTTATTTCTCATTATTTACATTAACAATAGTTTGCCCAAGATTGGGCAAATTTTGATTGGGTGGAAGCTATTTTGTTTTTAATCTTGCCAAAAATTCATAATTAGACTAAGGTGTGGGCCTTTAATGCACCACTAAAACTGATGGATCTAAACCCAGTGCATATCCAAATTTGTATTTAGGGGTCTAGCTAAACGAATAGGGAAAAGTAGAAATATTTGGCTGCAATAATACTTTTTACAAGTATGACCAGTTTGCCTGTTCCCCCCTGAAGAAAACATCCCAGATCATGATGCCACCCATTAACATTTAACTATAAGGCTGATGTGTTCAGATCAATATTTTGTAATTTGTTTTATTAGTTTTAAAATATAGTAATAACATATGGGCCAAAATGTTTATTTTTACACCTGTGAGAAGCTTTAAAATGAAGGTTGTTCAACACAGCTATCCTTTTTGCAAATGTTTCATAAAGGCATGATATGTGGAGTGTATTCATACCAGTTATCATATTTACATATTATTTTACCAAGGGTCCGTTTCACGAAGCAGGTTTAACAAACTCAGATTCTGTAACTCTTAATTGATCTAGCCTAAAGTCGGGAACTCTGAGTTTTTGGTTTCAGAACAGCTGCTACAAATTAGTTCAATCATCTCTAAGTAGAACCACGCAGAGTTTAACACGTACGTGACAAGTTCAGAAAGCCATAATCACTGGAGCACCAATTCGATGCGTCACCATGACAACAGGCAAAAGGAAGTGACTATTTCACCTCTTTGGAAGTAGAGGTTTTAATGAAGAAATTGAAAAAAGAAATAGAATGTATTTAAAAGACAAAGAAGCAGCACTACAGCTACAAAGGAGAGGAAGATGGCGAGGGAGAATATTACAGCTCAAGTTAATGCATAAGTTTATATGAAGTGGGCTGTGGCAGGCCATTTTTACATTTATTTAAAGAACTCTCCTCTTTGTTTTTCCATTTGTAGATCACTACAATAAGATTATTCCTAATAAAAATCACATTCATTAACTGAACTATAAGAATATGTTTTCTAAATATTTTTTTTTTGCAGCAGAAACTGATATTCAGAAAAAAAAACAAAAAAAAAACAAACAAAATCGTAATAGTAAAAATTACGTTTTATATGCCTAGAAATGTTTACACACTTTAAGTGCCCGTTCTGGGTTTCTTCTAGGGTGCTCTTGAAATGTGTCTGACCTTAATGTGAACAAGCATCAAAAATGAAGCAGCAGAAGCATTTTTGCTGCTTCCAGTGCTTGCGGTCTGAACGTAGCATACATTTATTCTTATGGGTTGATTGGTTTCCTTTTCTAAATTGCTGTTCCCATTTCCAACTGTGTAGTGCTCAGTCAGATAGTAAAATCATTGTTATAGCATAGTCACCTTTAAACATCTCCAATCTTTCCATTGACTTGCCTGGTGTGTTCCATGGTGTCTGTGTGGTTGTTGTTCTAATAATGTTGGCACAAAGGAAGAGGCCATTACTCAAAAAGCAACTAAAATTTCCAGACTACAGTTTGGACACCTATCCTGTGGCTTGATAAATTCATCTAGACCATTATGGCTAGTGGTACTTTTTGAGCAAAATGGGGAAGCTTGAGAGTCTGAAAACCTCAGGGGGATGGCATAAAAAAAAGTTATTTATGTTGTTTTAACCATGATCTAACCATAAATTTACACTGATTGCGCCTCCGCTGCGCCCCACCGTGCCACACACTTGGCCACCATTCGCTCCTGTCCTGATTTATGTCGGAAACTCTCTGCTCTGCTGCAAGTCCCAGAGCTGCACTGAGAAGCATGCAAAATCGTGTGATTGTACAATAAAAGCTAATTGTAAAAATGGAAGTCTGACCAAAACTATTGTTTAGAAGGAGAAACTTGAGACAGCTGTTTTGATTTTTGTTTGTCTAGATAGTTTCATTTTGTGAACAGACTGAGTAAAAAGAAGTTCTTTATGTAACCTATTTTGTTGCAATTTATGTTAAATAATTTATGTTTAGATGACCTTATATGTTTGGTTTATTTTATCTGTGCATATAATGCATTTCGATAAATTATTAATTTACTTGGAGAAATGTGCACAAATATTCATTGATATAGCAAAGCATTCAAGAAAATTTTATCTTTTTAAGCAATGGTCTATGAAAATACCAATGTAGGTCTGCTATACTAGCTTTGCTTACTGTAGGTGCAATCTTTGTAGATTGACTCCAAAATTGTTTTAAACATCCAGCAAAAGTAGACTCAGGTCAAATATTAGTAATACTTGCCTGTGGAATAAGTGTAAATGCTCTCATTGGCTTAAAGGGAAGTGTATTTTCTGCAGATTTTTTTTCTTTGGTGTTGCAGAGAGGAAACAGACAATGTATAAATTGGTGGTAAGTCCTAAAAGATCTGTGGGCTGAGTTAAAAGTAATTTATGAGAATAGCAGTGGTTCAACCTGACCTAATTGCACCAGTATTGCAAGAAAGAGATAGCCAAAAATCCAACACTTTAGAGAGGAGCTTGCGGAAAGATACTAATAACATCTGAGCCCTAAAAAATGCCTCATTAATCTCTCATTATATTGGCACTTAGCAAATGGCAATGCCTTTTTTATAATCCTGTAACAAGACAGAGGGGAAAGATTTTTATTTTTTATTTTTTTTATTGTAGTTATTGTCAGAGGATGTATGCACACATCTGGTTTCCATTGTTTTATTGATTAAAGGAGCAATAAATAATCGTGACACCTAGTCTTTCAACATTCAAAACACAATTATCATGTGATTGGCTCAGGAACCAGCAAGTGAATATGGGCTACATTCTACAACAAGGTAGGTTTTCTACCTAAACTTTAGGTTTAAAAGGAGAAAAAATTGACCAAGACATTGGTGATGGAGGAGATTGATTTTTTATAGGGAATGTTACTTCATCCCGGATAGATGTGTAGGGAATTACTGTTCATTTCTTGCCACCTGTTCAGTGGCACAGTGGGTAGCACCGCAGCCTTGCAGCAAGAAGGTTCTGGGTTGGATTCCCGGCCTGGGGTCTTTCTGCATGGATTTTGCATGTTCTCCCTGAGCATGCGTGGGTTTCTGGGTACTCCGGCTTCCTCCTACAGACCAAAAACATGACTGTTAATTTAATATTAATTAATTTAATTGGCTTCTCTAAATTCTCCTTAAGTGTGAGTGTGTGCATGAATGGTTGTGTGTCCTGTTTGTCTCTGTGTTGCCCTGCGATGGACTGGCGACCTGTCCAGGGTCTACCCCGCCTCTCGCCCATTGACTGCTGGAGATGGGCACCAACACCCCTCGCGACCCCACTCGGGACAAGTGTGTCAGATGATCGATTCTTACCTTTTGTAAAAAATATTTAAGGAATGTAACGTATGTAACATGGGAATAACTGTTTGATCTTGGCAGCTGGTGAAGATTTATTTTTCAGAAACTAAAACATAATGAATATTAGGTATATTTTGACATAACCCATTGTCATAGATATCCATTAGGAAAACTTAATAAGTTTCTACATGTGATTCCTAATCAAAAGCCATTGCGATTTCTCTCATCAGGTGTGGAGTGTAAGTGAACACAAAAGCCTTTTACAGAAATCCTAAATCCTGTTTTTTTTATTTGCAGAGAACAGCTAGAAAGGCTCCACACAGCATTTGCAGAACATATTGTTCCAAATGTGTCATCTGCTGTAGATGTTGAAGGAAATTACGGAGCCCTGCGAGGATAATATGAGCTGTTCTAAACAGGAGAAAAAAGAACAAAAAGGTCGGAATACAGGCAGGCAGTGAAAAAGTCATTTTATACCTGGGTGTTTAAAGTAAACCCTATATTAATACAACTCAAGGAATTAAAATAGCTGTAGACTCACTCATAAAGTGTCTTTACTGTGCTGGTTGACTGGGAACTACATTGCTGAGCCTAAAAATGGGAAACAATAAAACCAAAGATGCACTATTGATGAAAAAAGTGCTTAACAAACAGGATTTTGTTTCAGTAATTCACAGTAAAAAACATCATGACGATGTAAGATTTGATTTATTAATATCCAAGTTATCAGATTCAAGTTCTACCAGTGATATCTTAAGCTTTATTCATTCCCTATCAGACCCATATTTTATATGGACCCTAACAGCTATGTGATAAAAACAAAACTACAGAGTAAAGAAAAAAATCAATCTCTTGTTTTTTCCTTAGATTAAGAAATATTATCCTTTTGTAAAAAAAAAAAAAAAAAGAAAGAAAAAAGGCTCCGCTTTTTTTTTTTAAATCTTGGCTTTAAAGCAGTGTGCAAATCTTGGCAATCTATCCTCTATCCTTTCCTGACCTCTCCAGCTGATGAATGCCAACTTAACAACACATTATTAGTCATATGAAAGGTTTGCCTACGAAGGTGAAAGGTTAGGGCAGGTGTTACCTTCTCATGTCATTCTCTGCCCTTTTTTGAAAAGAGGGAATGGCTGGCTGTAACAAAAACTCCATAATAAATACATGTGATGATTCACCAGAACTAACTGCCAGTATTTGCTTTGAATTGCTTTGATTTGTATTTTTAGTACTCACTTTGATCATGCATAACATTATAATATGTAATGTGTTGCCTAATAGTGCGCTGATCCCCCTTTACCTCCATCACAACATGTAAGGGTGTGTTGGAGTCATCACATTGATTATACTGCTAAAGGTGTTCTCGAGTGTCAAAACACAATCAGCAGGACATCCTGATAGTCTAATTGTGAGGTCTGGCTTTCATGGGTCTCATTTGATTGTCAAATACATTTCAGAGCTGCTCCATTGGTTCGGGGTCAGGGTAGTTTGTTGTAAAATCAACACCTTAAACTCATAGTTTTTCTTTTTCCCCCACTTAAATTTTATTATTTTTACATTGTAGAAATATAACAACAACTAAAATCAGTGTCAGTGAGGTACAAATGATACATAAGAGTACTACAGTGAGGCTGAATATGTTTTGTCTCCTGTGGTGTCTCTGTTGTGGTCTTCGTATGTTGTCAACTTGTCCCATTTTGTGTGAAACTTGAGTTAAACTCTTGTTTTAAGTCTCAACTTATGCGTGGGTATTTCCATGTTAAAGATCCATCCAGTTCCTAGGAGGGTCACCTCTGTACCATTTCCTAGTGATTCCCAAAAACCTCAAAATGTTTTACCAGCAGAATTCCCTCCACATCCTAGAGCTTGTAGTGTTTCACTGAAAATAACATATATTCATCCAATCCTCGTCACATAATGAAATTTACACCCTTTTACCCATCTGTCTTGTTTATACAACGCTGAGATTCCTCTTTTCTTCATTAGACCCTGATATAATTTTGAAATCACCCTCTCAGTCTTGTGTTTATATGCACTACAAAGTGTTAATGTCACCTCATTCTGTTCTTGTGGAAGATTTGTTTTAATTTCTTTTTCAAAGTAGTTTCTAAATTGGAAATATCTAAACATGTCTAAGTCATTGCAGCCATAATCCTCTTTTAGAATTTGGAAACTTTTCATTTTACGCTTGTCCATTATTGTGCATAACACTGTTACTCTTGTTTACCCATCATTCAAAATTCATAGTTTTTCAAACAACACCCGAATCATTTTTTATTGCTCTCTGAAGGGTATAACAGCCTGCTAAAGAGGCCTAAACTATAAGGGAATGATGTTTAAATGAAAGGGTATCTATGGTCTTAAACAGTGTTTAAATTGCTGGTGCTTCATAACTGAAAACATCCACATGACTCAAATCCACCATTAAAAACATTCCAAATTCAAGGCTCGTCCATTACCCATATATGCATTTCTACATACAAAGGAATAAACATAGTTTTTCTTTCTCACTATACTGACATAAAACATGAGGAACAATAGTACTAAACCTCATGGAGATAAAAAGGAGTGCCATTAAAAACAGGGTACAAAGATGAAAATAAACTATACAAATAAACATATGGCATATATTGGGCAATTCCATGTAATTCTGTAATTATCAGCAGTGCAAAACTATATCACTTATAATTTGGAGATGTAAACATTTATTTCCTAAAATTATGGAGATTTTGCAGGATGGGGGGGAAGCTGAGCACCCTGGCAGCCTGTTGAAGGAAGCTGTCCCTCAGTCTGCTGATCTTGGCACAATTACCCTACAAACATTTTCCTGAATGTAGCAGAATGTATGATGATAAGCAGGGCTACCTGCGAGGCAGAGTGCCCTGCAGGTGAGACATGTGTTGTACATGTCTTGGAAGTGGAGAACAGGGACACCAATGACCTTGTCATCTGCTTCAATGTTGAGCTAGAGGGGCTTAAGGCAGTTAAGGATGATCCTGTGAATACACCTGTGGAATGTGACCATGATGACTGAAGGGAACGATGTGTTTAATAGTTTAAATTGGGAAAATATATAGATTTTGCTAAAAGCTGCTTTGAGTTTAGCTTGAATTAATGTTTTGAAGGGAAGAAATGGGATACTGGGATAATTTAAGCTGAGCTGACAACATGTCATCTTTAAAATATAAAAAAAAAGATTTAAATAAAATTCTGGAGCTCTTTTGGAAAACAAAAAATTAGCCATTATTTAGTTCTTAAAAGAACAATAATCAAAAAGAAACAAATCAGTACACAAATAATGTAATAACCACATAAACGAACATAAACTTTCTCCCAGAGTTAAATATTTCTATCATGTATAGCAAGTAACTTAAAAGTAACTGTATTCAGAAAATCATGTTGGATGAGAGAGAAAAATAAAATAGAAAGAGAAAAAAAAAAGTGAGTTGTCGTAACGGCACAGCAGCTGTCTTTCAAGATGGCCGGGAACGACCATCAACAGACTTTATTCACCTCCCTCAGACGCGGCTCTGACAAACGACTTTGGACACTGATTTATAATCCACTTACCTCCCCCCCTCCCTACCCTGAGTACTGTTACCACCTCCACCACCCCCCAACTCACTTCATTTATGTCCTCAGTATGACAGTGTTGCTGTGGTAACAGCATGCCACTGCAGAGGCAACTGTGAGCGATAATCAATGTTTTGCTGTCACTACGTCATATGCATACATTCCACTGATGCCAGATAAGGGCTGTGCTAAAAACAAAGTGCTTTGTGTCTGATCGTGTCAAACAAATGTGTGGCAGACGGAAGAGAAGCTGCAAAAACCTTGAGGGTAGAGGCGCACAGGAGGATGACATTTACTTAAGATTGAACGTTTTTGTTGGCTGTCAGCTGAGCTTAATACGTATTTCATCACTCATGAGTCATATAAGCTCACCTATGTTAGAAACTATGTCAAACTTTGAAAATAACTAACAAATTATCTAATATACCTTTCAGAAATCAAATAAGAAATTACATTTCATTGAAACCTAAATTTAAACACAAGAAAAACTACAGTGTTAAAGTAACACTTTAAGAGTACATTTGGTCCCACTCTGACTTAGTGTGGGACCAAATGTACCAAGTGTTACTTTAACACTGCAACATTTTCTGTGCAACATAAACTTAAAAGTCTATTGCCAATGGTACTGCTGAAAGATTAAATTACAATATACGTACACTATATGTATTAAAAGTATGCTTGCCAATAGTGTAATAGCTAATCAAATGTTCTTTTTACAAGCAATCAAAACTTAATAAAAACTCTGCCTTACCACAACACACCTACATACATTTTTATAACGCATATGTTTCTTTGTCTATTACAATTTAGAAACTTTATTGTATTTAAGGTCATTACATTTTTTTTTTTGGAACATAAAGTATTCTACATTGTTTTATAGAATACTTTTTCTATAGAACGGTGTCTATTAGCAGATATATCCTTGTGAAAAGTGGAAAGATATAGAATATATGTTCTCAGAGCTCATATTTGATGGGAAAAGGGTGAAAACTAGAAATTGGTGAGCACATTAGGTTTTGTTGTGAAGTAGAAAATCAAGTAAAGATCCAATGCAGAAATATATCGAAGCAAAGGTTTGGTTTTGATTCAATTTGAGGGATTTTTTTTTTATCAATGTGACAATGCTCATGGTCCATGTTTGCTAAATATCTATTCACTCTAACTCTATGACATGGTTCATGCATTATCAACTCTTCCTTTAACCTCAAATATGAACTTTTGCCTATAAAGGTGGCTGAAAAAGAAACATATCTGGAAAACCTAAGAGATCTGTCTCCAACATACAGTTATTAATACAAATTATCAGAAATCCTTGAGAATGAAGAATACAATATAAGCAAGCATATATTATGTTTCAATGGAACTGTTCCTGACGTACAGAGCTAAAACAGTTAAGATAATTGCTCACATCACATTTAGAAATAGACACCTATAGAACCAGTGGAAGCACTCACCTGATTCAGAAAAACTTGGATTTCTAAACATTCTTAATATTAACAAATACACTGGACAGGAATAAATCATGTATTTCTGATGAACATATAAATAGATCTTGATTTATTACAAAACATGTTTAGCATTATCATTATCATTACCTCCGCCCAGGAGGTTGTTTTTTGTCGTTTGGTTCTTTGTTTGCCTGTCTGTGTACAGGATAAATTAAAAAGTCATGAACTTAATTTTTTATCAAAGTTGCAGCTCAGCCCAAGACACAATCCATTAGATGTTGGTGATGATCCACATCTTAATCTGGATGCAGGAATTTTTTGAAGGCTTCTTGGACATTTTTTGGCGGAACAAGCAGTTCCACCCTAAACCAGAGAGGGGCAGCAGTGACTATTGACAGCTACAGCATCGGACTCAAAAAGTCCAAAAGTATTATATTGAAGACAAAAGACAGGGAAGGTGAGCCATGCCTCACTTCAAGTCTCGATCTGCCAATCAAACAAGAAATCAGAGTGAATGAAGAAGGTGAGAGCAGAACAAACACCAGAGGCTGCAGACACTGTGCCTTATTTATAAACGTTTGAGATTTTGCAGAAATTGTTACCAAAAGTGCACCCAATGCCAGGGAACAATTCATTAAAATGTAGTAATGATCCAGATCATGTGCTTTAGCTATACAGGTGCTGGTCATAAAATTAGAATATCATGAAAAAGTAGATTGATTTCAGTAATTCCATTTAAAAAGTGAAACTTGTATATTATATTCATACATTACATACAAACTCATATATTTCAGATGTTTATTTTGTTTAATTTTGATGATTACAAATGACAACAAATGAAAATCTCAAATTCATCATATCAGAAAATTAGAATATTACTGAAGACCAATAAAAACAAAGGATTTATAGAAATGTTGGCCAACTGAAAAGTATGAACATGAAAAGTATGAGCATGTACAGCACTCAGTATTTAGTTGGGCCTCCTTTGGCCTGTATTACTGCAGCAATGCGGCGTGGCATGGAGTCGATCAGTCTGTGGCACTGCTCAGGTGTTATGATAGCCCAGGTTGCTCTAATAGTGGCTTTTAGCTCTTCTGAATTGTTGGGTCTGGTGTATTGCATCTTCTTCTTCACAATACCCCATAGATTTTCTATGGGGTTAAGGTCAGGAGAGTTTGCTGGCCAATTAAGAACAGGGATACCATGGTCCTTCAACCAGGTACTGGTAGCTTTGGCACTGTGTGCAGGTGCCAAGTCCTGTTGGAAAATGAAATCTGCATCTCCAAAAAGTTGGTCAGCTGCAGGAAGCATGGAGTGCTCTAAAACTTCCTGGTATGTGGCTGCGTTGACCCTGGACCTCAGAAAACACAATGGACCAACACCAGCAGATGACATGGCACCCCAAACCATCACTGACTGTGGAAACTTTACACTGGACTTCAAGCAACGTGGATGAAGTGCCTCTCTTCTTTTCCTCCAGACTCTGGGACCTTGATTTCCAAAGGAAATGCAAAATTTACTTTCATCAGAGAACATGACTTTGGACCACTCACCAGCAGTCCAGTCCTGTTTCTCTTTAGCCCAGGCAAGACGCTTCTGACGCTGTCTGTGGTTCAAGAGTGGCTTGACACAAGGAATGCGACAGCAGAAACCCATGTCTTTCATACGTCTGTGTGTGGTGGTTCTTGAAGCACTCACTCCAGCTGCAGTCCACTCTTTGTGAATCTCCCCCACATTTTTGAATGGGTTTTGTTTCACAATCCTCTCCAGGGTGCGGTTATCTCTCTTGCTTGTACACTTTTTTCGACCACATCTTTTCCTTCCCTTCGCCTCTCTATTAATGTGCTTGGACACTGAGCTCTGTGAACAGCCAGCCTCTTTAGCGATGACCTTTTGTGTCTTGCCCTCCTTGTGCAAGGTGTCGATGGTCGTCTTTTGGACAACTGTCAAGTCAGCAGTCTTCCCCATGATTGTGTAGCCTATAGAACTAGACTGAAAGACCATTTAAAGGCTTTTGCAGGTGGTTTGAGTTAATTAGCTGATTAGAGTGTGGCACCAGGGGCCATCAATTTTGAACCTTTTCACAATATTCTAATTTTCTGATATGATGAATTTGAGATTTTCATTTGTTGTCATTTGTAATCATCAAAATTAAACAAAATAAACATCTGAAATATATGAGTTTGTATGTAATGTATGAATATAATATACAAGTTTCACTTTTTAAATGGAATTACTGAAATCAATCTACTTTTTCATGATATTCTAATTTTATGACCAGCACCTGTAGGTTAAAGTCACAATATGGGGCCAAATTTGCTGCTTGGTGGAGGTCTGTGCTTTCTGCGTACTTTTCGAGTAATAAATGTGTTTTATTCTGTATAATTTTGCTGTGGTAAATAAACTCTAAATAATCACAGCTGTCTTGTAGGAGGAGCTTTTGGCATATAGCCTGGAGCAGCAGTTTTCATGCAGGGGTTTTTGCAGTTTGAGCCCCAATAGATACAGAGTGCTAGACCTCCACAGACAGATCCTAGGGCTATATTAGAATTTTGATATACATTTGGTTTGATTTCTGTGAATTCTTTTAGGATTTCTTTTGCTTTTGGCTCTTTTTTCCACATATTTTCCCTGATAATCTGTTGTCTGCACAACTCACTTCACTTCCTGATAAGAAAAAAAATAATATAGAGCAACAGCTGCAGTGTAAAGTCTTTGTGTTCTCCTACAGATGCTGGGTCAAATCCCACAGGCTTTTATTACAAAGGCTTAAAGACATTCATATTTGAAAAAAAAATCCAAGATTTTCTTTAATACTGTCTGTAGGGTTTGAAGCCAGTCCAAGTGCTGGGATGAAGCTTCAAGTAATGATACCATGCTCTTCTTCCATGTGTTGCTGTGCAATGAAAATTACTACTTTCCTTTTTTTACTTGTTTGCAAGAAAAATGCATTTGTTTGTTTGAAATCCTTTATGGTCTGAAGAACTTGGGGCTCCTATTTCTATTGGAAGTCAAACAGGAGAGGCAGAAGTGGTACCCTAAATATTTAAACAGGCTTTCTGTATTACTGATAAGCAATAAGATTTTCATTGTTACTGTTCTCATGAAACTGTACTATTTGTACCCAGTTAACAGAATCCCATAACAGCCATGTTAAAGTTTTGCAAAATCTTTGTTTTATTTTGAGCTTGGATTTGACTGGCTTTGAGACAGAGATCATATAATTAAAAGTGCCTTATTTCTGTTTGTCAAAGGACCCACTAAACTAGATTTTGAAGGCACGCAATGACCCCAAGTTCCTCACAGTCAGCCCATAGAGATTCCTGCTCCAACCAGATTTAACTTCTCTACTGAGAGGCAAAGAGGTTAGAGCAGAGTGAGAAAGAGCAAAAGATGGAGTGTGTCTGTCTACCCAGTGGCTTATAAAAAGTCCATTATGGTGCACTTCTATCAGTTTGGACTCTCCCAGATGGACCCTGGAGTAAATAGACAGCAACCAGAGAGCTATAAGCCTAGATTCGATATACGGTTGAGAAATAGCTATGTGTGTGTTTGTCTGATTGTATGTGTTCTGAAACTGTACATTCAATCTTACACACTTTAAGAACATCACTAAAGCATCCAATAATATATATATTTTCTGTCTGATTTTTTTTGTTTTTGTTTGCCACTTATCAGAAATGTCTGTTTTTTTTAAATAATATTACAAAATGTGTGCAAAGACACACCTAAACATATGATAACACACATTCATAGTCTTCCCGGAAGGCTTAAATCCTGGCTCAACCTGACAAAACGTTCTTATTCCACTTCTTTGTAAAGGCTCAAAGATGGTTTACCCCTTAAGCTTTTTTTATTAGCAGTTCTTATTTTGCACAGAGTAATACAATGTGTATCACATATGTGAAGCACATACAGTTTCAAGCTTTAGTGCTTTGGTCATGTGTCTGTTTGGTTGCATTTTATAGCTGGGTTTGCTTTTTGAAGCCATTTCCCTCTGAACTTTGTCTTAAAGGCAGCAGTAATAGGCATTGAGGCAAATGGGGAATGGACAAAAATGGTTTTAGAAACATTGGGATTTTCAGTCATCAGTTATAACTAATTGGAAAAAAAATGAACAAGGCATTATCGTCAAACACTCAGCGAAATATGAAATTTATAAGAAGAATTTTGTCATCAACTCAACAATCAAGAAATAGAACTAGAATGTGATTTATTTCCTTTCCACTTTTTATTTGTTTTTGATATGCCCGTTGCCAGTGTTGTGCCTGAACGCGTTCATTGAACGAAAGTTCATGAACTCGTTCATATTTTGGGCGAACGTGAACTGAACGTACTGTATTACTGCCTGATGAACGTTATTGTGAACTCGTTCATTCTGGTGTCTGTGAACGGCACACTCTCTCAGTTCAACTCCGTTCAATAGGTTGCCAGATTTCTATAGAGCCCTCAAAGCGAAACCCCGGCTAAATCACACCGTAAACAGGCCTTAATATGTAGCGGGAAAAACACCCAATCTGGCAACGCCAGCTACCAGTGTCGTAGCCTACAGCCGCGTGCGTCATCAAAACAAAATGCAGCGTGGAAGCCGCAGCAGCATGGAGACGACCGTGGATGCGACAAAGCAGCAGTATGATCACTTAAAACAGTTTTATGACCAGGTGGTCGGTGAGGATGATGGCAAAAATCTTACATTTCTCTGCAAACCTTGCCCGCCGGCTTTCAGTAAAAAAATCCGAACTTAAGTAACCTTAAATTCCTACCTCAGCCTGGTGCCTCAGTTTGTGTTAGTAAAATGTTCTTGAGGGTTTTACTATTCATGTAACTTGTTTGTTAAACCTGCCTGGTATAATTTTCCAGGATTCCAGTATTCTTTTTTAGTAAGTACTGAAATGGAATTTCAAATTGAAAAAAATATAAAAATTAAAAAACATTTGCACCTTAAAGACTACTTTCCTGTTTTTCTTTTAATAATTCCTCATAAAAAAGACCATTCAAGCAGCACATTTTTCCTGATGTTTTTGGGAATATACTGTAGGGGTTAAAGCTGCAGCTGCTACTAGTGTGAAGTGAATGGACAGCAACAAAGCATTGAAGCAACAATGGGGAAATGCTGTCCCCTCAATGCTAATGTAAACCCTGGTTGGATAAGGATTCAAAACTGGATATGAAGATGAAATCTGATGCACAGTTTCAGTGTTACAACTGATAAAATAATTGCTGTCTGTGGTTCTACAGTAGGCTATGGTGTAATTGTACGGAGTCCCACTGATGACATGGTCAAAAAAAATTTTTAATTGTGGCCACGAAGTAGTATTTCGTGCGCACGAAATAGCTACTACTTTGTGGCCACGCAATAAGTATAACGTGCGCATGAAATACTACTTCGTGGCCACGCAATAAGTATAACGTGCGCACGAAATACTACTTTGTGGCCACGCAATAAGTATAACGTGCGCACGAAATACTACTTTTTGGCCACGCAATAAGTATAACGTGCGCACGAAATACTTATTAATAATATTAATATAATTCCTGGACAACTGGGTAAGCAAATCGAGCGCGCCTTAGACCTTAGAGAAGGTTTCGTGCGCACGAAATACTACTTCGTGGCCACAATTAAAATTTTTTGTTTGACCATGTCATCAGAGGGGCTCCATATAATTGAGCAATATATGAAAAAAAAAAAAAAGAACTATGAACTAGTTCATTTTTTGAAACTGTGAACTTAGTTCAAAATTTTGAATTATGAACTATGAACTGAACTAGTTCATTTTAAAATGTGTGAACTGAACTTAAAAATAAAAAAAGGATACAATACACTCACCGGCCGCTTTATTAGGTACACCTGTCCAACTGCTCGTTAACACTTATTTTCTAAGCAGCCAATCACATGGCGGCAACTCAGTGCATTTAGGCATGTAGACATGGTCGAGACAATCTCCTGCAGTTCAAACCGAGCATCAGTATGGGGAAGAAAGGTGATTTGAGTGACTTTGAACGTGGCATGATTGTTGGTCCCAGAAGGGCTGGTCTGAGTATTTCAGAAACTGCTGATCTACTGAGATTTTCACGCACAACCATCTCTAGGGTTTACAGAGAATGGTCCGAAAAAGAAAAAACATCCAGTGAGCGGCAGTTCTGTGGGCGGAAATGCCTTGTTGATGCCAGAGGTCAGAGGAGAATGGCCAGACTGGTTCGAGCTGATAGAAGGGCAACAGTGACTCAAATAACCACCCGTTACAACCAAGGTGGGCAGAAGAGCATCTCTGAACGCACAGCACGTCGAACTTTGAGGCAGATGGGCTACAGCAGCAGAAGACCACACCGGGTGCCACTCCTTTCAGCTAAGAACAGGAAACTGAGGCTACAATTTGCACCAGCTCATTGAAATTGGACAATAGAAGATTGGAAAAACGTTGCCTGGTCTGATGAGTCTCGATTTCTGCTGCGACATTTGGATGGTAGGGTCAGAATTTGGCGTCTACAACATGAAAGCATGAATCCATCCTGCCTTGTATCAACGGTTCAGGCTGGTGGTGGTGGTGTCATGGTGTGGGGAATATTTTCTTGGCACTTTTTGGGCCCGTTGGTACCAATTGAGCACCATTGCAACGCCACAGCCTACCTGAGTATTGTTGCTCACCATGTCCATCCCTTTATGACCACAATGTACCCAACTTCTGATGGCTACTTTCAGCAGGATAATGCGCCATGTCATAAAGCTGGAATCATCTCAGACTGGTTTCTTGAACATGACAATTCACTGTACTCAAATGGCCTCCACAGTCACCAGATCTCAATCCAATAGAGCATCTTTGGGATGTGGTGGAACGGGAGATTCACATCATGGATGTGCAGCCGACAAATCTGCGGCAACTGTGTGATGCCATCATGTCAATATGGACCAAACTCCCTGAGGAATGCTTCCAGCACCTTGTTGAATCTATGCCACGAAGAATTGAGGCAGTTCTGAAGGCAAAAAGGGGTCCAACCCGTTACTAGCATGGGGTACCTAATAAAGTGGCCGGTGAGTGTACATTTCCACAATATTTTTATTTACATAATCCACACATGGTTGAAATGATGGGAAGTTTTTTTAAGTCAAAATCAGCCATCAGGATCTTACTTGTTGACACCTGATTGCTTTCCTGACATCTTCAGTTCTAAGAAACATGAGCTAATAACCTAAACAGTCAGAACTGTCAAAGCGAGGTCAGATCCAAAGGGGATGTCTACTGCCTTTAAACAGCATTTGTCTCAAACATTTCAAAGCAGTATTTTCAGTTTCTTTCGACACTTCACAAAAAATATAAACGCATAACCTTTGGTTTTTTGATCCTATTTTTTATGAGATGAGCTCAAAGATCTAAAACTTTTTCCACATACACAATATAACCATTTCCCTCAAAAATTGTTCACAAACCAGTCTAAATCTGTGATAGAGAGTACTTCTCCTTTGCTGAGATAATCCATCCAACTTCACAGGTGTGCCATTTCAAGATGCTGATTAGACACCATGATTAGTGTACAGTGGTGCCTTACACTGCCCACAATAAAAGGCCACTCTGAAAGGTGCAGTTTTACCACACAGCACAATACAACCGATGATGCAAGGGTTAAAGGAGTATGTGGTTGGCATGCTGACAGCAGGAATGTCAACCAGAACTGTTGCTCGTGTATTGAATGTTCATTTCTCTACCATTAGCCGTCTCCAAAGGCGTTTCAGAGAATTTGGCAGTTCATCGGACCAGTCTCACAACCCAGACGACATCTACCCAAACCAGCCCAAGACCTCCACATCCAGCATGTTCACCTCCAAGATCGTCTGAAACCAGCCACTCGGACAGCTGCTGAAACCATCGGTTTACATAACCAAAGCATTTCTGTGCAAACTGTCATAAACGTCTCAGGGAGGCTCATCTGCATGCTCGTCGCTCTCATTGGAGTCTCCACCTGACTCCACTTTGTCATCGTAACCAACTTGAGTGGGCCAGTTCTCACATTCAATAGCGTCTGGCATGTTGGAGAAATGTTCTCTGCATGAATGAGTTTATACTGTGACAGTGGGGTTATGGTAACAGGTGTCTGTTATGGACAAAGAACTTAGGTGCATTTTATTGATGGAATTGTAAATGTAATGTCAGATACCGTGAGGAGATCCTGAGGCCCATTGTTGTGCCATACATCTAAGAACATCACCTCATGTTGCAATAAGATAATACACAACCCTATCTTGCAAGGTTCTTTACACAATTCTTGGAAGCTGAAAACATTCCATTTCTTACATGGCCAGCATCCTAACTAGATCGGTTTATACGAAAGTGTGGTCCAATTCCTGTCAAGCAACTGGTTTTCTAAGTCTTCGGACCCCCCACTGGTCATTAGGTAGGGGTAACAACTTAACCTTTAACCCAGTTAACTACAATACAAAGCAGCTATTGATTTGATTCAATTCAATTCAGTTTATTTATATACTGTAGAGCCAATTCACAATACATGTTATCTCAAGGCACTTTACAGTTCTCCAGTTCTCTCTGATTAATTTATTGAAAATAGTTTATCTGTATTTTTATGAAGTTGAAGATTATAAAAGACAAAAAATAAATGAGGTAAATATTACAAAGGCAAATAAATAAAGAAGCTAATTAAAAGAGTTATATACATTTATGTCTCACTGTATAATTTAATTTCTACTTACATTTATTTGTTTATTGTATTTTTGGTGGCAATTAATTGTATGCTTATTTATGTATTGAGCATTAATTTATTTCTATATTTATTTTTAAATATGGCAAAGTTGGTCCTCCATAGGAGATATACACACTCTAGATAAAGAAGAAATTTACATTTTATCAAATATCTTTACTTCTGAACTTCAGGGGGCAGGGAGACCCATGTTAGCATTTAAGTTCAATAAAAAATATAGTTAAAGAAACAAAAAAAAAACAGTAAGAAATATCCTAAAAGACCCTAAAAAGATGTTTTCAAACTATTCTGAACAAGACCAATCATGAGCAACAGGAGACAGAATGATCAAACAAGGGGTAGTTAAAATCAGGGAGCTTAAGTACAGAGACAATGACTACTTGAGTGAGCAACTGACTAAATGGACTAGAGCTACGGGAAAACATAAACATGGCAACTCAGGGAAAACAAGATGGTGAATGGAAACAAAAAAATTGTCAAATTGACAAATAACAAGAATCCACTCAAAGGAATCAGAGAAACACACCAACTCAAAAAATCTTGAACCAAATTACAGAAAGTCATGGCAAGGTGGTGAACTGTGGCTGTAATCAGTGTTCAATCAAGGTCTACCACACATACAGTAGACATGTTCAGAAAAAAGTTCAGAAAATGGTTGTTTTCCTTTCTTTTTACATATCTTATGCTTCTATTGCACTGTTTCACAGGAATATATCTGAAAAAAATATCTACAGTCAGTTTGCAATCAAACATTTCTTATACAGCAGCACAATAATCTAAGCACGAAATAAAGATGAAATAAAAGCTGCCCTATACAGGGTAGTCAGCATCACTTTTGAGGGACATTGGTTAAAAAAAATGAAATCCTCATTTGAAAACAGAGGATTGATCTTTGTTTGATATTAAATATTGTTTGATGGTCTGGTCTGAACATTTTTGATGAAAAGG
Source organism: Cyprinodon diabolis (assembly GCA_030533445.1). Classification (NCBI taxonomy): domain Eukaryota; kingdom Metazoa; phylum Chordata; class Actinopteri; order Cyprinodontiformes; family Cyprinodontidae; genus Cyprinodon; species Cyprinodon diabolis. The sequence continues at coordinate 16,862,679 of CM060074.1, forward strand.
AGAAAGTAATTGTAAGGTGCAAATATCGTCTTATAGGTTTTTACCTTTAAATCTGCTTCACACTTTTCTTTTTGGGCATAAAGATCAGATCACAATCTCCACCAAAAGTAGAAAACCCATTTGCATTTGCAACCTGTCAAGTGTCAATACGCTCCTGTAATAACTTACAGCATGTTTACTGACATCCTTAAATTACAAGAGTAGCACTTGAGAATCATTTGAAAATTCTGTGCCCAAGCTGAAGAGACATATTTACCCAGAAAACTCCCACATTATTACATTAACTCTTAGCCTTTAATTCAATTTAATTGCATCAATAGCTTCATTCCCAGACGATTACCGGAATAGGGGGTTAAAAGAAAAAAGGATTAGAGGTGCTTGATTTAATTACACCTCCTTCAGCATCTAGCCTGCTTCTTGAAATCACCTGTATTAAGGCGGATTCATAATTCCTATGCTCAACTAACCAAGATTTACATTCACTTAAACACCTTGATAGACTTTCTTAATAACTGAAGGCATACACCTTTAGAGTATGTGTTCAAGTCATTTCTTTTAGCAGAAATGTGCATCTACTTCTGTCATACATTAGTTGGCTTTCAAGAAGATATTACCATACTACAAGGATGATTAATCTGCTGTAAGATTACAGAAAAAAAACTAACAAACTACAGTGCATAAAGTATGAGACAAGAAGGCAGGACAGTTGATAAACTGGATGAAGTGTCCATTAAACTGCTGCCCAGAACAATAAACAGTATGGTTGAATTTGTGAAAGGTCAACACTCAAAAGGGTTTGTAAATATTGATCTCCTCTTTCATTTGTACTAAACTTTGCTCCAATGCTCATCTGAATCCTCCTATGTGCTGCAAAGACCAAAAAAAAAAAACAACCAAACAAACAAACATGACAGTGAGGAGAAAACAGAAACAGTGAGATAGAAAAGTGGCTCTGGCTGGTCAATTTATGTTGGACAGTACGCTCTAGAAGGGCTTCACTGAACTCTCAGAAACAGGAATTGATACTGAAAAAATAAGAAAAATAATTAAGTAAAAGCTATTACGTATTAAAAGAAATAACGTTTTCTTGGAGATATATATATATATATATACTGTATATATATATATATATATATATATATATATATATACTGTATATATATATATATATATATATATATATATATATATATATATATATATATATTTATTTTTTTTTATTTTTTTCTTAACACACTAGTGGCTAGTTTTTAATTTAATTTTATATAAAGGGCTTATAGGAAAGAGGGTATGAGAGAGAGGGGAGACATGCAGCAAAGGACCACAAGCCAGATTCAAACCCAGGTCGGACACGTCGAAGACTAAGGCCTCTCTACATGGGTCATGCGCACTGTTTTTAATAACATTGCTTATTTCCACAACTAAAATCTTCCCTAGCCAGTACTATGTGGAAATGTGTTTCCACAATTATAACATCCATGTAAAGCAAATGTGTGATCATCATAAGACAGTACTTTGTTTTCTTTTTCACCATTGTACTGTAAAGCACCCTTTGGATTTTGTCCTGTAAAAGGTTTTATACAAATAATGTTGGACTTACCTTACTTTTACCTAAGAAAATAGCAACTTCCCTATGCCCATTATTATAGTGAACATAAACATTAACATTGATTTAGCTAGATATTTGACAAAAAGGAAAGGACATTGAGACATGTTTATCTTCCCTTAAAATGAAACAAAAGTTATTTCTTTTTAATGCTTTCAAAACTTTGTCAAGGGTCTCAGTATTTTAATTTAGAGGCAAAAGGTAATAATTACCTCTTTTATCAGTTAAAACATCTGTAAAACACATTTCTGAAGTCATAATACTGTCAGTTTTATATTTGCAGAAATGTTAGTAATATATGTTATGCATATAAATCTGAATGTATTGTGAATACATTTTTTTCACCTTTAAAGTGTCTTTGACTTTGGAATTACATTGAGACATATACATTGGAATATTTTTTTTCTTAAGCTATACTTATAAATAAAAAGCAAACCTTTACATGTAAAAGTCTGAGTTCAAGTTTTCAAATTTGCACATTTTTACGTGAATTATCTTTCTCTCAGATAATTGGTCAATTTAATATCAATCAGCTCCAGGAAGGGTAGTGCATGTGAAATAAAAAAGGATGATGCTTTGTTTAAACAAAACATTATACAGACATAGACAAAAATGTTGGTACCCCTCATTTGATGAAAGACAAATCCACAATTGTCACCGAAACAACTTGAATCAGGCAAAAATAATAATAAATAAAAATAATCAATACAAGTCAGCTAATAAAAGTCATACATTGCTTTTCAACCATGTTTTAACTTAATAATAATAAAAAAGTTATCAAACAGCCCTGGATTAAAAAAAGAGTACCCTTTACTCAATATGTTCTTTCACCAACTTTTAAATAAAACTCTTTAATCAAACCATTCCTGTCATTATCAATAAGACTTCTGCTCCTCTCAGCGGGTGTTTTGGCACAGTCCTCATGAGCAAACTGCTCCAGCTGAAGGGTGTCTTTCCCAGAGGGCATGTTTCATTTTCCAAAGATGCTCAATGGGATTTAGGTCAGGGCTCATAGAAGGCCACTTCATTATAGTTGAATGTTTTCCTCTTTTCTTTTTTGTGGTGTTTTTTAGTGGTGTGTTTTGGGTCATTATCCTGTTGCAAGACCCATGACCTGCGACTGAGCTCAAGCTTTGACAGCAGGCAGCAGATTTTTCTCTAGAATGCCTAGATAGTTCAGATATTTCATATTACCATGCAGACATTCAAGGCACACTGTGACAAATTCAGCAAATCATATCCAAAACATAATAGAGCCTCCTCCATGTTTCACAGTAGGGAAAACGTTATTTTCCTGATATGCTTCAGTTTTCCATCTTTGAACATAATGCTTATATTCCTTAGAACATTTTTATATTTTTGTATCATATATCAATAGGCATTCTCACCACAAGATTTGTTGCCTGTCAACATATTGTTTGGCAAATTTCAGTCTGGCTTTTTTATTATTTGTTTTCAACAAAGGTTTCCTGCTTGGTTGTGTCCCATTAAGTCAACTAATGTTCCTTGAGTTCGCCATTCAGCTCTAATCTCTAAATTAGGTTTTCTTGGTTCTTTTGTTACCATTTGTATCATCTTTCTGTTTGATCATTGATCAATTTTCCTCCTTTGGCCACATACATCCAGGGAGGTAGGTTACAGTCCTATAGAACCTACATTTCTGAATAGCAAGTGCAGCTGTTTTCACAGGAACATCAAGCTGCTTGGAGATGGTCTTATATGATTGACTTTTAACATACTTGTCGATAATTCTATTTCTAATCTCCTGAGACACCTCTTTCCTTAGCTTCCTCAAGTCCATGTTGAGTGTGGTACACACCATGTAACCAAACAACACAGTGACTACTGTCCCTTTGGTAACATTATAATTTTTTTTTTTTTTTAGGGGTGCTATCCATTTTGTCTTGACTTATTTCATTGTTTGTAGAAGTTTTTTTATACCTTTTTAAAAAGAGGCAAGGAAATTATTCAAGAAAAATTTAAAATGCTCAGCGTCTTATTATATAAAAATATATAAAAATTATATTAAAAATTTTTTGAAAAAATTGAAAATGTTTAATGTTGTAGTGTCAATGACCTTAACAAGTATGCAAATCGGGAAGTCATTAACGTATATTACAATTATAGAACAATAAACTTTGACTTATTGCTGTTTCTTTTTGCTGTGCAATTTTAATTTAGAAGTTGAACTATCCACCTTTATAGAATTTTCAAATCTTCTGTCTTTTATAGCCTGGATTAGATGACTGTAACATAAAAATGGGGGGACATGACCCCAATAACCATTTAAAACCCTTTAGGGGCATTTATTTTCTTAATAAGTCTAGGGAAGAAGGGTAGCAGCCTGGCACTGGGAGATCTCCTACACTGATGTGTACATGCCTCTATCACTGGCACTGCATCAGGTGCAGATCTCCATAAATCATAGACGGGCTCATCCATGACTTCTCACATCTGACACACAGCTGCGCATACAGTAGTCTGGTCATCTGCACTTCTGCTGCAACTGGTCTTCTACTGAGACTACATGTGTGGAACCTTATATATGCTCCAGGTAAACGTGTGTCTCCCCTGACTGTAGGCACCTCTCATTCCAGGACCCAAGAAGAAGTCCGTTAAATACCCTACATTGAACCAGCAGGGGGTTTACACACCCCTACCAATACAAAGCAGCCGGCAGAGCAAACACAGCCACCATTAAAATATTGGACTTTTCCTCCAAAAGATACAGCAGATGTGTCTACAGGTTCTCTCTTCCCCAGACACATCTCCTGCCCAGCAATTGGTACACACAGAAGAAACAGAAGGAGTGAATAGAGAGGCGAGGGACTGGCAAGCACAAAGGCAAATCGGCTACATACCCAAATATATAACAACTTATCTGTTAAAACATTATTGTACTCTATTAAATGTAGATGTCCTGCTGGTGCTGATTTATCAACTAGGCTAACTGTTTAGGATGTAGAAAAGTGAGCAAACAAAGTTTCTTAGTTATGGAAAGTATCAGAATTCTTTAGACAGCCATGTATCAGCTCACTGTCCAAGACTTCTTCTGTGAGAAGAAGTGCGCTGTCCATGGTGCTAGACCTGTTGCTTATCTGAGCAAAATCTTTTATGCTGTACCCACAGCTGTAATATCATTACACTCTGACTAAAGTAAATCCACCTCACAATAATAATAATGTTTTACCCATTTTGACACAACTGATTTTTATTTCACCACTTATGAGTCGAAATTAAATAATTTTGATCAGAAATCCACTCCAAAACTGTATATGGGCCAGTAAATTCAGCCTGAAAGGAGAGGTTGTGATAGGACTTAAAGCCATCACCTGATCACCAGAAAAAAACAAGTGCACCTCAGCACACTAATCAAATATTATACTATTCTATATTCAGTTTCTCTTTACACTTGCAGGCAACTCCAGAAGCCATTCACATAACCTACAAAACGTTTTGGCTGAAAAGGCCATTTCAGCCTGTCCCACATTGCGGTCAATGGATCCTTCAGAGTGTGTGGGAAAACAAATTAATTTGGATTAAACTAGAGCCAAAAACTATTAATCATGATTAATCGATTATTGAAATAATCATCAACTAATTTAATAAACGATTAATCATTAACTGGCGTTTAGAGACTGTAAAACATGCCTTTAGCTGACAGAGCGGCCAGTTTAGAGCAGTAATTATATAAAAAAAAAAAAAAATATATATATATATATATATATATATATACGTATATATATATATATATATATATATATATATATATATATATATATATATATATATATATATATATATATATATATATATATATATATATATAGACATTTTGCATTTAAAATTAAAAAAACATTTCTGTCAATTTGCGTTATCCAGAACTCCTCCAGTGGAAACATTTTAGTTTCCCATGGTTTATTTTTGTAAAAAATCTTCTTTAAGCAACCTTTTGCTGAATTTGAAAAATAATCATTAGTTGCATCCCTAGATTAAATCCTGCACTTTATTGGGTAACCTCCCTGGTCAAGCGCATCAGTCAATGCAAACCTTCCTCCCAGTAACCACCTAACTCTGTATAATAAGCACACAGGAGGGACCGCATTGACTGATAAAAGTGTTTTAAGCCCCCCAGTATGCTAATATGATATTTTGTGTCTTTGCTCTGTCACATGACTTCAAATATAACACCTAAGAAATGCCAGTGAACCTCTGGATCTTGCTGCAGCTGATCTTTTGTTTTGACTCCATGTGTGAAACCAGAGCCTGTTAAATAGAGTTGAGGTAGACTCATGTTTCCAATTTACCTTGGACCTTCCATTCCAGGACCCTAATAAAATGATATTTATACAACACAGATCGCACTAGCATGGGGCCGTAAAACTAAGAAAAATTGTTGCAGAAAAAATCCTATTCAGACATATATTATTTATTTATTTTTTTGCTCAAAAGTAAGATTATTAGGCTCAGTTGAATCTTGTACTGCTGTATGCCATACATGGCTAGATTTTGCATCTAGCGGAGATTTGCTGCAGGTATATAATAATGCATTTAATTCTGGTTGTCCTCCTTGGAACAAAACAAAAGCAAATCATAAAGATAGTTTGAGTGTTCACACTGGAACAGACGTATAAAACAGATTTTTACCTGACAGCTCATATTGTCAACAACAGTCAAATTATAGGGGTAGTTTCCAAATCATATCTTTGTCCAAACAGGTGCTATGTATTTTCTTCTTTGTAGGTTAATTTGCAGGCAGTCAAAGAATGCATGTTTCTCATGCTTATATGCTCTTGTAGGTCAGCCCCTTAATGGAGGCTAATGCTAGAAAATTTCCGTGCCAATCATTTAAGCTATGTGTAGTCTGATACACAAACTGGTATTCCATGCAGATCATGCGTTTTCGACTGTGAGCTTTTTCCCATGTTTTTTTTTTTTTTTTGTATTTCTTTTTTTTTATATATATATATATCTATATATATATATATATATAGATATATATACACAACTTCTACAAAGTATCCCACTGGCAAGAAGCAGCAAAGTAAAAAAGAATTACTCAATCAAGGATTGTTTCCCCTGCTGTGGGAGTTGATTAAGTCTTGTGCTGGTGAGGCTAAGCCTACAAATCAATTTGCACCACACAATACAGTCTTGGCTCATGCAACTATATGTTCATATCAGCTGAAATAAAACAGACTTTTACATGGTTTGCGATACTTTCTATGGAACATGTTCCCTTTTTGAATGTTTAAAATGTACCTCATCTTTCTAGTAAAGCAGACCTAGCTTTGTTAATATAGTTCTTTTTTGTTTATTTATTGTAGGATTTAGGTTTTTGAAATTTCACATAATTTTCCCTCTTGAATCCAGAGTATAATTTTGCTTTGCCTTTTATGTTGTCTTCTAAAGCCACATATTTCTGTTGTCTTTGATTATTTTAGCCATTGTTTAGATTAAACATGCAATTTTCTGCATCTAAATGTTGTGCATTGAACTGTATGAGATTGCACCTCAACTTACAGTATCTGCTATAAGATGCAAGTCAAAGAAATGTAGGTCTTTTTTTTTTTGCCAGGTTGTGATTTTGATGTACAAAAACTTGCCTATTTAAACCTCCCTAATTGATAAAAAAAAAAAAATAAAAAAAAAAAAAAAAAAAAAATAATAATAATAATAATAATAATAATAATAATAATAATAATAGTAATAATAATAATAATAATGTTTTTTTTCCTTTAAATTGTTTTTTTATTCTTTTTTTTCTTTCCCAAAAGACACAATTCTAGTAAATGGAAAGAAAATTAGTTATTCTACAACGATATTATGAGATTCATGGATCAGATACTAAGCTTACTTCATGTAATACAATGAAGTACTAATAAATAATAATAAATTATTTTTGCTCATTTTAGACCCATATGATGATGACCTGAAAGTGAAGACCCAAAGGCCACGATCAGCTGACCTGCCAGGTGTGTTTCAGGCACAAACAGGTGAGTGTTAGGAGTGTGAGGTAGTGTTTGCATCCAGGATCCAAATGAAGAAGCTTTGACCTCCAAAGGTTCTTTATATGTAATCACAAAGTGGTAAGATTTAAAGAAAGCACATATATTTTATGAAAGAAACGGAAAAGCCAAATCATGCAGATATCCTAAATATTTTATAGATGTCATGGAATGCCTTTTAAAAGTCAGTTTAGTTTAGTTAGACTTTAATCAGGGCATGTCTTAAATCTTTCAGTAATTCAGCACTCCTGATTCAAATGATGGTTCATTACCAAACATCTGCAGGAGTGATTTCAACTATTTAATCAGATATCTTTGAAAAGGTTATCTAAAATATTTAGGAAACTTAACTTAACTCTCCTGAAATGAAATTTGACATTTATTATGCACACATTTTATTATTTCCTTTGATTCAAGCCTTTTGCAGTTTGTTTTTATCTGAAGCTGCCTGTTGTTCTACTCAACACTTGCTGGAACATGGATTTATAGCTTTTTCTGCTGAAGAAATGCACCCCCATAGTTTTCTTTTCATCCTCCTGAGGTGTTTATGTTTTGATTTTTTTTCTTCTTTTTTTTGGTTTGTGTTATGATTCTTTCCTGGGTATCTTCTTTAGGTTTTTGCCTTTAGCTTATTATTGTAACTTTTTGTAAGTTCATTTAGAATTATTTATGTAAGATCTGTATTAGATTTTTTCCTTGGTTTTTCTGTGTAACTCAGTTCAGCCTCCTCTGTTCGACTTAGTCTCCCTCCATCAACATTCCTCTCCTTCCGTTAGCTTCAACTGTAACTCACTTTTTTAAGAATGGTGTGATCTGGTTTGCTTGCCATTCAACATATTCCCTTACTGTGCCAATTTTTCCTTTCACTGATCTCCTAATGCCTGTATGAAAGTCCTACACTTTTTACCTTTAAACTATTTAAACCATTTAAATTTACCACGCTGCCTCCATAGTCCCTATGTTGGGTCAATGGTAGCTCTAGACTAAATTTATCAGAGGTTTGGGGCCTTTAATTTTTCATTGGAACAGAATGATTTGGGAAAAAACAAACAAAAAATATGAAACAGGCCTAGAATATATTGTGTAATATTAGTGAGCCATACATTCGCTCTCAAGCTGAAGGTTGCAGATGAAAATTATGATCTTATCTTAATACGACTGAAGCTAAAATTTGTCTATTAAATAATATTTAAAGGGAATCCAAAAATATAAAGGAGGAAAAAGGTCCAAGGGACCAATCTGTTATGTTTTTTGATAGCACATTTCATCATGAGAACATGAGTCACCGTCATCTCTTCAATAAAAGGGTTATAATAGGGGTCTGGCCCTTGTCTAGAAATGCCCTTTACTTTGTCCAGCTCCTGTTAAATCTTAACAGTTCAGGGTTATGTCTAGTTATGTTTTAGTTATGCTAGGTCCAGTTTTTCAAAATTGTATTTCTTCTGTGAAAATGCCACACTTGGATATTGCAGGGCTAATTTAGTAGTTGACACATTTTTCTACCTGACCAGTTAATCTCGGCTACTCTCTGCTACTGAGGAGACTACTTTCTTTGGTGGTAATATAGCCTGTGACAAGTCCAAGTTTTGAGATTTTATCAATTGATAGATGTTCCTCTGAGGCCTTCTTCAAACAGCTGTCTACTTTTTACAAAGGTGAACTATTTACACTTTTAAATGATAACTCAATAATAACTTATAATTAAACATGCATGGGAGAGTGCTGGTGAAGATTCTCAGTCATCCAGGTCAGTCATTCCAAAAAAAGAAAATTAAAAACAATCCTCTGGACTTTGTTTCCAAGTTTAAAGACGTTTTGCTTCCCATCCAGGAATCTTGTTCAATTCAAAATGTCAGGAATAGCGTTGAGTTCGAGGTCAGTGCTTTTGCTGACATTTTGAATTGAAAAAGCTTCCTGGATGGGAAGCGAAATGTATGGGAGTTTTTGTGCGCAACCACTCAGTGTTTTATTTGTAAAAAATATTGAAAAGCATGCATTCCTTTTTCTGTCACTTCTAAATAGAGCAGTGCTTTTTTATTGACCTTTTGATTAGCTTTCCTATAAAAAAACACTAAATTTGTTATGATTACAAACTGTGGAACATTTTAAGAAGTGTGAATGCTTTTGCAAGGTACGTTATATATACAGCATATGTAGATACTGTAAGCCCGATATAAAGAGAAGAGATAATGCTTATTCACTTAGATATTCCAATAATTATTTGGGCTTTTGCTTTAACAAAGCTTTAGCTTTGTTGAGGGGTGAGAGACTTTGGAGACAGAATCACACTGTTTGTGTCTTGTCCTTCTGAGATTTTTCCCCCCTCCTGCTTTTCCTTGCCTCTCCCAACTCTTCCTTTCCTCCAGGCACGTGTGATGAGCTTAAGCCCTGACTCACAGCATGCTAATGAAGATGTAATACGATTAACGGACAGGCAATTAATTTGATTTCCTCCTCTGCCATATGATGATGCTCCGATCAAAGGACATTGAGCTCATAAACAGTTTAAAAGGGGGGACATTTTCATTGTGTTCAGTTGTTGATTTCAAGGGCATAACAGAGTAGGAACAATGGGACCCTCGCTACAGCTGCCTGGAGAATTACAAATCAAGGGCAAGCTTCTTCTCTTCTTTGGGCTCTAATGTGCATAAGAGACACAGATGTTTCTATAAACCCCCTAAGAAATGATATATATTTTTTTCTATGAACTGATATATGCTTGGCATTCTTTTGACCTGATCATTATCCTTTAGGCTACTTAAACAGGTTCTATTTGCCTAAACAGGATTAAGTTTCAACAGACACCATCTGTTGACTATAATTGTAATTCTAATAGTATTTTTTACATTCACCTACATCAAAAAGAGTTCCAGCCTTAATACTAATGAAGGTGTTGCATCAATCTTTTTCCATTTTTTTGTCCTAGTAAAAACAATCTGAACCATTTCTTATGTCTTGTTTTTCTTGTTTTTCTTTTTCTGTATAATCTCTCAGATTTTTAGTTAAATATTAGCTTGTGAAAGCAGTGTCAGCCTAGTGGTTAGGGCATAGAGCTTGGAATGCTGAGGTCCTGAGTCCGAGCCCCACTCCGACAGACTGCCAATCTGGGTCCCTGAGAAAGACCCTTAACCCCCGCAGTGGGCTCCCCACAATGGCAGCCCACTGCTCCCCAATGGGATGGATTAAATGCAGAGGTACATTTCTCCAATGTGAGATCAATAAAGTTCAATTATTATTATTATCCATCTCATTACTTCCCACTTGCTCTGTCACCTGTCTCAGGAAAACCAAAGCCCAAAATTGGACATATTTTTACCTTTTTCGATGCTGATTACACAGATAAGCATTATATCAAAGAAACAGGGGCCTTTTGTTGCTTTAGGGTTCTTCTGTGTGATAGATTTTTTTCTTAAGAAAATATTTGGAGGGAATTTGGTCAGATTTAAGTAATTGTCTAAGTAAAAAGAATTCAGTAACATGACTGAAAATTAGCACAGCCAAAATGAAAAGAACCACTTGTCCAACCCCCTACATCTCCCTCTTTAGGTGATCCAGCGGCAGAGGAGTGGTCACCATGGAGTGTGTGTTCCTTGACATGTGGGCAGGGCTGGCAAGTGAGGACGCGATCGTGTGTCTCCTCTCCTTATGGCACGCTTTGCAGTGGTGCTCTGAGGGAAACACGCATGTGCAACAACACTGTTTCCTGTCCAGGAGAACCTGGAATCATAAGTTCAGGTATGGCAATCAGAATACCTTGATGTACTTCCGATTTTCATAAACACATTTCCCACACCTTTGTTTTCCCCAAAGTCAAGATTGTTGCAGGCTGGCATTTACGTACTGCTAGTGCTGAATGTGTTCTGAATAAACTATTTTATAATGATCCAAAATAGATTTAAATATTTGCCCAAATTCATTCATGTCCTTAGTACTTTTTTTTTTTTTTTTTTTACCATTTAACTTTTTATTGGTATTTTTCACTTTTTTACATACACAGTGCAGATGAACATTTCACATTCAACTTAATATAACATAAAATTTGCACTTGGGAGCTATTCCTCTATTTGACCTTTGTCCCGTCTAGCTTATCTAGTTCTTTATCTTTGTCGCTGTCTTTTGTTCTGAATGTTTTCCATCTCCTCCGTTTTTCTTCTATTTGAGTTTGCTGAAGTCTTAGACGATGTGTCAGTTTTTCCATGATGTAGATTTCTTCTATTATTCCAGTCCATTGTTCTTGACAAGGGGGTCTGCCTGTCCCCTTTGCCTCATAATTGCTTTTTTGGTAGCTATTAACGATATCTTAATCAGATACATGTCTTTTACCCATGCTCTGATATTGTTCAAATTGCAAAGATATAGTACCACACTACTCATAGCAATATCATATCCCAGATACTTCTTCACTATTTCACGTACATTTTTCCAGAATTGAACAATTTTAGGACAGTTCCAAAATATGTGAGAGTGGTCGGCATTCATTGATCCACAATTCCGCCAACAACCCATCTTTGTATCCTTATATTTATTCTTGATTTTAAGCGTGAAGAAAAATCTTATTAGATTTTTCCATGTGAACTCCCTCCATATCTGTGAATTGGTGGATGTCTGATGTGTTTTCCACAAATCTAACCAATCTTGATCTGAAAATGTCATGTTAAGCTCTGATTCCCACTTATGTCCTTAGTACTTTAAGCTTTGAATACTCACCAAGGCTGTTTACGAGCAAATAAATAAGATCCTATTTGAAAACTTACCAGGAAATCTGACCAAATGACTCTTGAAAAGGAAGACTGCAGCTTTTTGACATCTCCATGATAAAATAAGGCATGAGTTGTTGTACAAAGCGCAAAAACTAAAAAAATAAATAAAATAAAAACCCTTTTCGAAAACCTCTAAAGTCTCCAACCCCTGACAACGAACAGAATGCTTGATACTTTGGACCTTTTAAATGTAACTCAGCATAGCTTTTTTTTATAAGCCATGAATCCTTAAGTCTTCATATTCCAGGCCTTTATGGGTTGACTTGATGAGCCAACATGACTGCAATTTACCAGTTCACATGCAACAATGTTGCCCACACTGATGCATGTGTTGCTACGTGAGTGTTGACTGCAGTCCTAATTTGTGCTCCACCCATCATTGACTGCATGTGAAATAATGCCCAACCTCCTAGTGGACTTTTTGATTATTTCTCACCTTCGTTTTGGTGTAGAGCAAAGAGGACGGAAGAGGCTAGTGAATGAAACACAGGTTGGCAATGTGAACCTTGAAAAAAATAGATAAAATAAAAAAATAAATTAAAACAACAATTGTATTTATTTCAGACAGAACTATTTACATACTTGTATTATATTAAACCGAACTTCCAATATTCACCACTTTGGGCACCAAGTACCTTTTTCCTCCGAGCATTGAGCAGCTGGCTTGATTGGTCTCGCAATGAATCCTGGGATAACTAAGGCTACATAGGATACACCGGACCCATCCTTCAAAACGGAAAAAGAGAAGGATGCATTTGTCTGCCACATAACAAGCAGGCTTGGAATCAGAGCAGGCCTCAGCGCTGTGCTATGACGTAATCGGCCAATGAATCTGGCCTTCAAGGTATGCATCACAGGAATTCAAATTCAGCTATGGATGTGAAACAACGCAGATGGGGATGTTACCAACACATCAGATCCCCCTAATGACCTTTAGCAAACCTCCATGTGCCCTCATCTGCCAATCCAGTAGGAGAGATCAAATTCACCTTTTGTTTTTTTTCCCCCTAACTCTTTGTTTGACCTACATATATTAATCTCTGTCCTCCCCAGCACAAGGTAGAACCGAAGAAGCCACTTGGATGAGGGGCTCCAGAAAACTTCACATTCAAGTGAAGTTTGTCACTTGAATGTGAAGTTTTGTCCTCCAGGAAACTTTACATTCAAGTTGACTAAACCGAACTTGTTCAAGCAAAAATGCCCTTTGTTACTGGACCAGAAAGTAGCCAACTTTAAGGCATTTTCACACAGTCACAGCTTCCACAAAAAAACTTCTTCTGACACCACCAAACACCAATTAATGGTAAAAAAATATATATATGTTTTGTTTTTTATCCATCTGCTTATCAGGGCCAAGTAAGATAAAACTGAAAATTATACTAATAGTAAGAGACAATTTCTTAGTGTATTTCTTGTTTTTTATATACTGATTGCACATAAAAACAAATTAAATTTGATCGAACACATTTTACACTAAACAGAGTGGAGTTCAAACACTGTTCAATGCAGTTTTGGCATATTCAGAAAGATAGAGGCTATTTTTTAAAAACATCTCCAATGGAACTATCCATACTCTGACGTGCATCACTCTTTGCCTCTTATTTTTGCAGCAGTACTCCTCTCTTTCACCTTAACTTTTAACAGATTTTGTATCAACCAGTAACAGCTAAAATAGCTGCCTTTGAAAAGACAAGATTAGTTGATTGTTGTCAGACTAACTGGCTGAACTTCAGTAATAAGTCTGAAACCACACAAATTATAACAGCAGCTTTTTTCTTTGTCTGCGTTTTGGCATAATGCTATCTATTTTAGATACTGTTGCAATAATAATTATTAGATCAACTCTGCCTCGTTTTGACCACCAGCACATTTTTGTCTTTCTTAGATGAAAGGCTGAAGGGTTTCCAGTCTGACAGTTGTTGGATTGGACCAATGCCAGTTGAAACTTTTTGCAAAAAGCACCCTTTGCCTTTGTTTTTAACCTGTCTTCTGGTCTATATGATGATCACATGCAAACATCCTTGCAACCAAAAAGATTGAAGCTACTTAATATATTTGTAAGCGCTTTTAAGAAGCATACTTTTTGTGCAATATTAAAGGTGATTTTTTTTTTAAAGATAAATAATAAAAGTCATGAAAATTGTATTATTGCAATAAACAACAGTTTCTGAGAGATGTTTGATTTAAAGAAATATATTCTTTTGTTTATTTATTTTGCATTCTAAATGATCAGATAAAAAGCTAAAAACATAATGTCAAGGCCTTTATCAACAAATAGGCCTGCTTCTTAGCAGATCTCTGTAGTCTTGCCTAAAACAAGGGAAAAGTTTATAAGAAACTTGGCTCCAGATATGGCTTGATGGCTAACTTTTCTTCTGAATTGCTTTTTTTTTCCACTTAATTGGGTTGCATTTTGCAGTATGTCCCTGAAAGAGACTTGGCTTTTAGCTGTCGATTTCACTCCATTTTTTCCAACTTCTCTCTCCAAACCACGTTTTCTTCAGCAGCCCTTGACTTTCAGAAAAGGTTCCAGCTCCATCATCCAATAAAAAAAAAATTAAAAAGAATGTAACTCTCTAATGTTAAACACAATCATCTTCATGCAGTTCATCTTCTACTGCTTCTTTTTAAATATTTTTTAAGGTTCCATATTTGGTCTTCTCGTCTTTTGAAATTCTCTTTGTGGTCTATTTTCCTGAAGTCTGATGTGTCATTTTATATAGATGACATCAAAGTTTATCTACTCAAGTGTTTCATAGATAAAAGAGCTTACTTTACTGGATCTTACTTTATCCAAATGAGAATTGGAGAAAAGTCATTTTGTTTAATAGATCTGACCTGCTGAAAGTAGAGCGGTGCTTGTGAATCACTGACCTGTTTTGGATGTATGTCGGTTAGAAATCTTGGTGTGATTTCAGGTTTAATAAACTTGTCAAAACAATCCTGCCATATTTTTTAAATTAAAGACAGGACTAACGAGGTCATGAACGTATTACTCTAATTTTGTATTCCGTTCAGTTGCTGCCTTTTTTCTTTCAGAATTGTTTCAAGGTTTTATTTTTGAATACATCATTGGTCAGGCACCTTAACACGATTGCACATCCTCAGTATAACTCTAGGAGGTAAAGACCAAAGTCTCTTACTTCTTCCCAGGACTCAGCCTTTCACTAGGGAGGCAGTGCTTTAGCAGCTTCAGCTGGGCTCTGGAACAGTGTTCCCCTTTCTGCGAGATCTGCTCGTGCTTGAATAGTTTTAAATG
The DNA here is from genome assembly GCA_030533445.1 of Cyprinodon diabolis. Lineage (NCBI taxonomy): Eukaryota > Metazoa > Chordata > Actinopteri > Cyprinodontiformes > Cyprinodontidae > Cyprinodon > Cyprinodon diabolis. Next base: position 16,878,312 of record CM060074.1, read on the forward strand.
TCTTATTTTTTTTAACTAGCTTTTAATTGCATAGAGCATGACCATTAGTCCTGTTTCTTCATTTTAATGCTGAATTTACTAATTACTTTTAATTTATTTGTTATTGCTATTTTGTTTGTTATTCATTTGAAAAGCATTCAGGTAGCTTTTTGGTTGGTAAGGCCCTCACCAATAAAATAATGAATTAAGGAATGAAAAGAAACATTTGCCTACAAAAATCATACACAGCTTCAAAGTATAAGATACAGTATTTCCTGTCTTTTCTCAAGTGTAGCATTTTGAACATAGAAAGCTCTAGCTTGAGCTAATTACCCTAATGGTAAAGAGCAAATGTTACAGATGAGCAAACTTATTCATTTCTATCATAATTGCACAGTTTCTTTTGAGCATCTTAATTCAGAAACAATGGAAGACCAAAGCAAAGAGATATGAAATTGTTTCACACAAATTTCTAAGGTCACTTTTTTTTATCAGTCTCAAATGGTTTATCATCTGGCTTCTTCCAAAATGACTTGAGGATTTTTTTTTTTTTTTTTCCGATCTGGGAAACTGTTGTGGGTATGAAGTATTACTTAAACTCTTGAAAGCTGAGCACGACTGGTTAGTGAATACTCAGTCTCTCTGCTCCCTCAAGTCCAGTTTGGCTTTGAAAGCAACAATCTTATCTTTAGAATTATAGAGTGGCCATTTTTCTTTAAAGTAAGATACTGGGTTAGAGCAGATGGAAAATGTGGCACAGGTAAACAAATTTTGCAACCCAACCGTGGTACTGAATTGCACTGTCAGAGGTGAATTTTGCTCTAAAAGAAATATTATAAGTGGCGCTATGAACTCAAATCATTGAGCCAGTGATCTGCCTTTAGAAAGCCATATCCCTATTACACATACAAAAAGTCTGGGCTCTGTATTCATTTCCTCTCAAGGCAGCTTGAAGAGATAACAGTTAAGGGCATGCACTGTGATGTACTTACTAACTTTAAATACATGTTGCAAAATGTAAACTTAGAAAATATTTTTTGAATGACAAGCCTTTTTCTATATAAAACAGTGTTTTGATTGAGATTTAGAAGTAACCTTCTTAATCTATGTTGTGGCCCACTCACCCCAGCTGCTCTATCTCTGCATTTCAAAATGGCGTTCTTTTTCTGGCTCTCTCTGGTGTCTATATGATATTTTCTTTCCTTTCAGTAAGGTCTCCAATGACATGTGTTTGCCAACATTTTTTGACACATGCACCTAGGGACTGGACACTAACAAATGACACACCAAATCTGACAAAGTTACAATTGATGAGACATAACTTATAGATATTACTAAAGTATAAGAACCCACCGGAACTATTTGCCTTGGCACATTTCAGTGGTTTTCATGCCAATGCAGCATGAGCCTGTAAAAAATTGGGACTATTACTCTGCTAAACCGAGATTAAATGATGTTGAACCTTGAATATTGTTTGAGCCATTAACTACCAGATAGTGCTATTTAAACTGTTATCTAAGGAGGGATTACTTCAATTAAAAGAAGTGGGAATAAGCCCTGACGCATAAATGTCTTCAGCGGGATCCCAGCTTACTTGATCCGGGTCTGCGGGCATTAAGCTTGATCAGAGCTGGAACAAAACACTTGAATAATGGCGCAGACCTGATGAAAACCCAATGTGGATAAATATTTCATTGAAGGTATTACCTCTATCAGACACATTTAGCTGCACCGCTGTGCTGACTGAGCATGGTTACGTAGTGTTCTTTGTGTGCGCAGTGAGTAAAGTGCTGACCATTGCACTGACAGAGTTTGTCTAGTAGCAAGAATATCTTAAATGAAGTATCAATTGACGCCAAGTTTTATTTACTCCACAGCAAGCACTTGATCACGGCAGGTCCTGCTCTGATGTGGTTGTTATGAAGGTCATATGCTGGGTGTAGACAAGCAGAGCTGGTCCCCATTCCAGCAGCTGCAGGATGAGCTCCATCATGACTCTGAGCACATCCAAACCAAGTTTGATGTTAAAGAGTGAAAATGGGTTATGTTTTCATGTCCCCATTACATGCATGTTCTGCTTGTATCTAATTACGTACCGAGAGCAGGCAACAATTCAAGTATTAGTACTCTGTGGAAAAAAATAAAAAAAAATAAAATAAAAAACAAGGGAAAAAAAGCAAACAAAAAAACACAAACTAATAAAACCTAACAATCTGAACCAGCCTTACCTAGACCTGTGAGTCATACATCAGAACTTAACCTGGCCCGAATTTCAAATTAGTTCAGGCATAAAGTCTAAACTCAATTAGCATGTGTCATGTATCTTTCCTCTGTCTCTACCCCTGTAGGGTTTTTAGGCTAAAATATTCTAAGTAAAATTGTACACTTTAGAATTTGATGCAAGAGAACAACTTTAGATCTGGAAATGTTTTTTTAAAACATGTTATGGATTCACCTAACACACTGACTAGTTACAGCTACAGTCTTAGATGTGGAATTCTTATTATTTTTCAAAGCTTTCAAACATTTTATTGAGGTGTTACAGAAATAAAGTTAGGATTTATTTAATGCTTATTCATTCATTCATTGTTTTTTTTTTTTTTTTTTTTTAGAAAATATGTAAAGATATTATCATGTGTCCCTTTTGACTACTTTTGTATTAAATGGCAGTTTGTGCTGCAGTAATAATTTTAAAACATTGAGTCCAAATTAAGTCTTAAATTGGTATGTTTTCTAATCCTGTGAACGTTTTATTTTGCTAATACATGTTTTCTGGTGTTTTTTTTGTTTTGTTTGTTTTTAAGTGGATTTTAGCATATTTCAAAAGCTTTACATAAGACTTGAGATTGAGCATTTACTAATCCTGTCCCCCTCACTATAAATAGCGAAGGGGAAATTTCCATGTCAGAGCACATACCAGTCTTGTCTTTATGCAAATGGGCCGGGCTAATTTGTATTTCTAATCATCTCATTTTCAAATTTGTGCCAATAGTAATATCCTTTGCTGCTCCTTTAATGGGATATTGGTTGGTGTGTTATGTTTTGTTTGTTATTTCATATTGCCCTCTTTTCTTCTGATGTTTTCTGAGATGGTGCTAGGGCTTTCCTAGCACTCAAGGGAGTGCAAGAATGGAGTAGCACAAAATCTTGGTAACTGGAATTAGTTGAATGTTCTAAGAAGCATTTAGTTGATATGTTTTTTGCATATTCTACAGTTTATGAATTAGAATGACTACATTTGATTTTTGTTGTACTGCTCACAACAAAATACCCAAGAGAAAAAATCATAGACATGTATACAGTAAATAAAGATTGAAACCAACCAATAATGTAAATAATTACATGTTGGCTTAGCCCTTCCCCTCCACTTTGCAAGTTCATGTTTAGGGGTGTCCCAATACCTGTTAGAGCCAAGTGGAAAGGGTAATGGTAGGGCTATATATCTGGTAAAAATCAGATATTTGTTTAAGGAGCAGACATCAAATGGAAGCATATGACACATTTTCATGCTACAATCAGTTAGATATCAAATTTCTAGATATTATTCACTAACACAAACAATCAGCAATGTTTGTAATTTGTGTAACTTGTCTAAACTACTGTATGAATAATGTCTTACTCTTGATCACACTTGCTTTAAGTGTATGACAACACAGAAAAATGTTATGGAGAAGAAGAAGACAGGTCCACACACTGAGTAACACAGTGATTATTATTGCTCAAACATTCTCCATTTTGTCCTTAATATCATAATGTGATCCACCAAGTTTCCCAGCCGATGAAGACTTCTCCTTCTTCTTACATTCCTCAGTTTTACTGCAGATAAACGAAGGAATGTTGTGTCTGCTTATGGAAAAGTCATGACAGCTGTTCCAATTCATATTTATCTTTCATCCCTTACCCCTTATAGCTCTATTTTCCTAACAAGGTGATAAGGCACAAGGGCCCCACAAGAACATTTTAATTAGGCCTAAATTAAGCCATTTAAGCCAAGTTTCTTTTGGCTTCAGAAGCTTATTTAGCCTTTTTACTAAATAACCATTGCCTATTACTCATATACACTCCTACTTGAAAGGGAGTGGGTGCTTCCCTGTGTTGTTCAAAGTCTGAACATGGTAAAAATAAAAAATAAAAAAATGGATCGATACCATAGTAGGCTAATAATACTGATGTTAGTATCTTATCCATCTTATTTTCTTCACGCGTTATCCGAGCTGCGGTCATATGAGGTGCTGGTGCCTATCTCCAGCTTTCTATGGGCTGGAGGTGTGGATGTTAGTATCTTATTTTCTCTCTTAAAAGTTAATTAAACATTAATTTAAGGGAAAATTTTAGGGAGGATTGTAAAAATGAAAGAATAGGTTTTGATCCATTTAAAAACAAAGAGTGACTTTAGCACAGCAGGTCCTTTAGTGCCCTTTAGCATTAGGAACTTGGAAACTTAAATCAAGCAAGCAAATCCATACTACTAGACTGGTCAGACATGGACTTTATTATCCCACTGTATTATCCTACATTTCTGTTTATTTACTATGATGTTTAATATTTATTATTTTCATCTTTAAAAAAAAAAAGGATCATGGGGACAGCTTGCTCAGTCCATGCATGTACAACCACTATTTGCAAGCAAGTGAAAATTAAACCTACTGTATGCACTCTGGGCAGATTTTGTTGCTGTTGTTATTCACCCATGATTTTTTCCAAATGTTATAACCAAGTGATCCAGTTTTTTTTGTTCCAAAACCTGAGTCAATAATTGAGTCAATAATTGATGATACCCCTCTACTAATTGTTCATTGCGAGTAAGTACTGACGATTGCCTGTAAGAGTGTAAATACATCAAGGAAAGTAGTTTGGACAAAAAGGCAATGAAGTGGAAAATACACATTTCTTTTTCTCTTAGCTTTTCATTGATGAAAAAAAAAACTTCCAAATTAATGGGTTGCTGATAATAAGTTTTAAGTAATAGTCACTCTTGAATAAGGAAACTCAGCAGTAATTGGTTTTGTAAATTAGTTTTTTGTGTGATTGAGTATAGGGTTTACATGGCCCAAAGCATGAAAGCGGGGTAGTTCTTCAGCTCACATTGTGTTAAGCTACAGCTCATTTACTGTAGATCCAGTGGCATTTAAGACATTGAGGGCGCCGATGGCGTATCATGACTACGGTCTGTATGGGTCATTGCACAGTTAAATGGTGTAACGCTACACTTCTAGTAATCATTCCAGCAATGGCACAAGAGTGCAGCCAAGAATGCAACATTGAAGAATGCAACAATTAAAGCAATAATTAAAGATTCATGATAGCATGTAAAGTGATACACAGCTGCACTGACTTCTTGAAATTTTAAATATCTTTTGAAAATCTTTCAATAAAAACACAAATTTTTGTGATATGATTTATGTGTGAATGTTGGTCATAAATGTAGACAGCTTTATGGAGAAAAATATATGTTTGCATTTTTCTAAGATGCAAATAAGGTTGCATATTTTGGGGCTGTTGGGATTTTACCACCTCTCTGTTGAAACTCAATTGCTTGGTTGTTTAGTCTCTAACAAATTTTCTTTTTTCCTGGAAATATACGTTTTGTTACCCTAATATTCATACTCAAGTGTCAATATGAAAGTGGACTTGTCATGATCGCAGCACTGGTAGCTGATCTAATTACTCACTTCTTTGACCTGCCGTATTCTCCCCACTTTCTAATTATTCTTCATTTTATCCCCCCTTATTCACATTTGTTTGTTTATTTGTTTTAGTTTTAGTTAAGTCTGTGGTTCATGTCCCTGCTCTGGGGAGCCGGACTGTAGAGAGGTTGTTAGTGTTTGTTTTGTTTTCCCAATCTTGTCCAGGCTCTTCTCCGCGGAGCCATCAGGGTTATGCATCGGTGTGCTGGGCAAGCTTGGGTCCCCACTCTTCTCTGTGGAGCCAGTTTAAGGTTCTGCAGTTCTCCTGGTACCATGTCTTGTCTCTGTTCCTCTCAAACACTGGGCCCGCCCATCTCCATCTGATTCCTAGATCCCTGGATCTGTTTGTTCCTGTTTGGATCAAAACCCCTGGTCGGGCTACGGACCCCTTGATATCCGAATAGGACCATCAATAAATTATAAATCAACTACAAAGTTAATTTAACTCTTTGTATGAGGATGGGTTTTTTCTTAAGTGTTTATTTCTGGTAGCAATGATATTTAAGCCTTACAGTTAATAACAAATAAACATTTTCCCTTAAAAAACAGATATAGTGTAAACCCAATGATTTATTTTCATTTTTAAGGGAGAAATGTTACTGTGCTTGATCCGATGTCACATTTGCCTAAACTAAACCTATGCAGAATTTATAAGGTATTGCTAAGATGAAATTCAGAACCACTTGACTCATCAATGCAGAACAGTTGACTCTTATACTAAAGCAACCAGGGCTTCTATAACTCCTTCGTGAACCCAGAACCTTCTTTATGCCATACCAAATGTATGCAGTAATTCAAGTAGTGTAATAGGAGTTCCAACCAAATAATGTGTGCATGTAAATGTCATTTAGGAGGTCTGATATGTCTTACCTTTCAAAGTGTTCATTGATTTTTGAATAGCATTTGTAAGAAAAACTGGAAAAAATATACAGACTTACAATTTCACAATTAGATTTTTAAAATCTCTGTAATCACTCTTCTCAAAATGTGGGTAATTCATAGCATTTGTTTTTTCCCTTGATATTATATATTTAATTGAAATGTCTAAATAAATTGTAGTAACATTGAAGGCACAGATTTTTTTTGTGATAATATTAAGATAAGATTTGGTTTAGTATTCATTGCAATGTGTATATTTTATTTTTTTAAATCTAATTTGAAGTGGAGAAGGTTGGCTTTGGTGTCTTTGAATTATTGTCCTGCTGCATTACCAAAGTTCTTTTGATCATTTGAGCCTAATTTAGATATTGATGGTGGGAAATATCATGTTCTGCTAAAGCAGATTATTTATTAAATTATCCTTATCCTGAAAAAGAAAAACCCGCCAACACCATCACACTGGTGCCAAATCAAATCAATGCTATTTAATGCTATTTAGGTGTACAAGATTAGAATGCTTTTTCCCCCTTTAAATCAAAACAAATTGAAGATTTGTATCAAAAATACTATTATTATAATTAAAATAAGTGCAACAATTATCAGCAACAAATCAGATAAAGATAGATATGTAAAAATAAGAAATAGGAGATGAAAAAAATATGGCAGGAGGCAATGTGGTATATGTATTTATTAACAGATGATGTACCTGTACCCTGGTGATTTTTTTCTGTAGGTATGATGTTCTTTTCTCCAAGTTCCAAGAGGATATATTACACAGAAATTCCAAAATGATTTAATGATTTGATTCAATGATTTAGTTTCATTTGTCCATAGACCATATTTGCAAAAGTCATGGGGATCATCACATTGATTTTAGAAAATATGAAAAAGTTATTTTGGTTATTTCTAAATCAATATGCCTCTAAAATAAGCAGAATTTTCAACATAGGTATAACTAAGGGTAGTTTGGCCTACAGTGCTTTGTAAGTTCTTTGAATGTCCAGGATGAATTGTCAGTGCTTTTGGCATGGTTTCCCACCAACCCACCTTTTCTATTTGTGGATAGTGCATTTTTCTGAAGATTGCTGGAGCCTCTAAGCCAAAAAAATGCTTTGTAACCCTTTATGAACTGATTATTGCCAATTTCATTGTTTTAATTTGGCGTTTTAGATAGTGTCATAAATGCTGGTTTATAAAATCTTGGAGCCTGCTTCATGTTGTCGGACATAAAATATGTCTTAAGCATGCAAGTATTTTGGAGTATTGCAATTTAATTCCAGTGAAACCTTGTTTTAAAATTAGATTGAGTTGCTAAAAGAGTTAGGAGTGATTGTAAGACCAGGTGGAATCTGATCTCACAAAAATACTTCAATACGTTTAAATGCCTGATAATGATATACCTTTGAACAATAGTTCAGAGGAATGCCATTGAGTTATATTAAACACAGTATGCTGGTACAAACTGCTCTAGTTCAAAAATGTTTCAAAATTAAGTTTGTGAAAAATATATATCTGAAATGCATAAGTAAGAAGGTCTCAAATGCTCCAAAGTTATCTACAACTTTTACAGCATTAAGTATTTTTGTAAAGCAGCACATACACTGGTAACATTTTTTTTCCCGAATTTGAGGACATCTCACTATTTACCAGCTCAACATATCTCTAGTCTTTTTTTTTTTAAATCCACTCATCTTCCCTCTCTCCCGCTTTCTACAGCTGCTGCTCAGAGCGTTCCTTCACAGAGTGGCTTTAATTATTTATTGCAATGATTTATTCAGCTTTGCTCAACATAGAAGCTGCGATCTTTATCCTCCAGTTTCTAAGTTTCTCTTGCTTGCTCCTCCAAACTCCTTTCCCATTCCACGTCTCTACATCCTGCTTTATTTAACTTTCTCTCACTCATTTCAACTTCTCTTCAACCATGTTTTTTCTTGTTTCTTAGACCTCCTCTTATCCAAGGTCTTTTTCTTTAGATATCACTCTGAATATTTTAGAATGCTCTAATCTGTTCTCATGGCCTCAGTTTTTGATACTTGAATGTTTAAAACCTTGAGATCCCTTTTGTTATGTGTCTTGTAGCTTTTAATATCAGCTTCGTTTTAAATCTTGTCTTCTGTTCTTGTTGTAATGATGTTGAGTATTTTAATGATTGTATCTTTTCCTTTTTTGTTTTCTATTTTTTGGTCTTTTGAACTGTAATGCATAGTGCAAATGTATTTATCCTCTTCATGCTTGTTTTACATTTTTCACAGTATAACCTCAACAATACTGATTTAATAATAAAATGTAAAACATACAAGAAAACAACAGCAAGTCTCACTCAAAGTCTCAACCAGCTGATCAACAAAGAGAGTATAGTACAGAGCGAATAAAGAAGGTGAGAACAGAACAGACACCAGAGGCTGCAAACACATGCTGTGTCTGTCAGGGCAGCCATGCAGAAGCATATTGGTTGGTCTGTTTGTTGGTTTGTTAGCAGGATTGAAAGGTAATCAATGAATGAATTTTAAGGAAAATATTAACAGAGGTGCGCCTCATGCCACGGAACAACTCAATAAAATTTGGAAAGAATGTGCTAGTTTTAGTTATGGGTGTAAGCCCAAATTTTGCTGCTTGGCAGAGATCTGTAACCTTGCGCTGCAAGCTGGATTGACGCAAGATCTTGGTTTTCAGTCTCACAACAAATTCATCTTGAAACTACTACAACTAGTGAGTTGGAGCAATGGCATGCCAGCAGTGTTTTTTGGGGAGGGACATATACGTAGGAATGACGACAGTCAGAAGGGCTCTGCCAGGGCATTAAAAACATGGCTATGCTCGAGGCTCCCCCGTTGATACCACAATTGACTTGGTTTTATCTGAAAAAAAGCAACAATTTCTTGTTTAAAAAAGGAGCAAAGAGAAGCGCTTTGTGCATTTGTAGATGGGAAATGTCTTGATTAGGTACTAGCTTGCACGTCACCAAATCAGCTCAAAGTATTGTACTAAATGTCCCTCCTTTTCACGGACAGACTGAATGGGAGCCATCCCAGATTGATAAGGTAGAACTCAACTCAGTTCTACACATATCAATTTGACTACTGCCAGGTTAAGAGATCTGTGCTCTATGAATGCTTTTCCAGTTATGTAGAATTATCATAAAAAAGTTATCCAAATTAGCCTTGAATAGATGTGAATGTGATAAAGTAAATGAATGTCTTGCATCCTCACCCAAAATGACTTGAGCAATTTTCTTTCTTTTGTATGCGAAGTTTTCTGTATGGTAGATATGTAAAAACTAATACTAGAACATTTAAAAGTTACCGCCACCAAGGAGTTACTTGGTGGTTGCAAGACTATGCCATATAAAGGTTTTTTTTCAGTAGCTTCATGAAGTGTAAGATTAGTTTTTTGTTGCATTGTGGTAAGTATGAGACGATTCTTAAGGGAAAATCAGACCGGATTGTGACCCTTTCTCAATTTCTCAAGAACGTTGATAACAATACTTGAAAAACAATTTTCCTCCAATCTCTAAACTATGCTTTTGGCATACAGTATCAACATCACATTAAGTCCCAGTCTAACACATTGAAGCTTTATGGTTGTTAAATACCAACAAACAAAAATTTCAGTTGGAGTCATTACTTCTGGATAGCTTTTCACTCAATACTATAACCATGTTGTGTGTAAATCTGTCACACTGCCAGCTTCAAATGTCTCTTATCTGAGTTTTTTTTTTTTTTTTTCTACTAATTTATTCTGCTCATGTTAACTTCATAAGTAGAGTTAATATGACAGTCCAAAAAATAAAGAAAAAATATGGGGGTAGGTTCATTCCAGAGGTGCATTTTAATGCTTTCAAGACTGAATGTTCTCATTAGTTTAGAGGTAAATTCCCCATCTATTTCATTGTCCTTATTAGAGCAAGAGCTCTGCATGACTTTAAATACCATTTCCCATCCCTAGTTTTCATTTATTTCATGTAATGACCTGAAGTACAGCCTCACACTTGCTGTGCCTTTTACTTTTTAATTTAGGCATAGCCTGGAGGTGAAAAAGCCACCTCAATGCAATATATTTAAGGAATGCTCATAAAATCTCTTATTTCTCTAACTCTCCAACCCTTTACCTGCCCTTGAATGCTCTACCGTTTGTCCCTCCTGTCCTCCCTCATTCCTCATTCCCATCCCCATGTTTGTATGTCATGTTTATGGGTGTTCACAGTGCATGGGCAGTGGGAGGAGTGGTCTTCATGGAGTCTGTGCTTGGTGACCTGTGGGCGGGGCTTCAGAACACGCATCAGGAAATGCATGGATGGAGGTGGGGTCAAACCTTGTGGACAGCCCGAGATTGATACCAAACCCTGCAACATAGCCGTTTGTCCTGGTTAGTACCATCCCCATTGACCTAATTCACCAAGCCTCTTTCTCTCCTTGTTGATAACTCATTGTTTTCCTCCAGTTTTGTTCATGAATCATTTCATACGACCTGGTCACGAAATCTTAAATTTACAAACATTTGCAATTATACCTTGTTTTGTTCCGCCGATCTCCTTTTGACTAAATTGTCCTGTGCATTGTTAATTTTTTATTTAAAAAAATACTTTCAGATTTCTTATTTGACATTTATATGGCATTTTTTTCACATAAAATTGTGATTTTACTATATTTATTACTACTTAATAAAACCAATTAGCAAGTCAACATAACCATTACAGTAGATATTGAATTGAAGTATGAAAAGATAATTACATTTTTCTATATCACTTCAGTTTGCTCAATTTTAAAATGATAAAATAATCTATAGATTGTTTTACCTTCCCACTTTCTTTAAATGTGAGACTTTACTTACGGAAAATGTGTCTTTAGATGATATGGGAAAGACCACATTATGTTGTTTTAACTTGCAAGCTTCTACCAGGTTATTTCACCACATTTGAGTTAAATGCACACCTTTGGGTGTATTTGAAGGCAGGCTTCTTTCGTATGCGAGATCATGGAAAAATCTAAATAAATCTGCCAAGTTATCAAGAGGACATCTGTGGGCAAGTGTACTATCCTTAAGTGATTTGCTACTTTCTCAGTTAAGTTCAACCCAGCTTCTGCTACTAATAGAACAGTATGTGTTTCTCCAAGCTAACAACTCGGTCGGCGAAAGGTTATGGCTAAACCTGCTGGACGCACAGAACTGATTCATACTGAGCTTTGATAGCAAAGGTTCACTCACTCACCTTCTGTACAACCCAGGCTGTGACTGAATCAAGATCCACTTCCACACAGAATATCGCTATTTCATTGAAATAATGTACCAGTTTACTGAGATAGGATAGCCATGATCTCTAATAGATGTAATCTTGATTTTTTTTTTTCATAACTATTAGCTCTTTTATTTAAAAAGTCTCAATACTCATATATGTAAACTTGAAGAGTTTTTCCCTAATTACTTTTTGAATGAAGCCCTTTTTGAAGGAAGTATTTGTGTTTCTGCAGGAGGTACTTATTCCCTTCACCACATAGATGCAATCAGAAGAAGTAGAAATACTTTGGCACAAATTCCTTCTAATTGGTCCGTTTCCTGAAACATTGTGATTCTGAACCGGAATGCAGGCTTTAAAGCATGAATTGCTGTATAATAGGCAAATGTATATAATGTCTTTCACTAGTGAAATAAGGTACTGAATTTGAAGAATGTTTCAATAAAATTCTAAATAATATAATTTGACTGTAATAGTTTGAACTGATTTCGCCTGCCAAGGTCCCAAACTGACAAACAATAAATGAGGCTTTCTGACACACATATGAACTTTTATATAAGCAAAAAAACACATATTTCTTTATTTCCCAAGAGTATGCGACAATAATCTGGTTTTCCTTTCCATCTGATTTAACTCGATTACACAACTCTACCAAAGTAGGACACATAGTATAAAAAAGACATGCTGCTTTAGTTTAAGCTTATTGCATGTCTAAGGCTAATCATTGCTTATCAAAATGATACACTGAAAGAGTTTAATTAAAATTATGTAGGATTCTTGCCCAGGTTTTTATGCTTGTATTCCAAGAATGCAGCAAAAGGCCAATCTTCCTACGTTCTACCCGCCTCCTTAAACTTCCTAGTTTCATCATTATCAATTCTTCTGAGATTTAATCCTAATTTTGAAAATTACCCCACTTCCAAAACAGGTTACTTTTTGTACTCTTCCTTGCTGGCTTGGCTAAAATGTCTGGCCCCTTGGATGATAAGTCTCTTCTCTTAGATTACCCATTAGCTCTATTTCTCAATTACTATTTTAGCTCTTTCTTATTATTTTCTTGCCACAGCCCGTATTGCCAGTTTCTTAGATTGTCCAGCTGAAATGTATTTCTATGCCTGGAGTGGAAAATAACTCACCGGTCAGGATATAGTTAAGTCTTAATGCAAAATTCCGAAGCATGCCTTCAGTAACATCCCCAATATGTGTTAATATCAAAATGTAAGACCAAAGTGTTGTCCTATTTTTTACCTTTATTTTATTGCAGATTATTCTCATGTGTTCATATTTTGATTTTTTTTTATACGTAAAGCAATTATAAAAAGATTACCATCACAAAAGAATATTAATTTCATGGATTTAAATTACTTTGGTATTCTGTGTTGTCAGACAAATAGATTCGGAGTTGGAATAGAGTTTTTAATGAATATATAGATATTAAAAACATCACACAGCTTAAGAAAAGCGATGTCTTCTTTCTGACTAATAGCGTTTTATTTTTCCTGAATTGATTTCAGTCCGAGTGAGTGTGTTTGCTGGGTTTTGTAATGGCCTAAAGCCTTAGAAATGATCACAGTGTAAGTGCTTCTTATTTGGTAAGATTAATGCTAAGGAGACCCTGTCATTTTCCACTCTTCCATGAGTGCAGCTGCAGCCTGAATCTATGATGTAGCCTTATTTAAATTTTTCCTCGTATCATTCCAGGCTAAAGTTTTTGTGTTTTTTTTCTTTCATGTTATTTAATGCAGAGGTTTTATAAGGTCACTTTCATGAAAAAAAACTGTCACCGATGGCGCTAAAAAAAACAAGCGATAAAGTATTTTTCAAAATAGGAAAGGAGTGGGTAATGCCTTAATTTAAAGTTGGTCCTGCGGCTTATTTTTGCCACACAGTTTTCTCAACAGTTGATGTAAAGTGAAGTTTGGTAGGAAGCCTGTGCGCTTCCTTGCATGGCCTTAGGGTAGTTTATTTATTTGTGTTTATGTCACAACAGCTTGCATTTGGGAGAGTAAAGCCGGTTGTCCTTTGATATGCTGAATATCAGAACAGTCCTTCAGCATAGCTGACCACAACATTGAAACTTTGATTGTTAGAGCTCATATGGCCAAAACTGTACATCACTATTTGATGTTAACTATGAAGTTCAAGTAAAAGACTAAATCTATTTATAGCTGTTTAACTGACATGGTGAATCCACTTGCAGACCTGGAACTGGAGCAGTCTTAGCTAAAAGAGAACTAAACATCACTGAACAGAGAGGAATGCCTGCAGTTTCACCTTCTAAGCATAAGCTTCATTCAAAAGAGGTTATAGATAATGATTCAAATCGCCAAAAACAACACCCATACAACAGAACAGACCCAAATGATCCAGATAGATGACATTTGGATCATTGAATCGACTTAAGCTGCTTTCCCACTGAAATAAGCTAACAACCGACATTTGGTTCCTTTCCCAAAGAGCTGTGTCTGACTCCCGCTGGAAAGATGCATATAGCCTCTGAACCCCACTGCTGTGTGTCTGGTGATGCCATCACACTGTGTTAGTAACATTGATGTCATTGGGGCTACAGAAATCAGGAAAATAAACAATGGAGGGCAATATGGAAGGGAGCCAAGGCATAGTCAGTATGCTTTATTGATTTGCTCTTTTGCCCGTCCGGATCTGTCTGAATTCAAGCAGAATTTTTTTGGCTTGGTGAAGCAATGTTGTGACTTAAATACCTCGTACGCAAGAGTATCACACAAATTTGTGGGTGGACCTTGGTCTGGTGTTCCTACTGTATGCCGACAGAGCAGAGCCACTTAAAGGCCATTTTGCCGATTGGTTTGATGCCGGTTGGCGAGCTGTTCCCATTGCCACTAAAAAATATTCTTACCGGGTTTCATTAAGTTTTTTGACCAGTAGAAAATGGGTAAAAGATTCCTGGATAAGCGGAGAGAGGGTTTCATTGAAAACTGAGGGAAAGTCTAGTTGCTTTTGATGTAAGTCTGTTTTGTGGTCGCCATGACCCAGATGACTGAAAATCTGCACAGGCAACATGATTAAGTGGGTTTATTAGTTGGATATTTGATATTCCCACTTTGCAAGATTACAGGGTTGTTCCTCGAAATGGACCTGATGTATGTAACCTGTTAGTTGGCAGAGTTAGAACCAAAAACTCTTATGAAACAAAAATGAATACCTTTTTAGTTTGAGAGTCTGTGTAGAGCAAAATAGGAGACAAATTTGATATATGTGGGAGTGATTTAGGGCTTTTTAAATACAACATAATTTATTGCTCGTGTGTAATTCCAAAGGCTGACATGGCCCTTTTCTTTTTATTCTGTTTTTCTTTCAAGCATGGTGAATGATTTATAAATTGTGAAGTTATATTTGGTTTGACCAACTTCATTTATTGTGGTCCTTAATAACAGTGTAGCCACTCTTGAGTTTTCTCTGCACATCTTTGGTGAACACTTTCTCAATTGTTCTTATTCCATGGCTCATGCCCAATCAGGAATCACATTTCTGGCTCAATTTAAAAAAAGCCAGTGAGTCTCATTTTCTCATCCTGCCTCTTACATGTAATGATTTTAATGATTATTCTCCATAGGTTATGTCCAATACTTTTTACAGAAAATAAAAGTCATATACAACTTACATGTACAACAAGTTAACATAGGAAAATATATTGTTTTCCAACACAAATAGAACTATGCTGGGATGAAACAGAGAACAAAGCAGTGACATGCTTTACAAACACACAAATGGAAGAAATAACAGTCTGTAAATGGATGTTTTTCATTTATGTTCCTTTAAATGCATTTTGAAAAAAATGTCCAATCTTTAACACTGTCAGATTCACACTCTGACCATAGCAAACAATTCATTCAATACAGTTTGCCCTTGCTCTAAGCTATTTCAAAAAGTCTCACAAAGCAATAATTGCCAATCATCACCATCAGGGTTTGGCAATGCTTTCCCCTTTCAAAGAAATAACATATTTACAGAGGTGTGCTCTATCTTCCTCCTGAACTTAATGTTCTCAAAATGCCATCATAAACACAAAAAATATTTGTTGTAAATAACTGCATTTGTTCTGTAAACCTCAGTTTCTTATATTTTTTGTGGTCTCTTCTGCAGTACGGACAGAAGGCTTCACTAAAATACAAAAGTTTAAATGCACTGACCTCTAATGCTAGTGTGATATTTTAAATTAAACTTGCAAATTTTTCATTTGTGATTCAACATGATCAGGGTATTGAAAGTCAAAATTGAACGTTGACAAATTATTAGACATTGTTTGCATGTGTCCTCTCTCTTTTGTTCTTCTGTTTCTCCTTTTAAAGTACTCAACCAATACAATGTAAAAAACAAAATGTATCAAAAGATCTGTGCACCTTGAATGACCTTTTCATAAATGCCCGCAGTCTTAGCATTAAATTTGTCAGAAGTATGTATAATACATGGCAAAAACTTAATGCAGGGGTGGTTGTGGTTTGCCTTAGGGAGTCCACTGTTGCCCTAAAAATTAGAATATTGTGTTCAGACAATGTTTTCCTCTGTTTTCATGTTTGTAAATCATTCATTAATAAAATTTACTTAACTTTACAGGTAAACTATGTTAATGAAGTCAGGATGTTATCAGTTTTTACAGGTTCTAATATTTTTTATGGTAAAAAGAATGTTTAAATTGGCATAACTTCTTTTTTTTTTTTGCAAAGATTATAGTCATATCTTTAACTCACATGTCTTGCTTGATCTTTCATCAGGTCATATTTTTGGAGATGGCCATTTTAAATGAAATAACAGCCAATTCGCCTTTTCAGCTGTATGGGTAAAAGCCAGAGAGAGGTAGAAAAACATAATTCTCTCCAGGTGTAGCAATTCCAAACCACATGGTTATTCGATAGCTGGTTAGGCAAGCTGGCTGTTAAGACAAAAGGCACAGACATCTATTGAAGTTCATTTTGCAAAAAAAGTGGTACTTATAAGAAACTGGACCAAACACAGCATAGTATGTGGCCCATAATGAACATTTTCTGTAATCATTACTGTCAAGATTGCAGCTGCAAAAGAGCAATGTTTTCTTGATGCTCTTTATTACTTCCTGAAAGAGCTGTTATAAATTAAGATTTCAACATCTGGATGCAGTAAGAGCTTTTCTTTCTTTTTCATTTTTTATGTGTTTTTGCATCACATTCTTATTTATCTCATTTGCCATGTACACAGTGTAAATTCGTGATACTTGACAGGCTAATATCCTCGTAATCCGAGCGTATTTACAGAGATACAGTCTTGCCTAAACATACATGTAAAGGTTTATGTCACAGTGAATGTAAAATATTGTACATTTCTGAGTTGATTTTCCTTGCAAGTGTCTAACTTAACAGGGCAACCAAATTTCCTGTTTAAGTTTGTATTTTTTTTTTTATATCCCTCATCATGGAAAGTCTTTTTTATTCTTTCTAATTGGGGACTTTTTGACATCAGAAAACAACAGCTTTTGGCACTTGTTTAAAATAATTTCTTATTTTATTTGTGTTTTTCAAAAAATGTGCCCCTTTGGCCTTTTTTGTTTTGTTTTGTTTTATCTAAAATTTTGCAAATTTTTAGTTCTTAATGAATTCCTTTTTTAATCCTAACTTATGTCAGTTCTGGATCAGTTTGACTGTCTAATAATATCCTACCAGCGGGCAATGGCCAGATACCTTCCATCCATCCATCCATTATCTGACACGCTTGTCCCAAGTGGGGTTGCGAGGGGTGCTGGTGCCTATCTCCAGCAGTCAATGGGCGAGAGGCGGGTACACCCTGGACAGGTCGGGGCAGGTACCTTACTGCACATATTCATTTGAACAAGAACCTGGCATCACTGAGAATCTGGACATGATAATCAAGCAAGGATCCGAGTTGTGAAGGTCCACAATTCTCTTTTGGATATGTTGGTATTTATCCATGTGAATGAGAAGTTTACAAAACCATATTATCGTCATTTTAAATTGTAATTGTGCAGTGTTTTTGTAAAGCTTTTGTAAAGGTACAAAAATAACCAAAAGACTTTTTACATCTTTTTGAAACTTTTTACTTGGATTCAACTTCATTTCTTATAACTTACATAATAATGCAAGCTTAATACAGTACTACCAGTCTATCTCACTGTTGTTCTCTACAAAACCAGGATAGTTGAACTTTGGTGCCTTTTATAGAACAATTTAAAGAAAACAAGAACTGGCTGTACTTTCTGTGAACTCTATCAAACAATGTAAGAGGCAATTTTCTGAAACAGGCTGAAATATTTAAAACGTCCTAAGATGAGGAGTTTGTTGCAGCTGTTGTTCCTTAGTGTGGAAGTACCAAGAGCCTTTAAATGTATTTATTCTCAATTCATGAAATGAATTATCTGTAACTTGCTCACTTTTACTTCTGTCCTCTCTCTCTATTTCCCTTCCACTCTGACTCCACATTTGCTGTCCTCTTTTTTAAATCTATGTCATTTTACCTCAATTTCCATTCCTTCTTATCACCATCTGCTCCGTTTCTCTGCACCCACCTCCGTCTCTCTCCCTGCTGTGCAGTGAAAGGCCAATGGTTGGAGTGGGGCGCCTGGTCAAAATGTAGTGTAACCTGCAACACTGGGACCCAACTGAGGCAGAGGCGCTGCAGTCCGTCAGTGCATGGCTGGGCTGAGTGTAAGGGGCCCCATCAGGAGAGTAAGGAATGCACCAACCCTTCGTGCAGTGGTAAGGCTGGAAAAAAGCAGTTGGTTTTGGTACTTTATGTGCCTTTGGACAGCGTTATGCAAAAACAGTCTTTTGCATTTATTTAAGGCATGCTTTTTCCTTTCCACATGCAGCTTAAAAATGTGTTTTGGGTTAGGAACTAATTTGGGTAAAAATAAGAAAAATATGTTCCCAATCTTCACTTCTGGTGATATCTCTGTACACTAGGTGGAGGTAACTGGGGCAGCTGGAATCATTGGAGTCTCTGTAGCAAGACGTGTGACTCTGGGTGGCAGCGACGCTACAGGATGTGTGAGGGCAGCGGGGTAAAAGGCTCTCCCTGTGAAGGTTCAGGAGAGGAGGTTAGGTCCTGCAATGAGAAGAAGTGCCCTGGTAAGTGATTCTATTGTCTGTCCTTGGTGTTGGAGTGCTTAAGCCCCTGTCACATGGAAGAAAAACAGGCTCATTGGAATTTTCATACATTGAATACCTTTCACAGAATTTTTATTCAGTGCTTTAAATATGGTGTTAAAAAAATTCAGTGTTTAAAATTCGGTGTACAAAAAAAAAGCAGATTCCAATGGGACTGTTCTTCCATGCTGTCACACCTTGACAATTTAGACCTGCTTATGCCTGACATACGAAAAATCTGGCAAAAACACTGCCATACATTGGATACGTTATGGGTATGTTTTGTATAAGTTTAGAGCACGCTGAAACATGTTGGCACATGTCGACATATGGCAAGTACATAGAAAATTTTTGAGCATGCTTATCAAGAACTTATCTCTAACACATATCAACGTATTTGACGTGCTTCTAACTTACAGCTACTGTGTAATGGGATATTGGCAACTTTTCGGTATAAAAGGGGTTTCACTGGAGGAAACTGTCAGTTCTCCTCCAGACTTCATCCCCGTCATAGGGTGAGTGGGATGGATCTTCACTTCTTTCACGCCCATTGCCACGACCAACAAACTTCCTGGCAGACATGACCCTGAATCTGCTTCGACTGCAAACCCTCTTCCTTTCTTTCTTTTTCTTGTTTTCCTTATTCTTTTTTTTCCCGGCGCATGATAAACAGCAGCTAGGTTAATACCGCGATCAGAGAAATCTTTTTATGAAGACCTGGCACCACCTCTCCTGAGGGGGTGCAACAATGCGCCTGAAGGGAGCAGCTTTAACTGATGCTTCGTAATGCCCATGAAATGATGTTTGTGCATCATTTCATGGGCATTACGCTGCCGTGAGTTATGCATAAGTTAGGCTGTCGTTGGACATTAATTTCTGGACTCAAAATTGAAAAATACGTAGAAAGTTAAGTTTCTGGGACATCAGGGATACACTGGCTAAATTGTCAAGGTGTGACAGGGCCCTTAGATAAAGTTAAACCATAGCTTCCTTAAGAATGATATAAATCAAACATTGTAGTTTTTCTCAGTATTAACACTCTAATATACTGTATATTACTTTTTTTTTGCATGTTTTTCTTTAAATTTCAGATTCAAAAGTATATTTCTTTAAATCTAAAGCAAAGTATTTGTCAGGGAAAATTTTGTTTTCTCCATTGGTTCACTCTTCTTTCAGTGGCCTTTACTGAAATTGCAGCTTCATTTGTCTCTTCATCTTTTCTGTCTGGCTTCTCTTTTCCCTACATTCTACTTTTTATTTTGCCTCTGTACTGAGTTTTAAATGTCTCTGGCTTGTGATGCTTTCTTTTTATCCTGCCAATGTACTCTTCATCTCTTAAACAATGCTATTCATACACTTCTTTTTCCTGTATACTTTATCCTGCTGTGTTTTTTAGTATCTCCTCTTTGCTTGAGGACATTTTATTTAAAACTTCAATTGGTATTTGTCACTGTTCCCTGACTTATGCCGCCTGAATATGCCAGTCTATTTTTTGAGTGACACATGTGCATGTGATTGCTTTTGAGCTTAAAGGGAGGCTACAAACCTTAAAGTTCCACTGTGACACCTCCTTTTGTTTTAGGATTCACTCCGGGTTCTTCTCTAAAACAATAAGATCTCATCTAGTGGAATTGCAGGAGAACATAATATCCTATTTTCCCTCTGTGTGTCTTTGCTCTTTGCTCTCTGTCCCTCTTCATCTCCCTTCATCTGCCTCTGCCAGCATTCATCCCCCCCTTGGACTCTCTTCAGAGTGTTCGCTTCTGTTTTTTCATCAAGGCTATGAAAGGGCGGGAGGGAAGAAGGGCAGAAATAGATGAATAAAAAGAGGGCATAAGATGAAGAGGGAATGAGATACTGCATTGAGTCAATGTCACTGACAGAGAGCACTGCGAAAGGGAATAAAATTGTGAGCCACCGCAGGAGCCCTCAGATTTGAATCTTGTTTTTTGGCTTTTCTGTCTCCTTTTTCATCTACTGAGTATGTGTGACTCTATTTGCTAGCTAGACTGTGCTACATTTTTCATTCAATGCTCCCTTTCTCCTCCACAGCTCCTCATGAGATATGCAAAGATGAGAACCTCCTTTCAATGTCATGGAAGAGAGCCTCAGCAGGAGAGACTGTCTACAACAAGTGTCCAACAAATGTTATCGGTCAGTGACACATCATTCAAGAAATAATTGTGTGTAGCAGCTGATTGTGTGCTATTCACTTCGAAGGCACCTTCTGGTAAAGTTGTACCGTATAAAAACATATTATACATAAGCATTTATCGCAGAAAGACAATTTAAGACTGAAAGATAAATAAACTTGGGGACTAAATATGTCACTGTATCTAAAACCATGTGCTTTAAGATTGAAAAAAGATTAAGCTATGCTACCTAACACCCCTAGTTAATATGCAACAAAGTAATGCTCTGACCCTGTTAATCTAACAAAGCCCAAGGGAAGTATGCTGAGATGCTTGGAATTTACTCTCTTTCTGCTAGTGTATTGCTAAGGGACCCAAATACAGACAGAAGTTAAGCAAACTGTTGGGGAAAGCGAAGATTTAATAAAATAATGGGTCCAATATCAAATATATACAAGCAACAAATATAGTAAAGGAATTTAGGCCATTGTACGAAACATGAAACACGCATGGGAGCGTGATAGAAACGCAAGACTCCCACATGGATTATGAATGAGAGAGAAAGGTGATAAAGAGAACAATGAACAGGTGAGTCAAATTAACTAAATAGGTTGCAGCTGTTTGGGAGTATAAAGAATGATGGAGGATGAAAAAAATATGTTAAATAGACAATTACAGCATTTTAAGGGAATGAAGGAAAAATATCTGAACATTAACAGAGAGACGTGGGAATGAGTGAAATAAAACCAAACAGACAAAACCGAACATAGTTCTATGAGATTGTGAGAGTTTTTTAACTGCAAGGTTATTCTAAAATAAAAATCAAATGGTTGCCATCAGCTGTTATGGACTTGCGACCTGTCCAGGGCCGCCTCTCGCCTGTAAACAGCTGGAGATAGGCACCAGCACCCCATGTGACCCCGCTTGGGATAAGCGTGACGGAAAATGGATGATTGCCATCAGGACTCAACATGCAATACATTGGGTCAAACCAATACTGAGATGTATTATTAGACACAATATGAACCTTCTTTTGAGGTCATCTTGTTCACCAGACATACAGTTAAGCATAAAATAACCAACATTTTTTCTTTTAAATGGCAGTGATTTTAAAATTGTAGAGAGGCCGTACAGGAGAGCTTTCCTAAAACAGTGGATGGAGCTAAAAATCAGGATAAAGGCATTGAAGACCTCAAACTTTGGAGTTGTGATGCCAATATTTTTTTTCAACTGCTGTTGAAATGGTTATTAAAAGATTTCAAAGCAAACTTTAATACAACATAAATACAATGCACATACATATATAGATATTTACTTTTTTTCTTGCTTTTTGCTGATTATTTTTCCATTACCTTTTAAGAGATGACTCTTTCAATTTATATCCAAAACAAAGTTGGCTGAATGAAAGGGATGTTAGACAAAACATGTTCTAAATGATAGTATTTTGCTGGCTATAGACATTACATAACACCCACAAAAGAACTGTACATTTATTGCACCTTTATCATGTTTTGCTTTTTTTTTTTTTTTTAACCAAATCTTTTTCTCTTGTTTTTTCAGGATCTGCTAGTCGTCGATGTATGCTGGATAATAACGGAGTTGCTTTCTGGGGTCCTCCGAGCTTCGCCAGATGCGTCTCACTTGAATATAGACAACTACATTTAGCTGTAAGTCAGATTTAATCATATATTCTTCCTCAGTCTCAGAACTACTTTTTGATTTATTTATATACTTACATACTTTTGTCCAAATGTTGTGTAAATAGAATGGACAACTAGTGGAAATGATTGCCGTTTAGCAAGACAGACTCAATAAATAATTGGTTCTGCAGGTGGGGACCACAGACCACTTCTCAATGCCTTTGCTTTTTGGCTGTTGTTTTGGTCAGCTTTGAAAGTCTGTGGTGCTTTTACACTCATGGTAGCATGAGAATGACTTTACAATCCACACAACTGACTCAGGTAGTGCAGCACATCCAGGATGGCACATTAATGTGAGCTGTGGCAGAAGATTTACAGTGTCTGTCAGCGTAGTGACAGACACTGGAGGTTCTACCAGGATAGAGGCAAGTGCACTAGGAGATATGGAGGAGGGCATAGAAGAGCAGGAACCCAGCAGCAGGACCTCTACCTTCATTTTGTGCAAGGAGCTACAGGAGGAGCACTGCCAGAGCCCTGCAGAATGACCTCCTGCATGCCACAATTGTCCATGTGTCTACACAAACAGTTGGATACCAACTCCATGAGGATAGTATGAGGGCTTGGCGTCCACAGATGGGGATTGTGCTCCCAGCCTAACACCATGCAGGATGCTTGGGATTTACGCCGGGAACACCAGGGTTGGCAAATTCACCACTGGCACCCTGTGGTCTTCATAGGAGCAGATTCACACTGAACAGATGTGACAAAATCTAGAGACACCATGGAGAGTGATCTGCTGCCTGCAACATCCTTCAGCATGACCTGTTTGGCAGTGGGTCAGTAATGGTGTGGAGTGGCATTTCTTTGGAGGGGCGCACAGCCCTCTATGTGCTTGCCAGAGGTAGCATGACTGCCACTGGGTACCGAGATGAGGTCCTCAGACCCCTTGTGAAACCATATGCGGGTGGGGTTGTTCCTGGGGTCCTCCCGGTGCAGGACAATGCTAAACCTCATGTGGCTGGAGTGTGTCAGCAGTTCCTGCAAGATAAAGGCATTGAAGCTATGGACTGACCCGCCCTTCCACAGACCTGAAACAGATTCAGCACATCTGGGGGTCATGTCTCCATCCATCTACTAACGTCAGGTTGCACCACCGAATGTCCAGGAGTTTGTAGATGCTTTAGTCCAGGTCTGGGAGGTGAAACTCAGGAGACCATCCACTACCTCATCAGGAGCATGCCCAGGAGTTGTCGGGAGGTCATTCAGGCACATGGAGGCCACACACAACGCTGAGCCTAATTTGAATGTGTTTTAAGGACATTATATCAAAGTTAGATCAGGCTGTTATGTAGTTTTTCCACTTTAATTTCTTTCTGTGATTCCAAATCCAGGGCAGTTGGTTAATAAATTTGATTTCCATTGATGATTTTTGTGTGATTTACAGAACATTAATAAAGGAGAATATTTCATCCATTCAGATCTAGGATGTGTTATTTAAGTTTTCCTTTTATTTTGAGGAGTTTATGATAAACCCAGACATGGAGGAAAAATACCAATATTGATCCAGCTTACATCATTTGATCTAACTAATTTCAGCATCAACTAGACAGATAATTTATTGCTGAAATAAATAAGGCGTTTTTCTAAGTTTTCTTCATCTTTTAGACAACATTCTTGGCATGCTGTTCCTGCAATCAACTTTAGTTTTCACAGATTTTCTCAAAATAGAAAATGAACAATCTCTTTACTCTAGGCTTCAGTTCCCACTATCTCTAATTAGATTTCCCAGGGTGTTGCACTCACACTTATCAAATAATGAACTGAGCTAATGAATGTGTTCATCAGGGAGACTCTTTTCCTGCTCTGTGAACCTCAACCTTTTCTAGCTTCTCCATGATGGTGGAAGAAGATGGGGGTCAGGGATTATACGTAACAGATCTGTTTGCACTCTTACCTACAGTTCCAACCTTTTATTAACACCGGAATTCAATTATTCATTTTGTGTGAAGCTGTTATCTTTTGTTCTTCCACTCTGCACTTTGCATCAGACTCTCTCACTCTATGTTTCAAACATCACTGTTCTCTCACAACTTCTTGCACTTATGATCCAGTTGTTGTGAGCCTGCTGCTCCACCTTTCCTTTCTTACCTGTTTGTTTCACAGACACAAAAGCTTTCTGCTTGACCATGTCCTGAATATTTAACTGCTACTGTTACTTCAGGACACAAACTGAATTAGGTTAGGATGGAAATATATTGGGGTAAATGTTCTTAGGCATTGTCTTCCCAAATTTGGCAAGGTGCTGTTATTTAAAGGTCATTGGAAATACGGTGCCTCCATATTACTTCGACTAACCTTGAACTTTGTAAAAGGCTTCCAATGTAAAAGAAATAATACTCAAACAAAAAATTTGTAGTATTTTTATGCGCATTGCATTTTTGTTATGGTTGTTGTTTTTAGTCAGAGGTGAAGCTCTCCTTTTCCTAAATGTCTCTATTTCTCAATGCATTGTAGTTACTAGAGCATCTTGCGAAGGGTCAGAGGACCCTGGCCGGGGAGGGGATGTCTCAGATCGTACGGAGTCTCCTGGAACTTTTGCAGAGGAGGAGCTACTACAGTGGTGACCTTCTCTTCTCCACGGAGATCCTGCGAAATGTGACGGACACCTTCAAAAGAGCAACCTACATCCCAGCTTCCGACGACGTGCAGGTAGGGAGACTCTTCTTTTTTTGCAAGAGTATTAACTTTCTGTTTCACTGGTTGTGATTAACAAATTATGGTTGTGTGTGACACAAAGCAGACTGCTACTGAGAATTCCCTCTTATTTTAAGCTACATTTATGTGCTTGAACCTTTCAAATTTTGCCATACAGTATTAAAACCCTAAACTTCAAAATGTTAAAGATCAAGACAAAATTAGATTTAGACAAATGTAGTGCATGTTTGTAAAATTAAAGTTTAGAGAAGGCTATCAATTTTTACGTTTTTTTTTTTCTTCTGACATGCATTCCCAATAAATAATTTATTTAATAAAACCTTTTCATAAACATATAAAGTCACAGTATAGCTTTTCTCTACCGGCCTTCAGAACAGTTAAAAGAAAGTCTGTGATCAAAGATCATCATATAGACAGTGTTTTACACAAATGAGGTCAGGAAACAAATTTAGATAAAGTTTAAAGCAGAGCATAATTGGTTTCTGAAATTATGTTTCATGTGTTGCCCATAAAGAGCAAAGTAAAATCGTCAGTAATCCCACCGTTTCTCTAATGGAGGTTCAGTGACCAGCAGGAAAGAGAGTCTATTTCTAGGGCAACTTTCTGTGGTTTTACCCAAAGTTCTGCTCTTTATGGATAAGTGACAAAAATAACAAATATCACCGCAATAAAATGTGAACTTGCTAAACAATTACTATTTTATGTATAGATTTTAGTGGCAGCTAAATCCAAGGCAGAAAACTAGATTAGTTGGGATGTTCAACTCTGTCCAATTCAACCCCCCCATCATCCAGTCTAAACCACAATGTAAGAATTTATATTGTATCATACAGATGTGTTTGCAGTACATAGTATGGGCTCATCAGAGCCAGATACAAATGCATTCTTAGGCTTAGTCCATATTTCATTCTCTGGTTTTGGAAAAATACTAAATTCTTTTTGCTTCTCCTTCCAAATAATGAACAATTTTTCCACCAAAAATATTTGTCTAAACTTTGTGAAAAAATGCTTTGACTAAGTGTGTTTCTTAAAGCTCCCTTGTAAGTTTTCAATAAAAAAGTTTAACTTGCCCTGTGCATTCAAAGTTGATCATATTGTTTCCTTTCTATTTTAACTTCTTCCTCCTGTTTTTAGAAATTCTTCCAGATTATCAGTCATATGTTGGACTTGGAAAATCTTGAAAAGTGGGAGGACGCACATCAGGTAAAATGTTTACCTATTAATTATTCTAATTCTATTCTTATGAAGACTTTTTTTTTATTTGGAGGGGTAGGGCAAGTTCAAAATGCACAGTTAAGATCAGATACCTTGAGTAAAGGAATAATAAACACTGCTGTCAATTAGAAAATTGTGAATGATGATGTTTGGTAATCTGTTTTTGCCCATACGGTAATGTGTGCTTGGGTTATGCTGGGTTACTATAAAACACCAACAAGTTTGCCTAATGGCTAAAAAAGGGGCCTAATCAAAAGACTTAAACTCTATAGAAAGGCTATGGTATCACCTCAAATAGGCAATTCATCGTCATAACCCTTCAGTGATGGTGAATAAACGTCTGTCTGTCTGTCCATCCTTCCATCTATAGATCCATGTCATTGTTGGGCTGGTGTCTATCCCCAGCAGTCTATGGCTGAAAGCATGGGCTTCTATTTCATTCAGAACTATGATTCTAATATATATATTTTTTGCTTTCTGTCAAATAAGTGAAGCATTAAGTTAAATATTTTAAGCATTGTTTCTCAACTAAATGTTATATTTTCTTAGGTTGCTTTTGACATTAATTGAAACCCGTAAGATTATACTGATTAAATATTCAGTGTAAAAAAACAAAACAAAAGGAGAAATTGTGAGGCAAATATTTCTTCACTGTATGTAAGCTGGTTGTTAATATACTGCAGACATGAAAGGATTTCATGTTTCAAAAAATGCATGCCCTGTCTTTATAGTTCAACCTTTGAAAGAAAAACATGGAGACCTGCTAACAAAACAGGCCAGTTTGAGTGAAGCTTAAAAACAATATTGTGCATTAACTGCTAATGGTTTTAACTGTCTCTGGCTATTATTATTATTTTTTTTACACAAACTCATCTTAGAATGGCTTTTATAGCTGAGAATAGTATGTTCCTTTGTGGCTTCTGCGTAAGACCTTAACACCAATATGGAAAACCAAGGAACTTCATGTTCTTACCAAATTAAAAACAAGGGATTGTATTAAATCATGTTTCAAAGTTGGTTTTGATTTTTTATCAATCAATAATATGACCTACTTTTTTAATCTTTCCATTTACAGGTCGCTCCTGGTGCTGCTCTGCTGATGAGAATATTAGAAGATTTTATTCATTTCATTGGAGAAGCACAAAAGCCTTTTCAGAGTTTCCTAACAGTCACAAACAATCTCAGTAAGTCCAAGGACTACTAATTTCAGTCATGTATGACAGATAAAGTTATCTGATACTGAGTTCAGATATTAAATAATTTAGATCTTCTTTCCCACCCAGTCAAAAGTTGCATGTATATTTTAGTACCCTGTGCAAACATTTTATCTTATGACTCTCTGATATATATATATTTTTTAAATTTTTGTTTCAACTGAAGTTTTTTAGTTTTTTTGCTCTTTTTCAGGCACTACTTTTTGTAAAATTGTATCAAGTTTATCGATTTTTTTTGTTTTCTTTTCTTTAGTGATAACAATACAAAGAGAGCCAGTATCAGCAGTGTCAAGTGATATTAACTTTCCCATGAAGGGACGACGAGGGATGAAAGACTGGGCCAGGACAGCCGAGGATAAACTCTATATCCCTAAAGATGTCTTTACAGTACCTGCTGAGGGTAAGACAGTCATTACAGATACTATCATTTTGCCTGAAATTGAGTTTTTTATTCCAGATTTTAGTCTTCTCTTTTTTTTATTAAAGACCAGATAATAAAGTGAATATTAATACAAAAAATGTACATAATCGTAGAGAAGACAATCGACTTGGTTTCTTTCCACTAAACAGTTAATGACACCAGACACAAGGAGAAAAAAGCTTTGGAAGTTATTGCTGTAATATTCTTTTGAGGACGGTAATGAGTATATAATATATGTATAAAAAGTGAAGTTGTAAGAAAGTTCATTAAAAAGGTGGACAGGCAAAAAGAATGATTGCAAATTGAGACGACTGTGGAGCAAATCCTATTTATGTTTGGGTGTAATTTTTTAAAGGCGTGGACTTTTGTTGGTGTCTGTGCTTCAAATAGCATGACTGTTGAACAGTGGCTCAAATGTTTCCATTCATATGATATATCCGCAGTTAAATTTAAAATTGAGGTTTAAGAGGATGTAAGATCACTTTAAAAGAAAATAAAAGCGATTGTTGCCTGATGTGATCATTTGAATCAATAAATGAAACAATTATTGAATAAAAACCTTTATGCCAGAGAATCCAGTAACATTACTAATTGAACACACAAAAAAAAACCATCATTTATAATTAAATAAATGGAGGATTTTTTTTTTTTTCAAACAATCCAGTCAAATTACAAATATAAAACACGTAAACATTTCAAACTGGAGAGACTCACACAAAGAGCGAAGATGCAATTGAAAGTTTTTTTTTTGACATGAATGAAATAAGTTATATGCCACTCAAACATTCGCTTGGATGAGTAACTTCGGAAAAGGATTAGAGTCGTCTTCCTCCCAGGGCCCTGGACATTGGTGGTGTAATAAGCTGAAGGATGAGTGGGACTGAGAATAGCCCGAGAGTAAGGTAGGAGAGTGGAGGTGGGTGAAGGTTCAGCAGTTGTGCATGAGGGATGCGGGGTCAGTTCATGATTGAAGGGGATCTTGAAAGATAATTCACTTCAGATGGGGTGTGGTCCCAAAGTTGAATGGCTGGAGCTTAAACATGGCACATCAGTAGGATGCCCAGGTGATCAGAGTCTTCCAGATTTTATTTTTTCTTAAGCTTCGTTATGGATAAATACCTATATATATATAAATATATATATATATATATATTAGGGGTGGAACGGTTCACAAAATCCACGGTTCGGTTCCATTCACGGTGTCGTGGTCACGGTTTTCGGTTCGGTTCGATTCGGTATATGTTGATTGTTACACCGAAATCCCATAAAAATTTATGAAATTAATGAAAAAATCCCCCAAAAAATAATAGATTGTAATTATTTTAAATGATCCGCGAAAACCCTGGATCATTTCCGTATGTTTTGCTGCTGTGAATTTAATCATCTCGCACATGCTCTCTACGATCTCCAAGGGACTCAGAGGGGAGCGGACGGGAGCCACAGTCGAGGCTGTAGGCTTTGCTTTGAGCAGCCGGTCTGGAGCGCAGCGGGGGTTGCTGACGGAGTGTGAGGGATTTCGGGGTTAACATGACATGTTGGTCATGTTGCTGTTAGCATAAACAAAACGTGTTGCACAATGCTTGCACACTGTTGCACTTTTATCCACAACTTTCTTTCCGCGGTCATCGTAGGTCACTCTAAATGCAAAGTGGTCCCATACAGCAGACCTATAAAGTGCTGCTGGCTCGTCTTCCAACTCCTGTTCTTTCCCACTCGCCATACCCACACAATTCTCCACAACAACTGATTTTTTCCCCCTGCTACACCCGGCTAAGCTGCTTCGCTTCTTCTTCTTCTTGTTTACTACTGGTGGTTGGCTTTGGTCGCAGTACCGCCACCTTCTGCTCTGGAATGTAAACGCTTCGCCTATGAGAAAAAGGAGCAGCGGATGAACCGAACGAAACACAAGCGAATCGAACCGAGACAGTCGAACCGAACGGTTCGGACAGTTTTCATAAATCGTCCCATCCCTAATATATATATATATAATGTGTATTATTAAGTGCTTATGGGTTGCTTAATGAGCTGAAGAAGTACAGCTTTTTTAAGCACTCCCCTTCTTCCTATAGTTCTTAAAGCTTGATTTATGCTTGATGCATCCCTGAGGTCTGCACGGCCAAATTGTCATTTTAGCACTCATAACTCTCCACCAGGCCTGCATTTCCTGCTCTGAATAATATTAAATAAAGTAAATATCAATTACTATGTGGAAAATTCCATGTGTAAAAACATGCGTGAGTGACACAATTAGTGACAGCTTCTTTTGGCGACGGTAGGTAAATATAACCACCTTGTCATGATTTAGCCCATATATATCACCACAATCAAAAGTTTGAAGAATTCTTGGACAGAATTACTGTCACTCTTAGATGACGCAAAGAGGCTCTGTTGGAAACATCTGTTTTCTACATCTGTTTGTTGTGTTGTAACTTGCTGTCTGTGCCATAACCGCCGCTACCAGATTCAGCCAGAATATCAAGTAAAGATTCAGATTAAAGAAGAAAAAGGCTGAAGATTTCAATGTTGAACGTACATGCGTCAAACATAATTTTGAAGTTAGAGATTTGCCTGAATCTGTCTGTCAAAAGCTAAAGGATTAACACACGGATGAAGTTATAACAGCTTCTGAGACAAAGATGGCACTTTTCAAGACTAAGACCAGAGAGCAAACTAATTTATCCCGTTTTTTTCTTCCTCACAGGGTGATTTTTACTACGCTTAACATAAATAAAAAAAATTTGCCAAATTTTTATGTTTTTTGTCCCCATAACCATTGACACCACAAAGCTAACTCCACCTTATAAGTCCAACCTACATTGCAAAATAAAAATATATATACTATATATATATTAAAAAATTAGCATGTATTTGTCATTTGTGCAGGGTATGTTGTTTTTGTCATATTTGCTTTTGTCATATTTGCTGTTTGACGTAAATAAGACATGCAGTTTCCTTGTATGTCCACTGTAAATGTATTCATCCAGCTTCCTTCTCAGATGCATGAATTTTCACATTGCCAGATGTTTGGTTTTCTTTTCTTTTTCTTTTTTTTTCCTAAACTCTTCATGCTATTGAAAAGCAAATTACATAATTTTTCAAACTGAGGACATTGTAGACACAGGTGTTTGCTCAGTGAAAGGAGACAGCAACTTTTAAGCGAGTGATTCAAAAATAAAAGAACCAAATACCATGGTGTTGTAAAGTTTAATATTAAAACATATGAAGTAATAACAACTTTGTAAAAGTCTGAGACAGCGGGTTACAACAAGTAATGTTAATATTAACAACAACTGTAAGAATAATAATAATAATATAGAAAATATAAATTTTCTTTTTAAAATGGCCTGATGACTTAGAATTGTCTTTAATGGCAATTTTCTTCGCAATTTTTTTTAAAGACCTGCCCTCTCCACTTTAAGAAATAATGCATATGCAAAACCCTGTACCCACTCCTAACCCCTTGCTCACACTGGCTCCGGTGCGGTTACCGAGCCGACGGAGACCGCAACTCCCGCACACCCCCTCTCACACCGCCCTTTTGACTACGGTGCGGTGCGGCTCTGCGGCTCCGGCAACAGGTCCGGAGATTTAACAGAAGTTCACTTGAGTTCACATAACTTCACGCGATAACACGGCCCAAATAAGGATATTTGCGAGAGCTTGTTGCGGAGGGCTCCGGCACGCCGCAAGGATAGCTTTCTTGCTGAATTTTCTGCAGCGCCGGAGTGTCTCGGTAACCGCAGCCGGACAGCTCAGCAGCCGGTGAGAGAGGTGAGAGAGGTCTTTTTAATGACTTGGAATCACTACGGCGCCGCACCCACCGCACCGCAACGGTAAGACCGGAGTCGGTGTGAGCCGGGGGTAAGAGGGAACGCCTATTAAACACGCGTGAGAGCAAGCAGGAGCCTATTTCTCCTCGTGCACTCCATGTTTAAAAGTTGCTGTTTGCATCGCTCATACAAGCTTACTTTCCAAAAGAAGATTTGCAATTTTTCTACTATGTCAGACTCACCTCTAAAAAATGGGGGCAAGCCTTATAAGGAGACCTTAGGTAAACATATCACCAGAATGATTGACAAACGAATAGAACACAATAAAAGGAAAAAAAAAAAACACCTGAAGGCATTGAAGATAAGATTTAAGAAGGAAAACAAGAACAGGAGTAAAAGAGCGAGAAGAAAATGTCTGTGGCAGATGTGATCCATTCCCACCAAAGCCAAAGGTCACCTCCCACAGGAAATTATACTGGCAGGCTCTCTGTCTGGCACTCCATCCCCTTTCCAAATTAAAGTTCAGGAAGGCTGCAGGCCAGAAGTGCAGAGCTTCCTCTGACCTCTAACTCGTGCTGATGATGCTGCTTGATCTTAAAAGATCATCAGGTATCTAGCTGGACTCACATACTGTTTATTTTTAATCTTGTTCACTGACATGTACTACTTTCAAACATCTACATTATTAAAATCAATCATTATGAATCTTTTTCGTTTAGTTTTAGTTTAGTCAATCCAACACAAAAAAGAGTGAGTATTTGGTACACTGCCGAGTTTTTACGTTTTGCTACTTGCTAATCATTTCGAAATCTTTTTTTTTCATCCTAAGTGCTCTTTAATGGTGAGTGACAAAATCTAAAACAAAATTGAAGAAAACCACATTGTGTGATTTTAAGCAGTTAATTTGCATTTTTTTTGCATACCATAAGTATTTGATCACCTACTAACTAGTAAAAAATTCTACTCTCAAAGGCCTTTTAAAGTTCCTATTTAAAGCCGTCTTCACTTCCTGCTCTAAAGGTTGCCATGCAACAGTACCAAATGATAAAGATTACCCAATCTGCGTTATTCTCCCCATCTTTGACTTCCTGTGTGGCTCATTTGCTTTTTAGTAATAAATGTGTCTTGCTTTGTTCCATCACATATAGACTCAATCACTATACTGTACGTGATAGATGACAGAGAAGAGCTGTGCGTCATGCTGCAGAGCAACAGCATCAGTAGGAATTAACACACTGACAAGAAAAGCTGCAATTTCTTATAGAATGGAGGACACATGGGTTGAGTCTAGGGCTGTTTTTCAATATGTGTACTTTTGCGTTCTCATGTGCTTGTGAAACGTTGTCATCATCAGCCCTAATACTGTTCCAATGCACAAGAACACAAAGTCAAGAATGGACAAAGTCACATAGTTTTTTTAACAAAATAAAAACATAAAAAATAAATATGGTTAATTTTACCTCAATCTCCCACAGCTGTCATTTTGACGGCTCTATTAGTTGCATTGTAAATTCTTCCCACGGTGGATTGACATTCAGTACCGTTGGCTAGCAACTGACATTCTACCTGGAACTCTTTGGCTCATATGAAAAAAAAATGGATTTAAGAAGAAATCTTACCTTTAGAAATGCCAGCAGTGAACGCTCCCATCGTGCGCCGCTTCACCGCTTAACATTCCTTCACCGCACGGTTTAAGTTTTGTTGCATTGATGAAGTGATAGAAACACAATAACGGATTCTTTCTATTGCGGACATGTTTCTGTTGGGAGGAGCTGATTGAGTCATGAGGAACAAGCAGGAACTGACATCCATAAGAGCAAAGCTATCTAACCCTGAAATCCCACATCCTCCGTCACCATCGTTACTTAGTGTGATTTATAATTTTAGGAGTTGGGGAAAAACTGAAAAAAAGTTCACATACCTGCATTAGAGCTCCAATTGTTTAAACTGTGGTAGGTTTTCCATCCTTGCAACAAAACTAGCGGCAGTAGTGGAGTTTGGAGATTTGATCCTCTTCTTAAAACTATCTTTGCTTTCCTCTAATTTATCCAGAAGTTCTGCAATCGCACTTCTCTCACTCCCAACTTGGGAGTCGGCTGCATATTTAGCTTGCCCTCCCTGGAAATGCCTTTCCAAATTTTTATTTTTATTTTTTAACAACCTCTTATTACAAAGCAAAAATGCAGGCAATCCTTCCGCATTGATAATGAAAGCAAATGATTCTGTCTATTTGAATGCTCTTTTCTTATTAGCTATCTTCCTTTTTTTCCCTTTGGGTTCAATGGTCCGAGACACACTTGCAGCTTTGTTTGCCTGGCACCGCGCACCGCTGGTTGCAAGTTTTGACCACTGATCTCTATGGCTATGATGCAAATCATGTTTAAATGTATTAATTATCCAGATGTTTACAGCATTGGAAAACATAATTTATTTGTCTTTGACCTCCTGCACACCATATTAAAACAAACAAACAAAAAAAGCTAGCCGCATGCGGCTATGGAGCCGCAGATTGCCGACCCCT
The DNA here is from genome assembly GCA_030533445.1 of Cyprinodon diabolis. Lineage (NCBI taxonomy): Eukaryota > Metazoa > Chordata > Actinopteri > Cyprinodontiformes > Cyprinodontidae > Cyprinodon > Cyprinodon diabolis. The sequence goes on from CM060074.1 coordinate 16,912,830, forward strand.
GCACCAGTGCCTCAAAAACTAAAAAAATTTTTTTTTTAATCTTTACCGAGCAGTGGTCCATCAAATATGTGTTACTTCTCACTGTAGCTATTTTGAAACCCTGTTTACCTTATATCTTATATATTTACCTTTTATCATAAAGTACGATGGGTATTCCTTTGGTTCTTACAATCACCAACCCCTAGACTGGAGATGTAGATCAGTTTTCTTTAGAATAGCATTTGTCATTTAGGTTGATTTAAATACATTTTCTGCAGCCTTTATTAAGCTATGGAAGCTTAAAGGATATACACTCACCGGCCACTTTATTAGGTAACCCATGCTAGTAACCCGTTGGAGCCCCTTTTGCCTTCAGAACTGCCTCAATTCTTCGTGGCATAGATTCAACAAGGTGCTGGAAGCATTCCTCAGGGAGTTAGGTCCATATTGACATGATGGCATTACACAGTTGCCGCAGATTTGTCAGCTGCACATCCATGATGCGAATCTCCCGTTCCACCACATCCCAAAGATGCTCTATTGGATTGAGATCTGGTGACTGTGGAGGCCATTTGAGTACAGTGAACTCATTGTCATGTTCAAGAAACCAGTCTGAGATTATTCCAGCTTTATTACATGGCGCATTATCCTGCTGAAAGTAGCCATCAGAAGTTGGGTACATTGTTGTCATAAAGGGCTGGACATGGTCAGCAACAATACTCAGGTAGGCTGTGGCGTTGCAACGATGCTCAATTGGTACCAAGGGGCCCAAAGAGTGCCAAGAAAATATTCCCCACACCATGACACCACCACCACCAGCCTGAACCGTTGATACAAGGCAGGATGGATCCATGCTTTCATGTTGTAGACGCCAAATTCTGACCCTACCATCCGAATGTCACAGCAGAAATCGAGAATCATCAGACCAGGCAACGTTTTTTCCAATCTTCTATTGTCCAATTTCAATGAGCTTGTGCAAATTGTAGCCTCAGATTCCTGTTCTTAGCTGAAAGGAGTGGCACCCGGTGTGGTCTTCTGCTGCTGTAGCCCATCTGCTTCAAAGTTCAACGTACTGTGCGTTCAGAGATGCTCTTCTGCCCACCTTGGTTGTGACGGGTGGTTATTTGAGTCACTGTTGCCCTTCTATCAGCTCGAACCAGTCTGGCCATTCTCCTCTGACCTCTGGCATCAACAAGGCATTTCCGCCCACAGAACTGGCGCTCACTGGATGTTTTTTCTTTTTCGGACCATTCTCTGTAAACCCTAGAGATGGTTGTGCGTGAAAATCCCAGTAGATCAGCAGTTTCTAAAAATACTCAGACCAGCCCTTCTGGCACCAACAATCATGCCACGTTCAAAGTAACTCAAATCACCTTTCTTCCCCATGCTGATGCTCGGTTTGAACTGCAGGAGATTGTCTTGACCATGTCTACATGCCTAAATGCACGGAGTTGCCGCCATGTGATTGGCTGCTTAGAAATTAAGTGTTAACGAGCAGTTGGACGGGTGTACCTAATAAAGTGGCCGGTGAGTGTAAATTACCTAAAAGGCCTTTTCACTTTGGTTAAAAAACAAATTCCAGGTATCAAAAGCCCAAGATTCGGTCAAACAAAATACTTATTGTATCGTTTCTGAGATTATAGTTCAGCCTTTTTTGCTGATGAAGCCCTGATTTTGTCTAAGTGCATTTTGGTTGATCAATTCAATTGTTACATTATAAAAAACTAAGCTTAGATGTGACCACCGCCCCCATTATAATTTTCTATGCTGTATAAAAATTACTTAATTTGCCTCTTCCAAAGTGTATATCTAGTTTTTCTAAATAACATATACGCCTGCAATATGTTACATCAATGTCAAGATGTACATTTTTACCAAAACAACATTGTCAATACTCTTGTTATCTGGATGCCTCATACAAAACTTCACTATGACCAAGTCAGTATTCTTTTTCCTCTTTTGAAGAAAGAAGGAAAAGCAATAGCAGGATGAAAGTATTTAATTGCTGATTAAAGAAATACATTTTGTCTACAGTATTTTTCTAATCAACTTGAAAACCTTTTCTTGATAAATGGCATATTAAAGTTCATGGATGGTTACTGGTGGTTGGCCATTTTGCAGGATTATGGCTGAACACATATAAGTTCAGCATTCAGCAATTGTAAGAGAATGATGAAAAATCCCCTCATTGGATCTGCTTTTGTGGCATTAATCACTGTTGAGAGCAGGAGTACCACCCCCTCACATACTGATTTACCATTTAGATGTACCACATAGACTCTCTCATCTGCATGCCTTCAAGGACTCCGTCCAATTAGGTTCCCTCAGACTTTCTCATCCTAACTTTGATCTAGATTTTTGACCCATCACAATCTCAGGAATAGTTTTTTTTCCTTCCCTGCTGTTGAGTTCTTTTAGTCTCATCATTTTTTTCTGTCTGTCTTGCAATCCTATCTCTCTCCCAAAGCATTACCTCTTAGGCAGCATTCAGGCAGACAGATTCTAGATGAGTCACCCAGAATGTCTGATTCCATCAGCCTCCCTCTGTTTCCTGCTCTTTCCTCACTCCTTGTTCTTGATGCTTCTGCGTCATTTTGCAAAAAAAACCTCTTTACCCAAGTAATAACCACCATCACTATCACTATTCCCATTCATATTCCATTCTTTGATATGGCCTGAGCCTAACCCCTACCCAAACCCTAACCTGAACCATTATTAACACATACCCAGCCCTAAACCTAACCAAAACTCAATTCATGCCTTAGTCCTAAACTACTCCCACCCTAAGAACCTTTCCTCACTGGGACCATTCATTGGATAACACAAGTATCTGTAAGTCCCAAAAATGTTGAATGTTCCTAAGAAATTTTCCCACAGGCTATATGGCCACACTTGATTTGCCATTTTGCCAGATAATGATCACAAATTGATACTTCATCTCTTTGGAAAGCCTAGCTCTTTTGGGTAAAGACTGTGAATGAGAGTGTTTGATGAGAGATATGAGAGGATATGGGTTAAGGTAGGGATTAGAGGCGAGTGCTGCTGAGAATAAAACATTTTTCTTTCAACCCAAGAGACATACTGTAGGAGCATTCACTATAACAACTTGAATTTTAAATATATTTTTTCCCAAGGCTTGGTCCATATTAGTTTTTGACAGTTTTGATAATGTGGCTTCTGTATTACAGCAGATTAATATGCACTCATGGGTGTGCATACAATTGTGCAACAGTACACAGAGTATTCAACCACTTGTGCTATGTGCCTTGCCCAGATGAACATCAACAGGTGGCAGGATGAAGCTGGGATCAAACCTAGAATTTTTGGATTGCTTCTCTGTCTAACGTACCACTGTGCCAAAATATTCCTGTCTTGTGTTTTTAGAGTTGAGTTTTTTTTAAGATTAAGCGTTTGCTTTAAATATAATCGTACAGAATATATCTAGTGACATTTTTTTGCTTTGTTTTTCAGAGCCTGAAACAGAATCAGAAACGACAATGTACTATGTCATTGGAGCCATTTTGTACAGGACTCTTGGCGTCATCTTACCTGGACCAAGGTGGGTAATTTTTTCATCTTTTAGATTCTGTCTGTCTGTCTGTCGGTCTGTCTAGCGAATGGTTTTAAAGTAATTTGAAACAGAACTGATGCTGCTTTCCACAGTTCCCACTCCTGGCATCCCAAATCTTAATGCTCTATGACTCAAGCACAGTTCAGCCACCACTGCCGTAACCATAACATAGCCAAGCATCCTCATGCTATATCCAGAGCTTTAAACTACCCAAATTAGCTGTTGTCCAGTTCACAACTCTAAAACAAAGGTGACCAGGTTTTCATGTTAGTGGTTGTCCCAATATTTGATTACCTACCTTTGCAAACCACTTAGACTGCTAATCAGTTTAAGGTTTAAGGTTTACCCAAAAAACTCAGCTGTGTGCTTTGGCTTTTGTGTCTACTGACCAAATCTACATCTCAATAGTGCATTTAATAACAACAATCCTTAAACAAAGTGCTGCACAATGGATTAAGTCACCAGTCGAGTAAACAGTTTTATAAAGAATAAAATGAATTAATAAAACACAATAAAGTGTTGTAAGTATTAAAAGCATGACAAAGCTAAAAGTAATATTTTAGTCAAGACCACACCAACCAAGACCTAGAAATACAGAGACAAGATCAAGACATTTACAGGCTGAGGCCAAGACCAATACAGCATAAGTTATTGGTCTTGGTCTCGGCAACTGTTCTAGGCTTCCGTTGTACAATACTCTTGCATGTCCAGCTGGGGTACCATATGCCCAACTAAAAATCTTCATATGGTTCCCTTGTAGTATAAGGAACTCTTCTATTACAGACACCCTTTCCTAAGAGTTCCATCTGTCTCATTAAATGTTTTCTGTTTACTAGAGTATTTGTTTTTACATGCTCTCTTTATTTATCATTTATATGTGTTTGTATTTATAGTCCTCCTGCAGTGATTAACTCCAAGATAATGACAGTGACTGTGCGTCCTGAACCACAGCCAAGCGAGCCAATGGTTGTGGTGGAGCTGTCACCGCTTTTAAATGTAAGTAGAAATAAAAAAAATAACAGTGCCAACAACGGCATGTGTACCTTGGATTTAAAGACCGGTCTAGATATTTCTATATTTTAACTTTTCCCATACATTTCCAAACCAACTCATCAGAGAGTTTGCATATTTTCCTACTAACATATAAGTAAAATTTTTACATTTTTCAAAGCAACGTTTTTATTTTTATTTTTTATTTTACTCTTTTAATCTGAGCATTTTTAGGAAATAAAATAAACTCAAGGATTTATTGTAACCCTGTTGGCCTTAGTTTTGAAGAACCAGAAAGTACTACACAAACTGAACAGCAATGTGAGCAACTGCAGACTTTTCGACTTCCTTATATGACATCATCTGGTGCTCATTAAGTTTATATTAAACCACATTATACATGGACATGTATTTTTCTCTTGTCCTGCTTCACAAATATAATTTTGGAAATTGGTGTCCGGGAGCTAGATAGCAGCACACCAGATTTTCTTTCACAAATAGACCATTATAGTTGTTGTCATAAGGTTTTGCTTGGAAATTATGTTATTAGCTTTATTAAAAATTGTGTGGGGAATAAAATATACAACAGACAGGGAGATGGAAAGGAATATCAGAAAGGGAGAGGGGATAAGAATTAAGGGGAGAGAGAAAGAGATAGTGAGATAAAGAAGGGGGGAGAGAGAAAGCTGTTGTGATCTTAGAGTTATCTTTAAAGTGATTTTAAAGTTTTAGCATTCTATTCCCCATAGTTTGAGACAGTGAGAGACTTTTCCAAAAAGAAACCATGCAATAGATAATTATTTGTTTTAAAACTGCTCATAAATCTGTACAGCCTTTTAATTTGCATGCTTTGGTTTTGACCAGACCACCTTCTCGTGGTGCAATTAAGCATACTTATTTTTTTTATAAATCCTTCATTGATAAGACATTCGACATATTATTTAAAAAGAATGTTAATTTTCATCTTACCAGCATTGTATGATCCCTTTTCATTTACAGCAAGAATATGTTGATTTCAATCCCTAGACAGGGGTTATTTTTTGCATAGAGTTAGCATGTTTTCCTTGAATGAAAGTCTTACTTCTGGTTTTATCCCAAAATACAAAAATGCATTTTAGCTGAACTGGTGTACATAGCTTCCTGTTTCATATTTCTATGATGAACTGCTGTCATTTCCAAGGTGCACCTCACTTCTTGCCCAATTTTCTCTGGATACAGGCATCCATAATTCTTTTCTCAAAGTGCATCAGATCATGCAACAAATAAAAGATAAGATAGGTATTTATTGAACTCACAATGGAGAAACTGATTTGTGATATCGGCTCTAATAAACAACAGAAGCAGAAAAGGAATGAAAAAGTGCATTAAAGAAGTAAATGTACAAACTCAGGCTAAGAAGGAATAAATCTTCCTTCCTTATAAAGCCATTTAGTAATGTAGACATTTAAGAACCCTTTATGGAATTTGAATAGTTTACCTTGCCATATTTTTTTGTTTTGAATAGAGAAAAAAATATCTGGTGACAGACTGTGGGAAACGCACACTTTAACAGTAAAAAAAAAAAAATTATTTTATTCTTCTTATTTGCTTAAAACCCCCAAACAGATTAAATGTTTTAAAAAAGTTTTTGATTACCCTAGTCCAATGTTTAAAATACATTGACTGTTCTCACATTAAATACACATTCTTAATATTTGTTTTTCTCAGAATAAATGTAAAAGGTATCTTGTAATGGCTAGAATCGATGTTCATGCATGGAGTGACACAAAATGAGTCCTGAAAAAAAAAATCTGAAAAGGGAATTATGGATTAGGTTGGTGGTAATGATAATAACTTAGGGCTAATCACCTAAGTCAAGTAATCAATATACCATAGGAATTAAGCTCCTTAAAATTCTGGTCAGCAATTATAAGAGAATCCCTCTCTTATACAATGTTAATCAATGTTGACATACTATGAAGCAAGCTAAGATTCTTTTGCAAAAAACAGGGATACACTGATTTCAAAAATACAGTTATATCTCATAAAGAAATGCAAATATCTGACCAATTAAAGAGTCTGTAGGGAAATAAATCTACCTCCACAAGCTCAAGTATCACCTTTTTTTAAGCCAACTGACCATCTCATTTTCATTGCATCAAACTCCAATCTAATTCACATCTGCTCAAATCTTTATTCTCTCCATCACCCTCACTCATGCATGTCAAGTTAAGGTTTTTCAGCTGTTTGGGTTCCTAACTCACAAAAGTAAACATTGGAATGAGTTCGGCTGTTTAATTTATTATTGGCATTCGCTGGAGATTTAGCAAAGCTTTGATCACAACCATCCAAAGAAAATTTTCTAAATTAACCTCCAGTTCAGCATTGGAGTATATTGACCAGAGTAGTAATTTCTTTGTCAATGGAAGATGTCTTGTCTAATTTGTGTTAAATTTATTTATTTTTTTCTCTTTTTTTTATTTTTGAAGAAACACCCATAGCCTTTCTTTATAACTAAAAATACAATAAAAAAAAAAAAAAAAAAACAAATACACAAAAATAAATAAATAAACAAACATATATTAATTTTATTGTAAACTATTCCAGTCACTAGTTAACCAGGGACTAGTTGTGAGGGAGATACAAAATTAAACGGTGCATATAAAAGGTTAAAGGCCTTATCTTTAAAGATTCAAAACTAAACACTAAATTAATAGAGAAAGAAAGGTAATATAAATACATTAAGTAGATGTGTTGAGGGTGATTTACAAAGATTATGTGGGTAATGGAAAACAGGTAGAAAAAGTATCACTGTATTTAAAATTATGATTTTGTGTGTGCTGGGACTACCAAATGAATTAAGTTCTATGCCATAGACTTGGAGGTAATTATGATAATAATACTACAGACCTATCTTAAATCTCCCCTTTATCAGTAAGATTATTGAAAAACCTATTTCCCACCCGCTGAACATCTTCCTAACAATGAAAAGCCACTTCACTGGGCATCCCTGCTTACCCAAGTACAAAGACTGCCCTGGTCATGGTATCAATGACATCCATATAAATGCAGACCATGGAAGAACCCCAACATTTATTTGATAGCTTGGAAAACCTGGTTGGTCTTTCTGGTACAGCACTGCACTAGCTTCAATCCAATTTGAAGAAAAGGGCCCTTTTTGACTCCTCTGATGAAAACTGTTCAGAATAGGAGGGACATTCAGTCGAACCTTTAGAGCAGGCTGGGAGAAACAACACCTATTGCCTGCCTACCAAACTTTGATTTTAGCTCATCACTATAACAAATATAATGGCAGCAAAAGTTATATCAAACCTGCTTGGATTCTGACCAAACAGATGCGATAGCAGCAGCAGCATGCATGTCCTCCTGTCCTGCCATGTATATTTTGGTTTAAAACTTGGCAAACTCTTGCTTTCATCACTGCTAGATATTTCGGCTCGACCCATAATACTCCAATGAAACTGGGGGGCCTCTCTGTCTCAAGCGATTAAAGCAGTTTACAGTCGAGATGTAATGGTGTGTCACTGTGAATGCTTATAGGCTATAGAGAGTTAGCAAACAGTTCAATCCGCATTATCATTTGGAAGTGTCATGTTTCAATAACTGTATGTAGAATGTTCAATTGGAGAATATTTGCCGCCTTGCAAAAATCTCAAAGCTATTTTTATAAGGTTTATTTAATAACTTTTATTAGCATATATATATAGCATGTTTTGTTTGATTTTTTTATTTATTTGTTTTTCCATTATTTCATTTCTTTGTTCATTTGCATTCACATGGCTGATAATTTACATTGTGTTTGTTGTTTTGCTTTGTTTTTATGTGAGAAAGATAACTGCTACACACTGTGATGCATTTTCATGGCTGCTAGATATTTAAAGATAAATAAGTTATTTTTCAACCTGCTATTCCTATTTCTGCAGAATCCTTATCTGTTGTATTTGGCAATGTTACCAGAAGTAAATATTTGTGTATTTTACACTTCTCAAAATGTATAAAAGAATAAATTATATTCTATTTCTTTCCCTGTAAAATTCATATATTTTGCACCACTCTAGATAATTTGAAAAGAAATAAAAAGTTTAGATGGACAAATTTGTAGCTATAACCTTTAAGAGGAAGTAGATTATGATGCAAATATATTAACAGAAAACAAGTTTTTGTTATGCAAACTAATCTTTATGCATATTTATGCAAAAAATATTCAAAACTGTTTTAGTTCTAAAGTTCAGAATCAAAATTTCAAGTTTTAACTTCAGCACACAACTTAATCAACAAGAAAAAAAAGAATGAAATAGGCTTTTTACTTCTTCCCCTGAGAACCCTTTGACAAAAACATCATAGGTGACCCCCACCCCCCTGATATGACATAATGAAAAACACAAAATTAAGCTAATATTGAAACCCAAACAAAGAGGTCTGACTGAAGCCAAATATCATATTTTAGCTTCAGCTTGTAGCAACGGAATCTGCCTTTTATGTTATTTACCTTTACTGTAATTAAAAAGTTTGCTTTCATTCTCGATTACTCTCTCAATCAAACAGGAGTTAAGTCATTCAAACATATCTTTACCTACTAAGATCCACTGACAGTGGCACAGTGGCAGTATGAGAAGAGCATGAGATAATAGAGCCATTCAGGAATGCATGTTAAGGCTATTATTTATCCAATCCTAGATTTTATTGCTTTTTTTTTCTTATTTTTTTCTTCTAGTCTTATCTACTTCAGCTACTTCAGCACCTGGTAGCTTAACCTACCATATATGAGCTCTACACCAAGAACTGGCCCTGCCCTAAAGAATGCTATGTGTGTGCTTTTGAGTTGGACTTTAAATATATTTTGTTTTTATTATTTATACTTATCTATATTCTCTAACACTCCATACAAAATACAAGCAGGCAGGTGAACTCACAACATCATTTTCCTCTTTGTTAAGACAAAATAGCTATGTATCAGGTCTGACCTTAGTCAATCTAGAAACAACCAGCTGTCTGAGCTGTGGCAAAGCAACAGCTGTCCTGCGCCTCAATCTCTAAGGCAAATGTACAGGGTCATGTCTTCACTGAAAGGACATCTGCTCCAGTCAGGCTCCCTATGTTTATCCCAATTGCCCTAGATTCTGTGTCTTTAATGGTGAGGAGGATGTAGGAGGCCCAGAATCCCAATGCCCCTAAAGCAGACCAGTTCAACATATGCCAAGTGCCACACAACACCTGCTTTATCCTCCACATGCACATTATAAATCCTGGTTCAGTTGATAGACCCAAGCATTCCTTGTAAATTCAAATTATGTATAAGGTGACTTTGATCTGTAAAAAAAAAACATCCAACTGATTGCCCCATTTCATCTTGGTGACTATAATCATTAGATATTTCTATATCTGACCGGCTCACCATATCAAGAACGAATATCAGCACCCCACATGCCATAGAGTACAACGGTTGCCGTAAAGACGATGGTTGTTCTGTTCAAGACTAAGGGGAATTCAAATGTAGATGCTATTATCGCTATCAAGCAAACTGCTTCCTTTTAAGTCATCATTTAAGCAGATTATATCAGTGTGCAAAGAAGAAACCATACAGTGTGGAAATCAAAAAGTCTCAGTTTCGTTTTAGTAGACATGATCCTATGATTGATAGCTGCAAGCGAACAGAGCTTGCTGTACTAATGCACGTCCAGGGACATCTAACATTGGTGACGGCAGGCTGTGTGTAAGGCAGAACAAAGCACTTTTCAACCATCAATCCTCGTCATCTGCTCTCTGATCCTGTGTACATGGATCTTACATCATCCCGTCCTCTCAAGTCTAGTCATGGATGAATAGATTCATGGTAGGACGCTCCTGGACTGCTTGGAGAAGGACAAATGACCTTGTCTTTCACAGAATAAATCATAATCTTACTGTCTTCTGTGTGCAGTGGCTTTTTGTGGCTTAGTTAAGACTAACTAAAATCCACTGGAAAACATATTCTACTGGCTTATAGAAATTACCATGTGCAAAACATTTTTATTCATACAGTCCCTTATAAAAGTATTCAGATCCTTTGAAGTTGTATCATGTTACATTTTTCCATTATAGACCAAACCAAAGTTCAAGTAAAAAGTTTTTTTTCTTTTGAGCATGATTTATGTCTAGTTTGTCTATGGGTTTTAAGAATTTAGTTTTGATATTTTTTGGGGGTTTTTTGTTTGCTAGGTGACTCATGCTAAGGTGAGACTTTCTATGAACATGTATTTTTAATTAAATTTATTTCAGGAATTTGTTCAAAAATCCAAGATATGAAAATGCTTTAATTTAAACCAATAGTTAAAATCAAGCTGTGGACTGCTTTTAACAGAGTTCAGAAGAGATTTATAAAAAAGATTTATAAAAAAAAAAAAAAAAAAAAAAGCTTGTTAACCACTGTAAGCTTTTTAAAACTTTGATACAGTGATAGCTGTCATCTTCTTCGACTTGTTGACAGACCTTGACTGTTCACTGAAGCAGGAGCTAAAAGTATAGATTCATTAAGATTTCTCTGCTGAGTTAATGGATGCATGACTATAGGGCTTTACTAATACTTGTACTAGTAATAGCAAAGTTATTCTTAGGCTCTTTGGTATAATTAGACAGTATGGAATGGGTATCATACTCTCCATTGTTCTAGCTTCCAAAGTGGTATGACATAAGCCCCTGGCTGATAGCAGTAATTCACAACAAACTTTAAGCCTGCTGATCACTCACAACACAATAAAAGGATTAGATAAACATTATTAGGGTATATGCTTGGCAGATTTAATTTTTAATTTAATTTTTTCAGATTTTTTTATTTTTATTTATTTTTTTTTTTTTTGCATAGTAGTACTTAGTGAGTAGTATTACTCTATGTGAGTTATTTTATTTTCCCTCTACTTATCTAATACAAAGCATGCTGTTGTAATGGTACAGGAAAAAAACAAAACAGTTTTATGTGGCCGAGTTGATGTGATAGGTTTAAGCACCATTACATTAACCACTCCATATGAGCTCTTCTGTATGCTTAAGTTTGATGTACTGCTGCTATATAGTCTTTTGCAACTTTTAATAGGTTTTCTTCCAGGATTTTACAGTATATAGCTCCATTCATCATCCTAGCAAACATGACCAGTCTTCCTGTCCCCACTGAATAAAAACATTCCCGTGGTATGATCTCGCCACTATCTTTTCAGCATGATGAAGGTGTAATTCAGGTGGTGCATAAAGCGGTCCGTTTTAATTGTCTGTCATACAAATATTTCCATTTTGCAAAGTAGCTTGTTTTTATCTGGCCAGATCACCTCCCTCTGAATTGTTGCCGTATTTCCTACATGAGACTGCCAACATTAAACAAGGCCTTATATTATTGTAATCCAACAGTGACTTTCTTCTCTATTCTTTTCCATAATCTCATGACTAATATTTATCTATTCAACAGATCATCCCATCTTTTCTGTGTATTTTTGTCCTTCGACTAGATATCTAAGAAATGCTGTCCTTGACTGAATAAGTATAAGTAGTTGGACAATGGTTGAACATCTAACAGTGATTCATTAGATTTTCTGGTCATGTCTAAGGGATATTTTTTTAAATTTTTTATAAAGGCAATCAGTGTTACTGGATTTTATTTAGAGGACAAAGTTCAAATGGGGTGTAGGCAAAATGCAGCAGGCACTTTTTTTTTTATCTTTTTAAGCTAATTTTAATGCTTTTTAAGGCACTTAATAAAACAATCTCAACTGGAATCCTGCTATAACCTCATTTGCCATAAGGGGGAGCTCAAAGGCAAAGCGCTTTATTTATGCCATAGGAAGACTTTCCATACTGAAATAGATAGAAATCCATTTTACTCACTTCACCACTGTGCAGATTTCAGCATTGTTCACTCGACTACAGCTCTTAAAATATTTCAGCAGTCATTAGAAAACGGACTCAGGGTTGCACAAAAGCTGCACCCAAAGACCAGAGATTTTACCCCCCTGTTTGATTTGATTGAGGGAATCCATTTTAAACTAATCAGTAAGGGGACTACTTAAGATTCCTCCTTATTTTTCCTCTTCTTTATGATTGTCAAAATGTACTAGACTAACTTTTGTATGTACTGTATGTAGTTGAATTTGAAAACCTTCCTTTTAAATTGTATGTATCCGTATTGATCGTGTCTATAAAATCAGTTCTTTTACTTATCCCAGTGTCTCCAACCTGTGCCACACATTTTTCTGCAGCAGCATCAGTAGCAGCTATTTACTGCTCTTTCCTATTAAAGAAAGACTCTTTCTCCATGTCTTACGCTCGCAGTCTGTCACAATCCTTCTCTTTCATTGTCTGTTTGCTTCCCTCCATTGCCCATGCAGCATCACTCTTTTTCCCTTTTGGCAAGAAACTACTCTGTCTTCTCCCTCTGCCACCTCCTTTCCACAAGCAATAACAGCTTATCTTCTCTCCCCCCCCTCTTTTTTCTATCTTGCAGGGTACATCAGATCCTCAGTGCGTTGTCTGGAACTATGGCAACCCGTAAGTTTCTCTTAATGAATGGTGTTGAAGATATACACAAGGTCTTGCCAGAGTGTTTTCCTGATATTTATCATGTGTGTAGTCTCAGTTAGAAGAAAGAACTCTGACTGGTATTACTTAATTAGATTATAATAAAAATATAAACTATTGTCTTTTTGCTTCTTGTTGTTCAAAGAAAACACTCATCTTTAGTCTTTCTCAGTGTTTACCTATTTCACACCATGTTGACAGTTTAATTCGCTGGTCTTTATTTTGCTTTTTGTTGCTTTAATTCCAGCAGCCAACTTGTATTGAATTAGTTCCCTTAAGTGCTAGTGTCCTCCTAATGACATTTCTCTTATATATTTAAGTAGGTCACAGACAGCTTGATTATGTTTGTTTTGAAAAGTGGACTTGCACAACTGAACTCTGGGATGTAAACAGGCACAATTGATCGGATGGTTTAAGCCATTAACCCACATACTGTAGAGAATGTTCAATTTGTCTGTGACAGAAATCAAATTATTTGAATGCATTTGAAAAAAACTTCAGCTCCCGGATTCAGTGTAGCTCAGGGAATATGCAGTTGAATACGGAAGTTAAATATTTTGCTTAAAATGACATCCCAAACCATGGTATGCTCTGCTATTAAAAACAGGAAATAAACACCAGCCTCCATCGCAACCATAAAAGATTAGGCTTGGTAGAGAAAATAGATAAATGAATCATGCGATGGTTTAGATTAATAGATGATTCAAAGAAACTAATCACAAGTAACATGATGTCTAGCCCATGCTACCACCTTATACCTGTAGTAGCACTGCACGACATTAGGGAAAGGGAGTGATTTGCAATTACAGTGTTTCATATGTTGGTATTTGTTTGTAACATGAAAAAACACATGGTCTTCACAAAGATTCACTTTTTCCACATTTTGTTTTTTAAAACTGTATCAAATGTAATCATTTTGGCATAGAACCTTGAGGAAAGAGCCTAATTTAAAATAATTTAGAATTAGGATGTATCATATGAGAAAGCGAAGAGGCGTGAATGTGCATTTGAGTTTAATCAAAATTGTCAAAATTCCACTGAAATTCCAGTTCTAGTGCAGAAACTGTTTTCAAAAAGTTATGGAAATGTGTTATTTTGACAGTTTCAGTTGCATTTCCTGCACCAACAGGACCACCAGCCTGCCCAACAAACTGCATACTCTGTCACTGACTAACACCCTTAGTCACGTGTTCTTGCATGTAGGTGAACACTTAGACTCCCACCAGCAGACTGAGGCAACCTTTAAAGGGAGTGGTGGAGTGGTCATCTGGAGGTTAAGTTAGATTCCTAAACAGCACATGAAATGTAGCATCATTGCTGCATTGGTGCATAGCTCTCTTTACCCACATTCTGCAGTCGCAAGTGGATCATCACAACGTCTCACTAGGCCAATCTAAAAATGTGCTTATTAATGGGATATCTGAACAGCTTCTCTCAGTATGAAACATTAAAGAACAAAATGAATAGGAGTGGGCTCAATTTGCAAAGAGGCAAAATAAAACAGAGAATGAGATGGATGGGTTATAGAATAAAGCAAGTCTAATTTTACATTGCTTCTTTTAAGACTCCACCCACCTTGTAGACTCACAAACAATCCTTGTGAAAACCCTGTGTCCCGTTTTGGTTGTGGTTTAGAGGACCCAAATGCAGTGGCAGAGAGACTGAGCTGAATTCTTGTAGTTTTAATGAGGAAAATGGTTAACCAAGGCAGGAATCCAAAAATCCAACAAAAAAAAGTAAAGCAAACCAGAAGCAGTGAGACATCAGGGGAAACCAAACACGAGGAGCCAGGGAGAGACGAGGTATGAAGACAACATGAGAAGCCAGCAACGACAAGGAACCGTCTTCAAATCTTGAAAACCAAGTCAAGTGGATGTTTCTTGAATTTTTACGGAATGACTATGACCTGGATGACTGAGAACCTTCATCAGCATAACATAAATCTAGAAACTACAACAAAATAGAAATTAAACCAATAAAACTAGAAAGCAAGGACCAAAGTAAAGCACAACATAACCAAAACCATGACACCCTGGCCCTAATCTGCAGTTTTGTAAGTGACTGGAAGAATCTGTTGAATGTTTTCATTAATAAATGCAATGATTATATGACGGATTTCAGAAAACAGTAAGAATAATAATATCTTTGTTATATTTAAAAATAAAAGAGGATTTCAACAAGTATCTTTTGAAAGATTTAGATCTTATGTTTTGTTTGGATTAAAAAAAAACAACAAAAGAACTAGTTATTGCAAATACTGCTGAAAAATAATATATAACTTAGAGCCAGCTGTAAAAGTGCAGTTAAGCTTCCTCGTCTCGAGCTTGGGTCCTCTAATACAGGCCTTATACATATAAAGTGACCCTAATCCCTTTTAAATAATAATTACTCTGAAATTAACCCCATCTGTTGTTTCAGTTCCACTGCCCACAGCCAAGGCTACTACAATACATAATCCTAGATATTAGACAATTTTTTAAAAAGGCTTTGATTTTTTTAAACATTTGTATAGGGCTGCCTGTTTTTTAACTCAATGTATTCATTTATTTATTCTTTTACTCTGCATAGATTTATACAAAAGGGCTGCAAAAAGGCCACCCTATGTGTACTGTAACACTTTAATTGGAAGATGAATCACTAGTTCCCATTGGAGAAG
This sequence comes from Cyprinodon diabolis, assembly GCA_030533445.1. Classification (NCBI taxonomy): domain Eukaryota; kingdom Metazoa; phylum Chordata; class Actinopteri; order Cyprinodontiformes; family Cyprinodontidae; genus Cyprinodon; species Cyprinodon diabolis. The sequence goes on from CM060074.1 coordinate 16,928,567, forward strand.
TTTGTCCTTTCATCCTTGTTTGATTGCCTTAATTAAATATACACCTCAAGTAAGCGACCACAAAAAAAAAACAAGAAACAAACAGCAAGCACACTGGACTTTGTAGCTGGAGTTTGAAACTAAATATTAAACAAAAGGCCCCAATGTGTCCTTCATTAGTGTTTCATGGTTTCTCTTATGTTTATAAAGATTATTTCTCTGTGACAAACAGCAAATGATAATTGATAATATTAACCAATCGTTTATTTTCAGAGGTGTCAAAAGTATTTATGTTTATTACTCAAGTAAAAGTATAAATCCTACTGTTTTAAAACACTTTTGTAGAAGTTAGAGTTTCGACTTAAGCTTTTTACTCAAGTAAAAGTGTAAAATAAAATATAAAAGTAAAAGTAATGCAGAAAAACATTCCTAGGACATATGCTTTAACGTTATACTGGTTACTGCACTACCATATTAAAGAAACATTTTCCTAGGATTCTGGATGATAACTTCATCATACTTAATTTTCTTAGTTTTATTACTAATGGTTACAGTGTCAAATGTAACTTTGCATCATATTGAAAAACTATATATTTTGGTATGTTGTAAACAACAAGTTTGTGCAGTACTGATTCCATTTGATGTTTTTTTTTATGTTTTTTAACAAGCTATAAAAAAATGAGCTTAAATGAAACAAAACTAATTAGTCAATTTTTTAGAATGTATGGAGTAGAAAGTAGAGATAATTGCAAAGAATGTAAGGAGTAGAAGTAAAAAGTTGTCTAAAAGGAATTAGCCAATAATTCTAAATAAGTAAAGTAACAAAGTATTTTTTCTTTGTTACTTCACATGTTTATTTTAGCCTTACAAGTCAAATAAGTAACTAATATAACTAAGGATAAAAACTTATTTTAAGGAGTTTTTTTATTTACTAAAAATTATTACCAGTAACATAGCTGGTCTTGTCCTTACTATAACTATCAATGCACTCCTTATAACTTGCTATCATTCTTTCTTTGTTGCTTTAAGTTTAATAAATCTGCTTTGATGACAGCAGGATTGATACAGGCAACATATGAACAATTGTTGTCCAGTCAGTCCAATGCCTGCAAGTAAAAATAAGGATACCTTCCTGTTTTTACTGGAATTATATATATTTTTTTATCTGATTTTTCCTGAATAATACAAATATCGCTTAGTAAGATTTAGCTGGACTGTGTGCAGTATGAGGACTTGAATGAATTAAAAGATGCAATTCTACACGAGTGTACTTGAATTGGACCATACTTTTCTGTGCATTGCTGGCAGATGGTCTAAAATAAAACTTGAAATAAAAAAGTTTACCAGACTGTACGTAGCTGGTAACAGTTCAAAGCAAAATGTTTCTTCAAAGAAGGACGGTTTCCATTAAAAGATGGACACTTTCTCTTCATTAAAGATGCTCCCTTTACTCCTCTCTCAAACCAGTTATCCTTCCTATCCACGACGAGAGCACCCTCGTCCTTCAAAGAGTGATCACTGGCCTCCAGATGAGTGAAAACCGTAGCACCCTAGGCTGTTTATGTTTCTCTTCTGTGTTGGACCATCCTTCTGGCAGTAACTGTTTTCCTGATGTATAACTGGTCACAGTATATACCAGTATATAACAATATATACAAAGGTACCATGTTTGTACTGGGTGACCAGTGTTTACGATGAAGTGTTTGGTGGTTTAAATGCCACCATGACATCATGATAAAATAAAATAAAAACACCTACGCTTGTCCTGAACTCCCGAAGCATTCTGAACGACTACCTGGTCTGGATTCTTCCTTTGTGATGGCCGGCTGGTGGTGGGCTGTTCAGATTTCCGGTTTGCAGTAAATAAAACCCAGTTGGAATATCTACATCGTTCTAGAGCCTGTCCTGTCTGTGATTTCTCCTTCTTCATGGCTCTTGTGTTTGTTTGGAGGTTGTAGTCAGTTTTTGGACAGAGAGTCCTAATGAATCTTAACTTGTGCTCCAGTGTTGATGGCAGTCAAACCACATGTACTGGTGTGAGTGGATTTGCAGTACATGTCTATTTCTGTCTTCCATCATAAACTGTCCAGGAAAGACATTGGACTTGCTGAGACACCCAGGTGTCATGGACCTTGGTGTCCCTGGACACTAAAGACCTCATTCCATGTACAGGTTTGCAACAGTATGAGATTTTAGTGATCCCATAGCACATGTGAAGTAGGCTGGCTGAAGGCACAGTTTCAGGGGAGGCCACAGTTGCTTTTTGGAAAGAGTGGTTCCTTTGCTATAAGTGGTGCCTGATTTTAATCTTGCACAGAAAACCATCATCACCTCATCAATAGTATCATATGTACTCTAAAGAGCGATGTGACATCGAAGGAGGCCATAGTTTCTCTCTACAGTAGATGATGACAAAACTCACCTTCTCCACAAAGCCCATGGTGTTCTTTAGTTATTGTTCTGGATTGCCAACTGATGGTTGCGTACAGATGCCAGTTATTTTGTAAAATGAGTCTTGCCATTACTTCTTGTTTCTGAATTCGGATTTACTTGGCTACCAGTGGCCTCAGCTGGGTACAGTCTGTGCTACAGAATTCACTCAATAGCCTTGTCCAGCTCCAAGCTACATTATGAAAAAAATTCTATCAACTTCTTCTTGTAACCACTTCCTGGATCTCCTTTCAGTGGTTCATGTGTGGTAGGTCACTAAGGAGTGCCAGAATTCTGTGACTATCTGTAACTTCTCTGACTGAAGAAATATCTTGGAGAGAAACCTCTTGATGCCGCTAGACATGTGTCCAGTATAGACATGTAAACATTCCTGATGCTCAAATTGTGTTATGGTCTAAACATAGCATTAGGCTTTTGTAATGGGGATCTAAACAGAATTATTTTCTTTTTTGGTATTCAGTGGATCATCTTCCGATTAAATGTTCGTACAGAAAGTTTATTCCTGACACACAGAACAGCTATTTCACTTGCATTTTAAATGCTGGATCATGTTTTTGATAATAAAGTGATTATTATGAGTAGAAATTAAATTGGAGTTTTACCTCAGGTTGAGGCTTTAAAAGTCAATCAGTGTTGCCTTGAGTAGGAAAGGTTTTGGTATTTTCATGCTGGTCATGTCAATTAAACATGGAATCACACTTTTTATTTCTTCTTACAAAATATGCTTGTCAATGCCAGTGATCTGTACAGGAAAATAATCCTGGGTGACAGATTTGGCATATGATACTTTAACATAACAAATGGGTTTTATGAAAACAGATTTCATTAGGGGGCAAGTCATTGAAGGTCTCCTCATTTTCTCTGACAACTTTGACTAATGACAGAAAGATTTTGGTCAGCACCAGCTTCTCCAATAAGATTGCATTAATTTTTCTAGCTGTAGAGTAACACTCTAGTGACCTGGGCCCACACATAATAAGCTCACTTTTTTGGCAAAGAGGAAAAGACTTTGACATTTATCAACATACCTCTCTCTATCAAGGTAACAGAGCAACAATGCCAGGCAAAGTCAATTAACTAGCTTGCAGATTACAGCTGCAATCAAATTAAATACGCAGACATGACGAGGGCAGAGAGCCAAACAGAATATAAAGTGGTAACAAGGCAGTGGTGTCTACCCACATATCACAGCTTGGGGCATGTGGAATAGAGCCAAATGTAAGCAATGAATAGGGCAGACAAAATTAACATCCTTTCACTTTATGAGAGTTAGTTTTTAAATGTCGTCTTGACATTTTAAACATGTTACAGCAAAATCCTGCTATATATGCACGAGTGCATAGTAGTGTACATACAAATGCAGGGAATATTTTTACGAAAAGGAAAAAAATATGACAAGCCTCGTCTTCCAGCGTTTGTCTGTGTCGGGCACGGGATGTTGTCTGGAACTTGGTGTGAGTGCAAAGTTGACACAGACAGAAAACGCATTGTACAAAGCAGCCGTTTGTTTGCTGGAAGATATCATAACTCTCAGCTTGGCTGCCTTCCTGACTGAGCCAAGGGCTTTGAGGTTGAACAGGAGGCAGACAAGAGGTGGAGAAGGCACAGATAGCTGCACAGAGGGAGGGCAAAAGTGGCAGCTAGTTAACAAAACCACAGCACAAAAAAAAATGCTCACTGAAGGAGAACCTTTCCAATGTTATTACGTCATAAAGGAAACCATGTGCAGCTCTTTTAATTTGAATATAATGGAAATGATTATAAATTTTTTTCATTCAAAATGTCTCATATCATTTTATAACGTGTCAAACATAAATGCGCTACCATCCTCCACATAGAGCTTACACCAGAGAAGAGAATTATATTAGAGGTGGCTGTTCATAGAGTGCTGCATCCAAGTTTATAGATGAAGACTAGTGTTTCACCGATACCGATACCAGTATCGGATGGGGCCCCGATACTGCCCTAAAATGGTGGTATTGGTATCGCCGAGTACCAGCAAATAGGGCACCGATACCATTTTGAGAGCCATAAGTTTATTCAACTATTATCATCCACTCCTGGTAGGCAATAAAAAGTTCTACAGGATTCACTTTGTATTAGATATTTTCCTGCTTCACAAAGGTAGGCAGCAGCTTGACAAAGCCATGATGGCAATTATTTTACATTATTATGGTATCGGTATCGGCCGATACTGCACAGCCAGGTATCGGTATCGTGGCCAAAAATGGCATCGGCGCAACACTAATGAAAACTTAAGGGAAGGAAAATGTGTGCAAAAAGTTGCACCTGCAACACGGTAAAACATACTGTAGCTCTGTCTAGCTCTTATCAAAAATATTTCGCTTGTTTGGCTCAGCACACCATTTGCTGATACTGTAGTTATAAGTGATTTCTATTCACTATGTTAATAACACTAACTATGAAACCCTATTTCGAAAAAGCTTATATTTTAAAACATGCTTCTATTTAATAAAGCTCCCCTTCTGTCTTTCTGTATCTATCTATCTATCTATCTATCTATCTATCTATCTATCTATCTATCTATCTATCTATCTATCTATCTATCTATCTATCTATCTATCTATCTATCTATCTATCTATCTATCTATCTATCTATCTATCTATCTATCTATCTATCTATCTATCTATCTATCTATCTATCTATCTATCTATCTATCTATCTCTCTGTCTGTCTGTCTGTCTGTCTGTCTGTCTGTCTGTCTGTCTGTCTGTCTGTGTATAGATTTATACAAATGGGCTGCAAATAGTTATTCCTGCATGTACTGTAACACTTTAATTGGAAGATGAATCACCAGTGCCCAGGTGAGAAATTTGTCCTTTCATCCTTGTTTGATCACCTTAATTTAATATACTCCTCAAATATGCAACTGCAAAATAACAAAACTGGCCTCTGAATGAGTGAAAATCATACTATTTATTTTTTGGCTTTTTATGTTGCTCTCCTGTGTTGGACCATTCTGCTGCTTTGTTCTGCTGATGTATAATTGGTCACAGTCTTCCTAGCACTGAAAAATACTGTATACTGTGTCACCATGATTGTACAGGGTGACCAGTGTTCATTATAAAGTGTTTAGTGGTTTAAAGGCCACCATGACGTAATGATGAAATAAAAAAAAAAGAAATGTTGCTTTTCAGACACTGCCGCATCTTAATGATAGTCTAGTTTCCCTTTTTCACCTGATGGCTGGCTGGGCTGCTGTTCAGGTTTCCTGTCTGCAGTAAAGAAAGCCCAGTTGGATCTGCATCGCTCTAGAAGCTATCTTGTGTGGGACGTCTTCTCCATGGCGCTTGTAGTTGTTTGGAGGTTGTCGTCTGTTCTCGGATACAGAGCCTTAATGATTCCTAACTTGTGCTCCAGTGGCTGATCCCTGTAAAACACAAATTTCAAATCTGCTATTGAATTGCTGAGAGACTGATATTTCATCAACATCCCGATTAATTGAGGTGTACTGTAGGTTAATTTTGTTATTTGACTTTGTCACTTAAATAAATCTTCAAACCCTATTGTCAGTCATGTGAATACATTTCATGTTTCTTAACTGACCACATTGGCTTGCAGTTTTCTATGCTCTCATAGTTCATCTCAGTATTCCTGAGCATGTGTTTTATTTATTTATTTTGCCCCTAACAGGCCCATATGTTAGCACCATCTGCCCACCCAAATCGTCTAACAACTCCCCTTCCCCGTATGTGCCCCTCCCTTCTACCAACTTCCAACCTGATTTAAACTCATTCTTACCTCGTCTCCTTGTTTTTGATCGTGAAGATTTTAATTGGAACGTTTGATTGATAGATCAAACACATTCATTGTAAGGAAAACTATGTCCTTAAATAAATGTTATTGAACCTTCTCAGGGACACTGTAACAGACAGTATGGTAAAGTCCCCCATGTCCACAGCTAGGAACTATTAACTATAACTCAGGATCTGTGATGTGGTGCTTTTTTCTTTTTTTTTTGCATGTTGTTTTATTTCAAAATCTTGATAGAGAAAGAAACTAAAGTGTACTGTGTTGTTGAGTCATTTATCAGGATCAAATGAACTGTTTTGTGTGACAATTTCACTACCTAGACTTAAGCCCTATGGAGAAGCTGTGGTGTGAATTTAATGGAAGAGTGCATAAGAAAGCACTCTGGAGGAGAGCTTGCTGAAAAACAATGGCCAGAATTATATCTCTCTGCATGCTTCCCTCCTTCTGAAATGTTATCAAAGTAGACTAAGTGCAAACTTATTTTTAAAAGGCTTTTCTTTTTTAAATTAGTATACACAGCAGATGAGTAAAAAACTAGATTGCGATGTCTGACAAAATTAAGTATTTTATATGTGGAATGTTGTTTCTGAAATGAAAGGTTTGTATTTTCTGAATACATCTTAGGGTCACTTTTTAACTTTATATATTGACTTGAGAGGGGATTTCATCAGCTTAGCAAGATAATACGTTTGTAAAAGAAGATTAGAGTCTCTTATTTCCTCTCAAAAGAAGAAACATTTTAATAACATTTCATTTTGGCTGCTACATGCAGCACATTATTTTTTTTGTTTCTAGAGTACTCCTTGGAGTATCTGGGTTTTAATGTATACAAAACATTAGGCTAAATGCCTTAATTTTGATACTGTGTCTTTGACTTTTTATCACCCTTGTCTATTGCCCATTTGTTTTTCAGAATATGAGCAACTTTACATCTAATGAAAACAAGATAAAAAATGGCAGTAATTATTTCATTATATCAGGCTGTGCTATGGTTTGGTTTAAGACTACTCTGTAAATATGCCATTAGTTGACTGCCTGCAAAGCTGCCAATAAAGCCTTGTAAACTTAGCACATTAAGTATTCTTTGCACTCATTACCTACACTTAAACATAAGCACACACACATACTAACACACCGAACAGTGTAGCCACCAGGAGGAGGGGGTGGATGGATGATACGGCTTGCTCCACTTTTCCATCTGACAGAACACAAGGGATCAAGACTGTGTCAAACAGCGAGTCAGCAAGGCAAGAGGGAGTTGGCCAGTGGGGCTTATGTGTGCTCTTCCTCCATTGGATATTACAGACACGGTCAGACTCTAGGCTCATTATGGATATCACAACAGTCTGTAGAGAAAACCTCAACGTGGTAAATGGAACTCTCAGACTTTTGGGCACGGAGGCTCTTTAAGGACTTTAGTCTTGTGACTGTAAGCATGGAGGTCCTGATAAATTAGCCATGTGCAAAGGTGGGGGTTTGACTTTTCTCTGGAAGAGGACACTTATAGGTGTGGATAACTTTTGCACAAGGAAAGTTTTACTTTTTACATAGTTGGGGAAGCTATGTGAAGACTCATGGGAAAATATCTTGTATAAAAAAAATCCTAGTCTTTTACTTGACAAATTGTTGTTGCTGATTGTTTTCATCATATGTCCAATGAAAGGCTGGAGCTTTAGTTTGAAGAGGAATATGCTTGGAATCTGTATCGACTAGGAATTAAAATACAAACCCTGCAAGGACTTTTCTCCCAGGTGCCTGGAATCAATTTGTCTTCACTGGCTGACCTAAAGAGTTTAAAAGTAAGTAACCTATCTTACATGCAACGTTTGTTCTGCATCATAGGTAAGATTTAAACACTGCAAAGACATTTTTGAGATCTTTGTGACCCTTGTTTGCCATGTTGACTGATATTACCTTACTCCCATGAGGCTGGATGAGGAATGAGAGGGCAATTGTTCCTTTGCAGTTGGTACCCCTATTTGAGCCTCTTAAAATGCTTGGACAACAGTTTACTGGAATACATTCTTTCAAATTCATTAGTTTAAACACTTCTTGCTAAAACTATATACAACTATAAACAAATTGGGCTAAAAAAATGAGTTATATTGCAGGAGTTATCTTTCTCTATAGCTACATTAGAAGTCTTAAGTGTTATAAAAGCAGACCATAAATGGTTGCAGCCAAGACAGGTATCTCTACATTTCCTGTTAGCTCACTTGTTTGAACACCAGAAGGAAAGTTAATCCCTGGAAAGAAGCTTATAAATTAGCCCACAGCTATGCCAGGGAGCAGCAGATTGGGACAGTGGAGGTCACTAACAAAGCATTCTGAACACACGATATCGAAGAAGGTGAGTGAGGCCGGGTTTGGTGTAGAGATCTCATGTGACATGAGCCACAAGTACAGTAAGGCAAGGAGGATTAAAAAGGACAGGAGGTTTATCTTTATTGCAAAGCTGCCGTATTTGAATTCCTACCTTAGTGTTACAGAGCAGACAACTGGTGGGAAAAGATCTTTCCCAGTTAGATGTTTTACATTTCTATTTCCACATCTACTTAACATTACCTATGCCAAATCATGAAATGTCTAAATATTAGACAAATATAACCTAAGAGGCCATAGAAAGAGTGATACATGTTGGTTTAATTAAGTACGGGAAAAACGCTATTCAAATCAACTTGATCTTATGTGAGAAAATAATCCCCCCGATACTTAGTAACTGCCTTTGTCACCATCTGCAGCAAAGATTATTACAAACATTTGTAATAATTTGAAGTAAGTCAGGGCACAGACTTCAGTAATGACTAGTAGCAGGGAAAACCTTACGATTCCCTTGATTGTGGCAAATTGTCCTGCTTCTAAAGCAACACAACAGCCTTGCAATAACGACTGTTAATATGATTTGTTCTGAAATGTTGCTTTCATTTTACCCCAAATGTAACTGAAAATATACCTTTAAAAATGTTTCACTGTTAGATTTAAGTACACAGAAAGGTTTTCCATAAGTCTTATGCTTTTTGCCAAATTTATTCTCTCTTTGGTTAGAGTTAGGGTTACAAAGGGATAGGTGTTAGTGCTGTATTATTTGTACTATATTGCAGCTTGCAGTTTATATATGACATATCCAAGCAACATATGAATAAGGCTGTTCCAAATGGGTGTCATAGGATGGCTCAAGGATGACTCTGCAATGACTATTAAATCCTGGACCTTTCAATCAGCTCCATAAACCTCGCTGGATGGAAAGTTGACCAGGTAATAGTGAAGCACAATTCTTCCTGGTTTCTTTCTGTGGGGCTTCTTGATGTAAACCAGCAAAAAAAAAAAAAAAAAAGGAAAATCAGGAAAATCACGTGCCAGCGGGTCAGTGAGACCTCTGGTCACACTTGTCACATTCTTTAATTGCAATGTCTTCCAGCTGTGGCGAGGCTCCAGTTATTTAACGCCTTTATGCAGCTATTTAAGGACATGTGAGAGTCTCTACAGCTTGTCATCCTTACTACATTTAACTAGTTGGAATTAATCCATTGATCCACCATTATTTTTCCCAGTTAGAATGAAGTAATATACATGTTTTACTCCTTAGTGCACAGACTAATGTCAATATATGTTAGATGGTTTGTTCTTATGGAGATGAGATACTTCATAGATGTTTTGTAAGGACATATTGACAGAGGCAAGGCTGGTGTCACTGGTGTCACCAGGCCATCTGACCACCATCAGTAGACAATGCAGGCGAAGTATCTTCCCTGAGAATAAAACCACTGGGATGAGCAGACTGGGTTTTAAACCAACGACACATATTCTTACATCCTATATCAATGTTTACATGAACAACGCAGAGAAATATTTTACAGATAACTCACTGCAGCTGTGTCTGTTATTTTTGTAGGTGTATTATGCTATGTATTCTATCATACACTTTTTATGCACATTTCTGGAAAGTCTAAGGCACACCTGCGCACTTATCATAGTAATCAGCATCTTGATATAGCACAGCTGTAAGATGGGATGGCTTACCCCAGCAAAGGAGAAGTGCTAATTTTAACAGATTTAGACTGTTTTTTGAACAATATTTGAGGGAAATGGGGTTATTATGTACGTGGAAAAAGTTTTAGATCTTTGAGTTAATCTCATAAAGATTGGGAGCAAATGTGTTTGGGTGTGGTGTATGAAATTGAATCCAAAATGTGCTCATACATATATATGTGAGTGTGAAAAAATTTAGTTTGTTAAAGATATAAGAAAAACTGTTAAAAGATGGAAACACTGTAGGAAATCCTTTTATAAATATTTAATGTCTGAACAGCAACTGCAAAGATAACATGTATACGCTGAAGCTGTAAAATCTTTTCCCATCCACATTGCAGCATCCTTAATATAATCTTACATGTTTTTCTGCTTAGGAGATTCGCCCTGGACAGTGAAAGACGGGGAGCTTAGTTCCTACAGAGTCTATATCTGGGTCAAATACATTTATACATAAGGAAACCCTTTCATACACAACATAAATACTCTATAATAAAAATAAAAATGTGTATGAATGGACACCAGCCTGCGCTGTATAATAGGTGTTACAAAAGGTTGAGTAAGTACAAATGATTTGTGTCATATAAGGATTTGCTTCAGTGCTTTCTTGCTGTACTGAGAGAAAAAGAATTTGCTGAATATGTATTGCCTGTGGTGAATGTGCAATTCAGCTCCTTGGTAGTCAGAGATAAAATGTCTACCATAAAAGGTTTGCGTGAGCTGGAGAAAAAAAATAAAAATCTTTTTTTAAAAACAATGTTGCCGTTCCTGCAGACGCTGATTAAAAAAATCTTCATGAAATGAGGATATACTCTGGTCTTAGTGTCAAATGCAGCACATTTAAAATCATATGTTTAGATTTTTACTTCTTTTCTTCCCTTTTGTTACAACAAAATGTGGTGAATAAAGAGTCCACATTGGATTTATGCAAATGGTGTTGCATTTGAAATGAACATAAATGCAAACAAGATTACCAGGGTTTAATTGTTCTTTAAAGTGCAGACAGATAAAAAAAAACAACTTAAAACATAATTTTCTTACTTCCTATCAATATGAGATACTCCATTTGTAAACCTTGACTTAATCACACTGTTAAAGCCTTTCTCTAATTTATGGAACAATTTGAACTCATAATTTGCCAGTTTAATTATAGGGAGAAATGTAACAAAAAGCACTAACTTGGACCTTGAAAGTGAAGCAGATAAATGAAACTGGGTCAGTTTTTTGACTATCGTTTTATATTCCATCCCCAGGCTCTGCTTGATATAAAGTGATACATTCTAAAACCTGTACCCTTTCACTCAAACTATATTTTAAGACCCATTTATGCTATACTTAAATGCTTTGTGCAATATCCTAAATGTTCATTATTTGATATGAACCTAAAGTGCTGGGAATGTGTTTTGGGTGAAATATGTGAGAAGCACAAAGTATTGCATAACTGGGACATATAAGGAAAAATATAAAAAATTTTTTTTACATTTTTGCAATTCCAAAAGTTTGGTATTGAGCTTCTAAGGTGCATGTAAGTGTCAGTGCAATTAGAGCTGCAAGTATTTTTGCAATGTGTCCTTACTCAGAGGCTGAAACGTCTGCACATCTTTGCAAAATAGCTTAAGCTTAGTCAGATTAGTTGTAGGATGTTTAAGTACATCAGTGTTTAGGTCATGTCAAAGATTAATCTTTTTTTTTTTTATTATTTTATCTTAGCTGGTACATTGTAGCCAGTGTATTAGGAATGTTGTCTTGCTGGAAGGCAAAACTATTTTCAACATCAGTGTAAGCTCTAAGAGGTTAGTCTTAAGGTTTAGCTATTGTCTAACTTAACACATGCTCCATTCCACTTTCTGTCACTGCTGAAGATTTAACTATTTTATTTTGATGATGGATTGTGCACCCCACTTCTTGCTCAATGAAAACTGGACATAGGTACCAGTACCCCCACAACCTTCCAAAGGTGAGCAAGTGAAGTCTGTCCCCTGACATCTAAATATTAATTATATTGCTTTTCTTTAAAGGCCTAAACTGGAATTGAAAGAATTACTATTAATATTAGTAATGTGAAGAAATTTATTTATTTTCTGATCTGATTTCAATCTCAGCATAACATTTGTATGTATATCTCCAGCTGTATTTGTCAAGGCAATGCACTTTATTCGGTTTCTAAATTTTTCCAGTTTAATTTATTTGTATCCTGTGTTTTAACTCTGTTGGAAATGTTTGGCCACTGGTGATATAAAGCAGAAAGTCTCTAGGACATATGATAAACAGACCAAGTTAGACATAGTAACTGCAATTTGACTGATAACTGACAATGCACAAACTGGTCCTTCAAATATTCTGTCAAAATCTTTAGAAAATGCACATGGGTCCATGTCAAAACATACTATGATAGTAACCTTTAGAACATTCAGCTATCTTAGATGGGTAAATATGTATCTTGACCTGAAAATATTTTAGTTTAATTTTGTTTGAATGTTAACTTTATCATCTGATTTATTGCTCCATTTCCTCACCGTATAACGTTTAAAAGTCTGAAGCAGATGATGCTTCCTTTTTTCTAGAGTAATTAACTATGCAGGTCTGCCATTCAGATGTGTTGCTGCCAACTCTTTTTGAAGACCTATACTTACTAATGGATAACCCATCTTAATTCCATCCATCCATCCATCCATCCATCCATCCATTCATCCATCCATCCATCTCCAGCACTTACTAAACCTCTGATTTACCAATCTCTGATTAGTTAATGGTTAAAATCTAAAAATGTTACTGTAACACAATTTACCATCCTGGTAAACACATTTTTATTCTAGCAACCTTCAAAAGCAGGGTAGATTTACATAATAGCAAATTGACACAGTTTAAAACTAAAACAGTACCTGGTTCAAGATAAGGAATAAGAATCACTTCAGATGTGACTTATCACTCACATTTGATCTGGAACTAATGGTAATTTTGAGCTTTGAAGATGTAATCAAACCTAAGCTGTGCTTGTATTGTTGTTAGGATACCTGAATTATGGAGAAAGCATCAACATATCATTTGTTGTCTTTCAAATCCTCGCCTTTGTGTCTTGAAGATGTTTAATAAAAGATCTGCTATTTTCATATTTAATTTAATTTAACAACCATAAGCTGAAGCGACCATTTCAAATTATTTTAAATGTGTTGCATTTGATACACATCTTAAGCTACTTATTCCTGATAGTAATTTTCATGTATAAAGAAAATGCAGAGCGGGCTTTATCTAAAATTTTGTTGTTTAATTCTCTCCTTTTAAGAATGCTGTTTTTTTTGGGGGGGGAATTTACATTCTACTTTGATAGGCGGCAAGTGTCTTTAATAGACAAGACAAGGCAAATTTATTTGTATAGCACTATTCAGTACAAAGACCAGGCAAAGTGCTTTACATGATTAAAATACAGGAAAATGAAACGGAATCAAAGCAAGTAGGAAAAAATAAAATAAATAAATTAAATTAAATTAAAAATACAGAAACAAAAAAGAATATTAAAAGCAGTTGGACTAAAGAAAATAAAAAAGTTGAACTAATGATGTTTTAGTTGAACTGTTTAACTAGAACAGTCGAAGGCAATCCTAAACAAATGTGTTTTTAGTCTTGATTTAGACACCAGCCTCCTATTAACAACACAATATAAACATTCATGTTGTCTTGTTAAGAAGATATGTTTCCATTTTTTTTTTATTTTGTTTGTTTTTTACAGCCACATCAACCTTCTGCAAATATTTAGAAGGTAAATCAGATTTTGATATGCTCAGATATCAATTTGTGAGAATATATACATGGACTGAATCACCAAATGAGCGGGTTCAGTTTAAGAAAAGCTCAATTCATTCCTTCAACAAACTTTCTGTGCTAAGAGGAAACTTCAAAAAGATCAAAACTGACATCTGCATGTTTTTCCTCTTCAAAGGCAAAGCTAGTATGATTTTTTTTATATAACATATCTCTACCTCTGCAACTAACAGCATTACAGATATATTTAATCAAGAAATATAAATATTTTCTTTTCCTTATACAAGCCTTTGATCTTTTTACATTCCCTCATCTCCTTTTTCCCACCACCCTATGCATTTTTGGCTCAGTGCAGCTGGGAATGTAAAAAAAGAGGGTCAAGCATTGGACGGTGTCACTGTTTCCTATTGGCAGAGATCAGGACCTGCTGGTGGCTGCCTGGCTGTAGCAGGGCTAGTAGCAAAGGCTAACTTCCTTCATGTTCTTGATTAGAGCAGTTGCAGATTTGGCAACAGAGTAGTACAGTTAGCAGCAGGTAGTGCAGTAAGTCGGATTACTTTACTGTGTTGTGTTGGCTTTCTCACTCAGAAAATACATCAGTTCGCAGGATCTCAAAATTATTTCATTGGTTTTCATGGTGCCCTCTAAGAATGGATTGGTTGGAAAAACAACTAATCTAGTGCGTTAAACCAGTTTTGGTTAGACTAAACAATATATTGTTAAGAAATTGACCAAGCCATTGGTTTAGGATCAACCAATTAAATGGTTAACCAAACAACCAATATAAATGGTAACTGATGGTTTAGTAATCTGACTGGCTGACGGAGAGAACAATTACAGTGATGTGAGCATGTAATGCATTTGCTTTAACCATGAGTGCAAAATTAGTATTAAGTATTAGTAGATTACAAGAACCATTATCAAATATTCTGGTCAATGTGATCAATTTGTATTGGTTTTCTCTTCTAACGATATACACTGGTTTAAAGCACCTCCAAATTAGTGTTTCACCAAATTTTTAAGGCTAAAGAAAACTCTTTTGATGACAACAATGTCCATATTCTTGCAAAGGAATAAAAGCTGGTTTGAAAGAAGGGTTAAGAAAGCCATCTTTGTCAGTCTGGAAAAAACATCTCTCAACCGAGGAGGTGGTCTTAGACATGCAGTAACCTGTCACAAACTTACAAAGCACTTATAAGAACATAAAAAAAAAATCGACCAATTTGTATTGACAAATATGATTTTAGGGTGTTTTTTTTTTTTTTCTAAATAAAACTATTTGCTACAGACTGACTTTTTTCTGAATGTAATCAGACAAAATCCATTTTAAGATCCCAATGGTTGAATTGTCTCCTGAAAAACATGTTAAATATATGGGCAATATAAACATTTCATTATGAAAAATCCATTAATAAGAAAAAGCACCAACACAATTTTTGTAATATATATATATATATATATATATATATATATATATATATAAAATGGGATGTTTATTGACAGGAAAGGGCTGGTAGAAAAATACCACTTGACACACAGCACTGAAAAGATCGCTAGGTAAACTTCTTCAGCTTTAATATTCACCAGAAATAGACACATCTATGAGTAAAGATGCCTTATTTATTTAGTTTTTAACTAGCCCTGAACCAGAGACAATAGACCAAGGAGAAAATGCTCTTGACTGCTGTTGGCTAAAAAAAACTTTAATTTGAGATTTTATATAGAAATTAAGCAAAACTAATAATTCCAGTGGTTAAAAAAAAATCAACAACAAATTACAAACAAAATCGCAGGTCTATGTGGAAATATAACTATCCATATGCAGGAATATCTGTATACACTAGGGGTGTTTCAGAGTTTAACCCAGAACCTTGTTGCTTTGAAGGATCAAACCTAACCACCATCCCAACCATACTGTTGTATTTTACTTGGGGTAAATTGTAAAAGGGAAATACAAGCAGTGTTCTTTTAATCTTTCTCCATTAGCTAAGCCCAGGTTTTAATCCTCAGTTACCAGGAATCAAAGGAATAACCAACGTTTCATAGGAATCTATAAGAACAGAGATTAATCGGTTTTGTGGATGACATGACGCTTAACAGAATTCCAAGCTGTAATGTTACTGATGGGCATCAGAACAACCAATCAGATTAGGCTGAAGAAGATGAGTTTGAAACTCAGGACATGAAACAAACAGGTCATTTATTTATGCATGTGTGTTGTTATCTGATAGGAGCTGCTGGAAACAACCCATTGTGAGGGTTAGGGTAATCTGAAAACACAGCATTGGTCAAGGACAACCCTCACCTACATGTTAGATAGTGCATGCAAACATGTCTCCACATGCATAAAGTTATCTGTTAAATCCTTTTGTTTGTCTAGTACATTTTCTCTTACACACACTGACATTCACACAACCTCAAGGCCTGTTCGGTCTCAGGTCTTCATACATAATCATCAGGGCAACATGCCCATATCTTATCACTGATATTGAAATTCTGTACCACGGTGTGGCTCGGAACCAAGGTATAAGGTAACTAAGTATCAATACTTAGCATAAGTATCCTAAGTCCGGTATCTGTACTTCACTTGATTATTTCTTGTCCTGACAAGTTTTAAATTTTACTCCCTACATTTGAACATAAATAACTATTCTTTCTACTCCTCACTTTCTCAAAACTCGAAAATTACTTTGATACATATTGATGATTTACACGAGCTGTAAAAAATAAAGAAAGCAAGATTAGTGCAAAGAGAATCTGTCCAGTTGGAGCCAAGTTTGTACGTATAAAAACTAATAGCTAGATGGGTGAAGACTGGCTGAAAAACATTACAGATGATAGTTAAGATCCTAAGACGCAAACAATTTCCCATCTGTTCCACCCTTTTGGCTTTTATATAAATATAAATATAAATTTATATATATATATATATATATATATATATATATATATATATATATATATATATATATATAATTTTTTCAGTGTTTTGTTTCTTGGTTGCTTTGAATACCAGAGCTCTAAAAACATTCAGCTGCTTATTCAGGTATTCTTTTTAGTTACACTTTATGATCCTTTCTCTTAATGTAGAACAAAATTAGAAAGTCAGTATTTTTATATTATCTCTACCAATTTAGTGAGCAGAGGACGAACATTAACCTAATTTCACTGCATATAACTTATTTTGTATAAAAACATATAAGTAAATGTTGAGTGCAGTGTAGGACCTTTATTAAGTTCAGTGTCCAGCATGTACATTTTTCCTCTTCCTTAAGAGCTAAATCAATACTTATACTTTTAACCAGTTTTTTTTTTTTCTTGGGTACAGTATCATACATTTTACTTTAGTAAAGACTGTGAGTAATTTAGACACCTGTTGAGTGGCATAAAGCTCAATTTGTGCTTGACGCATAGCAAAGTCCCCAAGAATCACATCAGATAAGCTCCGGAAAAACATAGTGGACAAGCAACAGCTCCAATTGGCAAGGGTTCACTCATATAAACATCTACCAGCATCTTGATATTTGGCCCCTTAAACATCATCCCAGTCAAAAGGTTGTAACAACCTTTTGGAAAAAGGTTGCCTTTTTGCTTTTCTTTTCTTTTTTTTTAATTTTAAGATTTTATATAGTCTCTATTGGCCTTTATTTTGTGTTATTTTTAAAAGTAGGTTGACAGGAAATGAGACTAGAGAAAGGGGGAAGATATACGACAAAGAAATGTTTGCAATTAATATTAGAAAAATATTCTACAGCTATTTGTGACTTACTGTGAGTACAGTTGTTTGTCTTCTTAGACATCCTTTTCTCATAATATGTATGATTTTACTAATAGGCAATCCTATATATATATATATATATATATATATATATATATATATATATATATATATATATATATATATGTATATATATATTAGGGATGCACGATATAATCGGCCCCTATCGGTATCGGCCTGTATCGGCCTTAAAACTGAATGTCGGACATCGGCCACCCCACCGATATTTAACCCGATATTTGATCAGCTTCTGAGTTTCTGAAGTCTAAAAAAAAAAATACTACTACTTCTTCCTCAAAAACTTCTTTTTTACAGACTTAAAAACTTCTAAAGACGAGGGAAAAATATTGATACATTAAAATATCACAATATCTTCATATGCTGATATATTGCCATTTAAAAACACCATATCAATCTCTTTTACTAATGAAATATTGCTGTATGTCATCGTTATGCTACAAAATCCCCCGAAAATCCACAAAATTTTGCCATATTTTTATATGTTGATATATTGACGCGCTATCGATCTATTTTACTAACAAAATTTCATAAGAATTTGCAAAATATCACGAGAGTTTGTAACAGAACGATGAAATTTCACGAGACTTTGAAAGTAAAATAGATCGATACCGTGTTTTTAAAAATCAATTTGATATCAGCATATGAAAATATATTTGAGTATATTATTTTTCAAAGTGTCAGAAATGGATAACAAAACTGCTGTTTTCAATGACTACTTATTTTTGTCCAGCTTAAACATCGGTATCGGTTATCGGCTACATGAGTTGTAAAGTACCGGCATATCGGATATCGGCCAAAATACCAATATCGTGCATCCCTAATATATATATATATATATATTTGGTCTTTATTAAGTACATGAAGGTAAGTTAGTCAGGTTCTTTTCCCCTTTGGAAGTCTTACTTAAGGCGTTTGTTATTTTTGTTTTTGTTTTTTTGTTGTTTTAGAAGAAATTACAGTGATTTGTTTCTATGAAAGTTAGAGCTTTATATTAAACCATAGTGTCACATGAAGTGTAAAAAAAAAAAAAAAAAAACTTTTAGGTTGAAAATTAGTTTCTTCCTGTTCTACATCTGAAAGCTATAGTAACTCTAACAAATGCACCTTGTATTAAATATATAAATTAAATTCAAACGTGGTTTTGATTCGTGCCTACTATCTTTGTTCTGTTTGCATTATAAAATTACACTAATTTAAACTTGGCTGTGACTCAACTAGATATGTTAACACTGGTTTATGATCAGGTGGTATAGGAGGAAGGTTTATGATGACATTTATAAAAATGTAACCCAACAATTGGAAGGACCTTATCTCTTTAAATCCCAATAAATCGATGCTGTAGTTGGGATTTAGTATTTAGTAAGAAATAAAAAAATATCATTTTAATATGCATACTATATACAAAGCATCCCCTTTCCCAAAGCAACTTTAAATATCAGACCTTCACGGAAACTAATGGCTATACTTTTATTCCAAAGGACAACTTTGGGGTCTATTAAAAAATAAAAATGCTTACATATAACAAAGAGCTTCTGAATCCCTGAACCCTAGGGAATCTGTTATGGTGTTCTTTAATTATAGACCAGTGGTTTAACATAAAGTTTGTGGGCAGCACAAGGCTTGTCTTGATGCACCACATAGATTCTCACTCATACTTAAGTGTGGGAGGGATGGATCAATGAATCAACACCTCAGTCACATACAGGTCCGCTTGTATGACTCTGCAGGTTTCCCGGAAATTGACTAGTGTCTGAAATTAATTTTACTTACTTTACTTGGCAAGAATGTATCATCATTATTCTTGAGACCAAAGTATTTATTCTTCCTAGTTCATTGGAGTACTCTACTATCTATATACAGGTAAAAGCCAATAAATTAGAATATTTTGAAAAACTTGATTTATTTCAGTAATGGCATTCAAAAGGTGTAACTTGTACATTATATTTATTCATTGCACACAGACTGATGCATTCAAATGTTTATTTAATTTAATTTTGATGATTTGAAGTGGCAACAAATGAAAATCCAAAATTCTGTGTGTCACAAAATTAGAATATTGTGTAAGGGTTACATTTTGAAGACACCTGGTGCCACAAACTAATCAGCTGATTAAGTCAAAACACCTGCAAAGGGCTTTAAATGGTCTCGCAGTCCAGTTCTGAAGCCTACACAAACATGGGGAAGACTTCAGATTTGACAGCTGTCCAAAAGGCGACCATCGACACATTGCACAAGGAGGGAAAGACACAAAAGGTTATTGCTGAAGAGGCTGTCTGTTCTCAGAGCTCTGTGTCCAAACACATTAATAGAAAGGCAAAGGGAAGGAAAAACTGGTCAGAAAAGTGTACAAGTTATAGGGATCACCGCGCCCTAGTCAAGATTGTGAAAAAAAAACCCATTCAAAAATCTGGGGGAGATTCACAAGGAGTGGACAGCTGCTGGAGTCAGTGCTTCAAGATCCACCACCAAGAGACGCTTGAAAGACATGGGTTTCAACTGCCGCATACCTCGTGTCAAGCCACTGTTGACCAAGAAACAGCGCGAAAAGCGTCTCACCTGGACTAAGGAAAAAAAGAGCTGGACTGCTGCTCAGTGGTCCAAAGTCATGTTTTCTGACGAAAGCAAATTTTGCATTTCCTTTGGAAATCGAGGTCCCAGCGTCTGGAGGAAGACAGGAGAGGCACAGGATCCACATTGCCTGAAGTCTAGTGTAAAGTTTCCACCATCAGTGATGGTTTGGGGTGCCATGTCATCTGCTGGTGTCGGTCCACTCTGTTTCCTGAGATCCAGGGTCAACGCAGCCGTCTACCAGCAAGTTTTAGAGCACTTCATGCTTCCTGCTGCTAACCTGCTCTATGGAGATTTCAGGTTCCAACAGGACTTGGCGCCTGCACACAGCGCAAAATCTACCCGTGCCTGGTTTACGGACCATGGTATTTCTGTTCTAAATTGACCAGCTAACTCCCCTGACCTTAGCCCCATAGAAAATATGTGGGGTATTGTGAAAAGGAAGATGCAGAATGCCAGACCCAAAAACGCAGAAGAGTTGAAGGCCACTATCAGAGCAACCTGGGCTCTCATAACACCTGAGCAGTGCCAGAAACTCATTGACTCCATGCCACGCCGCATTAATGCAGTAATTGAGGCAAAAGGAGCTCCAACCAAGTATTGAGTATTGTACATGCTCATATTTTTCATTTTCATACTTTACAGTTGGCCAACATTTCTAAAAATCCCTTTTTTTTATTAGCCTTAAGTAATATTCTAATTTTGTGACACACGGAATTTTGGATTTTCTTTTGTTGCCACTTCAAATCATCAAAATTAAATGAAATAAACATTTGAATGCATCAGTCTGTGTGCAATGAATAAATATAATGTACAAGTTACACCTTTTGAATGCAATTACTGAAATAAATCAAGTTTTTCAAAATATTCTAATTTACTGGCTTTTACCTGTATGTCTTAGTCAGTAAAAAACATTACCAATGAACAAAACACATTTTTATATTATTTCCTAAATTTAAAGAAATAGTGTAATTCCTTCTGTTTTCTCTTCATAACCCTTCTTAATGTCAAGCAGCGTTGGCTAAGCCTATATGTTTTCAAAACATTGGTACATCTCAATGAATTAGGACTGATTATCCATATATTAAAGTATTTAGATCCACAAAACTTCATAGAGAAAGAGACTTGCTGCTGAGTGCTTTCTTCAAAACAAATCAATAAAACTGAAAAAAAACAAAACATTTTCATAGAAAAGTTTTAAAAAGTTACAAGTATAACCACAGAATCGAACAGGCAGTGAAGCTGCATATGATCAATTGTTTTCAGAGGTTATTAGGCAAGAAAAAGGAAAAAATAGAAGCTGGTGCAGATGGGACTAAAGTGGCATTTATAGCAAACTGGGTTTCTTTAACACCTCAGAAGAGCCACAGGATAAGCATCCCTATAACACTTAATTTGGTGCGGTAATTCATGGAGAATGAGCCCCTGCAGAGTGGTCACTGCTAGACCAATTACTTTCCAATTGGCCAGCTTTCTTGTTCTAATCATTATTACCAATGGTTGTATGTAATAATCACATTTTTTCATTGGTTTTTTGGGGTTGTCTGCATGGAAGCATATATATATATATATATATATATATATATATATATATATATATATATATATATATATATATGTATATCTATATACATATATCTATATACATCTATATATCTGATTAAATATATATATATATATATATATATATATATATATATATATATATATATATATATATATATATATATATATATATATATATATATTTCTTTTTAGCAATTCTTACTCTATCTCACTTTTAAACTCAGTTTTTAATGGTATTCCTTTAAACCGAGATGTACCTGTAGCATATACTGTAATCAGGAGTGGCATATCTTACAAATGAAAACCATGATAGTTTAAGGAAGTCTAGAAGAAGCGTGAAAATAAGTGAAAATAATTAAATTGCTAAGTTGTTGCTATTATCTCAGAAAAGGGGTAATTATATTCTTCTCTAAAACATTGGCAGTAAAATTACAGGGTAAACCATACTGTCTACAAAATGATTACATTTCAGGCTATTTTGCTTTATGATAAAAGCGACAGCTAAAGTGAGCAAATGCAGACTGTATTTTGTTGATTAAAAGGTGAACAAAAGGCTGTTTACGCACTTCTCAGTGTGGTCCGTTTGAGCTTGTGTCATTTTTGTCCTTGCTTGCTTCCTTTTATGATTTGATATATAAAGGCAAATGCACAAAATCCATCTTTTTTTTTTTACTTCAGAGAGCTGTCAGAAGAAAATTATTTTTATAATAAATTATATCAAAGAATATCAGTTCCATGACTTGTTTTCTGTTTCTCTTCCGTTTGACATCTATTCCTTTATGATACACCCACTTACTGATATCAGAAGATATTGCAGCATATCTAAGTTCTTTTTAGTATTTTTTTAATGAGCTACAGCTTGCAAGGTACAACCATCTCTAGTTCATTTATGGTCAGAATGTGTTCCTTTTTGCTTCACAAGACACAGTCATTTAATCTAAGTTGTTTTTCATTTTCTTTCTTCTTGCACTGGGGGTGAGGGTGGCTTGGCTTCTGGGATTGTATTTTATTCTATTTATTACAATGAATAAATAGATACTGAAGGGCTGTTGGTTCATGCCTCCTGATGTTGGTCAGAGGGCCCGATGCCAGTGTCTGGAAGCCTCACTTCTGTCAGTGAGCCCCAGGGCAGCTGTGGCTACAATGTATCAGTGTATGAGTGAATGGGTGAATGATTGAATGTAGTGTAAAGTACTTTGGTCAAGCCTCCTGACTTGAAAAAGTGTTATATAAGTACAGGCAACTTACCAGTCATTTCTTGGTGTTAACACAGGTTCTTAGCCTCTTCTCTGATTCATTCCCATCTTTCCTGGGTGCTCAGTTAAAGTAGTTTCAGACTGTATTATATTGTTATTATTTACATATATTTTTTCTTTTAAAATGAGGAATTAGGTTTATCTCTCACACATGTTATGCTCCAGTGTTCCTTATAATTCTGTTTCAATTAATGTCCTCAAACATGTTTTTCAAAATCTTCAATAAATATTTTAAAACTACGTACACAAAAATGTAAGATTTATGAAAAAATGTGTTGGCTTCTAAATGCAACTAAATGCACCAGAGTTTTAGATTCGGTGCATCGGAGTAAAAGGGAATAAATACTAATGCATATCCATCTTTTTATATTTATTTCTTTAGAAACTCTACAAACAGAGGTTTTTGCATAGGTCTATCATATAAAACTGAAATAAGTGAAGTCTGGGGTTATAACATGACATCATATAAAAAAAATGCAGTTTTGAATGGGAAATTAACACAATAGATGATATTCCTTAAAAGTCCCACAAAATGAACATTTTATGTTTTAAGAGAATATTTTTCTGAGACACAAATGTAGCCCCCTTGATCCCATATATACCCTCTGCTGTTTCTAGATGCACTCTTTAGCCTCCTGTGTGGGTAAAAGCAGAGCATATCCAGGGTTGAATATAAGGTCAGTGTGCAATCTGAACTTTAATGATAATTAGACCAGTGATGTCCTTATTGATCCAATTCTACATTTGTCTGCAGTGGGGAGGATCTGAAAGCAAGTAAAAAAGGATAGATGAGTGGAAATAAAAATACTGTTTAACTATAAAATGTCTAAGGTTCTACTGAGGGATATTTTGTGCCTAAATCTGCAGTACCTCTGTGTGTCAAAGCACCTGGACCTTGTACTTTGAGTTAACAAATGTTTTTTTGTTTTGTTTTTTAATCAAAGGATGTGAAACAGAGTGGTAACCAGACAAAAAGATAAATGAAAAGGGTTTTGCTTGCAATTTAATACCAGCAGAGTGATAGCTTGTGTCATTGTAAATGGTCCAATCACTGAATGATGCCGGAGTAAAACGAGTAAACTAAAGGGTGAATAGAATGGCAAAGAATGGCAACCTAGTGAAACTTTCAGAACTGAAGCACATGCATAGTCATGTTCCAGCTTGGTGATTATTTGTCTGATAGTAACAGGCTATTTCCCATGTGATACCTCACTACCACACCCCCAACCCCCTTCCTCCTCCCTCCCTGCTTTGTACCTTCAGGGAAGCTGGCGCAGAAAACTGGGGCACAGAAGGCTGCCAAACGCTTGCATCAAACACTGTCCACACCAAATGCCTCTGCAGCAAGATATCCACCTACGCCGTGTTAGCGCAGCAAGCTAAAGATCCGGTAAGTCACCGCTGCATAGTCTGATGCACTCTTCCTAATTTTGAATGGCGGTAACAAGGCCACTAGGGTTCAGGTTAGCCAGCCAACAAGTTTCAGTGTGATGGATTTAGAATTTGCAGATTTTCCAACAAGAAACGGGTTTTTATAGTTTTTTCGGGGACATTTGAGAGAGAGTATCTAGAATGTGTTGTGAAAGTATGTTTTTTTTTTTTTTGTAAGAAAGCTGTTGCAGTTTTAACATCACTGTCCTTTTTGAAATTCATACTCTTGCATGTGGCGCTATTATGATTTTGCCTTTAAATTATCCTACATTTTATGCAACCTATTTTTGGGTGCAAAATAATGGGGTGCAAATTCAAGATCAGGCACTTTAGTGAATTATCCTCATGGGACAAGGGAGGAGAGACCTTAAACAAAAAGGACTTAAGGCATTTGAATTTACATGGATGTACATTTTGAGTGCTGCATACAACTTGCACATCTATTAATACTTTTCAGTGACTAGAGGATAGTGCATGCTTCTTTTTTTGTGCACAAATGGACTTTTACATCCTTAAAAGCTCCATGATTGCCTTAAAGGAATAGTACACCCAAAACATGATTAGCCTTCATTTTCTACTCACCCCCATGCTGAACAACACTCTGGAGTTCCTTTTTTGATATCTCAAATGCATCTGGAGATCTGGGAGGCTTCTTGCTGTCTGCTGACATTCAAATAATGGAGGTCTATGGTGCCCGAGGCAGAAAGGTCCATAAAAGTCCACAAAAAAAAACGTGTCAATATTCCTCCATACTGCTCGTCCAATGTATTCCAAGTGTCCTGAGTGGGTAGCGTCCATAATTTACTCGAAACAAAGTCATTTAGAATGTTTTTAGAGCATAAACAGTACTGTATAGGATTTCCTAAAAGCGCGCGCCTGCGAGTTCACGAGCCTACGGAAACTGCAGCAGACCAAGCCAGATGAAATAGCGCATTCAGCGTCTGCTCTTGATAATGCAAGCGTAGAAGAAGAAATTTGCTGTTTACCTGTGCAAAGAAAGAAACAACGAAAGAAAAATATCTGAGGACTTCAGTGTTGAGGAAGAGCATGAGTTCTTTGCCGA
Source organism: Cyprinodon diabolis (assembly GCA_030533445.1). Lineage (NCBI taxonomy): Eukaryota > Metazoa > Chordata > Actinopteri > Cyprinodontiformes > Cyprinodontidae > Cyprinodon > Cyprinodon diabolis. The sequence continues at coordinate 16,954,243 of CM060074.1, forward strand.
GCTGAATGTGTCATGATGGGTTTAGGTTCTTAGCCCATATGCAGAACACAACGGAGGCTGGGTAAAAGTAAAACAAGGTTTATTGAATGTTTCACAATCATGAGACAATGTACTGGGTCAGGAGCTGGTCCGGGCTGGTTCACTGAAGTCTGCTGAGAAGATAGTTTGATTAGAAGGCAGGCTGATGAGAATGAGTCTTTGATAATTCAGGAATATACCATGACTGAATCCGGGCTTCTCTTTGAGAGAGAGGGAACCGTTGGGTCCAGAGACTGTATGTTCAGCATAGTTCAAGAGCAGCTGCAGTGTCTAGCTTCTGACTTTAATGGCAGACCTTGATCAGAGTTTCCAGCTCTTAACTAAGAGCAGCAGGGGAATCCACATAGGAATCTTCAGGTTTGGCTCTCCAGTGCAGATTGGCAGGTTAAGCTCATCCAGAGCTTCAGGCTAGAGACAGGTTTCCTGTGAGGCAAAAACAAAAGAGAGTTAGAATCTGATCTCTCTCAAGAGACAGCTAAGATTCTTTCAGTTTCAAGGCTCAGGTTGCTAACCAAACTAAGGTCAACACTGCGGCGTCGAAGCAAGGTCTGGCAGCTGGTTATAAAGGGCAGGTCTCCTGATGAGTAGATACGTCTCAGGTGTGCTGGAAGACTCCAGCTCCAGGAGACCCACGGCGCACTCTGCTGGAGGAAGGTGGTACAGCTCCAGATCCCAACAGAATGCGCACTTTCATCTGGTTTGGTCTGCCGCGGTTTCCGTAGGCTCGTGAAATCGCAGGGGCGTGCTTTTAGGAAATCCTATTTGTTAACTGTTTATGCTCTAAAAACATTCTAAATGACTTCGTTTCGAGTAAATTATGGACGCTACCCACTCAGGACACTTGGAATACATTGGACGAGCAGTATGGAGGAATATTGACACGTTTTTTTTTGGACTTTTATGGACCTTTCTGCCTCGGGCACCATAGACCTCCATTATTTGAATGTCAGCAGACAGTAAGAAGCCTCCCAGATCTCCAGATGCATTTGAGATATCAAAAAAGTACTCCAGAGTGTTGTTCAGCATGGGGGTGAGTAGAAAATGAAGGCTAATCATGTTTTGGGTGTACTATTCCTTTAACCACGTCACATAGCATGTCATCAATTTACTAATACCGTCTGCTGCCATATCCTATTATAAAGCTCCTATTCTTATGTATATATGCTTGGGAAACAGAGTTTCATGGTATGTTAGCCCTGTATAGAAATATTATGTTATGTAGACAGAACTCACGTTTTTAACTCACGTCTATTACTTACTCCTATTGCTTTTATCTAAATCTACTACTTATTTTTCCGGGAGCTGCTGAACTGACATGTCCTGTATAGTTTGTCTGAACTACATTTAAAACAGCATGCCTTAATAATTGTGGTAGATAGGACTTTTTTATTGACCAGAGCATGACTATTGTCGGTTTTGTTTCTGCTATTATATATACATTTAGAGGGGCGGGAGTTGTTGCAAGGGTTAAGAGCACATCCCATATGCAGAGGTTTAGTCCTAAATGCAGCCGTCACAGGTTCAAGTCCTGGCCTGGTGATCCCTGTTGCATGTCTTCTCCTTCTGTTTCCTGTATGCATAGTTTTGAAAAATACAAAATAATATAAAGGTCACTAGATTATAAAAAATCATAAAAAACAAAACATACATTTCAAAGACAACAAACTTTTTCTTTGTTAATGATTTTTGAAAAATACTACCCTCTGAATTGCAACCCAGTTTGATATTCAGCAGCTGGTGTATCTCAGTATTACTGGCAGTTTTTTTTTAAATGGCACCAAATGTAAAAATATATTTATAAAAAAACATTTTTACTGTCATATTCCTGTAATTTAGAGCATTTTTGTTTACATTATTTGCTTCTTTGCTAACATTTAGAAGAAAAACATTTAATTATAAATGTAAATCTATAGCTTAATATTATATCTAACTGTATATGTTAAGTCTATTTCCTATTTCTGCAGCTGTGTATGAATGTTATAATCATATTTAAATCAACCAAATATAAAATAACCAAATCTACAGTATATTTTATATCTAAATACATAACCTAATTCTCAATGTTAAAACTAACTCTTGAATGTAATTATATATTTAGATAAAGAATTTCGATTTTTTTTTTTGATTCAATGTAGAGATCTGAGATATATAATAAAATTATATCTAATACCTACATTTAAGATAAATGATATGTATTTACATTTAAGACTTAGATATAAGACTTAATTAAAATTAGAATTAAATATAGGATGTTGGAATAATTTAAGATTTGTATTTAATATTTGCAGCTAAATGTAAGAAAAAAAGACCTAAATGTAAAGAATCTGTTAAAAATTACAGATATAATAAATTAAAATTGCTTCACTATTCTTTTTTTTTTTTTTTCATATTTGACATCCACTAAATTACCATAAAGTAGGATATCATTATTTTTCAAATAACAAGAAAGAAATTATGTATGTGAAATCAAAAACTCACCACAGGCTTATTCTTAAGCAAAGTACCACATAGATGAAATTGTAATTCTTGCCTAATCTCTCATGTAGAATATTATAACAATATATTTATTGTTCAAGAAAAATATGCTACTAAATGTGCTGAATAAAAAGAGAAAATCAAGAATCTAGGTACAACTATAAAACATTTGAGTTCAATTCTTACGGCAAATTCCTTGTTCACATTACCAAAGGCTAAATTTTTTTCACTTCTCTGGCTAAACTTGTTATAGTGAATTTACTCTGGTTAGTTCCTGTTGCAGATAAAACATCAGCATTTCTTTGTACAATAAGTGATCAAACACAGTTGTTTCCATGAGCACATGTTGTCCACCTCACCCTGAATAAGCAGCTACCTAGTTAAGATATTACATTGAGCAAATGTGGATTTCATTTCAGAGTTTAATGAACATACAGTAATTAGTTAGTTAGTAAGTAATTATAAGTTTATAAAATATTTAGGTCAACAATCAAGCAACTCCTTAATGGATTTAAATGTAAAGATCAACTATTTAACAAACAAAATAATTTGCAACATGTTACTTTAGGAAAACAGATGGCTGTTGCAAACAACTAAGTTTTTAATTGAAATCATCATCATTAACCAGTCACAATAAAATTAATGTTTAGTATCTATTATTCCCCTTTCACATTTATAGCTTTTAAAATGTAAAACGCATTTATAACACTGGCACTCTATAGCATCTCATTATAGGTGCTTTAAAAGTAGAAATTAGATTTTAATCAGCTTTTACTATTAATTCTTAAAGCCATTGTATACCTTAATACCAGTCACCAGTACATCTCTTACTTTCTAAAAATGATTCTTTAACTTTGACTTTGACGTTTCCTCTCTAATTCCTGCAGAGACTGTGTGGAAAAAAAAAGATCAGTGCAAGTAGATAAGATTTGGCATATCAGGGACTTTCTTAGTGTTTGCAGATTTCTATTTCTTTAATGCCAGGCTTAAAATGATTTTAAAAAAAGGAGCCAGCAAGGCAGATGCTTTGTTAGCACCTGAGGTTTATTCTTTGTGTCTCTGAAATAGGAAGTGAATATGTCAAAGAGGGAATTTAGGGTGGAAGAACTCTTCATCATACTTAGCCGTATTGTAGGTAACAGACAGCCAATAGACACAAATAAAGAAAAAAAATGATTGCTGGAACTTGCAATGGTTATGCATTACCAGCCATTATTTTCAAGACTAGGATTATGTGTGCATAAGTTTGCTTTAAGGCAAGTCACTAAAACCTTATCTGTCTTCTGCCTGAGCTGCCGTTTGGAAGCTATATCCCTTGTAGCATCGTACTGGCACTGCACAACTGGTTATTATAACTACGCTACATTTATTAGCTCAATATTCACTCGTCAATCACCATTTTTTTTATAAAGTTTATGGCTAATGTCTACTGGCTTTAAATACAGAAGCTGACAGAAGCTACTCGGTTGCATAACTATGATTCTCAATCGGAACCTTTTTTCTCTACAATTTTTGCATTCAGAAAAAATGGTCAATCAAATTGTTCTTTTATGGGAACCTGTGCATCCATTGATTTTTCTCTCCCTAATAGATCGGCAACCAATCAAAGCTGTAGCCTGCAGCTGTAGCCTGCTTGTTGTCCCAATTACAGGGTCTGTAATTAATTAATCACAATTAAACACTGGCTTATATTAATTTAATCAAAAAGAATATATGGACAAATAAAAAATGTCTTTTAGTTAAAAAACATGTTTTATTTTTTGTTCAATAAATAAACATATAATGGCTGCAACATGCATGTTTATTGTTTGAAATCAATAATTCAGGTTATTCAACCATCAGGTTGGTTGAAAGTTGTAATCATTAAGCTTTTTTTATTAGAAATACTGATATTTTATGCAACTTTTAAAGACGACATATATAGAGTGTGAACTGTACATGAGCATTTATTATAACACAATTCTTTCCATTGAAACATGGAGAAGCAGCATTTAGTTCCTTTGCTCCACTTATCTGGAACAAACTTCCAGAAAACTGTAAAAGTGCGGAAAGCCTGAGTTCCTTTAAATAAAGTCTAAAATCACATTTGTTTAGGATTACCTTCGACTGTTCTAGTTAAACAGTTCAACTGAAACATCATTAGTTCATCTCTCTTATTTTCTTTAGTCCAACTGTTTTTAATGTTCTTTTTTGTTTCTGCATTTATTTTATTTTATTTATTTATTTTTTCCGACTTGCTTTGATTCTGTTTTATTTTCCTATATTTTAATCATGTAAAGCACTTTGCATTGTCTTTGTACTAAAATGTGCTATACAAAAAATTTTGCCTTGCCTTTCCTTGCCTTGCTTTGAATGTTGAAAAAAAATATTTAGCAACAGGACATAAAATACTGCCTTGAAATAATAAACTTTTGCAAATACAGAAGTTAAATTTAAAACTGATGACAAAACTATGATAGTTCAGCCATGAATAAAGCATTGCCTTTCAGAGCTTAACATTTGCTATTCAACATGCGACATTCAGTGGATTTAAAACATATATACTACTGATGCTTCTTTTACTCCTTAAGCCAATTACTAAAATAATAATCTATGTTGCAACCCACTTTACCAGGAATGATTTACTTTTTCAGATATGGTCTTACTATGTTGGCTCTAAAGCTAGTCGCTGAAATTAAAAGTTAAAAGACACTAAATATTTGCTGGTCAGGTCGGCTGTTAGGGCTTGGTCTCTGCAGGTTAGGCTAACCCTCCGTCTGATCTAAAAAATATCGTTGAGCTTACCCTGTAAGTATTATCACAAATAAAGCATATTTTCTCTTATAGAAAAAAGGCAGTGCTAGCTGCAACATACATCCTGGTTCATTCTTTCCTGCCTGCCAGTGGCAGTAAAGAAAGTGTATATAACTCCTTACATAAGCAAAGACATGTACACAGTTTTATTAGGGATTCACGATATAATCGGCCCCCTATCGGTATCGGCCTGTATCGGCCTTAAAACTTAATATCGGACATCGGCCACCCCACCGATATTTAACCCGATATTTGATCAGCTTCTGAGTTTCCAAAGTCAAAAAAAATAAAATAATAAAACACTACTTCTTCTTCCTCAAAAACTTCTTTTTTACAGACTTAAAAACTTCTAAAGACGATGGAAAAAATATTGATACATTAAAATATCACAATATCTTCATATGCTGATATATTGCCATTTAAAAACACCATATCAATCTCTTTTACTAATGAAATATTGCTATATGTCATCGTTATGCTCCCCGAAAATTCACGAAATTTTGCCATATTTTTATATGTTGATATATTGACGCGGTATCAATCTATTTTACTAAGTAAATCTCACAAGAATTTGGAAAATATCACAAGAGTTTTTAACAGAACGATGAAATTTCACAAGAGTTTGAAAGTAAAATAGATCCATACCGTGTTTTCAAAATTAGCATGTGAAAATATATTTGAGTTTATTATTTTTCAAAGTGTCAAAAATGGATAACAAAACTGCTATTTTCAATGACTACTTATTTTTGTCCAGCTTTAACATCGGTATCGATATCGGTTATCGGCTACATGAGTTTTAAAATATCAGCATATCGGATATCGGCCAAAATCCCAATATCGTGCATCCCTAAGTTTTATAGATAACACAGTGGGAGCTTGGTCAGTCTCCTTGCTTCCTCACTCTGAGAAGTTACGATCGACCAGTCTGACTGGCAATCATCTAGGAATTCAGAGAACCACTTACAGTATAACTTGATGGCTTTTAAGTTTGAAAACACTCAGTGGAGCAGCACTTGTGATGCTGCTTGTGCATCATTTTTACAGCTATACAAAGTTTTCGCTTTTGACTTAAGTTGGCATTAAGAAAATCCATTTAATTGCAAATGTAAGATTCTTCTTTACCTTGTTAAAAATCTATATTAGATTATACTTAAATTGTTATTTATTCATATGTAACAAGTTAAGTTCCGGCCCTATATGTACGGACATATGCAGTAAAGGTGTCTGTGTTTAAAGTGGGAAAAACCAGTTAGAGTACCTCCCTGTTTCATGGTCATTTGTCTTATTTGCTTCAATTCTGTTCTAAGTTCTGTTTGCCTGGAAGCTCTTCTGCACGTTCTCCATCCATCAACAGGGAAAAGAGTCAGAGCCACTACTACATCTGCTGGTTGCCTTCCTTAGTGGTTAGCAATTAAGCCTTTCTTCCAAACTCATCCATCTACTGTAGGAACTTTCATCGATCATTAAAGAGTATTCCTATTCCCTATGGTTTCCAAACTCTGCTTTAGGACCATCAACATGGTCAAAGTAGGAGATAGAATAAAAAATCCCTTTATTGTCTGACAATGGGGAAATTGTTCTGTTATTAGAGCGGCAAAAGGTTATAGAAAAAGTGGTCACACATATGTGGACCTTACAAAGTGTACAAAGATAAAAGCATAAGGCAAAGAGTTAAAAAAAATAAAAAAGATAAAAATGTCTGAATGTCATCATTGAAAGTAAAAAGATTTAGGTTCAAACAGAAGAGAAGAGTTTGAATAAAGGCATACACATTTGCTTATTCAATGCTACTACTAGAATATAAAAATAATGTTTATCTGCAAGTAAAGAATGAAAGAAGCAGAAATCCTTAACTATAATTTTCATTGTAAGGTTTCATCATAATGCTAATTGTAATAGATTAGTCTATATTAATCTGGATCTTAAAAAAAAAAACAGCATCTAAAAGATAAAACAACAATGAACATCTTCACCAATTGATTCTCACATTTATCATATTGACAAAGATAACTAAACAATATTTGATTGAAATTGTTTTCCCCTTTAGCTTGCATATATGCTACAATCAGGTGAGAGGTTTATAAAAATGAGATTGAGATTAGACGAGGTGGAATAGCTTTGGGGAAGGATTATGTCCCAGCTGGCCTTGCAAGTGCTAGAAATCTCTCCATTGGGGGTTTTGGAGAGCTGCTGTCAAATGGGAAGTCCAGGATGCTATCTCCCCCCTATTGCTACTTTGAAATGGGGTAAGCATCTTGGACGACAAATGGATATTTTCATCATCTTTGCTGCGGGAAGCAGAAGTTTCCCTTTGAAATCCTGTGGTGATAGATATCGCTACAAGGGAATAGCATTTAGCTTTTTTTATGTGTAGATTCTTGTTTTACGAGAATAAATGAACCTATTCTCAGTTATTCAATGCTCAGAAATCACTTTTTTACATCACCAAGGTTAGAACCCTCAGCCTAATGGGGTTATTTTTAGATACCTTCACATCTAATATGCAATGGCATGTTTTATTTTATGCTTTCTGTTTAGTTTCTTTTTTCTTTTCATTAAATACTAAAATTTGATGTCCTCCTAATCTAATTTTGACAATGACTGTGTTTTTTTAGACTGTTATTGCTTAATTATTTTAAAAATATCTAATAAAAATGTAATTTTGAGGTTGTGTTTACCAATATGAAAATAATCTGAACTACCTGAAAGTTATTGGGTTGCTTCCAAAAATTACGTCATAAAATTTATTTTCATTTTCTCCTCCAAGTTCTGCCTTTCCTATTACGAAGTTTAATAATAGCATGATGCTTAAATGTCTGTTTTTCTTCTTTTATATGTTGCAGTGGCTCAGGAAAACAACTTCATTGAGCTTTCTTCTCTCTTATGCCCTCTATTAAAGTATTTTTTTTCTGCTTCATTTGATGTGTTTTATCATTAGCTCAATTTTAATTATCTTTTTTTCTAAGAGGGTTCTCTTTTTAAATGTTAAAAAATAAATATTAAATGAACAATTGCTGCAAATCTAATTAAACCAAAGTAAGTCCTAAAACAGTTCTTTAAAATTTTCTGGTAGCTATGGCTTAAATGAAAGACTTTTCCTTTACTTTTACTATGCGTATCATTATTTTTGTCATTGTGAGAGTGAAAGTTGACTTTGTGTCTCTGCATCGCTAAAAAAGAAATAACATGCTCAAAATTTGCCATCGGAATTCCTTAAAATCTTAGTGAATTCATCTCAAAGGGCTGGCTTTGCTTGAAGTAAGTTTTTCAATTGATAGCATTAATCAAGAGATCATAACTGAGTAAAAATGTGAAAATTATTGCTTTTTCCTTTTTAATTCTGAAGGCTTTCTTGATATTAAAATTATTTTTGTGATGCACTCTATTTGATTATAAAGAAGGTTTCTCTCTGCAAGAAAAAAATGAAGAAAAAATGTGTTTTAGAAGGTCCTCCTATCAGTTAATTTTAGTTAATACTTAATTTCCAGTTGATATATTAGACAGGCGCCCTCCATTAGCATGTCACACTGAGTCAACAACAACTTGTGGTGAAATTTAATAATGTTAGATAAGCTATATTCTGGTGGAAGAAAATCTTTAGATTATTGTCCTCATTTACAACCTATCAATAATAATTAAAAAAAAACACTGTGCAAAGGTATGCACACTTTAATGCCTAACATCTACTGCTCAAAAGAAAACCACCAGTGAGTTCTGTGTATCTAAAGTGTCAAGCTATAGGCAAACAGAACTGGCTAGCAAAAGACCACATAAAACATTTGTATATCAGGAAGTTATCAGCTGGACTCCAGCTTCTAGAAATCACTCAATGAGCTTAGAGACTAAATACTGTGAAGATAATAAAGGATAAGAAACGACTCTATTTACACATTTATTTAAGATTGTTCCATTCAACTAACAGTAGTCTTGTTCATGTTGTATTTCTGCTAACTCCATGTCAGATCTCTTAAGCTGCAACATCTTCTGTGTAAAGGATTAATGTGTGTCCCCATTTTCATGAAAAGGTGAATTAAGCAAGTTGTACTGTGGATAAACAAGACAGACTTGGCTTATCCTTTCCCCTAGGATCTGTTAGGAAAGTTCCTACTGCAAATATGATGCACTATTGAGTAGGGTAACTCAGTGAAAGAACAGAACAGTTATTAAAGAACGTGCTTTGTGCTCCAAGCATAGAAAAATGATGTGCCATTGTAATGTGCCAAAGTAATTTTATTGACCTTTAAAAATTGCTTCGCCAAATTTGCTAAACTCTCCAGCAGAGATCTAGTTTCCAGACTTCTTAGTGTTTGATTTAAATATATGGACTCTACATTTAGACTTCAGTCTCTACAATCAGTTAGCACGGATTTATCCAAAGTTAGACTTAAACAGGATTATATAGGCAGGTTATTTGACTGTTAGTGATATTATGTTTGTACCTCTGTTTACATTGTTTTATTAAAGACCTTCTCTATAAACAGTTCTGAACCATACCCTATGAAGAATGGTATTCCACTGATTGCTGAGATCTGCCCAAATAACTTTAAAAAATTGTAATGTTTTTTTTTATTATTATATATATATATATATATATATATATATATATATATATATATATATATATATATATATATATATATATATATATATATTTATCAGCAGGTAACAAGTAAGTGGATTTTTCTTTGTGGCCCTGCATCAGAAGAGGCACAAAAATAAGAATGTCCTATTGCTGACTTAGCATTGAGGGTGTAGGATCAGTTATGTGAGGAGGAAATATCAAGTATTAAGCTGACCTAGAGAGGCTACAGATAATACTGCTGGTCTGGAATGGAGTGGGATTCATTATTCCCTTCTACTCCACTCCTTGAATGGCCCTGTTCCTTTCTCATTGAGTGTTAAGAGGGTTAAAGTCAGGTGATGCCCTTAAGTGGAGTAACTGCTGTTATTCATTACTTGTTCCCTCAGGGTTTGAATTATTTTTTAGAGACCTGAAACCTATTGCAGAGTATTAATTTCTATAACATGGGGCCATATGACAGCTGTGACCTATGTGATGAACAGGTCGTTCCAAGCGATATTTGTGCTTCCTGTGACCCTCGTCCAGCTGAACAGTACTGACTTTTCCTTTGGAAAGTGGGCAGGAAGAAAAAAAAGCACATTGAATTCTGTGATATGTCTGACATCAATGACGAATGTGGTGACCATTAGTGAGTCCTCACGCAGCCCCCAGTTCAACCATTAGAGCCAGTGCAGAGGGCCTGAAGGTATGGGTCAGTGTTTTTGTGTCGATGGCTCTCCGCCAGACACTCCTGTTACTGTTGCTAAGTGCACTTTGTTGCTTTAGCAAAGATTGGGCTCTGGAAAAAGGGCCATGGGGATTGGTTAGAGAATTAACTCCTTCATGTATTGTGTTCTCTACAGGATACAGCTATTCAGAACATATATTTTTGTTTATGTGTGTGTGTATTGATGGCACACATGCACATTCCAGTGGACATCAAAATGCTACAATATCACTGACTGGCCAACAGGTGGAAGTGCAGAACCAGCAAACCCACCTGATAGGCCGTCAAAAAGATACAACCTTTATTTTAGAATTAGTCTTTGCAGTCAAAAACATATCAATAACCTAATTTATCCACTTAGGACTAATGTAGTTGTTGAAATATTGACTTCCTCTCCAGAGGAGATTTCCAAAAATCATAAGTAAACTAAAATGGAGATCATCCATCAACATAGTTTATTAGCTGACATATCAAGCAATAGAATAACTATATTTTCCTGTACTGTGCTTCATTACCAATACTGTTTTGACAGCCCCTTGAGGACCAGACTTGCTCACAGAATACATTGACTGCTAAGCATAGGGTTTTGTGATGAACTACATTATTCTAAATATTCTGAAGTACTATAGCTGAAATCCATTGGGAAGTTAGGATTAGTTCCCTGAAAACACAAACGAAACGTTATGTTTTAAAAAAGGAAGCAAAAAAAAAATAGATTGTTTTTGTGTTAGTATCTGTAGAGTCAGACTGTTGTAATTAGGTTAGGTTATCAGTGACAGCCGTTTAGCCATTGTCTTGGCTTAAAACCACCAACAGTGTTTTTGCACATTATGTTTAACATATTGTTCCTTTAAACTCTCCAATGGATGTCGGGTTTTTCTTGGCTCTGTCTTATAAATCCCTGATTTAGTTGAGGCAAGTGAGGTCTGCAGTTCTTTAGTTGTTTTTCTGAGTTCCTTTGTCACCTCAAAAATGACTCACCATTGTGCTCCGGGAATAAACCACCTCTGTTCTACCATGAATTCCTTGGATCTCAGCAATGGCTTTGTAACCCTTTCCAGACTGATAAATGTCAATTATATTGTTTTTTCAGTTATTTTAAAGTTGTCTTTTTTTCAATAAGTCCTTTTCTTTATCTCTTTTTTTTATTTGTTTTTTTTTTATTCAAAGCACTGTATGTAATATTGTTCTAAGTCATAAAAACATGTCACCCTGATTTGATATGTGAAAACGCATCTATAAACTTTAATTGCAAAGATGGAATACTTTTGAAATTATCCTTAGTAAGGCCATCGTAACTGATTTGTTAAAGTGTGGCAATGCATAAAATATAAGGAACTTCCAATCATGCAGCCAAACTGGCTATTGACACACATACAAGGGGCACATGTGCAGGTCAGAACATACAAAAAAAAATGCAGGCCAAGATCATCCAAACACACTTGTGTGGGTTGTCCAGGCTGCTGGAGCAGATCTGAGTATCAGCCGCCCAGCTCTGAGAGCTTATCCCAGGCCACAGCGCTGGGGACAAGGGGGGGGGCAAGGATTAACCTCCATGTTTAATAGAAAAGGGGGTGGGGGGTGGATGGAGGGATTTAGAAGCAGTGGTGCTATTAAAGGCCGTTTACAGTGAAGCGAAGGATAGCCAGTTAATCCTGTTTACTTTCTATAGCCGCTGAGGTTTCCACACGTGTCTTTGCGTGTACATTCTTCTGTGTGTGCGTTTGGGCAGTGTCTTGCAGATGCCAAACAGATTTTCACTTCAGAAGAAGGATGAGAGAGGAGGAATTGATTGAGTTAGATCATGAAGAGATACAATACGTGCAGTTACACAATTCTTAAAGTGACCATAGAGAATTCAAACCCTTGAGGTACGTTGGCTTCCACACTACTCAAGGGGGGTCATGACATTTGAAGTTTGTAGGGAGTGTTGGCTCTGTGTTGCTACGTTGACCTGGAATATACATATTCCTTCAAATGAGTCCCTCAACTCTCATAACTGAGGGATTTGTAGCTCATTAAGCACCAGAATAATGATTGAAAAGTTTGGTTTAAACAGCTTCTGTGACCTTAATTAATGTGCTGTAGATGAGTCCTCGGACAAAGCAAACCTGCTGTAAGTTGCCTTTTCAGCACAGGGAGGAAAACTTTTTAATATTTTTTTGCTTATTTGCTGTAATTTATCACCTAATTACTGCTACGAATAGTTTTCTCTTGCAAATCCTGATTTCTGAAAGCCTTTTTATATACCTACCCAGCTAACTACTGTTTGGTGTGATAATTCTCATGAAATTAGTGTCTCTCTGCTGGGAATGAGTTTAAATCTGTTTTTCCATGCTATCATTTGGTTCTCAGGGTTTCTTAATCAGAATTGAAACGTTTTAGAGCTCACTCTATTATTTAGATTGTTAATGGGCACTATTCCTGATCTGAATGTGGAGAGGAATGAGTGAGGCCCCGCATGATGGCAGCTCATATTTCAACTTATTAAAGTCAAAGATGGCGCTAAGAAAGAAAACAAAGCCCTGCTCCAAATGAAGCGAGTTCTACAAGGTTAAAGTATGCACTTGTCAACAAGAAATAAAGAAGAAAGCATTCTGAAGTTTATGATGGATTCTGTGTGAAATTGGATTAGAATCACTGAATGCTCTATTGCATTAATTAAAGGTTGGCCAAGTGAGAGCATAAATAATCAGCAAAGTTGTGATCAGTGTTTCTCAGTGTGAAAATGAATAAAGGATATGCTTTGATATGTCAGCTAGATGTTTATAAACTAATCAAACTTAAAGTATAGTGTTTTGTATCTTTTGTTCTAGAAAGAATGATTAAAATGTATTTAAAAAAAGAAACAAACATCTATTTGATTACAAAATAGCATGATACTGTTCATATTAGTCATTGCCTGGAGATGAGATTATTTCTACATCGGTAACCTTGAATGAAAATACCTTAACTCTACAGTATTCATAGTAATAATATCAATATTAAACAATTGTATAACCTCAAGCTATCATTGGATGTAAAAGCATGGGAACAATAGAGCATATATATATATATATATATATATATATATATAGTATGTGTATATATATATATATATATATATATATATATATATATATATATATATATATATATTGTTCCCATGCTGTATGAATACGTTTTGTTTTACATCCAATGATATATATATATATATATATATATATATATATATATATATATATATATATATATACATATATATATCTGCCTCATTAGCTCCTACTTCTCAGTTAGCTTTAATTTGACCCAAAGTGAAATAAACTTTCAGGATTTTGTGACTGACTGGGATTTGTACAATGGCTTAAATATATTATGTGTATTATATCTATCTGAATCACTGTATTGAACAGTTATAAACCAGTGGCTTAAAATCCCTTTTTTTTATACATATGTATGAATAGTCTGAGTCTCTACGTTGTACCATTTATGCACTAGGTAATTCCTAATACTTTAGTGAACATCAGGAAGGTGAAAAATAAAACAGACATAAACCTTTGGATAACAGTTAAAAAAGAAATATAAAATGTTTAAAAATATTCTGTAAATTGTGTTTTTAAGAGATAATTTTATCAAAAGCTGCACTTCCAAAAGAATTTTCATGCCCAATTTAAAGGAGACAACATTTTTTTACTCATTTTTCAGAGAGTTTTTTCCAGAGCACAGGAACATGGCAACTAAAAGCTCCCACGACTTGTTTAGTTTTGTTTTCGTAAAACACTGAGTAAGCAGATCCCTAAAGACCAGAGGAGCCTATACGGTTCATCACCCCTTAGACTTGCTTCTTGGAAAAACAGCCATATAGTACAGCACTGATGTCTCCTAGAACCTCACCAACAAGGCTCATTTGGGTTAATGGCTTTCTAAAGGAGCTAAACATAAGTTGAATTTTTTATATGTGAAGCACACATATATTCATCTTTGCTGCTCAACACACAAATGCAGTTGAAAAGAAATGCACAGGCTTTTCAAAAGTATTTATTTGCAAGTAGAATTATTATGAAGAAACCTCCTGTTTCCTCATAATTTGAGCATAATATTTTTTTGGTTATTTTATGTCCAACTCTCAATTGTAGACTGACTTTTATATGAAAGGTTATTTAATTGTCATTTGGGTCTTTAATTTTACAAAGATCGATTTAAAAACTTGCAGAAGGTACGACTTTGGTATTAATTTTCTTAGACTGTCTGAGAAGCTAATATCAAATAATTTCCAAAAGGTTTTCAACTGTAGGTTTTTTTTTTTATCAACAAAAGTGATAAAATGCATGCATGTAGAGGTTCTGCTTGATTAAAGTGTCTCTTTCGATATGACTGATTGATAATTCTCATAAAGTACTTAAATATTTTCCTAACTGGAGATTATTTCTCATGTTGTCCGGGGTCATTTACAATTCTAATGTATTCAGTTGGAAGATAATGTAGAATGAGGTGCTATGAATATCCAAATTTCAGCAAAATCAGAGAAAACTTTTAATACATTCAAAAAACATCAGCAATTTTATCTGGTAAATAAAGCAGATGGATTCTCTATATAAATATGAACTTTTTTATTCTTTTTTCTTTACTTTCTGAGAATGTCAAGTGATCAAAAAGTTTTTAGATTTTATAAAACGGGTATTTAAGAAGATCAGTTTTCTTTCTGGTGGATCACTTGTTAAAATGGTTAGGTATTTTGAAGTGTAATATGAATAAAAATCAGTGTTCTTGAATTTCTGGCTGCAGCATTTAAAAAATAGTTGTTAAAAAAGAGATGCTGTGTACTGTGACACTTGGATTGATGTCCTTACTCATATGGTGCGTTACACTGGAAGCATTTTAAGTGCCTTATATACGTCCAAGGCCTGTGCTCATACGTTTGTGAACCTAAGTGCAAAGGAATGGCTATAAAATGGCAATAAAGGGAGTTGGTTCACTTTATTTGATTCTAGTAATGAAGGAATAAAAATAGATTAAACAGCTTTTTAAGTGAAAATGTACACCTCAAGATGTGATTCTTGCAGTCCATCAGTATTATGATTCTTCTTTAAGTATTCTGTCCAAAGCAGCAGACCCTGGCATACAAGCGGGCAACAGCATTGGGAATCCCAATTAAAGCTCCTTAAAGCTGCCTTTTTCTTCGTCACTTGGAAACGAGGAACCATGATAACATGGTGTGTCAATGGTCTTAAGGAGCAGAGGTCGGCACTGTGTAAATGGGGCTAAAGACAGACAACCATGCACACACACTCACACTTAAAGACAATTTAGAGAAGCCAATTAACCTTACAGTCATGTTTTTGGACTGTGGGAGGAAGCCAGAGTACCCGAAGAGAACCCTCTCATGCACAGGGAGAACATGTAAACTCCATGAAGAAAGAATCCGGGCGGGGAATCGAACCCTGAACCTTCTTGCTACACGGCAGCAGTGCCACCCACCAAGCAGCCTTAAACACAACAAAAG
Organism: Cyprinodon diabolis; assembly: GCA_030533445.1. Taxonomy (NCBI): domain Eukaryota; kingdom Metazoa; phylum Chordata; class Actinopteri; order Cyprinodontiformes; family Cyprinodontidae; genus Cyprinodon; species Cyprinodon diabolis. Next base: position 16,970,320 of record CM060074.1, read on the forward strand.
TTACTGTAAAGGTTTTGGCATGTGGAAAAGAAAAAGGCCTGTAGCATCAAAAATCTTCCTCCATACTTAACATTGGACATTACTAAATGGTTTGTTTTTGTTTTTTTTTTGCATACTAAGCCTTTGATTCATACAAAATTGTTCTGAATTATATTTGATCAAAAATTACGGTCTTTGTATAGTTCTACCAAAGCATACTTTGAAAATCCCTGTTTTTTTGGCATCATTTAAAAAAAAAAAAAAAAGATAGTGTTTAACTTTGGAGAACTGTTACAATCACTGTCTGTGATTGTAACATAAATGTAAAACTTCTTCTAGTCTCGTATGTTGCTATTCCAGCTTTTGAACTTTCTGACTGATTTGGGATAATTTAAGTAATTAACATGATTAATGTTATTTTTTGTAGCCATTTCTTAATACAAGATATCATGTATTCCAAGAATGATTGATATTTATATTTGTCTTCTCAGTTTAAAGAGATAATAGGTAAAATTGGTAAATACGTTATACTGTCTTCATACCCCAGGGAAATGGTATGCTTTATCAAGTGAGATTGTGTCCATTAATTAGTATTGTTTTTCAAAGGCATTTTAATTACCCCTAACACTTCTTGCATTTAGCTGTTTTCATCAGATTCATAACATTTTCTGTTGTTGAGACTTGAAATTCTCCTCAAAGACTGTGTGATGCGTATGCAAAGAGGCTGCCAGACAATGGATTTAAGAAACTTCCTCTAGAGGCTGTATTAACAAGTGCACTGATGTGAAAGACATGTTGATGAAGTATTGAGGAAAAAACATGTAAAGGAAATGGAGAAGAGAATGGGTGACATACAGAAGGAGAGAGAGAAACTAAGGGTGGTACAGCTGGATGGGTGGGAGAGAAGTGAGGGGAAGTCTCAGGGAGAGGAGATAAGTAGGTTAAACTTCCTGAGCTGAAAATAGCTATCTTCTCCATCAAATGGTAGCTGAACTGCGCAGGGGGAACTGGCCATCTACAGAAGAACCTCAGTACCCTTGTACCTAATCTGTAGTCACTATGTTTCACAGTATACAGTTTCATTGTATGCTTTTAGGGCATGGCATTTGTGAGACACAAATTAGCCTAAAAATTTCTCGACTGTGTGACTAATTTGGAGGAATTAAATTACTTTTTGTGGGAGACAGTGTTAGATGGTGCACTGAATCTAATTTTAAAAATGCAATTTATGCATTCCAATTGGTGACAAAATTACCTGTACGAGGAGTTCAAAAAGATCTTAAAATAGTTCTTAAATATTACCCAAGTGCTGCATCTCATATAGGCTAATTTCTTACAAAAGGTAAGGCACTAGTTTCTTTATTAACTTTTTCAGGTATGACCTTTTCAGTCCTAAAGGCTTATTCCTTTTTAAGCTATTTCGGATTGGATTAAGAGAGTCTTTGAAGATTTCTCTAATATTCATTTCCATATTTTCTCTGGACTTTGACTGGACCATTCAACAGATCTAATTTTTTTAATCCACTTGGACTCTCTCTGTATGAGGAGATGCTGTTATACTGGAAGAACAACCTCCTCTACAGTTGTGTTGTACATGCTTTGACAGGATTTCTTTCTAGGTTTGCGCCAAATGTATTTACATTGTTTCCTTGCACACCGGTTTACATGTCTTTGCTGAAGAAAGGAATCCCCACAGCATCTAGCACTATTTCCACCATGGCAAGTCACATGGAGATTTTTGCAATTGAGCCAAGATTCTCTTCTTTTGTCTCATCCAGTCAGAGCACCTTGTGCATTATTATATTGTCCCCTATTTAGCCATTCATGTTTGCATACGACAAACAGAATATAATTGATTCCTTTAACTATAGCTTTATTTATACCAGCCTTCCATGGAGGATAGATTGTATGGAGTGTATAAGTAATAAGCTAATAGCCCAGTTACGGATTCTCCCACCTTGGACATCGATCTTTGCACCTTCTCTAGTGTTACCATGCAACTCTATTGAGACTGTCTGATCAATGCTATCCTTCCCTAAGCTGTTAAGATAGATGGAAATGTATTTATAAGCTGTTTCACACTTTTTTTTATGTTAGATTGAATTCTATGAGATATACATAGGTTTTTAATATTGGTTGGTTTTCATGACTCTTTGCTGATTAATTTACAAGAAAACTTCCTACTTTAGAAAGGAGCCGGATTTTAACAGAGATTTTATCAGAACTAAAATTCATTAAAATATTCACATACTTTATAAAAAAACGTTTTCATTCTTGTCATTCAACATCTGTCTGATCTACTGTAGTAGATTTATTTTTTTTAAACACTTTGACCTTCCTCTCTACACAGTATCAAATACATTTTTTCTCTGTTGTCTCTCCCTCAACCAGAGAACTTCCCAATTTCCCAGAGCAGATGATTTCATATAACTCCCTCCTCATTTCTTTTGTGGCTTTTTTTCCTTTAGACTCTTTTGATTATGCTTCACCTCCTTTCTCCCACTTGTGTATTACTGTGTGTATGCCATATTGGTATTTCAACCTATTCCACTTTACTCTGGAGAAACTGGCTTCCTTTGATAGGCCAGGGAAAATCCACTGAAAGAGAAGCTTTGACTTTCTCTTGCTTTTTCCTTCTCCCTGCTCTCCTCTTTCCTTTCACGTGCGTGTCCTTAACTATTCCTGCTGCATCTCTCTGTGAATTTCTTCACTAGTTATTCTTTTCAGGTTGCATTCTTGTTTTTTTTCTCAAGAAAATAATGATGCAAGAAAATTCCCTTTCCTTCCATCAGTAATACCTTTCAGTGCAACAGTTCTCATCTTTAAGAGGGCTGAAGCACTTACAATATTCCTGCACAAATTTTACTTATATGATGCTCCGGCTTACGTAATTATATTATTACTTAAATTCACTGTATTAGTTATTTTTGTCTGTTTTCTCAATTGCTGCGCCACATTTTGAGGATAAAAGAAAGCGCTTCAGCCATTGCTGTGGATGTAGGTAAATTGTTTGATTGCAATTTTAAAAACACAATGAAACACAAAGCCCATTATAATCTCAGAAGGATATGGGAATTACACTTGGCTTCATTTGTCTATTTTATTAGTTTTTTTCTTTTTATCCTTTCAAAGGAAAATCTTGATATTGGAAGTGTGCTAAGTAGTACATTCTGAAATGCTTTATTTTGCTGAATGTTTAGTTGTTGTTTTTTTTTGTATCCCAGAACACAAAAAAAATAATAATCATTGTGAAATTGTCTTACACAGCTTATGTTGTCTTCACTGAAAGCTTCTTCGTAGACACAAACCATTTTCAATAGTATATGATGCAGAGCTCTAGTACTTAAACAAAACTAAATAAGCAAAAGAAAAAAAAACTTGGAGAAGCTAATTGTATGTCATTAGTCAATTCCATTTCATTCACCGTAACCCCCTCTTATGTTTCTAATTAAAGGTAATATCCTGTCATTTGCAGGAGCTGTTAAAGGGATTAAAACTGAATTTGTTCAGGAGTCTGTCTGTCTGTCCGCTTGTCTGTCCATCTATCTGCCTTTTAGGTAGTTTAGGTTCAAAATCCCTGTGTAGTAGAACTTGTTCTGCATTGCAATCAAAAACACTTCTTACCAATATTCTTAACCTTCTTTTTTGACATTTTTTTCTGTTATGAGCTAATTAAAAAAAACAAAAAAAAAAACAAAAAAACATCAAACTCATCAACTCAGCCATAAGCTCAAGATTACGTATCTTTTATTGAAGGTTTCAATTTTATATTGCGAGGCATACAAGGCTTAGGTCTGATCGTTAGTTTCTAATGTCAGATCTCTCTGCGTCTCTTTTTTTTTTAATGCTTTTGAATCTTGTATTTTCAAATAATCTGAAATTGATTTTTAGAGTTTTATGTGCTTTGTTTGAATTTGCTTGAGTTTTCTGTTCTTTTAAAATAATTTTCCTACCTTTTTTGTTTGTTTGTTTTTTTATTGCAAAATATTCATTATCAAATTTGTGTTTTAGTAGCCAAGAAACTGTCTCTTTCTAATTTGTCATTTTAAATGCTTTAATGTTGCATTACAATACCTTATATTATAAAAGGGCTCAACCTTTTAATCTCGCCCTTGGTTTCTTTTTTAGTTGGTGTTAAATAAGCGTATCTCACTCAGATGAAATATTTTAAAAAATCCATTGGAAAAAACTATTGGTTTATGCCAATGACAAAATGTTAACAATTCAAAAGACTCATTCATTGGAAATACCATTAATTTGACAGTTGTCTAGCAGTCACTTTCTAGACACTTTCTATAAGAAGGGTAAAAAAGTGTACAAGCAATAACAATAGGTTTTGAGAATATTTAGAAGCAAAGTCTATACAATAGCACAGAGGAGATCAGAGGATGTGAAGCTTTGGTCGGTTTTGTTGTAAAAAGCAACCATAAGCAGAGCTTTCCAATACATTGGTCAAAAATGTTCCGTTCTTTGAGTTTTAAGGATTATCTAATCCCATGAAAAAATGACAAGTACCTTACCGGGTCCAAGGAAAAGTGAATACTTGCAGTGGTCCAGAGTCCTATGTTTTTAAGATCTCCCACTCTATCAAAAGCAATGAAACCTAGTTTATTGACTTTACTGTCTAAACACAGTACAAATTGAGCAACATGCTGCCCTGACCTAAACCTATAGAGAATATTTTGTTGGGTTTTGATCGTCTGGCTCCTTATCATCAACATGACCAAAAGCTTGGAATGCGTCAGAAAAGTGATATGAATATTTGAGTTTAATGTTCTGAATGACTGTGTGGAAAGAAATTAACCTTACGATATTATATTAGCTCATTGCGACTGCACTTTTAAAAATGAGCTTTGCCTTTTATCTTTGTTCGAGAACATAAAAAAATTGACTCCCTATCTCTTCTGTCTTGTGTTTTAGGACATGGGTCCTGCCAGCATGCCCTCGGTGCCCCTTATGGTGGGCTGTGGAGTCTCCTGCACCGCTCTCCTCATCCTGCTGCTAATCTATGCTGCCTTCTGGAGGTGACTACATGCAAACATATCTAATAGTGTAAACCTGTTATCTGCAGTTTTACATCCCGTCTGCGTGCAATACTAATTTCCACGCTTCTGCCAGTGCAAATTGAAAATAGCCTAATTTGTGTCTGTCAACTGTGGCGACAAAGAAGGCAATGAGGCTTAATAAAGAACAGAACAGTTTGGTTAGAGGAAGGGGATGAGGTGATTCATTTTCTCCTCTTTTCATTCTATTTTTTTCTCTTAGCTACACTCTGGAGCCAAGATCAAGCTGATGACTAAGCAGTCGATAAGGTCTATAAGGCTCTAAATGTGACTTTCTAAATGTTTATAATCTTCTCCTCCTTAGGTACATCCGGTCAGAGAGATCGATCATCTTGGTCAACTTTTGCTTCTCAATCCTGGCCTCCAATTTGTTGATTCTGCTAGGACAATCTCAAACACTCAACAAGGTGAAGTAAATCCAAGTGCACATATTCAGAACATTGTTTTTGATACTGATTTTATTAATGATGGTTGTTATTCTAAAATAAATATATACTCCATAAAAGAAAAAGTGAAAAAATACAAGATATAAGGCTATAGTGAATGTTTAAAGCATGCTGTCATGCTTGGCTAGTGTTCTTGCAAGCTGTCTGGCTAAACAAGCCTGCATTCTGTGGCATTCATTATCGATTGCACCAAAGAACACAGCAAAACCACCTTTACCATTAAAGAAAAAGACATTACAGGATTAGAATGCCTTTTTTGATTAAGCACTATTTTGTTCAATGTTGAAGTCTAACTTGTATTCTCTTTATTTAATCCCCTTATTTGTCCCCTCTGTGTTTGTATTTTGCTTTTTTTAAAGGTATCTTTGCTTGTGCATTTTAAGTTCTTACTTACCTCTCTATTCATACAGGGGCTTTGTACTGTGACTGCTGCTTTCCTGCACTTCTTCTTCTTGGCATCCTTTTGCTGGGTACTGACTGAGGCGTGGCAGTCCTACTTGGCCGTCATCGGCAAAACAAGGTCGCGCATTATTCGCAAGCGTTTTCTGTGCCTCGGCTGGGGTAAGCACACTCATGCATACGTTTCACATAAGATCGCCTCAAAACCTTGTTTAGGGTTATGATTTACTATGATGTTTATGTCGTCACTCAAGTTGGAGACAGAAACCAGCTCTGACAAAGTTTTTTAAACTGACTGCTGTGTAAATGGCAATCTGTTTAAATTGCTAGTCTTCAATTTAAATAACCTAACCTATTTCTAAACATTTCCCTCTGATGTGTCAAAGTTGTGCTTAAAGGTTCATATACTTTGACAGAATGTTTTTTAGAATATTTCAGAACTTGTATAATAATGGAAAAATCTTGCTGCTACCTGGTTAGTAGATGGGCAGCGTATTTTTTCTTTTAAGAAACAACCTAAATGACCTTAAAAAAGCCTTCTTTATCTAACGCTTTGATCTGACAGCATGCTCACAAGCAGATACATGTGTGTTGAAAAGGTTTTAGAGGGTAACCTTTGTTCCCTGGGATGTATTTGCATGTAATTTGTATGTGAATAGAAAGTTATTGCAGCCACTAGAATGTTAATCCAGTGCTTCTCTGACTGTGCTTGATCCAGAGCAATGGAGAAAAAATAAAACAAAATTATTCAAAGGGACAATGGTAAGAAGTAGTTGAACTTGCAAAAGAGAAAACAAAATTGTTCATTCCTGAAAAAAGGTGCTTATCTATAGAAAAGCTATGTATAAATAAGCCTCTGCTTGCTTGTTTCCACACTACGGAAAAGTAATAAACGTAATTAACTCAATTTCCCTTCAAATAAGTATATTTTCTTGATTTGAGCAGTTTATCGGCCAATTTGCCAATGGAAGAGGGTTACTTTTCAAATAGGATAAAAACAACTCGATAATATGTAATAGTCTTATTTAAGGGCAAAAATACCCATTCAGTTGGCAGATTTCTTCATTTATCTCCTCAAATCAAGGGTAAATAAATGGATCTTGAGAAATGTTACCTTATTTTTAGATCAGTTTTTGCTGTACAATTGGTTTAGCTAAACAACTAAAGTATCTCTCACCGTAAATTCAACCCATGTACTGATCCAGGTTAAAGCACATTTTATCTAACTGTCCATAGTTTGTACATATAGACAATAATTTTAACACTTATGATTATCTGTTTTGTATCTGTTTCAAATCATGCTTGAATTAAAACTATAGTAAGTGTTATTTTTTTGCCTGGAATTGCATAAAACAGATTTTAGTAGTTTCTAGACATTAATAAGTATGACCAACTTTTGTCAAAATGTATTTATTATGGAAATGATGAAAATTGGTTATATCACTCTTTTACTGTTTTGTCAGTCTACAACTACAAACTTTAATTGTATATGAGGGACCAGAGTAACACAAATTAGTGCATTGTGTATTTGTATATGGCCAACCCCATTCAGTTATTTGCCTTAACTGTAATGCTTTGGCGTTTTCTCTATCAACTTTATAATAGAGAAGCACTGATCCGATACCTGGATCAGATATTGACTCTGATATTGACTATTTAGATGGGTCAGGTATCGGAAATCCAATCCTGTGAACATTTCTTTCTTTTTGCTGCTTATTTATCCATAAATAACATAAAATGAATTTATATCTATTTTAATTTATAACCATTTTTCTGTTTATACCAAGGCTAAATCTTCCACTCACATGGCAGGATATATAGTTCATCCATTCAACAGTTGACTTGGATCGGTATCGGATATCAGCCAATATGCTGTGCCCTATGGAGGAACAATTCTGTCATAATTAAAAATAAATACAGAAATATAAAAAAATACAATAAACAAATAAATGTAGGTAAAAATTAAATTATACTGTGAGACATATACATATATATCTTTTAATTAGCTTCTTTGGGGGGGAGACAGTTCGGTAGATATCAGTGGCTTATAGCCCAGTTCGGCTTATATATGTAAGCTTCCAGTTTATTCAAGAAATGAATGGTCGCAGCCTATGGTGAGTCTGTAGTCTAAAAAATTTGGTATATATTTTAAGAACAGTAAGGCTACAATGAATGGCTGAAATCAAAGCTCACTGGATACATTAACACTTAAAGTACGCATGAACAGCAAAAGAAAAAACAGCCCAAAGATTGGCATGTTGGACACCACCAGATGAGGGCCGAAAGAAGTTTATCCACTCTATCCTTAAAGCAAGACTACAGCTTAAATGTCCTCCATAAAATCCCAAAATTTGACATAAATTAAAGGTTGTGAACAAGATATTTAAACAGTAGTTGAAAGTGGGATATTCCCTCACTCCCTCCTAAAAGCCAACCAGCTCTTAGCGACATAAAATTATTTGGGATTCAAGCTTACGTATCATTTTTTTTCAATAATATAAAAGTCCTTTTATCTTTTAGTAACAGGCTATTTTATCCATTTATGTATTTATGTTTTTGCTTGTTCTTTTAATTCTTCACAGATTTAAGCCTGTTTATTTATTGAAATATGTTTCTTATAAAATCTGTTAACTTTTGGAATTAGACTGAACTTGTAATGTGAAGAGTTGTTTTTTTTATTGTTTTTTTTTTTTGTTTTTTGTTTTTTCCCTGTCTCCCTTTCTGAAATATGATTTGGTACTTCACTAAACCAAGCAGTTTTACAATGCTAAGCAAGGCTACATTATTCAAGAACATACTCTACCCTTAATTCACTACAGACAGCTGCAAGTAACGAAACTTTCTTTTGTAACTCTTAGTGGAATTTTATCCTGCCCCTGAGTCCCACTGCAAATAATTACAGTTTTCTGAATTGAATCCTGATTGAAGAAGTGTTACGTGAGGTGCATTAGAGATAGAGGGCAGCGAGACCGGCTTGTTTAAGAATGGAAATGTAACCGCTTATTATCTTGCAGTGTTGAAATTGTTGCCTGTATTATGCTTAACAATCTTCATTTCCTGCATTCTCATTATATACCATTTGTCAGCTCTATAAGCAGTTATTTACCGCTTCATATCCCAAAAGCCATATTTACACTTTCTAATGCCGTTTCCTCATCCACACACATCCAGGGACAAACGGCTTAACACACACCCAGAGTGCACTTTGTGCTATTCAGCTCTACACCACCTATTCCATTCAGCCTACATGTTCCTCCATCATGCCGTCTCCTCAATGTTGTACAACCTGGTGCAACATGGACGTGGAATGTTAGGTGTATAATCAAAAGATATGATAACAACTGCACAACACAGGGAGATGCTTCAAGATAGCTTTGGAAATTACAACACTGCACCATCCCTACAAACACACAAACACAATCTGCTCATTTCACTCAGTATTGATCCAAGCAGTCTAATCTGCCAAGTCACTGATGCCCTTACCTGATAGAGAAAGAGAATGTATAGACTTCTCTACAGTCACAGATGGTGAGATACTGACATAGAGAGGGAGAGGGTGTGTGTTGGCTGTAGCGCATTTATCTGATACACTCACACATGCACATTAAATATAGGAAACAGTTGGGCCGAGCAGAGAGGATCAAACGTCGTACCCTTGTTACATCCGTTTTGCAATTTTCCCAGCAAATTATGTGATTTAAATCTGTTGCCAAGGCGACAAGGGAATTTAGGTTATCTGGATTTGGGTCAGAGCCAGATACGTATATGCATAAGTGTGTTTGTGTGTTTTCACCATATTATGCAGGTAAATGCAAGATTTATGTTGTTGACTAACTGAGACTCGACACAGGCAGCTTGGTGGACAGGCTTGGCTCTTAACCATCTTATTTGTTAAAGTTAATGTGACTTTTTCTAATTGCTTTTCATTACCAGCCATAATCACAGCTTTGTTAATTACAAGAATCTTTCAGAGCCAAACTCATTATAGGGTGCCGCGATTTTCCTTCTTTTTCACGAAGGCAATCTGAAGCAGTCATGCTTCCTTTTCATTTGCAGAGAGAGAGACAGATATATAGAAAGATAGATAGATAGAAAGACCGATAGATTGCTGCATGATATATTCAACACTTTATCCAGCTAATTAATTCACAATGTTTTGATCATGCACACATGTAATTTAAAACCAATTTTTTAAAACCTCTTAAAATTTTCTTCTGTATTACAGCTGCACGCTACTCTGGAAGATTTATCCCTAAAATCTCAGTGAAACTATTTGATAGTGATAAAATGCGATAAAATATGAAGGATTATACGCCACTTTAGTATTGGTAAACATATTTACATTAATACTGGTATCTTTGAAGGATTTTTCAGTTATGTTTGCATGTGGTACATGCCATTGCAGTGAAGCCTTGCATTTAGGTAGGTAAAGTCTAAGCTGTGCCAACATGTCCATCATCATCATCCGTGCTTCCTTTCATCCCTTGTCTCACCCGTTTGATCTTTTCTCTTTGTGTGTGTGCGCTTGTGTTTTTTCCACAGGTCTTCCAGCCCTTGTTGTTGCCGTGTCAGTGGGTTTCACCAGAGCCAGAGGTTATGGCACAGCCAGCTAGTGAGTTCCTTCTTGCACTTGCACTTTAATCACCACTCAATTTGGAGCCCATCACTTAATAACAGCAGCTTCTTTTCATTTGCTCTTAAATTGGTCTGTGGTCTATTAGTATTTACTGGGCTTGCTCTGGGAGTTCCACTGTTTCTTTGATGTTTGCAAGCCAAATAATCTTTTGAAAAGTACTACTCCGAGGTGATAATCAGTCTGCTGGGTTTCACCAGTGTCTGCTATTGAAAATAAATCTAATTTAATGTGATATTTTAATATATACACAGTTGCTATTTTTCCTCAATCGACTTGCTTTACATAACAGCTCTAAATGTATTTGGTGTAGAGGACAATATACTTTCAAGGCAATTAAGAGGAGGCATCATTAGGACACTTAAGAAATTCAAGTTTTAAGTATCTCTCTTACTTTGCAGTATTTATGACTAAATTATTACATTTTAGAGAGTAAAGCCTCCCCGAGTGCGGTTTTAAGAGAGTTTACCCCCGAAAAGATGAAAATTGTGCAGTAAAAAACAAATATGCATTCAAAGCGATGTGTTTATTGTCATTCACATGCAATATGTAAAGCTTTATGATTGCAATTAAGCACCACGTCCCTCCATCACCTATATGACAGCTATATGACAGCTATTTCCTTAAACAGCCTGCCATAATTCTTTCGTATTAGGTGGAGTTCTGCTTACCAGTTTTTATAAGTCATGGTCCTGCCTAAAGTAGCCAGACATATTTAGTTTTTAAACTATAACTCATTGTAAACATAATTATGTTAATGTCTCTAAACAGCCTTTTTTTCTTATTTGTAAAAAAGAAATTTAGTAGCCCTGTTATGACTACCAGACCAGTAGCAAATGGCATATGTTGGTGGTGGGGAGGGGCTGCAGTTCTGTGTGCCTCAAACAGCTTGTCATTCCTATGCTTGCAAAGCAGTGGATCTCTCTCTCTAATACTGTATTATATTTACTTTAATAAAAGGAAGAGGTCACAGTGATTCATTTGAACAAAATGTTAAAAAACCTTTATGACAGTTCCAACTTTGTATTGAATGTTAATTCAAATAAAGTTCATGGTTATATGTGACTAAAATCATGCTGAACATTGCTTCAAAATAACAACCTTTCTATCTGAAATATCTTTCAAACAGAAAGTATTAAGGCCTGCTCTGATAGTAAAGCTAGAACACAGTTAGCAGGCACTTGCTCTTAAATGATAAAATACTTTCTAACTGATACTACAGATAGTTTCTGCTTTTTCTTTGGAGGTTTATTGGTGACATTAGTTAACAGAAGTCTTTATAAAACCAGGGAACCATACAGATAACTTTAAATACAGCAACCTTGGGTTGATATTATGTTGGGATTCTTTTGTTTAGTGGTATGCCTGACCCTTATATGTAGATGTATAAGTAATAGCTACAAGTAAAAGACATCTGTGTGACTACATTCTTCGCAATGTCTCTAAATTCCACTTAGATGTAAACATGATACTGAGTAACATGACTGGTGGAAAGTAATTACTTACCAAGTAGTCACACAGTTTGTTTTGGATTGCTTCTGATTAAATTGAATTTAATCAAATGCTTGTCTATTGTTTTCGCATTAACATATCTTTATTAGATGAAAATTAACCTGCAGTAAATAAAGTTTTGGTTATATTCTTTTTTTATGCCAGTGAATTGTCCACTATTTTGACACCTACAACAATTATATTTAATTAAAGTAGATTTGCTGTTTAAAGTTTAAGTATTTTTTTGTTCTAATTCTAATTTGTTTTTTCTTTTCTTGTTTTTCTAAAGCTGCTGGTTGTCTTTGGAGGGTGGCCTGCTTTATGCCTTCGTTGGTCCTGCTGCTGTTATTGTTCTGGTGAGTTTGTCCATTGTTACATGCTTTATTTCAGATTGATTCTAACTGTCCCTAGGATTGTTTGCCTTAAAGCCTTATGTTTGCACATTTTAATGGACAACATCAGCATGACAGACCTTGAAACTTTAGTTTTGGTGATGATGTTGAATTGGCACCTTGTATGATCCTTAAATTTTCCAATCTATATTGTCTACTGATTTAAATCTAATATCAGTTATTTGTAATATATTACCTTCTTAATGATATATATATATATATATATATATATGTATATATATTTTTTTTTGTATCCTTAAATCGACTAATTTAGAAAAAGTGAGATATATGAGAAGATTGGATTTAAATTTATACTGAGACCTGTGGACCTTTAATTCATGTTAAGGAGATTTTGAAATGCCTAAAGATTTGGTCAAGTTATCACAAAAGTGAAAACAGTATTTCATAGGAGCTAAGTTCATCATGATGTACATTTTCTAGAAAAATATTACAGTATGATTTGCATGCGCAACTTATGTGAATAACATTATTCAGTGTTTGTTGATATTTGATAAAATATATTTTTTAATATGGCCATATTTGTAGTAGAAACACAAACGCAACTCACAAAAACTAGAAGGAAGTAAATTAACTACTAATAAAAAATTATATATATATATTCAAGCTATGCAGACCAATAAGCCAGGTAGGAACAGGTCTATAGACCCCAATATCCCTGAGCAAACGGGTACAAGCCTCCTATTGGATAAATGAATGGGCAATTATGATTTAGATTGCAGCAAGTTATTTAATCACAACTGGTGCAATGGTCTGCTTCTCATTTGTTACATGCCTGTGTCAAACAACAAATCCTATGGTAGTGGAAAAGATGTCAGTCTGTTTCAGAAGTGTCAAATCCTTGAGATACATCAAGCAGAAAAAAATATCTAAGTAGAAACTTCCAAAATTAGGTAATGGAACTATCAATTGCATTATTAAAAACTGGGAGAATAGTGGAGGATCCATCGGGTTTGAGGAAAAAACGTTTCCCTATAAAGCATTCTAGAACGATTGTGATCAGCAAGCACTTAAATGTTTTGGTGAAATCGAATTGAGGAAATCAAGGGTAGAATCCTGAGAAAGGCTTAATATTGAAAGTAAGAGCTCTTCTACAAGCACAATGCAAAGGGACCTTAAGGGGTTGGGACTCAACAGCAGTGTAGCATTAAGAAAACCTCTAATCATCAGGCTAAATGGAAAAATAAAGGCCTCCATTTGCTAAAGAGCATACAGGTTGGACTCTGGAGCAATGGAAGAAGGTCACATGGTCTGATGAGTCCAGATTTACGCTGTTCCTGAGTGATGGGTGCATTAGTGTAAGAAGCTTGTACAATAGGCCTGATGCCTATTGTACAAGCCTACGTATAGGGACAGTGCTATGATTTGGGGTTTCTGTAATTGGTTGAGATTACGTTCAGAAACAGTATGACTGCTGATTACCTAAATATACTGATCTGAGCAGGAACTGAATGCTGCTTCTCGCTTGTTTAATTCTAGTTCTGGGTGTACAGAACTACATTACATGCATACATTGACAACAAATTAGTTATGTATTTAAGTGCTGACCGATTCAATGATTTATATACCAACAGAAGGATTTTAAAGTCTATTTTCTGAGCTACAGGCAGAGGTGTCAAAGTTTCTTACTCAAGTAGAAGTATAAATCCTACTGTTTAAAAACACTTTTGTAGAAGTTAGAGAATTAAATAAAGCTTTTTACTCAGGTAAAAGTGTAAAAGTAAAATTTTTAAAAGTACTTAAAGTATAAAAGCAAAAGTAATGCAGTAAAAAAACGTCAAGGACTGAACTACCCTTCCTCATAATTAAATTTCTTATTTTATAACTTTTATAACTAACTAACTACCCTTTGAAAAGCTGTTTATTTTGGTAACAACAATGTGGCACAGTGACCAAGTCCAATACCAACAGACAATAACGAAAATGAAGCTTAAATGAAAAAACTAACGAGCCTATTTTGAAAATGTAAGGAGTAGAAAGGAGAGATAATTTCAAATAAATGTAAGGAGAATTAAAAATTTGTCTAAACATGATTACTCCATTGAAGTATAGATTGCCAAAATTTATACTTAAGTAAGGTAACAAAGTATTTGTACTATGTTACTTTAAACCTCTAGCTACAGGGAGCCTGTGTAAGAACTTTAGATTGGCTGATGTGTTCTACTTTCTTAGTTCTAGTGAGAACAAGGGCAGCAGAGTTTTGGATCAGCTGCAGGTTTCTGATGGACTTTATTTTTGGCAAACTTATAAGGACACAGTTTTTTCCTTATAACTGTTTACTCACATTTATCTTGAGTAGACACAAACTTCTCAAGATAAATGCTCAAGTTAGGTTTGCTAGTTCTCGCTTGGACACCCTGGAAATGTTCTTTGGGTGATGAGGCTAATTTAGTAACTGCCTTTATGTGCCTCGGACGGTTCAGGTCTGAGTCAATCATGATACCGAGATTACAGCCATAATCAGTGGTTTCTAGCTGTAGTAACTGAAGCTGTTATCTGGATCTCTCCACCTTTGGTCTGAAGTTTATTACCTCAGTTTTTTTTTCAATTCAATTGGAGAAAATTATGTCACATCTTCATACTGATCTGTTCTAAGCATCTAGCCATTGTTCTAAGCATGAGTTCATAGTAGCCCGGTGACATTGTCATGTCCCTAGGTGATGGCATCAGCTTGAATTGTGAAAGAGGGTTTCAGGGAGCAAGATTCTCACACATTAATCAGACATGGCAGAGTCTAGACCTTAACCTCATTGAGACTCTTTGGGATGTGCTTGAGAAGGTTTTGTGCAATGATCAAGTGCAAAATCTTAGTGAAATTTTAACGCAAACTGGGTGAAAATAAATCTTATGACATTGCAGAGGATTATGAAGACAAATTATATGACCTCTTTTTTGGTCTTGATGGTGACTTTTCCTTTGGCCAGGCAGTGAACTTTGAGTAAGTCTGCTTAGATGGTTCAAGTGTGGTTCAAGGGTGAAATTGGGACTTCATGTCATTTATGTGACTGGAGCGTGTTTGGCTGTGTGGGATGTGTTCATCTACTTCACGAACTGTGATTAGTCTATTCTACTTTATACATGGTATTGTGTGAATATTTCATAAAAGTCACCTAGAATAAGTTACATTTGATTGAATTCACTGTAATTAGAAGCAAAGTTAAACTGTAATATTAGGTGATCAGAATCTTATAATAAAAATGTTAACCTTGAGCCACATTGACAGACAACTTTCCTTTAATCAAACCAAGATCTCAAGTAGCAAATAGCAATTAAAATTTGGGAAAGATGGGACCTCTTGCACCCCTTTCTCTTTGTTGGGAAAGTGGCACTTAGGAATTTAGAGTGCATGGTGACTATATTCATATGAGGAAAACATAGCATCCCTTTGTGCAGTGATCAGTGCAGGGCAGGTTACTTAAGTTACGTACATTTAGTATTGTTCCAACAAAACAATTTCACATCCTTTTTTTAAGAAGTAACATTAAATCTATTAAGTATACTGTGTAAATTGATTATAGGAATAAAACATTAAAAAACTTTAAGCAAGGCTCCTATTCGGCTATAACTTAAGCTACACTGACGTTATATGTTAAAAAGGTACCTCCTGATTTCCATTAATGCTTGACAGCTGGGAACATTCACATGTATGCAAGTTGTCGTATTCACATCTCACTGTCAACGGGTCATGTGTGCATACGTGTTAATGTTCCTTTAAGGGGGCATTTATCACACTGATATGCACTGAGTTATAAATGTCAGCCCTGCAACACAAATATATTGTATACCAAGAGGTTTTGGCAATTTCTTACATTTCTACAGTGAATTGCAGCCCTTTAAACTCTCCCTCTAATGTGTACTTTAAGAGCATGAGTCACTGAACTATATGCATCCAAGACTGAACCTTGCTCTCCACCATAAATTTAGAACGAAAATTGTAGCAATGAATATTGAATGTTGTTTTTACCAAGTTCAGTGATGGACATATTTATGCACACCTACCTAAACCCAGTTCTAGAGCAAAATGGAATGCCATAATTGTTTCTCAGTGGGGTATAAATTGTCTGTTTTTGTATGTAGCTGTGATAATTTCTACTAAATGAATCCCGGGGTGGAGATTCCTACCATTAAGCTTATTACTTGTGCTTACAATGTGTTACATTTTAGGATGGTAATTGTTGCCACTACTTATGATGCTGTTTGTTGACACAGTCGCTGTCACTCTTGTTGTAGTGCACATGTCAAAAAAATTAAATATGGCTCTGATTCATATGTGTCCTGACAGGATATGGATGCTTCTATCAAAGTTTCTGACAGGAGAGTCTGGCAGGGGGTTTATAAGGATGAGCACAAGTTAATGGCTGCAAATATTCATATTAAATCATATTAAGGCTTGAAAGGAAACTATTATGTTACCTTTCTTCCCATTCCTTGTTTTCTTTGAAATTATATCAGATTGTGATTGAAGACAACTACCTTATCTTATTATGACATGTTCCTAACCACTGAATTGAATCAACAATAGGCAAGGCAAGACAAGTTTATTAAAAATAAGCACATCTCAGTACACTGCAAGTATACTGCAGTAAGACAAACCTAAATATTAAAAAGAGAATAACTAAAATAAGATTATATTGAAGGAAGGAAGGAAGGAAGGAAGGAAGGAAGGAAGGAAGGAAGGAAGGAAGGAAGGAAGGAAGGAAGGAAGGAAGGAACATAATTCATGAATAACCTTTATGTGGCACAATCAAAGGTCACTAATCAAATATATTTCATCCGTTTTTATAGCAATTTATGGTTTCAGTAGTTTTACAGTATTCTTGAAGTTTATCCCATATTAGCTTAGCATACAAACTAAATTTTTTACACTGCAAAAAATCAAAATCTATATAAGTAATTTTTTCTTAAAATTAGTGCATTTGTTCTTGAATTGAGGAGATAAAAAAAGACATTTTGCCAATGGAACAAGGCAATTTACATTGAAAATAAGAAAACACAATTGTATTGTTTTATTTCAAGTGCATATTATCTAATTATCTTATTTTAAGAGTAAAAATACAAATTCCGTTGGCAAATTATCTCATTTACCTACTCAAATCAAGGGTAAATACACTTAATTTAAGACATTTTTACTTATTTCTAGATCGTTTTGCCAGTGTATAAAAAGAAGAAAAAAAGTGGGTTGTTGACCTTGTCCAATGTGAGATCAATACATTTTTATTATATTATTAAAAGTTGCTTCTCCATGTTTAGTGCTGCAGTGTAGGTTATGGTCAGAAAACTTGGGTCTTGGTGGTAGATATACTGACAACAAGTCTGTAACGTAGTTTGTTACTAAGTCATTCAATGGTATATAGGCCAACAGAATATTTTAAAATGTATTATGTGGGAGCCTGAGAGCCAGTGTAAGGAGTTTAGAACTGGGGTGATGTGCTCCAATTTCTTAGTTTTGATGAAGACCCACACAGCAGAAATCTGGATCAGCTAAAGCTGTCCAATTGAATTTTTAGGCAGATCTGTGAAGACACCGGTTGAATAATCAGTTATATTAGATATAAACTCATGGATAAGTTGTTCAAGGTTCTGCTTGGAGATCAGTCCATTAATCCTGGAGATCTTCTTGAGTTAATAGAGGCCGACTTAGTTACTGTCTCTACGTCCATCTAAAGGTTCAAGTCCGAGTCCATCACTACAGCCAGATTCCATGCCTGATTGTTAATTTCTAGCTGCAATAGCTAAATCCGTATTCTTATTTTTGAGATCTCTTCTTCAGTCCATAAATTATGTAACCTGTGTCTTAATTCAGTTGGGTAAAATGTGGGCATACTGAGTTTATGTCATCTACATTCATTGCATCTATAGTTGTGTGCTACTTGCATATTTAACATGTTGTTATTAAGATCTGAGTCAGGGGCAACATGTAGATACATGGAGGTATCATAGAGAAGTGATTTGAAGATCCTGATTGGAAGGATATTTATTAGGAGTTGGTTGAGCTCCTGCAGCCCTTGGTGATGTTGATCTAGTAGCAGGCCTGGGCCATAGGGGGCGCTTATTGTGTGAAACATTTACTACGAAGAAGAAATGAAAAACAGCTCCCTTCTGGTTAAACCCTTGCTGTGCACTAGAAGAGTTGATTTTTATTTCTTGGTGAATTGTTTTCAGTTGTTCTCCACTGCTGTCATCACAATGTCGAAGCATGTTCCAAATCGCAGCTGCAACGTGGCGCCCAGCCCCGTGGTATTGTCACTAGGGCCTCTGCTCTAACAAACAGCTGTAATGAGAGTGGGGCTTTAGGCATAGAAACACAGCGACCTTCCCGCTGGACTCTTCTCTAATTAATGAACCTGGCCTTGAGCAAATAGCAGAGCAGGATGATGCTGACTCACAGAGATGGTGCCAGACATGACCGGCATGACAAAATTCACTCCCTCAATGTGATGCTTTAAATCTTGTTGTTAGCCGTGAGTGGAGAAATTTTCAGTAAGCAGCGAATACTCCTCTGCAGAGGAAAATAAACTTTTACAATGCTTCAAAAAGTACTCATAGACCTTATAATTAACCACAATCATCACTTTATAGTACATCAGAAAAGGTTTGGAATTTATATGATAGAAGAACATTTTTACTACTATTATTAAAATGTAAAGTTTATAGAAATGAGTACTTAGTTTGCAAAACAAATGATAATTATGACTCATATTTGCTCGGGCCATGTTTGCTTTGATTTTCTTAAATAAAATCCAGTGCAACAAATTGCCTTTAGTGACCCCTTAAGTAGTAATTATCATTTTAATATGAAAAACTCACACAGAAGGAAAAAGAAAATTAGAAGAATTTTATTGATACAATTATTTCAAGACTTTGGCGCTCAGGTCTCGGCAGGACATGTTAGCGCTGAGTTGAAGTTGGTTCAGTCGATAGACTGCTGGTTGGGAGAGATGGTAAGCTTTAGCTCATTTGGAGAGATCCAGTTGACTACGTGAGCTGATACAAGCGCTTCACTCGCGACGATAGATAGATGTCCAGCTATACATGTTTGCATGAACTTGTCCATGATGAACAAAGATGAAGCGACAGTGGAGAGGAAAAACTCCCTTTAATAATGCAACAGTTTTTGCTTACAGCAGTTTTACTCTATGTGGCTAGAGCTAAATGGAGTGGTTTGGAACGTGTATTTTCATCTGTTACAACTGATAACTCAAACTCAACACCAGATCCACCACATGCAACTGACTACATAACACGTTTTTTTTTGTGTGTGTGTGTGTGTGTGTGATAGAGAAATTAACCATGCATTATTCTGTATTAACTTCATTATAAAACACTCTAAGTTAGATTATAACATAAGTTAATTCTAAAATACATTACAGTTAGTAGTTGTAATAATCTCTAATCGATCCCCTGTCATAACTGGTATGCCTCAGGGCTCTGTCCTGGGAGCCCCAACTCAGAATTATCTACCTTCTGCCCCTTCGTGACATCTTTTGGAAATTAAATATGAATTTTCATTGTTATGAGGATAACACCCCTCTCTATTTTTGTGGTAACTCCCTCCATAATCCCTGACCTACCGCCTTACTGTAACAAAAGCCTGGTTAACCTCTAACTTCCTACATTTAAACAAAACAGGGATGTTAGAAACCAAATCAGTTTTATCCAAGAGTGACTGTTTTTGTCTCTCAGTTGACAGTTCAATTCTCTCTCCCTCTCCTCAGGTCTAGGGTCTGGGTGTCATCCTTCATTGCACTTTCTCATTCAACTCCAACATTAATAATAGTTTCACCTACAAAACATTCATATTCTCCGTCCCTCTCTTTCCCTGCAAATGCAACTATCTTCCTCTTGGCCTTCCTCAGAAATCCATCCATAAGCTTCATTTGGTCCAGAATTCAGTGGCTCATTGAATTACCAAAAGCCTCTCACTTCATCACATCACTCCAGTCTTACAGGAGCTTCACTGCCTCCCTGTTAACTTCAGAATTTTGTTCAAACTCCTCCTGTTCACATTTAAGGTCAGCCATAATCTTGCTCCCCTGTATGTCTCAGATCCCCTTCAGATTATTACTCCCTTACGAATCCTTACATCTTCCTCTCCCATCCACCTTATTGAGCCTCATTCCACCTCATCACCATGGCTTTTTCCTGCTCTGCTCCTAAACTCTAGAATTGACCCCCTCCTGATATCTGCAATACTGGTATTTTACCTTTGTTTACAACAAGGCTAAAAAACTAATTTGAACTTTATTGTTCATAATGTTTGTTTTACAGAGTCCTTGGGTGTTTTGAAAGGCGCTTTAAATACAATGTTTTATTATTATTAATATTATGTTCAGTACCACCATGGATATTATTTTCTATCTCAGCCAGAACCTATTTTTCTGAGCAAATAAAAAAATTAGAAAAAAATACAGACAATGACTTCAAAATACAAATAAGAATAATGATACTCAAGTAAGTAAAGGGATCGGTGTCCCAACAAACACAAACAATTTTTTGGTAATTTGTTGACATAGCCATCTGAAATTTTTTTTTTTTTTAGAAAAGATCATGAATTTTCTTTTTTTTAAGAGAAGATTTTAATTCCCTTAAAGCCAACCTTTATTTAGCTCTTTAAAGTTGATCTTTATTCATTTCATTGTGTTGTTTTGTATAAATGTATTTATTTATATATTTTTACAACTGTTTTAACCTGGCAAATGGTGCTGCTATATGGAAGGTTTTACTTTCCCTGTCAGGATATGTCGAAAGTATTTTACCCAGACAGTGGTATGTTTGCCATGAATTAAACAGAGCAGCCACCTTAGTTTCTATGTCTAATATGCTATTGTCTTCTCTCTACATCTAACAGGTAAACATGCTGATTGGGATTGTGGTGTTCAACAAACTCATGTCTCGTGATGGCATCTCAGACAAATCTAAAAAGCAGCGAGCAGGGTAAGTTAACTTAAATAGTACACATACACACCTCCTATCTTGTTCCTTTACACATATTTTTGCTTTAAAACCAACAGCAGATTTTCCATATTAGGCAAATTTCGCCTTCTGTCAGAAAACATTTTCCTGGCAAATAACTCAAACGCTTCCAAGGATCTCTCCACATACGCTTCTACTTGTACACCTGTGCCTCCGTTTAAAAAAATCAGAAAATATTATCTAATTTGGCAAGGAGATGACGAGACATCTGTTATGTGCTGTTGCTCTCTGAAATGCATCTCGGCATCACCTCCACAAACGGTAACCATCTAGTTCTCTCAGTGGGATGAAGCAGATGAGCATGGAAGAGATAAAAAAATCACAGGCAGTTGGCAATCTAATCTACAAGAGTAAATAAAATAGAGAGACCTAAAAAGCATGAATGCATATAATATATTTACACGTGTGATATGCATGCAAATTTGTTAGCAGGCATTCATCATCTCTTCCATTTCTGAGTGGAAATCTCATTGGCTTTCACATATAAAAACCCATGTTTTAATTTTCACATCTATTGATTCCATTGACTTCTTTTTTCTTTGTTTCTCTGTCTCATTGCATTTTCCTCAATGTGCATTGATTGCTCAAATTGAAATTGATAGTTTGTTTATAACTGTACAGGCTGGCTCTCTGGGGGGCTGATTAGCTTTTGCTACCAGGAGATGTGAACGAAATTTAAATCTTATTTTCCTTTGTGGTAATATTTCTTTAAATGCCATAAGAACACAAATACAGGTTAAGCTGTCGTTGATCTTTGAAATGTTCATAGCTTCTTCTTTTTCTTAAACGTATTTCCAGCCAGTTTATTTCAGGCAGCATATTCATATGGTTTGTACTATTTCACTATTTGTTGTGGACAACCATAATGACCACATCTGCAATGCTGAAACTAAAATACATCAACATACTTGTTTCTGTAAGTGCAGCAAAATATGGTTCTTTTATATGGATAAAACTGAAATAAAACCATTCACAAACATTATTGTGTATGGTTAGGGGCTGGTTTGACATCTGGATTTTTTTCATTTCCTCAAAAATTGTTTATTGATCCCAGAAGAAGTTAAATCCTGTTTTTTTTTTCTTTTCTTTCAATGGGTTGTTGTATGTGTTAATAGCTGAAGGCAAGAAGGATATTCTTTTGTGGTCTATGTTACACTGGATCTGAAAAGGCCTTTGACTGAAGATCGTCTAACAGCCTTCTAAAGAGGATGCTCAGGGTTGTCCATAAAATTCTTCATTCTATGAAGAATTCTTTATAGTGATATCATCTCCATTTTTTGTTAGCAATGGCAATATCATAGGAGTTGAGGAAAAAGACAAGGAAATCAGAGACACAATGCTGGACAATGAAGTCTTAATTTTAGAAACACATATACAAAATCTCAGGCAATAATTTTTCATTTGTGTTCATTTGTTTTTATTTGAAATGTATTTTGAATCTGTCGGAAAAACTAAAAACTGGTGTTTTGTGATCTAGCTTCAGTTATCAATGTCAAGCTTAATAGATCTGGGGGTAAGTGTCATGTATCATCATCCTGCAACTTTTGCATGTATCCCTGCTCCAACAAACCTGAAACAAAGTACCTCCTTGGCATGTTAGTAAGTTTAGCAGAAGCCTGGCATTAACCATTCATTTGTTTCAGATGTGCTGAAGAAGGGATGCATGTAAAACCAGCAGGATGGTGGCACTGGAGGACCAACATTGCCTACACCCAGTCTTTATTAAGCTCTCCAGTTAAAGTTCACATTGAGGGGACCCCAGACCTAAAGGGAGTTGGTTTTCTTTCATAAACTGGATATTGTCTGAGATTACTGACGCAGGTTTGGCCCAAGTGTATAGTACCTTTCAGACCATTACAGTCTCACTCCCAATTCATCAAAAAAAGTAAGCTTGGTCAAGTCCCCTGCACATTAGATACCGACAGAATAGGGATAGGCCTTTTGTCAATAACTGACGTGCCTGGTTCATTGAAGGCTGTCGCTGGAACTTTCCATACACTTCTGAGAAACCAAAGATGTGACAAATTGGGAGGTGCCACCAGCTCTAGAATAATGTGTAGCAAATCAAACACTGACCACCAAGTCTATATGGCTAATATCAACCAAAAAGAAAGTTACCATTAACCGAGCTCTTGTTGAAGCAAGACCCCATTCTGAATGACCTTTTCATTTCCCAAGATTTTGTGACTTCAAGCCCCTGTCACACCTTGATGATTTAGACCAGCATCTGCCTGACATACAAAAAATCTGGAAAAACCCCTGACATACATTGGATAAGTTATGGGTACGTTTTGTATAAGTTATGAGCATAAGAAGTATGTGAAGGGGATCTGAGACATTTGGCTGAGCAAGTATGCTGGCGTATGCTCTTACATGGGGCATAAGTTACAGGTAAGTTATTTGATCGTTGACATAAGTTAAGTGTAAGTTACTCATAAGTCTTGGTGTCTAGCTTATCCAAAACCTACGAGTAACTTGTGCATAATTTATTAGTAACTATTCAAGAACTTATCTCCATTGCATATCAACATATTCACGTGCTCCAGACGACCGCTGAACGTGTTTCTAATGTAAAGCTACTGTATAATAGCATATTTGCAGCGTTTTGGTATAAAAGGGGTTGACAGGAGGAAACCGTCCGTTCTCTTCCAGACTTCAACCCCATCATAGGGTGAGTGAGAAGGTGAGCGAGAAGTATCATGCCTGCGTTCACGGCCATATGCACTAGGTTCACTTCCAAGCAGACATGACGCTGAATCAGCTGCAACTGCAAACATTCTTTCTTTTCTTTTCTTCTTTTTATGCAGACCGGGCGCCTCCAGTCACATAGTTACCCCCTCAGGACACTGTCTTGTGCATCATTTCATGGGCGTTACGCTGCCGCGCATTATGCATAAGATTGTCTGCCGTTGGATATACAGTATGCTCTGGTTTCGTTATGAACACACTATGTATACGCCCAAAATTGAAAGAAATGCATATAAAGTTCAGCATATGCCAGTGTTTTAGG
The DNA here is from genome assembly GCA_030533445.1 of Cyprinodon diabolis. Lineage (NCBI taxonomy): Eukaryota > Metazoa > Chordata > Actinopteri > Cyprinodontiformes > Cyprinodontidae > Cyprinodon > Cyprinodon diabolis. Next base: position 16,994,724 of record CM060074.1, read on the forward strand.
AGATTCTGGGATGTCAGTCATATGGTGTCTAAATTGGCAAGGTGTGACAGGGCCCTAAAGGAGTATAGTACAAGTTGCAGAGATTTTGCAGAAGTTTGCAATGTGTAGTGATAATTTGAAAGAATACTAGTCTTGTTCATGTCATTTAAAAAAGGAACAAAGGATCAGGTGCTGCGATTTAATGTCTTTTGTTTATTGAAGTTACTTTGATATTTAATTTAACTGTGGGTGACTTATCATTCGAAGATATGATAATTTTGCCCTTTTTTTATCACGCTAGACAATAGTTTTTTTTTCTTCCTGTTGCGTGGAGTTTGTGATAAGATTTAAGGTACACTTGTGGCTGGTCTCTTGAGATACATCATCAAAAATAGTCAACATTTTTCTCTCACTAATTCATAAGATGGCATAGGATACTTAACAAAGTAAGCAGCCAGGTGAACAAGAGCCTGCTGTATGTAACACTGATGCGCTCACCCAGAGAATCTCACCTAATGGGGCCTATAGAGCCAACTGTGGGAAAACATGGAAAATTACCTATTTCAGATGCAAAAACACTATTTAAGGGAAAAAAATAAAACTATATGTGTAACCTTTAAACTTGCAAAATTACAGTTAACTCAGTTTTCAAAAGCAAGTTTTCAAAACCTCTCCCTCCAAACTCATGGTTTTTGTCATGTTCACATACATTATTGCAAAAATAGAAGGGTTATTCTTCGAGGGCACTTTTATCCAAGCAATTGTATGTATAAAACTAAGAAATGTGTAATAGTGTTTGAATTTAAACTTATAATTACATTTAAAAAAATCAGATTCCGAAAAAATAAAACCAGATTTTAAAATAACACCTTTAATGCCTTCTTGATTAAAAATCTAAATCATTTATTTAATTTTGCATCCTCATAAGGGTTCTGTAAAGAGTATTACAATAACTTACTGAGAGATCAGATTTTTTTTAAAGTTTTGGATTTTAGGCTTAAATGTGTGGAATGAAAGGTTATTTACATTTATATCAACATATGAAAATGGCTCCTGAACGTGTATGTCATGAACTGCAGGGCTATCAAACAACCTTTCCATTTATTGGCGCCCTGTCCAGGGTGTACCCCGCATATATATATATATATATGTATATGTATATATATATATATATATATATATATATATATATATATATATATATATATATATATATATATATATATATATATATATATATATTTACATAAACACAAAGCATCACAAACATACATAAGGGCATAATGTACATATTTATGAAGCCATGGGGTATTTATTGTTGATGCCAAGGTAATGATCTGTGATACTGTGCTAATGTAGCATAGCTTGAACAGAGCTATTCTCCACAATGTTCATCCACAATACAGGCAAATGTGTGAGCCTCCTTTTTGCCATTTGGAAGTACACAGCTAGAACAGTCAATTTTCTCTCTCATAAACCCTCAGTCGCTGCACAGATAATACACAGACCTGCATGTAGAGTATAAATTTGAACCACAGGGCTAGTGCACTTCATGTCTGTGTCACTGTGATGTGGTAATTCACATGACTGAATGCAGTGTGTGTCTCTCACATTCTCTCTACTTACTTTAATTTATTTAGTCTTTGTATCCTGACTGTATTACATTTCTGCTACGTTTTTAAGATCTGGTTTTAATTTAACTTTCTTTTGTTCTTTTCTTGTCCCCCCTCCCACATTTTTTTTCTTTTTTCACACTCACTCTCTTTGTTCGTTTTCTCCTTTTTGTCTTCCTTTTTCTAATTATTTTCCTCTTATTTTTCAATAACTTTCACCTGTTGTCCTCCCTGTTGCTTGTGTTTCCACATTCCTTCCCTCCACCCCTCCCTGTTTCCCTTTCACATGTGATGTGTGTGCATGTATGTGTCCTAAAGTGTCCCAGCGGAGGCGCGTAGCCGACTGCTACTGAAGTGCTCCAAGTGTGGCGTGATCTCGAGTACCGCTATGTCCAGCTCGACGGCCAGAAGCGCTATGTTAGTTCATTTTCATCTCTGTGTCTATTTCTATTCTTACCTTCTTTTTCTCTTAATTTCCATTATCTGCTCCAACTCTACACCCACCACCACCACCATCACTTCCACCCTTCACTCTTTAATCTCTGGCTGTCGGTAATGATGCAGAACAGCTTTCAGACTTGTCTGGGAAGCAAAAGCAGTTTAATGAAAAGGAAAGCACCTGCCCCACAAGTCAATGATGTTTAATGAGAGTATGTTTTGATGCTAAGTGAGCTCTCCTTCGAGGGTACTAAGAAATATGACCTATGTCAAACTTTATTTACGAATCCTTCGCAGGGTTCCTTTAAACATATTTATAAAGCAACAAGGGTACAGCTTAAAACAGAACAAAACACTTCCAATAACACAAAAGCACTACAGCTGACTCCCCCATAATAATGCCTCTTAAACATCTATTCACTTTGACTCGTTGAATAATTAATCACAGACTTGGCCAATTATGACAATAGTCATCCGCAATCAAAAATTTATTTCAAGGCTTTGATCTCCAAATACAAATGAATTTATAATATGAAAAGTAAAGGTCAAAAGTTATCACTATGCATAAGTGAGCAATATTATAAATACATGTAAAACTAATTTAAAAATTTTTCGTTTTTTAACTTTGTTTGGTGTCAAACATTAGTAACCAGCTTTTTAAAAGAATGTGTTATTGATTCTCCCTTAAAGAATTTGGGTCCTCTGCAAAATCAAAGAGGTAAAACCTTTCTTTAGATATCAGTAACATTTGGAAATCCAGCATGCTTTATAACATACAACGAATACAATCTTATAGACCAGAAACCCAACCACCACAACCATCCCTACACTAAAAGTCTCAGATTAAAGGGCCTGAAAAGAAGATGCATGCCTCCCGTGTATTAAATGTTAAAAAAAAAAAAAAAATCATACATTATCTTTATTTAAATTCATAACTCTGTGCCACTGTTGGTTAATCAAATAGAATCCAGACAAAATGCATTAAAGTTTGGGTTTATGGGATATCAAATGTGGAAGATTCATAGGGATTTGTAGGATTTGTAAAGAGCCTTGAGTTGACATGTGTTGTGAATTGATGCTATATAAATGAACTGAATTGAATTGATTTAAATAATTTTGCAAGGTGACGTTATTTAAAACATGACTGTAATGCAAGGATCAGTGTTCTAACCGGGATTACCGACCAATCAATGTCAATGCTCTTTTACATAATTTTCTTTTCATCACATAGTTTCTTTCCCAACTCTATTTGTACAAAATAATATAAATAGGAGAATCAGTCACATGAAATGCATAAAACTATAAACAGAAACTTTATCTTAATAGCTTCATGACAAAAGAAAAAAAAAAACGTAATGTTATTATCATTATAATGACTGCTTCTTTGACATTTGTACTACTGTATGTAGCATGTAAAAAAAAAATGAATTAAATCCTTGACTTAATACAAGCGTTGTTTCCAAATTATCTGTGGAAGAAACTAATCACATAATAATTATAAACTCAGACAACAGAGACAAAGTAAATTAAAAATGTAGATATACATTAGTTAATAACTTGAAAAATATTTGCCACGGGGAACATATAGAGTAGGTCATACTGTCTTTCCTCATATCATGACATACCCATACTTCCATTTCTCTTCATATTATTTGATGTTACTTTTTACAAGGATTCAGTAAGACTACACATGATTAGGATGAACTAGCATGCACCTGCAATGAAAACAATCATTAAAGCTATTTCTTTAACCTTTTTTTTATAAACCTGTCATCAATTAGAGCCAGTATGTACACAAAACCAATGATAATTGAACTCTAGAGTTTGAAAAAGAAAACAAAAAGTTTTAAAAAATATTTTGTGCTCAAAACCAAATGAATCTGTGTTATCGACTAAATCATGCTTACAAGAAATGATCTGGTTAGCTGTCTTCTGGCAAGACATAGCTGTAGATCTGGATTATATTGACTTGAAGGATAATGTGTACTGCTTAAAGAAACATTGAAAAAAACAGACTAAACATAGATGCATTGAGTTCATATCTCTCCTCACCATTTCCCTAAGCAATCATCATCTTCTTTTTGGCGACATTTTCTCTTTTTCTTATTTTGCTTTTGTTTCTATTGTTATGCATTACAAAATGTAGCAAACAAGGAAACAAACCAAATAATATGAGATGCGTACAAATTTCAATGAAAACGTCAGCAAAAGAAAGTGATTAAAACAATCTCACATTAGACGCTGGATTACAGCTTTGTTAGTTCTTTTATGCATCATTATAATGTGCAAATGAATTTGATTTAGCTTTTTATCTATTCTGTGGAGACACCTAATTCTGAATTGTAATACAAATCTATCATTTGCTCAAAAAGTTATGTGATAAGATTTAAAAAGTTATTAGGGGCATTTTCAAAGTTTTTACCACCATAGATTTACTACCTTTACTAGAAGAATCTTTGCAAAAATACATCAACAAAGATGTAAACAAAGCCAAATGTTACGTTACATATGGTCATGAATACTAATTGTGAAGCACATCTTGTGAGCCATGTGGTAGTCGGTTCATCATTTGAAGTATTCTAGTTTATGCAGTCAATGCAGTAGACATATACTGCTTATAAAATATTGTTTGAATTTAAATTTATATTTAAAAGTAGACATGTTGGAAACAATTATGTGTAGCACTAATATGCATATTTCTTATTCTGAAAACCTTTAAGTCTACCTATCTAGGTGGCATAGTTATTAAAATTTTATTAAAAATTTCAGCTGTTTCTTTTGAAATGCTTCTCTTGATTAAAAAACAAACTAAATATCAGTTTCCTTATTGTGTTTAACCAGTTTGCGTTGGTTAATAAGAGGTCTTAATAGCCACCCATTAGTTGTTGTAATTATTCTTTAATTAACTAATTTTTTAGATGTCCCCAGTATAGACAAGGCTATATTTTTATTATAGTGGAGAAAGCAATTTCCTCATATGATTATATTCCACTAATCCTATAGATTTCTTTTGTAAATGATGAATCTATGAAACAGGGTCTAGCTCTAATCTATCTCTTTTCACTTTTTAAATTATCTATTTTTAAGCACTGTGCTTCTTTCACACGACACGGCATTCACATCAGTAATGTAAACTTGGCCAGTGACATGGCAGTGATAGCCCACAATGCAGATCACATGCCTTTTAAACCCTTATATTTGTGATATTTGTTGGTTATAACTCAAGTTAGCAAAGTAATAAAAAAAATTGCATTAAATATTGTAAGTAAGTGTTTTTGTTTTGTTTTTTATGTTCACAGAATAGAAAAACGTCAAAATCATAGTTATGATTTTGAATGTTTTAAGGTTCAATGGCATTTACTGTAAGTCAGACAGTTCTCAGGATTATCTTGCTCTCTCTTCCTGTTGTGTCTTACAGTATTGCCAAGCTAAAATATCTGCTCTAATTCAATCTGCAGAGTTTTATCAATAATCTCTGAGGAACTTTGTACATTAATATGTCATTAAACTTGAACAAAATCTCCCCAAACTATTTTCTTAAAAAATAGGCATTCTGTTAAGTTCACGTTAGAGTTAATTGTCTGTTAAGTGTTCATAGGGTAATTTTCCATGTATCCTTAAACTTCATGTGTATAATGACAGAGTTCAGTTTTAATCTCATCAATCCGGTCTTTATTTTTAAAGTTAACTGATGTCCTTAAACAACTTGACATGCTTCATCATCACCACTGGAGTTTAGAACAATAAGTAAAACTAGATTATTTTAGGGTAGAGTACATTACTTCTAAAATTGTACCTGCTAATTTCAGATTTTTTTCGAAGGCTTACAATGGTTTTAAAAAGGTTACTTTGTCAATCATGATGTTCATCTGATGATAAAAGTTGGTAGTAAAAGACAGTTATCAATATCAACCATGGTTATCAATATCAACCGTGGTTGGGGGAGTGTGGCCTAGTGGGTCAGAGCAGTAAGCTTGTCCTCTGAGAAGGTTGCAAGTACCGTACTCGGTTAGAAGCCCACTACCTCCACTCTGGGTTAGTGAGCAAGACCTTTAACCCCTGATTGCTGCCCGGGGGCCATACAATGGCAGCCCACTGCTCCCCATGGGGATGGGTGAAAATGCAGAGATATATTTCTCAAATTTGCGATCAATAAAGTTCTATTATTATTTTAATAGTGATGTTGGTGATCAGTCATCATTAACAACCAGAATTGTTTTCTTAATTCAACAATTAATTACTTTTTTTGCTTCTAATTTCCTTGTATTTGTGTGTTATTTAAAATATTATAAATATGTGGTCTATTTAACATTGTTGTAGCCTTGTTTAAAATTAATTTATCAGACACCTGTAATTTAAACTATATCTATTTTTTGTACTGTACATGTCTTAGATGGTTATATTTTTATAGACCTGTTCATTGATAGCTCACAAATTTAAAGTATGAGTCTGTAACTGTTTGCTTGCATGATTTTTTTCCCCTGTCATTTTTTTTTTGTCTTGGTTCTGTCTTCTGTTGCCTGTTGAGCCTGTGTTGTCTCATAGCCTACCATTGTGGCAATCAAAGTCCATAAACCATGTAATTGTGAGTCTTGGTTGAGTCAGAACCTCAGACATGATTACACATTGTATTCCACTCATCAGTTAGAATATTAAGTGTGATCCAAATTATAGTGTGGTTGTCTGCTTTAAATTGCCCACCAAAGAATGTGTGGTTGATCTCTGTGTGATTCTATGTTAGGACTAAACAGCGATGGCCTGTTTGATTTGAGTCTGAATAATTCCTCATTCCTTCTGCCCCCTCCCATACCCATACCTTCCTTCCTGTCTGACAGGGCGTCCCTGTGGAGCTCCTGTGTGGTTCTCCCTCTGTTAGCGCTGACCTGGATGTCGGCCGTGCTGGCCATAACTGATCGACGCTCCACACTCTTCCAGGTGATGTGTGTCACAACAGCAAGAACATGCTAATTTACTGTCAGTCACACAGACACACAGAAACCCCCCCCCACACACACACACATCAGCATGATGAAAAACCATCTTTGAAAGACGTACAGACTTGACACATTATGAGTTTACATTTTTTTATTTAAATTCACCTTTGCTATACTTTGGAAAAGTTGCAGGAAATTCAAAAAACCTTATTTCCATATTGTGAAAAAAATTCTAAATTATATCGTTCTGATACAAAAAAGATACAAGAAACCTAAGTAGACTGAAGATTCCTTATTGGTAAAAACTGTTAAATAACGACATATGCAAATCTTAATATGATCGCACTTATATTTGCATTGATGGGTATTGGTATTTATAGATTATGTGACTTCAAACTTAAACAAAGCTTGATATATTTAAGGCATACCAATTATTCAGACAACAGAACAGTTTAAAAGTCATAAAAACACTTTGGTGAAAATATGAACAGGTTTAGAAGAATGGCCTGAAGTTATTGTAACCATGAACGGATAATAGTGCTCTTAAGCTGGCCCTACACTGTGCAGTAAACAATTCCAGACATTTCGAATTGAAAAGGTTTCCTGGATGGGGAGCAAAACATCTTCAAACTTGGAAACAGAGGCCAGCGGATTGTTTTTTTTTTACTTTTTTGGAATGACTATGACCTGGATGACTGAGAATTTTTACCAGCAAATTTCTACAAATCTCTAAACCATATAATGTTGAGAAGAGTCTTACAATGCAGCACTTACACTCACCGGCCACTTTATTAGGTACCCCATGCTAGTAACGGGTTGGACCCCCTTTTGCCTTCAGAACTGCCTCAATTCTTTGTGGAATAGATTCAACAAGGTGCTAGAAGCATTCCTCAGGGAGTTTTGTCCACATTGACATGATGGCATCACACAGTTGCCGCAGATTTGTCGGCTGCACATCCATGATGCGAATCTCCCGTTCCACCACATCCCAAAGATGCTCTATTGGATTGAGATCTGGTGACTGTGGGGGCCATTTGAGTACAGTGAACTCATTGTCATGTTCAAGAAACCAGTCTGAGATGATTCCTAGATGATTAGTGCTACATTGCTGAAAGGAGTGGCACCCGGTGTGGTCTTCTGCTGCTGTAGCCCATCTGCCTCAAAGTTCGACGTACTGTGCGTTCAGAGATGCTCTTCTGCCCACCTTGGTTGTAACGGGTGGTTATTTGAGTCACTGTTGCCCTTCTATTAGCTCGAACCAGTCTGGCCCTTCTCCTCTGACCTCTGGCATCAACAAGGCATTTCCGCCCACAGAACTGCCGCTCACTGGATGTTATTTCTTTTTCGGACCATTCTCTGTAAACCCTAGAGATGGTTGTGCGTGAAAATCCCAGTAGATCAGCAGTTTCTGAAATACTCAGACCAGCCCTTCTGGCACCAACAATCATGCCATGTTCAAAGTCACTCAGATCACCTTTCTTCCCCATACTGATGCTCGGTTTGAACTGCAGGAGATTGTCTTGACCATGTCTACATGCCTAAATGCACTGAGTTGCCGCCATGTGATTGGCTGCTTAGAAATTAAGTGTTAACGAGCAGTTGGACAGGTGTACCTAATAAAGTGGCCGGTGAGTGTAAAATGGATTACTTCAAAGGCAAGTGGAATAGTTTGATACCAGTGCCTTGTTAAGCCTTAAAGGCAAACATCCCCGGGGTGGGCATGAAACACCAAACTTTCAGTTAACAGAAGAATGCGCTGACCAATTCTGCAAAAGAGATGAGGACAACACTTTGTTGCAAGATGGTGTCTGATAAACTTGCCCAAGCTAATCACTGAGTCAAAATTTGAAATTTTAACTAACTGCAACTAACTGCTCTTTTTTTTTCCTACAGGTCCTCTTTGCTGTGTTTGACTCTGTCCAAGGTTTTGTCATCATCACTGTTCATTGTGCTATGCGTAGAGAGGTGAGTTTCATTTTGCCATCTGATTAAAACGTATCTGGAGTTTGTGTGATTTTATTCATATTAATACTACTCTATCAGATTGTATGTGCTATGATCATTCCCGCATGGGAATGATTCAACTTTCTTCCAGGATGACACGAGGCTTTGACACAATTTGAGCAGATCAGGGAGGTTAAAGCATCGTTTTATCACCTCTGTTGTTGCACTTCCCTTCAAAATGCAACATTACCATGAGCTATAATCTCACTGATTCAAGTAATTTTAACAGCCTTTCCGAAATGTTTTATGGAACAGCAGTCAGTGCCTTTTTTTCCACAGTCTTTGCTGTAGCCCCCAGGCATCCTACATTCCTTATCCTTATGGATATATGTGCTGCTATGCCCTTGAAAAGGACGCAAACACTCACATGCACACACTACTAACAATTAATGGCTTTACAATGTCATCACTTTTCAATAAATTTTAATATGTCATCTGTTGCTGATGTGAGCTCACGCAACAGCAACAGATGAGCGAGGTAAACACACAGGTTCGGCATCACTCCTAGAGATTATTAATGGATGTGACGCGCTGCATGGCATAAGTGGATTCTCAAATGCTCCGAGCGCTCAGCTGCATTAAGTCAATATCAAAAATGTGGCAGGAATCAGTTTATAGTAAATCCAGGAATTATTTATTGTAAATGTATGAAAATTCCCCCCCTACAAGAGACGAGTAAAAATAAATCCTTCCCAACTTGTGCATAAAAAGGGGAGAAGGATAGAGAGAGATGATAATTAGATTTACTATCCAGAGAACATGATACAAGACAGAATAAAGTCTGATTGAGAATAACATAAACCAGAGCAGCCAAGCAAGGTACACACGATGGCAAAGGTTTGCCAAAGAGAAGCAAGAGAATAAACACCTAAAAAGTTACATGTAGGACTTCCGGGTCAAAGCTGCAACAAGATTGCCGCATAAAAACAGGCTCCTCTGTGTTGGTAATTAAAACTCCCCCCTCCTCTCTTAACTCAGTAAATATCAGAACCACAGGCAAAACCACTTAGAGGGGGAAGATGCCAAAAACTAACAAGTCCAACAAGAAAACCTCTAAAGCACAAGATTGTGGTGACCAGTCGGGAGATGCTAGTGAAGATGATGCTAATACTACCTCGAAGAAAGCTGGCATCGACTCACAACAATACACTCTGGAGAGTATCAAGACACTTTCGAAAGCCTTAAGAGAATTTAAAAAGAAATGAAGCACGATATAAACTCACGGGCCACTTTATTAGTTACACCTGTCCAACTGCTCGTTAACACTTAATTTCTAAGCAGCCAATCACATGGCGGCAACTCAGTGCATTTAGGCATGTAGACATGGTGAAGACAATCTCCTGCAGTTCAAACCGAGCATCAGTATGGGGAAGAAAGGTGATTTGAGTGACTTTGAACATGGCATGATTGTTGGTGCCAGAAGGGCTGGTCTGAGTATTTCAGAAACTGCTGATCTACTGGGATTTTCACGCACAACCATCTCTAGGGTTTACAGAGAATGGTCCGAAAAAGAAAAAAACATCCAGTGAGCGGCAGTTCTGTGGGTGGAAATGCCTCGTTAATGCCAGAGGTCAGAGGAGAAGGGCCAGACTGGTTCGAGCTAATACAAGGGCAACAGTGACTCAAATAACCACCCGTTACAACCAAGGTGGGCAGAAGAGCATCTCTGAACGCACAGTACGTCGAACTTTGAGGCAGATGGGCTACAGCAGCAGAAGACCACACCGGGTGCCACTCCTTTCAGCAATGTAGCACTAATCATCTAGGAATCATCTCAGACTGGTTTCTTGAACATGACAATGAGTTCACTGTACTCAAATGGCCTCCACAGTCACCAGATCTCAATCCAATAGAGCATCTTTGGGATGTGGTGGAACGGGAGATTCGCATCATGGATGTGCAGCCGACAAATCTGCGGCAACTGTGTGATGCCATCATGTCAATATGGACCAAACTCCCTGAGGAATGCTTCTAGCACCTTGTTGAATCTATGCCACAAAGAATTGAGGCAGTTCTGAAGGCAAAAGGGGGTCCAACCCGTTACTAGCATGGGGTGCCTAATAAAGTGGCCGGTGAGTGTAGAAGAACTCAAAGAAGACGTAAAGGCTACAATGACAGAAGATCGCAGCAGATTCAGGGAAGAAATTATGCGCAAGCTGCCGAACCAGAAGGGAAATATCACCGATGCACAGACCTGAATAGCTGACCTGCTTGGAAATGAAAGATGAGCTGTTTGAGACATTAGAAAGAAATAGAGCTATGAATGATATGATAGGTTCTAATAACTTGTTCAGTTATTTGTTGAGGTTTCTTTTTTTGATGTCACATGGTGTCTTTTCTAATCTAATTAATGGTTCATGACATCAAGATTGTTTTGTTGAATATGAATGGTATGAACAATCCTATAAAAAGCAAACATTTTTAACTAAAATGTGTAAAGAAAAAGCACAGATAATCTATATAAAGGGAAACACACCTGTCTAAACAGGAACATGAAAAGCTTAGGTGCTTTGGCTACACCAATACATGGTTTAGTTCATTCAGACATGGACATAAAGAGGAGTCTCAATTCTAATTTACAACTCAGTAAAATTCAACAGCTGATATTCGAATACTGATCTTGGGTGGGGGTATCAATATGATATCGAACACGAAGCTTGATTCAGTTAATTATGTAAAAAAAAACAGCAAATTTCATCCACAAAAAAAATCTTTATGGAAAAAATAGAAATACAAAATAGCACTTGAAGAATTTGGATTTGTTGGATTCTAGAGGGAATTGAACCCCAATATAAAAGATTATACCCACTACTTAGCTGAAATTTCCCATGAGATAAAAACTTATATAGAAGAAAATGATGATGGACAGGTTAATCCATTAATACTCTGGGACTGCTTAAGGCAGTACTAAGAGGAAAATTTATATAAAAAACTGTGGCCTTTAAGAAATCCAGAGTGTAAGAAAGAGCTAAATTAATAGAATTAGAAAAAACACAAATTAACTTAAGATCCGAACCTGTTTATTAGGATAAAATAATTAAGAAATAACATTGATAAAATACTTACATACAAAATTGAAAATGAATTCAAATCTATCAGACAATCATATCATAAAGTCAGATTCAAACGAAATAAATGCCTGGCAAAGAAACTGAAAAAACAACAGTCAGATATAAATATCTACAAATTAAAGTATGGTGATACAAATCAGATGACACACAACCCTGCAACTATTGAGGACATGTTTATGACGTGCTATCAGAGACCATATAGTCAGCCTCCCTCTGCTGAAGATGGACAGACAGAAACCTTCTTAGATTCACTTGACTTGCCCTCAATTGGAGAAACCAAAAACAAACTTCTCACACTCAAATAACAAAAATAGAAATAGAAAAAGCAATTAATAAATAAATAAAAAAAACAGTAAAACACCAGGTAGTGATGGATGGCCATCCGAGTGTTATAAATCGTTCATTGAGGATTTTCTACCATTACTAGAAAAATCATTTAATTATACTTTGGAACATGCAGTGCTTCCTCCATACTGGAAAGAAGCAATTATAACAGTCATTCCAAAAAAGAGGAAACGTGAGATATGCTCCGACTATAGACCTATATCTATTCTGAACATGGATTATAAAATTTATACCTCAATATTAGCAAATCGATTTTATCAATTCATTGGAGATATCATAGACGAGGACGAAACAGGATTTATTAAAGGTCGCCGAATGTGAGATAATATAAGGAGAGCACTTCACAGCATAGACCATATTCAAAATAAAAAAATAAAAGCTGTTTTAATCAGTCTCGCTGCAGAGAAAGCTTTTGACAGCGTAAGCTGGAATTTCTTATATAAAATACTTAAAAAATTTGGCTTCAATGAAAAGGCTGTACAATGTGTAAGGACCTTATACCAATCCCCAGTGGCCAGAATCAAGATTAACGGAAATCTAACTTACAATATAAGACTGGAGCGTTCCACACGCCGGGGCTGCTGTCTATCACCAACACTCTTTGCAATCTATATTGAACCACTGGTACAACACTTAAGTCAACATAAGGATCTCATGGGTATTGATACACATAATAAACTTCATACAATAGGCTTGTTCACAGAAGATGTAATTTGCTATTTCACTGCCTTGTCTGATCAAACAGTTAGAGATATTTGGCTTCTACTCAACATATAAATTTAATTTGAAAAAGACACTGTAATGATGGGTCTAATATGTTTGACCCACATGCAGAAGCACTGACAGAGACCGAAAAAGGTTTAGCAGTTTATTGAAGGGTTCTGTACAGAGATGGGAAAAAACAGTACTTCAGCTCGGGGAGGTTCCTGCGGTCAGGTGAACCGGAAGCCGAAGCTGTAGGAGGAGATAAGAGTGGTGAGTTCAAGGACTGTGGGAAAACTGGCCGATGGTCTTATATTAGGTATACTATACTATACTTTCTGATATTCTGTTTGTGGAGACTTGGTCTGTAGAAGAGTTGTTCGTTGGAGGGCGGACAGGCAGACTTTGGAGATCCTGAGGAGCAGCTTAGCAGACTGACCCAAGGTTCCTGAAGGGCTCAGTGTTCAGATGAGGAGATCTGACTCCTTTCCTCAGTGTGATGAGTGTATACCTTCCAAGGCTTAAAAGGCCAGCTTATCCAGTGGATCTGGAAAATCCTGCCGGAGAATCAAAGACAAAACTAGGTTAGTGCTGAATGAGCTCAGAAGAAAATTGGACTCAAAGTAGACTCTGCAAACTCTGAGGGACTAGAGTACCCAAAACTGGCAAACACTCTGGCGAGGAAGTGAAGACAGTCTGCTCCTTAAATACTTCTCAGGAAGTGATGACCCAATAGGCTGCAGGTGTGAGGTGAGAAGAACAGGAAGCCCTCCACACTAGCAGAGGACAATGGCACCATCTAATGGCTTACTTCCGTTCAATCTTTCCAGATTAACTGTACTGTACTTGCAGAAAAAAAACAAAAACAAACAATCAAACAAACAAAAACATCACCACTACCATATTAGAGGCATGATCCTCTTGGAGGTAGTTGCCATTTCTGACAGTACATATCTACAATAGGTACATATCAGTATAGAAAGTGCAGTGTGTTTAGGGTGGTATGCATTGTTAAGTTTTACCAACACAAAGCTTTTGACATTTTTGCCTAAAAGTTCAGGTTTAGTCTCATCTGACTGGAGTGTCTTCATGTATATTCTTGGATTAGATCTCTTGATTAGACTTCTTTTTTTTTTTGTTTGTTTGCCATTTTTTCAAAGAAAGCTAAATTTGTGAAATGCAAAACTATACGTCCTACCTTAACTCTTCAGACTGATTTGTCTGGTATATAGATCCTCACATCTAAAACACTACATAACTATGGACAAAAGCTCCCTAGTTACCCTTCAGAAGTTCTAGAGATTCACGAATGGCAGGGAAAAGAAATATAATGCTGGGATGAGTTGCAGGTCATTACCAGCATACAGACATTCTCTCATGGTTCACACAGTGAGCAGGCAGCAGATGTCAGAGCGGATGAGCATGATCATAAATGGAAGCGACAGACAAAAGGAAACAATAGAGCAATAGAGCAAATATGTTTGGCCATGCAGTATTAATCAGATGGGGATGCAATCCATTCCATTTGTAGTGGAGCCCAATGCAACCAAAGATGGTTTCATGAGAACAAACCTCTTGGATAACTTCTTCCTCAAGTTTGTCTTGTTTTCACTCGGGAGAACCTAGCATTTGACAGTGGCAGCTCTGGGAAATGACGCTACACATTGGAAAGTGAGGCGAGCATCAATAAAACACAACCTGGTGACAAGGAAAGGATCTGGTTTGGGATTTTAGGATCCATGTAGTTTTCATTTCAACTGGTAAAACTTTACCTCAATGTGGTGCGTGTGAGAATATGAACAAACAGTATGACAACTGCCTAATTTCAAAAATAAAGTGTAGTGTATTTTAGTGTGATATAAGACGCTGTAATTGTAAAGAGGGAATAGACGTATGAATAGGTTTAAACATTGTTACAAATAAAAGTCTAGTCTAAATATTTAACCTAAACATTTTCAATTTCTAAACCCACCTGTCTTGTCTTAAGTTCTGTCATATTTAGATGGAGAAAATTTGCTAAAAGCTAGTTTATTTTTTTGTTATGGGTTTGAAATTGAATTTAGGCCTAGACTTTGACTAAGCCACTCTAATATATTTATATTTCATTGGAAGTTAACTGTATGTTGACAGATATTTTCCTACTGGAGGATAATGTGCTTCAGTCTGCAGTCTTTTGCAGCCTCTATTTTTTCTAAGGACTGCTATGAACCCTGACCAGCTTAAGCTGTATCCCTTGTTTTTTTTATGAAACTTTTCATGCAAGATAATTTGATATTGTTAATAATATATACAAACCTTGTGTATGCTCCTCTGCAGCAGCTTAAAATGCCATAAAGTAAATTAAATAAATGGGCATGGACATGGCTGTATGACATCTAATTTAGGTCGCCTTTGCATGTCTAATGTTTGTTTCCAAAAAGTGCACAATGAAATACCAGATCCCTATTGCACATCTAATTTGGACTGCGACAAGACCTCTAAATGTAGTGCTGGTGTATTGCCAGTCTGGTCGCTGTAGACGTGTTGTTTAACGTCACATTTATATCCATTTAGACAAAGTAGGGAAATACAAAAACAATCTGGGAAAAGTACAAAAATATGTTGCCAGGGCCTTATTCAAAAGAACAGACAAAACAATAATTATTTCTAGTAATACTTGAGTAATGCAAAACTATTGACATTGTTAGCTACTATAAAATTCGCACTGTACTTCAACACTTTAATAATTACTGAGGATAATCATTGAGAAATTTAGGACAAAAAAGCTGAAACATATCACCCGAAATGAACAAAGCAGAACTGAAGGTACCTTAAAGTTTTGAGTTACTACTAGTGAGATAACTAACCGGAAGCTCCTGGTGACTGAAGGCAGCCATGCTGCTCGGTAAGAGTGTTGCTGATTGGTTGGGTCATGATCATCCTTTAGCCATGCAGTTGCATTGAATGATCCTGATGAGGTTCTTTATTTTGTTACTGGCTTAAGGCAGACAACTTATTAGTGAAATACCACCACTAAAATATATTGATTATCCACTGAGGACTAACAGGTATTTTAACATTGGTAGCTAAGAAACTTGACATTAAAGAGGTAGATTTAATATGACTTACTTAAATTATGTTAGGAACAACTTTGACTTATAGACCAACTTCCATTATGTACTTCAGCCATTGATCTTAGAGTTGGCAGATGCCCCTAGGGCACTCTTGCAAGTTTGTGCCCATAAATTAGGGTCAAATTTTTAGTGTTACCAAGCTAACACGGACCACAGATCAGTGATTGAATGAGGTTTTATTGAATGTTTTGTAATCGGGCAAGCTGTGCTTACTGTATCATGTCAGCTAGAGATGGTTCATGCTATCTGGAAACTGGAAGAGAGAAATATAATTCTAATGCTGCTGTTCAGGATGCCAACGGCAGTAGGAACGGCCGATCAATAATGGGAGGTTGTTCACTAGGTCAGGACTTATTTGAAAAATTTGTTTCCATCTCCTCTTTAGTATTTAGGGTTTTTTTTTGTTTGTTTGTTTTTTTTAAAGTTGAACACCTAAAGTTTTTTTTGTTGTCTCCATTAACTTTTTCCAATGCAATACTTCAAAATGGGTAGAAAAACGGTTGATGGAAACATGTCTATTGTGGTTACCATGCCAATACATTACTGTGAATTTCCAAATATTATAAGATCTACAATTGTGACATAGCTCGTCTTTTTTTTTTTTTTAGATGATAGACTTAATGGTGTTCAAGCAACAAATTTAAAATGCAGGACATTGTTATATAGCCAATCCTACATTTGGAGCTCTCCAAAATGTTGCATCTGACCTCCCCAGTGGCTCTATGGTTCTTGATAGCACTATTGAGTAACACATTCCAGTAGTAACCCTTTAGTTGCTTGCCTCCATCTTAAAATTTGGTGACTTGTAGAGGTAATCTGCTGCACAGGATTTTATGCTGGGGTAAGAGAATGCTAGAAGCTTAATAGTAACTCCTACCTCAGTTTTAAAATTCCTTCAAAATAATCAAAAATTTCTCTTTCACTTCACAATTATGCAATATGTTGTTGGTCTGAACCAGAAACACAAAGTACACTTAAGGTTATGGTCCTATAGTCACAATCTGAGACTATATAAAGGGGCATGTAAGTAAGCTTAAATCAAAAGTCATGGGACAAATGTTTTTAGCATAACTTCCATGTGTTCCATCATTTTCCCGAAAAAATCAAAGTGCTTGCACTAACTTCTCTCCTTTGCATCATCTCCTCCTCTCCCTTATCATTCCTCTCCCCTCCTTCTTTTCCTGTCTATGTTTCCTCTTACTCTCCGGCATCTCCTACTCGCCCCTCCCTGTTGTCCCCCGCCCCATCTCGTAGGTGCAAGATGCAGTGCGTTGTCGAATGGGGGGATGTAAAGACGACAGTGAAAACTCCCCTGACTCCTGCAAGAACGGACAGGTGCAGATCATGGTGAATAGCATTCCATTTCATCCCACACAGCTGTTCATGTTCCTCAGAGAATCAAACTGTGCTTCCTGCAAGCTTCAAATGCAATTTTGAAAACGCATGACTGCTTTATAATAGGGAGAAATTGTAATCATCCCTTTCTTTTTCCCCCCATAACCATGGTTTCCCTTTATAGGAATGCTGTAGTATTTAACCATTTTTGTTTCCATTCTTTGTTTTCCAAAAAGCATTTTTTTTAAGAAACAAAAGCTTTACAAAATTTTACATTTATGCCTCTCCTTAAGCTTTTTAAAACAACAATTTTGCAATCCACTTACGAAAGCTTCTTCGCCACCTCAATTGTCTGTTGGTAAAGATAAAACTAATTACTCCCACTATTGCAATTATGTAGTTTCAGATCACACACCTCAGCACTTTTTTTTTGACTTTTCACCCTACTTTCTTTGTCTTTACTCAAAGAGCACAAAGCGGCTGTAAGGTTGTTGTATGTGTTCCAAATGTGCTTAATAACGTGATAAATCACCAGGACTTGGGAGCCTAGCCAATGTCAGCACGGTCAAACTGTAACTCTGAGCAGCTATTGCCACTGTTTTTCTCAGACCAGGTTTATCTGATGGTTACAGCTGTGTTTTTTAATTAAAGTTTTTTATATAGGTAAAATACATTTGAATGGCTATGTTCAAAGCTTAAGGGTGAGGTATATAAAGAAGAGTCAGTGTAGTTGCTTGTTTGATGTGAGAATGCTTAACTAGGACTTTTCACATGGCCTTTTCAAGTTGCCCGTACACACAACTGTTGTGTGAGAGACACATTATCCTTGAGGACATTTACTGTGATGGATAATTTACGGAGGCCACAGCAAGTTATGTGAACATTAGAATTAGAGGGAGTACTTACTCAGGTGCCCTTGTTATGGCAGAGGAAGTCTTATTAGTACATAAAACCCTTGACCTTTTGAATCAGGTAAAGGTGTTAATCTGTAGCTAAACTTGGTCAAATTAAACAAATAATTTCAATATTTGACAAAAGCAAAATGGACTGAATATCCTTTTTTTTTAGCGTCCTGTTTTATGTAAAAAATTTCCCCTTTTTATTATCAGAGGGGCGTTTGTGGACAGCAGCATGGCTCTCGTCAGAGCACCCCCCTCTGTTCGTCTGGCTGTCATCCGCAGCTTCCAACACCAACGTGCCACCACACAAGCCAGCAAGCCTGTTACCTCGATCTACCTAACAGCGGTCGCAACTGTGTGCTGGACCACGCCCACACACATGAGCACACCCCATTACTCAACAATACCCACAACCACGCCCCTAATCACATCAACAGCCGATCAGTATGTCATCCATAGGAAAAAAAAAAGAGATACTAGCAATCAGTAGGTTTTAGGTTTATTTAATAAAAAGGTGCAATCTGTAAAGATCAACTAGTATTGAAAAATAATGATTACACCCTCTGTAAAGATAAACTTCTTCATATACTTTGTTAAACGAAAAGCCACAAAACATTACAGTATCTAACAATAAAAGGCAAAATCTTAGAGGAAATATATAATAGGCTAACCTAGAAGACAGCTAAAAAAACAGCTCGCTAAACAAGCAGTTTAATATGTGTATGACTTTTTGCTGCATGCTGTTTGTCTTAAACAAAACATAGATTTTTAAGTTCTTAACATCAAAGTTTCTCTTCATCTTTTGTGTAAATTTCCATAATGCATTTATTTCCCTATGGAGAGGAGTAATCATAAGCAATGTATGCACCACCGATATACTTAAAGTGATTTATTAAAATAAAATTAACACAGACATTTTACACCCTATTTAGTTCTTTTTTTTAATCCCTATTTGGACAAGTTTGCTCTTTTGAAATATGTCAAATATACGTGGAGATCTGTGTTGGTTGTCAAATTTGTTTTTTGTCAGACCTAAATATCTGTGCTAGCAGGGTAAAATTATTTTTGGACGGAAATTTTATAAAGGAAAAAATTAAATAAAATAAAATAGAAAGAAAAACTAGATCAAAATTCAATGGTCGAAAAATTATTTGATGGAAAAACTGTTGAATATTGTGGTGAGAAGGCCCAAAATTTGTCGCTAATATAATTTGATTGGGATTTACCCAATATCCATTGGTAAAAACTGGGAAGAGAACAAGATGATGGATTTATGAAAATCAATCAAGACCTTTCAGTTGGAATCCCTGAAACTATGGACTAATGGACTTTAATTTATTCTTCTTACTTTAAAGTGAATATTTCTTTTCTTATAAATTAGAATATAATAAAATAGAAAAGAGTAGAATAGAAAATCCTTTAAATTGTGGCATTACAGCAGCAAAAGATTATAGCTAAAGTGGTCACTCACACTGACCTTAAAAAGTGTATAAAAATAACAGATTAATTGACAGAGTTGTTCATCTTTGTTCCATATATATGTACATTGGTAAAATAAAGTTATATCCAACATTGAAAGGTTCAGCTATAAATTAATTTTTGTTTTCTTCTCCCATTAACATAAGTTTAGGACAATGATCCCCATACGGTGTGACACCCAGTACTGTTGTTTTTTCTTATCACCATATGTTTTTGTTATCACTATTTTTTTTTTTTTTTTTAAATAGAGCAATACAGGATTATAAGTAAAATGTTTTACGAACTTAATCTTTGCAACTTTGCCCTGTTCTAAACATATTTTTATACTTTCTTTTTTTTTTTAAGGAATTTTTTAAAGAAATTTGGACAATATTGTAACAATGTGATAACCATCACCAGTCTTCCCTACATCTGATCATTCAGCTTAAAACTAGCTGCCACAAGTACATGTCATATATTGGAGTTATGTCACACAATTTTCCTGGAAAAGACTTTAAAAAGTAATAATTTTGCATCATTAAAGTGAGTATGAAACATGCTCTTATAATTTAGATATGGTCTTGACAAAACATCCTTATGCAGACAGTAGCATTTCATACCCAGCCTAACGTAATGGAAGTAATCGTACCACCTGCCATTAGATGTGGACAAAAACTGCAAAGAGACAAAATAGCAAAGAGGCGAAATGAACAGCACTTACTGGAAAGCACCATTTTATTTTTTACAGTTGCTCTGCTCATAAATGTAAAAACATTGCTTATTAAAATGGACAGTGATGATTTCATATTCATTTTTTCTTATCCTTTATATCAGTGTCTCCTCCTTCAGCGCTATAACCCATATTTAGCAGGCATGGCTATTTATTTGTTTCTATAATGTTCAATGTTAAACAGAGGGAAGGGATTTCATGTTATACAATTAAGCCAGGCTTACACTGTGTGATTTTTTTACTATTTTCTGGCGACTTTCCAGTCGTGCGAGAATTTTCCGATCGGCCTGACTTTCAGCCAGATCGTGCGTTGTGCGTCGTGTAGTGTACAAGGGGTAACGAGGGGAATCAGTCATCAGGACCACTAACCAATCAGGAATCACGAGTTCGGGAGAAAATTAAAAGTTTGATTTTCAGTCGACCATCGTGGGCATATCGTTCAGTGGGCATGGGCAAACAAGGATTCTTCTTCTTTATCTTCCTCTAAGATGAAAACACAGAAGCATTTAGGGGTGGCGAGTGAAATGGAGTTCTTTCTGTAAAATTGACAGATTGTAGTAACCATGTTTGCTCAGCAATGTCTTTATCCAAATACATCGCTGCCTTTTCTTCTTACGGCTTTCAGCACACAAAATTGCACAAATTGCCAAGGCAGAGCATTTCTCTCTGGTGAGCTTCATATTCCTCTTCTACTGGTTTGGCTTCTGGATAGACGTGTCTGAGTAGCACCACCTCAATCCGACATGGTTTTTAGATGTACGGTTTGAGCAGGTAGATTGCTGCACAGTGTGAGAACATACATTGTGAGCTGTGAACTTACACTGTAGGAAGAAACCGCAGGGCTTTGTCCTACAGTGTGAGCTGTAGCTATGTGCAAACATTGAAAAAAATCATACAGTGTATGCATGACTTTTCTGTACGACTGCATTTAAAGCCTCACTTAGCCAAGCGCAGAACACTAAAGACAATCACTGGCTAAGCAAAACAATTATAGCTACTATAGTATCTAGATGCTGTATAATGCAAAAAGTTTTGGTCAGCAGGTGAAAGAGTTGTTACTAAAATATCTATTTTACTAAACAACTTTTAGTTTTATCATCTTCAATTTTGAGTATATTACATATTGCACCTTTTCTGAGTTAGTAGTAATATTCAAGCAGTATGTGTGTGTGTGTTTTGTCGTAAGGCTTAGGTACTAGAAAGAATTTAATCACACTCAAGAATGTTCCACTCTTCAATGACTGTTCTTAGGCTATAACTGCATTCATGTCTCAAGGTTAAAATTCATCTTTTTAATTTTCTTTATTTGATTAAATGAGATTTGATTTGTATTTCTGCATTTACCTATTGAGTCATTTCTGAATGGAGCTGTGGGTTGTTTGCAGACTAAGTTATTTATTTATCTTTTTCTGCTAATGGGGATGCTAAAATGGGACACCGTTACTCCTTCATTCTTTTCAGTTTTTCCTCCACACTGTCTACTTTCTCTCTGCCCATCACATGCTCAAACTGTCTAAAACATGGTTTATTACCCAGATGAAGGCTTTTGTAAATATATAGAAGTTTGGTTGTGTTGGTAGAAGGGACATCTACACCTGAATTGCAATGAGCACCAGTGATGGGACTAACGGCGTTGAAAGTAACGGCGTTACTAACGCGTTACCTTGTTTTAGTAACGAGTAATCTAACTAATTACTTTGACTGTAACTATAACGCAGTTACCATTGCAGACACCCCGTTACTGCGCGTTACTCAGGTCGCACAATGAACCTTTTTTCATGATAGGACTCGTGCGCAGCTGCGTGAAGCTGACACCCCACCCACATCAAAAAACTCTGCAAATAGACTGAATGGTTAGTGCAACGTTAGTGCAGATTTGTGCAGAAAAAAATATTGTTTGTGCTACTTTTGTTTAAGAGATATTAAAGATTCTTTTTTAGGTCATCCAGAGGTGCGCGCCTTGTCATGAGAGAGGGGAGGATGAGAATGGCTGATGTATAGTGAGATTCCGTCTGTCAGTTGGGTAGGTGGGTGTTTCCGCTGGCGGGTGTTAACGTACAGCACACACAGAGAGATGGAGAGTGAGAATGACTCCAGCAGCAAAACAGCGTTTTCCTGATGGAAAAACAGGTGTTACGTCGAGCTGCGTTTCCCCATCAGATACGGTTTCCTCTGCATCTCCGCACAGCGCAGGCGGCACGAGTCACCGCGCAAGCGACAGGAAACGCGCATGCTCGCTAAAGGCGCGCACCAGTCGCCCTGTGCTCGCGCCACAGGAGAACTATGGAGAGCGTGAACGATTAAATGATAGCCTATATGGAGAAAGGGAGAAATCTGGATGGATGGATGGATGGATGGATGGATGGATGGATGGATGGATGGATGGATGGATGGATGATCTCTGCCTTTTCAACCTACTTTATTTCTTATTTTAAACATTATTTGATGGCCTTTGTGGCAGGGATGGAGATCCATATTTTATGTCACACACAGAGTATAGATCTAGATAGATAGATGGATAGATAGATGTTACAGTATCTATAACAACCCAAACACACAGGATTTCAGAATTAGACATCCCCAGTTATTAATTTCATATACTCACCAGATCTGAATGCCCTATTAAAAAACTTCCCCTCTGATGTAATTTACATTGAGTTGCAATAAATGCAAAACTCTCTGCAGGTTCTTGTCTTTGTCGTCCGCTCTATTCAGCTGGCTTTGGAAACACACGGCGAGAAGGTGGGGGCTGGGTGGTGACGGTTACGGGGGCGAGAAACGCAAAAGTAACGCAATAGTTACTTTTACTAGTAACTAGTTACTTTTATTGTGGAGTAACTCAGTCAGTAACTCAGTTACTTTTTGGGAGAAGTAACTAGTAACTATAACTAATTACTTTTTCAAAGTAACGTGCCCAACACTGATGAGCACCATATCCTCTAGTGGAGGATATGTGGAGGAATGTACACAACACCCTATCAACATACCCTTGAAATGTTACATTTGGATTGAACTCATCGCTGTTTGTTTAAATTTTTCTGTGGTTGGTAGTAGCTGGAAAGACGGAAAGCATTTGTATTTTTTCCAATCACTTTCTTTTTACTGTCAAACTGTGAGACAAAGTTTTGCCTCAGCAAGCACAGCAAGTAATAGGTCTGCCTCAGTGTCAGTTTCTGCAAACATTCAATGTTGTTGTGGTGACTGATGAGTTGTAAACAGTGATGGGACTAACGGCGTTGAAAGTAACGGCGTTACTAACGCCGTTACCTTGTTTTAGTAACGAGTAATCTAACTAATTACTTTGACTGTAACTATAACGCTGTTACCATTGCAGACACCCCGTTACTGCGCGTTACTGAGGTCGCACAATGAACCTTTTTTCATGATAGGACTCGCAGCTGCGTGAAGCTGACACCCCACCCACGTCAAAAACTCTGCAAATAGACCGAATGGTTAGTGCAACGTTAGTGCAGATTTGTGCAGAAAAAAATATTGTTTGTGCTACTTTTGTTTAAGAGATATTAAAGATTATTTTTTAGGTCATCCAGAGGTGCGCGCCTTGTCATGAGAGAGGGGAGGATGAGAATGGCTGATGTATAGTGAGATTCCGTCTGTCAGTTGGGAGGTGGGTGTTTCCGCTGGCGGGTGTTAACGTACAGCACACACAGAGAGATGGAGAGTGAGGATGACTCCAGCAGCAAAACAGCGTTTTCCTGATGGAAATACCGGTGTTACGACGAGCTGCGTTTCCCCACCACATAACGGCTCCCTCTGCATCTCCGCACAGCGCAGGCGGCAAGAGTCACCGCGCAAGCGACAGGAAACGCGCATGCTGGCTAAAGGCGCGCAACAGTCGCCCTGTGCTCGCGCCACAGGAGAACTATGGAGAGCGTGAACGATCAAATGATAGCCTATATGAAGAAAGGGAGAAATCTGGATGGATGGATGGATGGATGGATGGATGGATGGATGGATGGATGGATGGATGGATGGATGGATGGATGGATGGATGGATGGATGGATGGATGGATGGATACTCTGCCTTTTCAACCTACTGTATTTTTTATTTTAAACATTATTTGATGGCCTTTGTGGCAGGGATGGAGATCCATATTTTATGTCACACACAGAGTATACATCTAGATAGATAGATGTTACAGTATCTATAACAACCCAAACACACAGGATTTCAGAATTAAACACCCAGTTATTAATTTCATATACTCACCAGATCTGAATGCCCTGTTAAAAAACTTCACATGGCGTTCCCCCCTGATGTCATTTACGTTGAGTTACAAGAAATGCAAAACTCTCTGCAGGTTCTTGTCTTTGTCATCCACTCTATTCAGCTGGCTTTGGAAACACACGGCGAGAAGGTGGGGGCTGGGTGGTGAGGTTTACGGGGGCGAGAAACGCAAAAGTAACGCAATAGTTACTTTTACTAGTAACTATTTACTTTTATTGTGGAGTAACTCAGTTAGTAACTCAGTTACTTTTTGGGAGAAGTAACTAGTAACTATAACTAATTACTTTTTCAAAGTAACGTGCCCAACACTGGTTGTAAAGTAACCTCACAAAAACTTTCCCTCTTGTATTTTGCTCCGCTGTCTATTCTTGAATCAACTGTTGTGGTTGCAGTTTTTCAGCAGTTTTGCTCCAAGCATATATATAATTTTTTTTTTTTTATCCTGTGTGGGTTTTTATGTTTTAAAAAGTTTGTAAGCAGCTCTATTATACGGAAAATAGGAACTGAACATTTGATGAATGACCTAAGGGGGTGTCTTTTTGTTCTTGATACTAATCTACTGAGTCGTAAAGCCTCGCCAAGGCAACAGATCATATCCTAGCATTAAAGCATTGAGATCCAAATGCTCTAATGCTAATGTAGGACTCACTCTTGCATTTCCTCTCTCATTTCTTTCCTTTTCTTTATAGACGGATTTTGAGAAGGATGTGGACTTGGCTTGTCAAACAGGTGAGTCCTCCCCTCCATCTGCTCCCTCAACCTCTCTTTTATCTCTGTCTACCTGATGCATTTTAGCATTGCAGGGTGTTGCATCCTTGGCTTGCTGATGAAACGGCAGGAGTTTATACGCTATGTCTCCACATTGCTGTGTTCAAATTTCTATTCCTTATTAATCACACTGATTCTGCCCAATAAATATTCTGCAAGCATATGTTTGGATGAGAGTGTGTTTAATTGTGCATGGTAATAACACTCCTTAGTGTGCTCAGACCTGTTTGATTCGTTAGCTGACAATGGTCTAATGTGGTGTTTGGCTGTATTACAGATGTACCGCAGTTTGGTGTGTTGTGCTTTGATGTATTAACACAGTCACTTTCCCCCTCTACCCTTGCAGAGAGAGGACACCCATGTAAGTTTTGCACCTGCCTAATGTTTTTAACGCTGCCTGAACCATAATGAACTTTCGGCCCCGTCCGCACGAAGTCAAAACGAACACGAAACGCTAATATTTTCCAGAACGTTTGTCGTAAAGACGGTGACGTAAAATAAATGTGATCGTCCACACGAATGCATGAAAACGCTGCAAAATGTATGCAAGGCCTGTAAGTGGCGCTGTCGTGCCAAAGCAAAAATAGGCGACGAAATGTTGGGCATGCGCACTAATATTTATACATGGTTGCACTGCGGGTCCATTTTCGTGGTTCAGTCAAATTCAGGTGCTGAACTATGTCGTCGATATTGCTCTGTTCTTCCTGGAGATATTCCAGAAGAAGAAGATTCTGTTGTAAGCCCGACAGCAGGGTGAGTAGCATGAGCAGCAACCATTCAACACAGTACGGCACCATTGTTGTTGTGATACTGTGTCGCGCTTGCATGTTTAGAGGCGACGCTATGACGCATGCGTGTAAAAAAAAAAATGCGGTTAGAGCTTAAAGATGGAAATGCGAAAACGGCGTTTCAAAATCTTCCCACTCTGAAGACTGAATAAAAAAAAGATCGTTTACAGACCCCTGAAACGCCGGCTTCGTATGGATGAGAGGCTGATTTGGTGAAAAATTTGTGCGTTTAGGCCAGGGTTCGGCTTCGTGTGGACGGGGCCTTAATCTCCCCTATAGAAGAATTTAGGTTGAACCCTTTTGTAATTAATGCTGTGCTGAGTAGTGTTTGTTTTTCAGGAAGTTACATCAGTCATCAATAGTCATAATAAATAAAAAACATATATATATATATACACATTTACAGATGCCTGTGTAAATTCTCACTCATATTGAGGTCACGGCAACCACAAAACAGCTCAAATCTGAGGCAACTGGTGTTTTCAATTTTCTGAAGATGTTTCTAATCTTTATCCTTTATATAAGCTTGCAGATCTATCTGTGATGTTTTTAGGCCTCATGGAGATCTACCCTTCAAAGCATATTCCGAGTCAACTGCAAATCAATGACAAACCTGTTCGTCTGGGTTATTCGAGTCTTTTGTTGAGTTTGAATTATGGATCAGACCATTTGGCTATGTGTATGTGCTATTTGTTGGGCCATCTGGGTAAAATGGACAGCCATAGCCATTGCACAAAAAAAAAAAAAAAAACTATCCAGCCATTGATATACATTTCACTTGGAATGTGCTTAGGAGAATGGACCTTCATGGACCTTAAAAACAACAGGCTTTGACTATGGGTTGTTCACTGCAAACCAACATCATTTCCAGAGTCACTTCATTGGAAACTATTATTTATAGGATTTAGTTTTTGCTTTTTTACAATACATTCCATGTTAGCACCAGAGTGCTAGAATATATGAAGTTTAACCATTATATTCAAATTATTTTTATCCAATAATAAAAAAAAATTATCACTAATATTATTCTCTACACTACTGTAAAAGCTTCACAAACTGGATGTTATTTTTTTAACAGTGGACAAAGAACCATAAACTCTTAAAGTTCCTGCTGACATTAAAAGCCTAGTGTTGATGCTTCATCTAAAATAAGAGCAAATATTAAAGGTGCTGAAAATGAAATAAAAGTATGTTTAAAAGGAAGTAAGTGGAAGGGAATAGTCATCAGAATCTACTCAAAAGGGAAAACTGTATTCCTGTTAGTTATTCCTGTTTTTTAACAATGTTTTGTGCCATTGCTGATAGAAATCTAATTCAGTTTTAGTCCGTATTAAGAAAATTCTAAGCAATAGCTTAAAAAAAGTGGTGCATCTTTACTTTAGACAATGGACAGCTGCCCATTGGGTCTGCCCTAATAGTGCTATACTGAAGGTTTTTGAAGGGGCGCAATACTTTGACAAAAGATCTGATCCTCTAAAGGTCTGCGTGTAAAACACATGCAAACTTTATATACTTTGCAAAGCTAATCAACTAACCAGGTGCAAATTGAAATGGTCTGTGACATGAAAAAAAGTAAATTAAATAAACTTGGTGTGTTTGAGTTAATCAATTAACACACAAAACATGTGCTGATCAGTAGGAAATAAAAAAAGCAGAGAGGAAGACTTGCATATGTTACTATCACCTGCAAGGCGATTCATCAAGCCTATAAAAGATCGCTTGTCTAGTTTTTGCATCTATTTTAAGCACGTTCAAAAGCAAGATGCAAACTTGCTTGAAAGTCCCATTGCAAGTTTTTTTGCTTTAATAAATGCAAGGATTTAGTAAATCTTAAAATAACTTTTCAGTGAACAATAATCTTGTTTAGGTAAAGTATATATGATTTTAACTAGAATCAAACAAATCAGCATGAGTCCAGAGCCTTTAGTTTAGCAGCAGTAGGTAGCTCTGAGGCAGTTGGCCAACAGTGCAGTGTCTTTATCTCTATCAATGTTTTGTTTTTGTCCCCAAAATTCCTCCAGATTAAAAGCAACAAATATTTATTTGACGTTTTTATAAATTACTGTTGTTGGCTTGCCTGACAAGTCATCTTTTTTAAAGCTTCTGTTGTCACCTTAGCATAGAGGTCTTAGACGTAGGTACAATACCTTTCCAGCCTTTAAGTAAACACAATTATGTAAAATATCTACAGAAGTTGCTTCCACTGAGTTCTGCAACGAAAGCCACAAGATGACATTCAGTGGATAGTGTTTTATGAACAGATTTCACTTTGAAGAGTATGGCTAAGAAGTTTGACTAAAAGAGTTTCATTTATATTTTCATGAAATGTCTTTTAATGGTTATTTTAAAATCCATTTAACTAATATCTAAAATATATATATATTTTTTATCAATGTTGTTGTACTATTCTATATAAAACATTAAAAGGGTGCCAGATTCTTCTATAGTTCTTTTTCTAAATTTTCTTTTAGTTTATACATTTATAAAGGATCCCATGTCCTTTAACCATTCCGCTCCTTTTGACCAATTCTCAATAATTATATAGTTAAATAAATCTGAGGCTATATGCTCGATCATCATGCATGTTGCTTGACTCATTTAACATTAAATCAGTTCCTCAGTCTTCTAGTTGGA
Organism: Cyprinodon diabolis; assembly: GCA_030533445.1. Classification (NCBI taxonomy): domain Eukaryota; kingdom Metazoa; phylum Chordata; class Actinopteri; order Cyprinodontiformes; family Cyprinodontidae; genus Cyprinodon; species Cyprinodon diabolis. The sequence continues at coordinate 17,023,781 of CM060074.1, forward strand.
CATTTGAATGAAATAATTTGGAACTATCAGATATGTGTGTGAATCTCAGGGTCACCAAGTCATTTTTAAACTCTATGGCTAATGTTTGACTGTTATGCTAAGCAAGCTAAGCATGGTTTCCAGCTTGTCCTGATTTATGTTTGATGTTGCTGCTGGCAATTGTGAATAGCATGACACTATGCCATTTGCCACAACAGGAACAAGAAGAGAGTTTTTAGGAACAGATTTTTATTTTTCTTCTTGCAATTGTTAAATGCATACATCTTGAATGCATGTCCTGCTTAAACTGTAAATGTAACTGTCATCTAAATTCTCAGTGGGAGTGGCAGTTTAAGGGTACCCACCTTCCACACAGTGTGTATGCTGTGTGTATTAATGCATTGTCTTAGATAGGACAGTTTTTCCTGAACCTAATATATAGATCTGTACATGGGACATTGAGACAGAAATGTCTCCTGATAGGCCATTGTAACCTTCAATAACATAATTGTTGCATGTCTGACACTACATATAGCATAAAGTATTTGCTTGCTATCTGATTAAAAAGAGATTATATCTAGAATCTGAAAGAAAATATTCCTTCCGTAATGCAGTTTAACCAATCTTCACTTGTTGAGTGTTCCGTTAGATAATATATATGAATTCCTTTTTGTTTTCCAAATTGATTTATTTTAATAATAAATTATTTCCAATTTCCCTAATTCAACTCCCTACTTAAAAACTCCTAAACTCTGCTTTTACCCTTTTAAAAGCCAAACTGACTTACTCTCCCCTGTCTCATGCCAGTCTTTTACTTTCTTACTGTTGTTGCATCTTTCTCTGATTCCCTTTTCCTCCTTCAGTCATTTTCAAAGAGGTCAACACCTGCAACCCAGCCACCATCACTGGAACCCTGTCACGAATCTCCCTGGATGATGAGGATGATCCAAAGCTTGCAGCACATCAGGAGGGGGGTGTGGGGGTCAATTTCAGCTCCCTTCCTGGAAACATCCCACCTCCAAACCTCATTGTACAGGTACTGGTTTGAATTAGTGGCTTATTTGGTACGTTTTTTTATTTGGTACGATTATAAGGGGGCGGGGGGAATAGCCTGCCTGTTATTATTTTTGTAAAATCCCAAAATATAATCTGTATTTGTAAAATTAAAATGATTATTTAATTTCTGGAAAATTATTAAATAAACTAAATATAATGTTTTTTTTTTTCATAAGGTGCCAACATTAGGAGGACTTAATGAGCTCAGCGAGACACCCCTAAAGAAGGAGGTAAATGTTGACCAGCAGAGACAGCAGGGCCAGCCACGCAGTACTGCTCCAATATACTTGTGTACCGAGAGCGGATTAGGGTGGGCTCGGCCTCCCGCATCCTCCAACAATTCCCAGGATGGAAGTGCAGGAAGTGGGGGGAGTGGAGGGGGAGGAAGTGGTGGAGGTGGGGAAGGAGACTACATGGTCTTGCCTCGTAGGACAGTCAGTCTCAAACCTCCGGCACCCTCTTCGCAAGGAGGAGGCCTGGGACTTGGTGGGGAAGACAAACCTCTCAACATTGGAGTTGAGGACCCTCCCTTTCCCCCTCCTCCCTCTCCACTTACCCTTCACCCAGCAGAGAGTGAAGCCTATCCGGCGGACTTTGTACCGTCCAGTGTTGGTGATATGAATATCACCATGAACCTAAACCGCTCCTACGGGACTATCAAAACCGTGCCCCATGGGCATGGCCACTTGATGGGTCAAGGTGGACATGTGCACTCCCACGGAGGACACATCCATTCCCACGCGCATTCACTCCACCTAAAGCCAGGCCAGAGGCCATCAGTCAGACAGATTCTGACAGGGGGAACAACTGTGGAGAGAACCCGCACCCTTCCACGCAACCTGGGCAGCACCAATGCCAACACCAGCCTCTCAGCGGGATCCCTGGAGGTGAGTAGAAGGCTTTGAAAAATGGCCAGAAATAGTTCCAAGGAGTGGCTTGATTCTTCACAACTTTTAGTTTAACTGGTTATATTATAAATGTGGTGGAGTGCCTACATAATTGATGGCACAGTGATGAATTAAAGTAGAAAGAAGCCTTTCAAAATAAAAGTTTAGTTATTTAAAGTGTCTTATTCAGTTTACACAACTGTTTTATGCAGTGCAAAAAAAAGACAACTTCAAGTTGCATTAAATGTTTATTAATTGTATAAAGTCATTAAGGCATTTGGAATTAAATGTATCAAACTAGGAATGTTTGAAAAACAATGAAGATAAACTATTCATGTCTTTGTAGGGTAAATCTGTTTACCCTTAAGGAAAACATGGTAAATCCAAAGGGTCTTGTCTTTAAGCAAAACCAGCTGAATTTTTAAAAAGGCATTCTTCAACACATCTGTTGAGGAACAATACTCCCAATAAATATTGTCACAAGAACGCTTTAGTGTGCTTGAGAACAAGTCTGCTATAACAACTGCAATTATTTTCAGCTGACTAGTATTTATTGCTGCCAACCGAGACACCAAAATGAGTCATTCCCATATCGACAGAAGGCTTCTTATTAGTTTACCATCCTTATGTGAGTGTGATACTGTTGTGCAAAACCCCATCCTGACTGCACAAGGTGCCACAGCAGATGCACTAAGGCGACGGGATCAGAGGAAATGCCCCCTTGGCAAATATCTTCATCCTACCGTAAATGTGTACACAACTACACAACTATTGTCATTCATACATACATACATAAAAAGGCAATCACACAAACACAGGAACTTATAAATATACATATTTTAAATATTGAAATGGCATACCAGATTGACTAAAGACAGGAAAGCATCAACTTGGATGCTGAAGAAGTGAAGATGCGTCATTTCAAGCTTAGTCATAAAAATCAAGAGAATTGGACGCTTTAAAGAACTGCAAAAGCTTTTATGAGAACCGAGAAAGGAGAAGAACAAGGAGGATTCTGCAGAGAAACCTGCCAAACCCTAATTGCTGCTATATTTCACCTTGATTATGCTTGATTTAGAAATGAATAAAAGAGTATGCCTCGTAAGATTAAAAAAGGGTGTTCTGCTCCACAGCTTTAACACTGCAGCATGCAAATGAGAAATTACCCACACCCACTATCAGCTTTCATTTTTCTTTGTGTTTTTCATGGTTAACAGAATGATGTGAAGTTATAAAAAGCGTATGATCGTAAAGTATTTTAAGGAAAAGCTCATGTGCTCGAATAAGTCCAATTTATCATTTGTGTGAGGGAGTTTCTTTAGGTGTGTCACCATCAAAACATGCTATATACAGCTCAGGTATATGCATGATGCATGAATGTCATGTTGTAAAGTTAGCTCAGTCATGGAATTGCTCTGTTCAAGGTAAGGATTGCGTGCTTGTAATTACATTTTAACACAGAAAGGGAAATCAAGAAAGCTGAGATTCACCCCCTAAGCTGAATAATTTTACTTTGTAATTTAGAAGTCTGCCATTGTGGTCCTTAGTAGCAATATGCATCTAAAACAATGTTTTGGGAGCATTTTTTTATTTTTTGCAAACACACCAGTTTCAGAAGTGAAACTCAGTTGGACAAATACCCCCATCCATTGAAACAGGGTGCTTTAAAGCAGAAAAAATAAGAAATAAAAACTTGCAGGACACCAGTACCAGATGACAAGGATTTACCACAACTGTTATAATCAATACATGCTAAGGCATTATAAAAAAGTTTAAGCAAGGAACTGCTCTGTTAAAGGTAAGGTCTAAAGTATTTTACTTGTATTGTAAATACTTAAGGGTAATAATATAGAAAGAATAACTAATAACTGGACCTACCTCTAAAACTATATTGCTTTATTGTTTAAATCAGTGGTTGTGAATTATGGTACGCAGTGGCCAGTGTTCTAAATGCTCTTGATGTGCTTCTGCCCCAATGCCTCTGATTCCAATAGTTGAATTCTCTCTCAGGCCTGTCACCAGGTTCTGCATTCAACTGCAAATGAGCCAGCCTTTAAAATCAGTGGTGTTCATGCAGGAAATGTATCTAAAACACGCAGGACATCCTTGAAGACTGAAATCAACCACCCCTGTTCTAAATCCATGGCTGACATGGCATCATTTCAACAACTCTGGACTTTTGGAAAAATTAACGCAGCTTTTAACTAACTGTGGAGAGCTGCCCCTCTCTTTGCCAAAATGCAAATCTGTCAGACAGTTGGAGCCAGAAAGGAAGAAGGAGATGGAATGCAATTGAAGCAGTGTGGTGGCCAGATGAGCTGGGAATATCTGCAGCTGTTAAACTGCTGGTTTGTGTGCCACTTTCTAAAGCTTTGAAGGTACTTAAAGTTAGTTAAGGAGGGTCTAAGCATGATAAAAGTAGGAACCCTTCTGTAATATGTGGTATGCAGTTTTTTTTTTTTTTTTTTTTCAAGCATAATGATCCTTAAGAAAAGCATAAGAATAAAATGACTCACTTGTCAGAAGTAGGTGAGTCAATAATTAATTTAATACAAAGTTTAGGTAATTACACCCTAACATTGAAATAATTTATTCCTTGATTAACATTTAAAAATTATTTGATCTATTAGGCAGCCAGTACATATTAGGATTTCTATATATTTAATAAAGGAAGGGATCCACAAGGGAGGATCGTGAAAGTCCATTTCAGTCCAGGCTAGTTATTGATGATGTCTTCTCTCCCCCTGCCCCCTCCTCTTCCAGAGGAAAAGAGTACGGTACTCTGAGCTGGACTTTGAGGTAAGATCTCAAACCTCATCCACTACCATATGCCTGTCTCTGCTTTCTTGTGCTTTTGCCAGGACCTAATTAACACATAGAGGAGCAAAAAGCATTGCTTAACCCCCAACCTTCCCACCCTTGTCTCCCCCTGCACTTAAATAAAATTGTTCTTTTTTCCAGTATGCTGTTTCTGCAACAAAGGCCCTAAACTGTTGTTCATGTTGAATGACATTGTTTGTGTAAGAAAGAAGAGATCATCGAGGTGTACATCTATTTGTACCTCATGACTTTGTGGGATCCTGGTTGAAGAAACAGTTGACTTGACTGCTTTTTTTGTCTGGATTACTTGACTCTTGAGCCGCAGAAGTTTGTGACTAAAGCTGATGACTCTGGTTATATGTGTTGGTAAATGATGGTTTTGTTCTGTTTTCTTGAATGTTTTTTCTGAATTAACCCCTTGTCCTCTAAGATTCTAGTCGCTAAAAAGCTTCCGTTGTACCTACGACTGTTTTTGTGTCTTTTGTATGTATGGCACTCTCACTGTTGGTAAGACCAGATATTCACCTGCATCCTCAGAAATATATTTACTGCACCCTTCATAATTATTGGCACTTCTAGTTTAAAAATCAAGCTATCTTTATCCTTCGTTCCATTGGTATACTTTCACTGAAATTAAAGAAAATATTTTTGTACTTAAAGGCACACTGTGTAATTTTTGGCCACTAGTGACACCAGACCTGTAACTTTTACAACTAGTTCCCCTAGTAGCTTTAATTTTTGGCATAGAAAATAACAAAGATATATGACTGTATACTAGGAGCAAAGTGTTAACCTACCAGTCTAATGATAGAGTTTAGAAAAGAGAATTGATTTTACATCCGGCTTCTTCTTTCAGCCTGCGCCACAAACAAACTCCTTTCCAAGAACGACTCTTGTTTTTACTTGCGCACAATCCCTTTCCCTTTTTCTCTTTTAAGTCGAGAAGGTTTAAACTTTTTCCTTGCCTTAGCCATGACCAGTAGTCAAGCAGGTGGAAAAATAGTAGAGCAAAAGGAATCATTCAAAATAACCCATACATGTCAAATATTTAGGTGGAAAAGTCTGTGGTGTGCCTTTAAGTCAAGTTGCATATTCTTTCTGGTTAAAAGTGGATTTTGTCTTGGGAGCCATTCTGAGCGGACTATTATATTGTATCACAAGGTCCAGCCACCCTTCAGAACAGAAGTAGGCACACAGCATCTTACTGTAGATCTTCAACCATACCTGATAGCGGGCATTAGAGGCTTTTCCACATATTTTGGCCTTTATTTCACCCCACCCACTTGAACTGATTGTTGCTGAAAAGGTCAATCTTAGACTCATATCACCAGATTGCTGTGTTCTAGTGAAAGCCCAGGTTGTGTTTTCTAAACTCCACTTGTTCGTGTTTGTGGCAGTTGAACATAGTGGGTTGATTCTCTACATGCCCACCCACCTAAGAAACAAAACAAACAATGAAAAAACAGTTCACATTCAAGCCCAATGGTTGTCATAGAGATTGAATGATTCTTCGAAGCAGTGCTTTAACAACAAGCTTTGGGCATTGCTTTGTTTCAGTCATCATTCACCATAATGTGTCTGATTTTAAGAAAAGTTGGAACCTCATCTAGCCATGTACATGTAGCCAGTGGTTTAGAAAAATTGGCATCTAGAACAGAAGTTTATTTCTTCCTGTCTGTCTTACCTATAATTATCAGCTCTCTTCATACCAATGGAAATGCAAAGAGGAGGTTTTGGGGTTTTAAAATGTGTACTTTGACCAATAAATATTATAGTTATTTTTTTTTTCAGAGTAATAATAATGAATGCTATTAAATTAGATAGCAGTGGTTTTATTAAAAACATTTACTTGATGACAAGATTTCAAACATTCAAAAATGACTTTTATCAAGATGGATTTCTTTTTTAAAAATGTGCTAATCTTACATTATTTCACTTTAATTTGCATTTCACTTAAGCTTCACAGGAGTGCCAGTAAGTAAGCATTATATACTTTATATCCATGAGAAATTAAAGGAAAAAATTTTTAGTTTTGATTAACTGGCACATTCTGATAGGAATTTGAGGGGAAAAAAGAACATTCTATTTGTTTATTTTTTGAGCGGACGTGTGATGAAATCTTTTACCTAAACTCTTTGTTTTTTGTGTTTCTTTTGTCATTTTGATGATTGTATTGTATTCAGCAGTGGTTAAATTCTATTACATAGATTTTTTTTTTTTTTAAAGAACGTAAAAGGAAAGTAGAGGCAAGTTCCTTAATAGGAAGAGGTAGGGGTCTGATATGAGTTATTGTACAATGTTTGAAGTTATAGCTATATGTATAATTGGTCAGTTGGTTGGAGGAGTGGGGCTAGAATTAGCCTGTTTCACTTTCAAACTCAGAAAAGTGCTTTAATAATTAGCTTCTGCTTAACCAATCCAGGATTGCCTTTAAACAGACACGTTACTGTCAGGCAAATAGAGTTCTGAATATTTCTATCTTTGAGATAAATTTATTCGAAAGATTATTTGTTGTTATACGATCATGATTTGAAATGTCTCTGAAAGGATCTAACTGATCCTTTAAGCAAATTGCCCTTCAGTGGAAAATAATTCCTATCTATTTCATAGACAATTAGTTACTAGCAAAATCTTGAATAGGCAATTCTCCTTTTTAGCTTGGAACAGTCTGTACTAATGGCATTTTTGTCAGTCACTGTAACACGATTTTGAACTTAAAGGACTTGTCTGCAACAATCCTAAACAATAAAAGACTGCTGAAGTGGAAGACGGATGAGCATGAGTCAGCAATCGATTGATCTGTAGATGTCCTTTTCTAACCCCCCTTTTCATGGCTGGCATTGCTGCAGTCCCACTGCCTTTTTTTTTTCTTTTTACACATTTCCATGCCTGTTCCCACATCAACCCCATCATGCAATATCCATTCTTTTTTCTTTTTCATCTTTTCTTTTATTTGTTCCTATTTGCTTCATTTTTGCTGTTCCTTCCTTTCTTCCCTTCCAGAAAGTGATGCACACTCGCAAAAGACATTCTGAGCTGTACCATGAGCTCAACCACTCGTCCAAGTTCCACACCATAGACAGGTATAACAGGGACCCAGCCATGTCCACATTCAAGGTAAGAGCATCGTTTAAAAGCCAGATGGGAGCTTAAATGCACCCTCATTGCCAGTAACACTTAAACTCTACTAGGCATGGGTGGCTTGAGATTCTCCGCACATCATCACAAGTAGAAATAACACATATTCATTGTATTTAGATAAAAAAATATAAATAAGCAGGTTTAATGGGCAGTTTCCTTTTTCACACTAAATCTTTCTGCTCAAAATTAATTGTAATATAGCATAAACAGGATCTGACTAACATCAGAAATCTTTTTTGTCAAATCATGAAATGAGACAATGTGAAAATAAATAATTGCCAAAATTCTATCCCCTTTTTAAACTCTCAATTTATAGTGATCAATTGCATCTTTTTTTTTAAAGGAGTTTAGTATAATTTACAGTACCACATCCAGGCTTACAGTATGTACTGCTTGACTTGTAGAATCAAGACAGTACTTACCTAGGTTTTTTTTTTTTTTTTTTTAAGACGTGTATCTGTCAGCATAAGGCGCTTACTAAAACCAAATTTATAGAAGAACCTTAGATTAACAGCTGAAGATGGAACTTATAATGTGGCTGTCTGGAGTAGTTTGGCTGCTTCAGAAGGTGAAAAAGTTGCCATAATTGATTTATACATGAACAAAGCTGTTTACCAGAAAATTCTGAAGGAGCTTGTGGTCTTAACCTTAAATAGACGGAGATTGTATAGGTAAAAACATGACACAAATTTAAATGCTCAAAAAGTAGGTTTTGGGCTGACCTAGTCAAACTTCCAACTCAGTCTTAACTAAAATGCGGTTCCACGACCCTAGAAATGTTGTTCACACATGAACAGTCTCCCAAGTAGCCAATTCAAGACTATTCTACCAAGTATCCACAGCTATTTTAAAGACTTAAATAATGATGGTTCATGCTTCCAAGGGTGGTCCAATTAGTTCTAGATATTGGGAACAACTACTTTTTTCACATACGGCCAGGATTTACTGGATTGATTAAGACATGGAACCATCATTTGAAAACACAATTTAGATTTTATCTGACTGTCTTTGGCTGATTAGACATGCTTAAGAAAATTCACAGAAAAGGAAATTGTATGAGGTTCATAATTTTTCACAGTACTGTATTGCTTGGATAAAAAGTCCCAGTCTGTATACCAATAAGAAATGCTACCCATTCTGTATAAACATTTTTTTTATGTTGCTTAAACTTGAGTGATCAGTTGCACCCCTTAAGTTTCCAGAAATTGTCTTTTTTTGTTTTAAAAATAATAATAAAAATAGTAATCCCCCCAAAAACCTTTTTTTTCTCTTGAGTATAGTAAAGTGCAGCAGTCCTTTTTCAGCCTGCTGACCAACAGCGCTCATTGGAACAGCATGATTTTGAAATTTAATCCTTAAAATCTTGATATATGCTTCTACCTGTCCCTAACCCATGTCTGATCAACATACACCAATCCAACCTCTTTCACAGATAGATAAAATATGTGGCCATGTCTGAGTGAACACAGTTTATTGCATATTGTCATTGTGATACTACAGCTCCCAGCTAATTCAGGAATATTTTGACTGACCTTTTTTTTTTTCCATTCACAAAGATTAGGCACCAGAAATAAATAAGATCAGTTTTCACCATAGCATTTCAAAAAGTGTTTTATACATTTAGTTAATTAACATTTATTACATAAATTATTTATTCTGGAAAGCTAAACAATAAACACTTCATTGGTGAAACATTTTGCTCCATACTGTACATAATATTTATACCTGATATGATTGGCTTATGATAGTTGCCTTATTAAAAATGTGTAAATGGTTGATCAGAAGAGCTGTTATTAGTAGATTAACGGATTATATTTGGTTAATAATATATCTAAATTCTGGCAAATCAAAAGCTACAGTTTTTCACTCTTACAAAACCACCTCACTGTAAAAAATTGCAAAGGGACACATCCGCCATTAACCGTAAGTGCTTTCTTTCGTCTTTATATGTTACATTTTTTTTTTGTGTGTGTGTCTGTCTCCTTCTTTGTTCTGTAATTTGCTATCCATTTAAGCGTCTCCACTTTTCTGGTTTTGTAAGTTCAACTCGGTGCATGAGATGCAGGAGCATTTCGAATCATTAATATACCATTAGTAGTAGACAGAACAGCCCCTCTTTGCTCCACACTGACCTTCAAAGGGCCACTTGCATTAAGTTTTAAACACACACTCCTATTCAACTCATCTGCTGAGCTTTAGTACAGCAGAGCTGCAATGAGTTAGTCAGCCCTGCTTGTGGGATAGCTTCTTCCTGCCATTGGCGGCCTGCTTTTTCACATCTACAGTAATTTACACCAGCAGGAAAGGAGAAGAGGCTGCTCTGACATTTCTTATATTTCTCATGTAATGTCACAACACAGAAATGCTCTGCCAACAAAACGAGCACTTGCATGCAAACATGAGTTCTCTTTCTGATCCTGCTTTTTTACGCTCCTTTTTCTCAGTGTCTGGAAATCAACCTCCATAAGATTAATCTGCCTTACAGTTTATTCATTCTGAGCAAATAACACTTAATTGAAAAAGAGCAAAAACAGCTCAAAAAAATTATTCATTCACTTGAGAATTCTTTACATTTGATAAACTACACCTTCAAACTTCAGTGTATTTTTTGGGGGTCTCATGAAAAGATCAACTTCTTAGAAATATATAGTGAGGCTGACCTACCTGTAGCATTCCAAACCAGTTATTTCTGTTTCTATCTTGTCACTTCTACTCTGTGTTTGCAAAGGTAGTTATATATTATCACAAAGAGTATGCATAGCAGCTACTGATGAATTATGTCTGTGTTAACTTGTCAGCTTTTTTACAATATTTATGTCAACCGTAAAACCTTCATTCACATGGCAAGGTATAGAATTCATTTATGCAACAATACTATAGGATCATATCAGACTGGATTTCCGCACATCCTCCAGAGGTACCATTGGCCTTTTGTCGGCTTATCTGATTAACCATCTCCTTCTCTGGCTGTCCATTTGATGATGAATGTTGCCCTGGGAGTTGTGTAAAGTTTGGGGTATTATTTTCTAATCCAAGCTGGATTCAATCTTCTTCCAAACTTTATACCTGGGGTATCCGCTTTTTTCTGGAGTCTTTATTGTTCAGTAATGTTATCAAAACAAGACATAGAATAAACACCTGAAGCTTTCACAGAACAGCTGGAGTTACTCTGAGATTAAATCTCACAGATGGCTTCTGAAGACAGTTTGTTGCATTTGATTGTTTTTTTATTTTCTTTTTATTGTGGGCAGAGTGAAGGGATAGCTAACAGCTGTCAGATTCTCACAACAGAATTTTTCTTTCACCAATAAGCTTTTAAGGTTATTATAGAATAGCCCCAAAATACGCTGAAGTTTGACCCAAAAAAAAAATAATTAAAATTTTTATTTTTTGCAAGACACTCTACTGTATATTCAAAAATGTTGGTTCTCACTACCTGACTTACAGCCTACTAAAAACCTGAAAGTGCAGTAAGCTCTGTTCTTATATAATGCACGGATTAAAAGAAATCAGTCTAAATGCAAAATAACCGCATTTAAACTAATTGTAAGAAACTGGAGAGCATATTTTCTTTTGATAGTTGACGCAAGAAGGTCTGAAGTTGTGAAATAAGGGGGCAACATGGATCTGGCCTTTGCTTTCAAACTCATTATATTGAAATAAGTAGGTAGTCCACTTAAGTGTTAATAATTACATGGATAATGATATCAGTGTCGGGCCTTTGACAGGTCCCAGCTTGAGCTCAGCTCTGCTGCTGTCAACATTTCACTTTAAGAGTCACCCCCAAACACTGGCATGCTGACTATACAGTAATTATGAAGATAGGAGGGTGCGTGTGTGTGTATCTGGAAACCCTCACTTAGAAGAGCTCCTATGTATGTGGCCAGCTGTCATTTTTTTATGGTTGGGGGTATAAATGTGTTCTTATCCACTTGTATTCTTTTTGTATGTTTGTGTTTTGTTTGAAATCTGTGTGAAGCAGAACCACTCTATGGATCAACCTTCCTTAAACATGAATTATGACACAAGACACCAAAAATCCCTTCTGTTATAATGTTGAATTTTGTCTGTGATCTTTTTTTTAACCGACACAAAGTAAACATTTTAAAAGTGATGGATTTTTTATGCCATTTTGTCATGTTGAGAGCCTAAAAACTGTCAAAGTTGAAACTTACTATTATCTTCTTATGGCTAATTGATTGTTTTTCATGAGAGCAAGCTCTATTGCATGTAATACTTGGCAGACACAGACCTAACTACTAAAGGAAAACTCTTGGTTCTTTTAATCCTACTTAATGTTGAGTCATTCTCTTCAACCGGTTGAGTTCAAGTTCAAACATACTCCTGAAAAACATTAACCATTTTGACTTTTGCAGGTATCTCTAGCTCTCTCTCTTATTAAAAGTGACTAAAATGTTAACTTCTAGTACAACTTTAACCACCTCAACAGGTGCCCCCTCCCCCACCACCGAGGCACAACACAGAGCCATCGCTAGCACGCAGACCATCTCTTGTTTACAAAGAAAGTCAACGTAAGGCAAAGTAAACCATTATATATTCACCAAATAGAGCTCCCCTAACTCAAACTATAGAACAGTCTTGCAAGTGTTTCGCTACTTGCCGCCATTTACATCTCATAGTTTGCCAGTGTTTTAATGTACTCATGCATTTTCCCCACCTATAAGCTTTAGGTTTGGAACTTTTTGTTTTGTTTTGTTTTGTTTTATTTATTTATTTTTGTTTGTTATGGCTTAGCCATGACTTGGCCTGTCATGCTTTTGATAATTTTCACCCATAAGATGTGAGCGATTTGAACTGTATTCTGTGTTGGATTGGTGTTTTCCTTTAGGATAACAAAAAATAAAAAAAATGAACCCCAGAAAACTCACTAACTAAAATAACTTTTTTGTAACGAATTAAATGATGCTAAGTAAAAAACACTTATTTTATTTTTTTATACAAAGTATCAAATAACATCAAACGTTAAAGTATAGCAATACATCCCTGCCTTTGATCTGGAAAAAGTTTAAGCTAAACTGTGAAATAAGATGCTGGGAGGACTTTCAAGATAAATAAAGAAGGCATACAAAGCTGATGGTAGTGATTTTCCCAGAATGGCTCCATGCAAGAAAGAGACAATATTGAGTACCAGGACCAGCCTAACTAATGAGTTCATCAGCATTGCTTTTTAAAATTTAAATTATGATACAGAAAGCTGTTTGAATATTTGCAAAAGACATATTACAGTATGTGTGAACAAAAAGAGAGTAGATTCCAACCAAACAAAGGCGCTTGCAACCCCAATCATTGTGAAGCGCTTCCCAACTATTAGGGATTTTAAATAAATACCTGCCTTTTAATAGCAGCAAATACTAACTCTTTAATAGTTGTTTACATAGAATTAGAATACCCTTACATTTGATGTGATAGCTTTAACAAGAACATTATTTTATTTTCTTAATTGTTGAATATCAAAATGTTAGATTTACATAAAAGGTGCAAAGAATACTTTATTTTGTTAAAACATTTATAATCTATTGATTTAAGTTTCATCATCGTTTCAGCCTGTTTGAGATTGTTTTCTTTTTTATTTTTTTTTCACAAAAGCTTACCACCAAATAATAACCAAACATCAGTTAATACTTTTTTGCTCAGACACTTACAGTTGACCCTGTTTCCTTGATTCAACGAAATTAGTACTGAAAAAATGTTTGGCATCTATTTACTTAACTGAAAGAGTGAAGGGAAATCAAATTCTGCTTTAAGCTCTATCCAATGCACCCTTAATAAGGTCATTCATAAAACATTATTTATTTACAGCGAAGTGTGCATTGGAAAGCTTGACAGGTTCCACATTAGTGTCTATATTAAGTAGGACAACATATTAACTGTATAACTGAGAGAACTTTCAGTCCCAGACTTGAACATAACACGAAACAGTGGCAAACTATCAGTCTATTTCTTTTAGCCTCTCATCTGCCCTACCTGTTAGTGTTGCCTCATTGTGAAGTGTTTGTATTAGCTGTAATATTTTTAGGTGTGCATAGTGGTGTGGTGGACTTCCAACTCAGTGCATCATTACCAAAACCTCACATATTCATGCTTTCAAATTCATAACAATTCCACAATCTGCAGCCAAAGCTTAAAAAAAAAAAAGAATCTTATAGTCATCTGACTCAACACAAGAGCTGTCTTCAATGATGAAATATTTATTTTGTTGGTTTTGTTCTCCATGGTTTGTGCTTGCACGTCTTGTTTGTTTCTGTCAATTTCTATGCATAAGTCAATCTTGAATATCCAAATACCCTAAAAAGATAATAATTCTGTTCTAAAAGAAAAAGGAGTAAAAAAAATACCTGATAGTAGATCACAGAACAGCTGAGACATAATGCAGATAAGGTAAGATCTGTTTCAGTTGGATTAAAGAGTTGAGTGGATGTCAGAAACATAAGCAAATTATTGTTCTTTTTTTGCACCTTGTCCACTTTTTGTATTGTACTGCATATTTTTCATTGGGTCTAAATAGTTCTATAATCTATTTGTGCCAATAAATGTAGAATCCATAAAATAGTTTCTAAATTTCCTTTTGATTGTTTCATACCTCCATTTTCATCTTTCAATTCCAGTCCCCCATATTTCCTGTGAATTTGGTGTCACAGGATGACTGGTCCTGCCTCTGGCTGCTGTAGAGACTTTCAAAGGAAGTGATAAATTATTGCAAAATGACTGAAAAAAAGGCTGTAATAAGGGGTTAATCATACAATAAGGAGGAAATTAATCATTTAAAGACTAAAGACTTAGCACTTATTTGTTATTATTCTTTTAATTTTTTTTTTTTTCCCTTTTGGTGAATTAGCCCAACCTACACCTGTAACTGATTGCATTTATCCATCTATACATAGCCATCTATTCATCTATACTTGTTTTGGTTTATATAGAACATAAAAAAACAAACATTTGGTATGCTTTGAAAGTTGCATGATTTTTTTATGCTACATGTTATGGTGTGAATGTGTCCTACACTGCTGGTTTACTGAAAAAACATGAACATACACATCTCTTAAAAAAATTAATTGAACCTGTGAGAGTATATTTTTCCTTAGCCTGTTTGTAAGAAAAAATGTTTAAAGTACGCCTTTTCTTTGCCAAAATATGGCTGATTATTTAGAAGCCTTTTTCCAGTCTCTGTTGGAATGTAGGAAGTTGAAGCAGGGGTGATAACCCTAAACCCTCTCTACTCTAGACAATGATAAACATGTCCTTACTGAGTTTAAGTTTCTTAGATCCTTTTTCTGGCGTGAACAGAAAACAGTTGTCTGAAATGTTTATCTGTTTTGGTATAAATGTATGTGCTTAAGATGGTTAAGTCAGAGCTTTTATATACTCTCTGTCTCATCTGAGGACGTAAATAAAATTTAATATTGTCTTGCAAGATAATGCTTCCAGACTCAGTTTCCTAACTTCACAAACCTTAAAGACCTGTCTGGATAAGAATCTAAGGACAACATATTGAGACTAAATTCAAAATTCAGATGTCAGGAAAAGAAGTCTCTGAATGTAAAAAGAAAACATGGATCAGTCCTGTCATGCACTGGCATTTACAGCTGTTTGTGCTGTAGTGATGTGGGGGATATTATCTTTGCACACTTTGGGTCCCTTAATACCAAAATAGCACTGTCCAAACTCCACACACTGCCTAAGTATTGTGGTAAACAATATTTAAGGGATATATCATATAAATTACTTAACAACCACAAGGTACCCATCCTAATAAATTAACATCAAACAGATTTTTTTAAAGATGACCTTGGGTTCACTGTTTTCAATTGACCTCCTCAATCACCAGATCCAGAACCAGCGCCCACAAGGGCAGACTTAGGACATATGCAACATAAAAAAATTATATTACAACTGTTACAAAATCTTTTTTTTTTCATTTCCATTTGAGGCAGAAAACTAAGGCAAAGCCTACTCTTTCTCAGCAGCACTGTGCAACAGTAATCCATGCCTTTGTAACCACTCAGCTGGATTACTGTAATGCACTCTATAAAGGAGTCAGTGACTTGTGTGTCTCTCAGCTTCAGAGGTGCATATCTTTTAACAGGCACAAAAAGGGCCATATTACTTCTGTTTTAACCTTTCAGCCCTGACTGCCTGTACATTTTACTATTCATTTTAAGATTCTATTATTTGCCTTTCAGGATCTGTTCACTCAGGTCAGCTACTTTGTGAATGTGCCAAAGATGAAGCACAAGCTTAGAGGAGACCAGGGTTTTGCTGTAGGAGCTTTTAAGTTGTGGAATGACTTTTATTTGGTGATCAGATAGGCCTCTTCAGTTCCTGATGTTAAATCTATTTATAAAAACAATCTCTTCTCATTGGCCTAGGACACCAACTGAGATATTGACATTTAATATTGTTTAATCTGTTTTAAACAATATTTGGTTGTTCTGTTCAGTCAGTATAGGGTTGGTTTATTTATTTATAGTACATTTTTTATGTTGGGTAAAGCACTTTGATCTTGTGCGTGTTTAAATAGCTCTATAAATAAACAGTATGGTATATGGTAACCTTGTACTTTAAGCTGGAATCTCCCAAGATTTTAGTTTTCAGTCTCACAACAAATCCATCTTGAAATAGTCCCGCTAATACGTCCATCTCGTAACAACCACCGAGTCGGATCAATGGCATGAAATCAGCATTTTCTGCGGCGGGACATGTAGGAATGACAACAATCAGAAGGACCTTGCTGGGGCATTACAAACATGGCTACACAGGAGGACTCACTTGTTGATACTGCAATTTACCCTATTTTAGCTAATACAGCTACAATTTCTGGTTTTAAAAAGGAGCAAAGAGAAACGCTTTTTGTGTTTGTAGATTTGCTGCTATGATTGGCGCTAAGTGTATTATGGAAGGCGTGTACTAGCTGGCACGTCACCCAAAAAGTTCAAAGTGTTGTACTAAACGTCCCTCCTTCCACAGACAGATTGATTGATAACGTAGAACTTAACTTGGTCCTACACATATCAATCTGGCTACTGCCAGGTTAATGGTCTTGTATGGTATGGTATGGTATGGTATGGTATGGGAGGGTAGGGTAGGTGAAGGTAGGGTAAAGTAAGGTAGAGTAGGGTATGATAAGGTAGGGTATTGGGAATTTGCATCATGGATGGACAGCCAACAAATTTGCAACTTTTAGACAAGGAGAGGAAAGTTTATGTACTGTATATAGCACATTTCAGTAGCAAGGCAAATCAAAATGCTGTACATAATACTATAAGTACATTGCTAGCCAATATTAAAGAAAAGGGTGATGATAAGATAAGGTTTTAAAACACATATGTTTTTAATCAGTGATTAAAGCAACCTATATTTCTAACACTTTTACAGGCTTTTCGGGAGTTTGTTCCACATTAGAAGACATTCAACACTTTCAATCTTCAATCTAGTAAATTAGACCCACTTTTATGTTGTACTTTACCGACCCCAAAAGAACAGCAGCTGCTAACCTGGGATCAAGTGTTTCTAAAATGCATACAATATTGTCTTTTGCGATTTAAAAATCCTCTCTGCACTGAAAACACTTGTAAAACTCTCAGTTGAAGTGGACACTGAGTGGGGATTCACATTAATACTAATGGTACAAACAAATTCAATTCATACTTTGCTTTTGAAATTGAATGTGCCTTTGAAGGATGCCATAAAACCAGCATACAGAGCTAGTCCTTTTTTTTTATTGTTTATTTTACAATAGAGACAAGATGCAAATGCCATTTTATATATATTTCATAGGCGAAAGAAGGCGTAAATTCAATGTGTACCTAACACAGTATTACATTAGTTTCTCTGCTTCTGTTAAAATTTAAAGCAGTTTCTTGGCCTCTATAACTGTGGAATTACCCTGCTGTTTTCTAGCCTTTCACCGAGTTCAGGAGGTCACTGCACAAATTTGCATGTGGAGTCCGAGGATGCAGTATTTTTTGCTGTGTGTGGGATGGAGGGGTGGGTGTGTGTGAGTGTGTGAGGGAAAGCTCCATTGCATAATGGCTTGTCTGATGTACTTTTTAGCTTTCTGAAGCTATGCTGTCATGTGCTGGGTGCCTGAGTAAATGAAAAAACAATATAGTTTTCTTCTGCAGGTAATGGGGGAAAATAGGGTTTAAGTAGAAGATAGTTGGAAGAAGATAGAAGCAAAGACTTACAATGTGTTTAGGTTGTCATTTATTAGAAGTAGAACAGATCATGCACACTAGCCAATCCATCTAAAAGGAGAGATAGTAGTGGTTTAACAGTTACTTCCAGCCTGACTAGACAGACTGACTTGCACAGTGCTTAAATCAGTCTGGTGAGGTGCAGACTCTTATGTCTAAAACAGACTTGACCAATCACAGCACAGGTGGCATTAGTTACTACTTGCACCCATAATACATACATAAAACAGTGCCTTTCTGTAAGTAAAACGCATTAAACCTTAAATCCCTCAATCACTATATAGAACAGGGACCGTATAGTGAACATAACGGTAACCTCAGTTAACTTACGGTTCTGACAGATGATCACTACTTTTTACTCCCCGTTGGTCTCCTAGCTCCACCTTCACTGTGCAGTGCCTGTGCCATCTTTGTTATTAGTCGCCGCTGTCGGGTAGCAACAGCCTATGGTGAAAGCGCACCACTGTCACACACGCAAATACCATATGCTTTGCGCTGAGAGCTCTCCACGCAAAGCTTTCTGGGATATATCTGCCTCTTCTGTTGCCTTTTTCTTCTGAAACACTTCGTAGACACTTTTCTCTTACGACCCTTGGCTATTTTCATAGAAACACAGTAGGAAAGGTGAGCTTCAATGACTGTCTGAAACCCGAGCTCACCACACATATACTGTACGCCTAAAATCGTGCATGCACAGAAAAAGAAAGCTAACGGGGCAAACACATATGGCAGCCTAACGTAAACATGTCACTAGAATGATTGACAAATAGGAGGACCATTTATTTAGATGATCCATTCGGAAATAAAAGGTCGTCCTCTATACCTTTAATATAACATTAACATTCTAACAACTGGCTTGCATTACACCCATAGTTATTGATTGGTTGTAAGCTGTCTCTGCTGACTCTGTTAGTCCCGCCCTGGAACCGCCTTTGAAATTGGGCCCTAAATGCTCCTTTACATACTGATACATAGTGTATACGGCATGAGTCAGTCCGGCCTAATCTGAAATTCATAGTTTCCTGCTAAGAACACAAAAGCCCAACAAATAATGACAATTAATACAAACTCCTTTGTTACCACTTTTACCAATTTTCAACTGCATAGACCTTTACTTAGTGGGTTCCCAACCTGTTGGGCTGGTTGCAATATCTGAAGTGAGCTAGTGATTGCTTGGCATGGTGGGGTATTTTGGGGTTGACTCCCCCTATCTCATTTTTGGCACTCTGGTTGGTGTGGGTCATGGTTGGGAGGAGTTTCTGCAAATTGTTACTCAGTTCAGCCTGTACAGGCAGTAGTAGTATTGTGGCTGGGTTCAGGGGGTCCTGTGCCCTTGTCTCACCTTGTGCCTTTTATATGTTTTGGTCACCAAAAAATGCACTGTTGGCATATTGCACTTTTTTTCACATTTTTGGCACAATGACTGACATGGTTGCTGCTAATTTTCACATCTGTTGCAGAATCACATTAATGTATTCTATCAAACAAATTAACTTAAGGTAGCATAGTTGCTTCCCTGATCTTTTTATCTAACAATAGTATACTTGAATGTTCCTTCGCCTCATAGTACGGTGCAACTTATCTAGGGTATATTTATATGGATATAGTGATATATTGGCTGACGTGACTTATACTGTGGTGTCACTTAAAGTCTGGAGTCTACTGTGGTGTGACTACATAAATGTTGGACTGAATGTGAAAAAGATTTTGAAACACCTAGACGGTGCAGCTTCAACTCATCTTCAGTGAAAGTTACAGGGTCATAGGGTGTTTCAGGTTTTTGATCTTCACACACCTTCGCCTGGGCGACCCAACCAGGGTTGATCAGGCCCCAGTTTGTGTTTAAGCAGCACACTACTTCATGCCTCTCCCCTCTTGATCCACAGCCACCTTGAGGCTTTTTCAGTGGTATCATTGATCTTGTCTTAGCGCAGGAAAGAAGGACCCAGCATTCAAGGAGAGACAGACAGTGGGAAAACTCAAAGTGTTTATTAAAATACAGAAAGGGCTGTGGAGCCATGGTATCAGCAGCTAGGGCGGGCCACAGCCCATCACTAGAAACTTTGTTAGGAGAAAAACACAGATTAATGAGCACGATAATCTGACGAAGGGTGATTATCCATATGAGTCACTAAACTGGTTTAACCGTTCAGTCCTTCTCCATAGAACGAGGTGGGATCCAGCCAGTAGGCTGCGAAGGAGATGTGGCGTGCACCGACCAAAGTGTCCCTGCCTGGACACTCATTGCTTCTATCAAAGTGCTGCAGCCCTGGAGAACAAGCAGGAGTCAGAGCCAGATCAGAACAGGAAGGCTCAGAGTTGATGGAGTCCAGAGACCGGTTAGGGGTAACAATGAGAACAGGAACAAGCTGGTTCCAGGAATCCACAGATAGTTCAGGCAGAATGTTCAGACGGGAGCAGACAGGCTGAGTGGTTGAGGTAGAACAGGTTAGGATATCAGGAACACCATGGACACTATAAAAATACTCTCTCCGCTGGCCCCCGAGAATAAACATGAACAAGAGCAATAATCAGGCCATGATGGCTGGGACTAAGCCGTACAGATAGAAGCACCAGCAGGTGGATTAGATGAGGAGTAATGAACAACCGGGCAGAGTTAGACAGGTGAATGGAGTGAGCAATTAGGCCAGCCATCAGGGCCAAGATCATGATAAATGGTTCTGGTGGCTCTTCTCTCTGGTACCCCTCTGATGCCAAGGAGCCTGAATGCCTGGTACACCGTTTGACTTAGGAGGCCCCTGAAGCCCACTTCTGTGGGCTCCCAGCAGGCCCTCCATCCACAATAACGGGCCATGGCTAGCAGTCCAGTTGTGGCCTTATCTTCTCCCTGAGCTTTCTCTTCTGCCCTAACAAAGATATTGTTCCTCAATGGGGTGCTTTGACTGCCGGAATTCAGTGCAGATGGTGTTTGCTACTGCTTTTAACACCTGGTTATGTTGCCACGTAGGGCTGGGCCAAAATTCAATAACGATATATATTGATCGATAGACGTGTGGCGCAATAGAAAAAAAGAGGGTCGATAAAAGTTCGATAAAGAAACGCAGTTTTCCTTCCTTCTCATTGTAGCCTAGCATGTAGGTTTATGCTAGTCACTGCTTCCTTCCAACCAATCACAATCGCGGACCCAGGCACGCCGTCACCAAGCGCCGCCCTCTCAAACCACAACACGGAGCACATGAAGATGTCGCAGCAAGGAGAGGCGGAGGAAATTGTTTGAAAGAAGGGTTTTTGTAGTTCGGCAGTCTGGCAGTATTTCGGTCATGGCAAGTCGGACAAAAAACAAACCACAGTCATCTGTAAAATGTGTAGGGAACCAGTGAAAACGAAGTCTGATAACACAACCAACTTTTTTTTTTTATCATCTCAGCCGCTCACACCCGCAGGAGTACGATCTGTGTAGGCCCCGCTGCGGCTCTCCTCCGAGGAATCTTCGGGAATTTCTGGAAAATATATATATATTTTCAGTTCTGGGCAGTTTCCCACGTAGTTCTAACAATTGAGAGAAAAATGCTGAGGGGCCAGCAACTTCAAAGTAAAAACTCAGGTTAAAGCAGGAAATGGGGGCGGCGGTGGGGGGGCATTTATTTATTTGTTATATTTATTTTGGTCACTTTTCTGGTCACTTTAGTTTATTCTTTGTCAGTATTTAATAACATAACCCAGGTCTCTTAAGTTATTTTTCTTTAAAACAATTATGTTATGGTTAAAAAAGTTGGTTAAATAAAGATTTAATTGGAAGTCTGTGTTTTTTATTAAAATTAAATCATTTAGCAATATTATAAAAAGTCCAGGCAGAGCTGCACATAAAATATGGTTTCAAATATTTTCAATAATTATCGATATCGATCAATATGCATTTTTTTTTATCGATAAGCTTTTTTTCTATATCGCCCAGCCCTATTGCCACGTGTACCTCCCCTCTCCTAGCTCTTTAGGGCAACAGCTCAGGATGTGCTCCATGGAACCATGAGCTGGGCACAGTGGGCCTGTTGTTGCCTCTGCAAGGCCCCAGGTGTAAAGGTTAGATAGACTTGGATGGACATCACACACAGATTTTATCAGGAACTTAAGTCTTGATGGTTCAGACTTGATAGATATTCACAGAATTAGGATACTGTCTTGGGATATATTTTTTCGTGAGGCAAATTTGTCCTGTCACATGCAAGTAGTAATTCAGCAGGGCCATACTCAATTTGTTGCAGCGGCATCATGTAGTGGCACTTTTGGTGGAAACTGGATGTAATAGTGGCCCTTCTTGTAGCACTTCCGGGGGCAACTGGAGAATAGTGGCACTTCCGGCGACACCCTCACTGGCATGCGACTACCCAAAAGGTGTCATGGCTGTTGCCGCTAACCTCTGGTATGTTCTCTTTTGTCCATAAGAAGTACTTTGGGAAATATGACTCTACCTTCAAAAGTTATTTTTGGCACCAATCTGCTGCAGCGTGGCTTAAAATAGACAAAATGGAAAGTGGGACTGTCTGGCACCCACTTTGTTGCCATGGCAGGTCATGGAAATCAGTGGCAGGGTGTCTTGCACCCACTCTGGTGCTGTGGCAGGTCATGGAAATCAGTGGCATGCTGTCTGGCACCCATTCCGATGCAGTGTCAGGTCATGGAAAGGAGTGACAGGTGCCATTGCCACTGCTCCAATGCCAGGTCTAAAATTAGTGGCAGGCCATCTCGCATCTCCTCCGATGCTATGTGCCTGCTGTCCTCCAACAATTTGCTCCAAAGAATATGTCTACAACATCAAAGGTGCATACACACCAAATGTAACATTTCAATACAGGAGCGAACAATAAGCATGTTATCTGTATTGTTGAGGTTCGGTCTGGAGTGAGGTAAATGGTGTGTTTTTTATTGATTTAGATAAAAAAGACTGCTATCACCCCTCAGAAGTATGGCAGAAAAATTTGCAAGAGTTGAAAAATCGAAATATTTGATCATAAATGCGTTGCAAAAAACAATCAAGGACTAGATGTGGCTTTGGCCTACAGTGAAGGGAGTGTAGGGAGATGAGGTTTATAAACAAAATGGAAGATAGAAAAAATGCAGAGCAAGAATTAGGTAGGCAATGCTCTTAAGATGTTTGTAGGCGGCTTTTAAAAAAGCCATTTTAATTTAGCCTTAGAAGGACTCTTAATTGTCCTCGCTTAGCTCCTGTACAGGCACCGGTAATTCGCTGCCTTCTCTTCCCACTCTGAGGCTCTGTCTGAAAGACTGCTTGCTTCGATGTACCGCTATACTCCTTCAATCCCCTGACTAGCACTGAGAAGTTGCATGATCTCCTCGAAACTGCAACTCTCTCCGTAATTCCATATCCGCTATGTTAACGTGAAACCACCATCCAGCAGATTTGATTATTTAGTGGAGCCTTTACCCGCTGTGTGAATTTACCCACATTGCAAATTAATTTTGCTGGACAGTCGGATTTCTGGCATAAATTCAGGCAGCAAATTCCATAAAACTGACTATTTAAAGAAGTATTTTTTTTTTTAGGCAGGTTTAGCTTTTGAAGGTACCATATCAGAAACGCTTGTTATAAAAACAAAAAAAAAAGCAAAAAAAAAAAAAAAACACACCTATTTAGATAACAGATCAGTTAAAAAATCAGTTGAGGACACTTCTCCTTTGACCAAGGATCCACTGCTGGTATGATTCACATACATTGATCTAATGGTGTAATTTGTTTGTTTTTTAGGGTGCAGTGTTCCTTAGCTAATCTAAAGCCAAGGGTGGTTTCCTAATCTTTCTTTACTAACTCTTCAGACAGTTTAATAACCACTTACTACCTTGATTATATGTGGCCTACAACTTCATTTGATTTGCTGTTATTCATGCTCCACTTCGTGATGAGTTGGCAATTTACTTATTAGAAGGTTATGTTTTTAGAAGAGTTTTGTTTGTGTGCTTGTCTGTCTGTCTGTAGACAGGTTAACTTGAAAAGTTATAGAGGGGTTTTAATTCAATTTTTATCAGAGATGCCAAGGAACAATCCATTACAGTTTGATGATGATCCAGATCATAATCTGGATACACATTTTTCTTATATAAATTCTCTAACATTGAGACTTGAGTTCATGCTGCTCCTGAGAGAAAATTATTTGTATCACATTTTGTCAGGTATATTCTACAAACCCAGTTACCTAATTTTTCACATTTGAGAACATTGAGATAATTGGAAAACCCTAAATCAATAATTACTGGTGCCTCAATACTTTTGGCAATTCAAACACTAAATGTTGTGTTTATGTGGGTATTCCTAAAGGAATTGCTTATTAGGTAGTGTTTGACAGTGGTAAGGCTTGGCCTTTGCACATCCACAGGTACCAATAGTGGCTGTTATTGGTATTCCTATATTGTTCATTTGGGTGTCGTGTAACATTTGTTAGATATAGCAGGTACAATAAGGATGTATTTTTTCAATGATAAAGACGCCATTTTCTGTTGATGTGCTTAGAGGCTTGTGAGCATATGCAAATTGCTGTAAGTCTTGATAGTCAATTTGCTGGCATTAAGCTGAGGGGCTTCAATTTCACAAACCAGCAATGAAGCAAGTCCAGCCCTCTTCTCTCTCTTCATATCTCATTCCCCTCTCTATTCGTTCTCACAGCTTGACATTTTCAGTCTTGGCATCTCCCCTCATTTATCCATTTCTCCCTCCAACCTCAGCTCTCAGCGGCACGTTTGAGGCAATAATTGAATAATTAATTACTCTCATTAGCTTGTTTTTAATTATTTCCTTGCCCCTTTTCTATGCAGTGTATAAACCCATCAGCTGTTTTTTATATCCCTCAACACAAATTACCCATGAAAACTGAGGGCAGTCATGAGTGTAGCCTTAGCACACTAGCTTTAGCATGGACTCCTAATGAAAGGACGTGAAGACCAGACGGAACCAGCCTAACATCCGCTTTGTGCACCGATAGCCACAGTGTTAATTTAGCTCATTTACTGTCCTTGGGCCAATTAAAAAGAGGTGAAAAGGTCCTGATCACCAGATGGAGCTGCTTTCTTTTTAGAAAGCTGGTCTTGGATTGCATAGGGCCAGACAGTGACAAACAGAGCTTGTGTGGCCAATTGCTTATCTGATTTCAATGTTTTGAACTAATTTAATTTGTGATCCAGATTGATCCAACAGATTCAGGTCCTTTTAAAGACCTTATTATTTTTGGCACAGATTTCTTTCCAGCTAAGTTGGCAAATGGTGCAAAACTGTTATTCTTGTGCTTCTTAATAAATAATGCCATTATTAAAAACAATGATAGAAACAGACCCAAAGTCATCTCACAATTCAGATGTGACTGCAATGTTCTGGCATCCTCTCAGTCTTCTCCTCTATTCTAGATGTTGCTTTCATTTTGTTTGTGTTTGAATGTGATTAGTTTGTTTTTAAAATCATAGCAGATGTATTTTGGTATCCCTTATTGCTATACTATTGATATCTTATTTTCTTATTCTTTGTTTTATTTGCTCTTTCATTTGCTTTTTTCACTGACTGAGCCTTTGTGTTGCATGCTTGTCATGTCGCAGTTTGATCGTAGCCACACAGTCAGCAGCACCATGGGCATCCAAGTCAACAAAGGTAAAGTTAACCCCACTTAACCCCTTCACCACCTTCCTAACCCCATCATTTCTTGAAGTCCCATTGCTCAACCACATCCAGACATGACTTTTGCTTCAGTAGTTCAAAATAAGTGGAATTTAGGTGGCTAAGGTTGTGTCTTTCTTATGATACTCTAGATGAAGCTTGTAGAAACAGCTTTTAATTATTTGATTGTAATGTTATGTATCTCTTTATGATCTTTGCAGTCATTATGAGGATTACTATCCGCTAGACTATGTGCATATTTTCAGCAAATGACAATAAAAAAAATGGGTAAATGGGTTCAGTGCTGCATAGAAGTGTACAATTCTTTTTGGTTATACCATCATTTTCAACCGTCAACATGCCTTGGGGGAATTAACTGGTTTGTATTGTTTGAAATTACATTATAAACATATCTCTTATCAATTATGTGACTTTTTTTTGTTTTGCTTTTAATCTGATTAATGTTTAATTTGGTGAATTGACAATATCCCTAAGTGTTACACCAAAAATATGCACTGCAAAAACAGGAAAAAAACATTCATTGTGAAAGTTGTAAGGCATTAATTAAGTGTTGAAGCTTAATGTCTGAAATTATCCAGCTTTAATACACATTGTGACAAGTTATTTATTAAATCTAACATATTAGAGGATTTACTTATAATTTGGTTCAGATATTATTTTCTATCTGATTTTAGATTTTATTTTATTTTAGTCTTTTATGTTTCAAACACTTATTACAAAAACTTAAAAGGGTCAAAATGAATGTGGTCAATATTACACACAGAAATTAGTAAATTGGAGCATACTCAAAAAAAAAAACTGGGCTTTGATGAGTACAAATAACTGTAGGATGACCACAGTTGTTCATAAGCCGTCTTGCCAAGAGAACTAAAACACTAGACGTAGCTTCTACTTTTAATTTCCTTTATTTTTCTTTGTTTTAATCTTACCTAGTGATGCTACTACCAACAGGGGGACATGCAGTCTCTAAAGTCACTTTAAAGGCTGTAGAACTTTCTTCTTTAATTTTAAGGTTTACATTTCTAAATCAATAGTACATGTAATACAAACAGAATGTCTTTGCATGAGTAATTACAGTAGTGCTATACAATATTTTTTAAATTCAGTGCCTACCTTCAGGGGGTGCCCCAATATTTCATTTGATCAAATAACTTTCGACTGTCATGAGTCTGTGAACACAAACTCATATACTGTAACTGTGTGTAAGGACAACAAATGAAATCACGATCAGACAGTTAACTAGATATGGTATACATTCACAACCTTATTTCAAAATATAGCATTTTATTTTAAAAAATCCTTCAACTCCAAGTCAGACATAATTGTCTGACTTCCTGACTAAGCTAGTAAAGCTAAACTAAACTAAGCTACCGGTACTATGTAGACAAAGGAAAAATGAATGAAAATTGATTGAAAACCATGATTAATAAAAGGATGCAATGATATAACACTTCGACATAATTTTATGTTGTAGAATCAATTTTATCTTAAAGAGTTTGTAATGAGATCAAATTGGATTTTAACAAATTTAAAGCATTTAGAATGTGTTCAAACAATTTTTTGGTTTGCAATAATCAGATTTTTTGCAATACTCTCAATTAAATACTTTGGTATTCAATTGCAATGAGCATATCAGGGAACACAAATAAACTTTAGAGCTAAATTTGTTTTAAAACACTTTATGAAATAGATATTTTTTTAGTTTATAAACATGTCTATTCCTCTCAGATGCTCAGTGCCTCCAGTGTCTGGTATCCCACAGTTTTCTGCAAGAGAAATTTGGGAAAGTGGTAATTTTTTTTGCAAGAATCAGTTCTGTGATGTTCACTCGACTTTAGACTTTGTCTTCATAGTCAAGTTACACCATTAGATGTTTTTTTTATGTCTGCCACAAATTCCTGTTTTAAATTAGATTTTACTTTACATGCATCTAGAAAGTTGTGTGAAATGGAGGGAAAACGAAAAAGGATTCTAATAAGCTCACAAACACACCTTTATTTCTCTCAACCCTCCATTAATCAATGCTTTGTAGACCTCCTGTCACTGAAGTTATAGTCTACAGTCTTTTTGGTTATGTGTCTACAAGCTCTGCACATCTAGAGCCTGGAGTGACAATGCCAACGGATGCAGGAATCTGTCATGTAAATCTGGGGTTGCTGGTTTGAACCTCAGCTCCATCCACGTCTGTCGTTGTCCCCTTGGGCAAGACATTTTGTCCGCTTTGTCTACTGATGGTGGTCAGGGGGCCTGCTGGCACCTATGGATGACAGTGTGTGGATGTCAGTATCCCCCGGACAGCTGTGGCTATAATGCAGCTTTCCTATATCACTGTGTGAATAAGGAAACAACTAAATTAATCACTACTATCCAGAAGCCCTTCTCTGATCGACAGAGTAAAATATTCACCTCACAATAAGTCAGAGAGTTAATGTACATTCTTTCTTGGTTTAAAAAAAGCTGTACAAAACATTATATTTGAAAATTATCATTATAAGTAAAGTGTAGTTTTAAGTTGTTGGCACAAGGCAGGCTTGTGCCTCAGCCTTTTTCTTTATATATGATATTAAGCCTAAACCAAACTAAACTGAACACCCTGACATAAAAACATACTATGCAAGTACAGTCCAACTATCTCCCCCTTTGTAAATTTTTTTCTTTTACTAAAATACAAATTCATTTATGAACTGCAGTTCTTCCCAAAGATTCTCATCCAAATTTAAGTCTGGAATTTGCCTGGGTAATCTTAAGACATGAGAACGTTTTGTTCTAGCTTGTTCCGTTGTACCTTTGAATGTACATTTTGGGGTTCTTTTTTAGTTGTAAAGGGAACCTCCAAACTCGTCTTTTGCATTATTGTGTGGTTATTCTCATGATATTAATGTGTACTTAGCTTAATCTATTTTTGCATAACTTTGAGCAGCTTAACCGTCATTAAGGAAAAAAAATAGAATTTCTAGAGCATTTCATTCAATTCAATAAAAAAAAAAGTATATTAATCCCAAAGTGAAATTCAAGTAGTTCATGTGGTAATAATAGTAGCATGATCTTTTCACCAATATTATTAATTGTGACCATAACGCTAGTTTGTTTATAATCTTACCCATTGTTAGTTGTCCTCCATAAAGTACATACTGTAGCTTTGTATCTCAAATAGTTCCATTTGATTCTTTAGATCTGACCAGAGCCTGCTCTTCCATGTATTTGCTGTGTTTTCTACACTGACTGCGAGCAACTGTAACTCAACTACAGTATAAAAGAAGCCCTAGAATTACAGATATATTAATTTATTCTAGCAAATAATGTGCAATGAAATAAACTGAAGTTTATGACTTGTTTGGTCGCAAGCTTTGGAAAAGTTTAAGGGGTGTGGAAACTTTTGTAAAGCTCTGACACATGAAAAATACAAATACAGCCTGCTTAAGAATACCTCAGGCATTTGCAAAGAGAATTGGTGATACAGATCACTACAGCGCTGCAGAATATGTTCCCCTGCTGTGCGAGTATGTGCACATGTTAGAGGTAGCAAGACGGGGAGATGGGTTAAGGGGAAAGCAGTAAGCAACAACTGCCTCTTCACCTGATTAAGGTGTAGGAGCAATGTTATTGTCCTAAGGCAGAGTTGTCAGTGACTGCGATCGCTCACTTCCCATTCTTTCTTTCCCTCACCCCTACACCTTGTCCCCTCCCACTCATTTCCTTACCACAGAGGAAAAAGACATGGAACATTCTCTTTGCCAGAGGTGAAAATAACTCATTGATTGTAAGAAAAGTGTGTTTCTGGTAAAAAGAGGAGGGATGAGATTGGTGTTTTGTGGCAAGGAAGGGATGGAGACAGGCAGAAATGGCAAAGGGGAATAGATACACACGCTGTAGAGGCACAATCGCGTCAGCCATAGCCTCCCAGGAATAAAGTTCAGCTTAACTGCAGCATTACCAACAAGCCTGCATTACAAAATGTTCCTTCGCCAGCATTTAGCATGCAAATTGGCTTCCAGATTATGCCTTTTGTATTCATTTTACAAACTGTCAGGCTATGATGTGGGAAGAATGATAATCAGGCAGATATTGCCCCCTAGCGCTTCACTGACAATCATCACACACTCAAAAAAAGGGTGGGGGGATGGCAGGATAGGAAAGTGGGGGCTTGTGCTCTGCTGCAGAGCACAGAGTTGTGTGAGCATGCCAAATGAGAAGATAGACTGGAACACAGGGTGCAAATAACTCAAAATGAGTTACATGTGAATATATTGCAGTTGCTGCAGTAAAGCAAAAAAAAGGATTATGAAAAATGGATCTAAAGAAAGCAAAATAATAGAAGCTGCAGGGAGTTACCATGAGAAGAAATTGGAGAACTAATACAGTTTTGCTCTCTACTCATGAATTTGTTTAGCTAAAAGCCGGTTTATGTAGACAGGTTGCAAAGTAATAGCTGAACCACACAACTTGTTGCACTGTGTACCTCTTAAGCATTAAGAGTTTTGGCTTAGGCTGTTCTGATCCATAGCTACCTTGGGCTGTGAACTAACGGAATTCATTTAGAAAAGGCCTATGAAATTTAAAATTATGTGTATATTAATGCATATCATCATTTTATTTTAACTTCTGTTTTAGTTTAACTAAAATTAAAATCAATTAGATATTTCCTTCTTTTGGTAAATTACCATTACAATTTCCCCCTTTTTCTAAATGTGAGAAGAACAGAAATACAAATTATTAGAAATACAGGTCTTTATATTCAAGTGAATTAACAAACAGTAATCTTGCTGTTTATGTTGTCTTTAGCCTAATGGCTTCCTGTTCTCCGAATGGCCTTTTACCTTGTGCAATGGATCAGTTATCAGCTTCAACCGCCATCTTGGCAATTTCCTTTTGCTTTTTATCTAGTTTGTCCAAGCAAAGAGCATCAAAGCAGGCTTAACTTTAGATAAAAACAAAAATGGTTCTTTCTGGAATGTATGATTGTACATTTAATGTAGTTTTTTAAGTCGACTGTAATTGTTTAGACACATATATCTGGCAAGCTTAAGCATAAAGAAATTTCAAAGGAAACTTAAGAATGTTTAGTCTTAGTTAGTGTTTCCCAGTAAGAAGAAGAAAAATTGTGAATATGCATTTTTCCCCTCAGCTGTTTACATCAAAATGCATACAATGCATTTATAAAATGTTTTAAGTATTTTGCTTGGACACCACACTTACAGACACAGCAAATGTTCTTGCTACAGCTTGGATTGATGTGCCATTCTGGATGAGCTGCACTACCTGAGTCACGTTTTGGGGGTTGTAGAGTTCGTCTTATACTACCAGGAGTGTGAAAGCACCACCAACATTATAAAGTGACCAAAACATCAGTATAGGTGCTGAGTAGTTGTCTGTGGTCCCCACCTGCAGAACCAGCCTAAGTTATGCATAATGAGCAGCAGCATAATGCCCATGAAATGTCACAAACCAGTGTCCTGTGGGGGGCAGCAATGCGCCGGGAGGCACCCAGCCTTTGTTAAAAGATTCTTTTGATTGCGGATTTAACCTAGCTGGTATTTACCGCCCGCAAAAAAAATAAAAGAATAATAAATAAATAAAAAGAAAGAAAGAAGGTTTGCAGTCGCAACAGACTCAGCGTTATGTCTGCTAGGAAGTAGTACTATGATGGGGATAAAGACTGGAGGAGAACTAACAGTTTCCTCCTGTGAACTCTGTTGTATACCAAAACGCTGCCAATATGCTTTATACAGTAGCCGTAAGTTAGAAACACATTCAGTGGTCATCTTGAACACGTCAAATAGGTTGATATGCGTTAGAGATAAGTTCTTGATAAGTTACGAATAAGTAGTGCACAAGTTACTCATAGGTTTTGGATAAGCTAGACACCAAGACTTATATGTAACTTACTCTTAACATATGTTAACGATCAAATAACTTACCTGTAACTTATGGCCCAAGTATAGCATACGCTAGCAAACGTACTTGCTGTATGTTGACGTCTGCCAGCTTGCTTCAGTGTGCTTCAGCGTACTTCAGTGTTTTTCAGCATGCTGAAAACTTACACAAAACTGACCCATAACTTATCCAAAGTATGCCAGTTTGCCAGATTTTTTTGTACGTCAGGCATACACTGGTCTTTTTAACAGTTTACATAATCTTGGATATTATATATCTTAGAAAGCCATTTTGGAAAGCCATTGAAAAAATGTTGCTTCTAAAGAAATGGGTATCCAAAAAATTTTTGTTTTAA
Organism: Cyprinodon diabolis; assembly: GCA_030533445.1. NCBI lineage: Eukaryota > Metazoa > Chordata > Actinopteri > Cyprinodontiformes > Cyprinodontidae > Cyprinodon > Cyprinodon diabolis. Next base: position 17,055,743 of record CM060074.1, read on the forward strand.
CGTTAATAAGTTGTCTAAAAATGGAAAAACAAAATTAATCAGTTAGAAAAAATATTGAATCATCAGTTTTTACTGAAATAACTGTTGTAATAAGCCTATTTTAATACCTTTGATGCTAATCTAAGGCTTAATAGGATTGCATTTTTCATGATTAAGAATTTGCTTAGCTGTGATATACAAACTGATTTGTATTTTTAAGATAATTTCTGGCAAATATATTCACTAGTAAATTACAGCAAATTCCACCACTTTTTTTGTTTTTGTTTTTTTTACAGTGAAGTGATTTTACCATTTGGCAACAAAATAGAGAAAATCATACCTCGCTTCACAACGAAACTGTGGAAGCAACACTTCTCCTTTCTTCTCAACAAAGTACAATGCGAATTAACATTGACTACTATCTTGTTACATAGAAATAGGATTGATATATTAATAATAAGATCTTATTAATGCTGCTTGAAGTTACAATGCTGATGATACAGTATGTAACTTTAGAGTAGATCTTTTCACAGGTAAAGTTGGATTCCAAAAATGCTTTTCCATTAGAGTTTGTTTTGCAGTTTTTTTTTTGCTTTTGGTTCTGAAAGTTGGATGAGATTTTAAAACAGCAATGTCACTAATCAGCCTCCAAAAACTGAATTCTGAAAAAGGAATTTACTCAAACGTCTATTGTGATTATGATTAAAAAGAAATTATACTAGAAAAACGTGTCTGCATTTACCGGATCCATGCCACAGTAATATCTTTACCTAACATTGTTCCTTTCCCATTGTCATCCTTCTCCTAACAGGACAAGTCCAACCCAGAGGACCAGAGCTCCTGGGAAACCTTCAAGACTATGACCCCTGAGCTGTCTATCGTGCCTGGGGAGCAGAAAGACCGTCTAGAATTGCACAATAAGACATGGGACTCTTCCTCGGCGAACACACCGGACTCATCTGAGGGAGACTTCCAGACGGAAGTGTGAAGACACTCATGCTCTCTTTAATCACAGACTTAAGCTCATGTTGAGATAAAAAACACACATAGACACAAGCCTCCCGGAAAAAATATATATGTAGGTTCGATTTCCTGCAAAGGATCTCAGACATTCTGCTCCCTGCCTCATGCAGTGTGCTTTGTTGGATCCCATACTGTATTTGTTTACAGCTGCTGAGGACATATACGAAAGGAAGACCGTTCTTCGCTCTATTTTCGCAAAGACTTTTGGGGGGAACATAGAACAGGGGCCGGAAAGATATGTCACTAAATGAACATAAAGGATAAAAAAAACATTATTTCTGAGATAAAAGGTCTCAATTTTATTCTTAAAATAAAAAGAAAACGTCTTACAAGTGTTTGATGATGACCTGGGAAGGGTGGTCTGGGGCGGGAGAGAAAAATAACAATATTTCTGCACTCTTATTCTTTTTTATATAGCAAGGGGAAGATTTCACCTAGAACCCCAAGGCAATCTACTTTCCTTTTTTTCTTGTTCTTTTAAATGGATGATGAAAGTATCCAGTCACTTAATCTTTCCTATATGTTTGCTTTCTTTTTGTCAAGAGGGAATAAGGTATGAGAGGGAGAGACAGCGCTGCTCACAGATTATGTGCCATTCTCTTACATGTCTTCATGTTCTGGTTTCTTCTTCACCCACTTTCTCCTTTGACACCCCATTTCCAAATGTTATTTTTTATTTTTATTTTTTTTAGCATTTTCTATTGTTATTGAAAGGAAGGATCATTCCCCTCTGCTTTGGCACTTGAAAATGGCCAAAAAATGACAACCAATTCGCTTTTGTTCCATAGATTTATTGTTCAATGCCCTGTCTGTTTATGATCAGCTGATTTATTTCTACTGATACATGCTTGAGCTGTCTGCAATTTCTTTTTTGTCGGTTTTTCATGTATGAAGAGATTTAAATTACATAAAACTTTAAATGCCTTGATATACCAGAGCACATGAAAGTGAGATTACATTTTAATAGGATATGGCAGTCATAAAGATTGTAGCCTCTTTGTTGTTCTTTTTTTTTAAGTTTAAGGGTTGCATGATTTGAGCTGTTGCGAGTGGCTCTCGGTTAATCGCCCCTTTGCCAGTTTGTACCCCCCTTTCATAGCTATGAATCATCAATTCATTACTTTCTATTTACATGAAATACAAAAAAGGAAAAAAAAAAACATTTCTTACCAATGTATTTTACCATGGCATATGATCATTTTTGTTGAAGTATTTTCGTGAATTGTCAAAATAAATGTTCATCAGAAAAATGTAAACATTTCAGTCATAGCTCAATCAAATTATATACAAGTGTCTTGAAAGTTTCTATTACACTTTATCCTTGTCAATTTCTTTTCCAATTATTTATTTAGCCGTGCCCCATTTTGGACAGTTGACCCATGATATGACTTTGCTACGACTGACATTTTAATATATCTAAAGGGCCACAAGCAAAAATAAAGTTCTAAGGGCCACACGTCACTGAGGTTATTGAGTTCATAAGATGGAATATGAATTGAATATGAAAAAAAAAAACTTCAAATGTGCAGTTATCAAAGCAGAAACAAGAAAAATGACTGTTGGGTATAAAAGCTGGTGTGGTTATTTTAAGGCCTAGTTGTGAAAGGCATAGGCTTATACCTGATAAATATCAAAGGTACTAAATGGCAAAGGGGCAAAATGACCAACACCTGTCAAGAGTCACTGTGGTTCCATCAAATATTGCCAGTGATTAAATTTTAGCCAACATGGGTCCAATATAGGTACCACTGTTGTTACGGAGCTAAGAAAAAGTATTAGATGTCCTGCAGATTTCTTCTGCTTTGTTTTCTGGTCACACCATTTTTTTCAGATTATCAAACACATTTTATTATCAAAGATAACACAATGAAATGTACAGCTTTCAAATGCTTTTTGTTAAAGAGACCCATGGTCCAATAACTGTCCAATAATGCTAAGGCAACTTTGCTTGCTTTATCAGCTGAGAGTAATACATTATTTTGAGGCAATTAAGAGAGAAAACAAGAGAAAACAACAGTCTTAAAAGTTTTAGCATCCTCTTAGTTTCTATCTCCTGGTTCGAAGTTTGCTTGGATCAATCTATCTTGTCACTGTGATACTAAAAACAAGGATAAAAAGAGTTAAAAGATAGGACTGATGCTGACTGAAAACTCATTAGCATCAGATAAAAAATAATTTTCTATATACAAAATCTTTTTAAATGCTAAAAAACCCTATGATTTTCTTTGGTATACTATCTACCTCCTTGATATCGCCTGCTCAGAATTCAGAAACATGAAATCTTAATGCAACAAGCAGCAAGGCCAAATGTATAATTACTTGTTTCTATGGGTTCAACACTTTGTGTTTATATCTGTGGGCCTGTGTGCACAGCAGCTACAAAAAGAGAGCACAAAAAAGACAGTTCAGAATAAAGAGGAACTAAATTGTACACTTGGAATGATTCTAATGCCCATACTGCGGTTATTAGAAGAGAGCTGCTGGTTTCTTATTATTGCTGCATTAGTTCAACCTAGAAAGTGTTGAGGGAGATGACAATTCTTCGGAGGAATGTCCAAAAAAAAGGTGGCCAAGATAGATTTCCTAACAATGCTGGTTAAAATCTCAAAACAGGCATTGATGAAGACAAAGGCAAGCGTTTAAAACAGTAATTATACAGAGGATGGTAAGTTGCCCTGACATCTTCCAGTGCTGCACTCAAACCATCTGCTTAAGGCTCCCTAATGTGGTGGTAGAGCAGCGCAGCGCAGATGGCAAGACAAGAGTGGCGCCCCTCTAACCTTTCAAGCAAATCAGCTGTTAGGCAAGCCTACAGCTCAACCTCTCTCTGAGGAGGAAGACTGATTTGATCCCAAGTTGCCAAAGTAAGGTCACATTCCGATGATCTCCTGAGAAGCATTGGATCTAGATCCACCAAACAAAGCTTCCATCTGGTAGCTTCAAGGCCAAACTCCGTAGCTATTACTCCTCGGTATCTACATTTTTTTTGTATCTCTTAAACAGATCAAATGAAAAGGGGGGGGATAAAGTCTTGTTCCCATGGTAACGGGATCTGCAGATAAAGAGATGTGTTCAGGTTTGCTTTCGGCATTGTAAGATAATTTCTTTCCATCAGCCTTATTTTTCATCTTGTATCTGGATACTTTCACACTAATTGATGGTGGGTTTTAATTTTTTATGTCAAGAACAGTAAAGTTATATACTGCTTGACTGATTAAAAAGTCTGTCATGCATTGTTCTACATTTCTATTAAAATGTGCTGTAATGTTATCATAACTCTAGGTGAAACCATTTCAACCTTTAGAGACACTCCGTTTTCTCAAAAAGCTTTCCATAATCAGCTGTCTTTAGGGGACATGACACACCAGAAGGCAAATTTTCAACTGAAGTTAAAGTCGATTCAAATACCTTCACAGCTCACCTTTCATCTTGTCCTACCTGCAAGCCTTTGATTCATCTAGAAACATCCAGCATTCCAGTTGATTTTCTTACTAACAACCCCTCACTCCATTTTGTTCTTTTTATACATAAGATTGTACAAAGTAGTTCTCTAATGTTTTCATAGTGTCTTTTTTATATTAAAAATAAATTTTCAAACTGATCTTGGTGTTTTGTATGTGCTACTTCAAGGGCATCTGTTGAGAAATACAATTTAGGCTCTCTCGATTTCAAATTTTCTCGCAATCCCCATGTTTTCGTAATATCACTCAGGGAGTCTGGCATGACAAACGCTGTTACCCAGAGGCACTGAAGCCGAACCATAACCAATCAGAGCGCCCGCTGGTCTGTCTAAAAATGTTAGAGTAACAGCTATGTGTGTTTGAAGTTCTGCTGCTGTAAAACAACCAACAAGGAGTGGGTATGAAGTCCGAATGAATATGATGATAAAAATGGATAAACATTGAGCAGTGTTTGTACAAACTAATATTCTAAAGTGGACTCTGCCGGAAATAGTTGTGTTATTTAACCAGAAGGAAGTAGACAGCTCCGTTTTAGTCTGGCTTTATTAGTCTACTCAGCAGTCCTGGATAAGAGTGGAAGAGAGGATTCGATGGTGGACATTTCTCAGACCTCTCCCCATTAACCCTCGGAGGAACCTGTGGATAATTAAGTGTGGATGAGTCTGCCTGTGGACCTGCTATCAGTCACCCTAGAGAAAGGCCACCAACTGGAACCTTCTCCATGGAGTAAAAGGAATGAATGTGGAATAAGAGATGGAAAATCGAGAAAGTAGCCCCCAGGATGAAATGCTAGATGACAGAGTATCAGCAGGAAGGGCATTTTATAATTACCCCTAGAATAGTGATTTTCAGTGATACAAGTGCATTAATTTATTTTTTCACCACAGGTATAATAAGAAAGCTATACTTGAAGAACTTACAGAATGACAATGACTGTGCTGACAAATTTTATATGAAACAAGGTGAACAAATCATGAAGGAAAACATGTCAAATTCTTTTGAATTTTAATTTATAAGTTGAACTTAACACATTATTGTATATCACTGCCCCTGCTGGGTGTGTAAAGTGCTTAAGTGCCCCAATGAGCAATTCTGGAAAGTTTATTATAGCTGAGGCAAGCGAAAAAACGCCACTGAAAAGAGTTCTGCTTTGGGTGGTGATACAGCAAGACACATAAGGCTGTCATTTCAAGTGAAACCTGTAATCCACAATCTATTCATGTGTTTCTGTGGTAGTTTCTTTACATTAAAACAGTGCACAAGATACTGGTCAGAGTAGTTATATGAATGTGAAGCCCACTTCACATACAAGCAAAGGAATGCTGGCTGTTAATGGATTACAGCATTATCCACACTTATGCAGTTAGTGAAGAACACAATATATTGTTTAGCTTATCACACCTGTATGAAAAATATCCCTTAGATTATTTGCATACGTATATTTATGCAACTGTTATACTAGCTGATGCTACCAGAATGGCAGCTATTAGTTTGAAAAATCATACTTGAAAAGGATTTTATACTTTGTCATCAAACATATGTGCAAAGCAATACTGGTATGGAGACTTACAGTAGCAACCATTAAAAATGGCCCTTCCCAGTCAAACACCAGCCGAAAGGCTTCCAGCCATTGGATTAACCCACTCTTGCATATTTCTTTACTCTGAATCCACCCTTTCACTGAATTACAGGGTCAGACCAGGAAATGATGCTTCTCTTTAGATCTTAATGTTCACAAATCATGACAGAGAGAATATTTTAGTACAAAGATTGATGTTTTAAAAGGAATTGTAGGGGACCAGCAAAGAACCAGCCAAGGAGAAGCCAAGGACCCATCAAGAAAAGGTGGAAATTTTTGAATGGCTACAACTGTAAAGAAAACCATATTTTATGCATGTCCAAACTAAAGTGATATTGCTGCCTTTTTGATAAGGTATTTTAATGTCTTTAAAGTATGTATGATGTTTTTGATGTGTTCACATTCTGTGAGTAGTGATAAAAGCTGTGAGATTTATATGCTTCCCGTGTGTCAGAACAGATATTACTTTTGCCACTCTTTTGTTTTTGTTTTTTTATTCATACTGTATACTCAAATGTTAGTCTTAACATTTTTCTTATGGGCCTGTTAATGGTATACCCTGCTTTTCATCTAAAGTATGCTGAAGATTGCCATCTGTGACCCTGACCAGAAGATGACTATAAAAAAAATGTTGGATGGATATTTGCCAGGGGGATGAAGTTTTAATATTTTGATTTACACCTCAAGTTTTCAAATTTAATTTCAGTTTTAAGCATTCCTGGATGATAAGGTATTTAGATGTTTATTAATAGATCCAGGACATATAAATGAGGTTTAGCATCTCTGTGCTCCCCTAAGTGTGAAGATACTGCAGGCGGGGGGTCATCAAGTTTTAGCTCTTAAGCAGAAAAGCCTTGCTAAGACCCACCGGTTGATCTCTTATTCTGACTCCTACCAACAGCACAACAAAGAGAGGAAACACATTTGAATGAGTAACTTGCTGTCAATGTTGGACAACTGTATTCCCACTTAGATCAAAAGATACAAAAGATCTGTTTTGTGTGCAGTCAGCGACTGGTGCAGGTAGCTACAGCAACAATATGTTTGCAATCTTCATTTTTTTAAGCCTCTACAGGAAAAAAAAAAACAAAAAAACAGAGATCCAGTGATGCTGGGATCTAATATCCATATGATTGAAGAAACTTTCTCCTTCTATGACTGCCCCAGAGGTGAGGACACAGGAACAGCATGGAAACAGCATCCTTGCCATGCAGAAACATCCCCACAGTGGAAGGCACATTTCTAACCTCACTGTCCATTTGAGGTACATTAAATTAAACAGAATAGTTCACATAAGGGGTGCTTTTTAAGCAGAAAAAATGTATTTAGGTTAAAAACATGTTTATGTTGTGTTTTGATGTGCTTTTCGAGCTTGATGCTAATGTCTTTTGGGTTGGGTTTAAAAGATACATGCTTGACTGTCAGTCTTTATGGTTCTTCTCATATGTGCATCAAGCTGAACAGACTCCCTATTCTTTAGCTATTCCTTATTCTTTTAAAGTCAGGTAGAGAAAGGAGCTGATGTTTGTTCTTCAAGGAACCATTACACTACATTTCAATAGAATGTCTACCACTTCCTGGGCATTAATAGAAAAAAAGTAAGACAAAATGACAAAAATGTCTGGAAAGTACTTAATGAATTCAGTTGTATGGGAAATAACTAGAAACAGGCATAAATCATTCTTAATAGAAAAAAGTTTCCCCATGGGAGTCTAAGTTTGAATTTGGAAAGCATGTGGAACTGTTTAATATCGATGAACAGAATGAAAAACATAATCCTTGTTACAGAATGCTTTCACTTCCACAAGAAGCAGTGGCACAAGTTTGTCATTCCCTGTAGGCTTTTGTTTAGTATATTAATATGATAAGAAATAAACTAAAATGAGAGGTGGTCTAATCAAATCAAAGTCTATTTGCTCCTGAAGTAAGTTTTTTTCTTCAAATAATCTATTTCTGATCTCAGGTAATAAAAACGTTGTGCCTTAGCCAGCCTTCTGTAGAATGGTACAGTACATATCTGTGTTGAGCACCAACATCAAATAGAAAACTTTGTTGTACAGCCCTCGTTCCCATATCACATGAAAAGTTTAAACAAGAGTATTCATTACCTCAAGTTATGCCCTCTTTGAATCGAGAGCTTCTTGGTGGATGATGGAGTGCATTTTAACAGAGTCACCTCCACTCTTTCACACCCCCTCTTTTGCTCTCGCACACCTCGGATTGTGCCTCATCCATTGTTACTCGACACAGCATGTCCCATTGGTCTGATATGGTCATCTGCCCTTGTAACAGCTTTTGAAAATGTATTTACTTTTCTGTGCCCTTAAGACTCCTGTATTCCACAACCTACTCACACCTCCATAACACAAAAGATGTTGTCAACATCTCACTAACAACGATGCTTTGTCCATCACATCTTGTCTCATCACATGCAGTAGAATGAAAGTCAAAGTCACACCTTTTATTGGAACCTTGTTTTTCTTCATTCCATCAAGTGATTTCTGGGAGTGTTGGGAACCCAACTTAAAAAAAAAATAATAACTTGCAACTTACCTTTCCCAAAATGTAACTGAGTGAGCACCTCAATCACTACACTATTCAATTAATAATGCTATCACTCTTCATTACCTATTTTTGACTGATTTTTGAGTTATTGTAAATTTGAAATACAGCTTTCAATTCAGTTATCAAATATAAAATTGTTCACTAGCAAAATTAACCAATATCTAAAAATAATGTACAGTAATCACACTGTGTTAGGTGGGAAATGTGGCAAGGCACCTATTAATTTTAATACATGCAGATATTATGAATGTGCTCATCTGGAATTCTGAAACTGTTGATGGCCAATTAAATATGGACCTCAGGCTGCAGTGATCCTTGGATATAAATCAAGAGAGAGTGCACTGGATAATAGTTGGGGCTCTTCTCTTTTAATGTGGTGCAGAAGAGGATCATGAGGTGTTTTTGTCAAAGAAAAGTTTTTGCTCCTAAATGTGTTACAAGATAAATATGGATGGTATTTTATTGACCTGTAGCAGAAGATTTCTGACCTAACCATAGGGAGATTGGGGATATCTTGTATTGTCATTTTTTAGTAGCTAATATAATCAACTGTGTCTTAAATTAGTGGCTCCCAACCATCTTCTGACTTTGTCTTACCAAGAGTAGCCCCTCAGTTAAAAATGATTATTGTCCAAAAGTGGAACGTACAATAGCTGATATTAAAAATATATATATATTTTATTCAATCTTTTAAATTGAGCATTTAATCCGTAGGCATTATATTGTTTCCTTCACAAAAAAACAAACAAAAAAATAAATAAATATGTTGCCTGGAATTCAGTAAGGAATCAAAATGATATTCTAAACCTATATTTATAAAACTGGAGCTCCTCAGAGTAACTCCCTTATAATCACATTTAAACTTGATGAATTGAGATCGAATTACTTAACAAAAATTATAGTCTGACTGACTTAATTAGTTTTACTTTGTTTTCATGAAGACACCTGAGCTGCTTTGATGAGCTCCCATAGCTCAGTGTGAAAAATAGCTGATCTCACACTGTTCCCTACATCCAGTCTGTTTCTCTGCTTGGTTTAAAAAAAAAAATATATATATATATGTATATATATATATATATATATATATATATATATATATATATATATATATATATATATATATATATATATATATATATATATATATATATATTTTTTTTTTTTTTTTTTTTTTTTTTTTCTGTTGATTAAAGCTTGTGTAATTTTTCATTTGGGTCTTCATAAAACAAAACAGATCCCAGTCCTATTTCATTTTAATACCTAAGAAATAAAATATTTTCATGTAACCCTTGCAATGCACACATGGACCACTAGGGGTATGAGTACCACCGTTTGGGAACCACTGTTCTAAAGGATAAAGTTACTAAAAGGTGAATAAGCCCATTGAACTGAGCATATTAGAATTCCTATCTGACCTGCAATCCCCTAAACAAGTGCTGGTGACCGCTTTCTGATTTCGGCAGCCAGAGGAGTTCAGTGAGTTCTTTTGGTGGCTCATCAAACATCCAAACTGCAGATGGAGTTTGGATCATTTGCAGAAACTTAATTATAGCTGCCAGAACACCATTAGAATAGTTAATTCAAGAGACAACCATTGTGTGGGTGGTTTAATTTCAATGCCTTCTCCATTAGCCTTTCTGTACCCTTGGGCCCTTGGAATAACCAGATAGCAATACCAAACTATTTACCAAAGGTCTTCTGGTTTAAGTGCTCACTACATTCAAAGAAAACTGGAAAACGTTGTGGAGTAAGTACTCATTACTCTGAGTATCAAATTCCTTTAGCGTCAAATGCAAATATTATTTTCATTTTACTCCAGGTCCATTTCTTGATCCAGAGCTACAAATATCTCAACTGTTTCATGGAAATCTTTAAACAGCAGGGTTAAAAAGCATTAATTCAACTAGATTGACGCATCTTAATTCTACAGAAAAAATTATTAGATTTTTTCTACAGCTCTTCAGTCATGTCTGTTGTTGTTGTTTTTTTTTTCATTTTGGACCTATTTCGCATCATTTTTTTTTATTATGATGGTCATTTAGGTTAAGTTAAGGGCTCAGTGGTACTTTATGCTCATTTGCTACTTGTGTAGAGGGCAGGATGGCATGTTGATTTGCACATTACATTAAGAGCCACTTCCTCCATGAACCAGGAGCAAGGGGCTAGTAAAGAGGAAAACATCATGCTAATGTTGTACAAATGTGCAGCAGATATGTTTATACTCCAAATGGGGTGTACATGAGCAACTAGTGGAATGATAATCAATTACTTTTGTGGTAACTATTTTATGATCAACATTTTCATGAAGGTACAGATGCACACACATACAAGTTTGTATTTCTATCCTTAGTGAGACTCACTACATTAAGTTACATTAATTTTAGTTACTGCATTTATACTTAACCCTAAAACCACACCTAACCTGTTAGGTACTGCATTTAAGCCTAACCCTAAGCATTGTCAGTATATCCCTGACCCTAAACTTAATCTAAAGTTGGTTCCATTAGGGAAGCAGCCTTTGTTTCCCATAAGGCCTGATGGTTCTCAGAAGGTCAGCAAATATACCATAAATTGACCTAAATGGGTAACATATACAGATATAAACACACCCACACACTCACACGAGAAAAACTTCCACAACATTACAGTGTAATAAGATCCTGCTGTTGGATGTCAGTCTTATGTAACTATATATTCTTAAATATGATGTAATAATGGATGATGTAAATGGTTGTGAAAATCCGTTAGAGGCTGTAAAGAATGAGGGGACAGATCACCTTTCACTAAGACAATCAAACACTAAAAGCCTGAGATCCATTAGAATTGTTGAGCTTGATGCAGATACATGTTTTAGAATGACCGAATAAAAATGCAAACCTGAACACAGCTGAGAATTTATAGCAGGACTTGAAAGCATAGTCTAAAACATGCTCTCTTTTCAATTGGACTGAGCTTGCTCCATAATATAAAAGTATTTTAAGACTTTAGCTTTTTTATATGTGAATCTAGAAGAATCTTTTGGCGGTACATTGACTGAGATGTGGATCTCAAAGTGTTTCATTAGTGGTGGCTAAAAGCATGCATATGTATATGCATAAAAAAATATGGGAAAGCTCAGAGTATAAATAGGCTTACAAGATATTAAAGGATGCATGATATTTCACTTTTGCTTCCATATTAACTGGTAAATTAAAGTGCAGAAGCTTGCTAACTTAGGAATCTTACATATATACATAGATACAACCATGTACAACTGAAAGTATATCTCTAACTTTGACAATGCAAGAAAAGGAAATTACAACAGGCCACACACAGTAGAACAGTAAAAATCCATAGGTCTAATGACTTTAGCATTTCAAAGTTCTTCCTCTGAGGCTGATTAATGGCATGGTCCCCAACACGGCCATGCAGCTCAACTGAGACAGACCAGAGTGGTCAAACATTGATTAGATGTCAACTTACATGTCTAAAATTATCTGTGGATTTCAAAATATATGAAAAAATTATTTGTTTTATACACTGACAAAAAAATAAAATAAATAAATATAATCCCCAATCTTGTTTTCTGATGTCAACTAAAGAGCCTGTTTTACCTGTGCTGTTATGCATCACACTGCAGAATGCCATGGCAGGAGATTAGTTTCAGGTCAGTGATGTCCAGCATTTATGACACTGCCAGCTTTCCCTTTTGAGACTGCATTTCACCAGCTGTCCACATGAAATCCCTCAGCTTTACTCTCATCCAAATTCTGGCCCTGCTAATTCACTTAGTGTTTCCATCTACGTTGCACAGACTGGGATGAAGCATAAGTGGTCTTTGACACTCAGAGAATGATTTATTCAGAGGTGAGTTAAAGGACTCATTCAAGGTTCTTCTGGCTCCATCAGGCTCTATCCACACAGCACTCTACACATATCATGGCAGCCTACATTTAGTGGGAATGGATTGCTTTACCTAGCTGCCAAGGGCACCTCAAAATGCAGGCATAAATTAGTGTTGGGCCTGGGTTAATGCAATCTTACAAGGTCTCAAAAAAGGTATCGAAATCCCCAAAATGCCAGGGAAATGCTAGTTTCTTTACCACAGGTATAGAACTATCATCTGTCATGGTAAGGGCCATGGAAACTAAGGAAAGGACATATGAGACCATGCAAGCAGAGAGGGTAATTCATTATGGTGTTTTTCAGTGGACATTGAGATATGCTGACAGAATCAACAAGGCAAGAAGTCATGATGTGCCCACACACACATACACTTCAGATGACAGCCTTAATGAGGCAGACATACAGTCCTCTCCAAGTCCAGCTGTCCAACTGCAGTTGGTCATGAAGTGTCCAAGTGGGGGGTGGCAACCTCTACTTCTTTAAACCAGTGATGTTTTTTTTTTGGGTCTGTGCTGTGGTCATTCTACCACCTAAGTAGGAAAAAAGGTCAAACAAATACTAAATAGACCAAAATCTTTAATATTTGGTTAGAGTTCCTCAATTTCTTTATGTATTACATAAAGACAGTGAACAATGCGAAGCAATATATTAAATAAACTGCTTGCTGGAGTTAAAAAAAAGAAGTTTTTTTTTTTTTTTTCCTGTAGTCTCATTGTATTAAAGTACATCTAACTTTTGTTGATAACATGTGATTGATAACATTCAATGATAACAGCTCTAGGGCTCTGATTCACTCATGGTGCGGTCACACTGAACGTGATCTGGGCATCAAGAATACTAAAAAAAAATAAAATAAAATAAAAATGGCGAAATTTGGATGCTTGGTGTAATGCTAGTCAAAATGGCATTAATGCTTCGACGCTCATCATGGTCGGTGCTCTGGTTGTTTATCTGCTCTGTTCTGTAGCTTCAAGCCAGAGAGCAGCTTTTTTATTTATATGAGTTAGAAAAAGTATTTTAACACATTTTTAAACAAGAAATTCCACCTGAAAAACATCATCTGAGCAGTCAGTTCATCAGGATTATGATCCTACTAAAATATGCAGTTCTTGTTCGGAGCGCCAGCATCCCGCTGGGAGGCAGCTTTGGGAATACCCGCTTGGAGCTCTCTGCTGTGGCCAGCCTATGGCGGATTTCCATCTGCCGTCCATAGCGACTGGAAGTGAATATAAAGATTTTTTAAGGAATTTGGTAAGAACTACAAGTACAAGAATATACAATCAAATATTTTTTGTTGACAGATTTTAAAATTATTTGTTAATTTGGGTATTTATAAACTGCTTCTTCATGGTTCATAGAAAAAACTAGGAAAGTACAATACAGTGATGATGATGATCAGAGCTCGCTCTCTTTTCATTGTATACAACAATCCATTCATTCTCTCAGCTTTTTTTTTTTTTTTTTTTGCTTTTGGAGTTTAACTTAATATTTACTTATTTTTTTTATATGCAGACAGCTCTGAAGAAGCAATCATAACTTGCATGTAGTGTCTGTTCCCCCAAAAAACTACTGGATCACCTTTTCTGATTGGTTGACACTCCGGCGTCCAGCAGCAAAAGTTCACATTTCTGAAATCCAGCGTCGAACGCTCCGATGCTTAAACGCTTGGACGCCATAACGCTCGGACACACTGCCGGACCTCTTGATGCCGTCTCCCATCATCTGTAAATCAGATCACTTGACGCTCAAAACACGTTTTGTGTGAAAACACCATAAGACTATTCTACAGACCGTAATGTTGCACATCATTTATGCCCTCAATTTTAGCACTATATTCCCAAAGCAAATAGCACAAATGACATGCTGTTGTGAAGATGCTTACCAAATTTGGTTGGTGTGAATCATCTGACATTGTCTTAGAATCAGAGCACAGTTGCACCAACAAAGCTCTTTATAATTTTCTACTAAGATAACAGCAGCTTTATATTAAACACCAACAAAAAGTTAATCCTTTACAACAAGCCACAGAGCTATTAAAATATATCTGGACTGTATTATTGATGGTAATTAAAATTTTCACGGTTTGGTTCTGTTTAAGTTTTCTTTTTTAGTTTTCAGTTTCACTTTGATCCATGTTTTTTCTTTGTTTTCTAGTTTTTGTCATGTCTGGCTGAACCTTACGGACCCACATGCAGAATCAGGCTCGGACACGACTGAAGGGAGAAAGTTTATTGTTAATTCAGCAAACACTGAATGGAGAATAACTGAGAGTCTCTGGGAATACACTGCCACAGGCTGTGCAGGTGGCTGGAGGTGCGCTGAGGGAGGAGGCGTTCGTCACGGAGCTGTCACTGAGGTGGTGAAGAGCGGGCAGTCAGACTGAGGTGAACGTCAGGGAGTTTTCACTGAGGCGGTGGAGAGCGGGCAGGCTGACAGAAACTAAGCTGCAGATGGGATCAGCACGCTGAGTTAGACGCAGAAGGGATCCGTCCGGGAGCGTTTAGATTAAACCTGGGGATCCAGAGACACAAGAGGTGAGCAATCAGGAAGCTTTCAACAGGAATCAGATTAAACCTTCTCGAGGGGAATTTCACGTGGGCTAGATTGGTACCAGAATATGGGGACCATCAGGCGCAGAAGAAATGGCTGCAGCTCCTTAAATCCCTCTCAGGTGGATGGGTTGATAGATCTCAGGTGCTCAGACAGCCAGCCACGCCCACCTGCAGTGCTCCAGAAGAAATAGAAAAACACTCCACTCAAGGGTTCTGACATCACCCCCCCCTCAATGACCGCCCCTTGGCGGTCCACTAGAGCCAGGACGAGAATCCTCAAAGTCCCTAATGAGGTCAGGGTCCAGGATAAAGGAACGAGAAACCCAGGAACGATCCTCTGGGCCGTAACCCTCCCAGTCCACCAGATACTGGAAACCCCTGCCTCGCCGACGGACATCCAGCACCTGCCTTACGGTGTACGCCGGGTGCCCACCAATGTCCCGGGGGGAAGGAGGTGGCTTAGGAGGCGGGCACAGGGGGCTAGATCTGACTGGCTTAATCAAGGACACATGAAAAACAGGGTGGATCTTAAGACTCGCTGGTAACCTTAGACGAACAGAAGAAGGACCCAAAACAGATTCCACTTCATAGGGGCCAATAAATCTTGGAGAAAGCTTCTTGTTAGCAGATTTCATTTGAATGTCTCTGGTGGAAAGCCATACCTTGTCTCCAGGGCGGTAGGCAGGGGCGGGAGCTCGTTTCCGGTCAGCATAGCGCCGATTCTGTTCAGCGGTTCGATGCAGGGCTCTCCGAGTCTGTTCCCAAATACGCTTGCAGCGTCGCAGATGATGTTGAACTGAAGTAATAGAAGTCTGCCCTTCTTCTGACGGAAAAAGGGGGGGCTGGTAACCCAGCGACACCTCAAAAGGAGAAAAACCTGTAGCAGAAGATACATGACTGTTGTGGGAGTACTCAATCCAAGGCAAATGGGAACTCCAAACAGTCGGATTAGATGAACAAAGACAACGAAGGGCAGCCTCCACTTCCTGATTTAAACGTTCAGTCTGACCATTAGTCTGTGGGTGGAAACCAGAGCTGAGTGAAACTTTAGCTCCCAAAGCCGTGCAAAAATCTCTCCAAACCCTTGAAGTAAACTGGGGTCCCCTATCTGAGAGAATCTCCTTAGGGATGCCATGTAATCTGAACACATGCTTAATGAGAAGCTGAGCTGTTTGAAGTGAAGACGGGAGTTTCTTTAATGGAACAAGGTGACAGGCTTTTGAGAATCTGTCAATGATAGCTAGAATGGTGGTGAACCCACTGGAGACGGGTAACCCAGTAACAAAATCTAGAGCTATGTGAGACCATGGCCGCTCAGGTATTGGCAGGGGTTGAAGAAGCCCACTAGGGTGTTGATTGGATGATTTGTTCCGGGCACAGATATGGCAGGCAAGTACATAATCCCTAACATCCCGGTTCAAAGAAGGCCACCAAAATACACGTCTCAGAAGACCTATGGTCCTGCCAACACCTGGATGACAGGAGAACTTGGCTGTGTGTGCCCAGTGAATAACACGGGAGCGGACAGATGTGGGAACATAAGTGCGATTGGGAGGGCCGCTGCCTGGATCAGGTTCCTGGCGCTGGGCTGCCCGGACCAGGTCTAGTATGTCCCAGTTAACTTTGCCAATAATACAGGAAGGTGGTACCAAGGTACCCTCAGTGGGTTCTTGGACAGAGGAGAACTGTCGGGAGAGGGCATCTGGCTTAGTATTTTTGGAGCCAGGCCGGTAGGAGATAATGAAGTTGAAACGGGTGAAAAATAGTGACCAACGGGACTGTCTAGGGTTCAGGCGCTTAGCTTCTCGGAGATAGGACAAGTTTTTGTGATCTGTCCAAATTAGAAAAGGTAAATCGGTTCCCTCAAGCCAGTGGCGCCACTCCTCTAGGGCCAACTTAATAGCTAAAAGTTCTCTGTCCCCAACATCATAGTTTCTCTCCGGAGGGGAGAGCCGACGAGAGAAGAAGGCACAGGGATGTAATTTGTCATCCTTAGTTGAGATCTGAGACAGCACCGCACCAACACCAGAGTCAGAGGCATCAACCTCCAAAATGAATTGCTTGGATGGGTCTGGTTGGACGAGCACAGGAGCATTAGCAAACTTATGCTTAAGTTCCAGAAAAAGCCTGATCTGCCTCAGGTGTCCATATTAACAGCCTCTTGGTGGAAGTCAAGCTAGTTAGGGGAGCAGCTGTCTGACTGTAGTTCTTAATGAACCGCCGGTAAAAGTTTGAAAACCCCAGAAAACGTTGAAGGTGTTTCCTTGTAGTGGGGACCGGCCAATCCAAAACTGCTTGACCCTTGTGAGGGTCAGCCTTCACCTGCCCGCTCTCTAGTATAAACCCCAGGAAGGAAATTGAGGGAACATGAAACACACATTTCTCTGCTTTGATAAAAAGTCTGTTCTCCATCAAACGTTGCAAAACCAGACGGACATGAGCCTTATGCTCCTCGGATGTCTTAGAAAATATCAGAATGTCGTCAATGTAGACGAAAACAAAGTCATTGATGAAGTCCCTAAGAACAGCATTGACCAGTGACTGGAAAACTGCTGGGGCATTGGTAAGGCCAAAAGGCATAACTAAATATTCAAAATGACCGAAAGGGGTTTTAAAGGCTGTCTTCCATTCATCACCTTCACGTATTCTAACCAGATGGTAGGCGTTACGGAGGTCTAGTTTGGTGAAGATCTTGGAACCTTGGACTGGCTCGAAAGCTGAGGTTAGAAGAGGGAGAGGATATTTGTTCTTAATTGTAATTTGATTGAGTCCTCTGTAATCAATACAGGGCGGAGAGACCCATCCTTCTTAGAAACAAAAAAAAAACCAGCTCCCAAAGGGGACGTAGAATGTCGAATTATTCCTGCAGCAAGTGATTCATTGATGTACTTCTCCATGCATTCCCTCTCAGACTTAGAGAGGTTGTACAAACGACTAGAGGGTAAGGTGGCTCCAGGAAATAACTCAATAGAGCAGTCGTAAGGGCGGTGGGGAGGGAGAGAGAGTGCTCTGGACTTACTGAAGACCAGTTCTAAATCATGATATTCAGAAGGAACATTAGATAGGTCAACAGTTACCTCACACCTCATGTCAGCGGGTTGGGAACTCACATGGGCAGAACGGAGGCAGCTTGAGAGACAATGGAGGCTCCAGGACTCAATTCTACCCTCTCTCCAGTTCAGATGTGGATTGTGTAATGAGAGCCAAGGATGGCCAAGGACCACTGGGGACTGGGGAGAAGGGAACACAAAAAAGTTTAGCTTCTCATGATGGTTGCCAGATACAACCAACTCAATAGGTTCTGTGGTGTGAGTTACAAGGGACAAAGGCTTACCGT
Source organism: Cyprinodon diabolis (assembly GCA_030533445.1). Classification (NCBI taxonomy): domain Eukaryota; kingdom Metazoa; phylum Chordata; class Actinopteri; order Cyprinodontiformes; family Cyprinodontidae; genus Cyprinodon; species Cyprinodon diabolis. Next base: position 17,074,124 of record CM060074.1, read on the forward strand.
CCAAAGCCGAGACGTGAACTGGAGAAGGTAAAGGCAAAGTGTTAATCTTTAACTGTTTAACCAGGTTACAGTCAATTAGGTTTTGCTCACATCCTGAATCAATTAACACCGGTACCTGAAATGATTCTTGATTCAGAAGCAGAGAGCTTGGAAGGATGAAACGGGAAGCAGTTTGGTTGAGCCCACCCACCAGTATTCCCGTAACTACTGGTGGGCTCCCCCGTTTGGCCTCTCTGGACAAAGGGCAATGTAATGACCAACCTGGCCACAATATAGGCACGCCCGAGAGTCCATACGACGCTGTCTTTCTTCAGCTGACAGACGGGCACGCCCAATCTGCATGGGCTCCTCAGGGGACATAGTAGTGGAAGGTGGATTTGAGGTGAACCTGGCAAAGGTTGGCTGGGGAGAGGGTACCCCCCCCCCTAAATCTTTTCTCACGGGACCGCTCTCTTATCCGGTTATCAATACGGACAGCTAAAGAGATGAATTCCTCCAACTCCTCAGGTTCATCCTGATAGGCAAGCTCATCTTTTAAGTGTTCATTGAGGGGCTGCCGGAAAGCTCCCTTAAGAGCTGGCTGGTTCCAACCAGAGGCTGCAGCTAAGGTCCGAAAATCTATGGCAGAGACACAAGAGGTGAGCAATCAGGAAGCTTTCAACAGGAATCAGATTAAACCTTCTCGAGGGGAATTTCACGTGGGCTAGATTGGTACCAGAATATGGGGACCATCAGGCACAGAAGAAATGGCTGCAGCTCCTTAAATCCCTCTCAGGTGGATGGGTTGATAGATCTCAGGTGCTCAGACAGCCAGCCACACCCACCTGCAGTGCTCCAGAAGAAATAGAAAAACACTCCACTCAAGGGTTCTGACAGTTTTATTAGTTTAATTCCTATTTTGTGGTGTTTTCTGGGTGTATTTGAGTTCTTAAGTATTTCTTGTTTGCCCTCTTGTGTTGGTCTCCTTTTAACCTACCTCCTTTCTAGACTCTCTGTTCACACCTGCTCCCAATCTGCTGATTAGCTTGGTCTTTGTTTCTCTTTCCCATATATGCACTTCCTGCTCAGTCACTGTTGCTTGTTTGTCGTCATTTCTTTGCCCCTTTCTTGTGAGTATTCCTGGTCCTCAGTTTTTGTGGATTTATTTTTTGGGATTTTTGCTTCGCTTGAACCTTTTTTGGATAATAAATTTTCAAGTAACCTCCTTCAGCTTCAGGCTGCATTTTGGTTCTCCTGTCAAACCTCCACCCCACTTGACATAAATGATTATATAGTTTTTCTTGTTTCCCTGCAAAATATAAGAAATGATTGCATGAAATTGTCTCCATACAGTGTGTTGAGATGATGTGTTGTAAATTGGCACCAAATAGATAAACTTAAATGAATTAAAAGTAATCCATGTAAAAAAAAAAAAAAAACTCTCTCTCTCTTTCTCTCCAATTTATACTCAAAACATGCACTATTCATATAGATGGATTTAAATTAAAGTGCATTAATAAATAAAAATATTTCCAGTTATTATACATAATAGTAAAATACATATTTCATTGTCATTTGGTTTAAAACAAAGGAAATCCAGCTTATTACATACAGTAGGTCACGGACATTGCAGCTTATATCTGCAAACTGTTGTATATTACAATGTTGCTGATGTAAAAATCTCCAGCCTCTATGAAAAAATGTATATTTAAAGATACAGTATTTAAGAAAATGAATCTTAAAAAATATGATCTATTGGCTGAAGAGCTAAAGGCCTGGAATCATATTCTAAACACGCATATGCATGCATGAATGGTTTCCATTTATATCACAGCACTAATGTGACAAGAGTGTGTATTTAATTTCATGGAAAATCATGCATGTCTATAACTAGAGCAAGCTCCTTTTTCTCCAGTGTATACATAATTGAGCACATGGATGTTTTACTAATCCTTATACTGAGCTATTTTAAAGCATAACAGACAATATAAATAAAACATCGCTAGCATATAGGCAACATGGATTGGAAGGCTCAGTCTCTCTTCAGCTCCTCCTCATCATTCCGTTCACATACAGTACATAAGGTTGGATGCCTTGAAGAGTGGAGTGAGATAAAAGCAGAATACGTTCGGGGTGAGACGGGTGAGGACTCATTTGATCTCTCACAAAGTTCCTTGCTGTGCCAAGCTCAACCTAACCTACACAGTGCAGAAAGAAATTTCCAGGTTGAGGCATTCAAAGCCATTGCTTATCCTAACCAGAGCAGTCACAGATGCCATGCAATACGGACTTTGGAGAATAATTACTGCCCCTTGTCTTCCCATTTGTCTGAGAAGCAAAAGTAATATTTTACTTTATTAATGATATAACCACATAAAGCAATTATATGCTGTGCACATTATATTCAAGCTCCTGTTAAACATCTGTTAATTGTGAACCATATGTTACTTGAGTCAACCTTTTGATGAACTAAACTTTATCATTGCGATACAAATAAAAGACAAGAAAGTCTAAATAAGAGCCTTTATTTGTATCATCCTGTACTTTTTTTACCATGTTGGTTTTACTATGAAACATACCCCCCAAAATATCACAACTGATCCTAAAAGTTATAAGTTAAAAAAAAAAACCTATTCCAGTTAAAACCAGCACAGCTATGTTTGAATTGCTTCAGTTTTCCGCCTATGGTTGACGCATCAACGGCATACATGTCACTGCATTTTAGTGGTCCAAAAAACATTTCTGTATTGAAGCAAACACATCTGCTGGCTCCCGCCGAGGTGTATTTTCAAGAGTTTGTGAATTTACAAATCTCATGACAATTTATCTTTCTTGCAAGGTATATATATATATATATATATATATATATATATATATATATATATATATATATATATATATATATGTATGTATATATATGCATAAAGGCAGGACCCATATACATAAATTATGTTTCGTAACATTAAAAATCATTTTTGATAACATTATGACCAGTGAGGGCAGCTGCTTCTGTGACATGCATGTATTGAAACTATATAACCTATAATTAAGGAAAGGCAACTCCAACTTTCATTTTGCATATTTAAAGTTTCTTGTTTCATTCTATATGTTGAAGTTTAATTTAATATATTCAGAATTTCATTCAATATATTTAGAATTCCTTCGCTGGTGTCTTTTCACAAAAAAGTTTCACTACTCAAATCTGTGACTCTGAATTGATCCGGTCTAAGGTGGCAAACTATACATTTTCCAGTAGGTTCAATCAGAGTTGAATGTCTGTGTAACAACTTTACAATAATAAGCCATCATCAATGACCATGATGGGAGCAGGTGAATAGGAAGTATCAAAGCTTTGCTCAAACAGGCAGGACCCAGTGGCGGCTGGTGAAAAATATTTTTGGTGGAGCTGATATAGCCTAGTGTATGTCTCCAACTAATCCGGAATAAGAATTCAAATAAACAATTGGACAATACATAAAATTTAACAGTAATGATTTAATTTACTATATAATAACAGTAACAGTGATGATTTGGGTCACTGTGACGGGGTTCTTTGGCCTCCAAGAATCCAGGCTCAGTCGGGTTACCGGTGTTGGTGATTTATTGTGCTCAAAAACTCAAAACAGGGTGCAAAAGAAACTAAACATGTACAAGATACTCTGGGCCTCAGCCTCCCTCCAGTTACCAGCCATGTAACAAAGAAACAGAAAACAAAAATTGCCGCTTTTCTTCCCTCATTAAATAGTTTAAGCCCCTACAGGCTCTCTTATTTCTTCTCATTAATCAGTTTTGTCCATATATTACCTCCACAAACAATTGATGTACAAAAACAAATAATTTTTACAACTTAATTATTTTACACAGATTCATTGACTTATTCAATTACACCAAACTGGGTTTGAACCCAGCAAAGACGCAGCCAGACTGAAGATGACAAGTCCCCGTAGCATACACACATACACACACAAACGCCCACACCCCCCACACCCACACACACAGCTAACCCCACTGAAATATTAAGTGTGCACCCTCAATACGCCAGCAGGTAACCAGGACAGCTTGTGTGTTTTAAGTTAATGGAGCTACTGGGCTCAGCGCGAGCGTATTGGTCCTCACAAACACAGTATAACAGGAATGTCTGTGTGGCGCGCAAAGTTAGAGGATGTGGATTCGTCACAGTCGCAATAACCATGACATGAAATTTTCCTACCCTACAACAGGGATGTTCTTCTGGCAAACGGGTAGATAATTAAGGATCTCACCGAATTTGGTGGAAGCTGCATCTCGTTCGTTACGTTCGCCATCGTCCCTCTAATTGTCTGCACCTGCGCTTGGGTTCAGAAGCCTGTTAAAGTGCAGTATTTTCAGAGCCCCAAGACCATAAAATTCTGAAACGCTGATTGGCCATTAAATTCACCTAGCAATAGTACATGATTGACAGATTCTCTGCAAATGTGGGGCTGTCTGATCATAGCCCCCAGAACAGAGACGGTAGGAGTCTGTCTGTGGAAATCCACAAATTAATGACAGTAGATAGGGAAATGTAGTTTATATAATTTGTTTTGCTTATAGGTACACACTCTAGAGAGTAAAACTGACATTTATGAGTTAATTTCTAAAAATATATTTTACGTTTCTCTCTTCTTATCAGGGAGGGCGGTGCCCCAGCGCCCCCTATGGGCCGGCCGCCACTGGCAGGACCCGTGCATAATTTTATGCGGTGCTTCCTTATTTTTGTTCTGTCTTACAGTAATTACTAAGTGGCCGCTTGACTATGCTGTTGTTTTTATAATGGTATTATCACACACATCAATTTGCTCTCATCCATGTCAAGTTCACCTGCACCTACACCTAAACTGTATAGCGGACCTACTGACTTTTTTCTTTATTGTTTGCACAGAACCACAATATATCTCTCCTGGCTGAATCAGTTAATGAAACAGCCTTAGTGGCTTTAAGGAAGGCAAAGACAGAGGACGCTCTGAGTTCATTGAGAAAAACCTGCTCCTGACCACATTAGCTCTAGGGAGAATGTTACTAGGCTAATAAACACAGAGGATGAAAAACCTCTCTTAGTGAAATGGAGAACGCTGATTTTAAAGTTAACAAACTTAGAGTTTTAATTAAACCTGCTTCATGAAAAGATCCCATGTAGATTGTATTTTCAGACTCTGCATTAACTAAATATTTCTTGGAATTTAACCTGACTGCCAATTGTACTAAGCAGAACATGCTAATACAAAAGATAAGCAGCATGCTATATATCAGTTTTAGAATGAAACAATGTCTAAATGACATTACTGGCGTATTGGGTAATTGCATCGCATGTTTTAATTAAGAGGTGTGCCATAAAACCAAGAGTCAATATCATTATTTTACGTATATACGTTTGCCATGAAGCAACTCATAGGAAAGCAAAATCCAAGAAGAGATCTCATTGTTGCTTCTTTCATTTCTCCTAGACACAAATGAGCTATTTTTTGATACTAAGGTGAGACCAAAGGTTTTTTCTCCTGCTTCTCAAATTCAACTCAGGAGAAACAGTCACATATAATCTCATGTTTGATCAAAACAAGAGATATCTATATGATCTGAAACATGTCTAATGTCAGCCTCCTAAACATGAGACCATGAGATCAAAGAAAGAGCTCAAAGAAAACTCAGCTATGACTCCCAAGATCTCAGTATTCTTCTCAAATATGTCTCAGTTTTCTCATAGTGACCTCAGAATAAACAACCAGAGTGTGTCTTACTCTGATCAAAAGAAGAGATCTCTAAATGATATTAAATAAGTCTCATTTAAGTCTCCCGAACATGGATAAGAGAAGCTCCATGAAATCTCATAAATAGAGTTACTTGCATGAGTATTTGATTTTACTGGACATACTACATTTCAAATTCTGCATTGTAATTATTGTATTATATTACTGTAAGTTCTTTACCTTGCAACTTACAAGAAAACAAGACAGAAAATAATGCACTTTTAAATTCCAAGTTTTCCAATTTATTAATAAAATAATAAAATTCAACACAACCAACCGCTTCAGTATTATCTTTAGAGATTAATGCAAATTCTTTAAGGATGCATGTAAGTACTGTACAGAAATCATACAGAAAAAAGAAAAAAAATGTGGTTAAGAAACATGAATCCTCAGTGCACATACAGTGAGAATGAACTATATTTCAAATAATTTGTAAGTAAGGTAGTAATAATGGAAATAAAATATTCACTGGGCCAAAGTCGAGAGCGGGCTGGGTCGGACGTCCAGAGCAGCTGATTGGAGGTTTGAATTTCAAACTGACACTTTGAGCGGGACAGTCCAGTCGGGACCAATTAGGTCTACAGTCTCTGAAGTGGCACCTGTTGACATTGTGCAGTGGAAGTTGTCTGGAGTGAAGGTAAGTTTTGAACTTCTTACATATAAGTTAGTTTTGTAAACATCGACAGCATTATACATTGATATGCTTGATAAAAATGCACGGATATCAGTAGTCAATTTATTTTAATTTTGGGCGGTGAATTTTGAACGACCATGCAGTCTCGAATCAAGCTAGCTACTAACATTACAAGTAGCATGGTTTCCTTTGATTTTTAGCATGCACAAGTTGTCACATATCAACATCACACTTGGAAATTGGTATCAATGTTGTGTTTGTGAAAATGTCAATATAAATTAACCTTTTAAGTAATAGCGCCCACTGTACAAAGGGCTGCGAGAGATGCGTGCTGCATAGACGATCATTAGGAAGCTAGTAAGCTAACATGTAGCATACCAAAATGATGCTAACCACACAAACAAGGTGTCATATGAAAGTAGAGACTCTTCTGCATCACCAGTTTTCTGTCTTTTTGTCACGCACTCCCGCCACGCCATGTATTTCATTTTTCACGCTAAAAAAAAATATAATACATTTCTCTGTTCTGTATAAAAGCGTGTGACCATGGTGAAGTTAGTTTCAGGTATGGTATTTCGACACTGCTGAATCTACGCGACTATGTCTGACTAACCAACCTGAAACTAACTTCACCATGGTCATTAACAGCGGTGACGGTAAGAAAGCCGGTGAATCAGATCAATAAGACGTCAGTTTATGATTGGTTCACAGCGGTTACGTTCAACAGCACAAGACATCTAGAAGTAGAGTCTTTAATTGATGAGTAAAGACAGTTAAGTTATTTGAAGAAACATGATCTGAAGAAGACATGTTTAGTTTAATAAGCCCAATATGGACTGACTATATATACGTAAATGTATGTATATGTAGTGTTTGAGTGTGTGTAATTTTCACTGTTGCTGCACTTTGCATGAAATCATAGTCATATCGATATCGAGATATTTGGGTTCAATATCGAGATGCGATCATTTGGCCATGAAGCCTAGAGGGTTTGGTTTGTCTTGGATTTATTATCTTGTATGTGATATATGAAAGTATTAGATTGCTAACATCATGCTTTTTAAACTGCCATTTACAGAATGACATCTGGATCCATCTCAAAAAGAGGTTACCTTCAACCAAAATGAAAGATCACGTACAGCTGGGAACTGAAGAGGAAGAGGAGGCAGCTGGTGAGTTATTGTTGATTTACTTACTGTTATTTTTTACTTTTAACTTATCAATTGGTAATTAAAGGAAAGTATAAGTAGAATAGCTGATTTTTAAAGATCCCCTACATGCTAAACTGTATACAGTATAAACTACTTGAATAATAATTTGAGTCTACTATGGTCTTTCAACAGAAACATTAAATTGTCTTGTTAGAAATCCTTAAAATTGTATCAACACCTTTTCACACTTTAAAAATTGCACAATCAATTAATATATATATTTAATATATAATAATATAAATTTAGCTGCTAGACTCAAGATGTGTCTTAATTCACTGTCAAGCAGCGGCGGCACCAGAAAATTATTATTGGGGGGGGGCAATGGCCACAACAAATACCAACAAATAAATAATACTATAATAGATATAGATTTACTGTTCCCGGGCTAATACACTACATATTGTGAAATGCACATTACTAAATGTTTATCATATAAAAAACACAAGCACATTTAACTACTTGTATTTAATGAATCAACAAATGCCAAACAAGCTCAAAAAACAATACAAATCATAGCCACCACAGAGAACATTTGTGGATTCACTAGAGCAGAGGTCTTCAACAGGGGGTCCGTGACCCCTAGGGGGTCCGCGGAGGTACTGCATGGGGGTCACGAAACTTTTGGTTGATTCATTTATTTTTTTTTAATATTCCCTCCTGAATTGAAATGTCTTTAAATCCACATTAACATGAATTGAAGACTGTAGTAAACAGATAAATGGAGGCAGAAGATGTCTTTCAGTCATCAATGCACACATTCAGAGACACACAGGAGCTCTTTCAAGCTGGACACCGTTTCATTCACAACACCTGTCCCATCAACCAGGAAGCAGAAATACTTTAATAATCCTAGGGAGGGATTACTTTAGTTACATTACTCCATCTGTAATAGAGTGACTATAGGACCAGTTTGATATAACACAATTTCATACAATATATATAATTAGGGGGTCCCCGCTCCATCTTGTCATCAATTTGGGGGTCCTTGGCCTGGAAAACGTTGAAGACCCCTGCACTAGAGTGTAAGTGTGAGAATTGTAGCACAGTGTATAGTTACAGTATACTCGTGTATAGTGTAATACAGTATACTCTTACCACTGTCTCTTAACTCACTAAATCTTTTTTCTCTCTTCTTCTGTTCTCCTCTCCTTCACTCCACCCCTCTCTTCCTCTCCTCTTCCCCTCTCTTCTTCTCTCAGTGTACAGTATGTGCATTGGAAACAAGTTGGCTGCTCATCTCAGAGGGCTAACCATAAATAAATCTGAAATCTTTAAGTTTAAAAAAGTTACGTAAATGAAAACTCAATATAAAAGCAGGATTTATATCGATATTATAGGACATATCTTGTGTTCTTTTGAAATGTATTGTTGTGAAATATGACATGTTAACTGTGACATGGTTTTTGGTTTATTTTAGGTCAATTTGCATTTGTCACTTTTGAGGATGGCTACACTGCCAAAATCTTCAAAACATGTGACATTCTGGATGCGAATGACAGCCCCATTGGACAGTTGGATGTCTTGAGGCCAAAAGAAAGGGTCCTAGCCAGATGGAGTGATGGTAGATTTTACAGTGCCACTGTGAATTATATTGGGCCAAATACAGGCATGCAAAAAAAACCCAAAAAGGACATAAGAAAGAATATCCCTGCAGATGTATATTATCGCCAGCACTCCTCCCCCAAGCTGACTGATGTCCACTCTTCAACAAACGTCAGCCCCCACTTTTTGCCATCGCCTCCTGTCCAGGGGCCTCCTTCCCAAGGCCACGCTCTGCCATCGCCTCCTTCCCAAGGCCACGCTCTGCCGCTCTGCCATCGCCTCCTTCCCAAGGCCACGCTCTGCCTTCGCCTCCTTCCCAAGGCCACGCTCTGCCATCGCCTCTTTCCCAAGGCCACGCTCTGCCATCGCCTCCTTCCCAAGGCCACGCTCTGCCATCTCCTCACACCCTCAAACAGTACACTACCCTGTACCCTCCGAAACGGCCTAAGCCACTCCACCTCAATGTGGATTCGCCAGTGCAATGTGAGTCGCAGGCACACAGTTCAACCAATATTCTGATTCCTTCCACAACCAAGATGATGCTAGTTCAGACTTCTCGCCCTGAGACAGATGAAAATCTGAGCACAAGTTCATCTTCTTGTGCAAGCACCCTGATAGTTGACAGAAGCCCTCAAAGTGAATATGGAGAACCCATTGAGGATATAGCACAGAGTGACAGAAGGTCCTGGCAGCCATGTCAGAGGTTTGGTCCAGAGTTCAGAAAACTTGAAAAAGAGAAGAAGAGGATGGAGGACATTCTCTGCAGCATAAGTAAGTCTATAATGTTAACTCTATTGTGGTTAATAGTACCTTTTGATAACCAAGGGTGTATACTGTCATTAAGAGCTGTACATCAACACTTCTTTTATCCCTTTTGTTTTTCAGAGCCAGAAGACATCAGAGTGGCTCGAGGATTTCTTAAAAATGTTGCTCTGTACCAGGAGAGCCCTGCAGCCTTGATCCACCCGTCACAGAAGGCTCTTCAGGAGCTCTTTCCCAATAGTGGCCTGTTCCTGTCATCCTTCAAGCTTGCCTCCATAATGCACCAATGTGACCATGACAGCCTTCGACTTTTCCATCTCCTTTTTGAACACTTCTTCACCGCAGAGGAGTGCACCAATGCAGTGGCTTTCGGACGACATGGCAAGATACCAGAGGGGAAGCAGCTGCTTGACCAAAGCAAAGTTGATGGAATTCTGAGTGAGTAGTTTTTCTGTAATGACTGCAGTTTTCTAGCTACTTTCTAGTATTTTGCCTGCTTGATTTGTTGTACACTAGTTACTTGATTGTTGTTGTTTTTTTTGAGTAAATATATTTTTAATATGATTAGATTATGAAAGTCTACAGTGGCCGACAAGGGTCAAACGGACAGCAACGGCCCAATACGTCTCAGTTTGAGAAAACATCTTCAAGTACAGAAACGATGCAAAATCACAAAATCAAACACAAGTCTAAACGAGGTACAAAACGAGGAACGTGTTGCAAATGAAAAAACGCATCATCAAAAATGCATCATCATCAAACGCACTGCAAATGGAGAAACGATCTGTAAACCGAGAAAAGATCTGCAAACGAAAAACGCTGCATGCTCCAAACCTGCAGGGGGAGCCCTCAGCGTAACAGCTCAATAGAGAGACACACGGGATGGAGGGAGACAGAACAGCTGACTAAATCACAACGGTGTATGAAAATACTGCAGGAACGGTAATGTGACTTTTACTTGATTTTATATATATATGTATATACATGTTTGCATGTAGATTAGCCTGCTTGATATAAAACACCCATTTTAATAATACATTAAAAAGCCCTTTTATCACAGTCTCCCATACCTATATCAAGCAGGCTAATCTACATGCAAACATATATAAACATATATATAAAATCAAGTAAAAGTCATATTACCGTTCCTGCTGTACAGTGGAAACCGCTTATAGTGATCACGTTGGTCTGGAGACAATATGATCACAATAAGCAGTTGATTACTATAACTGAATTTTTATTGTTTCACTTCATTGTTTATGCAGAACATCATCTAAATGCCATTTGTATCGTTTTTCAATGAGAAAAATGGAAACAGACAGCTTCAGCATTGACTGAATTTTATTCTGATTTTAAACTCAGTCGTTTCAAATGCTTCTTTTGAGAAGCATTATGCAAGTTTAATTACTTTTGCCTAACACCTAGTTCACTTCTTTTTCAAAACCATGTAAAAGGTCAAAGTTTTTAAAACCAACATGCAGGAGACCAGTCTTTAAAATGTGAATTGCATTTCTCAGCTCTGGATGGGACAGCTGCGCTGTGTCCTGCTGCGAGTAAAAAATAAAATACACGTAGTTTTAAAATAGTTTTTGCATGTTTTCATTCATAAAATTCCCAAAAATTAAAGCAAAAACTATTTTAAAACTACGTGTATTTTATTTTTTACTCGCAGCAGGACACAGCGCAGCTGTCCCATCCAGAGCTGAGAAATGCAATTCACATTTTAAAGACTGGTCTCCTGCATGTTGGTTTTAAAAACTTTGACCTTTTACATGGTTTTGAAAAAGAAGTGAACTAGGTGTTAGGCAAAAGTAATTAAACTTGCATAATGCTTCTCAAAAGAAGCATTTGAAACAACTGAGTTTAAAATCAGAATAAAATTCAGTCAATGCTGAAGCTGTCTGTTTCCATTTTTCTCATTGAAAAACGATACAAATGGCATTTAGATGATGTTCTGCATAAACAATGAAGTGAAACAATAAAAATTCAGTTATAGTAATCAACTGCTTATTGTGATCATATTGTCTCCAGACCAACGTGATCACTATAAGCGGTTTCCACTGTACAGCAGGAACGGTAATATGACTTTTACTTGATTTTATATATATGTTTATATATGTTTGCATGTAGATTAGCCTGCTTGATATAGGTATGGGAGACTGTGATAAAAGGGCTTTTTAATGTATTATTAAAATGGGTGTTTTATATCAAGCAGGCTAATCTACATGCAAACATGTATATACATATATATATAAAATCAAGTAAAAGTCACATTACCGTTCCTGCAGTATTTTCATACACTGTTGTGATTTAGTCAGCTGTTCTGTCTCCCTCCATCCCGTGTGTCTCTCTATTGAGCTGTTACGCTGAGGGCTCCCCCTGCAGGTTTGGAGCATGCAGCGTTTTTCGTTTGCAGATCTTTTCTCGGTTTACAGATCATTTCTCCATTTGCAGTGCGTTTGATGATGATGCATTTTTGATGATGTGTTTTTTCATTTGCAACACCTTCCTCGTTTTGTACCTCATTTAGACTTGTGTTTGATTTTGTGATTTTGCATCGTTTCTGTACTTGAAGCTGTTTTCTCAAACTGAGACGTATTGGGCCGTTGCTGTCCGTTTGACACTTGTCGGCCACCGTAAAAGTCAAATAAAAAATTGAATGATACTGAATGTAGCTCCTGGTGTGTTGAGAGATGCACAGGAAGGCTAAGATGGATATAAACAGTCCTTTATTTTAACCCTTTGATACACTGGCACTGCAAACCCATTCTAATGCACAAGATGGATCAAAAATTACCTGTACTTGTGTCATGCATAGCTGAGTGTTTCTTTGCCATATCTTTTAAAATCAATTTATTTCATCGTTTAATATTCCTAATATTAAATGTTTTCTTTGCCACTAGTCATTATTTCCTCTTATGTTAATAATCAAAAACATTATACACTTAGATGGAACCATTGCTATATAGAAATGTCATTTTACAGATAGTTGAATGAACATAATAATGTATTAAAATATGCTAGGAAAATATCAAACTAATTTAAGTCTCTTTTCTCCGTTTTTTTTTGCAGCCTATGTGAGGCGGTGTGCAATGATGGAGAACTGGAAACCAGTAGAGGAGGCCAAGCTTAAAAAGGCCCTCATAAATAAATGCCGTTACAGGTCAGTACAGTGACTGGCTTTACAGGCATAATGTTTACAACAGCCCCTTGTTCACCAGTGTGCCCTCTTGTTCAGCAGTTGTGATTTTTTTCACCGTTCTCAATTGGGATAATGTGATTGCTGTCACTTTTACAATGTATGGCCTGGTTCACTCTTGCAAAATGGTATGCACACTGGTATGCATGTTGAATTAATGCAAAATAAATGAGGCTGCAGTTCATTCACAGTTGTTTCTTATTTCTTCCATTTTAATCTAAATTTTCTCTTACCTTAGTCTCAAAGTCATTCTGACATTATCTCAGTTTTTCTCCTAAGGGGAGGGGTTTAGGAGCAATAATTCAGATTGAGGTGATCTCAAGAAGAGAAGCAATTGAGCTCCGTCTTACAACTCTTTAGTGCTCCTCCTGGCTTTTTAGGAGCAATAAGTAAGACATGAATGAGATCATAAAGATGGAATCCTGAGATCTCCTATGATCTCAGATTTTCTCCAAGGTGTGATTTAGGAGCAATAATTCAGATTGAGGTGATCTCAAGAAGACAGGCAATTGAGATCTGTATTTTAACTCTTTAGTGCTCCAACCGGCTTTTTAGGAGCAATAAGCAAGACATGAATGAAATAAAAAAGATACAATGAGTAGATCTTATCTATGACTATCATTTCTCCTACAAGTCTCAAAAAATTAATTCTCGCAATATCTCAATTTTGCTCCTAAGGGGGGGTTTAGAAGCAATAATTCAGATTGAGGTGATCTCAAAAATATACACAATTCAGATTGAAGAAATCTCATAAAGATATTCAATTGAGATCTCCGTACTGTCTTGAGAGATCAAGAAAAGACTATCCTGAGCAAAAAAGTTTTCCCCTGGGCTATCTCCTTTGCATTTAAACTGCCATTTTAAATTTGTTGATTCTAATAACCTGTTATAAGCTCATGTGCTACTGGATCACAGCTGAAGAGAAATCCGACGGCAGAATTTCCTTTTTCCTAATTTATATGTTAATGTTGGGATCTGGAGATGTACCACCTTCCACCAGCAGAGTGCGCCGTGGGTCTCCAGGGCTGGAGCCCTCCAGCACACCTGAGGCTCATCTACTCATCAGGAGACCTTCCCTACATAAGCAGCTGCCAGACCTTCCTTCATCGCCGCAGTGTTGACCTTAGTTTGGTTAGCAACCTGAGCCTCTGTTACCAGAAAGAATCTTAGTCGTCTCAAGTGAGAAAACTGATTCTAATCCTCCTCTGTCTTTGCTCACAGGAAACCTGCCTCAAGCCTGAAGCTCTGGGTGAGCTTAACCTGCCTTCCAGCCCTGGTGAGCCAAACCTGAAGATTCCTGTCTGGATTACCCCTGCTGCTCTCAGAGAAGAGCTGGAAACTCTGATCAAGGTCTGCCATTCAAAGTCAGAAGCTAGACGCTGCAGCTGCTTGAGCACTCTGCTGAACCAACAGTCTCTGGACCCAACGGTTCCCTCTCTCACAAGAGAAGCCTGGACTCCTTCAAGGTAGACTCAGAATTATCTTAAAGGACTCAATTGATCATCTGACTGCCTGGCTAATCAAACTATCCATCTCTGCAGACATCAGTGAACCCAACCCGGACCAGTTCCAGATCCAGTTCATGTTCTTGTGTCAAACTAACTTCAATAAACTCTGTTAAACTTTTACCCAGCCTCCGTTTGTGTTCTGCATGTGGGTTTGATTTAAAACCAATCATGAGAGTTAAAAGCAGTAATTCTTAGACAGTTTAATGTTTCCTATCTAACTGGATTGAAAATCTCCTGCACAATTAACACTCAGATAGATATCCATCTTCAGTTACTATGGTAAACAAAAATGCTGAGCTTTGAATGTATACAGCGATATTCAATTAATTAAAATATGAATGCAAATTTAATTTGTCTCTGTAATTTATCTCCAATAAATAAAACATTTACATATTATTATCAGAGTGATGTTTTTAAGCCTTTATCTCTGCTAATAATGACAAGTTCCCTGTCAGAGCAAATGAAAACATGACATTAATATAGCCAGGTTTAACAATTCACCCCCTTTCAGAGAAATAGGTATCGGGTATTGCAGGCTAACAAAGAACCCAGACGACTGCCCATTCCTAAGAGGCGGACCCGTTCGTCCAGATCAATATGCATGTTTTCTAAACCAAAACAAGGCTTTGTTTTTGGTCGAACTCAACACTATTTCAGACATTTTGAATTGAAAAAGCTTCCTGGATGGGAAGCAAAACGTCATCAAACCTGGAAACATAGTCCAGTGGATTTTTTTTTTTTTACTTTTTTGGAAGTGCACAAAGTGTTTCGTGATGAATAGTAAATGTAAAGTTTTGAAACTAAAAGCTCTATGCAGCACTCTATTGTCATAGTTCTCTTGTACAGTAAGTAATAAAAGTATGTTTTATATGTTTTTTCATTTTGCCAAAATATAAAGTTATTGAATAAAGTGTGATTAAATAAGTACAGACCCAATTAACTCAGTTGAAAAAGTCCCACCAGTGACATTACCATTCTTTAGAAGTCAAAGATTTCTTTCTACAATATAATTTTGCAAGAATTTTTCAAGATTTTCACATGTTGAAGATTTACCTGTATGTTTTTTAGTTTTTCCAACTCTAACACTATAATAAGAACTGTGTATCTCTGAGCAGGACTGCCGTTTTGTGAGCCCAGAAATAGTATAATTCTGGGTTTATGCTTGTCAGGAATTCCTGCATTAGAGCATGCACAATAACGACAGAAAAGCATTAATTGGCTTATTTACACAAATACTAAGTCTACTATGCAGCCATGTGGATTAGATCACTGCATGTCAACTGTAGGTATTTCAATCGAACACTCCTAGATTAAACAGGTTCAAAAGGGTTTCTTGATTACTCATCATACAGCATCAGCTGGGAACCAGATATTTCTGGTAAGACCTGGCATAGAGAAGAGAACATAGGCTTTTTTTTTAAACTCTCCTTTTCTGCCTCTGATGTGCCCTTGGAGACTCAAATTCACAGGATTTTTAGAGACTTAATAGGAATTGATCATCTGAATGGTCAACTAACTTACCTTAGTACTGGAGAAGCTGTTGGAAAATAATATTTGTGAAGGAAAGTAACTGAAATTGACAAAAAAAGATAAGAAAAACTTTCAATGTCCCATAGTGGTGAAATTTAGGACGCACAAATGTCTTGTAACCACTCTGACATTTTTCAAATGTTGGAACTATGTAGAAAATCTACCCTAAAAGCAGCACTTGTAGACAGGTAGGACTTCTGGATTGACTGTGAGTCAAAGGATGAGCTTTGTAGTGGGAGGATGCTAAGCACTCCCCATTGATTGAACACCTCCAACATTTTATTTTAGTCATCTCTCAGTTTATCTCTCTCTGCAGTTGATATTTTCTGTTAAATTGAAATTACATGACAGAGATTCTATATATTTTTTGGAAAATACAACATGTAAACCCATCCTACTGATTATTGATTACTTGAGTCGTACAAACTCTACATCTTGAAGCCTATTTCAAGACATTATAAGCTGAGAAATTAGAACAATTCTCATCCCATTACTGATAGAAGACACACTACTGCAGGTAATTTGTCTACATGTGGATACTGCTACAAAAAGACACATTTAGTTGACATTAACTATTAAAATCTTTTTAATATTACAAACAAAAGTGTTTTATAATTCAGTTTTAGAGTTTAACTGCAAAGAAATGTCTTAAAATAGCCAAATGTAATTTAAATTGTCTCCCTACCTTTTCTTTTCTATCACACTCATAAATCAAAATTGGTGCCATTCTTTTAAAATCAATTCTATGTAGAAATTTGAACACAGAAGCAATCCATGAATAATTCTGCATTACCCGATGTCAGTTTCTTAAGATATTCTGGACTGCACTGTTATAGTGACCTGAGGTTTGTCCACCCCCAGGCAGACTGGAGGAGACGCCAGAGAAGAAATATAAACTAGTGTGCATTACCTGCTTGGAACAGTTAAACGGATGTAAAAAAAATAAAAAACAAAAATACTGCCTCAGTCTCAGGAACCCTGTATTATGTATGGCCTAGTCTTTAGAATTAAGTGCATCATTGCCCCCCAAAAAACATGTTTTTTCTCTATCTGTAGCTAAATCCCACAATAGTTGTTCCTTTTTTAAGTTTGACATTTTTGTAATCTCTTTGAATTTATTTTATTGTAAAAATTAAGTTAACACATTTATCTTTTTTTAATTAAGTGAGGCATAAATTAATAGAACAGTCATGTTCTATAAATTAAAAAAACATTACTTTATTTCAGTAACTCAGTAATTGAAACACATTACATAGATTAATTACACAGAGACTGATATTTTCAAGCCAATTTTTCATAGCTATGATTACATACAGAGAGAAAATTAAAACATTCCATTTAAGATTAGAGTATTTTAGACCCACAGAAACACTTTAAATAAAGAATTGTGATCAAAATTTATATTGCTTTAGGGTTTTATTGACATGACCAAAGGGATATTTTAGGCCCACTTTGCAGAAAACCACCAGCAGGACTCAGAGAAGTGAGTTTTCTTAACATTTACTCCTAAGGGGGTTAAGGTTCTTTATCTGCTAGAGAGGCAGAGCTCAGGTTCAGAGAAATCTTCAGCATCTTTAATGGAGAAGTGCAGTTATTGAGGTTTCAGAAGAGGAGAAATCCAGTTAGGCATACAAAAGGAAGGTCGCCTACTGTTCTCAGGTGTGGGGATGATCTCGGACAGCGGCGACATCTGGAGGTGGACTGAGCACCAGGAAGGAGTGGGTCATGAGAACCAAGGCTCGTGATAAGCAAATGAGCAGGCAGAGGGTGCAGGCAGCAGGAGAGACAGCAGAGTCTAGGAAAAACCAAAAGATGAGCAGGAGCACAGTTGAGTGCAATCTCACTGCACATGTTCAAAATTCAGAGAAAACTCTCAGCAGGGGCTTGATTTTACCAACTGGTGGACAATCAGGTGGAAAATGGTAGTCCGGCTGCTCAATATAAATGCTTCATACGATGTCACATGGGTGTGCCCCCAGTTAGGTTGCCACGTCCTCCGGCAGGGTCACACACACACCATGACATTTATAATTAAAAGTTTTTATGTAGTCTACTTCATTGTATATGACTTTATATGCAATCCATACACCACATGAAAACTTCATGTGTGGACACATTAAAACTTCACAAGAAAAACTTTGCCTAAAAACATCATAGAGATTGTCTTAAAAAGTATACAAAAAATACCGTACTGACCCGAATACAGGACGACCCTGATCATAAGAAGACCCCCTCTTTCCAGGACCAGTTTTTAGGAATAAAATTAAAAGACCAAAAAATAAAAAGACTGTTTTGTTAAACTATTTCATATTAAAGTGTTAAAAATATCATTTACATAATACTGCATTGAAAGGTTTGTGCACTCACGTCTTTTGCCTTGCACTGCTCGCTGTCACTGCTACTCTCACCCTGCAGCTCTGCAATTTTTTTTCTTTTGCTATATATATATATATATATATATATATATATATATATATATATATATATATATATATATATATATATATATATATATATATATAAAACTGTTTTCTCACCCCTCGTGGGGTGGTATGTGTCATCCTCAAGCTCGGGTCCTCTACCAGAGGCCTGGGAGTTTGAGGGTTCTGCGCAGTATCTTAGCTGTTCCTAGGACTGCGCTCTTCTGGACAGAGACCTCTGATGTTTTACCTGGGATCTGCTGTAGCCACTCTCCCAGTTTGGGGGTCACAGCCCCCAGTGCTCCAATTACATATATTATATATATATATATCTATGTATATATATATATATATATATACATATATATATATATATATATATACATATATATATATATATATATATATATATATATAGCAAAAAAATATATACATATGATATATATGATTTTAAAATATATATATTTTAAAACTGACATCACAACTCCGCTTTAAACGTCTGTAAATTGCAAACAAATGTCCACTTCATGTAGAGACCCCAGACAATTGTCAGCCTGTATAACAGGTTAGACCCGATTATAAGAGGCCCCCCACATTTTCACATCATTTTTAACACAAAAAAGTCATATTAGGGCTATACAGTAGTTTTACAAAGAGACAGTGTGAACCTTTTTACCCCATTAGCCTTAATGTACCTGATCTGCAACTGATCTAGTGTTTCACAGCAAAGTTGTAACATCAATGCACCTCTTTCAGACATGGCTCGACATTAAGCCATGCCCTCCTCTCCAGGCCGCTGATATAGGCCTCCCTAAGGAGGCTGGGAAGTTTGCTCCCTCTATACTTGAAACACACCTTGTCCCTGGTCCCCCTTCTAAAGGAGGAAACCACCATTCCAGTCTGCGAGCCCATAAACAATGTCCCTTGCCACCCTGCAATGCTGAACAGGCTTGTCAGTAAATACATGCCAACAACATCCAGAGACCTCTGGTTCTCAGGATGGACCTTATCCAACTGCAAAGCCCTGCCGTGGATTGTTTGAACTCTATCTTTGTCTTTAGTTTGTGTAATGTACAAGTCTGGCTCTGAGAACCCAGTCTCTGCTCAGAGATGCTAACAGCACTAAAGATTCCTTGGATAGATTTGATTGAACTGACCTTGTAAAATTGGGGATATACAAAAAAACAATGCATTTTTTCTTTAAAAATCCCAGCTGTAACTCAAAGTTTTCACAGAAGGCTCCACCACAGGATCGACCCTCCACATTCCCACATCCACCAGTAAATTCTAAATGCAAAGCACACCATTAAGACATCAGGGACTACTATACCATACACAGTGAAAAAATCAGATATGTGTTGTTCTATCAAAAAAAGATCAGATACAGGTCGCATATGTGTGAAAAAAAATGGATCTTGGTCACTTCAGGCTGCTGTGTGAATGTAGGCTATGTGGTACTGAATCTGATACGTATTGGATCGTTTCAAATGCAGCCTGTGTCTGACCGGCCAAGTCCCATTCATCCAACCTCAACCCCATCAATACCCAACAAAGGTCACTATTCTGCGTCCTGCTACAGAGAAGTGGCCAAAAAAAAAAAAACCATGGCGAATGATAGTGCGGAGAGCAGTTTTTATTTTCTACTTTCTTGACAAGATTGTTTTGTTAATGCACTGGCTGAGGTTGAGAAAGAAATTAAAGATTGCAAATGTGCTCCGGCACTATCATCCATGGTGACTTCCATAAACACAGAGCACACTTGCATCCTCATTGCATCCTCTACTGCGCTTGCAGGACACTTAAGTTGTATGAATACAGTTCACACAGGAGATCGCATACAGGTTGCATATATTTGGAAAAGTGAACGACCACGCAAAAGAATCGGATTTCACAAAAAAATCAGAATTGAGCATCAAGACCTGCATTGTGAATGTAGCCTTAGAAACTTTTCATCATTCCTATCATTCAAAAAGAAAGGCAAGAGGTGGTTGCTGGGGACAAAGGCTTGTAAACATTAATTGTCACAAGAAACATGAATACTGGCAATGTTTCTCCCCTGTGTTCTTACTGTATGTGTAGATTGTTTTTTACGTTGTAGGCTAGTTTTGACAGCTGCCAAAGGGACTACTGATGAAAACTAGCTTAATATACTGTAGCTAACTCTGGCATATTTACATTATAAAATGTTGTTTAATGTGTATTTTCCCTTATTAAATAAATAAAATAAACATGTAAATATACGTAACTACATTTAAAGTTCTGTTTGAAAACATAAACAACCTTTACCCACACATGATTTTTTTCTGTATTAGATTTTTCTTCCCACATAGTCCACTCAAACCTTAAAATATGTGCTTCCCAGATATTCTGTTTACAATGTCACTGATTGCATCAACGTAAGACACCTGTTGGCTATTTTGTCAGTAACACAAGTCACTGCCAGCCAACTCAATAATTCTGCCTGCACAGATCTCATGGATTTATTAATCTGAGTTTATAAATGTTCAGTTATGCAGATGCAGCACTCACAGGGAGAGTGCAGGCCATCCTCAGGGCAATGCAAAGATTTGGGTTTAACTCAGATCTCGTTTTTAGAGAGATGCGTGACTTAATGGCTTAGAATTAACAAAAGTTCTCCATCTTGGAATCCATTTTCATCAATGTTATACTTTTCCCAAAAGATAGCTTTATCTCAGAGAAGTTTACAATGGTTCTTCCTTGTCGTGTTGTCCGTCTTGCACAAAGATTGATATTTTCTTTTCATATAAGAAATTATTTTTGCATTTTTAAATCAATTAACATAAAAAAGGAACAATTTTAACATGAAATTAAGATTCAAAACCCTTTCAAACATTTAATTGTCCTCGGTTGGTCCTGTAATTGCTGTGTGGCCCTTAGCAGTTGGTTATTTCACTTATACTTTGCGCAGGCCCTGGCTTTAAGGATAAGCTGTTCATCATATTAGGCTAGGTAATCTAGGTGATCCCTAAAAAAGCTTTTCCTCCTCATTATCCTATTTATAAAGTCTCCAGCACAGTGACCTTATCAATCATGTACCATTACTTTACAAACAGATATTTCAATACAATAAAAATGTTTACAACAGTCCGTGTGAATTCCTCACACCTTTATACATTTATATATTAATTTGTGGAATTACTCAAATGACCTGCTGGTTATCAGGGAGAGGACTATAATGGTGAGAAAACATCTAAATATTGTGTAGACTTTGAGTTTAATGTTAGCTGGCTTATGAAGCTTTTATTTCTTTTATTTGTTTGACAGCAGCTATACTCTATATAGCGAGATCTGATTGTTCCTTATTTTCCTAACACAGCACTTCACTCTTAATCTACAGGTTTACTAGTGGTTCCTAGAATTTCTAAAAGTAGAAAGGTTATCAGGCTCCTCCTACCAGTTCAGTCTGTGAGGCAGACACCCTTCCTACTTCCTTTTTGACAGAGCTCATACATAAAAACAGAGTGATGTTTGTTTAGTTGCTGGCTCTACCTTGGCCCTATTGTGGCTCTATCGTTTTTACACCTCATCAAAAATAGTTAGGTTATCTGGAGCTATTTTCTGTATTTGTGCTGCTATATATTTGGGCTGCTGGATCACATATTGGCCAACTTTCCTTATTCTGCAGTATTTGTGGAATTCCACGCTTAAGTTTGCTATTTCTGCTTTTTGTCATCTTATTGGCTGTGACTCCATCCTGGATTGAAATATCAGCTGTGCTACTGTCATTGGAATCTCTGTTTATAGATATTGGAGCTTGGCATGTTTCCACTGTAGTCCTTTTTCTTTAGCTGTGACCAGTAGAAGAAGAAAAAAAAATCCCTGAATATTAAAGCTACAGTGTGTAATAATTATAGGGATATACAGTCAGAAATGTAATATATTATACATAACTATGTTATTTATCATCATCTACGAGCTGTTAAGGAAGAAAATATTCTAAAATAGTTAACTTTGGAAAAAGGTTGGCTTCTCTCTTCCTTTCCCAGGTTCATCTCGGCGAGCTGCGTGTGGCCCCAAGGATATCAGCAATGCGTGTTGACGTCACAGAATTAAAAGAGTTTAATTCAATATAAGACAATGCACAAACTTAGAAATAAGACAATGGACAAACTTATACCAGAAACTGCAGAACAACGGAGACATACATTCAATTACCTGACATAAATGGAGAGAAGGAAAGAAAGCAAAGACGTACAAAGACATCTTTGGAGAGTTGCAAGAGCAAATCTGATTTGTTACTTCTATGTAGAAAGCTTTAACCTCTTGTCTTTAATTTATTCAAATAAGGCTGGCTTTTGCTCCTCCAACCAGGAGCTATCTCTGACACTCAGAAAAACTTAGAGCTTCCCCTAATTTACGGCAAACATCTGGCTAAAATAAACATAAGATAAGACCTCACAGAATAGCTGTTGGAATGCGGGGGCCTCTTCCTGCCATAAATTCTCAGGAACAAACTTAAATTCAGTCCTTTGGTTCAAGGAAAGGTTATCTTCACAAACTTGTTCAAAATTAAGAAATATGTTCAAAATGAGAGTGCTCAACATACCTTTTACACATGCCATAAGATTAACTGTATTAAAAACTAAAAATAATAATTTTTCTTCAACAGTCCCTCTTATGAGGTCTGAGACACACAGACCTCACAAATAAATTAAGCCTTCTAATAGAGGAACCAAAAAACTATTTAGCATACTAAAAAACTAAAACATTAGCCCAATTATATAACAGTCCCCTGTTTTAAACAGAACCTCCTAGCTCCACGGCCAGGTCATGTGTCTGAAGCTGAACTCCATTATCTGAACTTATCAAATGTATCTTGGGCTATCCAACAATTCAATACTCACCTGATGCACCACAAAATTTTAACCAGTAAAGACTAAAACTGAAAATACATTTCACTTATCAAATATGAAAAATCATAAAACTCAGTTATGTCAATAGAAGAAAAAACAAAATAGAAATATCAGCCCAAGTATAAAATTAGAAAACCAGAGTAAGATATCTCGAAATTACTAAAAAATGCCCAAGAAACTTAAAAGACAATACTCGCCACAAAAATTACAATTTGTCAATACAAAACAATAACATCCAAAAAAAGAAAATACATCATAAACACATAAAAATTACAAAAAACCCTTTTTTTTTTTTTTTCACAATTCAATAGTAAGAACTTAGAGTTCGTCTCTATGCTCCTTCAATAGTCCTCCAAAAATGAATATGAATTCTTCGTCAGGAAACGATCCAAAAATACGCGCAAAAAGAAACGAATGTTCTTTAAGAGGTCGCAAAAAACGAAAACACGCAATAAAGAGAAGATAAGTTAATGATGATCTTGTAGCCTGATCCTTCACGTGTTCCTCCTCAGTTGTAAACCTCAGGTTTCCACCTGAGTGTCCGTTGCTCACTGAAAATTGGAGTATTGTGCCAATATAACAGTGAGTTTAAGGAGAGGGTGCAATCTCCTTTTCTCAATGGAAGGTCACCGGAACAGGATTATTGTGCCTGTCCGGGCCTTTTAAGCCTTGTAATTCAGGAAAATGAAGTGGTCTTGGCAGGAATCCCTGCTACACTTCCACCTGGAACTGCAGATCCTCCTCCGCGCTGGGATGGGCCTGCAGACACTCCTCGACCGCAGGTTGAGACTGTAGATTCTCCTGTACGCCTTGTAGCGTGCGTTGTAGCTCCCCTGCTGCTGTGCACTGACTCCAATGGAACCCGGTGTCTCCTTTTCCTTTGCAGACGGACAGCATGAGATGTCCTCTCCACGACTCGGTATGGTCCGGTGAAGCGAGGTTCAGACCATTTTCTTTTAATGACCTTCAGGCGCACCCAGTCGATTCCCGGAACTGGTCCCGAGCCTGGACGTTCCTGTGTCGTCTGGTATTTTGTAAATTCCGCTGCCAGGACCTGTAACTCATTGAAGAAATCTTTATGAGATAAATGTGCAAGCTCACCTTTCCATCCTGGAATGCGGGTAGCAGGTCCTGGGAACATCCGTCCTGTCTGGAGCTCATATGGAGAGAACCCTGTTGATTGGTTAATGATTGATCCG
The DNA here is from genome assembly GCA_030533445.1 of Cyprinodon diabolis. Taxonomy (NCBI): domain Eukaryota; kingdom Metazoa; phylum Chordata; class Actinopteri; order Cyprinodontiformes; family Cyprinodontidae; genus Cyprinodon; species Cyprinodon diabolis. The sequence goes on from CM060074.1 coordinate 17,098,744, forward strand.
ACATTTTATGACAGTTTTGCTGTCTTCCTTTTGTATTATAAATCTGCTTCTTTCGAGCTGTATTTTATCAATCCTTTGACCCTCTTTTTATATAAGGCCTACATGAGCAATAAATGTTTCCTATCATGTTGAACCCAAAACTTAACTGTATTTTAGAAGCAGTTCCATAATTGTTAATTTGTAAATCTCCAATTTAGACCAATTTAATTTCAATCATTATATTTTCTATTTTTTTTAAAACCTTAAAGAATGATCAGCCTGTTTTACATGAGTAAAGTTAACCTTGTCACTAAATATCAAAAATTACCTACTTTATTCCAATCATAGTTTTAAATCCCAAAAATTTCAACCATTTTTACCTTTGATCCATTTATTCTTTTGAAAACCTATTTATACAATATTTAATTGAATAATGTATTACCCTTTTTATATTGTTTATCAATTATCAATGCCTTTTCAGTTTTGGAGAGAGATTCGATACAGCTAAATTTATTAAATGATGTAAATCTTTAGTTTAGACCTTCCTGGATGTCTTAGTTAAACAACTTATTTTAAATCATATGAATAGAGATGCAACAATCCAACGATCACCTTCCTTAGTTTAAGAAACACTGTTTTATGTAAATTTTTTTGATAGGCAATATTTAGTTTAGTATATTCAATTTAAAAATTTTACTTCTTTCATATCCAAATAGTTAGCTCATATTTAATGCTTCTAATACACCGTAAAACATTTAATGTATTTTGATTTAACTTGAATAACCTCTTTTTCCAAAAAGTAAAGAGAGATCCAAACTAAAAATTTGCTTATTAGATCAATTCCATTCATGTCCCCCTGTTTCTATAACAGAACAAATGTTCTGTCATAGAATACAATAAAAATCCTACACAACTCATTGAGATGAAATCCGCTATCACCACTAACTTTAGCCTCATGTAACACAGTTGGATGCAATTCAAACATGGTGTCCCAGATGCTGTTACAATCTGCACACCTCAATCAAAGAATTTAATGTTTGATTAAATTTATGAAATCAACACAGAACTTGGTGTCATTAGCTCAGTAAGCTTTATAGACACCCATCAATCCACTTTAACACCTTAATTTTAAATTCCATTTAAATGTAAATTTAGTTTTACTGAATAGTAGCCTCTGTACTATGTAAATAAAATTTCGATCATCTTCCTTAGTAGATGAAGCATAACACACAATGCAATTCAGCTATGGTTAAGGAAAAAATATGTAATTGCAATAGTTAGTCCCTACCCAGCCATTAAGGCAGGAAGGGAAAAAAGACACATTAGCAGTTTGTGAGACAAACAGAGTGAATCATGGAGGAAGTTAATGCATTTCCGAGGAATGCAGTGTCGTAACAATTGGTGCACACCAACCCTCAAACTGCATTGTAAAACCTCTGACCCCAGGAGATGGGGTGTCCTCAACACTTAGCATTACACTGCAGGGGTTCAGGACGTGAAGACAACAGGGCGCATCAGTGCTATAACTAAAGTAAGAAGAGAACACTGGCATCACACACTACAAAAATTTAAAAAGAACTTATTCACCACTACCAAGTTTTGTTGACACCCATTTCGTCTCCAACCTGCAGACTGAAGGGAACCCCAGGAGTGGGCTTTGGCGCCCAGGTCACATGATCAGAGGTGAGAATCCAGGATCAAACATGAGAACACACAACAGGACCACCGCTGAGCGACTTGCCATGCCGCAATTCTTTATCTGCTGAATCAGAAGGTGTCCAGAGTAGCAGTCATTCCCGCAGTGCAGAAGCATCTGGATACAGTCCCGCTTCGATGAACTTTAGTCAGCCTATCGTGGTCGACAGAGCAGGACGTAGAAACCAGCAGACCAGTCATCCACTGAAACCCCCGTCCGGGTTTGGACAAAAGGCTATGATCTTTGTGGTCCCGACTCACTGCTGATTCCCAGCCGTAGAAGACTCCCACAGATAACGCCTGAGTCCCTTTTGTTTTCAGCCAGGTATGAAAAGCAACATTCAAAGGAGACATCTGTTGCCAGGTCCTGCGAGCAGCACTTTGCCCTCACGTGACAGCAGGAGAACAGCTCGTCTTCGCTGACCTTCGTAATCGTTCAACAGCTTTTGGCTTTCATACAGCAGTCCAGCAGAAGATGGGCACAGTTCAGCATCTTTGTTCAGCAACAACAGCGGCCTGATGTGGTAATCAAGAAGATCCCTTCAAATACATCGTCCCATGATCTCTGAGCTTAAAAGACCCTTTCCCCAAGATTGCCATCAAGTCAGAAGGAAGGAGAACTGCCAGAGAAAAAAATAATACAAAGTAATTAAAAAATCAAAACTTATATATGCCACATTTTGTTACTTTCACTATTATAAATAAAATTTATCTTGTGATGCATCCTCCCGTGTGGCTCTAGATTTGTTGTTGTTATAGCACTAACGGCCAACCGCCCCAAATCCTGAACTGCAAAAAGAATAAACATAGAAATGTGTTAAAATAGTCCACGATCAGATGTGCCAGAATTAAGAAAATAATGACACTTACTGTTCAAAATCAATAAACGTAAATACCTCGATGACATTCACTCTGCTTGTGCCAAATATCAACTACAAATTTTAAAATCACAACCTCACAAACTCATTAAAGGATTAGAACAAACTCTAGAATGTCCTAGTACTGACACTAATAAAAGTTGTGATTGAATTGCACGTTGTCAAATAATTATGAATTGCATATTGTTCTACTAAATACCAAACATCCTTATCATTGTCCCACGCTTCAAGACAAAGTCCTATTTTAAAATTTCAGAAATTATTTACATTTTATTTGAATTTCATAGCAGTTTTAACCAAAATTTTCCTCAAAATTAACAACTTACACCCAACTGTATATACTCAAGTCAGCAGTGATGCAGAAATCTATCAACAATTTTAAATATAAATAAACATGGCATAGATGTTATTTGAAACCGTTCAATTTTAGATGATCAAATCTAATTTAGTAGAAGCTTCTATATCACATACACCATTTTTTAGTCAAGCAGGAACGCCATATGACTCTACATTAAAAAAAATCCATAATTCACAATTGTTGAATCGAAAAAATCAAAATTATTGATTAACTAATTTACAATTAACCATATCCAAAAATTTACCAGGAATTAGGGTCTACTTCTCCTTCTCCCCCTGTTGATATAATAAAATTATCATTTTGAAAACAATTTGGAATCTATGTCACTGTTATATAATAATTAGCTGAAAAACCAAAATATCATAAGATGTTCCACGATTTCTCCAATCTTCCATCTAGTATTCAAACTAGATGATGTAAATTTCAAAGTTCCATCTGTAATATCTTATCTTTATAACATCCCCCTGTGTTTTTCTTATTTCCAAAAGAAAAACAATTTAGAGGTGGAAAACAAAACTAGAAGAACTGTCCCCCATTATGCTAAAATTTCAACATGTCCAATCAGTTACCCATATGAAATATAAACCAAGTTAATTTAGTTAGAATTTAGGTTAGTTTGTTAGTCAAAGTGGATAACACAGTTTCCTAATAACGACATTTATCTGCTTTAAGCCAAGGCTGAATTCCCGTTTCATATTAATTCCACTGCACAAGCAGATGATTCAGCTTTAACCAGATTGTGACACCAAAATATGTAATCGTCTTTACCTTAAAATTGTCCATAAAGCAGTAATAAAAGTATATTTATGAAACAAAACCTTTACGGTCCCTAAATAGTTTAAAATAAGAAAAATATCACACAGCTAATCACTAAAGTGACGTCATATTCACATAGAGCTTCCTAAAACCCATCAAAGGCCATCTGCCTACACATTCACTCTCATTCACACTCAAGCAGACTCATCAACACCCCATTGTAAGAAAGATGCAGGATGTTACCCCAGATTTCAAACCAAAATTCGTCCTGTGAAAGTCTTAAACACAATTATTATAACACCATGGTTGAAAAAATAATTATCCAAATTTCCTGTTTTAGAAACTCCATATTATACACACAACCGTATTTCATGATAGCCCACTGTTATTAAATGGCTACCTAGACCCCCTGTAGGAAAACCCAAAAACCGTTCATGTGGTCATGTAATATGCAAAATGGGCTGCACACGAAGATCGTCCTACAAAAAAACAAAGTCATTCATTAGTGTTTCAACATGTCCTACATTAACAGTGTAGAAAACACTGTCAAGCAGAAAAACATCCATATGTTCTCGCTTTTGTTCTCTTGTTCCACACAGTGAGGGTGTTCCCTCCTGTGTCAGGAAACCTAGAAATTGAAGTGATTGTCAATGTTACAATATTATAAAAAAAAACAATTGGATCATTCCAGTGCTCCAGCCTGGAACTGATGCCACACATTTCTCCCGCTGAGAAAGTAAAAACATCTGTAAATCTGTTATTTTGTACTTTTCATTTCAACACAAAACAAAGTTCTAAAAGTAATTCACATCAAAATCCAAGAATCCTGCAAGAGTGAGCTGGAAATATCAGTGCTAACAGAACTGAAGCACTCCCAAAATGCAAATGGGGGGGTCAATCAATCCCCCTGCTGTGAAACAAAACTTTTAACCAAAATGGAGAAACCTCTGTCCCACAGAAGCACATTTTAACAGAAAGTTAGTAATACAACATCCAGCAAAAACATTTGAAAATATTTCATAACACAATCTTGAAACACAAATCACTTCCGCACAATCTCAGCACAATTCAGACACAGACAGACAAATAGACAGCAGCGCGTGGTGGAACACATAACGGGGGAAGACAGACACACAGCCATAGATCAACCCGCAGCCAAGCACGCACACAAACACAAAGAAACATACAAAACACAGAAACACAGACAATGTCGTAGTTCAGTCAAGAAAAGACAGAAAAGAAAAGAAAATGTCAGGCGCCGGCTAAAAGAATGTATATATGATGCATCAATCTCGGTCCCTCACTTCAGAGCTGGGTCAAGCTCGAGGCGAAAATAAGCCTCAATTTAGTTTATTCGATCAATCAATCCGCCCAGTGACAAAAGTTTTTTTTTTTTTTTTTTAGCGGAGAGAGCGATTGAACCCTTATCAAATTAAATAATTTATCTTAGTCCTTTATACTACTAGCAACTCGATTAAGGGTGCCAAAGAAAGGTGATCCAACCTGCTAGTAATCCTTTATTTTCCACGAGTGATACAACTCGGTCCAATTAACCCAAATAATTATAAGTCCACTGGAGATGAGTCGAAATCTCCGGCTGATACAAGCCAAAACTACCCAATACACAAATTTCCAAAATACTTTTTTTAGAGGCCCAGGCATTGATCCTCAGGGTAAAAAGAATATAACAACAAAACCCAGCTTAAAATCAGAGTTAACGTAAAGGCTCTGTTTGAACTAGCCAAAGTTCCCTGTAATGTGTATTTATTCAAATCCTTAAACAACCGACTCTTTTAGGAGGGATTCCATCCTCCTCTGCAGCTTCTGAATTCTGTGAGGCCGCACACAGCATATCAGCCCCGGTCCGAACACACAGCGCTTCAGACAACTAAAAAATAATCAAATAATCAAATACTGTCTTACCACACCGAAGCGTCGGGCCGAAACGGATCAATCAGTGCCAAACAGCCGCCCACCGAGATTCCAGATCCCGGACGAGCCCCCAATTGTTAAGGAAGAAAATATTCTAAAATAGTTAACTTTGGAAAAAGGTTGGCTTCTCTCTTCCTTTCCCAGGTTCATCTCGGCGAGCTGCGTGTGGCCCCAAGGATATCAGCAATGCGTGTTGACGTCACAGAATTAAAAGAGTTTAATTCAATATAAGACAATGCACAAACTTAGAAATAAGACAATGGACAAACTTATACCAGAAACCGCAGAACAACGGAGACATACATTCAATTACCTGACATAAATGGAGAGAAGGAAAGAAAGCAAAGACGTACAAAGACATCTTTGGAGAGTTGCAAGAGCAAATCTGATTTGTTACTTCTATGTAGAAAGCTTTAACCTCTTGTCTTTAATTTATTCAAATAAGGCTGGCTTTTGCTCCTCCAACCAGGAGCTATCTCTGACACTCAGAAAAACTTAGAGCTTCCCCTAATTTACGGCAAACATCTGGCTAAAATAAACATAAGATAAGACCTCACAGAATAGCTGTTGGAATGCGGGGGCCTCTTCCTGCCATAAATTCTCAGGAACAAACTTAAATTCGGTCCTTTGGTTCAAGGAAAGGTTATCTTCACAAACTTGTTCAAAATTAAGAAATATGTTCAAAATGAGAGTGCTCAACATACCTTTTACACATGCCATAAGATTAACTGTATTAAAAACTAAAAATAAGAATTTTTCTTCAACAGAGCTCAGCCTCTTAACCTTAATATTTGCGTTGCCTTAGAATTCGTTATTTATAATTACATAGGAGCGGGTCTCGCAGCCATGGAGGCAGATCTTTGCGCTACGGCAGCGCAGAGCCAACAAACTAGCGATTATCTTAAGTCTACATGAAATCTATACCCTACACAGACTAATGAAATACTATCTGTAAAATTATCTATGTAAACAAACCTCATCACTTGAGAAGGTAGGTGATGCGGACGTCGTGGAAGACATTTTGTTCCGTAACGCTCGCCGTACTGTTGGGGGGGAGAAGCGGTGGCGGGGAGATGTTCATGTTGCTGCGGTCTGCAGTCTGGACGTTAGATGTCGCTGAAAATTACACACTTTAAAATAGTAACTATACCGTCATATGTTAACATCAATTTTCTTCACCACAGTGTTTTTTTTTTCATCACAATGTTTTTATCGCTGCTGCTTACCTTTATCAAGGCTTCACTTTAAAAAATTAAATGGTCTAGAGAGCTGTACTTAATAAAAAAAATTTTTTGTATACACTTGTGTGTACAAAATAAAATATAAGCCTAAGTCTAGAATTGGCTTTAGCTCATCTGCCTGGCTGTGTCTTTGCTGAATGTGGCCACCTATGGAGCTAGTTAACAGTTACCTTTTATGCTGCTTCTGCTTCTTTTTGTATGTCTAATATGTATGTCTACCCCAGTCAGCCTCGGCACCAAGCCTGGTTCTGCAGGGGTCTCTTCCTATTGCTACATGCATGCTCAGTGTGAGGGATTGCCTTTCAATCAACGACAAAATGCAAGGGAAGGTCATTGCCGCAGGCTCAACCAGGAGGAGCGTTTCTTGCAAGTCAACGACTGGATGTAATCAACTGGTTTTCCTAACCAATCTGACAGTATTGTTTTGTAAGGTGCATTGACAACATTTGTGTTGTGAGTTGGTTCTATATAAAGTCGATCTATGATTAAACTTTCATACAATGGGAAATTAAATGTCAGAAAATTATGCAATATCGCCTTAGTTTGTCACCTCACCATCTGTGACACCAAGTTCCCCTGTCCAAACTGGGCATACCCTGTATGCATGGGTTTAGGCAAGGGACGGCACTTTTTCATCCCAAGTTTGTTCCTTAGAGACAATAACATATGTTAGAAGTTCATCTAAAAAAATTAAAGGGTACAAGGCTCTCTTTGAAAATACTTGTAATTAACTGAGTGATAATTTTGCCTTTTCTTTTCTTCAATTCAAAAAAGAGGAAGCTCTAGTGTACTTAATGTGTCACTGACCAATGAGAGAGCAAAACGTGTCATTCTAATAACTGTGGCATGTCATTCAGGTCCTGAAGAGGTGTACCAGGAGTGGCTTGTGCTATGCTCTTGTGCATACTCTTAGGTTTTTTTTTTGTTGTTGTTGTTTTTTTTATCTTTTATTTGTCAAAAATGGTTAACCCCTATGATTATGGTAATCAGCTTTAGAAAGTGAGCCGTGTAGTGTGTTTGGATTTGTGGTGGATTCTTATGTAACCCTCTTTGACCAACCCCATGAGTTAATGGAGTTTAGAAGTAATTCTATTAGGCTGGCCAGTTCTTAGGTAGATTTTCTACTGTTTCATGTTTTGTCTGTTTGTCGATTATGGCTATCATTTTAGTTCACTAGACTCCCAATGCCTTAGCTTCTATGTATAACCATTTCCCAAGTAGATTTTAATTACTTCTCATCTGTCTATGAATTTCAATAGCTCGGTAAATAATGTGTGGCCTTTTTACAACTTTCAACCTTCTTCGTGTTTTAGGGCTAGTTTAACTCTATCAAATACGGGCTCTATAATAAAAGGCCTGCACTTAAATAACACATTTTCAAGTCACAGGACTACAAGCTACATCGTAGCCAGAGCTGTCCTGAAGTAAACTGACAGAATCAAGTTGGCCATACACAGGGCTCTTGACCATCATCAGTAGACAATTCAGGTTAAGAGTCTTGCCCAAGAACACAGCAACTGAGGCAGAAAGTGCAGGGGTACAAATCAACAATGGCAGGACAAACACCTCCTAAGCTACTGTTGGTGAAAATTTCACTAGGCATAGTCATAGATTCAAAATCAATAAATTCCTTAATTACATTCATTTGTTCATTAAACAGTTTTTAAATTTTGAATATTATTATTATTTACTTAGGATCATCATTTAGAAATTGCAATTTATATCAATTTATGTTACTTTTGTCAGGTTTTTGATGATCTGGAACATTGTATTGGTACAGGCAAAAAGGCATTATTAGAAAAGGTGCATAGGCTTTTCACACCTATGTATATGTACATTATTTGCACCCATTCAAAAGTCTTGACATAGATTTCACATTAACTCTGATTCAGTAAAGCAAGTACCACACTATAATTTATTTTTAACTAAATTCCAGAATACTGTAAATATTTTATTCACGAGCACCTTGGCATTTGAGTCAGTCTTTGTGTTCATAAGTTGTATTTGTTGTCTTATGCAGTTCTCTGACAAAATGTTTTATTACATACTGTCCTAGATCAAAGTTCCTACTAAATGTCCTATATGTCAGTTGTTCTGAATCTGCAGACTTTCAAATTTTACTTTATGATTAATAGGTCTTTGATTTCCATGACATAGTTTACAAGATCCAATCAAATTCTTTAAAGGGGCACAGTGAAACAATGCCTCTTTACAATATGTCTAATAACGAAATGATCGCACACTTATTTTTCCCTGTACACCTGGTACATAGATAACTGGACAACATTTTTGCAGATTACTTATTTGCCTAAGAACCGCAAAGAAATCTCTGTCTGGTTTTCGGTTGGCTAGCTTAACATGTTTCCCCCTCCCTTTCCCCCTAAAACTCTCCCCTGACTGTTGTGGATTTTACTGGATGGTTCAGAGGATGGGAGCAGATGGAGGGAATACTGAACACTGCACAACCTCTCATACCTCCCCTGTGCCACATTAATGTTTAAGCTGTCCCTCAGGTCAGAGAGGCTGCAAACATCTCTGAATGTGATGAGAAGCTTTGGCTCTAAACCCTCAAAATGTCAGCACATTTGAGGGATTTCTTACAAGACCATAACACAAACCGGGCTACAGAGGGGTCAAGTCAAAATTATTTCTTTTTTATATCTTTTATAATCCATTTTTCTCAAGTTATAAACTTTAAAATATACATGCAAAAAAAAAAAAGAAAAGAACCCAAAACACTTTTTTAATGTGGTGTCTGTCAGTGTATAGTCCTGTGAGGGAGGCTTCTGTTTTAGCAAGCAGGGGAAGTGCACATCTTGCAAATGACCATGTCATGTGGAGAGATGCCCAGGAAGTTGCAAAAGAGAAAGCCCCAGGCCCCATAGCAGAGCAACCAGACACACACAATAACAGTGGAACTATACTTGGCCAGACTAGTTGAAGACTAGCCCTGTAGTCTAAACAAGATTTATGCGGAAAATAAGAGATCGTTGTGAAAGTGATGGTGATGCTGCCAGCTGCCCAGTGGCAAATGGGTGATGTTGCATTAAAAGAAAGGAGAAAGCACTGATTTTGGTCAAGACCTTTTCTCTGTACGTAGAACATCTTGGACGTAATACCCAAATCACTGTGCATAGAAGATGATTTGCTAATTAATTTATTTTACTGATTCAATAACCACAACAGTACAAGTTATTGCATGTCCATTATTTGATGTTTACTGTCAGAATTTTCTAGGTTTTTAAATATTTAACTGAATCTATAAATGTATTCTAAATAAAAAAAATGTTTCCATAGGCTGTCATTATTAATAAGGACTGGTTCCCAGTTGAGCTTAAAGGAATAGTACACCCAAAACATGATTAGCCTTCATTTTCTACTCACCCCCATGCTGAACAACACTCTGGAGTACTTTTTTGATATCTCAAATGCATCTGGAGATCTGGGAGGCTTCTTGCTGTCTGCTGACATTCAAATAATGGAGGTCTATGGTGCCCGAGGCAGAAAGGTCCATAAAAGTCCACAAAAAACGTGTCAATATTCCTCCATACTGCTCGTCCAATGTATTCCAAGTGTCCTGAGTGGGTAGCGTCAATAATTTACTCGAAACGAAATCATTTAGAATGTTTTTAGAGCATAAACAGTAGTGTATAGGATTTCCTAAAAGCGCGTTCACGAGTCTACGGAAACCGCGGCAGACCAAACCAGACGAAAGTGCGCATTCAGCTCGGCAAAGAACTCATGGTCTTCCTCAACACTGAAGTCCTCAGACATTTTTCTTTCATTGTTTCTTTCTTTGCACAGGTAAACAGCACATTTCTTCTTCTACGCTTGCATTATCGGCAGAGCAGACGCTGAATGTGCACTTTCATCTGGTTTGGTCTGCCGCGGTTTCCGTAGACTTGTGAACGCACTTTTAGGAAATCCTATACACTACTGTTTATGCTCTAAAAACATTCTAAATGACTTTGTTTCGAGAAAATTATGGATGCTACCCACTCAGGACACTTGGAATACATTGGACGAGCAGTATGGAGGAATATTGACACGTTTTTTGTGGACTTTTATGGACCTTTCTGCCTCAGGCATTATTTGAATGTCAGCAGACAGCAAGAAGCCTCCCAGATCTCCAGATGCATTTGAGATATCAAAAAAGTACTCCAGAGTGTTGTTCAGCATGGGGGTGAGTAGAAAATGAAGGCTAATCATGTTTTGGGTGTACTATTCCTTTAAAGGTTAAATAAACAAAAGATAAACCATAATTGTATTTTAAGGCTCAAGTTGGTGGCCACCTCTAACTTTCTAACTTATAACTTTTCCCTCAAATGACCTTTACTAATTTTTTGCAAATTGGAACATGGACATTTTGATAAGAAATATTTGATCATTTGTACACCCTAAAATATTTTTAAGATGATTTTTAAAGTATTAAACTTTCCGCAAAAAACAAAAAAGTAAAATCACATCAAGAGTTAGTCTTTGTGTTTTCTGAATATTTCTAGATGTAACAATATACGTGACATAGTATGCTGCTATAGGCTTAGACTGCTAGAGGACAAAGGGACCCCTTTTCATAATTTTGCTTCATCATGTCTCTATTCTCCCATTCTGCAGTGTTTGTTAGTTTAACCTCTAAATTTATAGTCTCTCTCCTTCTCTCATGATAGTAGCTTCATCTGGTCTGTTCCTGTTTAGCTGTGACACCATACTGGAGAGAAATATCAGCTGTGTTGCTGCCATTAACACCTCCGTTTATAGATGTTGGAGCTTGGCCTGTTTTTAAGTGTAGTCCTGTTTCTCTGACTGTTGCTAACTGCATGTGCTCTCATTCATCCTTTGACAAGGGAGCTGGCATGGAGCTCATCTGCTGGCTGTGTGTTTTCTGGTCGAGGCCTCCTGTGGACCTGGTTGACAGTTACCTTTTGTATGTCTGCTTCTTTGTGTCTTTCCCCTTCTTTCTCTTTGAACCTCAGTCGCCCTCGGCAGATGGCTGCTAACACTGCCTGGTTCTGCTGGAGGTTTCTTCCTGTTAAAAGAGAGATTTCCAGTCGAATGTTGCTAAAAGCATAGTTGGTGTAAGCGATTGCCTTCGAGTCAAGGAATCGATGCAATCAGCAGGTTTTCCTTAGATTGTCCGGCTCAGAAGAATAGGACACAGTATTCAAGGTGGAAAAAGATTTATCAAAACATTTATTAAAGGCAGAACTGCAGTGAATAGCGTTGGCCTTGAAGTCAGAAACCTCTGCAGGAGGAGACCACAGGTTAGTGATCACGTCAATCTGGCGGAGGTTGATAATGAACGTGTGAGTAACTAACTCTGTTTTATAGTTCAGTCTGAACCCAAAAGAAGTGGTTGGTTCCAGCCGGTCGACTGCCAACAAGTCCCATGTGTCACTGGTGTCTCGGAGGACAGGAATGAGATCAGAACTGAGCGGTTGAAGGAAGGCAGGATAAGCTAGAGGGTGAAGCCAAAGCTGGCGTTGAAGATGTGCTTGGTAGTCAGAGCCAGGAGATCAGGAGAGGTGCCAAAAGGAAATCCAGAAAGGAGTTGGGAAACAATTCCAAGTTCGGTCAACGGACAGGGAGAAATCCGGCAGAATTACAAGGACATCACAACAGGGACAGACAGACTCAGAGGTCCAGAGGCAGAACAGGTCCGGATCAGGCAATCAGAAACACTCAAAAACGCTTGAGAACTCTCACCACAAGCTTGAATAATCTGGCCAGGATGACTGGTCTGAAGACTGGTTAGAAGATGAAGCAGGTGGATCAGATGAGTGGAAATGAGAACTGGGCAGAGATAAGCTGGTGAGGGAAATGAGTAATCAGAACAGACATCAAAACCAAAATCATCATATAGAAAGAAAACTTAGAACCAATCTGACTGTATGATCTGGTTGAATTGTCTATTTAAAGTGCTTTGAGATGACACGTGTTGTGTATTTGCGTTATATTGATAAACTAAATTTAATTGAATTGGCAGAAGATAAAAATAAGAGAGCAAATTCCTGTCAATTACTCTTAATAAACCAATAATAAAATACCTTAAAGGGGAAAATAAAATGAAAAGAGACAAGCAGTACATTAGACTACATACCAAGAACAAAAATGTTGTAGTAGTGACGAACATTAATTGTGGACCACATAGAGGTTAGAGAATTCAGCAGTGTTTCAGTTTAAAAAAGTAACACGATTCCATCTTAATCTGTCCATCCGCTTCCAAATTTCCCTGGATGTCATGGTGTCATTGAGACAGTGAAGGTCTTGCTGGGGCTGCTGCCTGTTGTGACAGGAATTTGGAGCTAATTTAGGAAACATGACCTGGGGTCTGAAGGGCCTGAAATGGATTATGGAAAGCGGGTAATGTGATTCTCAACCATTTCCCCTGGAATTAAAGACTATCTGGGTGTTATTATTACGCACAAGATAGAATCAATTTGCCCCATTTATTGCTCAGTATTAAGTATAAAAATGTTTTATCTGCTCCCTCAATGCGAATCCACATTCTTTTTCCATAGATTCAGCTCATTCTCCATTTAAATCGTAGAAATTAGCATACTGTATAGCATGGTATAAACAGAAATAAGTGAAAAAGAATTTATACAAGTAATATCAGGTCTTTTTTCTGTTTAATTCTATCAACCTCTTCTCTGCAACCCTTTTATTCAAGAAGCAACAGATGGAAAAAAAATCATATAAAGCCCAGCTGCCATGTAAGCTGTAGCTGCAAAAAAAGCAGGAGGCTCTGCCTCTTTCGTTTTACTATAAGATATGAATTCCAACTATGTGAGTGTGTTTCAGTTATGTTCATGAAAAAATAGACAGACAGACAGATAGAGATCTGTGTATATATCTATATAAAACATTGTAATGTATACATATGCTAGGATGCTCTTAAGTAATCCATGTATCAAGGCATAATACAAATAAACAATAAATTGAAATAGAAAAAGAGAGAAGAAAAAGAGAAAAAATTAACATATGTAAGAGTTAATACTGGAGAGAGATAGAGATAAAGCACATTTTAATCATCATCCTTTTAATGAAGATTATTTTGATAAGGCAATGAGAGCAAAGTGTTGGCTCTCCGGGAGGTTCTAGTAACAGATTTATAGACAGCCAAAGTTAATCCTCTCAAGGATGCTTATGGAGAACTCTTTGCTAGTGGGATCAGGCTGAAAAGGCCATCTCTGAAAAGGTTAAACACTTATGCCTTATTTTGTTTAATTCCAAATGTACATGCATCGGTTTTGAAAATTATATAAATGTTTATGGATAAAATTATAAGTGGACATTTTTAAGCATAAATATAATAGAAAACAGAATTTTAAAAAGTGTTGAAAGATTCCTAAAAAGTTCCCTTTCTCACTATTCTGTTGCTTAACAAATAAAAATCATTTGGCAATCCCAAATTACCTAAAATTGTAAAACTTCAGTTCTATGTGACATAAAATGAAGAATATAAACACTTGGTTTAAGATTGGTTAGGCTCTAGTGGGCTTTTATTTAATGCATATACATATTTTTTTTTACCGTAGGCAGAAAGGAAATGGGATTAAAGAAAGAGGGAAGACATGGAGCAAAGGTCAACAGGCCAGGAGTATTCCTATGAGAGCAGACTAAAGTTTCTTTTTTACACGAGTCACGCAGTTTACTCCTCCACCACCTTCTTGCCAACTGATATATATCAGTCCTTTCTTAGTATCTAAAGTTGATCTTCGCTGGTAATCAATTGATAAAGTGGCATACATAAAGGAATAGGGTATTTTCAACTTGGGCATATGTTCAAGATGAGTAGACATTGTATATCTCTGAAAAGGTTAAACACTTCCAAATGTACATGCATCGGTTTAAAAAAATATATATGTTTGTGGATAAAATAAGTGGACATTTTGAAGCATATATATAAAAGAAAACAGAATTTTAAAAAGTGTTAAAAGATTCCTAAGAAGTTCCCTTTCTCACTATTCTGTTGCTTAACAAATAAAAATAATTTGGCAATCCCAAATTACCTAAAATTGTAAAACTTCAGTTCTATGAGACAAAATGAAGAATATAAACACTTGGTTTAAGATTGGTTAGGCTCTTGTGGGCTTTTATTTAATGCGTATACATATTTTTTGAACGTAGGCAGAAAGGAAATGGGATTAAAGAAAGAGGGAAGACATGGAGCAAAGGTCAACAGGCCAGGAGTATGCCTATGAGAGCAGACTAAAGTCTCTTTTCTGCACAGTCACGCAGTTTACTCTACCGCCATCGCCTTGTATACTGATACATATCAGTCCTTTCTTAGTATCTAAAGTTGATCATTGCTGGTAATCAATTGATAAAGTGGCATATATAAGGGAAAGTGGCATAAATAAACACAGCTGATATTTCTCTCCAGTATGGTGTCACAGCTAAACAGGAACAGACCAGATGAAGCTACTATCATGAGAGAAGGAGAGAGACTATAAATTTAGAGGTTAAACTAACAAACACTGCAGAATGGGAGAATAGAGACATGATGAAGCAAAATTATGAAAAGGGGTCCCTTTGTCCTCTAGCAGTCTAAGCCTATAGCAGCATACTATGTCACGTATATTGTTACATCTAGAAATATTCAGAAAACACAAAGACTAACTCTTGATGTGATTTTACTTTTTTGTTTGCGGAAAGTTGAATACTTTAAAAATCATCTTAAAAATATTTTAGGGTGTACAAATGATCAAATATTTCTTATCAAAATGACCATGTTCCAATTTGCAAGAAATTAGTAAAGGTCATTTGAGGGAAAAGTTATAAGTTAGAAAGTTAGAGGTGGCCACCAACTTGAGCCTTAAAATACAATTATGGTTTATCTTTTGTTTATTTAACCTTTAAAGGAATAGTACACCCAAAACATGATTAGCCTTCATTTTCTACTCACCCCCATGCTGAACAACACTCTGGAGTACTTTTTTGATATCTCAAATGCATCTGGAGATCTGGGAGGCTTCTTGCTCTCTGCTGACATTCAAATAATGCCTAAGGCAGAAAGGTCCATAAAAGTCCACAAAAAACGTGTCAATATTCCTCCATACTGCTCGTCCAATGTATTCCAAGTGTCCTGAGTGGGTAGCGTCCATAATTTACTCGAAACAAAGTCATTTAGAATGTTTTTAGAGCATAAACAGTAGTGTATAGGATTTCCTAAAAGCGCGTTCACAAGTCTACGGAAACCGCAGCAGACCAAACCAGATGAAAGTGCGCATTCAGCGTCTGTTCTGCCGATAATGCAAGCGTAGAAGAAGAAATGTGCTGTTTACCTGTGCAAAGAAAGAAACAACGAAAGAAAAATGTCTGAGGACTTCAGTGTTGAGGAAGAGCATGAGTTCTTTGCCGAGCTGAATGCGCACTTTCATCTGGTTTGGTCTGCCGCGGTTTCCGTAGACTTGTGAACGCACTTTTAGGAAATCCTATACACTACTGTTTATGCTCTAAAAACATTCTAAATGACTTTGTTTCGAGAAAATTATGGATGCTACCCACTCAGGACACTTGGAATACATTGGACGAGCAGTATGGAGGAATATTGACACGTTTTTTGTGGACTTTTATGGACCTTTCTGCCTCGGGCGCCATAGAATTCCATTATTTGAATGTCAGCAGACAGCAAGAAGCCTCCCAGATCACCAGATGCATTTGAGATATCAAAAAAGTACTCCAGAGTGTTGTTTAGCATGGGGGTGAGTAGAAAATGAAGGCTAATCATGTTTTGGGTGTACTATTCCTTTAAACAAAATTTACACCGTGAGACCGTGTGCTGTGAGACTCTTCTCAGTGTTACTTGGTGCAAAGCTTTGTAGAAAAACCTAGCTTTTCCATGTGGTGGCTTAGATACAATGTCTACTCATCTAGAATATATGCCCAAGTTGAAAATACCCTTCCAGCTCTCTGGAAAGTAGCATATATAGGGTGCTTTGTTAACAACATTTACACTTAAACCTAGATTTTCTTAAGAAAAAGTGTTTCAAAGGAAAAGTGTCACTATCGTGGAAAAAGCTGAAGGCTGCAAGACTAAATTTCAGACCTTTCTAATTTTGACTCAATAATTAACGTAGGGAAGTTTGCCAATTGCCGTCTTTCAATTAAGCATTTTTCTTGTCTCTCTGGTGAAATTAGTCAGTGCATTCGGCTGGTGGTTCAAGTCCAGCCAGGAACATTTACCTTTAAGGCTTACCAGACTTTGATGTCCAAGTAATTTTACCTACCTTTGATGTAATGCATATAAGGTGCTGTGCTGTGAGACTCTTCTTAGCATTACTTGTTGTAAAGCTTTGTAGAAAAACCTGGCTTTTCCATGTGGTGGCTTAGATACAACGTCTACTCATCTTGAAAATACCCTTCCAGCACCCTGGAAAGTAGCATACATAGGGTACTTTGCTAACAACACTGAAACCTAGATCTTTTTAAGAAAAATTCTCACTTTTCAAAGGAAAAGTTTCACTATCCTGGAAAAAGCTGATGGTTGTAACACTAAAGTTCAGAACTTAATGATTTTGACTCATTAATTAGCCTAGGGATGTTTGTCGGTCGTCGTCTTGCCACAAATACTTGTCCTTGTCTCTGTGGTGCAATCAGTCAGTGTGTTTGGCTGTTAACTGAAAGGTTGGTGGTTCAAGCCCACCCAGGGACGTTCACCTTTAAGGCTTCACCAGGCATTGTTGTCCAAGTATTTCACCTGGCTTTGATGAAATCCATATAAGGTGATGTGAGAGTCCAGCTCTCTTGAAAGTGGCATATATAAACTACGTCTTAAACAAAATTTACACCAAATCTAAGATTTTTTTAAAGAAAAAGTTTTTCTTTACGGCTTAACCAGGTTTTGGTGTCCAAGTATTTCACCTGCCTTTGATGAAATCCATATGAAGTGCAGTGCTGTGAGACTCTTCTCAGCATACAGTGGGCACTGGTTGGAAATGGACGGTTTCCTGCGTGATTCCTGTGTGATTCGTGCGTAAATCACGATGTATTTCCTGAGGCCAGTTTTTTTATTTCAAAAAGAACTGCAATGTACCCGGACAACCACCAGGTGGCGCTTGGGACCTCTGCCGTGCTAAAGGTGACGTTTGTGGGCCTGCAGTCAACTGAAAAGCAGGTTTATTGGGGATCTTGGTGTGATATTGTGCTATTTTATTTTGTTTTTGAATAAAATAAAGTTAATGAATTAATTTAACATAGTGACTGCATAATCTTATTTTATGAAAATGGTTGCGTAGTTATAGATACACCTCCGATCTTATCTGAGAACTGTTTATTTCTATTTATCTGCATCTCTATTATTAAATGAAAAATAAAATTAATTAAGTTGGAGCCGGGGATACGGACTGAGGCCCAACCAGAGAAAGGCGACAGAGACAGTGCTGCGGCTGGTGATTTTGAAATTAAAATCATATCCAAAGTTGATTCCTCATTAAGATAAGCCAAAATTATTCAAAAGGGTATGTAAGGAAATATATTTTCTTTAATATAAGTGCCGTGGATAGCTTTGAGGATCAAAAGTCAAGCTAATCTATAACTGTTCATTAAAATCCATCGAGAGTTTGTGTGCTTGTTCTGCAGAGATGGGAAGTAACGAAGTACAAATACTTCGTTACTGTACTCAAGTAGATTTTTCTGATATTTTTACTTTACTTTACTACTTATTTTTATGGCGACTTTTTACTTCTACTCCTTACATTTTTACACAAATATCTGTACTTTCTACTCCTTACATTTTAAAAATTGGCTCGTTACTTTAGTTTTGAATCATTTCAATGGAGTTACCGTTTTTATTTTTCACGTCATCAATACCAAATTCAATCTAATTGGATGGGAATCTACGTTGCATTTGACGCACCACTACAAGATGAATCGACAGATTCGGCGGTATTCATTCGCGGCAAATCATTGCAGCTTGGTGGCGGTGGCGTTTGCATAGTAGTGTGGACGACGAGATGATTGAAAATGAACACAACGGAGATCTAGTCCTATTGGCAGACATCCATTTAAAATGTAGGCAACGGCATGAAAAAAGTGGACCGCAACTGCGGTCAAATCTCCCTTCTGGATTCTGCTGAGTTCTCCGCGAATGGACTGAACTTTGAATCAGGTCAGTGACTTTGCTCCAAGTCGCATTCAGATCCACATCCAGTCTCTGACATGTATTCTCCTATCCCTGCAGAGATCCGCCCCGCAGCAGACGAGCAACCCCGCGCACCTGTTGGTGTTTAATAAACGTTTTGAACTTTCCCACTGCCTGTGTCGCCTCGAATTCTGTGTCCAATATTCTGAGATCATTACATTTTTACAGGTTTGCTTAAAAAAAAAGATTTATATAGTAGCCCATAATATAATAGTGAAACATAAAGTCAGGAAAATGTCTCATAGAAAATGTTTTTTATTTGCATTTCAAATCAATGTATTACTGATAGCAAATGACTTGTATCTCTATATCAGAGATCAGTTCGTCCCTGCTCTAGGGTTTGGCCTCGCAGCGAATGTATAGTTTCATCGCAGCCCAGACTAACTCGATGGGGTTGAGATCCGGCGACTCAGCTGGTGTTGGCACCCAGTTAATCTCCTCACTCTGGATGCAGGCTCATGCACTGGCAGCCGTGTGTTTGGGATCGTTGTCTTGGAAAAACTGATGTGTAGACATTTACTCTCTTGTTCTCTGACAATAGAATTCAAGCACCGCCATTTACAGTAAGGCAAGGCAAGGCAAATTTATTTGTATAGCACAATTCAGTACAAAGACAATGCAAAGTGCTTTACATGATTAAAATACGGGAAGATAAAACAGTAGTTTACAGTAGTAGCGACATTCCTGCATTAAGTGGTTTGCTTAATTAGTGATGTTTAGAACAGGATGACATAAAAAAGAGGAACCCAATATATCCAGATTACGTTCTGGTCATACGTGGTTAAATAGCACATGATTTAAAATAGGAATACACCAGATTACTGTAGCTCACTGACTTGCGCGTTGATCACATAACTATGTTCTTCTCTCCTAAACACACAGCTGCACCGCAGGCTTTGGAAGAAAAATCCAATCCGTCACGGCGGGGCGGTGCTGATCCCCGAAATATTAACCCTTCATTTCGTATTGATGATTAAAAGTATTATTTATAACTTTATTATTTTACAGTACAGTACAGTAGTTAACATTTATACTGTACTTTTATTTGTTAAACAAATGCTTGGGCCTGTATAAAGTTTTTATTCCCTGATTTCAATGTTGTATGGTGTATTTCATTGTATGATAACTCTAAAAATAATAAAGGTTTCTATTTCACAGATTTCCCCTATCGCTTGTTCTTTTTGGAACGTAACCTCCGCGATAAACAAGGGTTCACTGTATTTAAAATGGGAATACTCCGGATTAGCTCACTGACTTTTGGGTGGGTCACAGCCATCCCTTACAACAGTTTAGTAACGCCACTATTCATCGCGGCAGCAAGCAGCATTCTTGCATAATGTGCCCAAAAAGCCTAGGGGCTGGGCCTCGTGCTTGTTGTATCAGGCATCATAGCGTCCTTTTCCAGATCAAACTGAAAATTTTACCAGCTAGATAATGACAACAAAATAACAAAAATAGTATAACAATACGCCTATTATTATCAGAGTAAGATACTGACGCTGTAGAACGATAATCCCTATGGCCTAATGTAATTCCTTGGAAAGGTGGAGCACACATCAGCTGATCTAAATAAAAGAATGATGCCATAAAGTCAAACAGCATAATAGGCTAGTATCCGTAATATATATAAATAAGTTAAATAAGTTATTGTAAAATTTTTGATATCATAGGCCATCAAGTGATAAAAAAAAAATAGAAAAACATGTAAGGCAACAACAATAATAATTTTGGCCAAAGCTGGGACCGAACCCTAAACCTTTTGAATTGCAGACTATTCACCCTACCCTCAACGCTAAACCTGGGGAACAATAATATGCTCAGCTCGCAACCACTTATACCCCTCTCAGTCTGCTCATTCACCTATCTAATCCTGACCGAAATGGACTCAGGCTGCCACCTAGTGGCTATAGTAGTCACATGTTTCTCACGCAATTCGTGAAACACGGGGAGCGTGAGTGAAATGTCCATTTCCAACCATCACCCACTGTATATTGGTGCAAAGCTTTGTACTGTAAAAAAAACCTGGCTTTTCCATGTGGTGGCTTCTCGGTCGTCGTCTTGCCAGAAATACTTGTCCTTGTCTCTGTGGCGCAATCGGTCAGCGCATTCGGCTGTTAACTGAAAGGTTGGTGGTTCAAGCCCACCAAGGGACGTTTACCTTTATGGCTTCACCAGACATTGGTGTCCAAGTATTTCACCTGCCTTTCATGAAATCCATATAAGGTGCAGTGCTGTGAGACTCTTCTCAGCATATATTGGTGCAAAGCTTTGTAGAAAAACCTGGCTTTTCCATGTGGTGGCTTAGATACAATGTCTACTCATCTTGAACATATGCCCAAGTTGAAAATACCCTTCCAGCTCTCTGGAAAGTAGCATATATATACACTTAAACCTAGACTTTCTCAAGGAAAAGTGTCGCTATCGTGGAAAAAGCTGAAGGCTGCAAGACTAAATTATAGAACTTTCTAATTTTGACTCAATAATTCACCTAGGGAAGTTTTCCAATTGCCGTCTTTCAATTAAGCCTTTTTCTTGTCTTTGTGGTGAAAACGGTCAGTGCAGTTGGCTGGTGGGTCAAGTCCACCCAGGAACATTTACCTTTAAGGCTTACCAGACATTGGTGTCCAAGTATTTTACCTACCTTTGATGTAATCCACATAAGGTGCTGTGCTGTGAGACTCTTCTTAGCATTACTTGGTGCAAAGCTTTGCAGAAAAACCTGGCTTTTCCATGTGGTGGCTTAGATACAACGTCTACTCATCTTGAAAATACCCTTCCAGCACTCTGGAAAGTAGCATACATAGTTTACTTTGTTAACAACACTTAAACCTAGATCTTTTTAAGAAAAAGTCTCACTTTTCAAAGGAAAAATGTCACTATCCTGGAAAAAGCTGATGGTTGTAACACTAAAGTTCAGAACTTTCTGATTTTGACTCAATAATTAGCCTAGGGTGGTTTGTCGGTCGTCGTCTTGCCACGAACACTTGTCCTCGTCTCTGCGGCGCAATCGGTCAGCGCATTCGGCTGTTAACTGAAAGGTTGGTGGTTCAAGCCCACCCAGGGATGTTTACCTTTAGGGCTTCACCAGGCATTGGTGTCCAAGTATTTCACCTGCCTGTGATATAATCCATATAAGGTGATGTGAGAGTCCAGCTCTCTTGAAAGTGGCATATATAAACTACGTCTTAAACAAAATTAACACTGAAACTCAGATTTCTTTTAAGAAAAAGTTTGCCTTTAAGGCTTAACCAGGTTTTGGTGTCCAAGTATTTCACCTGCCTTTGATGAAATCCATATAAGGTGCAGTGCTGTCAGACTCTTCTCAGCATATATTGGTGCAAAGTGTTAGGTTTAAACACCAAACACCTTATTCAACCTGCACAAAAGAAAGACACAGAGAATTGAGTATAATTTACTTGCAAGGAGAGGGGATCAGAAACTGCATTCAGTTACAATCTCCAACCCACTCTGAAGCAGTCTCTGCTCTCCAAGCTTTTTATTAAGGAACACCCTGGCTGAAATGTGGTTCCGACTGCTAAAAGGGAGGGGGGGTGAACCCAGTCGGAACCAGAATTTCTGTATAACTTCATACAACATCATAAGATAAGGAGAGCTTCCACTCCTTATCCGGTGCTAGTGTGTACAGCTCCCCGTTTTCTCCAGCTTGTGACCTTCAGCATTCTTCTGCACAGACTTAGCAAAACATTAGTACACAGCAAGCAAGTAAAACATTTCAACACTCTGTGTAATACAAAATACAGGGATAACAAAATGTGTAAGTATAAATGTATAAGTATAATATGATTAAAGGAATATGATTAAAGTAGAATAACTTGTACAATTAATCCAACATTTCCCTCCTGTTTATTCACTTTAAGCTATTTATTTTATCATTCAGTAGTTACTTCTTTTCAGATTTTCAACTATGAAATCATTTTTAGCTAAAAAGGGTACACTCAGAGGTACTTTAAACTGATGGGTTATTGTTATTGGAATTAGGATATAAGTCAGGAAAATGTAAAGAGATTTCATCCCCTTCGCTGTCTTCATCATCCGATGGGTATTTTTCAGTGGGCATGAGGGCATACATTTCTGCTTTCATGGGTTGTATTGCTGTGGTAATTAGTCTATTTAGCAGCGCTCTAATACATGGAATACAACAACATCCACATAAGGTCAAGATGGCGGCAAATACAGCTATAGACATTAAGATAGAAAGCACCAATTGTTTGTATTTACCAAAAATGTCTCCAAATCCATCCCACAGTTTTGTGTCAACTCCAGAATGGTCTTTCATTTTGCTGTTAAGAGAGCGAAGGCCTTCAAGGGCCTTTGTGAGGCTGCCATCAGCAGCGGTGTTGTTGGGAATAAAGGTGCAACACTGATCTCCAAAAATAGAGCACACACCACCTTTTTCAGCTAACAACATGTCAACAGCAATACGGTTCTGGAAAGCCATCAGAGAGGTAGCTGACAATTGTTCATGGACGGCGGAGAAGCCTTGTTCTGTTCTATTTCCCAGCCTCTGGACGTTATAGTGGACGTAGTTGATCCTGTCTACATTTTTATTTATAGTACACCACCAGCATAAGAAAGATTCAAATCCTGCAGAAACTTGATTGGCTAGTTTATACTCATCAGGAACACCCCTGGGTACACCAATGCTATCAATATAAGTAGGGTCATCTCCACTCCATGCATTTTCAGATGCCCTCCTCCTTCTAGTATGCCCTGTGTGAGATAAAATGCTGTTTGCAGTCGTTAACAATTCATCTGTTGTGAGTGATGTAACAGAAACAGGTAAAATCAAGGTGACCGCAGCACATAATCCAGTGGTGTTGTATGGAAGTCTGTCAAACAATTTGTCATCTCCGCACCACCACCAGATGTCACTGCGGGATTGAGGTTTAAAAAAGATGGATACCAGTAAAATGTTTGCACATTGTGTTTCATTTAGTGTGCCTAGTTTCGGGCCCACTCCGGTCCTGTTTACACAGGTAAAATTTGCCACAGCTACTTTTTTCAAAAAGATTGGTTTGTTCTTCTCAGCTGTGGTCAGGGGATAGATCTTATCCCAATAGGTGCAATTATCAGTTGGGACTGTATAATTCATGATGTTTAGAAGACATTGAGGAGTTATAGTAGCAGGAACCACGCGTAACAGCGGTCTGGCTCCCATACACACAAGACAATCATTGGACACTGTTTTAGCTGCTTGTTCTGCCATTAAGAGCCAGTTGTTTGTTTGTCCAGAGATTCCAGTGGTGACTTGAAACAATTCATCTGTTTTAAGTGGACCATTAATATTTTGAATTTTTATCTGTTCACCTTGGGCAGAAGTAAGAATCCCTTGTATCTCATTTTCTTTTTGTGTAACATTTGCAGGGCACAAATACAATGTCCAACATGGATCGGTTCCACTAGACCGTGCACATATAAATGTGGAGGAACAGCCTTCCTTCTCAAGGGGTTCTGCTGTGGAGTTTATTGTCATAGTGAAAACTTTGGAGACATGGTTAACAGTGAACCCTGATATTCTACTCATCCATTTTTTAGCTAAAGGTGTCCATCAATACGATCCCTTTTTCCACTGTCCAGTGGTTCTAAACACATCTCCCCAACCATTATGAGTTGTTTGAACTACGCGAGGAAATAGGTAGAAATCATAACCTCGCCAATTTCCGGGGTCATGTTTAAATCTTTGCGAGAATGTTTGAAAAGGAATAGTCACCAAACTGATTATTCTAGTAGAGTTATAGCAGAGATAGACGTCCCTTTTACAAATAGCTGGATCATGGGGGCAACAAGAATCCTTGCCCTGAGTGAGAGCTAAAGACAAAACTAATATGAATAATCGCAACATTATCTAGGTTCAAACTTCAAAAAGTGTTCTATGGATAAGCTTTTACACAATGGTCTACTTCCTATGACCTCTCGGCAGAGTTGTGGACAATCTTCACCAGTTTGAGATGGTTGTATACTAAAAAATACAACCCCCTTTGTACGATGGACTTCCTCTGAAGGTCGGTGAAAGAGACCAAATGTGTATTCTATAACAGGTACCACAGTAGAATTACTAGAGTGCTAAGCAGTACGGTAAGGTTCCAGAGAATAATTAAGAAAGTGATTTTACTCATTACTCATCTGATCTAACTATCACTTTCTTGCAATCCATTTAGAAAACAAATCTATTATAACTAAACAGAATTTTTTTACCTTCGCTTGGATTTAGTTCAATAAAATCCATATATATGAACTGGAAAGCATAAATAGGTTTAGGGAAATCACCTTTTTAGGTCTTAAATTTCCTTGAAGATTATGTTTAGCACATATTAGACATGCTTTTTAGACATGCCTTACAAAAGTTTTTGCATAGAATATAAATCCATATGCTGTATAATGATGCTCAATGCTCAATCAATCCTACAATCCCTCCGTTTGAGACATGAGTAAAATCATGACTCAATATAGCAGCCCATTTAAAGGAATTTTTATTTGAAAGGATTGGTTTATGTTCTGGTCACATATAGGTGCCATCATGGGCGTAGGTTTGCATAGGGACCATAGGGACATCATTAACATAGATTCTATCTTACGTGGATTTCCACACAGTCTATAAGTAAATTAGTGCAAAACATTAACGAAATGATGCCACATGGATTTTAAGATAGTTTGGCTGATTAACATGTTTGTTTCGTTGAATGTTATCCCCACTTCACATGTATTTAGTAAGAAATGTTATGTTTAATGCAATGTTACGATAAAATTAGGACAGCAACTAACAATTATTTTGCAAATCGATCAGTCTATCGTTAATTCTTTCGATTAATTGGATAGCCAAAGGTTCTGTAAAGGAGATTACTAATGATATTTAAACCAGGTGAAACCAAAACAAAGAGCTCCGGACGGAAAGTATTGACAGACAAAAACATTTTATAATCGTATTTGCAAAATGTTTATAAATTTATTTTACAGTTTTGGTATGATTACTGATCCAAGTGGGTTATTCTGTCGGGGAAAGCCAGATTTTACATGTATATTATGTTTTAGAGTCTCTATACTCCATTTAATGATGAATCACTAAATTTATTTACGAATATGCAAATAATCAATTAATATGATTCATGTTTTCAGCCACAGATGAAATACATGAGATGGGCAACACAGAGTACCTACAGCCCAGATGTTCAACTTTTATAGTGAAGTTATTATTTTAATGAATGCATTATTTTGCTTGATACAGAGAGAGCATAGTAGGTAAAAATATAAGAGTGGGGTTTAACTCTGCACAATTCTATATATTCAGAAGAAAGTACTGTATTTACCTTCTGTCTCAGTTGTGCAAATGAAACCATTTACAAAGTGGAAAACAGTCCTAATTCCACATTCATCAGAGCCCGTGATACTTCAACATTGATAAACAGCATCTAGTGAGTGTAGTGCTTATAAAATGTTTATTAATGTAGCAAAATGCTCCTTTTCTCTTTAAACAATGAATTCCTCTCATCAGTACTGATGCTCATGTCAATCATAAAAAAGGGCATACATATTGCATAGCACCAATGACACCAGACCAATAGTGTCCCTACCAAAGTTCAAATCAAACCTAAGCCCTTGGGTACCATCCTTCATTGCAGCGCCCTTTTTTTTTTATATAGTTTTTTAATCCAAGTAAGTTTTTCATAGTCTTTATCAGGACCTGGAGAGTCTTTGTACCACATGGTAATGTGTAGGTCATTCGGGTCCATGGACTGCTGTACAGTTCGAACAGACTGTCTTCCCTCCTGAAGCAGCGCTTCTCCGATGTTTAAAGGAGGTTTGTTGGGAAAGTCCAGAGTGTAATGGTAATGTGGGATGCCCAGCCTCTGTATAACTATGGTATTAATGGGTTTTCCCATTCGTTTTATCACAATCCCAGAGTCAGTGGGGATTAAGGCTAAGCAAAGCATGGCTAGAGCATCCCTGCCTATGAGGTTAACTGGACATTCAGGTAAAGTCAGTACAGACAGCCGGCAGGAGAGTCCTTCAGGGTCTCTCAACCACACAGGCTGGATCTCCTGCACAGCCTTTAAATGACCTTGAGCTGATCGGACTATGACAGTCACAGGTCCTTGGCCAGCACCTGGAATTTGTTGTTTAACAGTTGTTCTGCATGCACCACTGTCACACAGGAAAACTGTTGGGGTGCCCTTCACATGTATAGTTAATACAACTATTCCTTATTTGTGCACATTAATTATGTTTTTGATAAAAATGCTTTGGCTAAAATGCCATCAGAACGCTGATAAATAGAGAGGAAAAAGGGACAAGAAGAGAGGGACAAAACCTAGAACAAATAATGGATGTCTACTCTATTAACATTTCTCTATCTGTAGAATGGGACTGTCTTATAGGTTTTCTTGTCAGGGGGCCCCCTGCCTGTCCATGCCTAGGGCCCCAAATTTCCTAAATCCGCCCCTGCCTATAGACCATCATGACAGGAAAAAAAAGGATTTTCAGCTGGCCCCTGACCCGCCAAAGGATTGGGCAGCTCAATTAAAGGAAACACCTCAGTGTCAGGTTTGGGTTCAGGGGCTGGCTGTGGGGAGATTAAGCCTCCCCCCATATCTTTTGACCAAGCCCCCACAGGTCCCCCAGAACGGGTAACCCTTGTGGAGGTGCTGGGCGTAGGAGAATAAGCCGGTGGATTCTCAACTTTAGGAGCTGGCAAGACTGGGGCTGAAGCAGAAGCAGCAGCAGCACCAAGTTCATTTGGGTCTTGCTATAAAGCTGCTTGTGCAGCTGCTTGTGCTTGCTGTAATAATGCTGATTATGGACCTACAGGTAAATCATCTTTACGATGGGTATGTGTGAGGGTATGGGTTCTTTTATTGTGGTTCTGCAGACTCCTGTATCACACAAAATTTAACAGGAGTGCCCTGGACCATCAGAACTATTTCTGGTCTATATTTTTCTTTAAAAAACAAAACAAACAAATCTTCTAGGTTTAAGACATCCATATTTTCATCCTCTATCTCTCTAATAGAAAATGGCTGCTCAACTAGTCATGCTGAGCTTCCTATTTTTGTGGTTTACTTCGACAGTGTCTAGCTATGTGGCCTTTTTTTTTTCACATGACCAACACGATCTGGAATTATCAGTTGAGTGTGATCCAAAGCCTCATCCCCTTACACGGCCTCGACCTCTGCCTCGGCCTCTACCTCTGGACTGCTGATAAAACACAGTGTCCTCTTCCTCCTGATAAAACACAGTGGATTCTTTATTGTTATTCTTTTTACTTTTTATGACTTTCTCTGCATGCAGGTTTGCATGTAACCTTCTTTTGCCATCATAGTGTCTTTATTTTTGTTTTTTGTTTTTATTTTTTGTTGCAATTCCTTTATGTTTGTGGTGCTCAATTTGCCATTAAAACCATAGTTTTTTATCCAGTAACACAACGGTTCTACCGCCGCTGGGTCATCATTTTCAACTACTTTCCAATCTTTACACTGGAGTACTTCTAATAACTTCTGTTTTTCTTTACTTTGCCCTTTTCCCATTTTGAACTAAATTTGGGCCCAGTGGGTTTTCAACACCTGTCGTGTTCTAAACACTGGGGCTTCAGACAAGATGGTGATCAACTACTTTTCATGGTAAAACTCACTTCAACCTTCACAGGTGGAGTTTTCTTGTCTACAAACATCCACAAAAGCTCACCATTTAACCCTTGTCTTTTTGGTATGAAATACAGATATCTAGTGATATCTATATTTCCTTTCACACACACACACACACACACTGCGCAGTTAACTTTTACTTTATTTCCCTTTTACTTTATTTTAAACACAGAGGACGCCGCCGTCCTACACAGAATTTAACTAGTTTAAAACTAGGGGAGTCTGTCCTCCCGCGGACTTTAACTGTTTTAAAATTTCTGTTTTACCTGATAGAGTCTAGAATTGTCAGGGTTTTAGTACAACACGGGGACCTCGTTACCCAACGCGGAATTTAACTATTAAAAATAGAGGACACCGCCGCCCTTCACGAGGTTTAAACTGTATGCCGTTTTTCTCGCACGGTTCTCACGCACTCCTTATTAAAAGGAAAAAAACTACTCACAATTCTCTGCGTCCTTGGAATGCTTCAACCGTCGGACCCCAGCTTGTAAGGGAGAGACCAGTCCCGTAAAGGGTCCGTTTGCTGCGGCCGCAGGCTTATCTGGATCTCACTCACCTGCTGGGGGTCGTCGGGTATCTTGCAATCCGGCTCGAAGGACCAATTAATGTTAGGTTTAAACACCAAACACCTTATTCAACCTGCACAAAAGAAAGACACAGAGAATTGAGTATAATTTACTTGCAAGGAGAGGGGATCAGAAACTGCATTCAGTTACAATCTCCAACCCACTCTGAAGCAGTCTCTGCTCTCCAAGCTTTTTATTAAGGAACACCCTGGCTACAATGTGGTTCCGACTGCTAAAAGGGAGGGGGGGGTGAACCCAGTCGGAACCAGAATTTCTGTATAACTTTATACAACATCATAAGATAAGAAGAGCTTCCACTCCTTATCCGGTGCTAGTGTGTACAGCTCCCCGTTTTCTCCAGCTTGTGACCTTCAGCATTCTTCTGCACAGACTTAGCAAAACATTAGTACACAGCAAGCAAGTAAAACATTTCAACACTCTGTGTAATACAAAATACAGGGATAACAAAATGTGTAAGTATAAATGTATAAGTATAATATGATTAAAGGAATATGATTAAAGTAGAATAACTTGTACAATTAATCCAACACAAAGCTTTGTAGAGAAACCTGGCTTTTCCATGTGGTGGCTTAGACACAACGTCTACTCATCTTGAACATATGCCCAAGTTGAAAATACCCTTCCAGCTCTCTGGAAAGTAGCATATATAGGGTACTTTGTTAACAACATTTACACTTAAACCTAGACTTTCTCAAGAAAAAGTGTCACTTTTCCAAGGAAAAGTGTTGCTATCGTGGAAAAAGCTGAAGGCTGCAAGACTAAATTTCAGAACTTTCTTATTTTGAGTCAATAATTAACCTAGGGAAGATTGCCAATTGCCGTCTTTCAATTAAGCATTTTTCTTGTCTCTCTAGTGAAATTGATCAGTGCAGTCAGCTGGTGGTTCAAGTCCACCCAGGAACATTTACCTTTAAGGCTTACCAGACATTGGTGTCCAAGTATTTTACCTACCTTTGATGTAATCCACATAAGGTGCTGTGCTGTGAGACTCTTCTTAGCATTACTTGGTGCAAAGCTTTACAGAAAAACCTGGCTTTTCCATGTGTTGGCTTAGACACAACGTCTACTCGTCTTGAAAATACCCTTCCAGCACTCTGGAAAGTAGCATACATAGGGTACTTTGTTAACAACACTTAAACTTAGATCTTTTTAAGAAAAAGTCTCACTTTTGAAAGGAAAAATGTCACTATCCTGGAAAAAGCTGATGGTTGTAACACTAAAGTTCAGAACTTTCTGATTTTGACTCAATAATTAGCCTAGGGTGGTTTGTCGGTCGTCGTCTTGCCACAGACACTTGTCCTCGTCTCTGTGGCGCAATCGGTCAGCGCATTCGGCTGTTAACTGAAAGGTTGGTGGTTCAAGCCCACCCAGGGACGTTTACCTTTAAGGCTTCACCAGGCATTGGTGTCCAAGTATTTCACCTGCCTGTGATGTAATCCATATAAGGTGATGTGAGAGTCCAGCTCTCTTGAAAGTGGCATATATAAACTACGTCTTAAACAAAATTTACACTGAAACTCAGATTTCTTTTAAGAAAAAGTTTGCCTTTAAGGCTTAACCAGGTTTTGGTGTCCAAGTATTTCACCTGCCTTTGATGAAATCCATATAAGGTGCAGTGCTGTGAGACTCTTCTCAGCATTACTTGGTGCAAAGCTTTGTAGAAAAACCTGGCTTTTCCATGTGGTGGCTTAGATACAATGTCTACTCATCTTGAACATATGCCCAAGTTGAAAATACCCTTCCAGCTCTCTGGAAAGTAGCATATATAGGGTACTTTGTTAACAACATTTACACTTAAACCTAGACTTTCTCAAGAAGAAGTGTCACTTTTCCAAGGAAAAGTGTTGCTATCGTGGAAAAAGCTGAAGGCTGCAAGACTAAATTTTAGAACTTTCTAATTTTGACTCAATAATTCACCTAGGGAAGTTTGCCAATTGCCATCTTTCAATTAAGCATTTTTCTTGTCTGTGTGGTGAAATCGGTCAGTGCAGTCGGCTGGTGGTTCAAGTCCACCCAGGAACATTTACCTTTAAGGCTTACCAGACATTGGTGTCCAAGTATTTTACCAACCTTTGATGTAATCCACATAAGGTGCTGTGCTGTGAGACTCTTCTTAGCATTACTTGGTGCAAAGCTTTGCAGAAAATCCTGGCTTTTCCATTTGGTGGCTTAGATACAATGTCTACTCATCTTGAAAATACCCTTCCAGCACTCTGGAAAGTAGCATACATAGTTTACTTTGTTAACAACACTTAAACCTAGATCTTTTTAAGAAAAAGTCTCACTTTTCAAAGGAAAAATGTCACTATCCTGGAAAAAGCTGATGGTTGTAACACTAAAGTTCAGAACTTTCTGATTTTGACTCAATAATTAGCCTAGGGTGGTTTGTCTGTCGTTGTCTTGCCACCGACACTTGTCCTCGTCTCTGTGGCGCAATCGGTCAGCGCATTCGGCTGTTAACTGAAAGGTTGGTGGTTCAAGCCCACCCAGGGACGTTTACCTTTAAGGCTTCACCAGGCATTGGTGTCCAAGTATTTCACCTGCCTGTGATGTAATCCATATAAGGTGATGTGAGAGTCCAGCTCTCTTGAAAGTGGCATATATAAACTATGTCTTAAACAAAATTTATACCGAAACTCAGATTTTTTTTAAGAAAAAGTTTGCCTTTAAGGCTTAACCAGGTTTTGGTGTCCAAGTATTTCACCTGCCTTTGATGAAATCCATATAAGGTGCAGTGCTGTGGGACTCTTCTCAGCATTACTTGGTGCCAAGCTTTGTAGAAAAACCTGGCTTTTCCATATGGTGGCTTAGATACAATGTCTACTCATCTTGAACATATGCCCAAGTTGAAAATACCCTTCCAGCTCTCTGGAAAGTAGCATATATAGGGTACTTTGTTAACAACATTTACACTTAAACCTAGACTTTCTCAAGAAAAAGTGTCACTTTTCCAAGGAAAAGTGTTGCTATCGTGGAAAAAGCTGAAGGCTGCAAGACTAAATTTTAGAACTTTCTAATTTTGAGTCAATAATTCACCTAGGGAAGTTTGCCAATTGCCGTCTTTCAATTAAGCATTTTTCTTGTCTGTGTGGTGAAATCGGTCAGTGCAGTTGGCTGGTGGTTCAAGTCCACCCAGGAACATTTACCTTTAAGGCTTACCAGACATTGGTGTCCAAGTATTTTACCTACCTTTGATGTAATCCACATAAGGTGCTGTGCTGTGAGACTCTTCTTAGCATTACTTGGTGCAAAGCTTTGCAGAAAAACCTGGCTTTTCCAGTTGGTGGCTTAGATACAACGTCTACTCATCTTGAAAATACCCTTCCAGCACTCTGGAAAGTAGCATACATAGTTTACTCTGTTAACAACACTTAAACCTAGATCTTTTTAAGAAAAAGTCTCACTTTTCAAAGGAAAAATGTCACTATCCTGGAAAAAGCTGATGGTTGTAACACTAAAGTTAAGAACTTTCTGTATTTGACTCAATAATTAGCCTAGGGTGGTTTGTCGGTCGTCGTCTTGCCACAGACACTTGTCCTCGTCTCTGTGGCGCAATCGGTCAGCGCATTCGGCTGTTAACTGAAAGGTTGGTGGTTCAAGCCCACCCAGGGACGTTTACCTTTAAGGCTTCACCAGGCATTGGTGTCCAAGTATTTCACCTGCCTGTGATGTAATCCATATAAGGTGATGTGAGAGTCCAGCTCTCTTGAAAGTGGCATATATAAACTATGTCTTAAACAAAATTTACACTGAAACTTGGATTTTTTTAAGAAAAAGTTTGCCTTTAAGGCTTAACCAGGTTTTGGTGTCCAAGTATTTCACCTGCCTTTGATGTAATCCACATAAGGTGCTGGTCTGTGAGACTCTTCTTAGCATTACTTGGTGCAAAGCTTTGTAGAAAAACCTGGCTTTTCCATGTGGTGGCTTAGATACAATGTCTACTCATCTTGAACATATGCCCAAGTTGAAAATACCCTTCCAGCTCTCTGGAAAGTAGCATATATAGGGTACTTTGTTAACAACATTTACACTTAAACCTAGACTTTCT
The DNA here is from genome assembly GCA_030533445.1 of Cyprinodon diabolis. NCBI lineage: Eukaryota > Metazoa > Chordata > Actinopteri > Cyprinodontiformes > Cyprinodontidae > Cyprinodon > Cyprinodon diabolis. The sequence continues at coordinate 17,132,019 of CM060074.1, forward strand.
CAAGAAAAAGTGTCACTTTTCCAAGGAAAAGTGTTGCTATCGTGGAAAAAGCTGAAGGCTGCAAGACTAAATTTTAGAACTTTCTAATTTTGAGTCAATAATTCACCTAGGGAAGTTTGCCAATTGCCGTCTTTCAATTAAGCATTTTTCTTGTCTGTGTGGTGAAATCGGTCAGTGCAGTCGGCTGGTGGTTCAAGTCCACCCAGGAACATTTACCTTTAAGGCTTACCAGACATTGGTGTCCAAGTATTTTACCTACCTTTGATGTAATCCACATAAGGTGCTGGTCTGTGAGACTCTTCTTAGCATTACTTGGTGCAAAGCTTTGCAGAAAAACCTGGCTTTTCCATTTGGTGGCTTAGATACAACGTCTACTCATCTTGAAAATACCCTTCCAGCACTCTGGAAAGTAGCATACATAGTTTACTCTGTTAACAACACTTAAACCTAGATCTTTTTAAGAAAAAGTCTCACTTTTCAAAGGAAAAATGTCACTATCCTGGAAAAAGCTGATGGTTGTAACACTAAAGTTAAGAACTTTCTGTATTTGACTCAATAATTAGCCTAGGGTGGTTTGTCGGTCGTCGTCTTGCCACAGACAGTTGTCCTCGTCTCTGTGACGCAATCGGTCAGCGCATTCGGCTGTTAACTGAAAGGTTGGTGGTTCAAGCCCACCCAGGGACGTTTACCTTTAAGGCTTCACCAGGCATTGGTGTCCAAGTATTTCACCTGCCTGTGATGTAATCCATATAAGGTGATGTGAGAGTCCAGCTCTCTTGAAAGTGGCATATATAAACTATGTCTTAAACAAAATTTATACCGAAACTCAGATTTTTTTTAAGAAAAAGTTTGCCTTTAAGGCTTAACCAGGTTTTGGTGTCCAAGTATTTCACCTGCATTTGATGAAATCCATATAAGGTGCAGTGCTGTGGGACTCTTCTCAGCATTACTTGGTGCAAAGCTTTGTAGAAAAACCTGGCTTTTCCATGTGGTGGCTTAGATACAATGTCTACTCATCTTGAACATATGCCCAAGTTGAAAATACCCTTCCAGCTCTCTGGAAAGTAGCATATATAGGGTACTTTGTTAACAACATTTACACTTAAACCTAGACTTTCTCAAGAAAAAGTGTCACTTTTCCAAGGAAAAGTGTTGCTATCGTGGAAAAAGCTGAAGGCTGCAAGACTAAATTTCAGAACTTTCTTATTTTGAGTCAATAATTAACCTAGGGAGGTTTGCCAATTGCCGTCTTTCAATTAAGCATTTTTCTTGTCTCTCTGGTGAAATTGGTCAGTGCAGTCAGCTGGTGGTTCAAGTCCACCCAGGAACATTTACCTTTAAGGCTTACCAGACATTGGTGTCCAAGTATTTTACCTACCTTTGATGTAATCCACATAAGGTGCTGGTCTGTGAGACTCTTCTTAGCATTACTTGGTGCAAAGCTTTGCAGAAAAACCTGGCTTTTCCATGTGGTGGCTTAGACACAACGTCTACTCGTCTTGAAAATACCCTTGCAGCACTCTGGAAAGTAGCATACATAGGGTACTTTGTTAACAACACTTAAACTTAGATCTTTTTAAGAAAAAGTCTCACTTTTCAAAGGAAAAATGTCACTATTCTGGAAAAAGCTGATGGTTGTAACACTAAAGTTCAGAACTTTCTGATTTTGACTCAATAATTAGCCTAGGGTGGTTTTTCGGTCGTCGTCTTGACACGGACACTTGTCCTTGTCTCTGTGGCGCAATCGGTCAGCGCATTCGGCTGTTAACTGAAAGGTTGGTGGTTCAAGCCCACCCAGGGACGTTTACCTTTAAGGCTTCTCCCACTATTGGTGTCCAAGTATTTCACCTCCCTGTGATGTAATCCATATAAGGTGATGTGAGAGTCCAGCTCTCTTGAAAGTAGCATATATAAACTATGTCTTAAACAAAATTTACACTGAAACTCAGATTTTTTTTAAGAAAAAATTTGCCTTTAAGGCTTAACCAGGTTTTGGTGTCCAAGTATTTCACCTGCCTTTGATGAAATCCATATAAGGTGCAGTGCTGTGAGACTCTTCTCAGCATATATTGGTGCAAAGCTTTGTAGAAAAACCTGGCTTTTCCATGTGGTGGCTTAGATACAATGTCTACTCATCTTGAACATATGCCCAAGTTGAAAATACCCTTCCAGCTCTCTGGAAAGTAGCATATATAGGGTACTTTGTTAACAACATTTACACTTAAACCTAGACTTTCTCAAGAAAAAAGTGTCACTTTTCCAAGAAAAAGTGTTGCTATCGTGGAAAAAGCTGAAGGCTGCAAGACTAAATTTTAGAACTTTCTAATTTTGACTCAATAATTCACCTAGGGAAGTTTGCCAATTGCCGTCTTTCAATTAAGCATTTTTCTTGTCTGTGTGGTGAAATCGGTCAGTGCAGTCGGCTGGTGGTTCAAGTCCACCCAGGAACATTTACCTTTAAGGCTTACCAGACATTGGTGTCCAAGTATTTTACCTACCTTTGATGTAATCCACATAAGGTGAATGTCTGTGAGACTCTTCTTAGCATTACTTGGTGCAAAGCTTTGCAGAAAAACCTGGCTTTTCCATGTGGTGGCTTAGACACAACGTCTACTCGTCTTGAAAATACCCTTCCAGCACTCTGGAAAGTAGCATACATAGGGTACTTTGTTAACAACACTTAAACTTAGATCTTTTTAAGAAAAAGTCTCACTTTTCAAAGGAAAAATGTCACTATCCTGGAAAAAGCTGATGGTTGTAACACTAAAGTTCAGAACTTTCTGATTTTGACTCAATAATTAGCCTAGGGTGGTTTGTCAGTCGTCGTCTTGCCACAGACACTTGTCCTCGTCTCTGTGGCGCCACCGGTCAGTGCATTCGGCTGTTAACTGAAAGGTTGGTGGTTCAAGCCCACCCATGGACGTTTACCTTTAAGGCTTCACCAGGCATTGGTGTCCAAGTATTTCACCTGCCTGTGATGTAATCCATATAAGGTGATGTGAGAGTCCAGCTCTCTTGAAAGTGGCATATATAAACTATGTCTTAAACAAAATTTATACCGAAACTCAGATTTTTTTTAAGAAAAAGTTTGCCTTTAAGGCTTAACCAGGTTTTGGTGTCCAAGTATTTCACCTGCCTTTGATGAAATCCATATAAGGTGCAGTGCTGTGAGACTCTTCTCAGCATATATTGGTGCAAAGCTTTGTAGAAAAACCTGGCTTTTCCATGTGGTGGCTTAGATACAATGTCTACTCATCTTGAACATATGCCCAAGTTGAAAATACCCTTCCAGCTCTCTGGAAAGTAGCATATATAGGGTACTTTGTTAACAACATTTACACTTAAACCTAGACTTTCTCAAGAAAAAATGTCACTTTTCGAAGGAAAAGTGTTGCTATCGTGGAAAAAGCTGAAGGCTGCAAGACTAAATTTCAGAACCTTCTAATTTTGACTCAATAATTCACCTAGGGAAGTTTGCCAATTGCCGTCTTTCAATTAAGCATTTTTCTTGTCTCTGTGTTGAATTTGGTCAGTGCAGTTGGCTGGTGGTTTAAGTCTACCCAGGAACATTTACCTTTAAGGCTTACCAGACATTGGTGTCCAAGTATTTTACCTACCTTTGATGTAATCCACATAAGGTGCTGTGCAACTCTTCTTAGCATTACTTGGTGCAAAGCTTTGCAGAAAAACCTGGCTTTTCCATGTGGTGGCTTAGATACAACGTCTACTCATCTTGAAAATACCCTTCCAGCACTCTGGAAAGTAGCATACATAGGGTACTTTGTTAACAACACTTAAACTTAGATCTTTTTAAAAAAAAGTCTCACTTTTCAAAGGAAAACTGTCACTATCCTGCAAAAAGCTGATGGTTGTAACACTAAAGTTCAGAACTTTCTGATTTTGACTCAATAATTAGCCTAGGGTGGTTTTTCAGTCGTCGTCTTGCCACGGACACTTGTCCTTGTCTCTGTGGCGCAATCGGTCAGCGCATTTGGCTGTTAACTGAAAGGTTGGTGGTTCAAGCCCACCCAATGACATTTACCTTTAAGGCTTCACCAGCCATTGGTGTCCAAGTATTTCACCTGCCTGTGATGTAATCCATATAAGGTGATGTGAGAGTCCAGCTCTCTTGAAAGTGGCATATATAAACTATGTCTCAAACAAAATTTACACTGAAACTCAGATTTTTTTTAGAAAAAGTTTGCCTTTACGGCTTAACCAGGTTTTGGTGTCCAAGTATTTCACCTGCCTTTGATGAAATCCATATAAGGTGCAGTGCTGTGAGACTCTTCTCAGCATATATTGGTGCAAAGCTTTGTAGAAAAACCTGGCATTTCCATGTGGTGGCTTAGATACAATGTCTACTCATCTTGAACATATGCCCAAGTTGAAAATACCCTTCCAGCTCTCTGGAAAGTAGCATATATAGGGTACTTTGTTAACAACATTTACACTTAAACCTAGACTTTCTCAAGAAAAAATGTCACTTTTCCAAGGAAAAGTGTTGCTATCGTGGAAAAAGCTGAAGGCTGCAAGACTAAATTTCAGAACCTTCTAATTTTGACTCAATAATTCACCTAGGGAAGTTTGCCAATTGCCGTCTTTCAATTAAGCATTTTTCTTGTCTCTGTGTTGAATTTGGTCAGTGCAGTTGGCTGGTGGTTCAAGTCCACCCAGGAACATTTACCTTTAAGGCTTACCAGACATTGGTGTCCAAGTATTTTACCTACCTTTGATGTAATCCACATAAGGTGCTGTGCAACTCTTCAGAAAAACCTGGCTTTTCCATGTGGTGGCTTAGATACAACGTCTACTCATCTTGAAAATACCCTTCCAGCACTCTGGAAAGTAGCATACATAGGGTACTTTGTTAACAACACTTAAACTTAGATCTTTTTAAGAAAAAGTCTCACTTTTCAAAGGAAAACTGTCACTATCCTGGAAAAAGCTGATGGTTGTAACACTAAAGTTCAGAACTTTCTGATTTTGACTCAATAATTAGCCTAGGGTGGTTTTTCGGTCGTCGTCTTGCCACGGACACTTGTCCTTGTCTCTGTGGCGCAATCGGTCAGCGCATTCGGCTGTTAACTGAAAGGTTGGTGGTTCAAGCCCACTCAGGGACGTTTACCTTTAAGGCTTCTCCCACTATTGGTGTCCAAGTATTTCACCTGCCTGTGATGTAATCCATATAAGGTGATGTGAGAGTCCAGCTCTCTTGAAAGTGGCATATATAAACTATGTCTTAAACAAAATTTACACTGAATCTCAGATTTTTTTAAGAAAAAGTTTGCCTTTAAGGCTTAACCAGGTTTTGGTGTCCAAGTATTTCACCTGCCTTTGATGAAATCCATATAAGGTGCAGTGCTGTGAGACTCTTCTCAGCATATATTGGTGCAAAGCTTTGTAGAAAAACCTGGCTTTTCCATGTGGTGGCTTAAATACAATGTCTACTCATCTTGAACAGATGCCCAAGTTGAAAATACCCTTCCAGCTCTCTGGAAAGTAGCATATATAGGGTACTTTGTTAACAACATTTACACTTAAACCTAGACTTTCTCAAGAAAAAGTGTAACTTTTCCAAGGAAAAGTGTTGCTATCGTGGAAAAAGCTGAAGGCTGCAAGACTAAATTTCAGAACTTTCTAATTTTGACTCAATAATTCACTAGGGAAGTTTGCCAATTGCCGTCTTTCAATTAAGCATTTTTCTTGTCTCTGTGGTGAATTTGGTCAGTGCAGTTGGCTGGTGGTTCAAGTCCACCCAGGAACATTTACCTTTAAGGCTTACCAGACATTGGTGTCCAAGTATTTTACCTACCTTTGATATAATCCAAATGAGGTGCTGTGCTGTGAGACTCTTCTTAGCATTACTTGGTGCAAAGCTTTGCAGAAAAACCTGGCTTTTCCATGTGGTGGCTTAGATACAACGTTTACTCATCTTGAAAATACCCTTCCAGCACTCTGGAAAGTAACATACATAGGGTACTTTGTTAACAACACTTAAACTTAGATCTTTTTAAGAAAAAGTCTCACTTTTCAAAGGAAAAATGTCACTATCCTGCAAAAAGCTGATGGTTGTAACACTAAAGTTCAGAACTTTCTGATTTTGACTCAATAATTAGCCTAGGGTGGTTTTTCGGTCGTCGTCTTGCCACGGACACTTGTCCTTGTCTCTGTGGCGCAATCGGTCAGCGCATTTGGCTGTTAACTGAAAGGTTGGTGGTTCAAGCCCACCCAATGACATTTACCTTTAAGGCTTCACCAGCCATTGGTGTCCAAGTATTTCACCTGCCTGTGATGTAATCCATATAAGGTGATGTGAGAGTCCAGCTCTCTTGAAAGTGGCATATATAAACTATGTCTCAAACAAAATTTACACTGAAACTCAGATTTTTTTTAGAAAAAGTTTGCCTTTACGGCTTAACCAGGTTTTCGTGTCCAAGTATTTCACCTGCCTTTGATGAAATCCATATACAGGTGCTGGTCATAAAATTAGAATATCATGAAAAAGTAGATTGATTTCAGTAATTCCATTTAAAAAGTGAAACTTGTATATTATATTCATACATTACATACAAACTCATATATTTCAGATGTTTATTTTGTTTAATTTTGATGATTACAAATGACAACAAATGAAAATCTCAAATTCATCATATCAGAAAATTAGAATATTGTGAAAAGGTTCAAAATTGATGGCCCCTGGTGCCACACTCTAATCAGCTAATTAACTCAAACCACCTGCAAAAGCCTTTAAATGGTCTTTCAGTCTAGTTCTATAGGCTACACAATCATGGGGAAGACTGCTGACTTGACAGTTGTCCAAAAGACGACCATCGACACCTTGCACAAGGAGGGCAAGACACAAAAGGTCATCGCTAAAGAGGCTGGCTGTTCACAGAGCTCAGTGTCCAAGCACATTAATAGAGAGGCGAAGGGAAGGAAAAGATGTGGTCGAAAAAAGTGTACAAGCAAGAGAGATAACCGCACCCTGGAGAGGATTGTGAAACAAAACCCATTCAAAAATGTGGGGGAGATTCACAAAGAGTGGACTGCAGCTGGAGTGAGTGCTTCAAGAACCACCACACACAGACGTATGAAAGACATGGGTTTCTGCTGTCGCATTCCTTGTGTCAAGCCACTCTTGAACCACAGACAGCGTCAGAAGCGTCTTGCCTGGGCTGCTGGTGAGTGGTCCAAAGTCATGTTCTCTGATGAAAGTAAATTTTGCATTTCCTTTGGAAATCAAGGTCCCAGAGTCTGGAGGAAAAGAAGAGAGGCACTTCATCCACGTTGCTTGAAGTCCAGTGTAAAGTTTCCACAGTCAGTGATGGTTTCGGGTGCCATGTCATCTGCTGGTGTTGGTCCATTGTGTTTTCTGAGGTCCAGGGTCAACGCAGCCACATACCAGGAAGTTTTAGAGCACTTCATGCTTCCTGCAGCTGACCAACTTTTTGGAGATGCAGATTTCATTTTCCAACAGGACTTGGCACCTGCACACAGTGCCAAAGCTACCAGTACCTGGTTGAAGGACTATGGTATCCCTGTTCTTAATTGGCCAGCAAACTCTCCTGACCTTAACCCCATAGAAAATCTATGGGGTATTGTGAAGAAGAAGATGCAATACACCAGACCCAACAATTCAGAAGAGCTAAAAGCCACTATTAGAGCAACCTGGGCTATCATAACACCTGAGCAGTGCCACAGACTGATCGACTCCATGCCACGCCGCATTGCTGCAGTAATACAGGCCAAAGGAGGCCCAACTAAATACTGAGTGCTGTACATGCTCATACTTTTCATGTTCATACTTTTCAGTTGGCCAACATTTCTATAAATCCTTTGTTTTTATTGGTCTTCAGTAATATTCTAATTTTCTGATATGATGAATTTGAGATTTTCATTTGTTGTCATTTGTAATCATCAAAATTAAACAAAATAAACATCTGAAATATATGAGTTTGTATGTAATGTATGAATATAATATACAAGTTTCACTTTTTAAATGGAATTACTGAAATCAATCTACTTTTTCATGATATTCTAATTTTATGACCAGCACCTGTAAGGTGCAGTGCTGTGAGACTCTTCTCAGCATATATTGGTGCAAAGCTTTGTAGAAAAACCTGGCTTTTCCATGTGGTGGCTTAAATACAATGTCTACTCATCTTGAACAGATGCCCAAGTTGAAAATACCCTTCCAGCTCTCTGGAAAGTAGCATATATAGGGTACTTTGTTAACAACATTTACACTTAAACCTAGACTTTCTCAAGAAAAAGTGTCACTTTTCCAAGGAAAAGTGTTGCTATCGTGGAAAAAGCTGAAGGCTGCAAGACTAATTTTCAGAACTTTCTTATTTTGAGTCAATAATTAACCTAGGGAAGTTTGCCAATTGCCGTCTTTCAATTAAGCATTTTTCTTGTCTCTCTGGTGAATTTGGTCAGTGCAGTTGGCTGGTGGTTCAAGTCCACCCAGGGACGTTTACCTTTAAGGCTTCACCAGACATTGGTGTCCAAGTATTTTACCTACCTTTGATGTAATCCACATAAGGTGCTGTGCTGTGAGACTCTTCTTAGCATTACTTGGTGCAAAGCTTTGCAGAAAAACCTTGCTTTTCCATTTGGTGGTTTAGATACAACGTCTACTCATCTTGAAAATACCCTTCCAGCACTCTGGAAAGTAGCATACATAGTTTACTTTGTTAACAACACTTAAACCTAGATCTTTTTAAGAAAAAGTCTCACTTTTCAAAGGAAAAATGTCACTATCCTGGAAAAAGCTGATGGTTGTAACACTAAAGTTCATAACTTTCTGATTTTGACTCAATAATTAGCCTAGGGTGGTTTGTCTGTCGTTGTCTTGCCACGGACCCTTGTCCTCGTCTCTGTGGCGCAATCGGTCAGCGCATTCGGCTGTTAACTGAAAGGTTGGTGGTTCAAGCCCACCCAGGGACGTTTACCTTTAAGGCTTCACCAGGCATTGGTGTCCAAGTATTTCACCTGCCTGTGATGTAATCCATATAAGGTGATGTGAGAGTCCAGCTCTCTTGAAAGTGGCATATATAAACTATGTCTTAAACAAAATTTATACCGAAACTCAGATTTTTTTTAAGAAAAAGTTTGCCTTTAAGGCTTAACCAGGTTTTGGTGTCCAAGTATTTCACCTGCCTTTGATGAAATCCATATAAGGTGCAGTGCTGTGGGACTCTTCTCAGCATTACTTGGTGCAAAGCTTTGTAGAAAAACCTGGCTTTTCCATATGGTGGCTTAGATACAATGTCTACTCATCTTGAACATATGCCCAAGTTGAAAATACCCTTCCAGCTCTCTGGAAAGTAGCATATATAGGGTACTTTGTTAACAACATTTACACTTAAACCTAGACTTTCTCAAGAAAAAGTGTCACTTTTCCAAGGAAAAGTGTTGCTATCGTGGAAAAAGCTGAAGGCTGCAAGACTAAATTTTAGAACTTTCTAATTTTGAGTCAATAATTCACCTAGGGAAGTTTGCCAATTGCCGTCTTTCAATTAAGCATTTTTCTTGTCTGTGTGGTGAAATCGGTCAGTGCAGTCGGCTGGTGGTTCAAGTCCACCCAGGAACATTTACCTTTAAGGCTTACCAGACATTGGTGTCCAAGTATTTTACCTACCTTTGATGTAATCCACATAAGGTGCTGTGCTGTGAGACTCTTCTTAGCATTACTTGGTGCAAAGCTTTACAGAAAAACCTGGCTTTTCCATGTGTTGGCTTAGACACAACGTCTACTCGTCTTGAAAATACCCTTCCAGCACTCTGGAAAGTAGCATACATAGGGTACTTTGTTAACAACACTTAAACTTAGATCTTTTTAAGAAAAAGTCTCACTTTTGAAAGGAAAAATGTCACTATCCTGGAAAAAGCTGATGGTTGTAACACTAAAGTTCAGAACTTTCTGATTTTGACTCAATAATTAGCCTAGGGTGGTTTGTCGGTCGTCGTCTTGCCACAGACACTTGTCCTCGTCTCTGTGGCGCAATCGGTCAGCGCATTCGGCTGTTAACTGAAAGGTTGGTGGTTCAAGCCCACCCAGGGACGTTTACCTTTAAGGCTTCACCAGGCATTGGTGTCCAAGTATTTCACCTGCCTGTGATGTAATCCATATAAGGTGATGTGAGAGTCCAGCTCTCTTGAAAGTGGCATATATAAACTATGTCTTAAACAAAATTTATACCGAAACTCAGATTTCTTTTAAGAAAAAGTTTGCCTTTAAGGCTTAACCAGGTTTTGGTGTCCAAGTATTTCACCTGCCTTTGATGAAATCCATATAAGGTGCAGTGCTGTGAGACTCTTCTCAGCATTACTTGGTGCAAAGCTTTGTAGAAAAACCTGGCTTTTCCATGTGGTGGCTTAGATACAATGTCTACTCATCTTGAACATATGCCCAAGTTGAAAATACCCTTCCAGCTCTCTGGAAAGTAGCATATATAGGGTACTTTGTTAACAACATTTACACTTAAACCTAGACTTTCTCAAGAAGAAGTGTCACTTTTCCAAGGAAAAGTGTTGCTATCGTGGAAAAAGCTGAAGGCTGCAAGACTAAATTTTAGAACTTTCTAATTTTGACTCAATAATTCACCTAGGGAAGTTTGCCAATTGCCATCTTTCAATTAAGCATTTTTCTTGTCTGTGTGGTGAAATCGGTCAGTGCAGTCGGCTGGTGGTTCAAGTCCACCCAGGAACATTTACCTTTAAGGCTTACCAGACATTGGTGTCCAAGTATTTTACCAACCTTTGATGTAATCCACATAAGGTGCTGTGCTGTGAGACTCTTCTTAGCATTACTTGGTGCAAAGCTTTGCAGAAAATCCTGGCTTTTCCATTTGGTGGCTTAGATACAATGTCTACTCATCTTGAAAATACCCTTCCAGCACTCTGGAAAGTAGCATACATAGTTTACTTTGTTAACAACACTTAAACCTAGATCTTTTTAAGAAAAAGTCTCACTTTTCAAAGGAAAAATGTCACTATCCTGGAAAAAGCTGATGGTTGTAACACTAAAGTTCAGAACTTTCTGATTTTGACTCAATAATTAGCCTAGGGTGGTTTGTCTGTCGTTGTCTTGCCACCGACACTTGTCCTCGTCTCTGTGGCGCAATCGGTCAGCGCATTCGGCTGTTAACTGAAAGGTTGGTGGTTCAAGCCCACCCAGGGACGTTTACCTTTAAGGCTTCACCAGGCATTGGTGTCCAAGTATTTCACCTGCCTGTGATGTAATCCATATAAGGTGATGTGAGAGTCCAGCTCTCTTGAAAGTGGCATATATAAACTATGTCTTAAACAAAATTTATACCGAAACTCAGATTTTTTTTAAGAAAAAGTTTGCCTTTAAGGCTTAACCAGGTTTTGGTGTCCAAGTATTTCACCTGCCTTTGATGAAATCCATATAAGGTGCAGTGCTGTGGGACTCTTCTCAGCATTACTTGGTGCCAAGCTTTGTAGAAAAACCTGGCTTTTCCATATGGTGGCTTAGATACAATGTCTACTCATCTTGAACATATGCCCAAGTTGAAAATACCCTTCCAGCTCTCTGGAAAGTAGCATATATAGGGTACTTTGTTAACAACATTTACACTTAAACCTAGACTTTCTCAAGAAAAAGTGTCACTTTTCCAAGGAAAAGTGTTGCTATCGTGGAAAAAGCTGAAGGCTGCAAGACTAAATTTTAGAACTTTCTAATTTTGAGTCAATAATTCACCTAGGGAAGTTTGCCAATTGCCGTCTTTCAATTAAGCATTTTTCTTGTCTGTGTGGTGAAATCGGTCAGTGCAGTTGGCTGGTGGTTCAAGTCCACCCAGGAACATTTACCTTTAAGGCTTACCAGACATTGGTGTCCAAGTATTTTACCTACCTTTGATGTAATCCACATAAGGTGCTGTGCTGTGAGACTCTTCTTAGCATTACTTGGTGCAAAGCTTTGCAGAAAAACCTGGCTTTTCCAGTTGGTGGCTTAGATACAACGTCTACTCATCTTGAAAATACCCTTCCAGCACTCTGGAAAGTAGCATACATAGTTTACTCTGTTAACAACACTTAAACCTAGATCTTTTTAAGAAAAAGTCTCACTTTTCAAAGGAAAAATGTCACTATCCTGGAAAAAGCTGATGGTTGTAACACTAAAGTTAAGAACTTTCTGTATTTGACTCAATAATTAGCCTAGGGTGGTTTGTCGGTCGTCGTCTTGCCACAGACACTTGTCCTCGTCTCTGTGGCGCAATCGGTCAGCGCATTCGGCTGTTAACTGAAAGGTTGGTGGTTCAAGCCCACCCAGGGACGTTTACCTTTAAGGCTTCACCAGGCATTGGTGTCCAAGTATTTCACCTGCCTGTGATGTAATCCATATAAGGTGATGTGAGAGTCCAGCTCTCTTGAAAGTGGCATATATAAACTATGTCTTAAACAAAATTTACACTGAAACTTGGATTTTTTTAAGAAAAAGTTTGCCTTTAAGGCTTAACCAGGTTTTGGTGTCCAAGTATTTCACCTGCCTTTGATGTAATCCACATAAGGTGCTGGTCTGTGAGACTCTTCTTAGCATTACTTGGTGCAAAGCTTTGTAGAAAAACCTGGCTTTTCCATGTGGTGGCTTAGATACAATGTCTACTCATCTTGAACATATGCCCAAGTTGAAAATACCCTTCCAGCTCTCTGGAAAGTAGCATATATAGGGTACTTTGTTAACAACATTTACACTTAAACCTAGACTTTCTCAAGAAAAAGTGTCACTTTTCCAAGGAAAAGTGTTGCTATCGTGGAAAAAGCTGAAGGCTGCAAGACTAAATTTTAGAACTTTCTAATTTTGAGTCAATAATTCACCTAGGGAAGTTTGCCAATTGCCGTCTTTCAATTAAGCATTTTTCTTGTCTGTGTGGTGAAATCGGTCAGTGCAGTCGGCTGGTGGTTCAAGTCCACCCAGGAACATTTACCTTTAAGGCTTACCAGACATTGGTGTCCAAGTATTTTACCTACCTTTGATGTAATCCACATAAGGTGCTGGTCTGTGAGACTCTTCTTAGCATTACTTGGTGCAAAGCTTTGCAGAAAAACCTGGCTTTTCCATTTGGTGGCTTAGATACAACGTCTACTCATCTTGAAAATACCCTTCCAGCACTCTGGAAAGTAGCATACATAGTTTACTCTGTTAACAACACTTAAACCTAGATCTTTTTAAGAAAAAGTCTCACTTTTCAAAGGAAAAATGTCACTATCCTGGAAAAAGCTGATGGTTGTAACACTAAAGTTAAGAACTTTCTGTATTTGACTCAATAATTAGCCTAGGGTGGTTTGTCGGTCGTCGTCTTGCCACAGACAGTTGTCCTCGTCTCTGTGACGCAATCGGTCAGCGCATTCGGCTGTTAACTGAAAGGTTGGTGGTTCAAGCCCACCCAGGGACGTTTACCTTTAAGGCTTCACCAGGCATTGGTGTCCAAGTATTTCACCTGCCTGTGATGTAATCCATATAAGGTGATGTGAGAGTCCAGCTCTCTTGAAAGTGGCATATATAAACTATGTCTTAAACAAAATTTATACCGAAACTCAGATTTTTTTTAAGAAAAAGTTTGCCTTTAAGGCTTAACCAGGTTTTGGTGTCCAAGTATTTCACCTGCATTTGATGAAATCCATATAAGGTGCAGTGCTGTGGGACTCTTCTCAGCATTACTTGGTGCAAAGCTTTGTAGAAAAACCTGGCTTTTCCATGTGGTGGCTTAGATACAATGTCTACTCATCTTGAACATATGCCCAAGTTGAAAATACCCTTCCAGCTCTCTGGAAAGTAGCATATATAGGGTACTTTGTTAACAACATTTACACTTAAACCTAGACTTTCTCAAGAAAAAGTGTCACTTTTCCAAGGAAAAGTGTTGCTATCGTGGAAAAAGCTGAAGGCTGCAAGACTAAATTTCAGAACTTTCTTATTTTGAGTCAATAATTAACCTAGGGAGGTTTGCCAATTGCCGTCTTTCAATTAAGCATTTTTCTTGTCTCTCTGGTGAAATTGGTCAGTGCAGTCAGCTGGTGGTTCAAGTCCACCCAGGAACATTTACCTTTAAGGCTTACCAGACATTGGTGTCCAAGTATTTTACCTACCTTTGATGTAATCCACATAAGGTGCTGGTCTGTGAGACTCTTCTTAGCATTACTTGGTGCAAAGCTTTGCAGAAAAACCTGGCTTTTCCATGTGGTGGCTTAGACACAACGTCTACTCGTCTTGAAAATACCCTTGCAGCACTCTGGAAAGTAGCATACATAGGGTACTTTGTTAACAACACTTAAACTTAGATCTTTTTAAGAAAAAGTCTCACTTTTCAAAGGAAAAATGTCACTATTCTGGAAAAAGCTGATGGTTGTAACACTAAAGTTCAGAACTTTCTGATTTTGACTCAATAATTAGCCTAGGGTGGTTTTTCGGTCGTCGTCTTGACACGGACACTTGTCCTTGTCTCTGTGGCGCAATCGGTCAGCGCATTCGGCTGTTAACTGAAAGGTTGGTGGTTCAAGCCCACCCAGGGACGTTTACCTTTAAGGCTTCTCCCACTATTGGTGTCCAAGTATTTCACCTCCCTGTGATGTAATCCATATAAGGTGATGTGAGAGTCCAGCTCTCTTGAAAGTAGCATATATAAACTATGTCTTAAACAAAATTTACACTGAAACTCAGATTTTTTTTAAGAAAAAATTTGCCTTTAAGGCTTAACCAGGTTTTGGTGTCCAAGTATTTCACCTGCCTTTGATGAAATCCATATAAGGTGCAGTGCTGTGAGACTCTTCTCAGCATATATTGGTGCAAAGCTTTGTAGAAAAACCTGGCTTTTCCATGTGGTGGCTTAGATACAATGTCTACTCATCTTGAACATATGCCCAAGTTGAAAATACCCTTCCAGCTCTCTGGAAAGTAGCATATATAGGGTACTTTGTTAACAACATTTACACTTAAACCTAGACTTTCTCAAGAAAAAAGTGTCACTTTTCCAAGAAAAAGTGTTGCTATCGTGGAAAAAGCTGAAGGCTGCAAGACTAAATTTTAGAACTTTCTAATTTTGACTCAATAATTCACCTAGGGAAGTTTGCCAATTGCCGTCTTTCAATTAAGCATTTTTCTTGTCTGTGTGGTGAAATCGGTCAGTGCAGTCGGCTGGTGGTTCAAGTCCACCCAGGAACATTTACCTTTAAGGCTTACCAGACATTGGTGTCCAAGTATTTTACCTACCTTTGATGTAATCCACATAAGGTGAATGTCTGTGAGACTCTTCTTAGCATTACTTGGTGCAAAGCTTTGCAGAAAAACCTGGCTTTTCCATGTGGTGGCTTAGACACAACGTCTACTCGTCTTGAAAATACCCTTCCAGCACTCTGGAAAGTAGCATACATAGGGTACTTTGTTAACAACACTTAAACTTAGATCTTTTTAAGAAAAAGTCTCACTTTTCAAAGGAAAAATGTCACTATCCTGGAAAAAGCTGATGGTTGTAACACTAAAGTTCAGAACTTTCTGATTTTGACTCAATAATTAGCCTAGGGTGGTTTGTCAGTCGTCGTCTTGCCACAGACACTTGTCCTCGTCTCTGTGGCGCCACCGGTCAGTGCATTTGGCTGTTAACTGAAAGGTTGGTGGTTCAAGCCCACCCATGGACGTTTACCTTTAAGGCTTCACCAGGCATTGGTGTCCAAGTATTTCACCTGCCTGTGATGTAATCCATATAAGGTGATGTGAGAGTCCAGCTCTCTTGAAAGTGGCATATATAAACTATGTCTTAAACAAAATTTATACCGAAACTCAGATTTTTTTTTAAGAAAAAGTTTGCCTTTAAGGCTTAACCAGGTTTTGGTGTCCAAGTATTTCACCTGCCTTTGATGAAATCCATATAAGGTGCAGTGCTGTGAGACTCTTCTCAGCATATATTGGTGCAAAGCTTTGTAGAAAAACCTGGCTTTTCCATGTGGTGGCTTAGATACAATGTCTACTCATCTTGAACATATGCCCAAGTTGAAAATACCCTTCCAGCTCTCTGGAAAGTAGCATATATAGGGTACTTTGTTAACAACATTTACACTTAAACCTAGACTTTCTCAAGAAAAAATGTCACTTTTCGAAGGAAAAGTGTTGCTATCGTGGAAAAAGCTGAAGGCTGCAAGACTAAATTTCAGAACCTTCTAATTTTGACTCAATAATTCACCTAGGGAAGTTTGCCAATTGCCGTCTTTCAATTAAGCATTTTTCTTGTCTCTGTGTTGAATTTGGTCAGTGCAGTTGGCTGGTGGTTTAAGTCTACCCAGGAACATTTACCTTTAAGGCTTACCAGACATTGGTGTCCAAGTATTTTACCTACCTTTGATGTAATCCACATAAGGTGCTGTGCAACTCTTCTTAGCATTACTTGGTGCAAAGCTTTGCAGAAAAACCTGGCTTTTCCATGTGGTGGCTTAGATACAACGTCTACTCATCTTGAAAATACCCTTCCAGCACTCTGGAAAGTAGCATACATAGGGTACTTTGTTAACAACACTTAAACTTAGATCTTTTTAAAAAAAAGTCTCACTTTTCAAAGGAAAACTGTCACTATCCTGCAAAAAGCTGATGGTTGTAACACTAAAGTTCAGAACTTTCTGATTTTGACTCAATAATTAGCCTAGGGTGGTTTTTCAGTCGTCGTCTTGCCACGGACACTTGTCCTTGTCTCTGTGGCGCAATCGGTCAGCGCATTTGGCTGTTAACTGAAAGGTTGGTGGTTCAAGCCCACCCAATGACATTTACCTTTAAGGCTTCACCAGCCATTGGTGTCCAAGTATTTCACCTGCCTGTGATGTAATCCATATAAGGTGATGTGAGAGTCCAGCTCTCTTGAAAGTGGCATATATAAACTATGTCTCAAACAAAATTTACACTGAAACTCAGATTTTTTTTAGAAAAAGTTTGCCTTTACGGCTTAACCAGGTTTTGGTGTCCAAGTATTTCACCTGCCTTTGATGAAATCCATATAAGGTGCAGTGCTGTGAGACTCTTCTCAGCATATATTGGTGCAAAGCTTTGTAGAAAAACCTGGCATTTCCATGTGGTGGCTTAGATACAATGTCTACTCATCTTGAACATATGCCCAAGTTGAAAATACCCTTCCAGCTCTCTGGAAAGTAGCATATATAGGGTACTTTGTTAACAACATTTACACTTAAACCTAGACTTTCTCAAGAAAAAATGTCACTTTTCCAAGGAAAAGTGTTGCTATCGTGGAAAAAGCTGAAGGCTGCAAGACTAAATTTCAGAACCTTCTAATTTTGACTCAATAATTCACCTAGGGAAGTTTGCCAATTGCCGTCTTTCAATTAAGCATTTTTCTTGTCTCTGTGTTGAATTTGGTCAGTGCAGTTGGCTGGTGGTTCAAGTCCACCCAGGAACATTTACCTTTAAGGCTTACCAGACATTGGTGTCCAAGTATTTTACCTACCTTTGATGTAATCCACATAAGGTGCTGTGCAACTCTTCAGAAAAACCTGGCTTTTCCATGTGGTGGCTTAGATACAACGTCTACTCATCTTGAAAATACCCTTCCAGCACTCTGGAAAGTAGCATACATAGGGTACTTTGTTAACAACACTTAAACTTAGATCTTTTTAAGAAAAAGTCTCACTTTTCAAAGGAAAACTGTCACTATCCTGGAAAAAGCTGATGGTTGTAACACTAAAGTTCAGAACTTTCTGATTTTGACTCAATAATTAGCCTAGGGTGGTTTTTCGGTCGTCGTCTTGCCACGGACACTTGTCCTTGTCTCTGTGGCGCAATCGGTCAGCGCATTCGGCTGTTAACTGAAAGGTTGGTGGTTCAAGCCCACTCAGGGACGTTTACCTTTAAGGCTTCTCCCACTATTGGTGTCCAAGTATTTCACCTGCCTGTGATGTAATCCATATAAGGTGATGTGAGAGTCCAGCTCTCTTGAAAGTGGCATATATAAACTATGTCTTAAACAAAATTTACACTGAATCTCAGATTTTTTTAAGAAAAAGTTTGCCTTTAAGGCTTAACCAGGTTTTGGTGTCCAAGTATTTCACCTGCCTTTGATGAAATCCATATAAGGTGCAGTGCTGTGAGACTCTTCTCAGCATATATTGGTGCAAAGCTTTGTAGAAAAACCTGGCTTTTCCATGTGGTGGCTTAAATACAATGTCTACTCATCTTGAACAGATGCCCAAGTTGAAAATACCCTTCCAGCTCTCTGGAAAGTAGCATATATAGGGTACTTTGTTAACAACATTTACACTTAAACCTAGACTTTCTCAAGAAAAAGTGTAACTTTTCCAAGGAAAAGTGTTGCTATCGTGGAAAAAGCTGAAGGCTGCAAGACTAAATTTCAGAACTTTCTAATTTTGACTCAATAATTCACTAGGGAAGTTTGCCAATTGCCGTCTTTCAATTAAGCATTTTTCTTGTCTCTGTGGTGAATTTGGTCAGTGCAGTTGGCTGGTGGTTCAAGTCCACCCAGGAACATTTACCTTTAAGGCTTACCAGACATTGGTGTCCAAGTATTTTACCTACCTTTGATATAATCCAAATGAGGTGCTGTGCTGTGAGACTCTTCTTAGCATTACTTGGTGCAAAGCTTTGCAGAAAAACCTGGCTTTTCCATGTGGTGGCTTAGATACAACGTTTACTCATCTTGAAAATACCCTTCCAGCACTCTGGAAAGTAACATACATAGGGTACTTTGTTAACAACACTTAAACTTAGATCTTTTTAAGAAAAAGTCTCACTTTTCAAAGGAAAAATGTCACTATCCTGCAAAAAGCTGATGGTTGTAACACTAAAGTTCAGAACTTTCTGATTTTGACTCAATAATTAGCCTAGGGTGGTTTTTCGGTCGTCGTCTTGCCACGGACACTTGTCCTTGTCTCTGTGGCGCAATCGGTCAGCGCATTTGGCTGTTAACTGAAAGGTTGGTGGTTCAAGCCCACCCAATGACATTTACCTTTAAGGCTTCACCAGCCATTGGTGTCCAAGTATTTCACCTGCCTGTGATGTAATCCATATAAGGTGATGTGAGAGTCCAGCTCTCTTGAAAGTGGCATATATAAACTATGTCTCAAACAAAATTTACACTGAAACTCAGATTTTTTTTAGAAAAAGTTTGCCTTTACGGCTTAACCAGGTTTTCGTGTCCAAGTATTTCACCTGCCTTTGATGAAATCCATATACAGGTGCTGGTCATAAAATTAGAATATCATGAAAAAGTAGATTGATTTCAGTAATTCCATTTAAAAAGTGAAACTTGTATATTATATTCATACATTACATACAAACTCATATATTTCAGATGTTTATTTTGTTTAATTTTGATGATTACAAATGACAACAAATGAAAATCTCAAATTCATCATATCAGAAAATTAGAATATTGTGAAAAGGTTCAAAATTGATGGCCCCTGGTGCCACACTCTAATCAGCTAATTAACTCAAACCACCTGCAAAAGCCTTTAAATGGTCTTTCAGTCTAGTTCTATAGGCTACACAATCATGGGGAAGACTGCTGACTTGACAGTTGTCCAAAAGACGACCATCGACACCTTGCACAAGGAGGGCAAGACACAAAAGGTCATCGCTAAAGAGGCTGGCTGTTCACAGAGCTCAGTGTCCAAGCACATTAATAGAGAGGCGAAGGGAAGGAAAAGATGTGGTCGAAAAAAGTGTACAAGCAAGAGAGATAACCGCACCCTGGAGAGGATTGTGAAACAAAACCCATTCAAAAATGTGGGGGAGATTCACAAAGAGTGGACTGCAGCTGGAGTGAGTGCTTCAAGAACCACCACACACAGACGTATGAAAGACATGGGTTTCTGCTGTCGCATTCCTTGTGTCAAGCCACTCTTGAACCACAGACAGCGTCAGAAGCGTCTTGCCTGGGCTGCTGGTGAGTGGTCCAAAGTCATGTTCTCTGATGAAAGTAAATTTTGCATTTCCTTTGGAAATCAAGGTCCCAGAGTCTGGAGGAAAAGAAGAGAGGCACTTCATCCACGTTGCTTGAAGTCCAGTGTAAAGTTTCCACAGTCAGTGATGGTTTCGGGTGCCATGTCATCTGCTGGTGTTGGTCCATTGTGTTTTCTGAGGTCCAGGGTCAACGCAGCCACATACCAGGAAGTTTTAGAGCACTTCATGCTTCCTGCAGCTGACCAACTTTTTGGAGATGCAGATTTCATTTTCCAACAGGACTTGGCACCTGCACACAGTGCCAAAGCTACCAGTACCTGGTTGAAGGACTATGGTATCCCTGTTCTTAATTGGCCAGCAAACTCTCCTGACCTTAACCCCATAGAAAATCTATGGGGTATTGTGAAGAAGAAGATGCAATACACCAGACCCAACAATTCAGAAGAGCTAAAAGCCACTATTAGAGCAACCTGGGCTATCATAACACCTGAGCAGTGCCACAGACTGATCGACTCCATGCCACGCCGCATTGCTGCAGTAATACAGGCCAAAGGAGGCCCAACTAAATACTGAGTGCTGTACATGCTCATACTTTTCATGTTCATACTTTTCAGTTGGCCAACATTTCTATAAATCCTTTGTTTTTATTGGTCTTCAGTAATATTCTAATTTTCTGATATGATGAATTTGAGATTTTCATTTGTTGTCATTTGTAATCATCAAAATTAAACAAAATAAACATCTGAAATATATGAGTTTGTATGTAATGTATGAATATAATATACAAGTTTCACTTTTTAAATGGAATTACTGAAATCAATCTACTTTTTCATGATATTCTAATTTTATGACCAGCACCTGTAAGGTGCAGTGCTGTGAGACTCTTCTCAGCATATATTGGTGCAAAGCTTTGTAGAAAAACCTGGCTTTTCCATGTGGTGGCTTAAATACAATGTCTACTCATCTTGAACAGATGCCCAAGTTGAAAATACCCTTCCAGCTCTCTGGAAAGTAGCATATATAGGGTACTTTGTTAACAACATTTACACTTAAACCTAGACTTTCTCAAGAAAAAGTGTCACTTTTCCAAGGAAAAGTGTTGCTATCGTGGAAAAAGCTGAAGGCTGCAAGACTAATTTTCAGAACTTTCTTATTTTGAGTCAATAATTAACCTAGGGAAGTTTGCCAATTGCCGTCTTTCAATTAAGCATTTTTCTTGTCTCTCTGGTGAATTTGGTCAGTGCAGTTGGCTGGTGGTTCAAGTCCACCCAGGGACGTTTACCTTTAAGGCTTCACCAGACATTGGTGTCCAAGTATTTTACCTACCTTTGATGTAATCCACATAAGGTGCTGTGCTGTGAGACTCTTCTTAGCATTACTTGGTGCAAAGCTTTGCAGAAAAACCTTGCTTTTCCATTTGGTGGTTTAGATACAACGTCTACTCATCTTGAAAATACCCTTCCAGCACTCTGGAAAGTAGCATACATAGTTTACTTTGTTAACAACACTTAAACCTAGATCTTTTTAAGAAAAAGTCTCACTTTTCAAAGGAAAAATGTCACTATCCTGGAAAAAGCTGATGGTTGTAACACTAAAGTTCATAACTTTCTGATTTTGACTCAATAATTAGCCTAGGGTGGTTTGTCTGTCGTTGTCTTGCCACGGACCCTTGTCCTCGTCTCTGTGGCGCAATCGGTCAGCGCATTCGGCTGTTAACTGAAAGGTTGGTGGTTCAAGCCCACCCAGGGACGTTTACCTTTAAGGCTTCACCAGGCATTGGTGTCCAAGTATTTCACCTGCCTGTGATGTAATCCATATAAGGTGATGTGAGAGTCCAGCTCTCTTGAAAGTGGCATATATAAACTATGTCTTAAACAAAATTTATACCGAAACTCAGATTTTTTTTAAGAAAAAGTTTGCCTTTAAGGCTTAACCAGGTTTTGGTGTCCAAGTATTTCACCTGCCTTTGATGAAATCCATATAAGGTGCAGTGCTGTGGGACTCTTCTCAGCATTACTTGGTGCAAAGCTTTGTAGAAAAACCTGGCTTTTCCATATGGTGGCTTAGATACAATGTCTACTCATCTTGAACATATGCCCAAGTTGAAAATACCCTTCCAGCTCTCTGGAAAGTAGCATATATAGGGTACTTTGTTAACAACATTTACACTTAAACCTAGACTTTCTCAAGAAAAAGTGTCACTTTTCCAAGGAAAAGTGTTGCTATCGTGGAAAAAGCTGAAGGCTGCAAGACTAAATTTTAGAACTTTCTAATTTTGAGTCAATAATTCACCTAGGGAAGTTTGCCAATTGCCGTCTTTCAATTAAGCATTTTTCTTGTCTGTGTGGTGAAATCGGTCAGTGCAGTCGGCTGGTGGTTCAAGTCCACCCAGGAACATTTACCTTTAAGGCTTACCAGACATTGGTGTCCAAGTATTTTACCTACCTTTGATGTAATCCACATAAGGTGCTGTGCTGTGAGACTCTTCTTAGCATTACTTGGTGCAAAGCTTTGCAGAAAATCCTGGCTTTTCCATTTGGTGGCTTAGATACAATGTCTACTCATTTTGAAAATACCCTTCCAGCACTCTGGAAAGTAGCATACATAGTTTACTTTGTTAACAACACTTAAACCTAGATCTTTTTAAGAAAAAGTCTCACTTTTCAAAGGAAAAATGTCACTATCCTGGAAAAAGCTGATGGTTGTAACACTAAAGTTCAGAACTTTCTGTATTTGACTCAATAATTAGCCTAGGGTGGTTTGTCTGTCGTCGTCTTGCCACCGACACTTGTCCTCGTCTCTGTGGCGCAATCGGTCAGCGCATTCGGCTGTTAACTGAAAGGTTGGTGGTTCAAGCCCACCCAGGGACGTTTACCTTTAAGGCTTCACCAGGCATTGGTGTCCAAGTATTTCACCTGCCTGTGATGTAATCCATATAAGGTGATGTGAGAGTCCAGCTCTCTTGAAAGTGGCATATATAAACTATGTCTTAAACAAAATTTATACCGAAACTCAGATTTTTTTTAAGAAAAAGTTTGCCTTTAAGGCTTAACCAGGTTTTGGTGTCCAAGTATTTCACCTGCCTTTGATGAAATCCATATAAGGTGCAGTGCTGTGGGACTCTTCTCAGCATTACTTGGTGCAAAGCTTTGTAGAAAAACCTGGCTTTTCCATATGGTGGCTTAGATACAATGTCTACTCATCTTGAACATATGCCCAAGTTGAAAATACCCTTCCAGCTCTCTGGAAAGTAGCATATATAGGGTACTTTGTTAACAACATTTACACTTAAACCTAGACTTTCTCAAGAAAAAGTGTCACTTTTCCAAGGAAAAGTGTTGCTATCGTGGAAAAAGCTGAAGGCTGCAAGACTAAATTTTAGAACTTTCTAATTTTGAGTCAATAATTCACCTAGGGAAGTTTGCCAATTGCCGTCTTTCAATTAAGCATTTTTCTTGTCTGTGTGGTGAAATCGGTCAGTGCAGTCGGCTGGTGGTTCAAGTCCACCCAGGAACATTTACCTTTAAGGCTTACCAGACATTGGTGTCCAAGTATTTTACCTACCTTTGATGTAATCCACATAAGGTGCTGTGCTGTGAGACTCTTCTTAGCATTACTTGGTGCAAAGCTTTGCAGAAAATCCTGGCTTTTCCATTTGGTGGCTTAGATACAATGTCTACTCATTTTGAAAATACCCTTCCAGCACTCTGGAAAGTAGCATACATAGTTTACTTTGTTAACAACACTTAAACCTAGATCTTTTTAAGAAAAAGTCTCACTTTTCAAAGGAAAAATGTCACTATCCTGGAAAAAGCTGATGGTTGTAACACTAAAGTTCAGAACTTTCTGTATTTGACTCAATAATTAGCCTAGGGTGGTTTGTCTGTCGTTGTCTTGCCACCGACACTTGTCCTCGTCTCTGTGGCGCAATCGGTCAGCGCATTCGGCTGTTAACTGAAAGGTTGGTGGTTCAAGCCCACCCAGGGACGTTTACCTTTAAGGCTTCACCAGGCATTGGTGTCCAAGTATTTCACCTGCCTGTGATGTAATCCATATAAGGTGATGTGAGAGTCCAGCTCTCTTGAAAGTGGCATATATAAACTATGTCTTAAACAAAATTTATACCGAAACTCAGATTTTTTTTAAGAAAAATTTTGCCTTTAAGGCTTAACCAGGTTTTGGTGTCCAAGTATTTCACCTGCCTTTGATGAAATCCATATAAGGTGCAGTGCTGTGGGACTCTTCTCAGCATTACTTGGTGCAAAGCTTTGTAGAAAAACCTGGCTTTTCCATATGGTGGCTTAGATACAATGTCTACTCATCTTGAACATATGCCCAAGTTGAAAATACCCTTCCAGCTCTCTGGAAAGTAGCATATATAGGGTACTTTGTTAACAACATTTACACTTAAACCTAGACTTTCTCAAGAAAAAGTGTCACTTTTCCAAGGAAAAGTGTTGCTATCGTGGAAAAAGCTGAAGGCTGCAAGACTAAATTTTAGAACTTTCTAATTTTGAGTCAATAATTCACCTAGGGAAGTTTGCCAATTGCCGTCTTTCAATTAAGCATTTTTCTTGTCTGTGTGGTGAAATCGGTCAGTGCAGTCGGCTGGTGGTTCAAGTCCACCCAGGAACATTTACCTTTAAGGCTTACCAGACATTGGTGTCCAAGTATTTTACCTACCTTTGATGTAATCCACATAAGGTGCTGTGCTGTGAGACTCTTCTTAGCATTACTTGGTGCAAAGCTTTGCAGAAAATCCTGGCTTTTCCATTTGGTGGCTTAGATACAATGTCTACTCATTTTGAAAATACCCTTCCAGCACTCTGGAAAGTAGCATACATAGTTTACTTTGTTAACAACACTTAAACCTAGATCTTTTTAAGAAAAAGTCTCACTTTTCAAAGGAAAAATGTCACTATCCTGGAAAAAGCTGATGGTTGTAACACTAAAGTTCAGAACTTTATGATTTTGACTCAATAATTAGCCTAGGGTGGTTTGTCTGTCGTTGTCTTGCCACCGACACTTGTCCTCGTCTCTGTGGCGCAACCGGTCAGTGCATTCGGCTGTTAACTGAAAGGTTGGTGGTTCAAGCCCACCCAGGGACGTTTACCTTTAAGGCTTCTCCCACTATTGGTGTCCAAGTATTTCACCTGCCTGTGATGTAATCCATATAAGGTGATGTGAGAGTCCAGCTCTCTTGAAAGTGGCATATATAAACTATGTCTTAAACAAAATTTACACTGAAACTTGGATTTTTTTAAGAAAAAGTTTGCCTTTAAGGCTTAACCAGGTTTTGGTGTCCAAGTATTTCACCTGCCTTTGATGTAATCCACATAAGGTGCTGGTCTGTGAGACTCTTCTTAGCATTACTTGGTGCAAAGCTTTGTAGAAAAACCTGGCTTTTCCATGTGGTGGCTTAGATACAATGTCTACTCATCTTGAACATATGCCCAAGTTGAAAATACCCTTCCAGCTCTCTGGAAAGTAGCATATATAGGGTACTTTGTTAACAACATTTACACTTAAACCTAGACTTTCTCAAGAAAAAGTGTCACTTTTCCAAGGAAAAGTGTTGCTATCGTGGAAAAAGCTGAAGGCTGCAAGACTAAATTTTAGAACTTTCTAATTTTGAGTCAATAATTCACCTAGGGAAGTTTGCCAATTGCCGTCTTTCAATTAAGCATTTTTCTTGTCTGTGTGGTGAAATCGGTCAGTGCAGTCGGCTGGTGGTTCAAGTCCACCCAGGAACATTTACCTTTAAGGCTTACCAGACATTGGTGTCCAAGTATTTTACCTACCTTTGATGTAATCCACATAAGGTGCTGGTCTGTGAGACTCTTCTTAGCATTACTTGGTGCAAAGCTTTGCAGAAAAACCTGGCTTTTCCATTTGGTGGCTTAGATACAACGTCTACTCATCTTGAAAATACCCTTCCAGCACTCTGGAAAGTAGCATACATAGTTTACTCTGTTAACAACACTTAAACCTAGATCTTTTTAAGAAAAAGTCTCACTTTTCAAAGGAAAAATGTCACTATCCTGGAAAAAGCTGATGGTTGTAACACTAAAGTTAAGAACTTTCTGTATTTGACTCAATAATTAGCCTAGGGTGGTTTGTCGGTCGTCGTCTTGCCACAGACACTTGTCCTCGTCTCTGTGGCGCAATCGGTCAGCGCATTCGGCTGTTAACTGAAAGGTTGGTGGTTCAAGCCCACCCAGGGACGTTTACCTTTAAGGCTTCACCAGGCATTGGTGTCCAAGTATTTCACCTGCCTGTGATGTAATCCATATAAGGTGATGTGAGAGTCCAGCTCTCTTGAAAGTGGCATATATAAACTATGTCTTAAACAAAATTTATATCGAAACTCAGATTTTTTTTAAGAAAAAGTTTGCCTTTAAGGCTTAACCAGGTTTTGGTGTCCAAGTATTTCACCTGCCTTTGATGAAATCCATATAAGGTGCAGTGCTGTGGGACTCTTCTCAGCATTACTTGGTGCAAAGCTTTGTAGAAAAACCTGGCTTTTCCATATGGTGGCTTAGATACAATGTCTACTCATCTTGAACATATGCCCAAGTTGAAAATACCCTTCCAGCTCTCTGGAAAGTAGCATATATAGGGTACTTTGTTAACAACATTTACACTTAAACCTAGACTTTCTCAAGAAAAAGTGTCACTTTTCCAAGGAAAAGTGTTGCTATCGTGGAAAAAGCTGGAGGCTGCAAGACTAAATTTTAGAACTTTCTAATTTTGAGTCAATAATTCACCTAGGGAAGTTTGCCAATTGCCGTCTTTCAATTAAGCATTTTTCTTGTCTGTGTGGTGAAATCGGTCAGTGCAGTCGGCTGGTGGTTCAAGTCCACCCAGGAACATTTACCTTTAAGGCTTA
Source organism: Cyprinodon diabolis (assembly GCA_030533445.1). NCBI lineage: Eukaryota > Metazoa > Chordata > Actinopteri > Cyprinodontiformes > Cyprinodontidae > Cyprinodon > Cyprinodon diabolis. The sequence goes on from CM060074.1 coordinate 17,158,853, forward strand.
CCAGACATTGGTGTCCAAGTATTTTACCTACCTTTGATGTAATCCACATAAGGTGCTGTGCTGTGAGACTCTTCTTAGCATTACTTGGTGCAAAGCTTTGCAGAAAAACCTGGCTTTTCCATTTGGTGGCTTAGATACAACGTCTACTCATCTTGAAAATACCCTTCCAGCACTCTGGAAAGTAGCATACATAGTTTACTCTGTTAACAACACTTAAACCTAGATCTTTTTAAGAAAAAGTCTCACTTTTCAAAGGAAAAATGTCACTATCCTGGAAAAAGCTGATGGTTGTAACACTAAAGTTAAGAACTTTCTGTATTTGACTCAATAATTAGCCTAGGGTGGTTTGTCGGTCGTCGTCTTGCCACAGACACTTGTCCTCGTCTCTGTGGCGCAATCGGTCAGCGCATTCGGCTGTTAACTGAAAGGTTGGTGGTTCAAGCCCACCCAGGGACGTTTACCTTTAAGGCTTCACCAGGCATTGGTGTCCAAGTATTTCACCTGCCTGTGATGTAATCCATATAAGGTGATGTGAGAGTCCAGCTCTCTTGAAAGTGGCATATATAAACTATGTCTTAAACAAAATTTACACTGAAACTTGGATTTTTTTAAGAAAAAGTTTGCCTTTAAGGCTTAACCAGGTTTTGGTGTCCAAGTATTTCACCTGCCTTTGATGTAATCCACATAAGGTGCTGGTCTGTGAGACTCTTCTTAGCATTACTTGGTGCAAAGCTTTGTAGAAAAACCTGGCTTTTCCATGTGGTGGCTTAGATACAATGTCTACTCATCTTGAACATATGCCCAAGTTGAAAATACCCTTCCAGCTCTCTGGAAAGTAGCATATATAGGGTACTTTGTTAACAACATTTACACTTAAACCTAGACTTTCTCAAGAAAAAGTGTCACTTTTCCAAGGAAAAGTGTTGCTATCGTGGAAAAAGCTGAAGGCTGCAAGACTAAATTTTAGAACTTTCTAATTTTGAGTCAATAATTCACCTAGGGAAGTTTGCCAATTGCCGTCTTTCAATTAAGCATTTTTCTTGTCTGTGTGGTGAAATCGGTCAGTGCAGTCGGCTGGTGGTTCAAGTCCACCCAGGAACATTTACCTTTAAGGCTTACCAGACATTGGTGTCCAAGTATTTTACCTACCTTTGATGTAATCCACATAAGGTGCTGGTCTGTGAGACTCTTCTTAGCATTACTTGGTGCAAAGCTTTGCAGAAAAACCTGGCTTTTCCATTTGGTGGCTTAGATACAACGTCTACTCATCTTGAAAATACCCTTCCAGCACTCTGGAAAGTAGCATACATAGTTTACTCTGTTAACAACACTTAAACCTAGATCTTTTTAAGAAAAAGTCTCACTTTTCAAAGGAAAAATGTCACTATCCTGGAAAAAGCTGATGGTTGTAACACTAAAGTTAAGAACTTTCTGTATTTGACTCAATAATTAGCCTAGGGTGGTTTGTCGGTCGTCGTCTTGCCACAGACACTTGTCCTCGTCTCTGTGGCGCAATCGGTCAGCGCATTCGGCTGTTAACTGAAAGGTTGGTGGTTCAAGCCCACCCAGGGACGTTTACCTTTAAGGCTTCACCAGGCATTGGTGTCCAAGTATTTCACCTGCCTGTGATGTAATCCATATAAGGTGATGTGAGAGTCCAGCTCTCTTGAAAGTGGTATATATAAACTATGTCTTAAACAAAATTTACACTGAAACTTGGATTTTTTTAAGAAAAAGTTTGCCTTTAAGGCTTAACCAGGTTTTGGTGTCCAAGTATTTCACCTGCCTTTGATGTAATCCACATAAGGTGCTGGTCTGTGAGACTCTTCTTAGCATTACTTGGTGCAAAGCTTTGTAGAAAAACCTGGCTTTTCCATGTGGTGGCTTAGATACAATGTCTACTCATCTTGAACATATGCCCAAGTTGAAAATACCCTTCCAGCTCTCTGGAAAGTAGCATATATAGGGTACTTTGTTAACAACATTTACACTTAAACCTAGACTTTCTCAAGAAAAAGTGTCACTTTTCCAAGGAAAAGTGTTGCTATCGTGGAAAAAGCTGAAGGCTGCAAGACTAAATTTTAGAACTTTCTAATTTTGAGTCAATAATTCACCTAGGGAAGTTTGCCAATTGCCGTCTTTCAATTAAGCATTTTTCTTGTCTGTGTGGTGAAATCGGTCAGTGCAGTCGGCTGGTGGTTCAAGTCCACCCAGGAACATTTACCTTTAAGGCTTACCAGACATTGGTGTCCAAGTATTTTACCTACCTTTGATGTAATCCACATAAGGTGCTGGTCTGTGAGACTCTTCTTAGCATTACTTGGTGCAAAGCTTTGCAGAAAAACCTGGCTTTTCCATTTGGTGGCTTAGATACAACGTCTACTCATCTTGAAAATACCCTTCCAGCACTCTGGAAAGTAGCATACATAGTTTACTCTGTTAACAACACTTAAACCTAGATCTTTTTAAGAAAAAGTCTCACTTTTCAAAGGAAAAATGTCACTATCCTGGAAAAAGCTGATGGTTGTAACACTAAAGTTAAGAACTTTCTGTATTTGACTCAATAATTAGCCTAGGGTGGTTTGTCGGTCGTCGTCTTGCCACAGACACTTGTCCTCGTCTCTGTGGCGCAATCGGTCAGCGCATTCGGCTGTTAACTGAAAGGTTGGTGGTTCAAGCCCACCCAGGGACGTTTACCTTTAAGGCTTCACCAGGCATTGGTGTCCAAGTATTTCACCTGCCTGTGATGTAATCCATATAAGGTGATGTGAGAGTCCAGCTCTCTTGAAAGTGGCATATATAAACTATGTCTTAAACAAAATTTATACCGAAACTCAGATTTTTTTTAAGAAAAAGTTTGCCTTTAAGGCTTAACCAGGTTTTGGTGTCCAAGTATTTCACCTGCATTTGATGAAATCCATATAAGGTGCAGTGCTGTGGGACTCTTCTCAGCATTACTTGGTGCAAAGCTTTGTAGAAAAACCTGGCTTTTCCATATGGTGGCTTAGATACAATGTCTACTCATCTTGAACATATGCCCAAGTTGAAAATACCCTTCCAGCTCTCTGGAAAGTAGCATATATAGGGTACTTTGTTAACAACATTTACACTTAAACCTAGACTTTCTCAAGAAAAAGTGTCACTTTTCCAAGGAAAAGTGTTGCTATCGTGGAAAAAGCTGAAGGCTGCAAGACTAAATTTTAGAACTTTCTAATTTTGAGTCAATAATTCACCTAGGGAAGTTTGCCAATTGCCGTCTTTCAATTAAGCATTTTTCTTGTCTGTGTGGTGAAATCGGTTAGTGCAGTCGGCTGGTGGTTCAAGTCCAACCAGGAACATTTACCTTTAAGGCTTACCAGACATTGGTGTCCAAGTATTTTACCTACCTTTGATGTAATCCACATAAGGTGCTGTGCTGTGAGACTCTTCTTAGCATTACTTGGTGCAAAGCTTTGCAGAAAAACCTGGCTTTTCCATTTGGTGGCTTAGATACAACGTCTACTCATCTTGAAAATACCCTTCCAGCACTCTGGAAAGTAGCATACATAGTTTACTCTGTTAACAACACTTAAACCTAGATCTTTTTAAGAAAAAGTCTCACTTTTCAAAGGAAAAATGTCACTATCCTGGAAAAAGCTGATGGTTGTAACACTAAAGTTAAGAACTTTCTGTATTTGACTCAATAATTAGCCTAGGGTGGTTTCTCGGTCGTCGTCTTGCCACAGACACTTGTCCTCATGTCTGTGGCGCAATCGGTCAGCGCATTCGGCTGTTAACTGAAAGGTTGGTGGTTCAAGCCCACTCAGGGACGTTTACCTTTAAGGCTTCTCCCACTACTGGTGTCCAAGTATTTCACCTGCCTGTGATGTAATCCATATAAGGTGATGTGAGAGTCCAGCTCTCTTGAAAGTGGCATATATAAACTATGTCTTAAACAAAATTTACACTGAAACTTGGATTTTTTTAAGAAAAAGTTTGCCTTTAAGGCTTAACCAGGTTTTGGTGTCCAAGTATTTCACCTGCCTTTGATGTAATCCACATAAGGTGCTGGTCTGTGAGACTCTTCTTAGCATTACTTGGTGCAAAGCTTTGTAGAAAAACCTGGCTTTTCCACGTGGTGGCTTAGATACAATGTCTACTCATCTTGAACATATGCCCAAGTTGAAAATACCCTTCCAGCTCTCTGGAAAGTAGCATATATAGGGTACTTTGTTAACAACATTTACACTTAAACCTAGACTTTCTCAAGAAAAAAGTGTCACTTTTCCAAGGAAAAGTGTTGCTATCGTGGAAAAAGCTGAAGGCTGCAAGACTAAATTTCAGAACTTTCTTATTTTGAGTCAATAATTAACCTAGGGAAGTTTGCCAATTGCCTTCTTTCGATTAAGCATTTTTCTTGTCTGTGTGGTGAAATCGGTCAGTGAAGTCGGCTGGTGGCTCAAGTCCACCCAGGAACATTTACCTTTAAGGCTTACCAGACATTGGTGTCCAAGTATTTTACCTACCTTTGATGTAATCCACATAAGGTGCTGTGCTGTGAGACTCTTCTTAGCATTACTTGGTGCAAAGCTTTGCAGAAAAACCTGGCTTTTCCATGTGGTGGCTTAGATACAACGTCTACTCATCTTGAAAATACCCTTCCAGCACTCTGGAAAGTAGCATACATAGTTTACTTTGTTAACAACACTTAAACCTAGATCTTTTTAAGAAAAAGTCTCACTTTTCAAAGGAAAAATGTCACTATCCTGGAAAAAGCTGATGGTTGTAACACTAAAGTTCAGAACTTTCTGATTTTGACTCAATAATTAGCCTAGGGTGGTTTGTCGGTCGTCGTCTTGCCACAGACACTTGTCCTCGTCTCTGTGGCGCAATTGGTCAGCGCATTCGGCTGTTAACTGAAAGGTTGGTGGTTCAAGCCCACCCAGGGATGTTTACCTTTAAGGCTGCCTGTGATGTAATCCATATAAGGTGATGTGAGAGTCCAGCTCTCTTGAAAGTGGCATATATAAACTATGTCTTAAACAAAATTTACACTGAAACTTGGATTTTTTTAAGAAAAAGTTTGCCTTTAAGGCTTAACCAGGTTTTGGTGTCCAAGTATTTCACCTGCCTTTGATGTAATCCACATAAGGTGCTGGTCTGTGAGACTCTTCTTAGCATTACTTGGTGCAAAGCTTTGTAGAAAAACCTGGCTTTTCCATGTGGTGGCTTAGATACAATGTCTACTCATCTTGAACATATGCCCAAGTTGAAAATACCCTTCCAGCTCTCTGGAAAGTAGCATATATAGGGTACTTTGTTAACAACATTTACACTTAAACCTAGACTTTCTCAAGAAAAAAGTGTCACTTTTCCAAGGAAAAGTGTTGCTATCGTGGAAAAAGCTGAAGGCTGCAAGACTAAATTTCAGAACTTTCTTATTTTGAGTCAATAATTAACCTAGGGAAGTTTGCCAATTGCCTTCTTTCGATTAAGCATTTTTCTTGTCTGTGTGGTGAAATCGGTCAGTGAAGTCGGCTGGTGGCTCAAGTCCACCCAGGAACATTTACCTTTAAGGCTTACCAGACATTGGTGTCCAAGTATTTTACCTACCTTTGATGTAATCCACATAAGGTGCTGTGCTGTGAGACTCTTCTTAGCATTACTTGGTGCAAAGCTTTGCAGAAAAACCTGGCTTTTCCATGTGGTGGCTTAGATACAACGTCTACTCATCTTGAAAATACCCTTCCAGCACTCTGGAAAGTAGCATACATAGTTTACTTTGTTAACAACACTTAAACCTAGATCTTTTTAAGAAAAAGTCTCACTTTTCAAAGGAAAAATGTCACTATCCTGGAAAAAGCTGATGGTTGTAACACTAAAGTTCAGAACTTTCTGATTTTGACTCAATAATTAGCCTAGGGTGGTTTGTCGGTCGTCGTCTTGCCACAGACACTTGTCCTCGTCTCTGTGGCGCAATTGGTCAGCGCATTCGGCTGTTAACTGAAAGGTTGGTGGTTCAAGCCCACCCAGGGATGTTTACCTTTAAGGCTTCACCAGGCATTGGTGTCCAAGTATTTCACCTGCCTGTGATGTAATCCATATAAGGTGATGTGAGAGTCCACCTCTGTTGAAAGTGGCATATATAAACTATGTCTTAAACAAAATTTACACTGAAACTCAGATTTCTTTTAAGAAAAAGTTTGCCTTTAAGGCTTAACCAGGTTTTGGTGTCCAAGTATTTCACCTGCCTTTGATGAAATCCATATAAGGTGCAGTGCTGTGGGACTCTTCTCAGCATATATTGGTGCAAAGCTTTGTAGAAAAACCTGGCTTTTCCATGTGGTGGCTTAGATACAATGTCTACTCATCTTGAACATATGCCCAAGTTGAAAATACCCTTCCAGCTCTCTGGAAAGTAGCATATATAGGGTACTTTGTTAACAACATTTACACTTAAACCTAGACTTTCTCAAGAAAAAAGTGTCACTTTTCCAAGGAAAAGTGTTGCTATCGTGGAAAAAGCTGAAGGCTGCAAGACTAAATTTTAGAACTTTCTAATTTTGACTCAATAATTCACCTAGGGAAGTTTGCCAATTGCCGTCTTTCAATTAAGCATTTTTCTTGTCTGTGTGGTGAAATCGGTCAGTGCAGTCGGCTGGTGGTTCAAGTCCACCCAGGAACATTTACCTTTAAGGCTTACCAGATATTGGTGTCCAAGTATTTTACCTACCTTTGATGTAATCCACATAAGGTGAATGTCTGTGAGACTCTTCTTAGCATTACTTGGTGCAAAGCTTTGCAGAAAAACCTGGCTTTTCCATGTGGTGGCTTAGACACAACGTCTACTCGTCTTGAAAATACCCTTCCAGCACTCTGGAAAGTAGCATACATAGGGTACTTTGTTAACAACACTTAAACTTAGATCTTTTTAAGAAAAAGTCTCACTTTTCAAAGGAAAAATGTCACTATCCTGGAAAAAGCTGATGGTTGTAACACTAAAGTTCAGAACTTTCTGATTTTGACTCAATAATTAGCCTAGGGTGGTTTGTCAGTCGTCGTCTTGCCACAGACACTTGTCCTCGTCTCTGTGGCGCAACCGGTCAGTGCATTCGGCTGTTAACTGAAAGGTTGGTGGTTCAAGCCCACCCAGGGACGTTTACCTTTAAGGCTTCTCCCACTATTGGTGTCCAAGTATTTCACCTGCCTGTGATGTAATCCATATAAGGTGATGTGAGAGTCCAGCTCTCTTGAAAGTGGCATATATAAACTATGTCTTAAACAAAATTTACACTGAAACTTGGATTTTTTTAAGAAAAAGTTTGCCTTTAAGGCTTAACCAGGTTTTGGTGTCCAAGTATTTCACCTGCCTTTGATGTAATCCACATAAGGTGCTGGTCTGTGAGACTCTTCTTAGCATTACTTGGTGCAAAGCTTTGTAGAAAAACCTGGCTTTTCCATGTGGTGGCTTAGATACAATGTCTACTCATCTTGAACATATGCCCAAGTTGAAAATACCCTTCCAGCTCTCTGGAAAGTAGCATATATAGGGTACTTTGTTAACAACATTTACACTTAAACCTAGACTTTCTCAAGAAAAAGTGTCACTTTTCCAAGGAAAAGTGTTGCTATCGTGGAAAAAGCTGAAGGCTGCAAGACTAAATTTTAGAACTTTCTAATTTTGAGTCAATAATTCACCTAGGGAAGTTTGCCAATTGCCGTCTTTCAATTAAGCATTTTTCTTGTCTGTGTGGTGAAATCGGTCAGTGCAGTCGGCTGGTGGTTCAAGTCCACCCAGGAACATTTACCTTTAAGGCTTACCAGACATTGGTGTCCAAGTATTTTACCTACCTTTGATGTAATCCACATAAGGTGCTGTGCTGTGAGACTCTTCTTAGCATTACTTGGTGCAAAGCTTTGCAGAAAAACCTGGCTTTTCCATTTGGTGGCTTAGATACAACGTCTACTCATCTTGAAAATACCCTTCCAGCACTCTGGAAAGTAGCATACATAGTTTACTCTGTTAACAACACTTAAACCTAGATCTTTTTAAGAAAAAGTCTCACTTTTCAAAGGAAAAATGTCACTATCCTGGAAAAAGCTGATGGTTGTAACACTAAAGTTAAGAACTTTCTGTATTTGACTCAATAATTAGCCTAGGGTGGTTTGTCGGTCGTCGTCTTGCCACAGACACTTGTCCTCGTCTCTGTGGCGCAATCGGTCAGCGCATTCGGCTGTTAACTGAAAGGTTGGTGGTTCAAGCCCACCCAGGGACGTTTACCTTTAAGGCTTCACCAGGCATTGGTGTCCAAGTATTTCACCTGCCTGTGATGTAATCCATATAAGGTGATGTGAGAGTCCAGCTCTCTTGAAAGTGGCATATATAAACTATGTCTTAAACAAAATTTATATCGAAACTCAGATTTTTTTTAAGAAAAAGTTTGCCTTTAAGGCTTAACCAGGTTTTGGTGTCCAAGTATTTCACCTGCCTTTGATGAAATCCATATAAGGTGCAGTGCTGTGGGACTCTTCTCAGCATTACTTGGTGCAAAGCTTTGTAGAAAAACCTGGCTTTTCCATATGGTGGCTTAGATACAATGTCTACTCATCTTGAACATATGCCCAAGTTGAAAATACCCTTCCAGCTCTCTGGAAAGTAGCATATATAGGGTACTTTGTTAACAACATTTACACTTAAACCTAGACTTTCTCAAGAAAAAGTGTCACTTTTCCAAGGAAAAGTGTTGCTATCGTGGAAAAAGCTGGAGGCTGCAAGACTAAATTTTAGAACTTTCTAATTTTGAGTCAATAATTCACCTAGGGAAGTTTGCCAATTGCCGTCTTTCAATTAAGCATTTTTCTTGTCTGTGTGGTGAAATCGGTCAGTGCAGTCGGCTGGTGGTTCAAGTCCACCCAGGAACATTTACCTTTAAGGCTTACCAGACATTGGTGTCCAAGTATTTTACCTACCTTTGATGTAATCCACATAAGGTGCTGTGCTGTGAGACTCTTCTTAGCATTACTTGGTGCAAAGCTTTGCAGAAAAACCTGGCTTTTCCATTTGGTGGCTTAGATACAACGTCTACTCATCTTGAAAATACCCTTCCAGCACTCTGGAAAGTAGCATACATAGTTTACTCTGTTAACAACACTTAAACCTAGATCTTTTTAAGAAAAAGTCTCACTTTTCAAAGGAAAAATGTCACTATCCTGGAAAAAGCTGATGGTTGTAACACTAAAGTTAAGAACTTTCTGTATTTGACTCAATAATTAGCCTAGGGTGGTTTGTCGGTCGTCGTCTTGCCACAGACACTTGTCCTCGTCTCTGTGGCGCAATCGGTCAGCGCATTCGGCTGTTAACTGAAAGGTTGGTGGTTCAAGCCCACCCAGGGACGTTTACCTTTAAGGCTTCACCAGGCATTGGTGTCCAAGTATTTCACCTGCCTGTGATGTAATCCATATAAGGTGATGTGAGAGTCCAGCTCTCTTGAAAGTGGCATATATAAACTATGTCTTAAACAAAATTTACACTGAAACTTGGATTTTTTTAAGAAAAAGTTTGCCTTTAAGGCTTAACCAGGTTTTGGTGTCCAAGTATTTCACCTGCCTTTGATGTAATCCACATAAGGTGCTGGTCTGTGAGACTCTTCTTAGCATTACTTGGTGCAAAGCTTTGTAGAAAAACCTGGCTTTTCCATGTGGTGGCTTAGATACAATGTCTACTCATCTTGAACATATGCCCAAGTTGAAAATACCCTTCCAGCTCTCTGGAAAGTAGCATATATAGGGTACTTTGTTAACAACATTTACACTTAAACCTAGACTTTCTCAAGAAAAAGTGTCACTTTTCCAAGGAAAAGTGTTGCTATCGTGGAAAAAGCTGAAGGCTGCAAGACTAAATTTTAGAACTTTCTAATTTTGAGTCAATAATTCACCTAGGGAAGTTTGCCAATTGCCGTCTTTCAATTAAGCATTTTTCTTGTCTGTGTGGTGAAATCGGTCAGTGCAGTCGGCTGGTGGTTCAAGTCCACCCAGGAACATTTACCTTTAAGGCTTACCAGACATTGGTGTCCAAGTATTTTACCTACCTTTGATGTAATCCACATAAGGTGCTGGTCTGTGAGACTCTTCTTAGCATTACTTGGTGCAAAGCTTTGCAGAAAAACCTGGCTTTTCCATTTGGTGGCTTAGATACAACGTCTACTCATCTTGAAAATACCCTTCCAGCACTCTGGAAAGTAGCATACATAGTTTACTCTGTTAACAACACTTAAACCTAGATCTTTTTAAGAAAAAGTCTCACTTTTCAAAGGAAAAATGTCACTATCCTGGAAAAAGCTGATGGTTGTAACACTAAAGTTAAGAACTTTCTGTATTTGACTCAATAATTAGCCTAGGGTGGTTTGTCGGTCGTCGTCTTGCCACAGACACTTGTCCTCGTCTCTGTGGCGCAATCGGTCAGCGCATTCGGCTGTTAACTGAAAGGTTGGTGGTTCAAGCCCACCCAGGGACGTTTACCTTTAAGGCTTCACCAGGCATTGGTGTCCAAGTATTTCACCTGCCTGTGATGTAATCCATATAAGGTGATGTGAGAGTCCAGCTCTCTTGAAAGTGGCATATATAAACTATGTCTTAAACAAAATTTACACTGAAACTTGGATTTTTTTAAGAAAAAGTTTGCCTTTAAGGCTTAACCAGGTTTTGGTGTCCAAGTATTTCACCTGCCTTTGATGTAATCCACATAAGGTGCTGGTCTGTGAGACTCTTCTTAGCATTACTTGGTGCAAAGCTTTGTAGAAAAACCTGGCTTTTCCATGTGGTGGCTTAGATACAATGTCTACTCATCTTGAACATATGCCCAAGTTGAAAATACCCTTCCAGCTCTCTGGAAAGTAGCATATATAGGGTACTTTGTTAACAACATTTACACTTAAACCTAGACTTTCTCAAGAAAAAGTGTCACTTTTCCAAGGAAAAGTGTTGCTATCGTGGAAAAAGCTGAAGGCTGCAAGACTAAATTTCAGAACTTTCTTATTTTGAGTCAATAATTAACCTAGGGAGGTTTGCCAATTGCCGTCTTTCAATTAAGCATTTTTCTTGTCTCTCTGGTGAAATTGGTCAGTGCAGTCAGCTGGTGGTTCAAGTCCACCCAGGAACATTTACCTTTAAGGCTTACCAGACATTGGTGTCCAAGTATTTTACCTACCTTTGATGTAATCCACATAAGGTGCTGGTCTGTGAGACTCTTCTTAGCATTACTTGGTGCAAAGCTTTGCAGAAAAACCTGGCTTTTCCATGTGGTGGCTTAGACACAACGTCTACTCGTCTTGAAAATACCCTTCCAGCACTCTGGAAAGTAGCATACATAGGGTACTTTGTTAACAACACTTAAACTTAGATCTTTTTAAGAAAAAGTCTCACTTTTCAAAGGAAAAATGTCACTATCCTGGAAAAAGCTGATGGTTGTAACACTAAAGTTCAGAACTTTCTGATTTTGACTCAATAATTAGCCTAGGGTGGTTTGTCAGTCGTCGTCTTGCCACAGACACTTGTCCTCGTCTCTGTGGCGCAACCGGTCAGTGCATTCGGCTGTTAACTGAAAGGTTGGTGGTTCAAGCCCACCCAGGGACGTTTACCTTTAAGGCTTCTCCCACTATTGGTGTCCAAGTATTTCACCTGCCTGTGATGTAATCCATATAAGGTGATGTGAGAGTCCAGCTCTCTTGAAAGTGGCATATATAAACTATGTCTTAAACAAAATTTACACTGAAACTTGGATTTTTTTAAGAAAAAGTTTGCCTTTAAGGCTTAACCAGGTTTTGGTGTCCAAGTATTTCACCTGCCTTTGATGTAATCCACATAAGGTGCTGGTCTGTGAGACTCTTCTTAGCATTACTTGGTGCAAAGCTTTGTAGAAAAACCTGGCTTTTCCATGTGGTGGCTTAGATACAATGTCTACTCATCTTGAACATATGCCCAAGTTGAAAATACCCTTCCAGCTCTCTGGAAAGTAGCATATATAGGGTACTTTGTTAACAACATTTACACTTAAACCTAGACTTTCTCAAGAAAAAGTGTCACTTTTCCAAGGAAAAGTGTTGCTATTGTGGAAAAAGCTGAAGGCTGCAAGACTAAATTTTAGAACTTTCTAATTTTGAGTCAATAATTCACCTAGGGAAGTTTGCCAATTGCCGTCTTTCAATTAAGCATTTTTCTTGTCTGTGTGGTGAAATCGGTCAGTGCAGTCGGCTGGTGGTTCAAGTCCACCCAGGAACATTTACCTTTAAGGCTTACCAGACATTGGTGTCCAAGTATTTTACCTACCTTTGATGTAATCCACATAAGGTGCTGTGCTGTGAGACTCTTCTTAGCATTACTTGGTGCAAAGCTTTGCAGAAAAACCTGGCTTTTCCATTTGGTGGCTTAGATACAACGTCTACTCATCTTGAAAATACCCTTCCAGCACTCTGGAAAGTAGCATACATAGTTTACTCTGTTAACAACACTTAAACCTAGATCTTTTTAAGAAAAAGTCTCACTTTTCAAAGGAAAAATGTCACTATCCTGGAAAAAGCTGATGGTTGTAACACTAAAGTTAAGAACTTTCTGTATTTGACTCAATAATTAGCCTAGGGTGGTTTGTCGGTCGTCGTCTTGCCACAGACACTTGTCCTCGTCTCTGTGGCGCAATCGGTCAGCGCATTCGGCTGTTAACTGAAAGGTTGGTGGTTCAAGCCCACCCAGGGACGTTTACCTTTAAGGCTTCACCAGGCATTGGTGTCCAAGTATTTCACCTGCCTGTGATGTAATCCATATAAGGTGATGTGAGAGTCCAGCTCTCTTGAAAGTGGCATATATAAACTATGTCTTAAACAAAATTTATATCGAAACTCAGATTTTTTTTAAGAAAAAGTTTGCCTTTAAGGCTTAACCAGGTTTTGGTGTCCAAGTATTTCACCTGCCTTTGATGAAATCCATATAAGGTGCAGTGCTGTGGGACTCTTCTCAGCATTACTTGGTGCAAAGCTTTGTAGAAAAACCTGGCTTTTCCATATGGTGGCTTAGATACAATGTCTACTCATCTTGAACATATGCCCAAGTTGAAAATACCCTTCCAGCTCTCTGGAAAGTAGCATATATAGGGTACTTTGTTAACAACATTTACACTTAAACCTAGACTTTCTCAAGAAAAAGTGTCACTTTTCCAAGGAAAAGTGTTGCTATCGTGGAAAAAGCTGGAGGCTGCAAGACTAAATTTTAGAACTTTCTAATTTTGAGTCAATAATTCACCTAGGGAAGTTTGCCAATTGCCGTCTTTCAATTAAGCATTTTTCTTGTCTGTGTGGTGAAATCGGTCAGTGCAGTCGGCTGGTGGTTCAAGTCCACCCAGGAACATTTACCTTTAAGGCTTACCAGACATTGGTGTCCAAGTATTTTACCTACCTTTGATGTAATCCACATAAGGTGCTGTGCTGTGAGACTCTTCTTAGCATTACTTGGTGCAAAGCTTTGCAGAAAAACCTGGCTTTTCCATTTGGTGGCTTAGATACAACGTCTACTCATCTTGAAAATACCCTTCCAGCACTCTGGAAAGTAGCATACATAGTTTACTCTGTTAACAACACTTAAACCTAGATCTTTTTAAGAAAAAGTCTCACTTTTCAAAGGAAAAATGTCACTATCCTGGAAAAAGCTGATGGTTGTAACACTAAAGTTAAGAACTTTCTGTATTTGACTCAATAATTAGCCTAGGGTGGTTTGTCGGTCGTCGTCTTGCCACAGACACTTGTCCTCGTCTCTGTGGCGCAATCGGTCAGCGCATTCGGCTGTTAACTGAAAGGTTGGTGGTTCAAGCCCACCCAGGGACGTTTACCTTTAAGGCTTCACCAGGCATTGGTGTCCAAGTATTTCACCTGCCTGTGATGTAATCCATATAAGGTGATGTGAGAGTCCAGCTCTCTTGAAAGTGGCATATATAAACTATGTCTTAAACAAAATTTACACTGAAACTTGGATTTTTTTAAGAAAAAGTTTGCCTTTAAGGCTTAACCAGGTTTTGGTGTCCAAGTATTTCACCTGCCTTTGATGTAATCCACATAAGGTGCTGGTCTGTGAGACTCTTCTTAGCATTACTTGGTGCAAAGCTTTGTAGAAAAACCTGGCTTTTCCATGTGGTGGCTTAGATACAATGTCTACTCATCTTGAACATATGCCCAAGTTGAAAATACCCTTCCAGCTCTCTGGAAAGTAGCATATATAGGGTACTTTGTTAACAACATTTACACTTAAACCTAGACTTTCTCAAGAAAAAGTGTTACTTTTCCAAGGAAAAGTGTTGCTATCGTGGAAAAAGCTGAAGGCTGCAAGACTAAATTTTAGAACTTTCTAATTTTGAGTCAATAATTCACCTAGGGAAGTTTGCCAATTGCCGTCTTTCAATTAAGCATTTTTCTTGTCTGTGTGGTGAAATCGGTCAGTGCAGTCGGCTGGTGGTTCAAGTCCACCCAGGAACATTTACCTTTAAGGCTTACCAGACATTGGTGTCCAAGTATTTTACCTACCTTTGATGTAATCCACATAAGGTGCTGGTCTGTGAGAC